>AP027115.1:3917221-5222962 GCA_028142955.1 Pinctada fucata | reverse complement strand
GTTGATCGTTTCTTCAGCGCATTCGGAAATTTCTGTTGGCAATATTTCTTAAACTCTCTAAGTCGTGGGTCCTGTAGTATCATATCCCACCCATCCTGCTGCGTTTTTCAGGACAACTTTGGACATAATAGCTTTCACACTCTTTGGCCATGTTACATTGTTATTTATATTGAGGATCACTGACGATGATTTAGTACCCGAAACATGCATGTATCAGGTCCATGCTGCAAATTTATCAGTTCGTAAATGATGCTATTGAATTTGAAGAAATATATAACATTTTACCGTAATATGATTCCAAATACAACCGCTTGAACTAGCATATATTAACTCTGAAATTATTGTCCAAAAATATCGTCGAAATAACAATGATTCATGCACGCGTTTACATTCAGGTCTTCTACTGAGAAAACTATGTACATATATAATTTATCATAGCTTGGAGACAGGGAAAGATATAAATATGACTGTAGCAACCATCCAGTTTCTTATTTTCTGCATTCTTCATTTTGAAAGAAATAAATCATGCATACTTTTAGTATAATACTGACGAGACCATTTGTTACTTTTATGTTGTGCGCACGTAATCCAGGATAACCACACCATTTGCTACTTGCGTGACAGATGGCCGTCCAAAGTCGGCACCGGTTACCCATTGGTCTCGTCGGTTTATGTGTAGTCTTTTGTGTTTGATGTTTACATGTCGTGTGTCTCTTTTCCGTCTCGTGCTGTATTCGTCTTTTGTGTTTTTGCATCGGGTGTTTTGGTGTTTTACTGTTGATGCTGCAACGGGGTCTTGTTGGAGATCTCCTCCCTTCTTTTAATAAGTGATTGCTATCGTGTTTTTCACGAATTGTTTTGAAGTGGCTTAATTAATCTTTAATTTAACAATGGAAGCGTTCCAACTCTTCACCTTCTCGGAGAAAACTTCAAACCAATTTCATTACACCAGACACGTGATTTAGATAGTAAATTCTCATCAGTGGTACTTCATAAAATGCCACAGCCAAATGTATTTCAATAGCGCCCTCTAGTTTTATTTTTGAATTTAAATTTGAGCATTTATGTTGTAAAGAGAGCGCGGCTCCGAATTCTGTAGGGTCGACGCAGTGGCATAATTGAATCAAATTATGACCAAAATAGCATTGGAGGGATGGTGCTATGATGTTAACCTCCTTTAATTTCGACGAATACAATTACATGAGTTAAAGAAGATCCTGACGATAATCTCAACAGCACTCACAATAGAGCACCATGTTGAGCATCGACGGACCCCTAGCAAGCTAGAGGTGGGATCAGGTGCATGTAACACTGAGAGATGAAAAGTAATGGGAGAACCTAGCTAACTTTGCGTTGGAGTTTGCTATGACGTAATGACACCAACGACTACACATAAACCAATGATATTAATAATATTAATAGGCTTATAACGACGTGAATAGTAATACTTGTAATCTGTTATACTATCATTGTATCATAAATATATTATATTAGCTGTAACTTTATCTCTTTGTCATCTAAAAATGTCATAAGTACTCTCCAATGGCGCATTGATGTATGAACCTGATGTCCTGTGTTTAGCACGCAACATATAGGTACTTTGTCATTAAAAAGTTATAATAATATACATCTGGGAATTTTGCAATGTAGAAACAAGTGCTTACTTGTCTAAATCTTTTGCTTTGCTTTTTTTACTGGAATTTGGTTGGCCAGCATAGGAAAGGTGAAAGATGATGAAATTATCTTAACCTTTACCTTTTCCTTCAAACAATAAAATCTAGATAAATAATGAGACAAAAAATCTTCACTTATAAATAGAGGTGTCAAATGTGGGAAAGAGGTATATTAGTGAGTGAAAGTCGAATCTCATAATCGAAAATCACAGTGAATTGGCATTGAATGGCTGTCAACATCACCATACAAGACATCTCTACTTGATATGTACATCAATATGTATACGAGAGATTCACCGAATTTTACAAGTTTTTGTGGAACTGTTGCGACGGGTGTTACATGCAAACAGGAGACGCTGACTCTCCCCCAGACACCTGGTCTTTCTTCGGAATAATTGTTTATTCCGGAGTTCGCAAATGTTCAAATGACTGCCTTACCATCTCGACTTTGAGACTGAATAACTGATGGGTACTTCTGTGATGCTTATATTTATAAACAAACCTTTGAAAATACAAAAGTAAATGAAATACCTAAATATTCTGCAAAAAAGCAAACATGAACCAATAATAAATAAGTCTGGTTGATGAGGTTGTCAATTTTGATTTTTTGTTTTTATCTTTCAGACTGGATCGTGCCTGTAGCTTCTATCGTCGGCGGTATCATCATATTAATCATCGCAATCACTCTGTTCGTGTGCTTCATGAAACGGCGTAAAACCATCAAGGTAGTTAAGATAATAGAGTCATCTCTTACCGTTCGTTCTTTGAAATGGGAGCAATTTGTTGTAGTCAAAATTATCATGGATATGTACTAAAAATCAGAAAAGGCAAAAATTTACTATATTGAGAAGATCGTTTTATTATGTCGTCTGCAACGCAAGGGCGGCATATAGGGATAACTTTTGTCCGGAATCCGTCTGTCTGTCTGTCCGTCTGTGTGGTAGTCACACTTTCTTTTACATGTATTTGGTTATAACTTACATGATATACATCAGACATTTTTCAAACTTGCAGAGATGGTAAAGCATGATGAGACTCACCACCAAATATAGGTCAAGGTCACTTTCAAGTTCAAGGTCACATATTTAGGGTCAAACATGCAACAGGCGACATACCTGTTCTTGAATTATTCTATCTAAGCAGTTTGATGACTGTCTAATTTGTTGATTAATTTAAGAAAAATCAAAATCGAAAATCATACTCGTTCAGGAAGATAATTTTTATTTAAAAGCATGCTAAAAAGCTTATGACTGTCAAATTGTTTGGTTGGCACGCTTAAAAATGGATTGTTTTCTTTCAGAGGAAACGATCCTCTCGCAGGAGCAGAACCGGCATAGACGGACCATTTATTATAGAGGAACGAAGTGCGAATTTGGCCTACTCACCCTACAAAATTCAAAATGGCGCACAACCACACACGCCATATTTAGTTCAAAATGGTACTCGTCATAATGAGCCCGAAATTATTCATAAAGTAGCAAAGCCATCTCGACCACCACCTCCACGTCCAGTTCGCTCTCCTTCACAGAAAGGTATTTTTTGTATATATTTGAAGAGATGTAGATCTGCTACATTTGTATCAAATGTCAAGCAAGAAAGGAAATCAAACGATATTTGTTAAAAATATGAAAGAAAGGAGGGGATCTCCAACAACACTGCAGCACCCACAGCAAAACTCCATAACACCCAATATTAATTATAATTATTATGAATATCACTTATTAATGAGTACATTGGCTTTTTGCGACTAATTGTTCATATTCATCTTGTTTTCCAACTTTGGTACCAGAGTGAAAACTTCTCTTTGGTCACTTAATTGTTTTTCAACGTTAATCATAACCCCACTCTATTGAAAAGTGATTTTTCATTCTATATCATCATAAGAAGGTGTAGGCAATTAACACTGTTGCCACATCTCTCCAACAGTTTTTGGCCACATATTTGATTTAATTGCGCTTCTGGAAAACAGCCTACACTAAACTTGTAGCGATTCATTCTTGACAAGATAATATCTAGAAATGTAATACTGTAATCAAATTGGGGACATATGAAAATTGTTTGAGTTTCTATGAATCATTTTGGCTTGAAATAACACTGATGCTGATTAACCATCCAAAACATCTATCTATGCTGCGCAGTTTTGGAATTCTGGTATTGTTGTGTTTTTATTGCGTTTGACTTTCAATCAGTGTCTATGAACTTTTTTGGAATTTTTTGTACTGTATTTGACATTCAGTTAGTGTCTCTGAACTGTTTTGGAATTCTGGTATTGGTGTGTTTGTATTGTATTGTATTTGACATTCAATCAGTGTCTTTGAACTGTTTTGTAATTCTGGTATTGGTGTGTTTGTATTGCGTTTGACTTTCAGTTAGTGTCTCTGAACTGTTTTGGAATTCTGGTATTGGTGTGTTTGTATTGCGTTTGACTTTCAGTTAGTGTCTCTGAACTGTTTTGTAATTCTTAAATTGTTGTGTTTTTATTGCGTTTGACTTTCAATCAGTGTCTATGAACTGTTTTGTAATTCTTATATTGTTGTGTTTTTATTGTGTTTGACATTCAATCAGTGTCTCTGAACTGTTTTGTAATTCTGGTATTGTTATGTTTGTATTGTTTTTTACTTTCAATCAGTGTCTCTGAACTGTTTTGGAATTCTGGTATTGTTGTGTTTTTATTGTGTTTGACTTTCAGTTAGTGTCTCTGAACTGTTTTGTAATTCTGGTATTGTTGTGTTTGTATTGTTTTTTACTTTCAATCAGTGTCTATGAAATGTTTTATAATTCCGGTATTGTTGTGTTTTTATTGTGTTTGACTTTCAGTTAGTGTCTCTGAACTGTTTTGTAATTCTGGTATTGTTATGTTTGTATTGTTTTTTAATTTCAATCAGTGTCTCTGAACTGTTTTGGAATTCTGGTATTGTTGTGTTTTTATTGTGTTTGACTTTCAGTTAGTGTCTCTGAACTGTTTTGTAATTCTGGTATTGTTGTGTTTGTATTGTTTTTTACTTTCAATCAGTGTCTATGAAATGTTTTGTAATTCTGGTATTGTTGTGTTTTTATTGTGTTTGACTTTCAGTTAATGTCTCTGAACTGTTTTGTAATTCTGGTATTGTTGTGTTTGTATAGTATTTGACATTCAATCAGTGTCTCTGAACTGTTTTACGAATTCTGGTATTGTTGTGTTTGTATTGTGTGTGACTTTCAATCAGTGTCTCTGAACTGTTTTGGAATTCTTATATTGTTGTGTTTGTACTGATTTGACATTCACTTAGTGTCTCTGAACTGTTTTGTAATTCTGGTATTGTTGTGTTTGTATTGTTTTTTACTTTCAATCAGTGTCTTTGAACTGTTTTGTAATTCTGGTATTGTTGTGTTTGTATTGTATTTTACTTTCAATCAGTGTCTCTGAACTGTTTTGGAATTCTGGTATTGTTGTGTTTGTACTGTATTTGACATTCAGTTAGTGTCTCTGAACTGTTTTGGAATTCTGGTATTGTTGTGTTTGTATTGTATTTTACTTTCAATCAGTGTCTCTGAACTGTTTTGGAATTCTGGTATTGTTGTGTTTGTATTGTATTTGACATTCAATCAGTGTCTCTGAACTGTTTTACGAATTCTGGTATTGTTGTGTTTGTATTGTGTGTGACTTTCAATCAGTGTCTCTGAACTGTTTTGGAATTCTGGTATTGTTGTGTTTGTATTGTATTTGACATTCAGTTAGTGTCTCTGAACTGTTTTGGAATTCTGGTTTTGTTGTGTTTGCATCGTGTTTTACTTTCAATTAGTGTCTCTGAACTGTTTTGGAATTCTGGTATTGCTGTGTTTGTATTGTTTTTTACTTTCAATCAGTGTCTCTGAACTGTTCTGTAATTCTGGTATTGTTGTGTTTGTATTGTAATTGACATTCAGTTAGTGTCTCTGAACTGTTTTGGAATTCTGGTTTTGTTGTGTTTGTATTGTTTTTTACTTTCAATCAGTGTCTCTGAACTGTTTTGGAATTCTTATATTGTTGTGTTTGTATTGTATTTGACATTCAATCAGTGTCTCTGAACTGTTTTACGAATTCTGGTATTGTTGTGTTTGTATTGTGTGTGACTTTCAATCAGTGTCTCTGAACTGTTTTGGAATTCTGGTATTGTTGTGTTTGTATTGTATTTGACATTCAGTTAGTGTCTCTGAACTGTTTTGGAATTCTGGTTTTGTTGTGTTTGCATCGTGTTTTACATTCAATCAGTGTCTCTAAACTGTTTTGGAATTCTGGTTTTGTTGTGTTTGTATTGTATTTTACTTTCAATCAGTGTCTCTGAACTGTTTTGGAATTCTGGTATTGTTGTGTTTGCATCATGTTTTACATTCAATCAGTGTCTCTAAACTGTTTTGGAATTCTGGTTTTGTTGTGTTTGTATTGTATTTTACTTTCAATCAGTGTCTCTGAACTGTTTTGGAATTCTGGTATTGTTGTGTTTGTATTGTTTTTTACTTTCAATCAGTGTCTCTGAACTGTTTTGTAATTCTGGTATTGTTGTGTTTGCATCGTGTTTTACATTCAATCAGTGTCTCTGAACTGTTTTGGAATTCTGGTTTTGTTGTGTTTGCATCGTGTTTTACATTCAATCAGTGTCTCTGAACTGTTTTGTAATTCTGGTATTGTTGTGTTTGTATTGTGTGTGACTTTCAATCAGTGTCTCTGAACTGTTTTGTAATTCTGGTATTGTTGTGTTTGTATTGTGTTTGACATTCAATCAGTGTCTCTGAACTGTTTTGGAATTCTGGTTTTGTTGTGTTTGTACTGTATTTGACATTCAATCAGTGTCTCTGAACTGTTTTGTAATTCTTATATTGTTGTTTTTGTATTGTATTTGACTTTCAATCAGTGTCTCTGAACTGTTTTGGAAATTCTGATATTTTTCAAAGACACCGCTTGAAAGCCAAACACAATACAAACACAGAATCCTGTATTCGAATGGCATACAAACCCTGCAACCAAACAAAAGCGAATCTCCAACAGAGATGAGAACAGGTGCCCAGGGAGAGTTAGTACCTCCTGCTTGCTTCTAGAGGAGTAAACATTTCCTGTCTGCTTTCTCAAAAATGGTCATTGACAGCAGAGGTGGGACATTGTCATTTTTTGCATAATAGATGGGTTTTTTTTTTTATAAAATCAAGGCCAATGGCCGAAACGTCTGGATAATAAAGGAGTGAATTTGATATGACTTTTTATAAAGATTTAGCTTTTTTATTACAGGATATGGTAATAACCCCCTTCATCCTTCACTATGAGAAGACAATTGTCGTCAAAATGTCGTTTTGATAAAGGTAGATATTATAAACATGCACGGATCTAGGATTTTCCACAAGATTGAAAAGAAGTGAAGTTCAGCAAAAGAGGAATGTTTTTCAAATGATATGCAAATGACATGCAAAACATGCATTCATCACAACTGGGTCTGACCCCCTACAATCTGGATCCGAGTATCCTATCAAAAAGTCATGTTGCTACGATTCTTTGACTATAATATATAATATACAGAATAGCTGTGAGCTATATGTATTACATATGAGATTATTAATGAAATATCACCGATCTTTTATATGAATTTTCTGTTTATGTATGTACTTGTGACATTCTTCTGAATTTGCTTGTGCTTAATAATCGTATTTTGTCTTGTTATGTTCTGGTTTTTTTTTTTTAAAGAAAAGGGTTCCCTTGTACATGTAGACAGGATGCTTTTGTCTTATTTGTTTTAGTTCTTATCTTGTTGTATAAAACGTTTATGACTCATACACATATCTAAAACATTTTAATGAAAATATCATAATCTTACTTAAATTCAATTTGCACCTGTTATGATTTACGCTTTTTTAACCAGGGTTTTTTTTTTTCGAATAATGATAAATTACGAGTTGATCTGTTACAGATCGGATGTTTAGATGAATTACTGCGTCAATTTTTATCAGATTTTAATTTGAAATCTTGTTTTTGTTCTAGTTAATGTTTATCATGTATAATTACATGTATTGTAAAAAGCAGAAAATCTATGACATTGAATTAAATACCAAGGTCAGAACTAAAGTATTGGTCGTTGAATTACAGGTTATGAGACCATTGATTTTGACCGTTACTTTCAGTATTGTACAGTCATTCATATTTCATTGGAATCGATCAATGCAATAAGAGTTACATCTTATTATTTTTCATTACGTCAACTTTAAACTTTGAACGGTATCCTTCTATATGGATGTTACATTGCAAGATTTATCGTTCTAATTTCATATCCAGAGATCAAAGACCATTGTAGATGTCGCCACGTACTATTTGTAATTCGGGTTTTAGAATGTCCGAAACATGTCTGTAGTACTGTGATATTGATTTTAATCATGGGGGATATTTTTCACTTTTGCTATAGAGAATCTGCATCCGAAGAGAGTATTATTCGTTTTACCAATTTTTTAAGTCGAATATCGATGATTTTATAATCGGAAATTTTCGAAAGCCGTAAAAATGACTTTTGCATGCGCAGAATTAATTACCATTCATATGTGAAAGAAAAGTATATATAGTATAATTCATGGTTTGATAAGATTTTTATGAAAACAAAATGTAGCAGGTGCTGGATACTATTTTTTAAGTTACTATGGTTAATCATATCATGTATTTAACATGTATCATAGTATAGTAGCAACTCAAACATCATAAACGCAATCACTACAGAGCGACGTGGTCCATAAGTCTTCTTTGACAATATATGGATACTTTGTATCATAAAATATTTATATATCATTTTGAATGTCCTTATTTTTTCTAAACATATCATATTCTTACATCATTTTCATATAACGTCTTGTTGAAATTGCTCAATATCTACATTTATCATAGATAATATAATATATTTGTATGTTTGTTGAAAATAAAATTATTTATATAAAGAAACTATAATTTTTCATAATTCCCAGTGCTTCAGTTCATAAAACTGAAAAAAGGAATCAACATGATCGGTACAGGTACGACAAGCCTCCCGCGGGAGATCTAACTCCCAAAAGGAGCATCTTCTCCCGCCTCAATATGCAAGGATCAGTGAACTTATACTTCAAGCGGGAGAGCTTAATTATACTCGATATAGGTACTTTTTTCCTCCTGAATATTCAAGAACCAGTGAACTTATATATCAAATATGTATCAATCAATTTGCATGATGGGGAGAATATCTCTGCCACGACCACGCTACAATCTCCCGCGAGAGAGCTGACTCCCTACAGGTTCCTTCTCCCCCCCCCCCCCCCCCTAAATAAATATGTACAGGGACAAGTAAACTCATAAAGGGAGATAATCTTAAACAAGGCCATACTTCTGTCTCCCGCGGGAGAGCACACTCCCGGCATGTACTTTTTTTCTCTCTTAGATATGCAGGGATATGTGAACTTATATATCATGTGTATGTCTTTATCCATTTGCATAATAAGGAAAAGATCTCTTAAAAGACCACGCTGAAGTCTCTCGCGGGAGAACTATCTCCCGAGATTTTACCGTACCTTTTCATCCTCCTAAATATGCAGGGACATATGAACTAATTACCATGTCTCTATCAATTTCCACAATAGGGATAGCCGCAGCAGAACACACACAGAACCTAAACAAACAACGGACAACACAACACACACAGAACCTAAACAAACAACGGACAACTCAGAACACACACAGAACCTAAACAAACAACGGACAACACATAACACACACAGAACCTTAACAAACAACGGACATCACACAACACCCACAGAACCTAAACAAACAACGGACAACACAACACACACAGAACCTTAACAAACAACGGACAACACAGAACACACAAAGAACCTCCACAAACAACGCGCAACACGCAAAACAACCAGATTAATAAACAGTAGGTGACACTGAAATATGAGGAAAGATAATTAAAAACTCATCTAATTCAGACAAATAAGACCGTCAAAATTTGGACACCGAGAGATAATTTAGGTATATAACATGGATCGATCTATATTATATTTGTCTCCAAAGTGTGTAATGGGGGGGGGGGGGGGAGGCGGGGTCCAGTAAAAGGCAGATCTACATGATATTTTTTCCTCCAAGGGGAGGGGGGCGTTAAAGGTTCTTTTGATTAGCCGATAAAAAATAAAGGTGTACTTCAGTTAGTTTATCTGGAACAATAAATCAGGTCTATGGATTTATGTAAATCATTTGTTTGTTTTGGACGACCCAGTACACGTTGGAGATGTCTTTTGGATTGTCCGGAAACAGCTGGTACGACATTTAACTTCAATCTTTTTTATACAATCCACTGATGACTTTTTCGTTTAATTCATTATCACAGTATATAAAAAAAATGAGAGAGAAAAAAAATCAAGATATCAAATACTTCAGCAAAATGTTGATGCTGAATTTAAATCACTAAGTTTAACGTCAGTACTAACTAAAAACCGAACTCGTGACTGTGAATTTTTATCCGTTGGGACAGGAAGATGGTTTTTTCTTATCTTAACATGAAGACCTTTACTCTGACAAATGTCGAATTGTCTTTTACATGATATACCTCCCACATTTAGAAAGGAAGTGAGAGGTCAAACCTAAACAACGTTATCTGATGACGAAATATGTTGATTTCCTTTCAAAATCGTGCTCAGCGTAAAATTACTGAATAAACGGTCAAAATTTTGTGCTAATGATACCGTTTATGACAATTTTAGAAAATTATGCGATAACAAAAATTTCATTCATTCCATCCCTTTAAACGTGAATATTGATTCAGTGGCTTTGGGACAGTGATAAATATATTCTTATCTATCGAGAATTTGCATTAATTTGGAGAATTTTAACCCCCGGGGTTGAACATTTACACTTCAAGTTTACTTAATCAATCAGGTAAGATATGATGTTACACAACATAAATATTAAAAATATGACTCGGTACGGTTTCTGAAATGTACTTTTAAGATTTTTATTGCTCTTGTCTTCTCGATATGCTGTCTCAGAAACAGAAATATTCTCAAATGGAGAAATAAACAACAATGTCCACTACATATGCACTTAAGATAAATCAGAATTGCATGAAATTGTCAATATTGAAATAAATGTTCTATAGTACCAATTTTATTGTACTAGACACGAATCATTTTCAATAAAGACAAAGTGAATTTTCCTGGCGCCATCTACAATACAGACTTAATTTCCTCTTGCCAAAATGAGCGGCTTCAAATTTTGCGTAGGGTTTGCATGAAGTTTTATCTATTCGAAGCATGATCATGACGAGCTTGACAACCTAATAATTTCGAGCAATTACGGCGTCCAAACATGGGTCTTTTCGATATACAAAGTCTGACACATACTTATTTTAATTTCATCAAATTCTATTAAAAGCCGCATAAGACTCGGCGAAAATATGCTTCAAAAACGGAGCTTCATTACGGCATGATACTTAAAGAATCATTGTAATAATTTTTTGGTTGATTGAGGTATCAACACCAAAAATTGAGGTAAAACTGCATCGTGCGCGTAGCGCAAGATGAACATTCAAGTTTTCCCTCAATTTTTAGTGTTGATACCTCGATCAACCCGAAAAATATTACTTTGATATGATTTTCGTCGCTTTTCAACGTTTATTTGCAGCTTTGAAATCGTGTTGCTAACGACGTTGCTTAATATGACGTTGCTAAGCGCGTACTTCCGTTTTGTGTTGATACAGGTATCAACAAAATTTCTCGGCCGATCAGAATCGTCGTTCTTAATAATAACAATGAAAATCAAATGATATTTACGTCAGATATAGTAAAATAATTCTGAATATCGAAAAAAAAAATCATCACAGTTGCGAATCCAGTTGTTGCAACGGTGCGTTTAAAAAAAGAGCGATACATTATCTTGCGACTCTAGCTCAAAACCAGACGAATTGTTTCACATTTCTTTAATTTTGACCTCTAAGAAATAAGGGGGGGGGGGTATAATGAGTGTTGTATGTACCTTTTCTAGATGCCGTGTTGTCTAGTTGAAGATATCTCCTCTTCTTTCCTTTATCAGATTAAATGCTACAAATGTAAGTATGACTGAACTTAAAATGATGATGTTTGACCTAAAAAAAACTAAGTGTGAAATTCTTTCTGTGTACCCTTCAGCATGCTCAACGACGTCTTAGTCAGTCCCATCTCCATGTATAGAACGTCCTGTTAAATTGAATTTTCATGTCTCTTTTCCGACTCGCTGGGTACTTCTCCACACGACTGGCAGTTAAATCAAGTGACTCAAGAGAAATTTTAACATAGTTTAACCCATATCTGTGTCATCGAGATTGCATCATTCTCAGGTCCGTTTTAATCATCTATTAATGTCATTGAGGAAGATACAGGTCAGGTAGAAAATTAATTATCTACCTTGCTTTATTCTAACGAAAACATGACAATAAATTGAAATTTTTATGGAGACATCGAGAGGGTGATTCAGAATAATGCCACGAACGAGCGAATGAATGAATGAATTAAATATTGATTGATGGACAAACAAACGAATGAATGAATGAATGAATGAATGAATGAATGAATGAATGAATGAATGAATGAATGAATGAATGAATGAATGGACAAACAAACGAATGAATGAATGAATGATTGAATGAATGAATGAATGAATGAATGAATGAATGAATGAATGAATGAATGAATGAATGCAAACATAATACATGTACTGAAAATAATTTACTAGAGTAATGTCGCAGAAGTGGCTTTAAAAGACGACACTGATTGAGGACAGGTGCGCGGGTCCAGTTGCTGATACTTGGAGGGGGGGGTCAGAACCCCCGATCCCTCATGATATTGGCCAAGAATGCCGATTTTTTTCAGTTGTTGCGTGTTGTTTTAAATAACAGACTGGAGCACCTATGCCACGCGCTGGAACCCCCCCCCCCCCACATCTCCGCCTGTATAAAATTATTTCTAGATCCGCGCATGGGAAACAAATATTTGTTATTATTATATCAAAATTAAGAAAAATGGAGAAATCGATGGTTCAATATCAACTTAAGTTTAATTACATGTAATAATATACTGGCAAAGGAAATGAATTCATTTTATATTTGAAATTAATGAATAATTAACGAAAAAAAAAAATAAAAAATCTGACAGAAAGAAATAATTACATTAAAGAGATGAAAACTTAACTGTAAATTAAGATATGAAAACCGTACTTTTGTGGAATAGACATTGAAGTTTACTGAATTAATCATCTTTACTTTTTTCATTTCTTTACTTTGAGCGGAAACCAGCAATTTCTACAATAGTTTTTGAGACCGATCAGATAAGTAGAAGTTTTGGTTAATGATATGCACAAATTTCAACAGAACCCAAATCTTGAAAATAAGATCCTGAGGTCATGTGTGTGTCCAAAGGGGAGGGGGGCGAGGTAGAAGACCCCTAGAATATGAAAAATATGCTGATTCCCTGATTCTTATGTATATGTTTCTCAGAATCAAAGGGCAGATCCTCCCCAGTCATTCGAAATGGACCCCCCCCCTTTTTTTTAGATCTAGATCCGCGCATGTTTGTCGGTGGGGGCCCCAGAATTACTACCATTTATATACGCATGATTTAAACAATAAATGCCGAAATTATGAAAGAAATGTTTAGGTTTTGTCGAACTATTGTATGTTTTTTTTTTCACTTTTCCCCTTCACCCCTCCATGAGAGAAATTTGCCTCTTCATGCAAAAGTTACGTATTATATAATATAACATATATATTTATCGAGAAAAACTTCAGGTGCATCTACATTTATTTACTTTGTCATGCATTTTCACTAAAACTAAATGAGAAACGTAAAGCCAATTTGGGCAAAAATATGTGCTGACGTCATAGACCATGTGACTTTTTTTTACTACATACATACCATTATTGCGTTTGTTTACATCTAAAATTTCATTCATGAACGCACCCTACGACCTTGGCCCCACCATACAGGTGATTCAATGAATAAATTGTTGTCGAATCAAGTAGGCCAATGATATAAATACGCGCGGAATAATCAATTTTACAGGTGTGTGACTGTAAATCGGCTACAAAAGTCCCCCATTGATCCCCAGTGTCGTTCACATATTAAGCAATCCCCCGAGGAGAGTACATGGGGGGAGCATATTATTAATTAGTCATAAAGAAAAGGTTAAGTCGTTTACATTGTGTGAGCCTGTATATATATATTAGAACTGTCACTAGTTTAGCGTGGACATTCCGTCGCAGACAGCGGACGATGCCGTCAATAAACATGGTAAGCTTCTTATATTGTTTAACCTCGTTGGACTTGACAGATTTGAAAATTTCATCATTTCTTCTTTTGTTTTTCATTAAGTTGTCTTTTGTGTTCAAACGCAATTGAATTATGTCAGATTAAAAGAAGTTTTTTTGTTTTTCAAAAAAAAGAGAGAAAAAAAAAAAAAAAAAGAAAAGAAAAGAAAAGAAAAGAAAACCGTGTAAAAGGAAGCAAATTGATTAAAAAGAAAAATACAAAAGTTTAAAACTGTACGTTGAAAATTTAATTCTACATTTCGCAACCTCTATTTTTTTTTTTTTAATTAAAAATATAGAACCCAATATGAAACGTATATAGTATAAGTCATCATCTCGAGACAAGATAAGATCAGGTACACAATTCAGGAGTACTACATACATACGTACACTTCAAGGCTTGTCTCACGAAAATTGTTGTATTCTAAATCTTTAGTGTGGCTTAAAGAAACAGAATAAGCATTTTCATAAAATCCCAAATAAAGCTTCTGTAAATAATTCTATATATTCATTCATTCATTCATTCATTCATTCATTCATTCATTCATTCATTCATTCATAAAGTTTGATAAAGATATTGGATTATTTTTTAATCTACTGACGTAAGAGAATTTCATTAAATTCGATATTTTTCCTTTTCTAATTAGTTTGTGCACGTAATCCAAAACTGCGTATGCTACAGCATTTTTTTATTCGCATGATTTAATCTTATGCTTTTCTTTTTTCAATCGATCTTTGTTAATATTTGTTTGGTTTTCATAGACAGGTCCCACAATGATTAGAAAGACTTTTTAAAAAGAAAATTGAAATCAATTTCTATACTTAAAATATACGTTATGCTTCATTCTAACAGTAAGTAGGATGGGTATACTAGCCTATGTAAAGTAGATTTTATGGAAAAAAAAAAACAACATAAAAATAGATTGGAAATATCGTTTTGGTGAGGTTTGTGTTTAGTGGTGGTGTGGTGTGGGGTTTCTGTTGCAATAAGTAAGTAAACGTGATAAACAACAGGATTTCAGACTTAATGCTCTGTTTCCTAATTCATGTATAAGACTGATTACAATTGTGAGGTTCATTTTTCCACAATTTTACGTTATATTGAAGTTGTGCGTATTTACGACTAGAATGATTTTTAAACATGTTATAGTAATGCAAAAATAAAACTCCAAGTATAAAATTTTTATACTTGGATGTTTCATTAGAGCTTCATAAAAAATAAACTGATTGAAGAGGGGAGGGTTGGGCGCTCTTCTATGGCTTTAGCAACCCCCATCCTTCTCCCACCGGTTGCAAATTTAGAATAAGGGAGGAAAACCGAATCAATATTTGAATATACAACTAAATTGTGATTTCAAAAAAGATTCCTACTGCTTCAATTCTTCGTCGAGCGTATTCTATAATAGAGTGGAATGTTGGGTGGATGGTGAGGTGTTTCCTTTTTTTTTGGGGGGGGGGGGGGGGGGGGCCGTTATCTCTTTAAAGAAAAGAAAATTCTGCATACATTCTGAAGGAAGGGGGGATCTTATTCTGAATAGACGTATGAACATAAGACATGTTTTAGATGATTTATAAACGATTAAAATGCAATATAAAACATACAATCAATATTAATAATTACTTGGTGAAAAATTGGTTTGCAACTCTTTATTTGTTCATAAATTTATATTTTCATTATTTACCTTTTCATTTTATCAAAAAGATGATTCAACGCTTTCTTTAAAGAGATAACGGCCAGGGGGTGGGGTGGGGGTTGGACATAGGGGAGGGGTGATTCTGGATCGGAAGTGATGATCATCATTTGACACAATCTTGACAATGAATATTCAAATAGACTAAAAAAATAAGTGTCACATAGGAAGCATGGAAGATGGACAACTTAAAAAAAAAGGAAATAAATTAGTCAAAACTGCAAAAAACTGTGTTTATTTGACACTGTGCACCTGGTTTCGGCAACCTGTATGGACAGGTTAGCGACAAAAGTCGTCAGATTTATATTAATTCAGATATTTTTTGTATTTTTTTTTCACTCTTAAAACTTCCGTATCAGTTTGACAAGTAACATTATATTTTAAAAACAACATATATATGTAAACAAGAACAATTTGAGGGAAAAAAAGTTTGACAGGAAATACCAAAAAAAAAAAAAAAAACAGTAAATACTATAGATGAATGAATAAATAAAAATCAAGTTTTCATCGGTGTGCTGTATCACTCAAAGGGCGTAATCATGTATATTCCGTTTTTAAACAAGTGTTTTTCGTTCGTAAATGCATTTTCCTTTCAACCTCCGTTTCTTTTTTATTTCTTTTTCCTTCTCATTTTCTTTGCTGACTTTTCATTCTTTTTTATTTTCATTGAGATCGACGTGAATTTCGATTTTAAAAAGGACAAATTCACTTTGAAAATCTTTTCATTGGACGCTTATGTATGTTCTGATCATTCTTTCTTTGAATGAATTAAATAAAACAGAAACTTTTGAGATACAATCTTTTACAATGAGTTTTGCCTAATCCCATTTATGATCATGAAAACTCATAAAAACAAATGTATCTATTGTTGTTGTTTGTTCATATTTTTTTCTTATCATGCATCCCATTCCTTTTTTTTCAGATTTGTCAAGGAATGTTACTCACGATTCTTTCAGTAATTTTGGAAATTACGGGTTCGGTATGCGGCATTAGAAAAGGTAAATATTCATAATTTTATTTTCACGACCCTCTCCCCCTTTCAATAATTTTCTTGTGAATTTAAATATACTAGTAAATAAATCTGTCTATTCTGAAATTATTGAAATTTTGTAAAACTGCTCCTTCCTTTGAAAATAGGAATAGACTCCGTTTCACTTGGATGGTGAAAGCTTTTGAAATTATTCTGAACCAAAAGCAACTTGAACATGTTGAACTTTGCAGTTTCGCAGTCAGTGAAGCATTAATGTATTAAGCAATCTGAATTTATAAAAAGTATAACATTTAGAATAAAAAAGACTATGAAATATATCAATGACACTCATTAAAGATCAAACTTGCTATTTTCGTTACTCATTATTTCTAACAAATCAATTATAATGAACCTTTAAACTCTATGATATTTCTTTAACATTTCGCAGAGAATTTACACAAAGCTCCGGGTGATCATTTTCTCTTTCAATTCACAAATAAACCAATTTGTAATAGTCTGACATTTATGCAGTGTGGGTGGTAAAAGCGCCACCTACAGGGAGATAATACTTAATTTAGACTTTTTATCTCTGGTTTTACTTGCCTCAGGTGTTAAATACGTGATCCCACATATTATTATAGAATCAGTTTGATATGTCAAAGACCATTCATAATCACATTGGTGTACATGAACGCTGATCTGGACGAGGAACTCGTTTGAACGGCTTCTCTTTTCTTATCCTTTTTTTTTAATCTGTAGGAAAAACCAGAGACTGTATTCTTTCACCGGCATCTATATAGTAAAAGATTTGTTGTAGGACTCTATTTTTCAAATTTTCTCTGATATATATTGAAATTGTCTTTATCGCAGGAACTCAAAATTGTAATTATAAATATAAATATGCATAGAAATGATTTTTTTTCTCGCAAAGCTTGAATGTTGAACTTGTCACAAATAATGGAACTTTTCCTTCTAAAAGAAAACGGAAAAAAGATAAGATCTAAAATTTTGACATTATTTTCATTAATTAACCTAATTTCAATTCTATACCCCCAGATTGCCAAATATGCGTCATCGCACCTGCTATTCGCTATTTTCGAAAACCAGAGTTACTTCCCATTTGAGACGGTATCTCACGTAGACTGATTATGACGTCGTCAAATTCTATGGAAACAGTCCTAAAAGTCTGGGAAATGACGGACCGGTATAAAATCGACGTCACCATACCATTTTCATGACGTCACAATGGTTTTACGTCAGATACCGTCTGTAAGGGAAAAACTGTATTTCACAAAGACTCAATATCTCAATAGCATTATGACGTCATAGTCAAAGTACCCAGGCTCGTCTCTCCATTTATTTCAGTGAGCCTTGCTACAAATCGGAGGATTAGAGTTGTGTCCCTCTTGAGAAAAATATTTCTCCCACTTGAGACTGAGAACTCTCCAATTTTTCTGGGGTGAGATAAATCGATCTCACCCTCTGACGTCATCAATCTCACCCTCTGACGTCATCGCTACCAAAGCGACGTTATGGAAGTAATGCAACAAACAGGTGATTTTAACAGACACTCTAGTTGACGACGTGGGAGAAAAACAATCAAACACCACAATGAGGGAGGGATGGCTATTTCTCAACCCTCGTGTAAAAATTTTGCTTGTCCATGACTCGGCAAGCCTCGTCATGGACTTGCAAAATGTGTACACTCGGGTTGAGAAACCGCCATCCCTCCCTCATGGTGGTGTAAGATGATATTATTCTTGCAAACTATACCTTTGACGAAATAAACTTTCAATGAATTCCAAGGATCATTGAAATAAATCTAACAAACATTTTGACGTCATCACGGCTCTACGTCAAATGTTATCCAAATCTGGAATAAAACTAGTCTATAAAGATTAGCTACAATGTAGATATCAGCAGGTTTTTACATCATCCTACGCAATTCAATCCTTAACAAAACAATAATTTATCAGAAATCAATAACTTATGTCTTATCTATTTCTCCGCGCCATTTATTTCAGTTTGCAAAGGAGTTGTCGAACCTGAATATGTGAATTATTCCAATATCAAACGATTCAAAGGCTGCACAAAAATAGAAGGAAATATCATCATCGTGGGAGCGACCTTTGATGGGTAAATATTGATAAAATTTAAAGATGAAATTACCTCGTCATTTACTACATTCTAACTTTGAAGAAAGCCATAAAATGTCAGAGGAAATCTTTGCGCAAATAATTGACAATCCCTGTAAAGTGCGAGTCTTTATTATGTGACACACTTAAAAACGTTTGAAAGATAAAAATGCGAAGCTCATCATTGTTGGAAATGCTATTTCAATATTGATAATTTGATATACATTTGTGTACACTGATATCGCCAATCAGGAATCCATAATATTGGATCACAGGAGCTCGATGCCAACAACCCTCAATGACATCCGCCCCTTCCCATCTCTCTATATAGTCAAAATATGAGGAAAGTAGGGGCGGATATTCTTGTGGATCGTTGGCATCGCGAGCTCCTGCATACTGGATGTCTGTCGGTCATCCTGTCTGTTTTCTCCGTGTTATTTTCGTGTTTTCGTTTCACTAAGTTTAAACTTAACTTTATGCAAGTATTAAAAAGGATGGGGCAAAATTTATCTTCGCACAATTCCTGTAAACTTTGGGGTTTTCTTCTTTTGTCTGTCCTTTGCGATGTGTCAACTGAATCGCGATTTTTTTGTGCGAAATAATGGTGGATGTCTCTAACCTTCTGCTTATTTTTTCATCTGCACTATTATGGTTCATTTCAGTCCGTTTTTGCATGATTTTCTAGGATTTTAATACTTATTTTCTTTTTCTGTCCCTTTCGGTCTGACTTTCCGTCTATCGACCAGATTTTCTCTATTCAGAGTGACATAGACCACGTATCTTATAATGAAGTTTAAGTACATTTCTACCAAAATATATACTTAGCAAAACATTCTACAAAATTATGTTTTGCCGAAGTTGTTGACCGCTTGTCCATAACCTTAAAGTTTATGACCTGAAAGGACGAAAGGGGATTGTTCTGATATAATTAATTAAGCGCCCTTTTTAGACTTATTTCTTAATTGAAATAATTATTCATAAAAATATATGTTGTAAATAGCATATGTTTTGGTTTTTGTTTAATTTATAGTTTCAATAGTGCCCAGAAATTTACTTCTTTTATAATAGTTCTCAGACAATATCTATAGTCTTCCCCGGGCGGGGATCTACTCTCAAAATATCAGGGATCGCATGCCTTTTTTATCATCCATTGTCAAACTGGACACACTTTTTTGGACGGAATGAGGAAGATTTCTATATTGATTTTCAGGGTATTGGGTCAAGGTGTAAGTCATGCGATGACGTGCTTCACAAGCTTGCCAACTGGGGATACTCACTCCTCCCCGGCACCTGGTCACACCTCTAGCTTGCTAGGGGTCCGTCGATGCTTATTCCTCCCCGGCACCTGGTCACACCTCTAGCTTGCTAGGGGTCCGTCGATGCTTACTCCTCCCCGGCACCTAGTCCCACCTCTAGCTTGCTAGGGGTCCGTCGATGCTTACTCCTCCCCGGCACCTGATCCCACCTCTAGCTTGCTAGGGGTCCGTCGATGCTTATTCCTCCCGGGCACCTGATCCCACCTCTAGCTTGCTAGGGGTCCGTCGATGCTTATTCCTCCCGGGCACCTGATCCCACCTCTAGCTTGCTAGGGGTCCGTCGATGCTTATTCCTCCCGGGCACCTGATCCCACCTCTAGCTTGCTAGGGGTCCGTCGATTTATTCCTCCCGGGCACCTGATCCCACCTCTAGCTTGCTAGGGGTCCGTCGATGCTTATTCCTCCCGGGCACCTGATCCCACCTCTAGCTTGCTAGGGGTCCGTCGATGCTTATTCCTCCCGGGCACCTGATCCCACCTCTAGCTTGCTAGGGGTCCGTCGATGCTTATTCCTCCCGGGCACCTGATCCCACCTCTAGCTTGCTAGGGGTCCGTCGATGCTTATTCCTCCCGGGCACCTGATCCCACCTCTAGCTTGCTAGGGGTCCGTCGATGCTTATTCCTCCCGGGCACCTGATCCCACCTCTAGCTTGCTAGGGGTCCGTCGATGCTTATTCCTCCCGGGCACCTGATCCCACCTCTAGCTTGCTAGGGGTCCGTCGATGCTTATTCCTCCCGGGCACCTGATCCCACCTCTAGCTTGCTAGGGGTCCGTCGATGCTTATTCCTCCCGGGCACCTGATCCCACCTCTAGCTTGCTAGGGGTCCGTCGATGCTTATTCCTCCCGGGCACCTGGTCCCACCTCTAGCTTGCTAGGGGTCCGTCGATGCTTATTCCTCCCGGGCACCTGGTCCCACCTCTAGCTTGCTAGGGGTCCGTCGATGCTTATTCCTCCCGGGCACCTGGTCCCACCTCTAGCTTGCTAGGGGTCCGTCGATGCTTATTCCTCCCGGGCACCTGATCCCACATCTAGCTTGCTAGGGGTCCGTCGATGCTTATTCCTCCCGGGCACCTGATCCCACCTCTAGCTTGCTAGGGGTCCGTCGATGCTTATTCCTCCCGGGCACCTGATCCCACCTCTAGCTTACTAGGGGTCCGTCGATGCTTATTCCTCCCGGGCACCTGGTCCCACCTCTAGCTTACTAGGGGTCCGTCGATGCTTATTCCTCCCGGGCACCTGATCCCACCTCTAGCTTGCTAGGGATCCGTCGATGCTTACTCCTCCCGGGCACCTGATCCCACCTCTAGCTTGCTAGGGATCCGTCGATGCTTACTCCTCCTGGGCACCTGGTCCCACCTCTAGCTTGCTAAGGGTCCGTCAATGCTCAGTTTGGTGCTCTATTGTGACTGTTATTGAGATAATCGTCAGGATCTTCTTTAACGCATTCACTTCGCGCTGACTGGCACTGTTTTTTTGTTTTGTTTTTTGTTTTGTTTTTTTTTTCCTTTCCCAAAATTTTCAATTTTTTTTATTATTCCACAAATGTATTGAGTTGCTTCTGCAAGGTAAAAAGAATTAACAAAACAGTTGATTTATTTTCTTTTCCTTTCCAGTGATCCATACCTAAATATCATGGGGCTTCATCCTGACGCTCTGGAGGTGTTTTCAGATCTACAGGAGATTACAGGGTATCTTGTTGTTCAAGGAAGCCATCCCCATTTTAAAAGTCTTTCTTATTTTAGGAATCTTACACGTATTAGAGGTAGACAAAAGTAAGTACATGTTTATACATGTATATGCGTACTACTTTCAGAGTTGCATATTGTTGAGCGTCATTATCACAAGAATTCTGCGTCAAGCGTCTTGAATGCAATCCTTCCCAACCCATCTCGTCATCTTCTTGAGACAGGTGTACGTAACATCTTACTCCCCCACGATTTTTAGAGCGCCACCTAGTGAACATTCAAAATTTATGTCCCTTGAGAGTTCGTCATCACTAGCAAACTGGCACAAATATTTCGACAGTTTTCATTCGATTTTTGTACAAAATCAAGTACCTAACATACCTATCAAACATTAGAAAAGTATCGTTGAAAATTATACGCATGTCCCTCTTATTAATTCGGACCGGCACATTCGTTTGATTTCCATAGGCGCCGCCATATTGTATTCAAACCTTCGCTTCGTATGTTAATCAGGACACCTAAGGTCGATTCTCATTGGTCCAGTGTACCTCAAACTGGAGCCAATGAAACTGACGAATTTATAGTGGCGAGTAGTACAAGATTTTACGTACATTTGTCTCGAGAAGATGCATCTCGTAGGAGGATCGCATTGTGGGTCAGTGGCGTTGAACTTATGTGGTTATTTCTTTATTTTTCTTTCCATGTAACTATAATTGAGAGAGAGAGATGTTCAATCCTTATAATTCTGAGAAAAAAAGTTCTAATTCTAACGATTTTTTTTCTTTTACAGAAGTTTCAATGGTGATTCATTCTCCATTATTTCTACGTCGTTAGAATATGTCGGCATGACGTCATTAAAGACCGTCCGGCGTGGTGACATCATCATCGCTAATAATAAGAAACTTTGTTATACAGAGGGAACTAGATTTCGTTCGCTGACAAAACGAAGATCACAGAAAGTTCTAGTTGTAGACAATGAAGATTACAAAAAATGCTGTAAGTTGAAAATCACCCTTTTCTAAGATAATTCTATTTTCGTACCCTTTCCAATCGCATAATAATGTGAAAGAAAAATTCATTAACTTCCCCATGAAAATTACTAAAACATGGTGATTCTCAAAATTTTTTGATAATTTTGATATGAAGTGACAAAATAGAACTTATTTTTAGTAAATCTACGCGAAATTATTAAATTATAAATGTACATAATTTTCTTTTTCAGTATTGGAGGATAAAGTATGTTCGCCACTTTGTGACTCAAAAGGATGTTGGGGCCCTGGGCATGCGCAGTGCCTTGGTAACAAAATAATCTCTAATAACGTGGAAGATTGGTTATTATGATATGACTAAAAATAGAAAGAAACCTGAGGGATTGAATTACGATATATATGAAGCTGATAATTTTGTTTTTAAGTAGCTTATTCACAATTCGTAATCGGGTGAGGAAAAAATGAGCTGGTGACATGATTACCAGAGATTACACGAGGAGGAAGTTTATCATCATGATGTGAAACCCGCCATATTTCCGAGTCTCATGAAAACACATGTGCAACACATTTTAGAACTGACGTAATATTTATACAACTACATAAATCTGCGAGTATAATTTATTTTTGAATATTTGTCACTTGTTCTTAAAGTGGCAAATAAGTTATGACGTAAAACCGTAGATTCGACTAGGCAGTTCTCAACTTTATTCGGGTGACTACATTTAACAGTCGAACGGTCGGAGTACAAATGTAGCTACTTAAGTGATATCACTTTCACTAAAGTGACTGATTCACCCTTCCACAAAACTCCGTCAAATACTCCGTCAAGTTGCGTTATTTCATTGTTTACTTATCGTGTAACAATGGTGAGGTACTTATGCCCTTTGCCGTGTGGGGCTCGTAAAAAAGTTCCCCGCGAGGGGTTTGACAGTAAGTGTTTTGAATATATTTAAGAAATGAATCTTATATTTTTTCTGTTGATGCAGGTATCACCCGAAAAATTGGACAGAAAACTACATCAATGCGCGTAGCGCATTGATGTAAAAGTTTTCTGTCCAATTTTTCGGGTGATACCTGCATCAGCAGAAAAAAAATATAAGATTCATTTCTTATCATTTAAGTATTATCTGTTTATGGATTCTTGGATCTAAAAACAATAAATCACTGCACTATATTTCGTAAGTCGGAGGGTTTCGCAGTGATACGTCTGCCAAAACAAGTTATGGCAGCCGCCATGATTCAAACAGTGAACGATCGTCTCTCTTTATCTTTGGAATAAGGACCAGGATTGAGCAAATTCTACATGCATTGTTAATTTTTGAGTAAGTAGAAAAGAAATGGTACCCTTGAATGATAAGCAAACATCAACAAATTGTATTTTCAGCAACGGCTTCATCCGTGTTTGAGGGAACCCCCGGTTCTAAAAATAGTGCTGTAAATAGACTTCCGTGAAAAATTGTGTTGATCGATTTATCAACAAAATTTCTCAGCCAATCAGAATCTTAGTTTCTTGAAAATGACAATGGAAATTAAATGATTTACATATGCTCATTCATACAATGGATCCATTCATACAATGGATCTCAACCTACAATGGATCCAGGAATTATGTTTCTTATAATTCCTGGATCCATTGTAGGTTATCACAGTATAATCACATTCCAAAAGACAGTTATTCTATAAATATTTCCCTGACATTCTCGCCATAGCACTTTCTATATAGACATAACGTCAGAGAGTGCATGAATTTTAGATATTGTTTTCCTTTTCGTGCTTAAACATCGACGGCGGGTGCGGCTAGCCAACAGGGGATGCTTACTCCTCCAGGGCACCTGTCCACCTCTAGCTTGCTAGGGGCTCGTCGATGCTTAATTTTGTGCTCTATTGTGAGTGCTGTTGAGTTATCGCCAGGGTCTTCTTTAACTCATTGGAGTTAGCGCTTTTTTGGAGCAAGATCAATAAAATAGCGGGGATTGTGGAAGTGTGAATTCTATTTGTTTCCTCGGTCTTTTATTAACAAAAGTGTCATAAATGTCAATTGATTGGCTGTACATGTACATGTATTAACCCTTCTACAAATTGCTAAATATCTCGGACATATGACGACATTTGATTGCTTGCATTTTGACTTCACAACATTTTCAAAATTTATGCATGAAAAGACGTCAATAGTTGGGCTTTGTGGAAAGATCAATTAACAAACTTCATACTATAACTGGTAGCGGTTTGTTCTTTTCGTGCCAGAAACCGGATCCAAATGTCTTTTCATCATAACGTTGCTTACTTGTCTATGACTTGTCAATGTTGAGAAACGGAGACTCTTTCCCTCACAAGTTTAAATTAATTGACAAAAGTAGTCTGACAGATATTTACATGTACATATTTTATGTGTTCAGTATTCAAAGGCAGCAATTATTTTGAAATTGGCAATTATTCTGTTTTCGCGTATTAAAAAAAAACATTTATCTTCATTCTTGACATATAAACATTGATTGATTCACTTCAAAGTAAATTTTATTTTTTGTGTGTTAGATTCCAGATGATTGAATCTTAAGGAAGGTTACTTGTATGAATGACGTCAGATAATTCTTTGTCAACAGGAAACGCTTACTCCGCTTGGAAATATTCGTCATTTTTCTTGAATTTCAATTTCTTAAGACGTTATCCATTGTGAATTCAGAGACATAATTACAGAAATTGAAAAAAAATATGATTGTAAAAAGTTTCAAAAATCACTTTGTAATAGAAAAAAAAACAATTAAAGGATATATTAAGATATGATAATCTCCCTTTGAAATGATACCGGTATCTACTCTATCATGTATTATGTTATTGCTGTTATAATTGTTGTTTTAAGTTGCTGTTGTTACTGTTTGTTTATGCTGTTACGACTTATGTACATCAATAAACTGATCTATGAATAGTTTTATTGTTAGTTCATTGCGTCACGTCATTCAACGACACCAAACATATTGCGCGTTGCTGGTCGAAGCAAACTTCGACATGTCAACAAAATGCCGAACATGTTTTAAACGAAAAATTAAGTCATAACAAACCTTTCGTATTTGCAACGGAATAACTCCATTGTTATATGGCAAAGACATATTTAATCTATTGGTTATTGTACTTTATTGAACTTTGGTAACCCTGTGAAGTGATCTCTAATTAACTTTAGATGCTTAGCTCAATTATCTGTTGTTGCCGCTTCAGAGATTCATTGCAGATGTTCCATTTATCTTGTATTTGCGATTGCCGTTCTTGCTTGTAAACGCATTACTTAAATTTTTTGCGAGTCTTTCTTTCAATTTAGAATGTTGGATTGTAGTGTAAAGAAAAGAAGCGAACTCCCGATATGCATGGGAGTGAAACCAGGTGCCCAGAAAGAGTCAGCATCTCCTGCTTGCATACAACACCCGTCGCTTCAATTAGTTAGAATTGTCACAAATTAGAAAACGAATTGGAATAATACACTTCAAACATCGAGTCGCGAGGAATTGTATTATCAACTCCACACTGCAACACGAATTAAGTGTAGATATAAAAGAAAGGAGGGGATCTCCAACAAACACTCGGTTGCAGCACTAACAGAAAAACAAAGAAACACCAAGGACAGCTTTATTTCATGAACGATCTCAGAGTCCAGTGCAGGTGCGGAATGCATTGTAGGCGGCGCTGTTAAAAAGCACTGTCCTAATTTGCAAAGATAAACATATTCATCATCATGTTATATATTTGATGTTAAACTTCTACAAATTCAATAGCATCATTTAAGAACAGATAAATAAGCAGTATGGACCAGACATGCACGTTTCGGGTATTTAACCCTCGTCAGTGATCCTCAATCCAAACAATGTGTTATGGCCAAAGAGTATGAAAATTATGATGAATATTTGATAATACAGCATAGTGACCAAGTAAGAAGGACCAGAAAGGAAGCCCAATGCCTATTCCATTTTCTGTAATAATGTTAACGCTGACAGAAGGGGGCGGTGGAGTTCATTGGCCACAATATGCCAACCTAGAACAATAAAATTACAACAACAAAAAACCACCAACGTAATGCCACCCTGAATAAATTCAATGGATAAATAAGTAAAAACAATCCGTTTCCTCCAGTAATTCAGCTTCCTTGTCTGGGAAAGCAAGCCAGGTGAAACATACTTTGAAATTTTAAGTTTTCTCGGAATTAGAAACTGTTTAAATAAACATCAAAGAAGTACCTGTCAGTTATTGAGTCTCAAGCTCGAGAAGGCAAGGCAAAATCATTAGAATTTTCTTTGGAACGGTTTGACCCTCGAAATGAATAACATTTCAAAGTGAGACCATGCATGTGCCCGGGAAGAGTCAGCGTCTCCTAATTGCATGCAATAGCTCCATGAAAACCTGTCAATTTCGGCGATCGTATCTGTATGTTTGTATGTATTGATGTACATATCATGTAAATATGTCTTGTTTGGTGATGACCGCCATCAAATCGCAATCAAGAATGTCACCGATCACCCCGGAGAGGTTGTGATATGCCCCCACCACATTGGAAATCCGGAAAAACGAATACCTAATGCATTCTTTGAAAATTCTTTGTGATACTTGTAAAGTCTACAATGTTCATATTGTATTGTTTGTGAGAACAAATATCACTGTGTGCATTAATTCCCATGTATCATGCTTCGTATGAAATCTATTACTTTGGAATAAAGTTTCAATAACTTAAAAGACATTTTCCATGACTTTATAGAAACAAAAGCGACCGATTGCTTTGACAATTATGTTAAGCCCTTCACTGATAATATCAATTGAAACTGAGATGCAGCCTAATGTCCATTTTGTTCGTTTTTCGCTCTTCATTCCAAATTGCATCCGTGTGTATAGAACGTACTTGGTGTCAGAAACAAACAATATGAATTCAAAACATTATTAAAAGCCATATTGGATAGTAAGAAAAACCTCCGTGGTCTTGCAGAGCGACTGCAATACCCTCTCATTTAAGACCCTTTTTGTGGGCGACCGCGAGACCCTCCTACATAAGACCTTTTTGTGAGCGACCGCGATATTCTTCCACAGAAGACCCGTTTGGTGCGCAACCTCCCACATAAGAAAGCCATAGACATCGAAAACCCTCCCCCCTTCCTACACACAGCTTCCTTTCCTTTTATTTTGGATGTAACATTTATCGCTTACCTGACTGATACATGTACTATTCATTCGCAGAAGAAAATGCATTTTGGTAATATCGCAGAAAAAAAAACAAGAATGTATGTACTCATGCAAAGTGAAAAAGAAAGATAACTCTAATTCATTGCTTTGCAGATATCGTCAAAACTTCAGCAATCGAGTGCCATTTTCTTGATATTTACTTAGGAAAGGTACCATTTTATTTTTTCAGGTTCTAAGATAAAATACTAAGGATGTTCTGTTTCAATTTTGAAATAAAAATATACTATAAAAATAATTTGACAATGGATTTTGTACCCTTTGACATTATAAGACATTAGAAGATAAGGGCAGAAATCACTGACTCCATAAGAGTAGGAAGTTCATAAAAGTCAAAATGTATATTTGAAACACTATATAAAGTTCTATGGAATCTCAGTACCGGTATCTTTATGATTTAAAATGCAACTCAAAATTTGGGAGAAAGACATACAAGAATCGGATTTGCAGGGTCTGACCTTAAGACAAAATTGAGCTTATCCTCTTTAGCTTCTTTTTATTCAGCTTTTTAAATGATTTCAGTTCTTCAAGCTGAGCTTCTCTTATAAATGTTCTGGTTTTCCAGAATGACAGATATGCTGATTTGAAATTTCCAATGATTTCTTGAGCGATTCCAAGAATGTGCCATGCCATCGGTAACTTGGACCGGCTTACGTGGTGTCCGTTATCGGTTCTTAGAGTTTCCTCAAGGTCGATCAGAGCTTCTTTATAAGATGCCTCACTTTCTCCCTTCCAAAAATGGCATAGGAATAACATAAATAGTGTGAGTACGTATGGCGGAACAAATTGTATGTCCCCGGGATCGTTCTCCAGACTACTGATCATGTCTGACAACTCCGGAAGGCTTGTTTGAGGCCGTAGAGGGAAATACATGGCAGTATTCTTTCTCATACCACCAAAAATAGACAGAGAATTTCCAACTAAAGATGCATATTTTTGGGGATCGAATCGCCATGCCCACATGCAGGTTTCACTTTTAAGTTTACTGCTCACTTGATGTAGCAGTTTGATGCTTTTGTCATATCTTTTCCTCGTGTAGAGGTACATCGCAAGGCATAGTTGCCCTCGTAAACAATCTGTTGAGGAAAACATGATGGCACGATGAAGGATTGCTTCATTCAAGTACTGTGTTTTGTTGTGTCGTCTGTTGCTACATTGCTGGATTAACAGCCCAAAGCAATATTGGTTCAAAAATGTCATTCTTAAAAATTTACTTATTTCTGGCAAGTAGCCTGCCTTGTGCGTCTTCAAAACCTCGAGTACGTCGTCAGGATCTTCCTCGAAGATTAGCACAAGTTGAGGGAATACTTTTAACAGGACCTGTGTCCTCGTTGATAGTTTAGGCATCGGGCTCTCGATTTTGACGAGACGTTTTTGTATCGATGGAATACTGCGAATCATGGAGTACCCTTCTCTATAGAGAGCTGAAACGACACGAATCAACGTTTTCCATGAACGACTCTTGGTCTTCCCAAAGAACATATTATTTTCCGGAATGAAAAAATTCGGACAATTTTCATCTTTGATCCATTGTAAGACCCTTTGAAGGCAGACCCAAAAACACTGCAAAAAACAAGACGGCGCCCATTTGGTTTGTCCTTCCACTATCTCCCAGAACACTGCTGTCTTCATGAAATATGAACAAAGAAGTCCTTCTACTTCTGAATTTTGCTCAATTTTTTCTTTCAAAAATAACTTGAGTAGGGCATAGGTAAGAAGCTGAGTGTGATTCATTGCGTACACTAGCCGTTTTTCAGCACGTGAGAAAGACACCCTCCATTCTAGATGTTCAAAACGCGATTCTTTGCTACCAATTGGGACAAATAAGCAGCCATCTTTCACCATTTCAGTCTTTACTGCATGAGAAGGCCATTTCTTTTTATGTAGGCGATGTAAGCAACCAATCGCATCTCGTGGCCATCTCTCCGAGGGTAAGACAAATGCATTATCCATAGGACCTCTTTCACTAGTTATTTCTATACAAGGACCGTGAAGATTCAATGACCAAAGCCCATGTGAATATTTCTGGAAATGTTCATATATGAAATCCTTGAATTTTGTGCTTGACACGTAGACCGCATCCTCATGGTAACACTCATAAGGTTTTAACTTTTTGCGATGAAGCGGAGCTTTTATCCTGATAAATCCCGGTCTGGTATTTCCTTTCTCCATCAGGTAAATAGACGACACGCCTTCCTTTGCTTGTTGTATGGATTCTACAATTTGTATGTTAGGATATAAATACATGACGTCGACGTCGGACGATTTCAAAGAGACTCCTTCAGCACGACTTCCGCTTACAATGCGCACCATCTTAACTCCCGGTTTGTTGCTTTGTGCAAGACTTGTTGCAATTTCACGTAGTTCGGGGGGGAAATTGGACAAATCCCGTTCGTTTAGTAATTGTTGTACAGAAAAGGGATATTTCATTGGAAGTATTTCAAATAACACCCTTTTGAGAGCAATCTCTTCTGCAATGCCAAATGTTTCACACAGAGCACTGTAGACATGTATGGAAAGATTGAAGTTTGCTTCATATCCCTGGTCATCCATAACCTGAAATATTTCATAAGAAACACTCAAATATGTAAATCCTAGTTTACACAAGCATGTTTTAAAAACATGTCAAAAATATTTCAGTAAATGTTATAGAAACGTGATTTTGTATGGTTCCAGAGATATGAATAAAACATTTTTGGAAACATTTCATTTTTTCAGCGCTCTTAAATGTTGTTAAAACGTTTTAAAAAACATTCTATACAACTGCACAGTGTTTTAAAAATGTTCTTGGAACGTTTTGTCAGAAATGTTTCAACAGAACCAGTTTGAAACCATACATAAATATTTCGAAAATGTTTTGTTTTACCTTGGATACCCCTTTTTTTACATCCATTTACATATTCATCTGTGCTACTTTGGCCTGCGTTTTGCTGTCTTGTTTGTGTGGTCAACATATATAAAAGTGAGAAGATTATTTTATACTACAGTTGTGCGTTCTTCGATACCTTTTGGAAACCGAAAAAGTGGGAGGGTTGTGCGCATGTAATCCGGATAACACCACTAATTGCTACTTGCGTGACAGATGACCGTCATAAGTCGGCACCGATTACCGATTGGTCTCGTTGGTTTATGTGCAGTCTTTTGTGTTTCATGTTTCTTTGCCGTATGTCTCTTTTGCGTCTCTTCTTTAACTCATTTGTGTCACACTTATACACTTTGCCGTGTGGAGCTCATAAAAAAGGTCCCCAGCGATGGGTTTGACAGTAAGTGTTTTGAATGTCTTTCCCTGACATGCTCGCCATAGCACATTGGTGTGTTTCTGTTGGTGCTGCACCCGAGTCTTGTCGGAGATCCCCACCTTTCTTTCTATACAGACATAACATTAGGCAGTATATGTTTTGTAAATATTATTTTCAGTTTCGTGTGTGGACATCGACTGCGGGTGCGGCTAGCCAAACAGGGGATGTTTACTCCTCCCAGGCACCTGATCCTACCTCTAACTTGCTAGGAATCCGTCGATGGTCAACGTGGTGCTCTATTGTGAGTGCTGTTGAGATTGTCGTCAGGATCTTCTTTAACTCATTGCTGTACTTGTCTGCTCTGTGTTTTCACATCTGGTGTTTTGGTGCTTTGCTGTGTGTGCTGCAACCGAGTTCGGTTGGAGATCTTCTTCTTTCTTTTCTCTTATAATAAGCCTTATTGACTAGGATTAAATGTGTGTATAACTGCTATCATATATTGTTCATTCGTATTTGTTTGTATATAGTCTTTATGGAGCTGTTACGACGGGTGTTGCTTGCAAACAAGCAGGAGACGCTGACTCTTCCCGGGCAACTGGTCTCAATTCGCAATGTTGCTCATTCTGAGGTTCGCAACTGTACCAATAGAAATTCTTTTTTTTTTTTTCATTTTGCCTTACCTTCTCGATTTTGATTTTGAGACTGAATAACTGATAGGTACTTCTTTGATGTTGATTTGTACAAGTTTGAATTTGTGTGCCGACGCATTTATTCGATCGAGCGGTAGTACTTACATAACCGATTGTGCCTCACATGAAATTAATGTGAAATTTACATGAATTTACATGAATGTTCCATTGAAATTTATGTAGTGCGAGAACGAACATAAAATTTACATGAATGTTCCAATGAAATTTATGTAAGACGAGCACGAATATGAGATTAACATAAATTTTCTTTACATGAAATTCATGTCAAGTTTCTGGCATGAATTTCATGTAAATTCAATTTTACATGAGCCACAATGAAAAGTCCATGTGCAATTCATGTGAAATAAACTTTATGTGAAATTCATGTGACTTTAACATAAATATTTTTCACAGAAATCTAATGTGAAATTTTCATGAATTTCACGTGAACTTTCTTGTGGAATTCAGACGATGCTCGTTTCACATGAAAATAATGTGAGGCAAAATTATTGGCTGAGTATAGTCAAATTCATTTTTACATTGGACTGTAGAGACAATATTCATAATAAAAGTAGCGCTCCTTGTGTTGATATGGTGATACATGCACTGAATTTACTTGATGGAATTTGAAGTAAAATTTGCGACTCTAACATATATACAATTTACAAATTTGTGTTTTATGTTCCAAACTTTTATATCTTTATGTTATCTTTATCTTTCTATTATAAATACACGTATAACTCTGCATCATGCCAACCACGGCTCATTTTGGTCAATAAAGTACTGTATCTGTATTCTGTATACATACCATTCTAAGCCGTGATCGTATTATAGTGATGTGAGGTTGGACGTTTCCAATGTAGATTGATGATGGGATTGATGAAACAGGGAATCTTAAAGACTCTTATCCTTCATTTCATCGTGTATCATCAAGTATCGAGACGAAAATCATAATTATACTGTACAATACGAAGAAATCTCAACTAATTCTTATTGCGCTCCACAAAAAGCAGGACTATATGAGTCTGAGCACGTCGGTTTTATAATTACCATGGTTACGTAATATTCTTAAAATTCCTTCATTTACGTTTTTGTAAATTGAGCTCATTATCTATATCTTCTGACTTCTATCTTACATCCTTTAGAATTCTTGTAACAATAATACCGGTATGTGAATATGACATGACAATAAATGGAAATCACCTCTCAAAAACTACTTGTAGCTTTTAAGGCAGGGCATAAAAAGATTTCGAAGATCTTGATATTTTACAGGATAAAGAAATGAAAGTTTTTTTTTCTATTTCCTTAAAAAAGTTTCATATAAAATGGCGTTAACTGAGCGAACGACTGCACACGTTTTAGAAATTCCATAATTTTATCAAAAACTTCAAATTGTGTCAAGCTTCAGCATCAGTATTATTTGTGTCGTTTATTGCTTGGATTCATTGAGTTGTCCATTTTCACAGTCTTTGTATAACCCAGGTTCTTCTTTCCAACTTCACCTTGCACTAGAAGGCTTTTCGTACAACCGTGCGTATAAGGTGGCCGATGTATGTGTATCCGGATAAGTGGGATAGTTATACGCACGTAATTTGGACAAATATGACAATATCTAGGACATGGCAGTGGAGATTCGATTCTTAGTGAACACGGGTTTCCCTCATTTGTATGTGGTGTCCTTCAGGTCCTTAAGTTTCCGAAACATCTGACCAACAAGTGCACTGTTTGTGCTTGCAATTTTGTTCCAACATGTTCCCTTATCTTTGCCGGCAGAGATTATTTCTTCTGCTGATATTAGAAACTTACGCCCTAATAATCTAATAATAACCCGTAGTAAATAGAGCAACCGGGAAGTGTGATAAATTCCTGTGGTCAACTCTGTGTTTTCGTATCGGGTGTTTTGGTGCTGTGCTATGGGTGCTGTCAGGTCTGGTAGGAGATCACCTCCCTCCTTTACGCAGAATCTGAAGTCGTTCATTCTTGACAAAATAAATAATTGAAATCTAAAATTTAATTTGGCCTGAAACGCTGATCAATGAGGATTCAATATCCGAATGTATACGGCCAGGTTAGCGCAGTGGTAGCGCGCTCGCTTCTTACCTCTAAGGTCCCGGGTTCGAATCCCAGATTCGGCGAAGGGCCTTATGTGGGAGGGTAGGTGGTCCCCCACCGAGGCCTAGATGCAGGGTTTTTTTCTCCGGGTACTCCGGTTTCCTCCTGCTCCTTGGAACCCCCCCCCCCCCCCCTTGACTTGTTAACTTGTTTGTTAAACGTTGTAAAATAAATAAAGTTTAAATTAAAAATATCTGAAACATGCATGGCTGGTACAGTGAATTTGGAAATTTGTTGTCGAGCAGGTGCTCTCTGGTACGTTGCACAACGTTGGGACACTGTCTTTCATAATCATTCATTCTTCCGAAAAGGTCGTTGTAGGTTTGTTTATAGAATTCCCAATGGAGATAAGATCAGGTGCACGGGAAGAGGGAGCATCCCCAGCTTGTTAGCTACACCCGTCATTTTAGCCGTACAAAGTATTCACATAATTACCTTTTGTCAGTGCACCATATATGGCATATGTGCATTTTGACAAATCAAAGCTACAATAACGTCCGAGCCCTAAAAGAAGGAGTTTCCCAAAAGATACAACATAACTTATTATATTTATAATGTCGCTTTTCAACTAGTCCCAAAAGTCGTTCACTCAATATCACAGTGTTTTTGGAATTTTAAAAATGAACATGTCACAGGTACTTGAGTCAGAGAAAGTCTATATATCTTTTTTTTTTCAATCGCACACTACTTTCGTTATGTTTGTAATAAAGCCTGAGACAGAGAAAAGGGTCCCTCCCCCTTTTCTCTGTATCAGGCTTTATTACAAACATAACGAAAGTAGTGTGCGATTGAAAAAAAAAAGATATATAGACAAATTTCTCTGACTCAAGTACCTGTGGAACACGTATATTCTTCAACCCTGAATCCGCCACTGAATAAACCAGAGGGCGGTACTGAAATGAATTTTCGCGGCTTTTAAAAAGCAATTTGGCTGGAAGCATCACTGATGAGCGTACATTTATAAATTGGTTTGTTTTGTCATTTATTTTTTATTTCCTTTATTTATACAGGATAGCACATAAAGCTACAAAATGAACTAGTTTACAATGTGGTCCTGTCTTAAAAATATATACATATGAAGGTAATTAAGTCCATTATATCACCTTAATGAAATAAAACCTAAATATCATAGTTCATTTACAAAAAAATACATACCTGTAAAACAAGATCTTTCATCAATATAGTAATTCAAGAGTCAAAGTAATGCTTCAGATACCCATTTTTAAAAGATGACAATGTTGTAGAGTTTCTAATAAAATCACGTAAAGAGTTCCATAAAGATGCACCCGAAATGATAAGAGATCTTCTAAAATATTCCGTTCTTGCTCTCTTGACATAAATAATATTTACTGCTCTCTGTCTTGTGTTTCTTGTATGTATTTCATTTACAAAGCTAAAAACATTCAAATTCATATTCAGGTGTGAGCCCAAATTGTAAAAATTTAAAAACAAGAATAGAAGGTATAGAGTTGGAACCCTTTAACATTATTCTAAAAATATCACTATAAAAAGCATATTTTGAATAAGATTGACTATTGAAATAAAAAACAAAAACAAAAACAATTTATTTGAATGAGTAAATTAAAGTTTTATGTCTTATTTTATACATTAATTTTTTTTTATTCCAGCGAGCACTTGCCAGATGAATTGTCGGGTTCGTTGGTTCGTGCTCAAACCGAAAGTAAACAAGAGAGTTGGATTGCAACAACATCTTGCACATTTCAGCAATATTTTCATGAAATTCTAGCAAAATTACATATTTTTAACATGGGTAAAGTTCTGTCTGTATGTTGCCGCGACAAGCGACACGATTACGATGATTTGCGACAAGAATTTGATGCGACAGACTACGATATGCCCCTCCCGTCTGTACCCAGGGCTACGTACTCGCTTGGTGACAAGAAAGCGAAAAAAGAGACAACAATAACAAAGAAAGATTCACTTGAGGAAATTATTCCGGTATGTGCTTTATGTCCTTCATGTTTAGATTGATATTTGGCCCTTTTTGTGCTGTTGTATGTTTTCTGACGGACAATGGGCTGAGCAAAGGCACATGTTTAGTTCTTATTCAATATTGTTAATTTTTATACAGAAATATTGGCACCAATAGTAAACTAGCTTACAGTGGGGAGGGAGGGGGCTTGCAGCTAGTTACTGCTGTTCTGTGGAGAATACAGCAAAATATCACTTCTCTGTTGCGCTGTAGGGCACTAAGTAGACCAAGAACAGGCCAAAATTTTATTCTTGGTTACCAACTCAAGAATAAAATTTTGGCCTGTTCTCGGTCTAGGTAACTAGCTTTTGTGAGGCTTCCAGAAAATGTAAGAATGTCTGTCCTTCTGCTGTGTATATGTGGTCACTGGTGGGGAAAAGGCTAAGAGGAGTAACTCTTGCACACCTATGATTCACCACAGCTACAACCACCACATCTCCTAATCATATATCCTATATATTGTATCCATAAATAATATCAGACATCGCGAAAAAGTTTATAACGCACTGTAATATACACGTGTGTCAATCAATGAAGGTTCCACATGACATATATTGGTTTGATCTTCATACATGTACATGCACCACTTGTTCACCTACATGAAATGTGCTGTGACTTGAATTGTTAGTAATGTCTTACTGGTATTTAAATATATCTTCTTTTTTGCTGAACTATTTCATCATGAACATGTATTCCCTTGTGGACCCTGTTATGGTACATTTTGTAATGTAATTATATATCTTATCACAAACAAAAATTTTTAATGTTTCATGTGAAACAGAAAGTTATAATTTCTAGCTATAATTAACATGATTAAGGTCAACCATTTGAGAATATGAGGACGGTTAACACATGTATTCCCATCATCATGATCACACTTACTTTGAAAAGAACATTGTACTCTGATTTCACCATTTAAAGCAAACATTTCATATTTCATACACAACATAATTCAGCCTTTAGCAACATCTTCACCAATTTTGGTATTAAATGACATCCAAAGCTACACCAATTTTTGAAATAAATTTGAAATCGTTATCATGATACAAATGTATAATATCAAGCATAAAAAAATTGTGACAGGGAGATCTCATCCCACATCCGCCCTGCAGATTTGACCTTTGTCTAAAGCAATACCGGTAAGTCTTTGAAGTGTTCTTCATATCCATGCTGGCAGGGTAAGTTATACAATGAAGCTTGTTTAGATTTTACGAACAACCCACACTTTGACCCAGATCTTTCAAATATGATGTTCCAGTTCAAGGTCATGTAACATAACTGAGTTCAAAGAAATTCGCTGTACTTCTGTGAAAACATTACTGCAATGAAATGAGACATTGAAAAGTATATCTTGACCTTTGACTTGTGACCTTGTTTAAAAGTCGTGACACCTTCTTGGATTCTGGACAATAAACCCTTGAAAAATATTGTGAAAAGTCAGGCAATGAAAACTTATAGAGCAGGCAAAGTGTTACCCATCAACTGCACTCTAAGTCTATACTTGATCTTTGTCCTTTGACCTTGGTCAAATTTGAGTCTAAAACCTTAGGTTCTAGGCAACAACTCTGTGATATCATATTCAATTACTGTACCAAGTATGATCTTATCAGGTTTAATATGAAACATAAAGAAGTTCTTTGTATTAAACTCCATTCCATTCCATTAAATTCCATGTTAATTTTAGGAAGAAATAGCCTTGACCTTAAAAACATGATTTTGACTCGAGGTCCTGACACATTTGCGCTTCATAAGGATAAGTAGTACCAAATATGACTTTTTTTGGATTAGCTTATACTAGAAGAAGTTATTCGATCATTTTTGCTTGGATATAAGTTTAAAACCAAACTTGATCGAAGTCCACATTGACTTTGACCTTTGCAGTGTGGCCTTGACTTAAGGTCATGAAATACATGTACCGTCAGCCGAAAGGATTGGATTGTACAAAATGTGAGCTAAGAATATAGAAGTAACTATCCAACAAAAGTACTTTATATAGACTGACGCTGGACAAACTTCGCTGTATCATAATACATAATGTCAAATGAAGATTGCGCTTGTATAAAGATAAGTTGCTAAATGAGAAATTCTGTTTGCCCCCTCCCCCACCCACACACACAAAACACTGAAGTTTTAATTGGAAATAAAGTCATAAAGTCTTCCTTACCGCAGGTGCTTGCAGTTACAAGTTTGAATGCAATCCCCCTTGGTTACCCTTTCAATTCATCAAAGATTTTATTCTAGGAAAGAACGGAGAGTTACAAAGTACATATACATGAACAGTGGCGGATCCAGAGTGGCAAGCGGGGGGTTTTGTATCGACCCAAAGGGTCGATTCGAGGCACGAACTGCCGAGCGGGGGAGGGTACGGGAGGGGTTTGCCCCCTCCTGTAGGTGGGGGTCCGGGGGGCCTTCCCCTGGAAAATTTTAGAAAAAATGGAATAAAATGGTGCATTCTGGAGCACATTTTCTCCTTACCCTCTCGAAAATTCAGACCATTTTTTCCACTCAATTTATGTGGTTAATAAAGATTTCTAAATAAAGTAATTTCTCCTTTACTGCTAGCAGGGGCGTAGCCAGGGTGTTTTCGATGTGGACGTCTATAAAGAAGGGTTGGACCAAGAACTTTGAACAGCTGTCCGGGGGCACAGACACTTTTTGGGGGGATGACTTGCGAGGCCCGAAGGGTCAAGTGGGGACAGTATGGAAATATGTTACCCATCCCGGCCTTGAAGGGGGTCCCCCGTGAAAATTTTGAAAAAAATGAAGCAAATTGCTGACCTCTGGAGCGTATTTGAGTTGAATTTAGATGGGATAACGCATATGATTCGATGTCAGAAGACGATGAACCGTATCAAAGATGAAGAAAACTTGAGATATGAACATGACATTCCATAAATACTATATATGTACGTCCACATAGAGTCTTACCAATCGACTGCTCGCACTTTGTTAGCGATCGTTGTATCATGCGCGGATACAGCATTTTTGGTCAGAGGGGGTCCAAAATTTAAGGAAGATCGGTGCACATGATGGGGAGGGGGCAATTTTGTTAGCTTTCCTTTCACGTTTACTGGTGTCAGAACAGTTTCCGGACAGTAACAGTTTCCGGACAGTCGCCCTTTTCAAGTACTTTGAAGGAAATTATTTTCAAAATTTTGTGACAATTTTGTAGATTTTTAAATGCAGAATTCAAATCACGAATCATGTAAACAAAAATTTGCATCTAAGTTGCTTTATCAAACCACCTTTTTACCCCTATCTGCCCTGTTTAATATCGCGCACCGGGGGAAGTCGCCAAAATTATTTATACAGTCATTTGTAGAAAAGATTGAAGAAAACATTTGCCAAAAATCATACAGTTTGGGTTGAAATTGATCGAGATTTAGGTGTCCAGAAACTGTTCCACTGATTTGCGAAAAATGGCCACAATATAGGGTCATAAAATCGGTCTAGAAACCATATTTCTTGAGAGATTTAATATTTTCTTTCACCATGAGTATCTGTGGGAAGGGCATAGCATTATTTGAGAGAATTTGAATGTTTTCCATTGATGTACGGAGGAGTTATCCCCGAAAAACCTTCAAAATCGTCCGGAAACTCTTCCGACACCAGTATTTTCATGAATAATTGGCGAGCATAGCGAGGCAGAAATTTTTTAGATATGAAATATTAATTTGTCTTTATTCGATCGAGATGATTATTTATAACATTGAATATTTCACTCCTTATATCGGCGAGCGGAGCGAATTTCATGAGAATAAATAGATAAGAGATGTGTCATTTTCCAAATAATCAGACATCTTAAAATGACAAAACCTTGAAAAAGATGAAGCTTCATGAAGGAGGTTACATCCTATGAAGTAAAGGACTGTTCAAAATATGAGTTCCTGAGACCCAAGGCAATTATATAAAATTACTTAGTATGAACAATTGATAATAATTAAGGAATTTTTGCAGAAAGAAATAGTTATGTATTTGTAAATGGCGAGCGAAGCGAGCCGAATTTTTAGGTTTCAAAGTCCTTTCATGCATTTTAGACCCATTTCAATTAGAAATGGGCCAAAGCTGGACCCCCATCCCGAAGATCTCAGAGGGGGGGGGGGGGGGTCCAGACCCCCGGTGTCCCCCCCCCCCCCCGCTGGATCCGCGCATGGTTGTATTGAGTTCTAATGAAACTTGAGAAAATTACAAAAAATGCATTCAAATCGGTGGTTTCTGGAGTGTCTTTGATCTATTTCTGAACAGTAGTTTGCTTTAAATACTATTTCAAAAGACCCTTCCCCTTCTTTTTGGCAACTGGGGGAGACGCTCTCTCTTTTTTTTTTTTTTTTTTTTTTTCGCGAGACGATATGGCCATTTTTGCGTACAAATGTACGCCTGGCTTCGCCCCTGGCTTGTTGATTTGTCCTTGCTGTAACATGTACTTAGAATATTGGTACAATATCAAGTAAAAAATGTTGAGTTTCATTGGGTTTTGGCTTTGAATGCTTAATTATAGGCCCCCGGAGCATATTCGAGCTTATACAATGTTAAATATTTGACCATTTTTTCCGGTTATTTCAAAGTATGTTTTTAACAAAATTTGTAGATGACAAAACTACTCAAACCGGGTATTTGAGGACAGAAACGTGTAGGTTTCGATCCCCGTACCATTTACATTGATTGTTTGACACACGTACATGTTTTGCAAATTATTTGAACATGTTCATATTATAGTATTTGTTAATGTTAATTTTCGGGAATAAAATAAACAGAAAACCCCCTCTGCGACGTACATTACAAAAACTTCGCGATTGTCTGTACGAATCCCGCCAATTGATACGGTATCGAATCGATATGCGATAGAATGTATCAGAAAATTTTTGTAAATTTTGTTTCAAAATAGTGAATTCTGGTGGACATTGAGCAATCTTTATATTACTCAGTTTGCAGGGTTTTTTCCGAGTGCTAATGTTACCAAAAAAAAAAAAATTTGGGAAACCGGGGGGGTTTTCCCGAACCCCCCCCCCCCAAACCCCCCTAAATCCGCCCTTGCATGAATGATAATATTTGTCATTTCTAAAATCACAAGATTCTACCAGTCAGTGGTGTGTATGAGTTATCTTTCTTTTTCCATACAATTGAAAAAAAAAATCTAAATTTTCTGGAAAAGCAAAAAAAGATATGAGAGAATGTACTTAAGAAATTCTAGGGGAGCGTCCCATTTTCACAAAGGTTCAAACATGAGATGAAAATTACATGTAAAAATGGATAAAGAAACCAGGGGGAAAGGGGTACTCTGGTTACGTGTCACCCTCTTCCGTCCCCGATTTGAGTGTCACCTTAAATTGAAATAAAAAAAATTACAATTATTATTGTTCAGCGATTTCAATTATGCTGGTACACTTTACAACAACTGTAAATAATAAATTTGATTATCTTTAAACGTGCAAACTGCAAGGCTGATTTAAATTATCGATAACGGAAGATAACGCTTGCATAATAAATTATGCATGCACTTTACATATAAATTGATTGAATTGAAAATATTAAGAATTAACATACAGACATGCAAGTCGCAGTGGTGTCTTGTATTGGGATAATTTGTATATGTTTTTTTTTTTAAATGGATATATACATGTTTTATTTCAGAATCGCACATTTAGTATATTGACGTGATGCTCGTTTCCTTCCGCAATATTTAGCAAGGAAATAGAGAAAAATGTGTTGAAAAATCATGTAGTTTAAACTTCAGTTATTCTTATTAAGTTTTATTATTGTCGAATGTATACAGTATGGAAGATTTAGGCGAAAATGGAGACTGTCTGGTTCGAAGAATGGAGGTGAGGATTTTGGTAATTGTCATAAAAGCACGCGCGCAGACCATAAGGGAAAGAGGGGGGGGGGGATAAATAACAATTAGGAGGAGACAGGAAATACGACTCCCTTAAGAATTCGTCAAAATGCTGAATTTTTCGGGTTTTTATGCCCCCACAATAAGAGATTCGAGGTTTTGGTCTGTCCGTCTGCAAAACTTTAACCTTGGCCATAACTATGATAAGTGATAAGGCTTTCATATTTCAAATGTGTATCCTTGTGACAAGACCTTTCCATGAATACCAATATTTTTGACCTTATGATCTAGACCAAGGCTTTTAGGTTGACCTACTTTTGAAAATTTTAACCTTGGCCATAACTTTCGAATTGTAAGTGATAGAGCTTTCATATCTCACACGTATATCCCTTGTGACAAGACCTTTCCATGGATACTATAATTTTGGCCTTGTGACATTGACCTCGAACTGTGGCCTACTTTTGACATTTCAGATGTTTTACTGACAAAAATGCCAACGGGAGCATTCGCGTTTCATAAACACATGACATTTTGCATCCTCGGTACCCCAGGCTGTTTGCCCTTTGGCTGAATTCAGCCAAAGCGCAAATAGCCTGGGGTACCGAGGATGGAATTGTTGTTATTTTATTGGTAAACTTTTTTAAAACAAAATTCTCGTCACCATCGCCCATAATTTTTGCCCCCACTCCCCTTCCAGTTATCAGTGGATCCGCGCATGTTGTTTAAAATTTAGATCCCCTTAGTCTTACAATCGAAAGGACAATAAAGCCTTTGGGTATGTTGTGTGTCTGTCTGTTCGTCCGTCTTTTCTACCAGATTTCAATATAAGCAAAACATCTCTTCATCCATCAGTCGGATGATAGTAGTAAGGTACCAATTATACTTCCATGTTTTGACCTTTTATCACCTTTGTCCCAGTTCCTTGAACTTTGAAACAATTTGACCTTGCCCTATTACTGACGTCAACTCCAGTTCCTTGACCTATTGTTGGTAACTAATGACCTGACAGACCTTGCCCTATTACTGACATCACAACCATCTCCTTGATCTGTGAAAAAAAAAGACCTAGACCTAAGAGACGGTGGGTCATACAAGGTGAGACAACGTCATCACCTAAATTAAGAGGCAATAACCTAGATACGCTTCGATGGTCATGGTTCTATTGCATAGTAATAAACTCTGACCCAGGTCTCATTTTGTTTCCAACTCCTATACCTATTGATAAGTTTACATAATCATTCGACTCATATTGTATTTTATAGGATTATTATACTTACAGAATATCATTAAAAAATTGTAATCAATTTTGATAACTTCTTAAATGTTATCAATCTAAATCCACTTACTACACCAAAAGCATGCTAAATTATAAGGTGAACCTTACAGAGTTTCTCAGGAAAAGTTTATACTTTCCATCATATATAGGATTAGTAAGATATGTAAAAAACATCTGTACAAAAGAATCAAGTTTTAATCGAATATCAATCAACAAATATATATGTATAAACAATTCACAATGATTATCACAATGATTGTACAAAACTCGTAAAGTAAATAAAAAAACATGTGTTAAAGAAACATAAAACCTATTTGGTGTCTTTGTCAGTAAACAATGTATCAAATATCAATCAAAAATATATATGCATAAATGATTCATAATTATTGTACCCCCCAAAAAAAAAGAACTTATACCTGGACAAAAAATAAAATATTTTATTCCTTTGGTCTAAAATAAAAAGGTTTCATTAATTAAATATTTTATGTATACATACTCTTTTTTTTTTAAAAACATGGCAATATCGAAATCAACGATTTTGAAAGAAAAATCAATTTCATTGTAATTCCAAATTATTCTGTCTGCTATCAAACATGGGATGACCGAATGAATGGGACTATGGGTAACTTGATAGTAAGACTATATTACCTTAAAGAGGGCAGGTCGAGGGATGAGCTAAGTGGAGTGACTTCGATACATTCCTTTAATATACGTTGGTCTGATTTTGACGTTTGATTTTTCTTTTAAAATTGCTTAGGTATATTCGTTAAAAGTCTGTACATATTTGTATCTTCTCTACTGGATTATAATATATATATATATATATATATAGATATTAAATTATCATTTGTAAATTGACGTCTTTTCTGATTTCTTAGACGCATAGAAATAATGTACTCTCACATAGAGGTCATCAATTTTTCAAGTTGCTGCTGTCATTAATATACATTAGTGTTACATACTATTATTTAAAGTTCAAGGTACAAAATCCTCTCTCATTTAGGGTATTTACACTTCTTGATTACCTGTGAATATATTATCATCAAGGTCATATATTGAAGGTCAAGGTGATCGTATGAGTTTTGTTTCTGTATTTTATTTTCACTGAAGGTGAAGGTGATCCAATCAACACACATGCACAACCTCACCCTAACACACCCTCACACACACACAGCCACACCCACATATATATATATATATAAATATTGAGAGAGAATACCAAAAACAAAAAGCTCAAACACTCGACAGACAAACAGAAGCAATGGATCCTGACAAAACTGACTACTGTCAGGTTTTCACAGCTCTAGTGAATTCGTTTGACGATTACACACAACTTAAACATTTTGCGTTTCAGTATGGTTTAAGCGATGATCCACAAGTTCTGAATAGATTGCAATTTTTGTTGGATAGAAATGTATCATTAATGGCCACCGAGATCGACGAGTTCCAAGAAATGTGTAACTTTTCCTACTGTAACAATCAGGATGCGGGTCCCTCAAAAAAATGTAGTAAGCTTGAATTATCACCAACAAGTTTAAAAACAAAACAGACTGGAGGTAGTGCTGATGAAAAACCTTATTACATTGAACAAAGTAGTAAAAGAACTTTCAAGTCAACGTTAGCAACAGACACTTCTTTCAAAGTAAAGTTTAATGAACGATGGCAAGGGAAAAAGTTAAACGATATCCTAAGTGGACTTCATGAAATGTTTGATGATATTATTTCTAAAGCTAGAGGACACGAAGCCGACCTTGGACGTGTGGTAATCCAACATCCGGATTTATCTAATCCAGTTGTAGTACCTTTACAACCATGGGAAAAGCTTGATTCAGACACTGTGATGGATGAAATATCTAAAGTTCTGAATTCAGAGGAAAATCTCCATATTGATGAGAATATGGTTGTGACAGTTGGTTCCATAAGTTTACCTAAAGGTGGTGCCAAACAATCAATAACCCAGTTATTCGGTCACGGAAATTCTATACAGAAAAAACGTTCTCTATTCTATGTAGAAAACGATAACAATATATGTCTAGCAATAGCTGTAGGGCTATGCTATTTGAAGATTTGTGAGAGGGTGAGCATTGATCAATTTGATAATCTCGCTGAAAACGACAATGAATCTAGATTTGATAAGATTTTGAAACATAAAAAAATTTCAAAATGCTTTTATGACAAACTTATGGATAGGAAACGTCCAAAGTTACGTTCAGAGTTAGGTCTACGTCTATGTCAACTTGCGGAATTACCAACAACAAGGTATTTAGGTTTAAGTGATATTCCAGCCTTTGAGCAACTCTTAAACCTAAACATCTTCGTTGTGTCTTCAAAAGTTGGTGACAAATTTGTACGCATTTTTGAGAATGACGATAGGCCCAATCTGTTTTTGTATCACATTGAAAATGAAACAGAGAAACACTGGCATGGGATAGCGAATATTCAAGGATTTTTTAAAGGAAAACATTTTTGTAAAAGTTGCAACCAACCTTTTAACTCAAAGCATAAACATTCTTGTGAGACATCGTGTACTGTATGTCTTGATTCTGAATGTCGTGTGCAGAAAGATGCGTCTATGTGTAGCAGTTGTGGGCGTCTTTGTCGTTCAATGGCATGCTATAACCGACACAAAAGACAAAGAACAAAAGGTAAAATTACATATCCCTCACAATGTGAACTGTATTATCAGTGCGAGAGTTGTAAAAAAATCATTAAAAGGGGGGAAAGAAATCCCGAGGATCATGAGTGTGGAGAATGGAAGTGTCCTTCCTGTCAGATGTATTACGTAGGACAACATTTTTGTTTCCAAAGGAGTCAACCCATGCCCGATCCTGAAAAGTCCAGGAAGAAATTTATTTTCTATGACTTTGAAACACGACAAGATGCACAAATGACTTGTGACGAGGGTTATTCTCCCTCTAAAATCCGATGTCGAAAATGTGTGGGCAATTCTGCCCCATGTAAATCATGTAAACTTTGTCGTAATTGCAGAGAAAACACTTGTGGATTAGCACAACACCGTGTTAATTTTGCCGTAATGCAAACCTCTTGTGATCTGTGTCAAAATGAAGAACTGACACCAAACTCCAAATGTTCTAATTGTGGAAGAAGATGTGGCTTTTGTGGTGTTAAAGATAAGAAAACAAAAGAATTTCAACGTGACCCGTGTTCGGGGACCTGTGGACATAGAGAGACAGTGTTTCAAGGCGAGGATGCAATCTTTAAATTTTGCAATTATATCACACAGGAACACATTGCAAATTATGTTCTTATTGCCCACAATGCAAAAAGTTTTGATTTATACCCCATTTTGGAAACCCTCATTGAGCGACATGCGATCAAACCCAATAAGATCATTTACAATGGGAGCAAAATTATGTACATGCATATTGCAAATAAGTTGAACTTGACATTCGTCGACTCTTTAAATTTCATCCCAATGCCACTCGCTAAATTGCCAGACGCATTTGAGTTAGAAGAATTATGTAAAGGGTTTTTCCCTCACAAATTTAATACTTTGTTGAATCAGAATTATATCGGAAAATACCCCCATCCCGATGATTACGGTTACAACACTAGTGAAAGGAGAAAGGAATTCCTTAGATGGTACAACGAAAAAGAAAATGAAACGTTTGACTTTCAATCTGAAATGTTGAAATATTGCCGTTCCGATGTAGATATCTTGAGACGGGGGTGCTTAAAGTTCCGTGCTTTATTAAAAGAAGTCACTGTTGGAATTGATCCTTTTGATTATGTAACTATAGCTAGCGTTTGCATGGGTATATTCAAAACTATTTTCTTAAAAGAGGAACGAGAAAGAGAAATTACAGATATAGTCAACGACAAATCTAAGTGGGTGGCACAAAAAATGGAAAATGACCAGGAATATTTACTTTTTAATGACACGTGGATACCAGTTGGGAAATTACTACAAGACATGAATTATAGGATAGGCAATACAAGATTCCGAAAAAGTTCTATCGCAGCAGTGCCATCCCAAAGCTATGTAAGCAGAGATAATTATAGTAAACTTTCTATACAATGGCTTGAATGGGAAATGGAAAAGAAGAGAAACGAGGGACGTCAATTGAAAATACAACATGCCCTTCGTGGAGGAGAATACAAAGTTCCCGGTACCAATTATAGGTGCGATGGCTTCGACGCATTGACCAACACAATTTATGAATTTTATGGTATGTTTCTGATTGATTGCATGTTTCATTTTATTATCATCATCTTTTTTTTTCAATTCAAGCTTTATTTTGTTTGAGTAAATGGAATGTCGGTCAAATTGAAAAAGAAAGAAAAATGAAGTGTAGTTCTTAAACATGGGTTTGATATATTTTCTTCTAGGGTGTGCTTTTCATGGCTGTCCGACGTGTTTTCCGAACAACAGAATTGAAATACATCATCCTACCACGAAACAATCTCTGGAGGAATTGTATATTATAACCATGAAAAGAGAGGCGGAGTTGCGTTCTAGGGGTTTCAAATTAATAACAAAATGGGAACACAAATTCCAAGCAGATATCAAGAGACATTCTGATTTACACCAATATATCGAACATTTGGACATACAGGATCGTCTGAAGCCTCGAGACAGCTTTTTTGGTGGACGCACAAACGCTACAAAGCTTTATCACAAAGCCCAAGATGGTGAGAGTATTCAATATTTCGACTTCACCAGTCTATATCCTTACACAAATAAATACATGAGGTACCCTATAGGACATCCTAAAATCATTGTAGATAATTTTACAGATATCACAGACTACTTTGGAATTGCCAAAGTAAAGATTTTACCACCAAGAGGACTTTATCATCCTGTGCTTCCCTACACTTCGAATGGGAAGCTTAAATTTCCTTTATGTCGAACTTGCGCCGACGAGGAAAATCAAACAGAATGTAAATGTTCAATTGAAGATCGATGTGTTGTAGGCACATGGTGTACTCCTGAAATTCAACTAGCTGTGAAAAAGGGATATACAATTTTGAAAATATATGAAATATATCACTTCGAAGAATCAACCCAGTATGATCCAACCACAAGTGAAAAGGGTCTTTTCAGCGATTATGTCAATATGTTTTTGAAAATTAAACAAGAAGCATCGGGTTTCCCAGATGAATGTGATACAGAGGAACAAAAACGAGAGTACATAAGACAGTATAAAATCAAAGAAGGGATCGAACTTGAGTATAACAAAATTAAAGTCAACAAGGGTCTGCGGAGCCTGGCAAAACTCTGTCTAAATAGTTTCTGGGGAAAATACGGTCAAAGGTTATCAGTCAAGCAATCTCGATTCCTTCATGAATCGGAAGTTGAAAATATGTTCAAACTATTGACCGATCCGAGGAAAGATGTTCACAATTTTCATATCATAACGAAGGATATGATACAGTTAGAATGGTCTGATGATCCTGTGTTTCTGCCTTTTGACACTAAAACGAATATATTCTTAGCCTCCTTCACAACTATGTGGGCCAGACTCCGTCTGTATGAGGTTTTAGACATTCTAGACAGAGATGTGTTGTACTTTGACACAGATAGCGTTATTTTTCGTTGTACCGGCAAAAGTACTTTGCAAAAATTACCAATAGGAAATTATTTAGGAGAACTCACAAATGAAATTAAACCCAAAGATGGTCATATAATTGAATTTGTGTCAGGAGGACCTAAAAACTATGCATACAAAACAAAATCTGGGAAAGAACATTGCAAAATACGAGGTTTCACAATGAACTGGGAAAATTCAAAATTGATAAATTTTGAAGCTGTGAAAACCATGGTATGCACTAGAGATTTAAAAACAATAGAAACAACAAACCAGTGTAAGATTTCGCGTCATGCCTTGAAAAGGAAGCTTTACAATCGTGTTGAACACAAAAAATACAAAATTGTTTACACAAAGAGACGTTTATTAGACGATCTTGACACAGTGCCTTACGGTTTCTGAGTGTGGGAAATATATGTTTTATATGACAATAATTGACATGTACATATTTGGGTTTTTTTGTGGAGAGGATATACATTTAATAAGATTTATTCTTGTTATTATATCTATAAAAATAAATATAATATAATTCATGTATGTTTATATCTATCACTTGAATTATGCAATCAATAAATCATCCATTTGATCTTTTTTGTTTTTGCTGATTTTCCCGATGGTTTTCCTAAACGTTTTGTTTTCACAATCAATCCTTGTCCATTCTGTAATCCTGTACTTTCATTCTGAGTATATGAACTTTCGTCTTCTTTTTTCAACTCCAAAGGTAGAATCGATGACACGTCTTGTTTCTCTTCGTCTAAGTTTTCGTACTGGACTGATGTATTCTTTGAATCCTTTAAATGTACCTTTTTCATAGACTTAAGCTCTTCCAGTAGTTTTTCATATTTCACTTTTGGCACCAATATTAATTCTTTAGCCATTCTGCTATTCCTTCTTAATTTGATTGATAACAGGTTTCAGTAAAAGAGATACCAGTTTATGATGTTTTGCAAGAATTTGTTTTTTGTCCCTGCCACTAACCTCTTTCGAAGCTAGGAGACGTATTTGCTTCTGAAACGGTTTCAACATACTTATATAACTACGCGGGATAGGAAGTACCCCCGAGTAAATGTTTAATGCAATCTCACCCATCACATCGAGTTGATCATTCGTTAAATTATTCAGTAACAGTTTTCGTTGTTTTTTGTTTGCATCGTTCAAAAAGCTAAGAAAGGAGAAATGCTTCTTCATCCTTTGACTCATAGTGAACAAGTGAATAGACATGCAGTGGTACTCAACCTTTTATATATGCCGTATTTTAAATTTTCCAATTGAAAGAGTAAAAAATTAAATAGGTTGAAAGATAACCATATCTTCCTCTGGAAATATATTTGTTCGAATTTGAAATTCCCTGTTTTGATTGGGCTCCAAACAGACATGTAGGTATCCGTAATTTCGACGTGTTGCTGTTTCGTAGGCTGATTTGAAGAATGGTACAGACCCTGGTAATATCTGAGAACCGAATGTGATTATTTGTCTCGTATCACGATAATTTCTGAACAGAATAACATTGAGACAATTTAATGAAATTGTTCGGGAATACTTTCCAGGAGGATACAAGTTTTGAGTCAGAAAAATGACACTGACATTTCGGTGATGAGATGTTACTGTGAAAAGATGCACACAATCTTCTGATTTTCCTATTTGAAGCATCATGTCATCTAGAACAAGAATAATATGACGATTTCCGTCTGAATATTGTTCAATCTCTTCTTTGCTTGGAAGTCCTTCGTGTAGAACTATATTTGGAATGCTTCTCAACATGTCATCGAAAAGTGACTGATATTCTGTATAGGCATATATAATTTTGCAAGGAGGAATGGCAAACATAGTCTCAGCATTTTCCAACAAACGCTTAGTGAAATAACTTTTCCCTGACTGTGTTGAGCCAGTTATTAATATACTTGTAGGGGATGAGAAAGGCAACAACCCTTCTTTAGGTTCAGTGGCGGAGTTCATGACTTTTACAGTTAAAGCTCATACACACATTTGTCATGTTTACCAAGTTTGATGCCTTTTAATACAAATGGTAATGAAAATAATCACATGACACATATCAAATATTTATTCCAAAATACTGAGACATAAAACTATGTAAAAAAATATCATTACATATAACATCATTTGTGAAAAATTTATACACATCGTTGATAGAAAGGTTGTTACAGAATATCATAATCAAAAAGAATAACACATATAATCCACAATATTTTGAGGCCTTTGATTGAATTTGAATTGTATTGAAATAAACACTAGAACTGTTTCTATCAATAAATGTTTCAAACCCGTAATAGGCAGGTGGCAGTCCTAAACTGTCAAAGAAAATTGCTTTTGCTGGTGTATGTATGATAATAAGTATCCAATGCTCTCCTGGAAGAGGAATAGGATCTGTATTCACAATAAAGGCACTTGGATACAGTGTCACGTATTTAGGTAAAGTGTTAAACGCAAATACACCACGTACATAGTTCTTTAAGCAGGGGGTATTGTCCACAAAATTTTGCAGTACTTCTGAATTCATGGTTGTACGTAATTGATGTCCCTTGATTTATTAATTTCCAACAAAGATGAAAATGACGCCAATACAATAACATTCTCAGCTTCAGTAGTAGCGGCGCTGAGCTTTAATTCTAATCTGGTGTTACCCCTTCTTATTAGATTTATATAATCACTATCGAAGAAACAAGGGGTTATATCAAATGCAAAAAAAGTATAACCGTTTCCAAAATCGTCCCTTCTTATATACAAGCCGGCGTCTTTATTCCACTTTCCGCAAGTTTCAAATAATCGGACATAGGCTGGTATGTACAATTTGTTGTCTCCAAAATCCATCTGTAAAGGTCGTCCTGGTACACTCTCTCCATTGACAGATAACGCAATGTTTGTGATATTGAAATGTTCAAAATTGTAGGGATTAGATGTGTAATCGCCATTGACAGCTTTCTGTTTCACCATTCCAACAACTAATCGGTCAGGGATAGCCTGAGGAAACATGTTATCCCAGTAAAATTCAGTGGATGATTTAGGTATTGTATTCATTTTTACTTCGTTTCTGGTTATCGGATATTTGGCAGGTGTTGTTTCGATTTGTTTACTATGTTGTAGTAATACTCCAGGATCCACGCGCACTTTGACGACCTTATAGATAACATCTAACAATTTGAGTTTGTAGGATGGCGATGATTCTGAAGACATCATGATGAACGTGGAAGAAGATCTGAACAGTTTCATGTAAACATCGACTCCATTTATTAAGTATTTATCCAAGGCAAATACATCTTCCATCAGGTTTCCTTCCAATTCAAAAATACGACTGTTTTTTGTGTATGCATATCTCATTACCAACCCTGAATTCCCCCCACTGACAGATTTAGCGTCTGCAAGATTGCCAGATTCTTTATAGTATAGTTCAGCTTGCTTTTGGGACGTTAATTCATTTTGTCCACTAAAGAGGACAGTTTTCATGTACGCCTTCCACGGGTAATTATTTGTATTAAAGGAAACCAACTTATTGTTCAGATAGACATCTATCTGTGAGAACATGCTTTGAAGCGGTAAATTTATTATACCCACACTTTCTCCATTCGCTAAATTGGTTCCATCGCTTTTGGTGATTTTCGCTTTCACATACAAACGGCTTCTTCTTAAATCAATGTATTCAGCACCAGCTCCTGGAACTACTATTTCAATAGGTGTGTCCTCTGATTCGATACTGGATATTGGTCTGGCCTCTGTGAAATACGTCTTTTCGACAGCAACTTGATTAGATGGTTCGGCAAAGATAGACAATTCCATTGGCTGATCGATAGCAGTGCTGCTACTACTGAGAAATGACATTTTGAAATATGTTTCGACGTCTGTCTACGGCTAGAGTAGAATATTTGACAGTTCTACCAGGTTTTTTAAATCCTCCCTGTGATGTCTTGAACTTCTTATTATGTTCAGATTGTTGTGTATTACTTGTCCTCTTTAGATTTGTCTTCTTCTTTTGAGATGTGGTCACATTGTGTTCCTGGTAAGGAATGAGATTACTCTCCAGATTTTCTTTCCTTTTTATATCTTTTGAGGGGTTGATATGAGGATTTCCTTCTTTTTTATCTTTTTTAAATTCATCTTTAATTCTTTCCTCCACTGCAGCTACAGGTGTGACAAGTGGTACGTTAGGTTGAAGGTCAAACGTACTATGAGGTCGTACGGGTATTCGGTAGGATGTTTTGTAACTCCATCCTCTCCCTTTTTGTTTGGGTCTGTAGTTATAAGGGTTGAACTTTTTCTCGGCCATATTTTTGTAAAACATTTCCCAAATCTTTGGATCACTGACGTAAGTTTTACTATTCATCATAAAATATATGGAAATTTCTTAAAATGAAGTGTAAGATTCACTTCTTCGTCTTTAAATGAAGTATGGTTTCCTTGTCGATCTCTTATATCGATTTTTATTTGTTGAAGTTGACTTATTTTCACAGGTATGTAGTAAGGTGTTGTAAATATGTTGTTTGTATCATCTAAAATGATTCGTCTCAAAAGGGGAATCTCCTTTCCTCCGACAAATGTCTCTTGACAAATACCACAACAAACAAAAATTTCTACATTCTTATGAGTCTGTTCTTTACTCAACACATTAAATTCTGTCAATGCAACGACCCAGTAGCCGTCAAATTGAACTTGTCTGTTTAATTGTACCGTGAAACTGTTTGGTGTATTATTGAAAAAGAGTTTACTGTCAGTAGACGATAATATCATACGTAGACTCATAATTCACTGTCTTTATATTAGGAAGAGCTTTCTTGTAATGATCCTTCAGCAACCCACGAATTGAATTTATTAGGCCAGCCCGACCATTTAACGAAAACTTCTTTCTTGCGACCACGCCCTCTTCTTTTTAAAATCTTTTCAATTCGATAGATAACATCATCCGTTTTCACAATCCGTTGCATCTCTGTTTGATAAAATGTCCCTTCCAAGAGATCACCTGTTAAATCTTCTAGTTTGTAAACAGGCTGTCCATCTCTTTTGTAACGTTTGGTAATCTTAAAATACTCCTCAGTCCACTTTTGATCGTAGTCTTTTTGAAAGGGTCGTTTAAGTTGTGATATGCGAACTGTATCACTCAATTTGAATTTGTACTTTGTCACTTTCTTTTTCATATTGTGCATAGATTTTAAACGAGAACTATATTTTGTGAGGTACATTTTCAATCTCACTTCATCACTGTTTGATTGTGTTACGTCTTTAGGAGCCATTCCACCTAATGACTTATGGGGTGTACTATTATACGTGGACACTAAACTGTCATAAACATCAATGTATTTGTGTGTCTGTTCCTTTCTAAAGTACCTGTACATGATACTTTTCATTGTTCTGATAACCCTTTCTGCATAATTTGCTTTTGTTTCGTTCTGAGTGTAAATCGTTTGAATATTTTCTCCCTTCAAAAACTGTTTGACCCATTTGTTTTTGAATTCACTACCCTTATCTGTTCTCAGTGTTTTCGGTTGTCTACCAAATGAGAAAGCTTTTGTCAAACCATTTATAATACTATGATGTTTCTTGTCTTTCAGGGGTACCATGACAAGGAATCTACTGAATATGTCTATTAAAACCAGCAGAAATTTATAACCATCATTGTATTTCACAATATTAGTCATGTCAGCCAAATCTCCATCCCACATTGAATCAATAGTGTCTACAATAACTGCAGAACGTTTAAACGTTCTCCTGATTGGTTTGTATAAACCGTATGCATCAAAGTTATTGAGAAATTTTTTAATTTTGCTTCGACCAATTTTGTATTTTCCATCTTGTTTTACAACTTGATATAACTTCTCAGGACCTGTAAAAGCTCCAGGATTCCCGGGGGTAGTGTAAAGTTTTTTAAGATACTCAATGTAGTCAACCATGGTGAAGACATAAATGATGAATTAAACTTAAAATTTTTCTTTTTATTTACAAAAATTTTGTGTCCCCCATCCCCTCTTAATTACTTAGTCTTGTGAATTTTAGATGATCTATTTTATTTATCTAGTGTATCATTGACATACAAAATGTAAATAAAAAGATATATAAGAATAAATAAGATACACATATATTTATTGAATCAAAGCTATCATTTGTATATTTCATATTTCATACACAATAGTATCTCTATACTAAAACGATGCAAATAGACGACTTTACAGAAAAAAAGTTACACAAGGAGGTTTTGTCCACTTCTAATTATTCAATATTCTTCAGAATACGAGTGCATGGGAAAAGGGGTACATTCTTTACAATCTAACATGCCTTGCTGATTTTGGTGATCATCACTGTAAGGACACGGCTCTATGTTCATCAGCTCAGGAACGACTTCTTGGATTTTTTTCATGCCTTCCAGAAGATTATTGTATCTAAACCTATTTAAGATGACACCTTTTTTGGTTGGCACCGGACCAGCTGAATTCTCAGGCTTCCAGAAATGGCGTATGTTTACGTTAGGGTAATCTGGGTGGATTTTTGCAAAAACTCCTCCTCCCAGATGCCAGGATTGCTCCTCCTCCAGGTCAGAGTGTGATTTCAAATATTTTGTGATGTTTTCTTCGTAACTTAAGAATAATACCCAGCGATGAAGAGGAAATATTACTCCTTTTTTTGTTGGAAAAAGTTTCCCGTCCAGTGTTTCTTCAAACTGTCGGATGTGGATGGTTAAATCCCCATTGTAGGTTTTCACAACCAAATAAATGTTGTCTCCTAAGTTTATCATACATCTCTGCTGGTTGAGGCTCTCCTTACTTTGTTCAGCAGTTTGGTCAGAGTCATTGTCTAGATCTATGACAAGATCCCGGTCTAATTGTTTTTCAGTTCCCTCACCTTTTGTAGATTTAGATTCCTCCAGTAGTATTTTAGCAAGGTGATAATCCCCTGCTTTCATCAACGCCATACGAAATGCCATAAATGCATGTGGTCCTCGATGGATAATGTTGTCTATCATTATTTTACCTTTAGCAAAAATACTTTTCTCGTTATCGATCTTTTCTTTCATTTCACTTGTCAATATTCTCATATCGTGTAAATTTTTTACAACTTTGTTTAAGTTCATTTTCTTCAACAGTGTATCGTAATTTTTTCTGATAACTTCTTGATGATTTTGTTCCATATTGTCAGTTAGGGGGTACCTTCCTCAGAGTAAGCTTTTATCTTCTACTTGTGAAGTTTGCGTTTGATTGGAGATCAGTAATCATATCTATATATATATATAAGATAGTGTACATTAACCCTGAACTTTTGTTTCAAAATGATATGATCAACTGGAATGTGACCATGACCCTCCTTCCTCAAATATGTAATACTTGTTTGTGATAAAAATATGTACTTTAATGTACTTTAATCAATCACTGATTTGCTCTGCTTTGTAAATGGTCTGGTCGACATGATCCTGTGATCGCTTGAGGTACAACCACTGTTGCTTATTCAAACGTATCCTCTCCTTGCTTGGGGAACCGTCATGAAACCGATTTATTTCTATTTTGACATCATTCATTTCACGGCATATGATGACGTATAATTCGTCTGTCATGGGAAAATGATGGATCGGTGTACATTCTGTCATATTACTCGTATATGATGAATTACACTGTAGCCTCGTGATATTGTCAACGGATTGAGGACAATTTGTGTTTTGAAATGAAAGGACAAATATTACTGCTACAACAGAGTACATCATCAGTATTATTGCAGTCCATCTGAATACACGAAATGGGAGGGTAATGTTTTCGTGCATTGTCCGATTATCCGAAATAAGAGTGTCTGTTAAACTTCTCTCACAGTCCGTGGCAATGTCTAATGGTTTCAATGTATCTATGTATGTATCATTGTTTCCACATTCCCTGTCTGTTTTAATAGTTTGTAAGGACATACTTCTTGAATGAAACCCAGCCATCTTGTTAAAGGTTAAATTGTAATTATGAACTAATTTGAAATAGTTGTGAATTTATATTTTTTCTTGTGTCAAGTTTCTGAAGAAGGATATAATAGATAGAAACATAATTCATAACATTTCAGAAATAAAGAATTTAGTTATTAATATTCGAGTTGGAAATAATATGAGACCTGGGTCAGAGTTTATTACTATGTAATAGAACCATGACCATTGAAGGGTATCTAGGTTATTGCCTCTTAATTTAGATGATGACGTTGTCTCACCTTGTATGACCCACCGTCTCTTAGGTCTAGGTCTTTTTTTCACAGATCAAGGAGATGGTTGTGATGTCAGTAATAGGGCAAGGTCTGTCAGGTCATTAGTTACCAACAATAGGTCAAGGAACTGGAGTTGACGTCAGTAATAGGGCAAGGTCAAATTGTTTCAAAGTTCAAGGAACTGGGACAAAGGTGATAAAAGGTCAAAACATGGAAGTATAATTGGTACCTTACTACTGATGATCATCATGATAGAACGTGCACAGTTATTTGACAGCCATTCTTGCGTCGTTTTGAATGTTGCCATTTAAGAATTGCATGTCGACATACATGTATCATTTGTACTTTATCGACATATATACAACTCCGATGGAAATACACCTATCTGTACTAAAAATGTTTTGATCGCTGAGCGATATATAAGTCCCCTACCGGTGGCATATGTTTATGTCCTGCAACTCTGCCTATGAATTACTCTTCAATATAAACATGAGTTTTAATTAAACTTACTGTCTGTGCAGCTCCGTTCTTAGGTTTTATCTGCTTTATGGATTCGAAAATTAGGTCAAGCGTGACGAAAGGTAAACTTGCTCTGTAACTATCCAAGACTAAGCTGAGTATCAAATTTTACCTGAATATCTCTATTTGTTGCAGAAAAAAGTCTGGAAAACTGACAAATACTGAATTGTGCAAGTCATCAAGGGGCATAACTCCTCGAAAAAAAGGTCAAGTTTGACAAAAGTCGAACTTGCCCTGTAACTATCCAAGACTAAGCCGAGTATCAAATTTCACCTGAATATCTCTCTTTGTTGCAGGAAAATGTCTGGAAAACTGACAAAAACTGAATTTTCCAAGTCATCAAGGGGCATAACTCCTCGAAAAATAGGGCAAGCGTGACGAAAGTCAAACTTTCTCTGTAATTATCCAAGACCAAGCTATGTATCAAATTTCACCTGAATATCTCTATATGTTGCAGAAAAAAGTCCGGAAACTGACAAAAACTGAATTTTCCAAGTCATCAAGGGGCATAACTCCTTGAAAAATGTGTCAAGCGTGTCAAAAGTCGAACTTGCTCTGTAACTATCCAAGACCAAGCTGTGTATCAAATTTCATCTGAATATCTCAATCCGTTACAGAAAAAAAGTCCGGAAAACTGATATTCAGACAGACGGACGGACAGACAGACCGAGAGGAAACTAAGAGTCCCCTTCGGCGTTGCCGGTAGGGGACTACATATAATTAAGAGGAATTCCAATATCGGTCGTCTCACTGTTATATATATAATTCATTTGTCTATATTCTTTTTCTTACAGACGTTGTCGTTGAGAGTAGGACAAGAACCAAGCGGTCATGCTGAAGAACCCTCAACCTCACATGTAGAAAGAGGCACGGCTGATTTCCCGTTCCTTCAGGATGCCACAACGAGGCAATACCTTCAAAGCAGCCAATCACGGACCATGTTGATCATGCGCGGCCTGTCTGGTTCCGGTAAATCAACACTCGTGGATGAAATCCTTAAGAAATATCCCTTCAGTGTTGTCTGCTCGTCAGACGCTTACTTTATGAAGGATGGGGAATATCGCTTCAATAAGAGTGAACTGAGCGCGAATCACCAGATGTGTCAGGCTAAAGCAGACGACGCTTGCAGACGAGGTGAGAGGATTATTATCATTGACAATACAAACATCAGAAGATGGGAATTCAAAGCTTACGTTGACCTTGCGAGGAAGTTCGGATACACCTATATCCTAGTTAGTCCCAGAACCAGTTGGAAAAACAACGCAGCCGAATTGGCGAAGAGAAATCGTCATCAAGTTGACTTGCAGACGATTCAGAAGAAACTGAGGTCATATGAGGAATATGTGCCATTTTATTACGGCTGGTTTTTGAACCCGACCGCGTCTGATTCACTGATGGAGTTGTCCAAAAAGTGCATGTTAGAATGTGTGAGGAAAAACGCCCAGCTGAGACTGAATATGTTTGGAGATACAAACGGTTAGTATTGTTTATATTGAAATATATGTTCTATTATACAATTTCAGTGCACCATATGCACATTTCAACAAGTTATGTATCATCAGTGATGCACGAGGCCGAAAAAGGGGAAATCCAAATAATAAAAAATAATGAAGAGCAAAAGTCTAAACTTGACCTAAAATTTCTGCCAAAGAACCTGCAGGACAGAGATATGCCATCAGGGAGATAACCCTTAGATAAAAAAAAAATCATTAAATTTTATGACGGATAGTATATTTAAAGTACATTTCAAGTCAAGTGCCGAAACACTGCTAAACTAGGCGAACGAGTATGTAAAAATTTAAGTAACTTTTATGTAGAAAGTGTAATTTATCATCCCAAATAAATATTTGATGAGTCGTACTAAAATGTAACATATCAGGAAAAAAAAACCAGGAGTTCCAACTTTTCTACCAGAGATCAGCCTTTTGGAGAATCATGTGTTCATTCTGTAATCTGTATTGATACCGATGTGTTCTTTCTGTATCGGTGCCGATGTGTTCTTTCTGTTTTGGTACCGATGTGTTCTTTCTGTTTTGGTACCGATGTATCCTGTCTGTATTGGTGCCGATGTGTTCTTTCTGTTTTGGTACCGATGTTCTTTCTGTATTGATACCGATGTATCCTGTCTGTATTGGTGCCGATGTGTTCTTTCTGTTTTGGTACCGATGTTCTTTCTGTATTGATACCGATGTATCCTTTCTGTGTTGGTACCGCTGTGTTCTTTCTGTATGGATACCGATATTTCGTTAATTCAGAAATATGAATATACCAGTAGAACATGTACATGTAAACTCCAATTTCAGAATATAATTTTGATCTTTTTAAAAACGTTCATCTAAATGAAACTTGTGGGAATATTCAACTTGCAATGTAGATTAGCAGATGAGTGATCAATGTAAATTGGAAGGATGAGGTTGAGGTCAAAAGGATGTGCCAGTTGGATACCTTCATCAATATAAAAAAAGGCTATATGTGTACAGAATTCTTGAGAGAATTCAGCATTTTGCATTGTTCATAAACACGTACATTTTGCAAGGAATTTCAAGAATATTAATGTTTGTCTTTTCAGAGCATCCTGATACACAAATACTAGAGTACTTCAGCATGGACAAAGACAATTCGGGGAAAATACTCCACTGCACTGCAAAGTTCTTGGGCTCGCATAAAAACCCAGCCGTCAGAAGGAAGGAATATCATGAAAGTCCTGAGGTGCAAAGTTCTATCGGCAAAGCCTTCACGATAGAGTTAACGGGGATGGTAATTTCGTCAGAGGTGGTGGGCATGAGGGTTAAATTGTTACCGGAAGCTCTGAAACTGTACGACAAACCCGAAGAAAAAGAGAACGATAAAGCACATCTTCAGAAGAAATATGTTGATGAACAAGTTAGCATTATGGACGATACCGAAATCCCAGAATTCCATGATTTACCTGCTTCCGGAAGAAGTGCGCATCTCACCATAGCAACCGCCAATGGCGTCCCGCCAAAAAGAACCAATGAGGTTTTACTTGATGCGTGTGATATCGAACACGCATTAGATATGGCGGGAAAGACCTTACCCGGTGTTAGAATAGATCAGGGTTCAATTAGGCAGCTTAAAGACCAATTTTGGACCGTGACATTTGATAAATCAATCATTGTAACGACTCTTTTCGGAGGATATTAAGGATACATACACATAGATGTACTTTTTTTATCAATGAATTTTGTTAAGTCTTTGTTTAGAAGGAGTTGGGATGATATGACATTGATAACATAATGTCCCTCGATCCCCTCCGGAAACGAAATGAAGGGGGTGGCTAGGATTAGATGACCCACCTTGTCTATCTATTCGTCTGCCTAATGTCGCGAGGTCCCAATCTCTTAAAAATTAATATTTTCACAGAAAAAGGTTAAAAATAAATGCATTTTTGTCTATTTTAAGAATCAAAACATATGGATATCACAGTATCGGGGGCCTTAACTAAAAATATATCCAACATTTGAATAAAACGATGTTGGAATCCCCTCTTTAAGGGAATAGAGACCACGCCTATTTTTTAATACTTTGATACATATTTTATTTTAAAGTAATTTTGAATTGTTATGATCTTAGAATCTACTAACATTTAATTATGGTAGCACTTTTAATCAAAATGTTCAATAGTTCATTACCGTCCATATTTTTTTTACCCGATTCAAAAGACATTGAGCAATAATACATTATCGTGTTTCATTTTATTCATGTAATTTTAAGAGAATGTATGGAGTGCCATTTCTGACATAAGTGTATATGTCAGACTGAATGTCTGTCACGTACGGTTCTCCGTACTTTTTATTAGTTTGGATTGTTTTGATTTGTTCCCTTATTATTAGGATCCTAGATAAGACGCTGAGGCGAGCGGACGCGTCGGTGCGCGCTCCGGTATCACAAATATCAAACACAGCCAATATGGAGGAAACTCCAAATTCTAATTCTAGCTTTTTAAGAACAATGCTGAATTCATTAAGGGGATTTTCAAGATCATTTTCTACAACTTTTGGTGCGTTACAAAACAAGGAAATACTAAATGACGACAATGACGACAATGACGCAGATGAAAGTAAATCTGACGATGTGAACTTACCTCGCTACCTAGATGTTACGTACAACCAACAAAGTGTCACAATTGTTATCGAAAAGGGAAAATATTCTTCGGTAGTGAATTTTGCTACAAAAGAGCTACAACGTCAAAAGAATGGTGGAAAGAATGGTCGGATTTTCAAGTCTCAAAGTGGATCCGTCACTGTAACATTCTATGAAAGCACTGGAAAAATGCATATCCAGGGATCGTCTGCTTTCTCGTGGTGTAAGGAATTTCTTTCCCAAATAAAAGATGAGAATAACATTTCAAATTGTGATGAAATAGATACGAGTGGTGAACCCAGTCTACAAATTAGTAGGTTAGATACAGAGCCAACACCGCAAATGTCGTCTACTCCTCGTGTTATACAAAGGCCTTCGCCTGTATCATGTCACTCGGATGGCTGTGACACTTGCAAATCAGTTATAAGTGAATTAAATTCATCTCTCTCAAAACTACGAAGTGAAGTAGAAAGGCTACAATGTGAGATTTCAAAAATATCGGATATAAAACAGCAAACAGCAGGAACGCAAACTGTTGCTGTGGAGATGTCTTCAATAGAAACACAGACAGAGGATGAAAATAGAGATCGAGCTGTAAGTACAAATATCTCAAATCGTAGTACTGAAATCAGACCAGTCGAGAAAATCGTAAATATACCGAAATTGTCCAAAGAAAACAGGAATGTCGAAAATCGTTCAACAAACCTCACACGAAACAGATTTAATTTGACAAGTACTAGTACTACATGCAATACTGATAAATCAACTCAAAACATGAGGAACAAAACTCTCATCGTCGGAAGTTCTGTTCTGCAACGAATCAGAACACGAGGATTGGGACAAAATGTCTGTGTTTCAACGAACAGAGGAGCCACTTTACCGCGAATTCGTGAAGCTCTTCAAAAATATGACCTGGAACAATTTGAAAGTATAATTATTCAAGCTGGAGGAAATGATGCTGCGAATCGAAGTTATCTTGAAAATATTGAAGAGGATTTCGTGGCAATCATTTCAGACATACGAGAAAGGAATCCAAACGCAAGGATTCTTATTTCCGCCATTATGAGCAGGATTGATGCTGATGTTCGATACGTCAACGAAATCATATATGACCTGTGCTGGGAATACGGATTAACTGTTATACCGACCGACGAACAGTTCTTTGATCCCTATTCAGATCTCTACTATGAAGACAGGAAACACCTTTCTGACAGGGGAACTTCGCTGCTACTTAAACTCTATGACCGATTCGTACCTATTCTAAAAGCCCGAAACTCTCAAAATTTCCAAACCGAGTCCGCTTGTTTTTACTGTGGTGAAGGAGGTCATTCTTTGAAATCGTGCAGACACGGAAAGCTTGTAGAATGTTGGAACTGTGGGCAGACAGGACACAAAGCCAAAGTTTGTCGACTTAGATAGGATACAGGCAACGAATGTGTAGCCGAACAACCACAAACTGACCATAGCAACCGTTTCCAACTTCTCTCCAATTTATGTGCGAACTGTAATAATGCATTACAAAAATGTGAATGTTCATATGATCATGTTTCAGATGTTTCATTAAGGTGTTCCGACTCGAGCCAAATACCCACTCGAAATGATAAATCTTTTTCAAGGTTTTGCAAAACAGTACCAAAAGCAAAAAATCAAATTCCCCCGAAAAATAGAAGTCTTGATTCTAATCATTCCCATAAACCATTTTCTGAAATAAAGGTCAATTCGGATACGAGTCAAAGTATATCATCTTTTGGATTAACGAAAAAAGGTCTTCGCATAGCCAATTTAAATATACATCATTTATTACCAAAAGTTGACGAAATAGGCTTATTGTTACACGAAAGACAGTCGGTTGACATATTAGGTATATGTGAAACTTTTCTTAACCAAAATGTTCCCAATGACCTTTTAGCTATCAACGGATTTTCTTTTGAACGTAAAGATAGAGAGGGGAAATCAGGAGGGGGTTTACTTGTATATATGTCAGATAAAATTACCTATAAAAGGCGACAGGATCTTGAAATAGGTGACATTGAATCATTATGGATTGAAATAATGACCCCCCACAGTAAGTCCTTCTTTGTTTGTTTTACATATCGCCCCCCGTCGTCTTCCGTCTCTTGGATAGAACAACTTGTTTGTGAAATAGATCGCGCATCCGGTGATGATAACGAAATCATATTGACAGGCGATTTTAATATCGATCTCATAAAAGAACCCCCGCAGTACTGGTTAAACGCCCTTGGGCTATTTGACTTTACACAGGTCGTAAAAGTACCCACACGTGTTACAAATAAGACCAATACGTTAATTGATCATGTCTACACAAATCGTCCCCAAAACATATGTGAAATCAGCGTACCTATCATTGCATTATCTGATCATTATCCAGTCTGCTTCACAAGAAGTGTCAAATCTCAATATGAACCTAAAAATAAGCATACAACCATTCAGTATAGAGACTATAAAAATTTCGATGAAAACTCCTTTCTTAGCGAACTGGCATTGCAAGATTTCAACGCAGTTTTTACTTCAATGAACCCAGATGACGCTCTTTCGTCGTTTTATAGTATAATTTTCGGTCTATTGGACAAACATGCCAAAGTAAGAACGAAACGAGTAAAAACTCAATTTAAGCCGAAATGGTTATCTCCTGAAATTAATGATGCTAGGTACAAACGCGATTTTTATCATCAGAAAAGGGACAGTAAAAACTTTCAAATTTGGCGTAATAAAGTCACTAGTTTAATACGTGAAGCTAAAGGGAATTATTATAAAACATCTATCGAAAATAATATGAATAGCAAGGATATCTGGAAGCATTTAAATGAAATTACTAATAAGAAAAGCAATCGCTCAATAAATGAAATAACATATGAAGGACAAACATCAGACGACCCAGCAAAAATGGCAAATATGTTTAATCAATTCTTTACGGAACTTCATCGACAACTGGAACGTAGTACTGATCAAACTTTAATTCTTGATCAATTAGCAGAACATATGAAGACTAAATTACCGATAGACCAAATTTTTAAAATTGATGAAATAAATGAAGAGGAAGTGTTTAGCATGCTGCGAAAATTAAATACATCAAAATCAGCAGGCATAGATACATTAGGCCCCCGAATTTTGAAACTAGCTGCGGGACAAATAACGAAACCATTACAGCATATCATAAATCTAAGTATACGGACAGGTGAATTCCCTAATGCTCTAAAACATGCCCGAGTCACTCCGATTTTCAAAAAAGATGATACTTCAAATCCCGGAAATTATCGCCCGATTTCGATCCTCCCGACGTTGTCCAAATTATTTGAAAAACATATTGCGACGCAGATAAGAAATTTTCTTGATAACTTCAACATTCTACATGATGACCAATCGGGATTTAGATCAAAACACTCTTGTATGACTGCACTGACAAAAATTACGGAAACCTGGTTAAAAGAGATTGATAACGGAAATCTGATAGGCACTGTATTTTTGGACTTTAGTAAAGCGTTTGATCTTGTTGACCATGATATTCTAATTAAAAAGCTATCTTTATATCATTTTCACGAAATTTCTATTAAACTTTTAGCTTCCTACTTGAAAGACAGACATCAAAGAGTTATGGTCGCTAATAAATATTCTAATCCTCTTCCTATAAAGACAGGTGTCCCCCAAGGATCGGTACTAGGACCGCTACTTTTTATTCTTTTCATCAATGACCTTCCACTACAAGTCAGCAATTCCAAGACAGACATTTTCGCTGATGATACTACAGTCCATACCTCTGGTAAAGACATACAAGAAATACAAAATAACCTCAACATAGATGTTGAAAGTATCACAAATTGGTGCTCTCAAAATAAAATGATAATAAACACAGATAAATCAAAAGTAATGCTAGTAGCGTCATCTCATAAACAAAAATCTAACCCAAATCTTTCAATACAAATTCATAATCAACTATTAGAAAATGTAGAGCAAGAAAAATTACTAGGGGTTTTTATCGATAAATCAATGACTTTTACTCAACATATAAACTACATCTGTAAGAACGTCTCTTCCAAAATAGCATTACTTGGAAGGATAAAAAAGTTTCTACCTATCCCAACCAGAAAATTGTACTATAACTCATACATTCTTCCGGTGTTTGACTATTGTATAACCATCTGGGGCAATGCATCAAAAACGCAGCTAGAAAGAGTATTCAAACTTCAAAAACGCGCGGCAAGAATAATACTTGATAAGCCATATGACCATCCATCTCTCCCACTGTTCCAAGAACTTGGATGGCTAACAATTTATGAGAGAATAGAGTATAACAAAGCATTAATACTTTACAAGTCTCAGAATGAGTTATTACCCGAGTATATTTCAAACCTTTTTCATTTCAATCAATCTGAGGCTTACAACCTTCGTTCTGTTTCAAATAATGATATGGTAATTCCTAGACATAAAACTAATTTCTTTCAAAAATCGTTACAATATACTGGTGCTCACATCTGGAATACTCTTCCTCAAGCTCAAAGATCTGCTCAATCCGTATCATGTCTTAAACCGTCTCTTCATAAGTACATAATATCTAAGCGATAAACCCCCCTTGAGTGGGTATCTGAATTATCGAGTTTAGTGACGATTATATCAAGAACATTTTGTGTGTAAACCTGCATGTATACATGTATTTTTTTTTTTTTTTTTTTTTTTTTTTTTTTTTTTTTTTTTTTTTTTTTTTATTATTCTTGCTGATTAATTCGTTTATATTTATATGAAACTATGCATCTTTTAAAAGAGGGCCCTGTGGAAGAATAGCAATAGCTAAACAGGCATCCCTCTATAAATAAAGCATTATTATTATTATTATTATTATTATTATTATTATTTTGTGAGTTTTCCCTGACCAGGGATAATTTTTCATTAGAACATTGTTGAAAACGGATATTAACTTTTTTATTGAATTCTTTGTTGAATTAACTATAAAATTGTTATAGAAAGAAAGGATTTGATCCAAATGTAACAATAAAATTGTGTCTAATTTCTTTTGTTGAATCTCTCCTCTTGTAACAACACTGGTTTGGTTTCATGTTGCATTTTCGTTTCGTGTGTAGGATAAGTCAAACTCCCCGACATGCAAGATCAAGGTCACCAGGTCCTCGATAACTCTGGCGGTTCGGTTATCGTGCCTGGTTAGCTCAGTCTGAATGAGCGTCGGCCCAGATAACAGAAGGTCTCGTGTTCGATTCCCGGACCGGTCACATTTACCATTCTGCCCGTCACATTATTTGCAGCCTTGAGAGTGAACCTCGTGAGTTGCGTGTGGTTTAGGGTAACTATGGTGGAGAACCAGGGATTTATTTGTTTTTTTAGCTCTACTGGTCTCAGACCAGTCGAGCTTATGCGATCACCCTTTGTCCGGCGTCCGTCCGTCTGTCCGTCTGTCCGTCTGTCTGTCTGTCCGTCTGTCCGTAAACAATTCTTGTCCGGACAACTCCTCTGAAACTGTAAGAGATAGAAAGTTAATTCTTTTTGCATTTTACTTGGACCATGGTCTAGTTGTGCACCTGACATTTAGTTTCACTCCCTGACCCCCAGGGTCTTAGAAAATGGGCGTGGTCATTAAATTCTATGTAATCATGTCCGGACAACTCCTCTGAAACTGTTAGAGATAGAAAGTTAATTCTTTTTGCATTTTACTTGGTCCATGGTCTAGTTGTGCACCTGACATTTAGTTTCAGTCCCTGACCCCCAGGGTCTCATAAAATGGGCGTGGTCATTAAATTCTATGTAATCTTGTCTGGACAACTCCTCTGACACTGTAAATGATGGAGACTTAATTTTTTTTGCAATATGATGGGTCTGTGGTCTTGTTGTGCACCTGCTATTTTGTTTGAGCCCCCTGACCCCCAGGGTCTTAGAAATGGGTGTGGTCATTTTCTCCTATATAACTCTATGTAACCTTGTGTTCGCAACTCCTCTGACACTATAAATGATGGAGACTTAAATCTTTTTGCAATATGATGGGTCTGTGGTCTTGTTGTGCACCTAATATTTTGTTTGAGCCCCTGACCCCCAGGGTCTTAGAAATGGGTGTGGTCATTTTCTCCTATTTAACTCTATGTAATCTTGTGCTCGCAACTCCTCTGACACTATAAATGATGGAGACTTAATTCTTTTTGCAATATGATGGGTCTGTAGTCAAGTTGTGCACCTGATATTTTGTTTGAGCCCCTGACCCCCAGGGTCTTAGAAATGGGTGTGATCATTTTCTCCTATATAACTCTATGTAACCTTGTGTTCGCAACTCCTCTGACACTATAAATGATGGAGACTTAAATCTTTTTGCAATATGATGGGTCTGTGGTCTTGTTGTGCACCTGATATTTTGTTTGAGCCCCCTGACCCCCAGGGTCTTAGAAATGGGTGTGGTCATTTTCTCCTATATAACTCTATGTAATCTTGTGTTCGCAACTCCTCTGACTTTATAAATGATAGAGACTTAATTCTTTTTGCAATATGATGGGTCTGTAGTCTCATTGTGCACCTGATATTTTGTTTGAGCCCCTGACCCCCAGGGTCATAGAAATGGGTGTGGTCATTTTCTCCTATATAACTCTATATAATCTGTGCTCGCAACTCCTCTGACAATATAAATGATGAAGACTTAATTCTTTTTGCAGTATGATGGGTCTGTGATCTTGATGTGCACCTGATATTTTGTTTGAGCCCCTGACCCCCAGGGTCTTAGAAATAGGTGTGGTCATTTTCTCCTATACAACTCTATGTAATCTTGTGCTCGCAACTCCTCTGACACTATAAATGATGGAGACTTAATTCTTTCTGCAATGTGATGGGTCTGTGGTCTGGTTGTGCTGATATTTTGTTTGAGCCCCTGACCCCAGGGTCATTGAAATGGGTTTGGTCATTTTCTCCTATATAACTCTATGTAATCTTGTGCTCACAACTCCTCTGACTAAATTCTTTTTGCAATATTATGGGTCTCTGGTCTAGTTGTGCACCTGTTTTTATGTTTTAGCCCCTGACCCTTAGGGTCTCAGAAATGGGTGTGGTCATTTTTACTATATAAGTAAATGTAATCTTGTGCTTGCAACTCCTCTGACACTATAAATGATGTAGAATTAATTCTTTTTGCAATGATTGGTCTGTGGCATAGATATTCACCTGATATTTTGTTTTAGCCTTATACCCCTAGGGTCTTTGAAAATGGGTGCGGTAATTTTTCCTATATAGTTGTGCTCTTTTCTCGTTTAAAGCTATTTTTGAGGGGAGTTAATTCTTTATCCAAGTCTTGATGTGTCATTGGTAGTTCATTTGAGCTAGCAGTCCTTGGCTCCTAGGATCTTGGAAAATGGGTGTGACATTCTTTTTAGAAATACTTTATCTCGGATATTATGAATTATATGAGTGCTATTATAGTTGCAGTATAATGGATATGTAGTTTTGTCATGCTACTTATAATTTGTTAGAGCGCCTGCTCCCTATGGTCTTGGTTTAAAAAAAAAAGAAAGGAAATTGATGTTTTAGAAAAAACAACCAGGAGAGCTACAGTCTCGTCAGAGACTTCTGGTCTTTAAAATGTTTCCGGTTATAACAACTTTTGGAACCCCAAAAGGCGGGATGGAGTGTGACGGTTTGGGTACCGTGCCTGGTTAGCTCAGTCGGTAAGTGCATCTGCCCAGATACATATGTAGCAGAAGGTCTCGTGTTCTATTCCGTCTGTCGCAATACTAAAAGAAAAGTCTTGTAAGGAATGTACTAGTACATGCGAAGTACTGGTATTAAGGCCACATCAGTCACTGTTATGCGCAAGTTTAAATTTCTGGCAGGAAAAAAAGCAAACAATCAAACTATTGAAACAGATGGACAGACAGACAGAACAAAATGAAGATATCCTTTCTACGAAACGAGGGTATAAAACTTAGGTGCACGTGTTCGTCACCCCATCGCCTTGTGTCTTCATGACATATACAAGCCATTTACAGCGAAAAGACAGCAAATCTGAATGGTAATTTGAAGTTAAATTTCTGCGGTTGGGGTAGTTTCAAGTCAGCAGTTTATGCTATTGGAATGGTCGACGCTTGTTTAGTATGATAGAAGTGCGAAGTTCAGACCCTCTTGATGGTCGACACTTGTTTAGTATGATAGAAGTGCGAAATTCAGACCCTCTTGATGGTCGACACTTGTTTGGTTTGATAGAAGTGCGAAGTTCAGACCCTCTTGATGGTCGACGCTTGTTTAGTATGATAGAAGTGCGAAGTTCAGACCCTCTTGATGGTCGACCTTGTTTAGTATGATAGAAGTGCGAAGTTCAGACCCTCTTGATTGTCGACCTTGTTTAGTATAATAGAAGTGCGAAGTTAAGCCCCTATTGATGGTCGACACTTTTTTAGTTTGACAGAAGTGCGAAGTTCAGACCCTCTTAATATCCGATACTTGTTTAGTATGATAGAAGTGCGAAGATCAGACCCTCTTGATGGTCGACAGTGCGAAGTTCAGACCCTCTTGATATCCGACACTTGTTTAGTATGATAGAAGTGCGAAGTTCAGACCCTCTTGATGGTCGACACTTGTTTAGTATGATAGAAGTGCGAAGTTCAGACCCTCTTGATGGTCGACACTTGTTTAGTATGATAGAAGTGCGAAGTTCAGACCCTCTTGATGGTCGACACTTGTTTAGTATGATAGAAGTGCGAAGTTCAGACCCTCTTGATGGTCGACACTTGTTTAGTATGATAGAAGGGCGAATTTCAGACCCTCTTAATATCCGACACTTGTTTAGTATGATAGAATTGCGAAGTTTAGACCTTCTTCATGGTCGACAGTGCGAAGTTCAGATCCTACTGAAGGTCGACACACTTGTTAAGTATGATAGAAGTGCGAAGTTCAGACCCTCTTGATGGTCGATTCTTGTTTAGTATGATAAAGTGCGAAGTTCAGACCCTCTTGATGGTCGACACTTGTTTAGTATGATAGAAGTGGGAAGTCCAGACCCTACTAATGGTCGACACTTGTTTAGTATGATAGAAGTGCGAAGTTCAGACCCTCTTGATGGTCGACAGTGCGAAGTTCAGACCCCTTCGATGGTCGACACTTGTTTAGTATGGTAGAAGTGCGAAGTTCAGACCCTCTTGATGGTCGACACACTTGTTTAGTATGGTAGAAGTGCGAAGTTCAAACCCTCTTGATGGTCGACACACTTGTTTAGTATGGTTGAAGTGTGAAGTTCAGACCATCTTGATGGTCGACACACTTGTTTAGTATGATAGAAGTGCGATGTTCAGACCCTCTTAATGGTCGACACTTGTTTAGTATGATAGAAGTGCGAAGTTCAGACCCTACTGATGGTCGACACTTGTTTAGTATGATAGAAGTGCGAAGTTAAGCCCCTATTGATGGCCGACACTTGTTTAGTATGATAGAAGTGCGAAGTTCAGACCCTCTTGATGTTGATGTGATATCGATACCTACATTTGACAAGGCAAGATTATGTCATTGCCTGTTTTCATATCTAGACATGGATTTAGGAGGGGGGGGGGGCGAACACATTTTAGGACAGGAGGGAACCGAAGTCCTGCTGTATAATGAAAGCCCATTAACAATAAAAGTAAATGAAATAGTATAGAATATTCAAATAGTCTGACGATCCCAGGAATAATCCTGGGTGGGGCCATTGTGAAATTATGAGAAAACTATTTGAGATAGGAGAAATCTGATTTCAAATATGAAAGGGCCCCCTATATAAACTATCCAAATATGCGTTGATTTTGGTCTTCGACCCAAAATAAGAGTTCATCGGCACCTCAATTTGGCTAAATGGCCCCTGATTTTTTTCAATTGGCCCCTCTTTTTTTTTTTGGTCAATTTTATATACATTTAATAAAGAGAGGGGGCATTGGCCCATTTTAATGGCCCCTGCCTTTACAAATCCAGGTTATTCCCTGCGATACCTTTCAAATTCACAATCAGTAACTGTTGTGAGCAGCTACGTACTCACATTAGTGAAAGGGTGGGGATGTCGCCCCCCCCCCCCCCCCTTCTGAATAACCATTTTCCATGTATATCAGAATCGTTTTGTTATTGTTCGATATTGAAATTGTTGTATACACTTACGTCTGAATCATATTTTGTTGAACTTTTATAATAATACAGACTGGCTATTAATATATTACAGAGTGACCTCAAGGGGAAACCTCAGAGTGACCCATATCAAAAGCAATTAAAGTTTAATTCCTATTGAATTTAATACGATACTTATATTCTTAATGTGTATTTCAACGAAACTTAGCCAAAGTCTCAAGCCGAAATTTGGCATAATTTCATAGTAATTAATCCAGGTTTTAGATCGACTATTCAAAGTGGTTTTAAATTGCATTTGCCGCTTAAAATTCAATTGTGGATTAGCGGAAGTGTTTATTGTGTATATACAGGAATTAGATGAAATTATGAGGATTAGAGTGAAAAAGATTAAATGAAGTGAACTGATAGTAAATTTGGGGTTAAATAAGCACGTGTATTGAACTGCTGTATAAACAAACTGGAGACAGAGAGAGAGGAGCTGATTTTGAACAGTCATGTAACGGAATTCAAAACTATCTGGTGCAATTATGAATCTAGCAGTACTATCTTCGAACCCTGTGATTTCGAGACGAGAACGGACTAAATCAATAGCTGATTCGTTACCAAAGGTTCCGGTTCCTGTTTCGATAGCGGGGACTGCCGTCGCAAGAGCTTCTCTGACGTCATCAGGTAAAATTTCGTTGATTCGCCGCCGATCTTCGGAAGTTTCGCACCAGAGTACCGAGCAGCCATGTGGCAGTCTCGGCTCGATCGATGCTAGTTGTGGAATTGATGTTAATTTCTCCTTGAGTCATGTTACGAAATTGAAATCGGATGAAAAGGATTTTAACAGGAAGAGTATAGCATGGCTAATGGACGGTCGGCTTGTTATTCTGAATCACGGAAGTAACGAAATGAAAGTATTCGATACCAAATACCATCCTGTGTTATCGAGACGCTTGACGGAAAATTGCAGAGCAGTGACTTCAGCTTCCGGTTGTGACGTAGCTGTGACGTGTGACCGTCGTGTTTACTTTTATAACCTTACGAATAAAAAGGTTTATGAGACTTCAAAATGCTTCATTCTTAACGGAAACAGTCACGGAATATCGACTTCCGGTTCTGGTTTTGCAGTTGCCGTGGACGTAGGAACTTCAAAGAAACATATCGCCATTTTAGACGAAAAGGGGAAAACGATACACACAATAAGAAAATATGCTGCACCGCACGAGTCTGTACCACTGTTATTTCATATTTACATTGCGGTGAATTTCGCCAAAAGAGTTGTGTATGTATCGGATGTCAAGAACGATAAACTTGTCTGCATTTCCTTCACAGAAAAACGATTGTGGGAAAGGGAGCTGAGCGGAAAACCACGAGGTATTTGCCTGATAGATGATTACATTATAGTGGGGACAGCCAATCAGCAACTCGTTCTGTTAAATCTGGAGGGTGCCATTGTTCGGATTTTAGCATTATTGGAATACGAGCCCGAATGTATAGCGTTCAATCCGTTGACTAAGAGACTAGCGGTTTCTCAGTATTTCAGAGGCTGGGTTCACGTCTATCAAATAACCTAGACTAACTTTGTGTTCGTAATTGAACTCCTGCATTATGATGTAGAATGTCTCTTACATAGGTATCGAATTGTTTGTCTGTATGTACGTATGTCCATTTATCATTTCAGATTTGGAAAATTTGATCATAGTAACTACATTCTGTCATACAGATGTAATGGCGCGCACATGGAAGATATTTATAAATTCTTTCGTCATTCATTCAGCCATCACATGATCACCAATTGTGAGAAGAACGTTTTACAAATACTTTTTTTCTCATTTACATGCATTTTTTTTAAGTTGTATGTTTTTAAGTCGATCATCGATCGAAATGTCGTAAAACGACAATAAATCAAATAATCATCTTTCCTTGTTGCAAATCAAATAAAATAATAAAGCAATAAATAGTCGCTGATTCAGCTTTTTCGTTTTCTTTAGGCCATATATAGTAATGAAATATTTTGTTTTACGTCCGCGGTCGGTTACCTTATAGGATAATTTCTCAGAAAAACACACACAAACATGCATTTTGTCAGGTAAAACCAATATCAGTAAATGATCTTGAGTACTGTTTAAAATGCTTATTCCAACATTAATATCAAGAGATACACGTAATTGAGATTTTCTAAAAATAATATCGGAATCCTCCACCTCATTTAAAGAAATATTTCTTTTATGTTTTAGACTTCCTTTCCAAGTTCCTTCACATTGATCGTGTGTTTGTATGTTCTTATGCCTGGCGGAAGGGTTCCTTCAAGGAAAAGATCGGGACGTAAAACAAAATATTGATTACTATGGCCTTACATGATTTTGGTCTATCAGTACATGTACAAGAAACGCGACACAACGTCACGAGGTGTTTTATGTCAATTTTTTTCTTAAAGTACCTTTTCGCAAAAATTCTGAAAATCTAAATGAATTAGGAAGGATATTTACCTATAGGAGCGGTAAATGGTGTGGGTATCCAGATTATTAGCTTTGTGGAACCTTCACACTTCGAAGACCTTATGTAAATAAGACGTACATTATTTTCGCAAGTCTAGGCTCTGATTAATTTACTCATCTCAACCCTGGCATTTTTGGAACACATCAACTTCAAATGCAGCAGTAAGAATCCATACCTTTCTTCATCTTCCGACATATTCCTTCCCTATCTTGTTCTAAAATTACTTCCCTATCTTGTTCTGAGGCGTACCTACCCTATTTTGTTCCTGTATCCCTGTCCTATCTTGTTCTGAATACTCATCTTTATCTTGTTCTAATATCCCTTCCCCATTTTATACTGACATCCCTTTCCATATCATGTTCTGACATCCCCTCCCTTACATGTTTTGACTTTCCTTCCTTATCATGTTCTGATATTATTTCCCATCTCGTTCTGACATCCCTTCCCTATCTTGTTCTGAAATCCCTCTCCTATCTTGTTTTGACATTTTCCCTATCTCGTTCTGACATACTCTTGATTTGATCACCTTCCCTATCTTCTTTCGTTATTTCCTCCTTATCTTGTTCTGACATTCCTTCTCTATCTTGTTCATTAATCCAGTCCCTACCTTGTTTAGTCATACCTTTTCCAATTTGATCTGATGTCTTTTCCTTATATCTTTCTGATATCCATTTCGTATCTTTGTCACCCCTCCCTTTTCTTGTTCTGACATTTATTCCCAACATGTTCTTACATCCCTCCCCTATCTTGTTCTGACATCCCTTCTCTATTTTGATTTTTTTCTGGCTTTCCTTTCCAATCTTGTTCTGACATCCCTACCCTGCGCATCTCTTCAATAATTTCTTTTTACATTTTTCCTTATTTTGTTCTGACACCCCTTCCCTGTTTTATACCTACATGAATATTTTTTTACATTCCGTCACTTTCTCCTGTCTTGCTCTGACATCTCTTCCTTATTTTCTTCACTTTAATTGTTTACTTATTCACATATACTACACATACATTGGCGATATCTATCCCAAGGACTATAATCGTTGTGATAACTGTCGTAATGTCTTTTTAACCATTCGAATTTTTTTTTTCTAAATTTTGATAATTTTGTAATTTTTAAATTTTTATGATTTTCTTTTGTATTTCTAAAATTAAAAGAAATGCAACTTTGTCTAATTTTTACCAGAAAATTATGCTCCCCCCTCTGTAATATTTACAGTGAATGGCACACAAACCACTATGAATTTTACGTTACGTAATGTCTTTTAAAACACCCCTTTCCGAGGCTGGCTTATATACAATATTCTTATGTAAGGCGAAAACATAAATTTAGGTTAAAGTAAAAACGGGTAAGTTTTCTTTCATATATACAGTATTTTATATACGTTTCTATTGGAACGTAAGACATTGCCTGAATACCTTTTCAACTTAAGTCTAAAGTTAAAACGTATGAATTTCAGAAGCCATTCAACGATCCGCAACAAGTGATGTTGGGTCGTGTTACTGCGACAATAGGAATGTATATCAATATACATTCTTGTATCTATATATAGTGTGACATACTTAGTACAGGTAAAACCATTGAAGACAGAAGAAACTTTTCTGCTGACGATCCATTTTCCCAGCAGCGTATCCGCTACGGAAAAAAATCGTTTGTGAAATAAAATGATATCGGAACATATGGATCTAATCATAACATGGTTAAAATCATTGATGGATGGATGGATGGATGGATATTCATTCATTCATTCATTCATTCATTCATTCATTCATTCATTCATTCATTCATTCGATGGATGGATGGATTCGTTCGTTCTTTCATTCATTCATTCATTCATTCATTTATTCATTCACCCGTCGAGACATTCAGGTGTTGAGAGCTAGTTGAGTGCTGGTACTAAAAGACTCGGGGAAATACAGGTGTTGAGCGCTTTGACTTTAGAAATGAAGAAGTTGAGTGCAACAAGTTTAGTGTTTGGTAGACACCGTAAATATGTTTCAAACATGGCGCGAGGGTAAACATTGGCAGCAGACGATCTGGAAGACTTATTTCACTCTATTTCCTATTTCATATTGATAAATTTCTCGTATCTTTCAAAGGAGCGATTAACCATATTATGTTTGTTGGGGTCAGGGGAGGAAGACTCAATTTGAAAAAAAAATATGGCTCGAGATTTTGATCGACAAAAACTTGTCATTCCGGACAAATAGACAGCAAAATGAAAAAAGAATATATAATAAAAATACGTGTATCTGGATAATGCAGCTGCTTTTGATTGATAAATTGGAAAATATCTGGCCCCATTGGCCCCGAAAAAAAACCGTCTGGCTTTAAAATATTAATTAATATAAATTCAAACAGGACCAGTTGAGTGTAAAATAGTTAAGTCTTAGTTGAGTATTCAAAAGAAGAAAGTTGAGTAACAGAAGTTGAGCCTTAGTTGAGTATGCAAATTATGCAAAGTTGAGTACCACAAAGTTGAGCCTTAGTTGAGTATGCAAATGAGAAAGTTGTTGAGAACAAAAAAGCTGAGCCTTAGTTGAGCATCACACCTAAATTTCCTTTTTTGGAAAGTAGAGCGCTTCCTCATTTACATGGTAATAATTCAACTAGAATTCAATTAAGGCTCAACTGAGTATTTGTTGAGCCTTCACTGAATTCTCAAGTTTAATTTCCATAGACTTTTTTCACTTGGGATGTACAATCAAGTGCATTCTCAACTCCCTCGGGAGTATGTATACAAGAAGAGCTGCCCTTTAGGCACCAGTGCTTTTCATTTACGTTACCAGTTCGTCTCCTGTGTCATGTATCCGGTTTACCCCTGGGTGGAGAGAGTGCAACGTAGTGTAAAGTAACTTGCCCAAGGTTACAATGGTTTTGCAATGACCGGCGACGTGAGATTCGAACCCACGACCTATGGGTACGAAGTCCCCCGCGCTAACAACTACGGCACCAGCACAAAGAACATTTACATGAACTTTTCTATCGAACCTCTGGGCAGAAAGGATCGAATTCCCGATTTTATGTTCTGTTTGTGTTAGATTCAAATATGAACAATTATGATGTCGTTCTTGAATAAATTCAAATTGATATACTGGTATTGGATTAAAAACTTAATCAAGGGCCTCAAGATTTACACAAACTATGGGTAGGAAATCTTCAGTATGTTGGATTTTAAAGGGGAATCGAATCAAATATTAATTAATTTAGTTTAAAATTCAACCTCCTTAAAAAATTCGAAATAATTTTCCTGTCCTGTTTTAGTGTTTGGTACAGTAATATTTATGTAATAGATAAAACGCATTTTAATTATGTATTACCTTTTTATTATAAGGAAAAGGGAAACAAAACGTTTACAAAATCAGGAAATTTTCTTATTAATAGCTACGTTACTGACTTTAAATTTTATGACATTTTCAAGAGGCAAAACAGGTTACCTCTCTCTCAAATGTTTTCACCACAACGCATGCGTTAAAAAGAGGGTGTATATATCCAAAAAGTAACAACACGTACTGGTATTGTAAAATTAATTCTAAAGTGCAAGCATTTTCAAAAATTTTGGATTAGATTAAGATTTTTCATCTTCAAAAAAGATGTCTGCAGAGTGGCAACATGGTCTATTTGGATGTTTTGATAACATGACAATTTGTCTGCTGTCGTTTTTCGTACCGTGTTACCAGGTAGGAAAGAACGCTGAGGCGATCGGGGAGAGCTGCATATTATGTGGAATAGGCTCATTTTTCTTCATTCCCTTGGTGATTCTACGCGGGAAAATCCGGGAGGCAAAGGGGATCCAGGGCTCATTTATAGGTGACTGCTGTGTGTACTACTGGTGTGGTTATTGTGCCATCGCCCAGGAAGGTATGGAGGTCCAAGGAATGGGCCCAGGGGGCATGGGCATCGCCCGGGTGTAAAACTCTGTGTGTGAACTAGAGAATGATGTATGTACATAGATGAGGAACATATTTTCAATAGCGAAGAACTTGTTTGTAATTAATGCAATTGGATAGGATATTCGAAACGAAAAAAAAAAGGACAACTAGAACGTTAGAGCGTATTATGAGGAACATATTTTGCAAAAACGGAGGATTTTTTAAGTTGTTTGTAATTAATGCAACGAATTCTTAAACACAAAAAGGGGGGGGGGGGGCTTGAGGGGACGTTTTGGAACATATGTTCAAGAGCAAAGGAACCTGTTTGTACAGCCCCCCCCCCCCCCCCCCCCCCCAAAAAAAATAAGAAGAAAAAAATAAGGAGAGGAAATGGACGATTTGTTTGGACGGTAGGATTGTAATTTGTGACGCATATAAACTTTTTTCTTCATTGGAGACCGTAGCGTTCAACGCTCTAAAATTATGATACGATAGAAAACATTGCACACTGGACGTAAAATGCCCACAGTTGTGAAAATAAACTGCGCGTGATGGGCGGAAAGGAAACATGAAACTTTTGACGAAATAACTTCCTTTTTACACTAAACAATTTATTTTGTATTCCTTTGTAAAAGTTTTATGCATGTAATATAATATGAAGGATTTACAGACTGTGTGATATATTTCAGTTAAATTTACGGTGAATTAACAGGTAACTATATATATATATATACTAAATCTACAGAATTTTATACTCCTTACAAAATGTGCATTAAGTACTATAAACATGACAGACAAATACTTTTGTCGTGATTAAAAATGTACAATAAAAAGAGTTTATCTTTACTGTTGACCAAGGCTTTTCTGCAAGCATGGGGGATTTCAGTCTACCGGAGAATTATTTGTAAAAATTGCATTTTTGAGTGAATTTCAAAGAATTTTATCTTTATTTTTCAAACATGCCATGTCACAAGATGAAAACGATCGGTATCAATAGAATTTAAGGTCTTATCATCAGGTATCGTAATTACATTTTTGATTCAGTAATGACACATATTTTAGAAAAGGAGCTGATAAGATAAGGGCTGTATTTAGCCCTGAATTTCATCAAGTATTTCTTCCACACAATTATCTATTCGCAAGAAAAACTTGATCATTACTAAAATGTAATGTATTTGGAAATTCCTCATACAACTCTCATTTTGGTAAGCTTATTTCTAGAAACTTAAATTACAGTCCAAAGAGTAGGGGATAGCCATGTTTAAAAGAAGCTAATATCGATAAAAAATGTTGAAAATTAGGAACTATCTAGCTAATATGGATATATATAGACTTTTAAACATATTTATAGTCTGGTCAAGATACTAGAAATCAAATTTAAAAGACTGGTCTCAACTTTATCCATAAATTTTAAAATCTTGAGTCTGAAATACGGTTATATTTTGAATTCATTGGCTACAAAGTAGGCATTTTACTGCGAAATACACACTGTGTAGAAATAAACAGCACACTCTTGTTTATTTCATTCCAAAATCTTGTGCATTTCATGTGAACATGTTTTGAATATATAAATGAATGATTTTAAAAGGGAGAAAATGAAACTTTGCTTATATTATGGCCTAAAATACGGATTTGTAAAAAGCCCCCCACCCTCCTTTTTCAGTTTTTCGTCTCTGGGGTATCGTTCCCCCCTTAGCTACAGAACCCCACTTTGTCAAAAGATGTGTATTAGTGATACACATCTTCTGTAAAAGTGGCATTCTGTAGCTGAGGGGGGAACAATATTTTAAAAAACTTTTCCATTTTCCATTGATTTCTATAGAAAAAAGACGTATTTTTCCCCAAAATTTAGGAAAACTATGCACGATAAATCTTATCCAACTGCTGATTATGATGAAACCAAGAGCTGGCATCAATTTTGTGAAAGAATTTTCTTGAAGTTCCCATTTTGAAAATTCCACTTTTTCAGGGCAGATTTTACGCCTTATCTTATCAGCTCCTTCAATACACATGATAAATGGATGCCATATCACCTGCAATTCAAAAGTTACAAACTAAATCTCCGATTACGGGGTCATAAATAATGATAAAAGAAGAAAAATAGAATAGTTATCCAATGCATGAGACCACGTTTGTTTTCAGATTAGCAAAGTCCGGAGGGTTCATTCTGGGCAAACATATTTTGGAATACAGTTGACAGTTGACAATTGACAATTAAATTGTCAACTGCATTCTAGAATACAGTTGACAATTCGATTAAGAAATGAATGTTATAATGATATCTAAGTCTTAAATGTTTACCATATCTGATTTAACGTTCCATTTTCTCATCTAAGCAGCCCCTCCCCACATACACGCAATAAAATTCAGACATGAAGATACTCCACACATACACACAATAAAATTCAGACATAAAAATACTTTTGATTGGTAATAGTTAAAATTTTATAGTAATCCCCTGGTTAGGGAGCTGATATTTTCAGGGATTCATGCCTAGGTATAGACACGTACACACTAAAAATTTGGTGAGGGTCATGACCTAATTACCGAGATATGAGACCGAGAACTTTGCCAATATTTCTGAAATTCTGACGAAGTCTCAAAATTTTCTAAGTTCAAAATTTTATAGTAATCCCCTGGTTAGGGAGCTGATATTTTCAGGGATTCATGCCTAGGTACAGACACGTATAACTGAAAGCTATCTCTGGCACCCACTTCCAGTCCTATGATGACGTCATACTTTCAGTGGATAGTCCAGATAAGGAGTTCTGAGGCCTTAAACACCGGTGGTAAAAGTGTTTAGATACAGAAGGTGATAATGTAGAAAAATAATGCAATTCAAATCGTTCAACACGAGGATTACAACATATCAATCGGCCCTCGTATGACTCCCTTACGGATATCTACGACTCCACTTCTGCTCCCCTTATTGGTGAGCCTCATTGCACTCGACTTTCCATACTTGGAACATACCCTGCATAACGTATTAGTTGTGAAATGATACGCCATATACAGGCAAAAAAGGAATTTTGTGCCACATGAAGGGGAAGTTTGTAATTGTGAAATTAAAATCGTCACGTTTGACATAAAAAGATAAGACTTATCGATTGTATCATAGTAGTATGTCTAGGTAGGAGGATAAAGTGTTGCTCTCAATTAATTCTTTGATGTCCAATTCTCTTTGATTGATGGCGCCAAAGCAACCCTGAATGGTTGGATTGTTGATGGAGAGTACGTCATCAATGTAGTCCAGTTGACCTGTGATGCTGTTTCAAAGCAGAAATTATCGGAATTCTGCCTGGTATGAATAAAAGAGTATGTCACTTAGAAGAGGGGTACAGTTTGTTCCCAATGAAATTCCAATATTTTCTTGGAATATCTGGCCTTCAAAATCAACGGCAATATTGTGTTTGAAAATCCAAGCATCTTGGTGATGTCGTCATAAGTGAATTTGTATTCTGAATCAGAGTTCTAAATGCCCTTAATTTTGTATCTGATCCCTTACCAGGTGATTGCAATACAATTTTGGACCTAGAAAATTTTGAGACTTTGTCGTATCGTAGCCATTGGAATATTATAAAACTTTGAACCTCGGTAACAATGCCATGTACCCTTAACAAAAATAAAATGTGTTTGAGTCAATGCCTAGGCATGAATCCCTATTAATTTCAGTACCAGGGGAATACTATAAAAGTTTAGACTTAAAATATTTTGAGAATTTGTCTGAATTTTAGAAATATCGGCAAAGTTCCCGGCCTCATTCCTCGGTAACAAGGTCATGTACCCTCACCAAATTTAATGTGTGTTTGAGTAAAGGCCTAGGCATGAATCCCTGAAAATTTCGGTATCGTAACCAGGGGAATACTATAAAAGTTTGGACTAAGAATATTTTGAGAATTTGTCTGAATTGTAGAAATAATGGCAAAGTTCTCGGCCTCATTCCTCGGTAACAAGGTCATGTACCCTCACCAAATTTAATGTGTGTTTGAGTCAAGGCCTAGGCATGAATCCCTGAAAATTTCAGTATCGTAACCAGGGGATTACTATAAAAGTTTGGACTTAGAATATTTTGAGAATTTGTCTGAATTGTAGAAATAATGGCAAAGTTCGCGGCCTCATTCCTCGGTAACAAGGTCATGTACCCTCACCAAATTTAATTAGTGTTTGAGTCAAGGCCTAGGCATGAATCCCTGAAATTATCAGTATCGTAACCAGGGGAATACTATAAAAGTTTGGACTTAGAATATTTTGAGAATTTGTCTGAATTGTAGAAATATTGGCAATGTTCTCGGCCTCATTCCTCGGTAACAAGGTCATGTACCCTCACCAAATTTAATGTGTGTTTGAGTCAAGGCCTAGGCATGAATCCCTGAAATTATCAGTATCGTAACCAGAGGAATACTATAAAAGTTTGGACTTAGAATTTTTCTGAAATTTGTCTGAATTGTATAAATATTGGCAAAGTTCTCGGCCTCATTCCTCGGTAACAAGGTCATGTACCCTCACGAAATTTATAGTGTGTTTAAGTCAATACCTAGGCATGAATCCCTGAAAATATCAGCTCCCTAACTAGGGGATTACTATAAAATTTTGAATTTAGAAAATATTGAGACTTTGACAGAATTTCAGAAATATTGGCAAAGTTCTCGGTCTCATATCTCGGTAATTAGGTCATGTACCCTCACCAAATTTTTAGTGTGTACGTGTCTATACCTAGGCATGAATCCCTGAAAATATCAGCTCCCTAACCAGGGGATTACTATAAAATTTTGAACTTAGAAAATTTTGAGACTTTGTCAGAATTTCAGAAATATTGGCAAAGTTCTCGGTCTCATATCTCGGTAATTAGGTCATGTACCCTCACCAAATTGTTATTGTGTACGTGTCTATACCTAGGCATGAATCCCTGAAAATATCAGCTCCCTAACTAGGGTACTACTATAAAGTTTTGAGACTTTGTCAGAATTTCAGAAATATTGGCAAAGTTCTCGGTCTCATATCTCGATAATTAGGTCATGTACCCTCACTTAATTTTTAGTGTGTACGTGTCTATACCTTGGCATGAATCCCTGAAAATATCAGCTCCCTAACTAGGGGATAACTATAAAATTTTGAACTTAGAAAATTTTGAGACTTTGTCGGAATTTCAGAAATATTGGCAAAGTTCTCGGTCTCATATCTCGGTAATTAGGTCATGTACCCTCACCAAATTTTTATTGTGTACGTGTCTATACCTAGGCATGAATCCCTGAAAATATCAGCTCCCTAACCAGGGGATTACTATAAAATTTTGAACTTAGAAAATTTTGAGACTTTGTCAGAATTTCAGAAATATTCGCAAAGTTCTCGGTCTCATATCTCGATAATTAGGTCATGTACCCTCACCAAATTTTTAGTGTGTACGTGTCTATACCTTGGCATGTATCCCTGAAAATATCAGCTCCCTAACTAGGGTACTACTATAAAATTTTGAACTTAGAAAATTTTGAGACTTTGTCAGAATTTCAGAAATATTGGCAAAGTTCTCGGTCTTATATCTCAATAATTAGGTCATGTACCCTCACTAAATTTTTAGTGTGTACGTGTCTATACCTAGGCATGAATCCCTGAAAATATCAGCTCCCTAACCAGGGGATTACTATAAAATTTTGAACTTAGAAAATTTTGAGACTTTGTCAGAATTTCAGAAATATTGGCAAAGTTCTCGGTCTCATATCTCGGTAATTAGGTCATGTACCCTCACCAAATTGTTATTGTGTACGTGTCTATACCTAGGCATGAATCCCTGAAAATATCAGCTTCCTAACTAGGGGATTACTATAAAATTTTGAACTTAGAAAATTTTGAGACTTTGTCAGAATTTCAGAAATATTGGCAAAGTTCTCGGTCTCATATCTCGATAATTAGGTCATGTACCCTCACCAAATTTTTAGTGTGTACGTGTCTATACCTAGGCATGTATCCCTGAAAATATCAGCTCCCTAACCAGGGGATTACTATATAATTTTGAACTTAGAAAATTTTGAGACTTTGTCAGAATTTCAGAAATATTGGCAAAGTTCTCGGTCTCATATCTCGGTAATTAGGTCATGTACCCTTACTAAATTTTTAGTGTGTACGTGTCTATACCTCGGCATGGATCCCTGAAAATATCAGCTCCCTAACTAGGGGATAACTATAAAATTTTGAACTTAGAAAATTTTGAGACTTTGTCGGAATTTCAGAAATATTGGCAAAGTTCTCGGTCTCATATCTCGGTAATTAGGTCATGTACCCTCACCAAATTTTTATTGTGTACGTGTCTATACCTAGGCATGAATCCCTGAAAATATCAGCTCCCTAACCAGGGGATTACTATAAAATTTTGAACTTAGAAAATTTTGAGACTTTGTCAGAATTTCAGAAATATTGGCAAAGTTCTCGGTCTCATATCTCGATAATTAGGTCATGTACCCTCACCAAATTTTTAGTGTGTACGTGTCTATACCTAGGCATGTATCCCTGAAAATATCAGCTCCCTAACTAGGGTACTACTATAAAATTTTGAACTTAGAAAATTTTGAGACATCGTCAGAATTTCAGAAATATTGGCAAAGTTCTCGGTCTCATATCTCGATAATTAGGTCATGTACCCTCACTTAATTTTTAGTGTGTACGTGTCTATACCTTGGCATGAATCCCTGAAAATATCAGCTCCCTAACCAGGGGATTACTATAAAATTTTGAACTTAGAAAATTTTGAGACTTTGTCAGAATTTCAGAAATATTGGCAAAGTTCTCGGTCTCATATCTCGATAATTAGGTCATGTACCCTCACCAAATTTTTAGTGTGTACGTGTCTATACCTAGGCATGTATCCCTGAAAATATCAGCTCCCTAACTAGGGTACTACTATAAAATTTTGAACTTAGAAAATTTTGAGACTTCGTCAGAATTTCAGAAATATTGGCAAAGTTCTCGGTCTCATATCTCGGTAATTAGGTCATGTACCCTCACTAAATTTTTAGTGTGTACGTGTCTATACCTAGGCATGAATCCCTGAAAATATCAGCTCCCTAACCAGGGGATTACTATAAAATTTTGAACTTAGAAAATTTTGAGACTTTGTCAGAATTTCAGAAATATTGGCAAAGTTCTCGGTCTCATATCTCGGTAATTAGGTAATGTACCCTCACCAAATTGTTATTGTGTACGTGTCTATACCTAGGCATGAATCCCTGAAAATATCAGCTCCCTAACTAGGGGATTACTATAAAATTTTGAACTTAGAAAATTTTGAGACTTTGTCAGAATTTCAGAAATATTGGCAAAGTTCTCGGTCTCATATCTCCATAATTAGGTCATGTACCCTTACTAAATTTTTAGTGTGTACGTGTCTATACCTCGGCATGAATCCCTGAAAATATCAGCTCCCTAACTAGGGGATTACTATAAAATTTTGAACTTAGAAAATTTTGAGACTTTGTCGGAATTTCAGAAATATTGGCAAAGTTCTCGGTCTCATATCTCGGTAATTAGGTCATGTACCCTCACCAAATTGTTATTGTGTACGTGTCTATACCTAGGCATGAATCCCTGAAAATATCAGCTCCCTAACCAGGGGATTACTAAAAAATTTTGAACTTAGAAAATTTTGAGACTTTGTCAGAATTTCAGAAATATTCGCAAAGTTCTCGGTCTCATATCTCGGTAATTAGGTCATGTACCCTCACCAAATTTTTAGTGTGTACGTGTCTATACCTAGGCATGTATCCCTGAAAATATCAGCTCCCTAACCAGGGGATTACTATAAAATTTTGAACTTAGAAAATTTTGAGACTTCGTCAGAATTTCAGAAATATTGGCAAAGTTCTCGGTCTCATATCTCAGTAATTAGGACATGTACCCTCACCAAATTTTTAGTGTGTACGTGTCTATACCTAGGCATGAATCCCTGAAAATATCAGCTCCCTAACCAGGGGATTACTATAAAATTTTGAACTTAGAAAATTTTGAGACTTTGTCAGAATTTCAGAAATATTGGCAAAGTTCTCGGTCTCATATCTCGGTAATTAGGTCATGTACCTTCACCAAATTTTTATTGTGTACGTGTCTATACCTAGGCATGAATCCCTGAAAATATCAGCTCCCTAACCAGGGGATTACTATAAAATTTTGAACTTAGAAAATTTTGAGACTTTGTCAGAATTTCAGAAATATTCGCAAAGTTCTCGGTCTCATATCTCGGTAATTAGGTCATGACCCTCACCAAATTTTTAGTGTGTACGTGTCTATACCTAGGCATGAATCCCTGAAAATATCAGCTCCCTAACCAAGGGATTACTATAAAATTACCAAGGACATGTATTCTATGTTTGAAATTTATTGAGTGTGTATGGGAGGGTGGAGTTCGGAAAATCTTCTCATATTAGAAAAATGCAGCTCTGCCTTTAATGTATATTAATTTTTATGATTAAAATATATATGCTAAACATTAAAGATTTAGACATTATAATAACATTAATTTCTAAATCGAATTGTCAACTGTATTCTAGAATGCAGTTGACAATTCAATTGTCAATTGTCAATTGTCAACTGTATTCCAAAATATGTTTGCCTTCATTCTGTTATATACGCAAAAGTTGGGTGAAAGATTTGGATTTTCTCTTTGAATGAGTTTAGTCGGGGAGCTAGTGGGGCCCCCCATGCACCCCCTTGAGTACTTTTTTTCACGGGTACCATAATGTTCCTTAGGGTCTACAGAATCGGTTTTCAGGATGTATTCAAAAATAAACTCATTTAGGCTATGTGTTTTTCGACCGTTTCCATGGCAACCCCTACTAAAATCACGAAAGCACTATTGGTTAAGTAAAATAGCCATATCTTGGCCAAATGTTGAGCTTAACATCTGTAACTCGTATCAATATAACGAGGAAAGGTTGTTCCATTAATCACGTGATCATATGCAAAATAATTAATTTGCATATTCATGAATATTCATGAATTGAAATAAAAATGCTTGAAATATATATAAAAATCGACTCTTTTCATTTAGTTTTTGCTCCTAAGCTCTATAGGTTTATCTATGATCGTTATTAGATTATATGATAATTACATACAAAGTCTTCTCTCTCCAATGACATAATATTTGGCTCAATATTTTAGTTCAATGGCTTCTAAATTGATGTTTTTACAGAAAAATGGCTATTTTAAGTAAGATAAGCTGATTTTTGTATACTAATTATAAGATATTTACTTCTTATAAAATCGAATATCTGAACCTGTTTTCTGGTGTATTTTCATGTTTTTCTCATGTAATAAATGTTTACAAAACATGATGTACATAATTTTGGTAATTTTGTGGCAAAAAAAACCATATTTTTCAGTGAAAAACAACAGATATCTGGATATTATCTATAAAAGGCAAACAGTTCCTGTAATCTATAAATGTAATCATGGTTCTAAGATCGGTTTTTGTGTTAGAAGTAAAAAATGTTACTTTTTCTGCTATTTTTGGTTAAAATGTCGGTTTTTCATACTAAATTTACAAATTTCTGAGAAATATTCTTAAAATGATTTACAATTCAATTATACAGTATAATCAACCAATAATATAGCAAACCCACTCAATAACATGGTCTTTCAACCTTTACCACTTAATGATTCAGTATAACCGCACAATAACATAGCAAAACCACTCAATAACATAGTAATTTGACCCTTTATAACATAAAAAAAAACACAATACAGTGTAACCACCCAATGACAAAGCAAAACCACTCAATACAGACATTGTTTGACCCTTAACTATATGAAAATCACTAAATAATACAGCATAACCAACCAATAACATAAAAAAAACCCCAATAACGTGATCGTTTGACCCTTTGTTATAACATAACAACTTACATTTGTAATAACACAGCATATCCACCTTATTACTTAGCATTACTACATAATAACGTGATGATTTGATCCTTTATTGTAACAAAACTACTCAATAACACAGAATTACTTCCCCAAAACAAAGCATTACTTATCCATAGCGTGACGATTTGACACTTTATTTTAACAAAACCGCCAAATAACTTAGCATAACTACTTAATAAGGTGGTCGTTTGACCCTTAATTATATCAAAACCACTCAATTACACAGCATGAGCACCCAATAACATAGCATTACCACTCAAAAACGTGATGGTTTGACACTTTATTGTTACAAAACCACTTAATAACACTGCATAATCACCCAATAACTTAGCATTACCACTCAATAACAATCTTTCCTCGTTCTCTCTATGAAACCAGGACTGTTTTAATGTGGATTTTAGCAATATAAAGGGTCAAACAGACATGCTAATCAGTGATTCGATACAATAAAGGGTCAAACCATCACGTTATTGTTCTGGAGTGGTTTCATTATAAAATAGAGGCAAACGACCACGTTAATGAGAAGTTATTTGATGGTTATGGTGTAATATTAAGTGGTTTTGTAATAATAAAGTGTCAAATCATTACGTTATTGAGTAAGAATGCTAAGTTATTTGGTGGCTATACTATGTTATTGAGTGGTTTTGTTATAATAAAAGATCAAACAATTACGTTATTGAGTGGTAATGCTAAGTTATTGGGTAGCTATGCTGTGTTATTGAGCGGTTTTGCTAAGATAAGGATCAAATCATCACGTTATTTTGTGGTAATGCTAAGTTATTGGGTAGCTATGCGGTGTTATTTTAAATTTTTGTAATAGCAAATGTTCAAACCATCACGTTATTGGTTGGTTATGTTGTATTGTTAAGTGATTTTGATATATTAAAGGGTCTAACAACCACTTTATTGAGGGGTTTTGCTATGTCATTGAGTGTTTACACTGTATAATTAAGTGGTTCCTATGTGACAAAGGATCAAACGACTATGTTATTCAGTGGTTTTGCTATGTTATCAAGTGATTATATTGTATTATTAATTTGTGTATATATAATAAAAGGTTAAAAGACCATAATTTGAGTAGCTTTGCTATGTTATTGGTTGGTTATACTTTTTTATTGAGTTGCTCTGTTACGTTATTGGGTGTTCATACCGTGTTATTCACGATTCATTGAGTGTTTTTGCAATGTTATTCTGTGGTTATGGTATGAATTTCTATATTTCTTACTATTTTATTTTTCTAATTTGATACTCTCATGATATGTACAAATAAATTTAGTTTCATATCCTATATTACAACAAATATAAATTATATTTGAAATATTTCTCAGAAATCTGTAAATTTAGTATAAAAAACCGACATTTTTACCAAAAATAGCGGAAAAAAGTAGACTAAGTATTTTTGCTTCTAATACAAAAATCGATCTTCAAACCATGAAATTACATCAGCATATACGTTTCATTTATAGATTACAGGAACTGTTTGCCTTTTATAGATAATATCCAGATATCTGTTGTTCTCCACTGAAAAATACGGTTTTTGCCCAAAAATTACCAAAATTATGTATATCATGTTTTGTAAACATTTATTACATGAGAAAAAAATGAAAATACACTAGAAAACAGGTTCAGATATTCGATTTTATAAGTAGTAAATATCTTATAATTAGTATACAAAAATCAGCTTATCTTACTTAAAATAGCCATTTTCCTGTAAAAAAAAACATCAATTTAGAAGCCATTGAACTAAAATATTGAGCCAAATGTTATGTCATTGGAGAGAGAAGACTTTGTAGGTATTTCTTATATAATCTAATAACGATCATAGATACATGTAAAACTATAGAGTTTAGGAGCCAAAACAAATGATAAGTGTCAATTTTTATGTATTTTGCAAGCATTTTTATTTCAATTCATGGATATTCATGAATATGCAAAATAGTTATTTTGCATATGATCACGAGATTAATAGAACAACCTTTCCTCGTTATATTGATACCAGTTACAGATGTTAAGCTCAACATTTGGCCAAGATATGGCTATCTTACTTAACCAATAGTGCTTTCGTGACCTTAGCAGGGGGTTGCCATGGAAACGGTCGAAAAACACATAGCCTAAATGAGTTTATTTTTGAGTACATCCTGAAAACCGATTCTGTAGACCCTAAGGAACATTATGGTACCCGTGAAAAAAAGTACTCAAGGGGGTGCATGGGGGTCCCCACTGGCTCCCCGACTAGTTGTCGTTGATGCAAAGTTTCATTTGTATATGTGATCTTTTCTTTTCGGGTTGGAGGGGGGGAGTCTTAGAGTGAGCGTCAGGCGCGTAGCCAGTCCTGTTTTGAAGTGCAAGCCTACAAAAGCGAGGGGTGTGGGGCCGCTTTATGCCCCCAGCGGGTCCAGGGCTGAGCCCTGCCTGGTAGGGGATTCAGGGTGGCGACCCCCCCCCCCCGACGTAAGACGGAAAACTTAAAATTAATTTTCGGTAGATCTAGAGTGCGTAATTCGAAATTTTTGGTCTCAAATTGAATGTTCCTGACGAAGCAACAGTCACATAAAAATGGTTCTTGCAACCGTGGAATTCGGCATTAAGCAGTCGCAAAAATCCAAATATTGGGTAAAGGTACATGTATTCTGTAAACTTATGTAGCTTTTATGACCTTCACAGCACTGACAATGATCACATCCTTGTTTTACATCGAATCTAGGGTAAAAGTTATCTTGCTCTATATCATAGACCGATCCAGGACAGCACACGCAAAGATCGTCCTTTTATATTTTTGTTTCTTTCAGCAAAAGATCAGGCCGATTTATATAAGTCGTTACATACTTTCAATGAGTACGTACATGTATAAGTTGCTATAACTGATATGGTGGTCTGATTGATAGAACAATTAAGACAGGGTTCTCAGCCTTGGACTGACTGACTCACAGCCTTGGACAGCCTGTGTCACTACATAATAGGATTTCATTTATAATGCAAGTCTGTTAAACTACGTCATCGTATGGGTGCCGAATCCACTAACAAGACGCCAATTTCGTCACAACCCGTCGTCCATGCACGTACGTGCTGTCTACGTGCAAAAACGTAGGCAAACCTTGGGTATCCGTACGGTGTCCGTGCGTTTGCAGTACCTGTCCCGTACGGCCTCCTTGTGGATTTGGGAACACGCAGACAGGACGTAGCAGTTTTAGTACATACAGAACTTTCGCTGCGTTCTGCCTGCGTGCTGTCTACGAATTCAACAAGAAGTGCGACACGCACGTTGTAAGTACGTTGTAAGTACGTGCAACACACCCTCGACGCAAGGAAGTGAGGACTCCGTGCGTTAGCAGTACTTGTAAATTCGACATCCTTACAATAACGTAGAAGACGTACAGAGAGAGTACGTTGTAAGTAAGTTGCACGCAAGTCGTACGTGCAACGCAATGCGTTGAACGCACTAACTTTTTTGCGCTACATGTGATGCATGTAACCACCCATATAAACGTGCGTGCGGCGTGCGTTGACGCACTCCTTCCGTATTCTTGCTACTTCCTTCCTTGCATCTTCAGAAAATGATGGAATGACGTCATAAGATGGCTGAAGTGACCCTGTAAAATCGTTCCCACATAAATATCATATTATGGAAAAATATTGTGACACTCACTGACAGTCAATTCAGTCACTTATGATATTTTGTATTACAACCTTATATTGTATGGAGAGGGTATTAATAATGTTGGAACAATTAACTTACGCCCAATCCAATTTCATTTTCTATTGGAAATAAAATATGTTTAAACTAGATAAACGCAGTGCACATAGCCTCCACAAACACGCACGTCCTAAAAGCACTCACTGCGGGTTGTGTCCAGGGCTTTAGGTAGGGCATAAACTAATACCACGGCGGATCACACAGAAAGCAACTAACATCAGACAACTCCATAAAGTAACCACAGGAGCTCGGCGCCACAACCCTCAATGATATAAGCCACTTCTCTACTTCACTTTAAATAAAGTTGAAAATAGGACGATGCGATGGTAGATCCATGAAAGAAACGGAATGTGATATGGAACTGGTGCGAACCACGGGACATTTCAAGGACTTCGCATAGTTTTGGATTTTTTTTAGTATCCCCGTAATCGAATATTCGCGGTATATACTTTTCGGCATGTCTGTATGTCTGTGATTCTGATTGTCTGCCTGTTGTCCGCATAAATTAACTTTAACCTTCGTCATAACGGTTAATGTTACAGATGTGACTTCCGTGTGACAAGACCTTTCCATAGACATATCTTTTTTTTTTAACCTTTTGATCTTGACCTTGGAGTTTTACCTACTTTTGAAAAAAAATTGAATGGTAAATGATGCGACTTTCACATCTCACATGTGTATTTCCTGTGACAAAACCATCTACCTTTTGACCTTCCATGGGCTTGGGATTTTACTTACCTTTAAAAAAGACCTTGGCTATAACATTTGAATCATTAGTGATCACTACAGCACTCATATCATTGAGACAAGACCTTTCCATTGATACAAAATTTTTGACTTCTTGGCCTTGACCTCGCAGTTTGACCTACTTTTGAAAAACTTTAACCTTTGCCATAACTCTTTAAAAATGGTAGATGATATGGCTTTCATTATTCACATGTATGTAATGTACAGAATATCCCTTGTGACATTATCTACCCATTGGTGCAAAAATGACCTTTTAACCTTGACCTTTGACCCACATTTAAAGTTGTGTTACTGACAAAGATGCCGATGTGGCATTTGTGTTTCACACAATTACATTTTTTTATTAAAAATTTTCATCTTGTACAGGGATACCAAGTCCTTATCTGGAAGACGAGCAAAAGGTCATGAGTCATTGACACGAAATGTTTCCCATTTAGCTCACATTAATTTGGAGCTGCATATCATTCACAGTAGCTAGACTGATTGATCCAGTCTCTTGGCTGCCACCGATACAAGATCCTGTACATAACAGCATCCAAGAGACTGGATCATTTAATCTACATTCGCAGTAACTACATCTATAAGATCCATTTCTTTACTGAAAGAATATTTTCACGACATCACAAGCCGTGACGTACCAATACAGACCAGCTGATTCAGTAGACCGAGACTGTGGGCCAAAAATACAAATCAATGATTACGGAAGGTGTTGAAGGCCCCCATCACGGGGTATTGAACACACGTAATTAAAGGCAAGTCAAGAACCACCAAGCAAATGCAAGGGTTACAAACTAATTAGGTAAAGATGATATCTACAATGTCATACAACTGGCCCATCATTTACAAAGGTTTGTAGGTGAAAGTACTGTATACCCAGATCTTTTAGCAGTATTTGCCTTGCCAGAAATTATGGATACGTTCCAAGAACTTGTACAAAGCAATGTATCCTCACCTGTTTGTCTGGTATATGACACCATTTTCAATCTTGGTGATTTTTATGTGTCACCTCTTGTCTTTAGACATGTCTTGTTTGAACAAGAACAATGGATACCTTTGGCATTTCTGATTCACGAAAGAAAGCAACAGAAATGTCACAATAGACTTTTCGAATTTATAGGCGACAAGATACCTAATACTCAAGTCCAAAGACATTCCATTTATCACGGACAGAGAGCCAGCCCTTACCAACTCAGTTTTGAAGTTTTTCCCACATTTCACTGTTCTCCTAGCTGGAACCACATCAGGAGAGACTTCAAAGAAGAGCTCAGAAAACAGGGCGCCAATCCAGCTGAAATTTCTTTGTATTTGAATAGCTGGAAGACATTGAGTCAATGTGAAGATGAACACCAGTTTCATTCTACTTATGAAGAGTTTACCAGTAAATGGACTACAAGTGTGAAACAGTATTTTGACACACACATAAAGAATGACATTCTTCAGTACTCCGGTCGATGGATTATAGAGAAGTTTTCAAATCTCTATGACCCGTACTCGGGTGTTACGAACAATCCTTCAGAGTCCATCAACTCTGTGTTGAAGAGAATGACCGGATGGCAAGAACTCCCAGTAGATACCATGATGTTCAGTCCCTTCTATATACTTGAAGAATTTTTACTTCTCATAAATCCAGAGAGGCCGAGCCGGAGTAGAGAATTATAAGCTAAAATCCAAATACAGAGAAGCGAGACTTGAGAGAGAAGACTTCAACATCCTCAACAAAGTTGTCCTGCCTGAAAAAAAAATCATCGAATATGTCAAAACTGCATGATGTTATTACTGTCAAAAGTGGTAAGGAGACAACACTAAGCAATCATGACAGTTCATGTAAATCGCCAAACAGAATAAATGGCATAGAGAAACAAGAGCTTAAAGACCAAAATAATTAGCCTTTAGTAGTAGAACCACCTCTCACTCCCGCCAACAAAACATTAGAGTTCCAAAGTTTAGACTTGTCAAACAGCTCACACCAATCAGATCCATCACCCCCACCAAGACCGGCAAACAGTAAAAACATGCATGACACAGAAAGCAATGGCAAGATTAGTTTTGGACAGTTACACAAGTGCCAGAATGTAATGCTTTTGTGGTTACAGGTAGCAATAATCAGAAGTACTGCGTGACTTTAAACCCCGAAACATGTCAGTGTCCGTCAGTCTCTCTACTTACTATCACATCATTGCCGTTAAGCTGTTTGTTGGTCTTGCTGTTGATGACAAGAAGACAGAAGTCAGTCTTCGAACATTATCCAAACGGAGTCTGAAATTAATCGTAATGATAAAAAGTCTGGAAGAAAAAGACCAAGGATCAATGACATCGATCCAGATGTGATACCAGCGCCAGACTCTTGAATAAACACTCCGCAACCAACAAAAACGCAGACACCTAAGTCAAAGAAGAAACTAAGGTTTGCATTGCTGGATAAGAAGAGTCCGAGCGTACTCCCGGAATTGTCTCTCCCTGCAAAGAAAAGAATTACACTTAGAGCAATAGAAGATGAGGAGAGATTGACTGTCAAACACGAATCCCTGATATTAGATAAAAATCAGGACTTGTGCTCAGACATCATGGACGCTGTGCAGTGTATGTTACACCATCAATTTCCCGACGACAATGGTATGCATTCCACCTCTCATGCTCATGTTTGGATGGACGATGAAAACAGATGGCGGAATGAAAAACCATTTCCTGAAACAATGTTGCCAGCAGCCCAAGTACATCACAATGGAAAAAATCACTTTGTGACATCCGTGAAGAGTGGGACAGGTCAAGTTTACTTGTTTGACGGTCTATCAAATGGGGACCTGTCTCCTTCATTGGAAATACAGTTGGCAGCATTGTATGGATTAGGAAAGACAAAATTCCCAGTCAAACTTCCTGCCATCCAGCAACAGACAAACAGCCATGATTGTGGTTTGCATGCCATTGCAAACTTGGTGGAGTTTTGTTTTGGAATATTTATTGGGAAAGGAACATAGGAACATAAGGTACAGCACCGACTATCTCAGAGATCACCTCGTTTATTGCCTGGAAAGACAGCTCTTTCTTCCATTTCCCCAAATCCAAACAAAATGAAGACAAATAAAATGAAGTTAAAATCGGTGAGCATACAATGTATTTGCCGCTGTGCACGTCCAAACTGCATGGAGGAAATGGTTGGATGTGACTGGCCAGATAATGAGTGTCAAGTTTGGAGGCATCGCTCTTGTTCAAACCAAGCAGATGCTGATGCTGACTGGCTTTGTACTCCGCACAGACAATGAAACTACATAGTGACAATTACATTGTATGCATTTGAAAGTATATACAAGCATATGACCCCCTCCAAGCAAAATAAAAAAAAAAAAAAAAAGGACTCCAAAGCAGAAACACGTCCATGCCGTGGAGTCTGGAAACATGCTTGTGCATGGCTAAGATTTCTGTCTTTCCCGTCAATTGCTTTGTCATTATACCTATCACTTTTCCTGTCATCTTGTTCATGGGTTATAAAATTAAATGAATAAAATCAATTCATTTATAATACATTCATTCTTATATGTATCAGGGGCGTATTTTATATACGTCCCTGTATGTACAGAGATTTTATGAATATATGAAATGGTAAAATCTGCAAACAAGGGTATATAATCACTCTATGTGTAATTCCTGTCAATTGGATTTTCCTGTCATTATACCTTTGTGGCGTTCCTGTCATTATGTTTTCATCAATTAAGAAATAATCAGGGGTCATAAAATGACAAAATTAATTGAAATTGTTCAGGATTTTACTGATTTCATTCCCCCCTTTAACAGTTTTCCTGTCATTCCTGACATTATACTTTTCCTGTCTTTATACCCTACCAAATAAAATAAACAATAACAATAGTAAATAAGATCAATTTCTACTTTGAAAAATGACCAACGACACTTTTTTTTCTAACTTACCCTGCAAATACAAAAATATGCCGGATATTTATATTTCGAGCCAAATCCGTATTTTATTCAACTTCCGGAAATCATCATTGAAAGATTTTACTGATTTTGAACGATTTGGGGTGATTATTAGAGGTTAATAACTAATTTTAATGAAGATTCAAATCAAGCATTAAGTTGTTTAACTTTACTATTACGCTGTTCTCGGAGTTGCCTCTGACCAAATATGTTTTCTCTCCGTTTTTGAGTTCGTTCATGGAGTTGGTTTGAAATAGTTTAAATACCTGTCCAGACTCGGCCTTTGATGGTTATATAGGCCATTTTGGTATAGAAAAATAGATACCGACCTACCAACTTTGTAGTCTAGTATCCCGCAGTTGGGTGGAAGGCATTGAACAGGTACATTCAATACTATTGTCCGCTAGGCTCACTTCGGAAACTGGACAAATGCAATTTTGATAACTTTGTCCTGCAAAAATTAAAATGAAATATACCATTGAATAGACCTCGATTAGAGCTTTGTAGACAATTATCGACACCTTTACGTTTTACCTTGCCTAGTGGCCAGTACGTCTGGTTTTGTAGGGGATTTTTTTTATCGACCTTGACCACCATCTCAATATAGCACAAATGTAGCCCACCTCTTGATAAAACGGTTCGTGCAAGTCAACTTTTTTTCAGTGTTATCGGCATATGTCCAGTATTATCGGCACCCTCAACAAGAGAGATTATCATTTCTTTTAAAATCGCCGTTGTGCGATGGCTGAAATGTAATGTTACAAGTTCATGACTCTGTGATTGGTGTTCCCAAAGACGTCCGCAACCAAACTTTTATTTTAGTTCGTCGTGACCCTGGAAGGTCATAAACGCTTCCGAATAAAGTTACCCATGAAGTCATATTTTCTGTGTGTTCCACGTTAACGGCATCTTCCCAGATCAGTTTGAAAAACGTTGGTTAACACTTAAACTGGGTCGAATAACCACTGAATATTCTTTTATATTAAAAGACAGTAAAAGAATTTACAAATTCCAATATTTGTCAACTGAAAAACGGAAATGAAATTTTCCAAAAGCGGGAACATGGCTAGGTGCATAGGTAAGTATTCAGATATGCCGATAATTATAGACGGGTCATGAAAATGGGATATAAATATTGGAAGGAGTAAAAGGTAGGCAAGTTCTTCATAAAAATAATAGAAAAATATGAAATAAGAAAGAGGAATCCACTATGCAATTGTGAATCTGAAAAGAATGACAAAAACCAACTTCAAATTCTATGAAACACCGACTCAAAAAAGGAAGTTTTTTTTATTTGTTATGATAATGACTGTGTTTTCCCTATTATTATTTTTATCCTTTTTAAAAGACAGTGGTAGGTACCATATTTATTAGGTAAATGATGGACTGAAGTTCATAAAATTGTTTCTAATGTACTGTTGCTTCTACCTTTAATGCTTTATAACAAAAGAACAACAAACACGTCAATATTCTCGTTTATTATAGGCGATAAATAAGGGTGCCGATAATTGTACCCTGCCGATAATAGTCAACAGCGCTCTAGTCGTAAATATTGGTATATGTTACATGGTCGAGGGTTTATGCGATCATATTATACAGACAAAAGAAATTTTAGATAGGCCGTTTTCAATGTTAAATTTCAGCGTGACGTCGCTGTGTTTACCATTGAGCCTATGGAGAGCGTCACGACGTCAATGGAAAATTAGCATGGAAAAAGGCCCATCTAAAACTTGTTTTGTCTATAAGGTTTGAATGTGTGCACTGAATATCATATAACTTATATCAAAATTTATAACTACATGTAAGCTAGATCTATTGAATGGTATCAATTTCATGAAGATTGTTGCATGATAACGTAGTCAAAATCGCGTTTATCCAGTTTCTGAAGTGAGCCTCGCGGACAGTAGCTTCAATATTTCACCGGTCTCACACGTTGTTCCTATTCGGTTATTTTTGTGTGTGAGAGGGCTCCAAATCCTTCCCATATTCTGCTGTAGCGCAAGCCGATTGTGTATCACAATCGCATATTATAGTGCAATGGCATGATAAATAGTGCATATGATATTATAATGTAAACCAGCAAGGATAATGAACTCTTGTGTCAAAACCTACCTTAGTAGCAAACATTTCAGCTAACATACGGTAACAGTAAAATGTCTAATATAATCCACATTCTACAATTATTTGAAAAATCTTACAAGGAAAAAATGGGTCCGGTAGGTATACATGTATATTTATCGTGGAGTATCAGATCTAGGCGGGGAAATTTACCATTATGAAGACAGAAATTATTTAGTTTAATGTCAGTTTGAATTATATATGCATCATCATCATGCCGTAACATGCGATTGTGATACACAATCGGCTTGCGCCACAGCAGAATATGGGAAGGAATTGAAGCCCTCTAACAAACAAAAATAACCGTATAGGAACAACATGTGAGACGGGCGAAATATTGAAGCTAAACCTGCAATACATCATAAATATAACAGCATACAAGGAATAAACAATAGGAAGGTGCGACTGCTCGGGTACTAGTTGTACCGGTAATCAAGAGTATACTGGTAAATGTACATTATAAGTATGGCAAAATAAGATAACTTTGAATGCAATTTCATTTTGGCTGTAATTATTTTTTTTCAGGAAAAACACAATGTAGTGATGCCAGGGTAAGATAGCATAATGTTTGGACTTCAGGGCCTGTCTAAGGTACAGAGATTACTGCTGGGATTGGCTGTGCTACTGGTGGTCGACTTAATATGGGTGGCATCCTCCGAACTGACAGAGGTAAATATAAGGACAGTGTACATTTGTGACAATACACATACATCATAATACGATTTGGGGGGGGGGGATGGGGGTAGGATTAACGATGGTATTAGCTGTACTGCTGGTGGTCGACTTAATATGGGTGGCATCAACCTAACTGAAAGAGGTACATTTACATTATTTAAGAAATAACAACTATATTACTAGTGCTGTATATTGAAATAAATTTTTCAATACAATACAATACATTTGGCTTCAATACTCAATATTTTCAATGCAATATGCATCTTTACATTTTTCTCAAATAAATCATAGTAATGAATCAAGAAATGGAGTTTTTATGCTTTAATCAATGAAAACTTTACAAAACAGAACAAAAATAAACAACAAATGGATGTTTTCCATTATTTCAAAAACAAAAAAGGAATAAAAAGATCAAAATGGCAGGTATGGAAAGCGTTTCTTTTTCTACCAAAGAACGTGCAATTTCAGTGAATCTCGAATAATACACCTATTAAAACTAAAACTAAGTTATTTCTAATATTTATTTACATTTCTCTAAATATTAGACATCTTATTTTTGCACAAACATCGCAAACACAGTGAATTACAGTGTCACAAGTACATGTATTCTAACGTACGCAAATTCTCCCTAAGTTCAAAATTTGGACGTAACGTCACATTGGCAACCCGATTTATCGGAATATAATTATAATTAATAATGATAGAAACTTTATTTGAACTCCTATGTCTAAACGTTGATGTGATCAGAGAGGATTCAGAAGAAATATGAAAATCAGAACCAAAAACAAATTAAAAGTTTAGGAGTTTATTTTCTTATCAAATGTATCGAAAGTATCGATACTCAGCATTTGTGTATCGATACATATTGAAAATCTCAAAGTTTCGATACTCTTGAATATTCCAATATCAATATACAGCACTATACCTTACAGCCATTGTTTATTGTCCAGTAATTCCCCAGGTTTGCTTGAACCAATTGAAATTTCTCCAAGAGGCTTCACCATACTACATGTACAAGTCATGTGTGCTTTGGAATAATTTCCCTCTTTTAAAAAAATGTGGAAAAAATTATTCTTTTCTCTTTGAGAAAAAGAAACTTACACCATACTAAGTGCTTGTTTCTTTCATGCATGGATTGAAAAATAGTAACTGAATTTTTAAGCTACAACAACATTTTTGTTGACTTTTCCGATTGAGCAATGAGCAAAATGTTATGAAAATTGTTATATAATTTCAGTACCTCTTTAAGACCACTAAGTATGAGAAGCCGTACTTTACGACCTATGTGAAGACGAGCATGTTCTCTGTGTACCTTCTGGGGTTTATTTTCTGGTCCCCGTGGAGAAAACAGTGCAAGAGGACTCCAGCTTGTAAAGTAAGTGGATAATACTACAGTGCAGACTCTCTCTAATGTAATCGTGCAAGATAAAATAATGATACCAGAGTGAAAAATAAAATGTTAATTCCAAAGTGAAAAATGAAATAATAAAAATGATAATAAATGTAATTTAGTTTGATTTTATTTATGTGTAAGCTTAGAATTAATACCAGGGGAAGACATTAAAGTCTTTCGAATTAAATGTAGACAGACTTAATTGTCTGTCGAGAAAAGAATTCTGCAACTTAGAGAACCAAAATGAAGATTTTAATACTTTCATATTTTGTTATCCAATTTTCTTCTGAGTGAGAAATATGGGACATGGAAAATTACAACTTTCATGTCTTTAAGTAGACTAACTTTTGAATCAATTGAGACATTTTTGTACTAAAACAAGCAGTATGGAATCTTATCTCAGAACAAGGAAAGTCTCGTTGTAGTTGATATTCTTTGTGACTTTCTTGTTCATGTAATGGACCTCTTCATTTTAGTAGTTATTGAAAAAAACATTTCAGAAAGTAGCTGAAAAATTAGAAGATGAGAGTGACAAAGAAATAGACCATATGTTGGTGAGTTTGAATTAAGACTTAAATATTTAAAAAAATAAACATTCTGCATACTGTGTATCAAATGAGAGTTATCCCTCTTTGTCTGCAGGTTTTGCATATAATGCCAACTGCTGTTTTCAGAAAACCTCTGTAGTCACAAGGCTGCCATTTCTATTTTACAATTTAGCGCAACAAGTATTGTCTAACATGTCTAACAAACTACTCCAAGGACTCATAAGATTTGACCCAAAGTGGGCAATTTCCAACTGATTCAAATTTCAAAATATTTTCAATAGAAGGTCTCATTTTGTATCCTCAAAAGCTCTTAAGGTGCGTCATTGGTCACGATTTTGGACTATTCTTGCGCATCTCCTGTTTTAGCACTCATTGAGCTTGACTTTTATAGATATTTCAATTTATTATGGCCAATGTATCATTTCTTACTCTTTTTAATACTTTAATTCATTAGACACATTAAAGTGGCCAAGTTTGAAAATTTGATCTAAAATGAATGAAGTATGCATAAGAAAATGCTTCGCGGTAATTTCTGTAAAAATTGACGTGGAGGTACTTTTTTTAACTGTTCGGATTTCTTTTATGTTAGTAATTACCCTTGAATTTTGTTTTACGTATGGAAAATTTGTTGATTTAAGCTTTTTTATAAGGTGTGGCTGATGAATACAGAAAAGTTATAAATTGTTTAAATTCCACCCAAAATAAGGCAAATTTTCAGCTCTGACACTTTTTCAAGAAAACCACAAAATGACACTCTTTGTGAGCGTCTGTTCTCTCATATTTGAAGAAGGACATATACTTTTTCTTCAATATTTAGAAAAGTCTTCCCTAGGAGCATGTGTTACTGTGTGTTTGGAAAAATTGTTGAAATTCGGTATCTCTTAAATTTTGACCTTAACTTGGATGATTTTCGTTATTTTTGTGTATCTGAAAAATTTCAAATTATCAGTGAAGTTGGTACCTAAGGTAGCACTGAATCAAATTCTACTTTTATACAAAGTTTCTATCCTGTTTTATTGTATAATAACAAAAAAAAGTAGAATAAAAATCAAATGAGTGCATTTCAACACTTTTTGTTTTTTCTTTACAAATGTGCTATTTTTAGCAACAAATTTCCGGCATTTTTTACCCAGTTGTCAAATAAGCATAAATCTTGATTTTCATCACGGACCTATTAATTTTCCTTCATAAAATGATTAAGTGACATGAATACTATATTTTCATATGATTATCATAAAATCGTTGAAATTCCTTCATTCAGAAATGACATGCCTTAACAAGCATAATTCTTGGACTTAAGGTAGCCGATCCATAACTAAAGAATGGATAGTGTGCAAGTACCTGTTCCACCACAATACAGTTTCTTACAATTTGTTACATTGATTTAGCAAAATATCGACATCTAAATTTTATGAATTTAATTTTTCGAGAAAACCTTATTAATGTATATATTTTGGAAAAGGTCTTTTCGAGACGGTCACTTTGAAATTTATTTCAATAAAATCGGACATAAAACAAAAAAGTTATTAGGAAAAAGAACTTTGATGACCAAAAAAAAAAAATTACTTATGTGTTTATTTAATTCTAAGCATTTAATTGGAGTATTGTAGCCATGTTTGGTATCGAATGAATTAGAATGAAGTACTACAGATGAAAATGTAAAGAAAATGCAAAAAAATGTTGAAATAAGCAATTTGTATTTAAAAGCTGGGTTTGTCGGTACATCAAAGGTTTACCGATTGTTGCCGAATATCGGTATACCATTAGCATATCATCATTCGTCGGCAAAAAGCATAATTTTTAGTGGAAGTAGGCAGTTATGGGTTTACAGCCTTAAGTAATCAGTCAATCAATAATTTTGTTCTTCAGAGTGAGCCCAAGTATGTGCCGATCAAATATGACGATAAGCAGAGTGGGGCAGAATCAGATGATGGTATGATATTTTTTGTGTGACTTATCGTATACATCATGTATTTCAAATTTTTAATTTCTTAAAAGTTCTTGATCCTTTTTGGAATTATACATGTACATTTCATCATGTGGCTATTTTAATGGAATTTTTGAAAAAATGAAACATAAATACATGTAGGTAACAAACTTGAGATATTTCATGATGCATAAGTGTTAAGAAGAGATTATTTCCCCCTTCCCCTCAAATAATCAATCTTCAAATATCAATGTACTGCAAAATAAAGAAGTGATCTTATTCAGTACAAATGTAAATACATCAAATTGTCTTTGAAGGAAACACATTTTAAACCTCAAAATGACAGGGAGACAAGAATAGAATGAAAAAATTAGAATACTGTAAAAGTGAAAATTTTCTCATGGGGGTAATTTTCGTGTTAATCGCAAATCAAGTGACGTTGCGAAAATTTCCCCCATGCGAAAATATCCCACTGCATTCTTACAATGGGAAAGACATTTTTTATTGTGAATATTTCCCCCACTCAAAACATCTTAATGTTATAATCGCGAAATTTTCCCCCAGTGAAAATAACCAGTAACTTGGTCTGTACATCATAAAGAAATGTTTAAACTACTTTAACTTTGTGTTTTTCAGCCCATTCCAGTACTCGGTCTGTAAGATTTAACACTGTATCAGAAGTAAGACAACTCTCAGGTTAGTACAAATTTCTTTTTTTCCAGTCACTTTTAAGGTATTTAAAGATATTAAGAATTATGTATTTTAACCTGGGTCATACCTTACTTTTTTAAAGAATTGCCAATCTAACTATCTATGTCACCAACAATAAATTTTTATCAGTGATGTAATTATAGTCAGTACTTGTCGTACAAAAAATGCAAGTCACGCAGTTATGTGAAGATGGCTTGCTATGAAAGATCTGCATGGAGAGATGTGTTGTATTCTAACATGTACGTACAAAAATGTAATTTTATTTTTTTCGTTTAGATGCCTATGCAGAGGATGCTGTATTAGCTAGACTGTCCTACACTGCCTCACTGAGAGCCGAGGAGGCTCGTCTCCGAGCGATGAGCAAACTGACAGTTAAACAAGTGATAAAACTCGCACTCGTCTTCTCATTTTTGGTATGTTAAATTTTCATATATTTTGAATGAGTACTGTATTTTATATCTTAACAAAAGTCATGATATATGTACCTTAATTTCTCTGTAAGCAAAATTTCCAATGCAGTTTGATTATCCTACTGGTAAATAGCAGGTAGGGTGAATGTCGTGCCTTTACTTATAGATTATTCAGGTTTGAATCTCTCTGCCGTCAAAATTTATGTTACTTCTGCATCCTATTACCGCTGTATTGAAAAAGAAATTCCAAGACTGCTCAATTGTGGTTTATAGTAGTCACCGTGAGGGATCAAAACGTATGATGTTGTGACACCTTACAGAGATTTTTGAGATTTTTTCATTATTTAAGTGATACTTCACAAAAATGATGAGACGTTGCAGTTGCAAGATGACATACAATGTATGAATATAAAACTATATGTTATGTACATGTATTTGTGACAGTGAAATCATACAAATATATTATCTAATAAAACATGTTCTTGATAGTGGTTCCTGGCCAACCTGTCATATCAGGAAGCTTTACTCGACACGGAGGCAGGTGTCGTTAATGTTCTATCATCTACTTCTGGACTCTTTACCTTAGTTTGTGCAGCTGTGTATCCAAGCTCAGGGGCCGACCGCTTCACTCTGTCAAAACTTGTATCAGTACTTGTAAGGTAATACTATGTAAATTGCATTAAGTAAGATTTCTTATATTCAAAAAGAATACAAATTATGAAGTCTTTAACATAAAAGATTTACACCTTGAAGAATATTTACATTGTATTACACTATAAATAGACTTTTAAGAACCTCATTGATTGTTTAGGTGTAAATATTAATTTGATGAGTCCATAATTATGTATAAACACTGTGACAAGACAAAATCAATTTTTTCTCAAATTCATAATCTGTTTCCTCAAAGCATAGGCTTATATTGAGATTACATACTATTACATGTATATTGAGTTCCTGTAGACTTAGCACGTGTAATAATAATTTATATTCTTATTTTCAGCATTGGAGGTATTGTGATGGTGAGCTATGCAGACGTTTCCTTGGAGACCAGTTCTTCCGGTATTCCGATCGGAGCATTATGGGCGTTGTCAGGTGCCATACTGTATGCTTTATACTTGGTTTCTCTCCGTAGACAGGTCGACCATGAAGATAAACTTGATATACCCATGTTTTTTGGTGAGGTTTGATCTTTTTAAACTAGTGCAGAATTTTTATGTAGAATTGTAAAACTATGATTTTCTCTGTCATAATTAAGAGAAAAGTTTCAACATTAAGTAATTTCATGCACTTAAGTTGGTTTGAAAGAAAAATTATTCTTTCTTACATGTATGTAGTTAATCTATTGCTGAGGGAGTACACAAAATTATGACCCCCACGAAATAGGAAGCATTTCATACTCTGAATTCCCTATTTTCGAAAACCAGAGTTACTTCCCGTTTGGGACGGTATCTGACATAGAGTAATTATGACGTCACCAAAATCTATGGAAACGGTCCTTAAACTCTGGGAAATGATGGTAAAAATTTGACGTTACCATATCATTTTCATGACGTCATAATGGTGTTACGTCAGATACCGTCCCAAATGGGAAATAACTCTGTATTCCGCAAATACCCTATAAAATAATGTAGACCTTAATCTGGCCTGACTTTTAATCTACTCCACAGGTTTTGTTGGTATTCTCAGCACTTTATTTCTGTGGCCAGGGATATTAATCCTACACTACAGTAAACAAGAAACATTCCAGTGGCCCAATGGAGAGCAGTGGCTATTTATAGCTATAAATGGCATCATCGGCACGGTTTTGTCGGAACTCCTATGGTTATGGTAGGGACTTTTTTATCAATAAATATCATGCAAGCCAAGGTTCTGATTTGCTTCAGGGATTTTTCAAGGCAAATAGACAGTTTTCGTATTACCGCAGTAGACTTGCTTTCTATACACGTGAAGACCCAACATCACAATCTTTGACGTTACTTTTTACTGTGATTTCTTTATAGATCTATGATGTCACAGTAAGAAATAACATCAAAAGTTATGATGTCAGGTCTTGGTGCATTCTCCGAACAGAGTTGTCTCCTCCTTACAGTCGAAACAATCTCTGCCACAGACTCCAAGAATCCTGCCCTAAAGTAACTATGACGTCATAGCAGTGTTACGTTAAGATATTCTTTATGGCAGCGAGTCTGTGGTAGTGATGTTGTAGAGTAGAGTAACGGAACGGTCAACTTGAGCTGCCTGGAGTTTGAACTTGGTGTACCTATAATGCAAGCCGTAAAATGAAAATGGTCTGTCATCAGACTCATTCACAATACAAAAATGTTTTATATTTTTCCAAAATAAGGAGTATTTCGTTCAACCAGATTTGAAAGTCATGTTTTGTAATGTTGCAATTGTTCTGTTTTGAGGGCTGTTTTCAGACCTCATTGTTGATAGCAACACTCTTACTTGATAAGTAAAACAATTAGTTTAACTATGTTTTGTACTGTTTTTCTATTACAGGGGCTGTTTTCTGACCTCGTCTTTAATTGCTACGCTCTCACTCAGTTTAACCATACCTTTAACCATGTTGGCAGATGTTGTCTTGAAAGGGGTGAGTATAAAAATTTGTTAGTTTGGCCTGGTTAAAAACTTCAAACTTGTCAAAAATTGCCATGATTTTACTATCAAAAGCCTACATGGTGAACAATGTTGACTTCTGACAATTTCATTTCTAAATGATTTCAAACTTTTTACCTGTCTCAGGCCATTTAATCACATGAGTTGATGAAGGGCAATGTGGTTATCTGGTTACAACCCAACCCCCATCCCCCCTCAGATATACAAAGGTTTTTCAAGGAGACTCGTACAATATCTGTTATATACAAAATGCCTCTGTAACCTTGATTAACCATGTGGAGAGTGAAGTTAATGATGGTGTTGCTATTTTTGCCCATCAGCCATGGGATTCATTCAGTGTTCGTATTATCATTCAGAGCTGATGAACAATTAGTGTTGTTGCACGGTCTACGTTGTAGACGGTAATTAACACCTTTCCAGACGGTGCAATAATTTTCATTGTGCAGCAGTGATTAGATTAATGATTGAAGTAATGATTGACGGAGTCGTGGACTGATGAGAAGTTTTCTTTAGCTGGCGATGAAGAGTTATCCAATCATTGGTGATACATGTAATTGTTTGATGGCCTAACAAATACGCCCTCGGAGACAGTAGATTAACCCTTACATCTATATCTAGAATGATTGATCATATTTTGCTACTGTTCTTTATTGTCTGCAACATTTGATCAGTGTACAATAATTTTTTGAAAAGAGGGGGGGGGGGGGGGGGAAATTCACAAAAAGAAGTCAAGTAGATGGTTAGGGTGTGGTATTGAAGTGTGTGATGGGATAACCTAACCGATCCGGACCTCCAATTGTAATTTGTGAACTAGGAGTATATAAACAGTAGTGTCAAATAAGTAATTACCATTAGAACAAACTTATTTGTTTATAAATCTTGAAAAACATCTCTTTTTCTAAGTCTGAAGTAGACAAGCTTATGATATATATACCTGAGTTTTGAAAGAAATTTAATTTGAATACATGAAGAATATAAGCGTTGTAAATGACTTTGTTGTTTTAAAATCATCAAAATATTAAGATTTTTAAGCTTTGCTGTAAACTGAAGTAGCAAAGGGAAATAACTATTAGTTATGTTGTGGCTCACTTGGAATTCCCTGTTCTAAAAATAGGTAGTATGATGTTAAGGTTAATCTACCAGTATATATTGAACAATGTGTAAGTTCAGAATTCAGTGATAGAATTTTCAGTAGTAATAAATATTATTATCATAATGTATTTCATGTGAAAATGAAATGACAAGAGAATATGTCTTTCCACCACCCTTCCCCACGACCCCTTAAAAGATCTTAAAATGAAATTATATATGTAACATGAATATAACATGTATACAAAATTATATGTGTTTACTATAGTATCTATTTTTCTAGTAATCTATAATTTCAAATGTAAGGTGGGGGGGGGGGGGGGAGGGGGGGATAATTAAATTGTTTGTAATTATATGTGGTAACAGGTAAAAGTTATATTGATGGGTGCATTTTATTTGACTCTTAGTTCCTAGTTGACTTAGTTTGCATTTTTTTTTCAAGATTCCATTGTCATGTTAACATAGGCAATTTGAACAAAACTCTTAGTTCCTAGTTGACTTAGTTTGCATTTTTAAAGAGTCCTTTGTCATGTTAACATAGGCAATTTTAAAAAACAAAGATATATGTCCACCCAGCTGTTTATAAACAAAAATTGAATTCAAATGCATGTTCAGAATTTGTTATCAGATTTACATGTGTATATGTATAAAATCTAATTTGAATAAGTTTGAATATGTATTTTTGGAAACTACTTGAGATGAAAAAAATAATGCCCCACAAGTCAGTTCTTTTAAGGCCTTACAGGGTTATCAAATTACAACTTAAAATTTTGAATGATTGGTATATACATTAAATGATTACACTGATCTTTGAGGCAACCTAGGTGACTAGTTTACATATTTTTAGTAATATGTTCCCTGACTCTCATACATTATAATGTCAAGGTTGTATTAAAGGTTAATATGTGGTGTGACCTCAAATATGACCTTGACCTTATTATGCCTGAGATTCACTATATGTTACAAATTTGTGTGATACCTGTTCTTGGAATCTTGGTTAAAAAAAAGAAAGCCTTTCAAGCAAATGTTCATATACCTCTCTATGGTAATTCAGTGAATTAACTCTTCATTAAGGTTATAAAAATTCAAAAATGAACTTTTCGCCTTAAAGAATGACTGTAAACATGGAAATTTTCACGATTTTCGCAAATGAAGTGATGTCGTGAAAATTTCCCCCACGCGAAAATATCACCGCTGCATTCTTAATATGGGAAAGACATTTCTATAGCGAATATTTCCCCCATGCATAACGTCTTGATGTTATAATCACAAAATTTCCCCAAAACCAATCCTAGTACAAGTAATATGTATACAAAATAAATCTTTTTTCTCTTTCCACAGGTGCAATATAATTGGATGTTTTACGTTGGAACCATACCTGTTTTTCTGGCGTTTTTTGCCGTTAGCTTCCTCACCCATTATGAAACTTGGGATCCCGTTTTGTTGATTGTTAAAAAAATACTCTATTGCTTCTGTCGAAGAAGAATTTTACCAAGGTATGTAAGATGTTTTGTTGCGTTACACTGTTACGTTTTGACTAATATTTTTCTTAAAAAACACAAAGATAACGTTTTGACCAATATTTTAAATAGGAAATACAAAAAAAAAAACACATTAGTATGAGTTCTAAGGCTTTAGAAAGTCAAGTCATTTGAACACGGTTTTTAAAAGCTTCAGGTAGATCAGTAAACCATATGAATTTCTTTGTTTTACACTTTACCAAAATTTATTCATAGAAAATACAAACTTTTAAGATAACACAGATTAATATCAGTTCTAGATCATGTCAATGTGGTCTTCATTATTAAGTTAAAACCTGGTAAACCACATACAATGTCATTGAAGTTCAATTTTTGTGTCGCCTGCGAAGCATAGCGACACATAGGGATCACTTTATCCGTTGTCTGTCTGTCCGTCTGTCTGTAACACTTGGATGTCTGTGACACCCTATGTAAAAGAGTTAAAGAAGATCCTGACGATAATCTCAACAGCACTCACAATAGAGCAGAAAATTAAACATCGACGAACCTCTAGCAAGCTAGAGGTGGGACCAGGTGTCCGGGAGGAGTGAGCATCCCCTGTTGGCTAGCCGCACCCGCCGTCGATGTTTACTAAGCATGGAAATGAAAATATATAAAATTCATGCACTGTCTGACGTTATGTCTATATAGAAAGTGCTATGGCGACAATGTCAGGGAAGTATATTCAAAACACTTACTGTCAAACCCCTCGCGGGGAACTTTTTTACGAGCTCCACACGGCAAAGGGCATAAGTGTGACACAAATGAGTTAAAGAAGATCCTGACGATAATCTCAACAGCACTCACAATAGAGCAGAAAATTAAACATCGACGAACCTCTAGCAAGCTAGAGGTGGGACCAGGTGTCCGGGAGGAGTGAGCATCCCCTGTTGGCTAGCCGCACCCGCCGTCGATGTTTACTAAGCATGGAAATGATAATATATAAAATTCATTCATAAAAGTGATTCCTTAGTGTTGCTATGTTTTGCAGGCGACACATGCATTCATTGAAATGATTTTTCTTTGAAAATATCATTTTCATATCTCATGATTTTGAAGTTTATGTGAACTCTTACTTTTAATTTCAAACTTTATCTGACGTAAGTCCAAAATGTCATTTTCCCCTGAATTTAATACTGGTTTCCATGGAGCTTGAACACACCACAGTTAGTGCATAGAAGATTTGAAGGGAACACAAGACGTCTTAGGAGTTTTTCTAAAAGATATTAAGCTCAATCAATGAATTGATTTTACTTTCAGGGTCAGAGAATTGGACCGAGAACAAACAGAAAGTCTGATTGAGACAGGTGTGCAGTGATGAAAAAAACCAAGGAGAAAATCTCATGGAGTTTAATTCTAGAATCAAATTTATATTAATTGTTGACCTTTTTCTAGTCTGAAACTGTTATGTTTATTATTTAGATTATAATCTGATTTTGTTAATTCATGATGGCAGTGTGTGCCAAATGTGACGGACCTGTGCGGCAACTTTAAGACTTTACAGATTTACATCCTCAGCTATCTTTAACCAAATATCTGATGTAGCCTCACGTATATCTGACGATTGAAAAAAACATTTTGCTTAGACTGTGATGAACTTTTTTTTTTCTTTTTTTCTTTTTTCAAGAAAAATATGAAATTTCAATGTATTTTCTTTGAAAATTGATGTTTCCAATTCCTAGAACTGGGAAACTTATGGTTGTGTGTAGAAATAAACAGCTTTTATTTTTCAGATTGAAGATTAAAACCATTCTATAATGTTTCAATATATAGATTCAGCTGAAGTTATACTGTGACATATTCTAACTCATAACTTGTATATATATCATAAATTTCATTTATGAAATAAATCTACTTCCATACATGGTGACATTGTTTTGGAAAAAAAAGTTTACCGAAGTAAATTTCATTTCAATATCCTTGTTTAGTTTTGAGATTTTTCAGTTGTGAGCAACTAAGATTATGTTGCCTGCAATACAAAGGCAACATATTGGGAAACTATGTCTGCTTACCTGTCTGTATGTCTGTCCTTCTGTTATATATAGCACATTTTTTTGTATAAACAACTATAACTTTAGTAAATATTCATTCATCCTATCTCAATAAAACTTGAAGGGATGGTCAGATAAAATATTACCTAACACCTGATGGGTATCAAGGTCACCTTCAAGGTCAGAGTAAAGTTTAAGGCCTGTAAGTACATTTTTCATGAATTTTGTACACCTGCTTCTGTATAAGTCAGAGTTATGTAATGCCAAATACTTCTAAGTTATCCAATGCCCAAAAAGTCCTGTCAGAAAGATGGAAAATGTGATTTTGGGTTAGGGTAAATTTCATGTTGAAATAGTGGCTTAGTTTTGTACAAGGACTGATTTCTGATTCTACACAATGTTAAAGTGTGAATGGTCATTTTGATGCCATACATCCATTCCCCTTGACAGACAAACGAGGAAGCTTATCTTCTGTGTACGTTTGTCTTTTGTGATTTATGAGAGTCCCTAGAAAGAATTTTGGAATTCCTTAACGTGGATGAACCATACTTTCAAAGACCCTGGTGCTCTGCTGCTGTAATTTATAATGATATGAGACAATAATGTCAAATACAGTAATGACTACACATAAATTGATAATCCATTACAAAGTTCATAAAATATGGTTAGATTTTTATTTTTTTTATTTCAATCCAGCTGAATTCTTCAGATAATAATTCGGAAGGGTTCCAACTCTTTACCTTCTTGAAGAAAATTTCAAACCAATTTATATGCACCAAACACGCGTTTCGAATATTAAATTCTTATCAGTGATGCTTCCAGCCAAAGTGCTTTTCATAGGCAGTCCAAATTAATTTCACTAGCGCCCTCTTGCGTTATTTTTAGAATTTAAATCTCTGCATTTACATTACAGAGAGTGCGCGGCTCCAAAATTCCTGTAAGGTCGATTTTGGTATATGATTGAACTGCAGGACCTTGGTTGAAATAAGTAACACTAGTATATAGATACTTACGCTATTGTTACAAGGAATATTCGATATTTTGTTCAGAAAAAGTAATCGCCAACGTGATTACATGGCAACACCAACGATAAAAACCCTGAGTACAAAACACGGAATTCAACCATGCAAGATGAAAGCTGATGACATCAGGCTTTAAGGAAATTCATGCTTCCTAAGTTTGCTTGCTCCTGCTGCGAGAAAAAAAAAATGGGAAAGAGGGGGCAGAAATGGCATACGTTATGAGATACTTTGATTACTGATTTCAGACATTGTAGTATACATTGTCAATTTATTCCATTGGTTAATTTGCGGAGGAAACTGTGAAGTGGAGTATACATCAAACCTGGCTCAGATTAATATACTATATAGTTGGACAAAAATATTTCATTAATAATAAATTAGCTAATTTTGTATGAAATATTCAGTTACAGGAAAAGACGCAATGTATTTATCAATAAAGGCAATACTAGCCGATAGTTCGTCATTGTGTGAGTGGGGGTATTCCTCGCCTTTTGATTTAATTTTGAGAATAATATACGCACAAATAAGGACAGGAAATCCATTGGACTAGTGAGTGAGGCCTTATATTATTGATAGCCCATCGTTTTAGTCTGAGCACATGTTTGGTTTAAACATATTTTATTTCCAATAGAAAATGAAATTGGATTGGGCGTAAGTTATTCCAACATTATTAATGCCCTCTCCTTACAATATTGGGTTGTAATACAAAGTATCATAAGTGACTGAAATGACAATATTTTCCTTAAAATGAGAATCTATCTAAGGGAGAAATATATATATATATAATACCAGAGAGAGAGAGGGACAGGGAATCCATTGGACTAGTGAGTGAGGCCTTATATTATTGATAGCCCATCGTTTTAGTCTGAGAACATGTAATTGTCTTGGACTATACAAACACGTCCTGGAGTCTTCTATGTTTTCTTCATACAGCTTGTAATCAGGCGCTATTATGTGTTTTTGCTTGGGGATGTTTTAGTTTTTTTGCTGTAGGTGCTACAACCGGGTCTTGCTGGAGATTCCCTCCTTTCTTGCATTGCTTGATTGTAATTGCGGCTCGAATAAAATCACGTTATATTTAGATATGTCCATATATAATTCATTTGTATGCTAATGGGCATTATGGAATATGAAACATAATTCCTAGATCCGTTGTAGGCTATCACTTATCACATTAAACCAGACCTGCTTTGGCGTAACTTAAAATTTACGATTTTTGATCTTCAAATACGCACTACGCTTTTGCTGCTCATTTTTACGCCTAAAACATATTTTTTTAATCAGAATTACCTTTCGAAATACGGACAGACGTAACTTTATGAATTTATAGCAGGTTGAGGGTTTGATATCGTATAAACAATTGTGGAAATGATTTGTACATTTGTCAAAGTAGGGAAAACTTCTGACCACGCTGTTTACATGTATATTACGCTTAACATCCCTAAATTACACTTTCATTAGCAAGATTTTACACTTTTCGTAAAAGGTCTGCAAAAGACAGTTATTGTACAAGTAGTGACCACAGTGGAACACACACTCACAGAATTGTTACCAATGTATATGACGCAAATCAACCACAAGAACAAACTTAGACACTGAGACAAAAAAGAAAAAACAAAACAAAACAAAAAAAGCCTCGCACAAAGAGGAACAACAAACCATCTAAGTGGACATTTTTCACTTTCGCGGACTTCGCACTTCGGACAACGCTCTTCGAAGGGACTGTGTCACAAAACCAAGATGTCAATTCTATTCCAATGAGCTTAGAATACTTTGTGTGAAGAATTTATTTGTTTTCGTGTGAGAAATATATATTTAAAGCTCTCCGGTGTACTTTCAACCATTGTGTGTTCAGATATTACTTTTTTAATCACACCTGATTTCTTTTATATGACCCCTAAAGTGCGAAGTCCGGAAATTGAAGTCCGAAGTACGTCAACTTGAAACATGTCCAGTAAAGATAGAAAAGTGTTCGGGTTCTTATTCAATAGAGCAGTCTCCCGGACAAACTAATTTCAGATTTTGTGAATCAGACATGCATGTTTCGGGTAATGAATCGTGTCAGTGAATGAAAGTCATACAAAAATCACAAACAAAAGGCTTACAAATTCTTGAAAAATATATATATAAATCAGCTAGAACCATATCATGAGAAAAGAAGATAGGACAAACAGACGGAGACAAGCACAACTTTATAGAATGACGACGGACAACCTTATCCAATGAACATCCTCGAGAGTCCAGTGCAAGTATGGAATGCTGCGTAGGTTGCGCATTAAACGCGGTGCCGTGCTAATTAGTATAGTTTTAAGCATGTTTGAATATCACATGAATCTTGTTACATTTGCATTTACATTTGATACTGAATCGAAATTCGGATCCGCGTATTCTCTGTAAAGTAAATGTTAAAAAAATAATACAAGAGGGCGCTACTGAAATGAATTTTAGTGGCTCCGCTGGAAGCATCACTGATGAGAATTTAATATTCGAAATACGTGTCTGATGCAGAAAAAATGGTTTGAAATTTTCTTCATGAAGGTATAGAGTTGGAACACTTCCGTATTATTTGATGTAAGGTATAGTATCTAAGTAAGTTAGACCAAAAAGGAACTTAATTAAAGTTTATTTAAATGATCTCTCTCCCTATTATCAAAAAACAAGGGGGGGGGGGGGGGTTTCGCCCATTGGCCACGGTATGAGAACCAAGAATAAGAAAATGATTGTAAGAAGCGACATCCTGAACAAATTCGACGAGGAAATTAGATATACACTGTAATTGAAAAATGCAATTCCATCCTGCCAAACATAATAATATCTTGTGGAATCTGCTACTAGTATTACAAAATATTATTACATAGAACATATTTCCACAACAAATAATACAATCAACTTAAAGAATTCTGTTTGTTTGAATATTTTTAAATCTAATACAAAATTTCAGACAAATCAGAAAGGAGTTAGATCTATAGCACAAATTATTTTTTTTTTGAATTTCCATTTTACAAAATTTTCAATGGAGATTCAAATAAATCAAGCTACGTTAAAAAAAATTCTTCAAAGAAGTTAAAGTAAATCACCAACGGAAATGAGATCAGGTGCCCGGGGAGAGTTAGTAGGAGCACCCGTTTACTTAGGCAGTGCGAAAAAGAACTTTAAGTCATATCAGCTTAATTTGTCAAACACAATGTTTTGGATGGTTTTTACCTAAAATATCTACCAACATGGAGGATAGCTGGATGTTATGATGTTTAATACTTATTGTGTCTTTCCACATTCCTGAAATGACAAAATCAGTCGCTCACAAATGTACTCTTGGTTCAGTAGTTAACTTTCCATATTTTGATGAGTGACAATGTCTCGATATTAATTTGTGGCCACAACAACTTCTCTCTGACACCAGAGTATTGAAACGCTTTAAACAATCAGTCATGGACAGAGTGAAGTACATCAAAGAATTGTAATTCAGCAGGGGATGCTTACTCCTCCCAGGCATCTGGTACCACCTCTAGCTTGCTAGTTGTTCGTCGATGCTCGTGATCTTTTGTGAGTGCTGTTGAGATTGTCGTCAGGATCTTCATTATCTTAAGAATAAACAAAAATTGAAACATTAATGTATAGTTCTAGTACGAGTTAGCAAAATGTAGTTATGCAAATATAAAACTGTGTTATATATTATTTCATTATTTCATAGTCGACTTTGTTTTTCCAATTATTAATTTAGAATCATCTTCCATTCCAACGTTCTAAATCAATAGTGAGATATCAAATTGGGAAACCAAAAATTAATGAAAATTCTATTCACTGACGTCAGAAATTTCACACATCGTCTAAAAAGCTAATTGATGATTTCGTGATGTTTGATATCATATTTTGTATTATTTAACAATGTACTTTCATTATCTATTACGTTATAAAGGTGTTACATATAGTAGTGTTCATTAATTTTTTCGAAAGGAACCTCGTGTTTAAGGAGGCATTGAATGCCCAGTTCTTGTTTCTCATGGTCTCTTGTAGGGATTATCTGGTAATTACCGTGATCACATCATTTCTTGTTTTATTCTGTTTTGCGTCCTTTTGAAACCAAAAATGAATAAATTTTAAAAATAGATAAATAAATAAGTTGAATAATTAATTAAGAAGTGTGTGTGGTCATCTAACAATGAATAGGTTGTTTTACACCACACTTGTACGTTCTTCGAGACCTCTGGGTAATTGGAGAAGTGAGAGGTTTGTGCGCACGTAATCAAGGATAACCACACCATTTGCTACTTACATGGCAAATGGCCGTCCAAAGTCGGCACCGGTTACCCATTGGTCTCGTTGGTTTATGTGTAGTCTTTTGTGTTTCATGTTTACATGTCTCTTGTTCGTGTCATGGTATGCTCGTCTTTAGTGTTTTTGCACCGGGTGTTTTCGTGTTTTGCTGTTGGTGCTGCAACGGGGTCTTGTTGGAGATGCGTTTCCTTCTTTCATATATTTAAATATCTAAAATGTGTAAAAACTCAATGCAATAGCCAGAATCCTCGCATTACCTGTGTTTTTAGCTCTCCTGAGCCAAAGGCTCTAGTGAGCTATTGTCATAGCGATCCGTCCGGCGTTCGTCGTCCGGCGTCTGTCGTCTGTCGTGTGTCGTGTGTCTGTCGTAAACTTTTCACATTTTCGACTTCTTCTCAAGAATGGCTAAAGGGATTTTGATGAAACTTGGTAGGTATAAAGTACTAATGATCCCCTACAAGTGTTGTTGTTTTTCGTCCGGATCCCTCAACAGGTGGCGCCACCACAGGCAAAAGTAGGTCACGGGGGTACTCTCCTTTGACAAACTTCTTCTTCAGAACGGAGGCACGTATCGACAAACCGAAAGCATCAGGATGCTCTACAGAGATGTCTTAAGAAGTGTTGTTATTTTTGGTTCCACTCCGAAGTCAAATTTTTGACGCTTTTTTGACGTCTCTTCGGACTTAGTCAGAAATGCAAATTTTTGCACTATTTCTTTAAATAACTCAAAAAGTGTATGATTTTACACACTCATTTACTGCATATTTATCATATCTAACTTACTTAATGCTTTGATATGTATTTTTTGCTTAAATTTTATTTTCTTGATTTTTTATGAATTTTTTTCTTATGTAAAAAGGAAGGGGGGGGGGGTTTGATTTTCATACATTTTCTGCTTCTTTTCTATAACCACTCTTCAGATTGTCATGACATGTTGTAGGTATAAGGTACTCATGCATGGTACCCTTGTCGCAACCGGATTTGTAATAACGACCGGATTTGTAATAAACTAGATTTATTACACTTTTGGATTTTAAGGAATATTTTTTTAAGATTGTACATAGGTATAATGTATGTTTTCCATGCCCAGTGGACCAATGGGGAGTGGCTCCAAACCCCAGCGGGACCCCAACAAATTTGTATCTATGGTAAACAAAGTCGCCATATATCTTGTGTTACAGATTTGATTGGTTCCTCCACGCCCATTTAATAGTCACGTAGTCACGGTGGGTAATCTCGCAACGCACAACACTAGGTTTATATAAAATTTCGTGTATTACAAATTATTTTTCACAAAAAGGGGAATGTGATACAGTGTAAGGATGCCTTAGATACGAGTTTGATTGAAAGTAAGAGAGGTAATATCCTTTTATAAAGCCGAAAAAACTATCGGCATGATTGGTGTAGATGGAAGCGAAAGTAGAACGCTGATCGTGTTTGTGCGTTATAAAAAGCTGATATCCACCTTATTTTGGATGCAACTCATAGTTGGGGCGTTATTACACTGCATCACATTTCCCTTTTTGTAACAAATTATCTATTTTGCGAAAAAAATATAGAAAAATAAATTGTTCTGCGTTGCGAGATTACCCACCGTGTTAGTACTGTACACGTGATACATTTCAGGAGATTAATAGAATCTATCATGCAAACGAAATAGTACTGGTATTTGAATAGATTTTTATTTAATGTGCATATACTGGGAACACTTTCATACTTGTTATCATTCATGTACTTGGAACACTCATTTATAGACTTAGCTCGAATTTCCTTTGTCTTAGACTCTCTTAGATGAAGTATAATGAACGATTTCTTGAAGAAACATCTAATGAGTAAATTCTCTCCCTGAGGATTTAGAGAATGTATAGGACATTTGATATATCTGAAATTCTTGAAAAAAAAATAATTCAGTTCAGAGTTCTTGAAATATTTCAATGAAATGTTGGACCACAGGAAGCTGTTGTTTTAAAAGAGAAAAGAAATTATTATTCACAACCTCAAGCCACTGTGTTCGACATCTTCAATGTATAACATTTCTAAAGATGAACACAGAGGCTTAAGGTTGTGAATAATAAAAAATTTTCTCTCATAAAACGACAGGTTCCTGTGGTCAGACATTTGGGAATTTTTATCTATCCAAATAATAGATACATCATGAGTTTTTATCGGACCAAATAATTTTTTATCAGCAAATCCGATGCAGCTGATACTTTTCATGAACTCTGTCAGCTAATAATTAGTCCGTGTAACAGTCCTATCACTAGGCGAAACATAGTTAACAGTAAATAACGATTTCGTATGTCTGCTAGTTGTACATGTAGCTTTACAATATCGTGGGCCTATTAATTTGTTTCCCTAAAAGCAGCATACACCAGAATATTAAGTTTATTTCATTGTTTTATTCTTTTTGTCTGTTTTTTCATCACCTGCTGCACATTAATGTGGAATTTTACAAAATGATTTTTTTGATGTTGAATAATTGAACTATACACTAGCTGGGCATATGACTTTGGATCACATTATCCGTCTTTTCAAATCAGTAAAAAAAAGATAATGTTTTGAAATGTGACTATTTCTTCTTGTTTGTACTTTTAAAGGCTGTAAAAAAAGATCTTGTCTGCATCCGGCAAAAATCTTTTTAGAAAGAATGTGGGCTCAAATCGTGATACTGGCACTATCAATTTTACGTCTTATTCAATGTCAGTATGTCAATTAGAGCATGTATGGGTATCAGGTGAGCGTTGTGCCCTCCTGGGGCTCTTGTTTCTTATTGTCAACTTCAACAGAGTATATAACATTGGATATTTCACAACCTGCATTTTATGGTGACATAATTAACAAAATAAGAAGGATCAACCGTATACAGAAGTATAGATCTTCAGCCTTGTACCATCGCATTCTTAAGAATTGTACTCTGCATGACTATGACGACAGGACTCCATGACAGGCTCTCTAAACCTCTTTAGAGAAGACAGGGCCCGTCCACCTGTCCTTTCTGAATGTCAATTGGACATGCACGAGCCGGCAGAGCACGGACTGTATTTCGTATGCCTTCTGTTTTTGTATCCTTTTGCATATCCACATGTGTATTTCTTGGGTCCCTGTGTCACGCTGTCTCTTTGTATGTTCATAATACAGTGAAGAGGATATTTTACACTACGATTGGGCGTTCTTCAAAACCTCTGAGTAAACGGAAAAGTTTGAGGGTTGTGCGCACGTAATCCTGATAACCACACCGTCTGTTATTTGCGTGGCAGATGGCCGTCCTAAGTCGGCACCGGTTGCCCATTGGTCTCGTTGGTTTATGTGTAGTCTTTTGTGTTTGATGTTTTTATGTTGTGTTTTAGTGCTCCTCGTCCCTTTTGTGTCTGTCTCTTTCTGTGCGTGTCTGCTCTGTCTTTTAGCATTTTGTGTTTTGGAGTTTTGTTGTGGGTGCTGCAACCTAGTGTCGTTGGATATCCCCTCATTTGTTCTTTATGAAGTTTATATAAACAGTTTGGCAATTCTTGTAATTTGTAAAGGAAACGCAACAATTTGTAACAGAGTTAATAGAAACTGTTTTTATTCATTTGGGGCCCACAACCTCCCAGTACCAGTACGCAAAACAGAAAGTAACAAAGAAAGGGTCTTAGATAAGGGGAAATTAGAAAAAATGATAAATTTTTGTTAATTATTTGGCAAGACCTTATTGGGAATGTCGATAAATTCCAAACTCTTTTATCCGTCATACCTCTTTTACGAATAAACCAATATTCTTACTGTCTGCTTTTACTTTTGAAGTTTTTAGTAATGATTTAGGGTACATTCTCTTTGTCAAGAAAAGTTGAAGTAATATTTCACTTTAGGCGCTAAAATTACCTTATTTCAACAATGACGTCCGAGCATCTGTTTCCTCTGGAAAATCTGTATGATAAAATGCTCTCATTCCGGAAATGCTAAAATACGAACGGTCGTTCGACGAACCTTTTTCTCCCAAGGTAGAAAATCATTAGATTTCAGGCGCTTTTTAGGGAAGCCCACTGGCTTCACAGAAAAAATAAATTTATTGCGTATATACGCAATAAGCTTGCGTATATTCGCAATAGTATTGCTTATATTCGCAATAGTATTGCGTATATTCGCAATAGTATTGCGTATATTCGCAATAGTATTGCGTTTATTCGCAATAGTATTGCGTATATTCGCAATAGTATTGCGTATATTCGCAATAGTATTGCGTATATTCGCAATAGTATTGTGAATATTCGCAATGATTTTTGCGTATATTCGCAATAATTATTGCGTATATTCGCAATGATTATTGCGTATATTCGCAATAATTATTGCGTATATACGCAATAAATTGAATGTTCTTCGCGGCTCTAAATGTCCGTTTTAAACGTTTTGGGGGGTTAAATGGAAAATTAAAGTACAATCTAGGGGGAGGGAGTGATAGAGCTTTATTTCTTTCCGATCACCTTGTTTATTCTCTGTTTTTAAAAATCTCCACTATTGTCTACTGAAAGTACAAAGTTCTTTGATATAAAAATATGCATCAAAGTCAAAATAAGCATTAAAATGAACATCCGTGATGTTGGGGGGGGGGGGGGGTCATATCGTATCATCTATCATCTATCCATAAAATTATCATCTTCTGAAATATTTTTATGAAAATATATACGAAAAAAGATCTTATGGATCTCTATTTCAACCCGATTTCTTGAATTTAATTCAGGGGTGGATCCTGGGCGGAACAAATATAGGCATCAGAGGCTACCAATCTTTACAAAAATCTGCTTGGATTGAAAAAACTAATGATGTCTGAGTGATCAGAATGATGTTTGATTGATGTTTCTTTATTTTATTATTTTTGGTGAGTTTGTTCGGCGCCGTTTAAATGCACCCAAAATATTTCTCCTATTCTTTTCCCTTTTAGTTAAATCAATACCCCAATTTATTTCAGGCGCAGATCTAGCATTTTACCTCATAGGGGGTCCAAACTAAAGTCATGAAACTTAAGCAGCTCATTATGATTTCATCGGTATAAAAATCAAGTTGAAAAAGTATGACCTCGCCCCCCCTTTCCCTACTTTCATATCCACCATTTACAGGGAATTTGGACGTTTCTAGTGCCTGGGTATAATTTCGTTTCTTCAGACAGGTTTGGTAGGATACATGTATGAGGAAAAATGTACAAGTTTTGATTCTTTTTTATCGGCCATCCAGATTTTTTACCGAATAAAAGCTTTGTTGTAGAGGGTAATATACGAGGGCTGATTAATATGTTGTGAGCCTCGGTTTTCTGGAATGCAGAAGATATTCTGCTGATAGATTATCTCCAAAAAGGAAAAACAATCAATGGTACATACTATGCTTCACTTCTGACATATATATATTTACGACAAAATAGTAAACTTAAGCGCCGCGGAAAGCTCGGTGTGTCGTTCCATCAGGACGATGCTCCTGTTCACAAGTCTGTCACTGCCATGGCTGCCATTCATGATTGTGGCTTTAATTTTATTGAGCATCCGCCTTATTCACCTGATCTTTGCTCCAGCAGACTTTCATCTATTCCCAAAACTGAAAGCAGCTATGTCTTGCACCAACTTTCAGTCCGATGATGACGTCACACTTGCAGTGACTGGCTTTCTGACCAATCAAGATAAGGATTTCTATAAAAGTGGCTTTGAGGCCCTTAAACACAGGTGGCAAAAGTGTATAGGCACTGAAAGGGATTATGTAGAAAAATAATGCAAAACGTCTGATAAAATTCAAATCCATCACTACGAGGCTCACAACATATTAATCAGCCCTCGTACAAGTATTGCAGAATATTTCATTTTCTCAATGTTTGTATCTAATAAAACTCGAATACAGAAAGCTTTTTGGAAGAGCTATACCTAGACCTATAATTGAATAGAAAATGGGCATTGGAAGTGACTCTACAAACAAAGGTCCCATCCTATACTTTCATATTCTAAAATATATTATATTATAGAATCAGTAATAATGGTGATAATTCTTTTTTGATGTCTTATTTGGGGTCCAGGGACCGAAGCTTTGGAACTTTTTCACTTCACAGGAAATGTTTCTGAATAAGGGTACAACACTTAATTACATCTTTGCGACGATATTGTGAAGTAAAACGATCGACGTTTCGAACTCTGTTTCAAGGGAGCAGCATGTATCAGATATTGAATCTTCATTGGAGATACCATTGGCGAATTTAGAGCGGGACGTGGGGGGGGGGGGGGCGCCCCCCCCCCCCCTAAAATCGTAAAAGTAATATATTTTGGGGCTCAAACTATTGTCTGCAGACTTAATTTCTGGTCCTTTGAAGTCAATTTTCAGCAAATTTTTGCTGCCTCGCAGCCGCTCGCCATCTAACTTTATTTTTCCACATCTCAACTTAATTTTTGAACGGACTGTTTCTGATAAGTATACCTTTTAAGTCAATGTACCCTAGCTAACAGCGTGAAAAGCAAAGGGGATTGGCTTTGGTGTGTAACTCTCTCCCCCCCCCCCCCCCCCCCCCAAAAAAGTATTGAAAAAAAACGCTGGCACCCTTCGCTCGCCAGATACATCATATTTCATATCAATACAAATGCTTCTTTTCAATTCAAGATTTCGAATGGATAAAATTACATTTCAGAACTATCTTCATCAATCAAAACGGTCATTCATCGTAAGGGGGGGGGGGGGGGGTAGGTGGGTCAGGAACCCGGGGCCCCACTAGCACTTCATCCCGGGCCCCTCTTGGATGGAGGCCTATTGATATATTCCACGCCCCCTCTAAACTAACTCAAATCCTGTATCCGCCCCTGGGTACTTTAAGTCAAATTATGATTCAAAATTGAAGATAAAAGTCTCATTTCGATCCTCATGTACAGTATAAGGTATCTATAATATCGGCGAGCGTAGCAATCCAAATTCTAGAAAAAAATATAATTAATAATTCATTTTTTACATAATTTCGACAACTTTTCTAGAATCAGTACACAGATATTGATTTTTTAAGTTTGAATGAATACAGCAGATTATAATTGCTTTTCTCATAAGTATCTTGTTGTAAAACGCACTTATTTGTATTTGCTATAACTCTCAAATTATTTCTTTTATTTGATTATTTCATAAGCTTATGACTAAAATTATCTAAATGACACTAACGGCTAGTTTTTCATGTGAGCGATAATTTTCATACTAAAAATATGTATGAATCAGCTGTAACGGTGGTGAAAAAGCAAAACATCACTCCCCAGTTGCAGCTCCAAAAATGACGAAAATTATTCCTATTAGCTCACATGAATTTATGTCATTGGTCACCGTCCTTTGTCCGTTGTCTATAATCCGTCTGTCGTTAGCTCTTTTTTTTATTCTTATTATTCTCGACTAACCCCCATAATCGCTGCTTAGTATTCCACCAAACCTTACAGGAGGCAAGTACTCAATGTTCTCTATTAATCGATCCGATCGAAATTTAAGATGGCCACCTTGCGATCAATCATATTTTCACTTTCCCATCTCAAATGCTGTACAGAATTTAACCAACCCTCATAGAAAAATATCTCTTCTCTTGATAACCTCAGTCTCAGTTGAGCAATGTGACCCCATTGGACCTCTTGTTTTGTTTTTATTCTATTTTGATCTAATATCAACATCCATAAGCAATGAAGTAGACATCGTTTCTATATTCTGTTAATCTAAGAAATCAACGATACTTCATTAAATTCAGTCAGTTTTAATTCTAAATGCAGGCAAGTCGGAATTTTCTGTAATGTATTATTCCAATTTGCAAGGAATAAATAAATCAATGGCCTCGATTATAAGGCCATAGTAATCAAATATTTTGTTTTACGTACCTTTTTGAAAAATTGCTCAGGAAAAAAAAAAACGCACACAAACAGACATTTTTCAAGTAAAAAAACAGTCAATGATATTGATTCGAATTCGACAAAATGTCTGTACAATAACTAAATTTTAAATGATAATAGTGATTTTTATAAAAATAACAATAATAATAATAAGTCAGCATTATATCCATCTGAAAACTGAAGAGAAGAGTGAGATTCTCACTTGAAGAAAAAATTTTTTTCTTTTATTTTTTCAGTCTTCCGGGCCTCTCCAAATTCCTATTATTGATAGTGTATTTGTATGTTTTCGTGCCTGGCGGGAGAGTACCTTTTAGAAAAAAAAAAAAAAAAAACGGGACGTAAAACAGAATATTAAATTACTATGGTCTTATATCGGAAAATTAATTTTTGCAAATACTTAAAATGGTAAACCGTTAGAATAAGGTTTCTCATAGTGCCTTTTCTTTTCTCTACCAACCATTCACCGCGAGAGAGTAGATGAATTATGTCGTAAAGACGAACAGAGGAGGCTCTGCTTCTGAAGTGTTCCAAATGGTTCATATATTTTAGTCCGACCCCCCCCCCCCCCCCCCCCCCCCCCCCCCTTTCCACCAATAGAAACATTGAACACTTTATTGAGTTTGGGTGAAAGTGAGAGAAACGTAAAACGTGATCTATGGTTATGAATAGGACCAAGGGGAGGGGTCAACTTATGCCTCGATCTACCATTTCCATTAAAGGAGTAGGTTCGGTAACCATGGAATTCGGCCCTGTCGTACTTTTGAATGAATTTTTGTATGTTAAATAACTAATGTCTGCAGTTTCTAAAACTGTTTTCTTTTTTCAAATATCTTAAAAATTGACGAAAATATGTGGAATCGTTTGAGGCATGGTATAGCGTATTGAGCGACGTCAATGACGTCGTCACATGACGCCGTCACGACGTTGTGTTACCATAAGATTTATGAACACTAGTTGTAACGGAAACAATAAATTAAAAAAAAAAACAAGAAGAAAAGAAAGTATTTACATTTACGATTAAATTAGACGATTTGAAAAGATATGAACTGGAATGCCTCAAGGTAGAGAAGATGCGTGGCGTATTTTCATCGGAAACTCGAGATCCATGTCCTGAAAACTGCCCGTGAACACGCAGTCGGGAGCGTATTTTTCACATATTGGATTTTTTTCTTCAGAAGTTAATTTCGTTATATAACAGTTATTAGGTCAAAAGATCTTTAAAAATAAGTCGCATAAAATTGTTTTACTAGTATACATGCAAAACCATGAACAGTTTTCTAATTTGACCATTCGATTTTGGCCCTGTTATTTTTCCTCTTCTTTTTTATTTCTGATATTTTTTTATATAAGCTTGTGCATTCAAGGTATCCATAAAATTATATTTTATTTTTTAAATGACCATCGAATTGTGTTCAAACTAACCTTACATGTAGATAGTGCATGTGTTATGCGGGATGAAGGAAGGTTGGGGGGGTATTGTAGTGGGTGTCGACCGGTACGATTTAAGTGACATGCGAAATAAATTTTCTTGTCATCTTTCAGTCTTCTTAAATTACAACTTACTTCGATTTATTCAATGTAATTGTTGCATCATACATGTCGTTTCTAATCTTAAAATATCCCAGACACATAAACAATGTGTGGGACAGACGACATACGGAAGCTATTTCACAATGCGCACTCAGGGGCCGTAGCCAGATTTTTTTCTTATTCCCATGAAATAGCTGTACGTAGCTGATTAAATGGAAGGAGGGAAGGGGGATGGAATTTTGATATATGCAGAATAAAAAAAATCTGACTACGGCCCCTATGGATGTGCACGAATGAAATGTTTCATTTTAAAATCTCTGAATAGATAACGTATTGACACCTGAAAAAAAAAACACTGGCTTCCTGGTCAGTTTCTTAATTTCAACGGGGCCCGTTGTCTTTAGCTCATAATAATCCAATTCAGTGCCTGGTAAATGTATCTTTTACATTCTACAGAACTTAGATTGTGTTTCATATCCAGTTATTTTGTATATTTACTCGATTTGAAAATTAACAAATCATAACATTCAGATTATCGCATCGTCCATTTATGAAATCGTTTGCGAAGTATAGTTGAAAAGTGCACATCCGATGCGGTGATATTTCAACTTTTATTAATGTTTAATGTAGAATTTCAATCAAATTCAATATCAGCATTTAGCATATACTAGAAAAAATGTAGATCTGTGCGCAATCGATTTTCAAACCGGAAGCTGTATATTACAAATTGATTGAAAAAATGAAATAGATAAAAAACACAAAAACAAAGAATACCTAGGCTACGATTGGATCATGATACATGAGCATAAGCAAATTTTAAAAAAGTTCGTCTCATTATGTTAACATCCTGTCAAAATTTCGGGGCCAAGCGTGGATCCAGAGGGGGGGGGGGGGGGGGGGGGGTGGGGGGTCGGGGGTCCGGACCCCCCCCCCCCCTCCCCCTGGAATTTTCAAAACATACCTTTTTTATTAATATACAAATTTCATAAGATCAAGTCCCAATTCCCCTTTTGTTGACATAATATTTGAAAAAAAATATCATGAATTTGTACTAGAAATCTTTCATTTTGATAATGTTTTGCCGTCAGCATTTACAATTTTTTCTCGCTACCGCTCGCTAGAGTTTATTACATACAATGTACATGAAGGTTGTTTTTCAAATGATGCTGTGCTTTCCTATAAACAAGGGCACTACGAAGACGAAACGAAACCGAAAAAGTTTTTATTCCAATTCTCCGGAAAAAAATAATTCGCTGGCTCGCTATTGCTCGCCATTTGTTGTAATCACATAATAGAACAGACAATCAATAATCAAGTATTATGATGTGAAAATTCAAGATTTTAAGCTTTCTGCTCGCCGTTACTTTCCAATCACCTGTTCTAATAATAATAATAAGATACAGAACTGACAATCATCAATCAATAACTATTTTCTTGCGTTTGCGTTCTATTTTTTTTCTGTAGGACACCCCCCCCCCCCCCGAAAAAAAATTCCTGGATCCGACCATGGGGGCTATTGAGCGATGAACATGTCCGTCCATCAAACTTCCTAGTCAACCTTCCTAATAGGTTATTCATGCAAAAAAAGATTTCTGGATTTAATCGGTCTACCCGTGTGTGTGTGTCCGTCCGTCCGTCCGCCGCCCTAAACATGGTTCTGAACATTTTAAACAAATCCTTACAACGAATCGATTTACTTCCTTTATTTAGCCTTTACAAAAAAGGTCATGTTCGAGTATGACCCATGTCGCTCAATTATGTTCAGATTTACTCCTTGCAGAAAAAAATGCAACCTTTTCGGTAAATGTCATGCTGCATTTTTCTTGAAATATTTTTTTCTGAATTTAATCCATTTTACCCTTTCTGATTATCTACGAAAAAAAAAAACGATTATCGATTCTTAAATGTCTTCAACACTAGTGCTGACCCGGCCCATGATCTCTCTTTAGACCAGTGCTTTCAGTTTGATGTTGGATTCATGAAAATACAAAACAGACCGTTTTATTTCCTTCCTCTTGATACATTATCAAACATGAACACAAGCTAAGTAATAAGCTAGAGTATCGTACATCATATTTGAATAATCTAAATTGGAGTTTATAAATCATACCAATAATAATAACATTTTCCGATACTCTCTCTCTCTCTCTCTCTCTCTCTCTCTCTCTCTCTCTCTCTCTCTCCTCTCTCTCTCTCTCTCTCTCTCTCTCTCATTTTCTGAATAGAAATGCCGGAACTGCTTTTAAAAATACCAGGATTTTCTTAAAAATCCTGGTCTAGATTTACCCTATCCCTTCCCTTTAGCTGATCTTGTTCACCCTTCCGGGAAATCTGGATCTGCGCACGATTAATAAGCATTCTTAATATACATTAAGAAAAATAAAAGGAAAAGCTATTTAAGCCACAATTTGCAAAGAATTATGTTTAGAGAAGTTTTTGAGTGTGTAAAATGAATATATAGTCCGGAGACCCCCGGTCCTTTTCCAATCAGCAATAATGGCTGATTGTCTCTGTTTACCAATATATTGATATATATTATAATTTATGCATTGTTTTACATTCTTTCCGACACCCAAGACTGCCCCCCCCCCCCCCCCTCGCGCTGACTTGGACTACCCTTAAGAAATTCTAGATCTGCCTGTTAACCCCAATCACTGTATGTATGAAATTGCAATTATTGCGTATATACGCAATAATCATTGCTTATATTCGCAATACTATTGCGAATATACGCTATAGTATTGCGAATATACGCAATAGTATTGCGAATAGACGCAATAGTATTGCGAATATACGCAATGTTATTATATACGCAATAATTTTTTTTCTGTGAAGCCAATGGGCTTCCGTACTTTTTATTCTTCTGATGTAATTTTCTTTGTTTGAGAAATGTCACACTTAACTTAAAACAATGTTATCTCCATCCAAACTTCCATTCAAGACCCACAGCGGCAAAGCAAAGATGAGAACTAACAAGCTTTGTATGTAAAACAATATGCCTCGTTCAGTTGCTACCGGGGAAGTTTCATTCGAGAATTATTAATGATGCATTATTTGTTGAAACCATCGTGCACTAAAATATTTCTAGATAATACATGTATATATTTTAATATTGATAGTTTAACCTGACTTTAAACTCTATGTTGGTATCTCTATGTTGGCATTCTTTAACCTCTATGTTGGTGTTGCATGCAAGCAGGAGATGCTTACTCTTACTGGGCACCTGGTCTCACTCCCATATCGGGAGTTCGCTTCTTTTCATGTGGTGGAGGTTTTTGTTTGTTTGCTTTTGTTTCTGTTTTATCCTGATTTTGTATGCCTTCGGTTTCTGATTTTCTGAATTATCGATTTTGTGCTGTATACAGGGATATGGTCATTATCCATATTTGTCATCGATGCCTTAAAAGACTTTTAGTTCCTGGGACATCGTTAGTCTAGTTTCACAGTGTATCTGCACTAACTTGAAATACATCCATAAATTCTCTGTCATTGAATTTGATACCTGATGTTAAAACGCCTTTCAGTGCATGGTTCTATTATTCTCCGACTCTTCAGCACAGTGATGTCGAAAACTGCCAGTTTGAAGGTTTTGATTGGCAAAAACTCATTCGGACTTGGTAAGGTTTAATTTTTTTGTGCTACAAATTTCATTGTTGGGACTGGCAAATTTTTGGAAATCATCCCAAGTGACCAGCATGTCCAAACAGTTTTCAACAACTCTGTTAGCATCGATTCAGGTCATTTTAAGTATGTTGTTCTGTATAATATATTCCTCTATTTACCATCATAATTTGTTTAAATGCGCATATGGTGCACCGAAGTTATTATTATTTAGGAGATTAATGTACTGTGTTTTCTGGTTCCGACAAATATATGTTGGATATACTGCGGCTTGCCCCGACGATATAACTTATGTTTCCAACAATGTATCCAATACACACCTATCGGAATCACAAACACAGCAAGTTTATCCCTATTCTAATTATGTGAGACATTTTAACTCTATATACCCCTCACTTGAGAAGTGACGTTGCGAAGAAAGAATGGCAGCGACCAACATAAATTGTTGCACTCATAATCTAAGATGCATAAACTCTTTAGTGTTTATAACAATGGCGAGAAATCAAAGTTTGGACAATTATCACCGTGGAAGTTTTTTTTAAGAAGAACTTACTGCCATGTTGTTACATTTTGTAATACGTGTAGAACGCTATTTACAAGCCCATAAATATAGCTTTTCGACACACGATGACGCCATTTGATATAAAGATCATAGAGAATGATGACGTCATACGTACAAATTGCGCGAAAGTTTGTTACTTGCTAACAGGGGATGCTTACTCCTCACTTCTAGCTTGCTAGGGATCCGTCGATGCTCAGTTTGGTACACGTGCTCTATTGTGAGTGCTGTTGAGATTATCGTCAGGATCGTCTTTAACTCATTTGTGTCACACTTATGCCCTTTGCCGTGTGGAGATCGTAAAAAAATCCCCGCGAGGGGTTGGACAGTAAGTGTTTTGAATATTTTCCCTGACATGGTCGCCATAGCACTTTCTATATATATATAACTTCAGACAGTGCAATTTATGTATTTTATATATTGTTTTTATTTTCCTGCATAAACATCGGCGGCGGGTGCGGCTAGCCAAGAGGGGATGCTTACTCCTTCCGGGCACCTGGTCCCACCTCTAGCTTGCTAGTGGTCCGTCGATGCTCAGTTTGGTGCTCTATTGTGAGTGCTGTTGAGACTTTAACTCATTTGAAGATTTACGTAGTAATACATTTTTAAGTATGTCAAGTGAATCGGTTTGCGGCATGTATATCGTCGTTATACATGCTTGCGGAAATGCTGTGGACCAATCAGAATACATGAAACAAACAGAATGCATTAGAATTCAAAATTGATAGTTGGATAGTTGAAGGTGAAGGTTAATTCCAAGCAAGACAGCGATCACAAGGTTAATCATTGGTACTGAAAGAAATGTCTTGTCACAAGATATATACTTGTGAAATATGAAAACCCTTCAAAAGATTACAGAAGGTTAAAGTGTGTCTGACAACAGAGCAAAAAAGACATTTTCTGTTACAAAATTTCTTGAAATTTCTAAAACGTGGGTGCTTTGGCATCGTATCCCACCCATTCTGCTACATCTTTTGGTACATTTTAGGACATAATAATTTTCACACTTTTTGGCCATATTACATTGTTTAGACTGAGGATCACTGACGAGGGTTTAGTACCCGAAACGTGCATGTCTGGTCCATGATGTAAATTTATCAGGTTTTCAATGATGCGATTGAATTTAAAGACGTTTAACACATGCATTGATATCCTTTTTGACAAGCAATTTGGATAGTAATATCATTCAAATACATTTTAAAACAAGCACTTAAATTGTCAGTCATTTATTCGAAGTCTCCAGCTCAAAACTCATCGAAGACGCAGTTTTGTGTATGACATCCAAAAATTACATTATATATAAGGGATCCTAATTAAGGTTGACAGGAACGTACACAACCTTTAAAAACTTCACATTAACCAAGGGAATCTATTACGTTATGATTGTTTGAATTTCTCGTGTTATTTTTTATTCATATAAAAAAGAAATACTGCTATGAGTTGTTTAAAATTTTAATTCGAAACTATATACATAAACTTTAATCATCGTCATGCGATCTGACGAACTTGCACCTTACTGTCTCTAGTCCCTCTGGAGAAGTTTTTGGATACAGCATTTCCACATCTCTTTACAGTTGGGTACATTCATAGAAAGTCCATACCTTAAGTAGAAATTGTACATATGATGCCTTGTCATACGGCACATGTGTAGTTGATGCACACATTCCTTCACTTTGCTTCCTTGATATTTGCTGGTTGTAATGGAAGACATTAGCAGGAGGACACAAACAATGCATGTTATCGGTTTCCTCATGTTTAAATCTGAGACTGAAAATATAAAGATAAAAAAGTTGTTAAAAAGAAAGCAGAATTAACGTTCCCGATGAATATGTTGACAGCGAGAGGCATATGACGTAGAGCGCCTTTTTTTCACATGGATGTCTAGATATGGAGATACTCTGAGCTTCCCTTCTGTCAAAGGTTTTGCTATACTAAGGGTCCATGTGTATTCCTGTCTTGTGTAATGTCAGCTTACAGAGAGGAGGTACATAAAGTTTGATTATTCAATAAGTTGAAATACCTTTGTGTGTCCGGATAATTGGGAGAGTTATACACACGTAATCCGGATACAACAATAAAAATGCGTTTTCTAGCAGATGGTCGTCTCCTTCAATTTATGTATTATTGTCAATTACGTTTCATGGTTACGGTTCATTCTAAAATTTCTGTTTACAAAATTTTCTCAAATTTATGTTTACAAAATTTTCTCAAATTAATGTTTACAAAATTTTCCCAAATTTCTGTTTACAAGAATTTCCCAAATTTTTGTTTATAGAATTTTCTCAAATTTCTGAAACATGGGTCCTGTAGCATCATATCACAGCCATCTTGCTACGTCTTTCGGTATATTTTGGACATAATTATCACACATTTTGGCCATATATCATTGTTTGGATTGAGGATCACTGACGAGGATTAAATACCCGAAGCGTGCATATCTGGCCCATGCTGTTACGGTAATTAATCTGCTTTTAAATGATGCTATTGAATTTGAAGAGGTATAACATTTGATCGCTTTTGGTTATCCATTTTGTATATGCATTGTTTGTCTCATTGCTACAGCATGTTGATATTGTTGTACTTTACTCCGCTTGCTATTCACTTGTATGTTCCGCTGTGATCTATCTTTGATCTTGTTGGAGACTTTTGCATATACTGAATAGCTAGAGTGCTTGAATATATAAAAGATAATAATAAAATACATGTACTTACCTTGTCCGTTAAGCAACTTCTTGGAATAATTTTATCTCTTTCTTTGTAGAAGTTGTGATGCTCCTTTAACAAACAGCTAATAGTACATACATATATTGCTGCTTTGAAATGCTATCGCTTATTACTTCATCCCCTTTAAGTATCCTATTACTTTATGATAAAAAAATTAACTAGTTCCCTTACGTCAATGTCAATCGTTCACAGTATTTGGTTTCATAGATGTTTTTCATTCTTGACGACGTCATACGTACATTTCTTTGATGCCTTTTATTAGAAATGCGATATTCTTTTAGGGAATCTTATTTTGTATATTAATTTTGTTGTCGAATTTCCAATTTGTCTATTGTTTGTTCCGATCTTTTAGGGTTGTAAGGATAATCACGAATTCTCAAATTTCACTATTTCTAGCCTTTATCTTAAACGTCATAATGAAAAACAACGCCAAAAGATGTTGACACGGACATTTTGTGCTTTATAACTCAAAGTAAGAATCAAAATTCCCAATGAATAGGCATAAAAAACCCAAGAATAATTAACACAATTCAAACTGTCTGTAATATTGAATCCTACATTGTTTTCATTTTTCGTGCGTGAACATCGACGGCGGGTGCGGTTAGCCAACAGGGGATGCTTACTCATCCCGGGCACCTGGTTCCACCTCTAGCTTGCTAGGGGTCCGTCGATGCTCCATTTGGTGCTCTATTGTGAGTGCTGCTGAGATTATCGTCAGGATCTTCTTTATCTCATCCTAAGGAGAGTAAGCATCTATGATATTGTTGCTTATTTGATGTATTGACAACGTCATCCTTACTTAAATTACGTTTTAAAGAGCACCCGGTTTGTTAGAAATTGCTTGTCTACTTTTTGTTTTTGGTGGCTCTGATTGTTGTTGGTTCTTTTGATTTCAAAAATTTGTTAATATCTTTTCGTTGTTATTATTATGTTGTTGTTGTTGTTTATTTCTTAATACTTTTTATGTTACTTATTTATCTGTTTCAGTGGAACAATATTTCAATTTAATCAATACCTTACTTGAAATGTGCTAGTTTCCGGCTACTTTTAAGGGTTTTCTCCGAATAAAATCATTTGTTTCACCAAATATTTCGTTGAAACTTTACAACAACACCAGTGCATGTGTTGTAGATTTTCTTTTTATTTTCGTGCATGAAAATTGACGGCGGGTGCGGCTAACCAAACAGGAGATGCTTACACCTCCCGAACACCTGGTCCCACCGCTAACTTGCTAGGGGTCCGTCGATGCTTAATTTTGTGCTCCATTGTGAGTGCTGTTGAGATGATAATCAGGATCTTCTTTAACTCGTTTACATGGTAAAAGATTTTTTACTGCTTTAAATAAACATTAAAGAAGAACAGATCAGTTATTCAGTCTTAAAGTCGAGAAGGCAAGGCAAAATCATTAGATATTCCATAGGAACAGTTGCGAATCTCGGAATGAATAAAATTCCGAGGTGAGATCAGGTGCCCGGGAAGAGTCAGCGTGACACGTGACTAAATACTGTGAAACTGTCATGAACAGGAATGGTGTTAAGTTCTTTTGGTCTATTAAAAATTCAGGAGATGTGATTGACAAAATGAAATCAAGAAATTTTGAAGCAAATACGATTTCTTCATACGAATTTTCTCATATGTACACCACGCTTCCTCACGACAAAATAAATGATCGACTGTCCAAACTCATTAAATGGTGTTTTGATCGAGAGGGGAAAACTTATCTTTGTACATCTGAATCGAAGGGTTTCTTTTCCGCCACAGATTACAAATCATACAAATCATGGACACGTGGTGACCTGTGTATTGCCTTGTCCTTCCTTTTGGACAACATTTATGTAAGATTTGGTGAGAAACTTTACAAGCAGGTTGTAGGTATTCTTATGGGTACTAATTGTGCGCCTCTTGTCGCAGATTTATTTTTATACACGTATGAAAAGGAATATATCCAAATTCTTCAAAAGCAAAGAAAAAATGATGATGTGAAATGTTTCATCGGCACATCTAGGTACCTGGATGATATTCTTACTATCGACAATCCTGTTTTTGAAAAGTATAAGAGTGTTATTTATCCACAAGAATTGATTCTAAACGAGGCAAACGCTACAAACACAGAAACACCAATTTTGGACCTAAATATCAAAATTGTTAATAAAGAGATTCATACAAGTGTGTATGACAAATGAGATAATTTCGGATTTAATATAGTAAATTTTCCCTGGCTTGACGGTGATGTTCCTAGATTACTGTCCTATGGTATCTACATTTCACAGCTCATCCGGTATGCTAGAGCATGTACTGATGTTTGGGATTTTCATAGTAGAAATACACAAATTACCAAGAAACTTTTAGGACAAGTTTTCGCTTTCACAAACTTGTAAAGACTCTCTGGAAATTTTACAAAAATTATTGTCAACTTCTTGAAATTCGGACCAATACAGGCAACAGAGTATATTAATTTGGGTATTTCACAACCTGCATTTTATGGTGACATGATTAACAAGATAAGAAGGATCAAAGATAGACAACATAACTATCGAAAATGCGTCAGAATCATCGAACGCCTTTTATACCGTGGATATGGTCCTAATGCCACCAGACGGACACTAGACTTGGTACTTGACCAATCTACAATCTTGTACCAGTGCATTCTTAAAACTTGTACTCTGATTGACTGTGACGAAGGGACTCCATGACTGGGCCCCGACCACCTGTCCTCTCTGAACGTCGATCGGACTCTTCGGGTGATAACATACATGAGCTCGCGGCGGCAGAACACGGATTGTATTACGTACGCCCTCTTTGTATATTCATTTACATGTACATATTCACCTCTGTTGTTTGGGCCCCTGCATTTTGTGGTCTTGTTTGTGTGTTGTCATCTAACAGTGAGGTTGTTTTACACCACAATTGTACGTTCTTCGAGACCTCTGTGTATTTGGAGAAGTGAGAGGGTTCACGTAGAGAAGATGGAAAGCTCATAATTTAGTTGCCCCTTGTGACACCCCAAATGTTTCAGCATTTTCTTATGTGTAATTAACTTTTTCTCATTTCCCCATGTTTTTGTTGCTTTTTGGTTGCTTTGTTTGATGACGCATTGTCATTGCTTTTTGTCCATTGATTAAGAGGTTTAGAATCGGAATGTTGGTTTTACCAGGACTTTCACTCACTCGAAGTAAAATTCTCAATAACTCTTCAAGCTGTTCTTCCCACTTTCGGTAGTTTTATTTTGAATATTTTATTTAGCTTAGCGGAGTTTGGAGTTGAGCATGGAGCGTGGAGTGACGTAGAATGGAGTGTGAATTGCAGCGTAAATCAATTGTACGCAGTAATTTACTTCACATGACCCCATATTTGTTTTAGCTTGAAAGAAACTGTCCCCCTTAATAGTTAACATTGTTTTACTTTTGAAACCTCGACTGATGTAAAAAAGGATCCTGTTTCATTTCAAGAGAGTTGACATCGTTAAACATCGTTAAAGTTGACAACATCTTTAACGATTGTTATCTTTATTGGTGTTTTGAACAACAGAGTATCGTTAGATTAACGTTGTCGTAAGTTTAACAATTCGTTAACCAGTTTTTCACGACAGGTTAAAATATACGACATTTTGAACAACTGATATGCTTTCTATCAATGGCTACTGAAACTCACCGATCCCTGTCAAGTGAAACAAGAGTTTAATTGCAACCACCAGTTTGTGCTAATTTTCTTCTCAACACTCCACTACACGCTCCACTTCACGCTCCATTCCACACCCCACTCCACACCCCGCTCTGCTAATAAATAAAGTATGACGTTTTAGTCTAATGTCCCCAAGAATTAAGGGGTAGGGGGAAAATCTGCCGGTTTTGGTCCCATTTTTTGCTATTTTCAAAAATCGTTCTTTTTTTTTTTTACTGTTTTTTTTTTGTCTTTCAAATAAGGGTAGAGATATAAGAGAGGTTTAGTTACAAGTTTTAGCGCGACGTGTACGTATGACGTCATCACTTCCTGCGATCTTTGATCAAATGACGTCGTGACGTGAAGCTACACGTTATGGACGTGTAAACGACGCTCTACACGTAACGACTAAACGGGTAACTTCTTTGAAATTTTCAACACTTATCATTCACCGAACATCCAGTTTTCGGTGTTATTTAGCACATTTAGGATTCTTACTTCCCTTACGTCGAGGTTTTACGAATCTCGATATACATTTCGCGCAGATTAAACTGATTGAAAACAAGCTAGTTACACGTACACCTTCGTACAAAGCTATACTTAGACCTTCTCCGGTTCATAGCGTAACTAAACGACATCTTCGGATTGTGACGTCAAAAGGTGACGTGTACATGTAAGTCATACGTACACGTTGAAAGCACTTGTAACTAAACCTCTCTATTGTCGTTTATTGAAATTGAATCGAAAATAGATATTATCGATCAATGTGAGTGCTATTTCCCGACCAAATTGCCCAATACTACCGAAATTATAGTGGTAAAATGATAACAACAAGATTTCAATATTATAGTTTATAGTATATATAGAGCAAGCTCATGTAACAAAGTTGTATTTTCCTTGTACATTCATAATCATTATAAAAAGGAATGTCCCATATTAGTTTGAATCTGTAACATGCCCTTGCTGTTGGGTTGCAAGTTGCAACTGTTGGTATGATTGTCCCTTGCCGAAAATCTGAATTTATGTGAAGACATCATTTCAATGGAAACTGAGGAGCTTCTTTACTTTTTGTCTAAGCGCAACCTCAGTTTCAAATGCGTACTTCATGAAGTATGTGGGGAAAATCGGCGATCAGAGCTTGATGTGTATCTTTTGTTGTGGGTCATGTATTATTTAGTTTTACTTTATGTGTAGGTACACATGTACTTAGTCATGTTGTATTATGATTTCATAATAATTCTTTCTAGATTTTACTATGTCATGTTTATCTCATTAGAGAATATTCCAGTATGTTCTTTGTTACATCATTATCATCACATGACTGTGATTTCTAGAATTTACTCTATTGTTAATCATGGGTAATGAGTCATTGTTCTAGAAGCTTCTGGTAAATTCATTTGTATTAAGTATATATACCTCTGAGGAACTGTGTTGAAGGGGCATTCGCACACATTCGTAGACACGATTCATTCATCTATTCTGATATACTGGGACACTTTATTTGTTGAGACTTTAATCCATTTAACAACGTTTGGACACTGATCTTTCGAGAACGTTTGTGATTACCGGAAACCAAACATTCGATAGACTTTGTGGACCGTAACGGACACTTTGATCCGGACATTGTATTGTAAGTTGTAATCATTTTAAATATATATATTTTGTACATAATTAAACTTGTAAATTTATAATCTGTCTTTGTCTGATTTTTGCTGGCGTTTTGGGGTATTCTGACCCATAACAGAATTGGGGGCTCGTCCGGGATAGTAATCTCTGCATATTTGCATTTTTACGTAAAGATCGTTTTTGAAAAAAAAGGGAAAATTTTTTTAGTAAAACGTTTGCCAGCAGAAATCAATCATGGTATTTTCGGTCACTGAATTTTTGAAATCGCCGACTGTAGATGAGTTCGAATCATTGAAAAAAGATGATTTGATTGGTTTAGGTCTTCACTTGAAGTTAGATGTAAAATCTTCTATGAGAAAACAAGAAATTAGAAATATTGTGGTTAAAGAGCTTTTAGCTGAGGAAATCTTTTCGTCATACGATTTTCCTGTTGAACCTGTTTCAAGCGAAACCAAAATGTCAAAATATGAGTTTGAATTAGAGAAAATGAAATTACAATTACAATTTGAAAAAGAAGAAAAAGAAAGACAAAGAGAAAAAGAAGAAAGAGAGAAACAGGAACGTATGCACGAGAGAGAACTCCAGTTTGAGCTAAAAAAGTTAAAGTTAGAAAAAAGCGCTAAGGAAAATCCTGTTCCTTCGCCTGTCAAGTCTGAATTCGATGCCGCCAAAAACATCAGATTAGTACCAAAATTTCAAGAAAAGTCCGTGGACAAATATTTTCCACATTTTGAGAAAATCGCGGCCAATCTGAAGTGGCCACGTGATTTTTGGCCAACTTTATTACAAAGCGTACTTATTGGCAAAGCGGCTGAAGTGTACTCGGCGCTCAGTATTGCTGAGAGTTCAGACTATGACAAGGTCAAGGACACGATTTTGAGAGCATATCAGTTAGTACCTGAGGCGTACAGACAAAAGTTTAGAAAGTACAAAAAATTTGAAAATCAAACATATGTTGAATTTGCTCGAGAAAAAGAAGATTTATTTGACCAGTGGTTTCGATCTAAGAAAATTCCCAATTCATTTGACAATTTGCGTCAGTTAATTCTGATAGAAGAGTTCAAAGAGTGTGTACATCAAGATTTAAGAACTCATTTGGAAGACAAAAATGTTAAAACTCTGGAAGAAGCCGCTGTTTTGTCTGATACGTATGCTCTCACTCATAAGAAAAATTTCGTGTCCAAAACTCAATCTAGCGATAGCGCAAAAACGTCAGATTTTCCAAAGAAAAATTTACAAGAGTCTCAGTCGTCCATTAGTTCCCAGTCACCATCTCAAGGTGGTTCTACGTCCGGTCCTAGGTCCGAGCGTTCTGAGGCATCCCCAGGGGTGGGGTCGCTTCCTACATGCAATTATTGTAAGAAAAAAGGTCATGTTATTGGTGAGTGTTTGAAGCTTAAGAAGAAAAAAGAACTTAAGTCACAGGCCTGTGCGTCTGTTAGAAATGACAGGAAAGCCTTAGATTCGATTTGTTCTGACACTCCTGAGATTCAGGGTTCTAAGTCCAGTTCTGATGATTTTGTGGAGGATCATTATAAGCCCTTTTTGTCACAGGGATTTGTTTCACTCAGTGATTCTAGCGAAGCGTTGCCTGTTCAGATTTTGAGAGATACTGGTGCTGCCCAGACTATATTGTTAGAGGGTTCATTGCCTTTGTCTGAGCACACTTTTACTGGTAGGTCAGTTTTATTACAGGGTGTGGAGCTAGGCGTCATTGATGTTCCCCTTCATAAAATTTATTTGAAGTCAGACTTAATTACTGGACCTGTTATCGTAGGTGTTCGACCTACTCTTCCCGTTCAAGGCGTTTCCTTGTTGCTTGGCAACGATTTAGCTGGCGGCAAAGTTGTAGCCGATCCGATTGTTTGTGAGAAAATCACGTCCGATGTCGTGTCCGATGATGAAGACGACGACTTGTACCCAGCCTGCGCAGTTACCAGGGCGATGGCCAGGAACAGACTAAAAGAGGCTGAGAGTACTTCTGCACTTAACGAGGACCATCCCTCCAAAAGTATAGACCTTTCTGACACATTCATGTCTACCATTGATGACAGCGTACCTGAGACGTCAGTACCACTTCATGTAGACAAGTCTCCGGCAGTACCTGGTGATGATTCCCATCCGCCATTAGACAGAGATACAGATGCCTTACGCCGTGAGCAGCTCCTCTCCGAACAAACTAAAGATCCGGAGATCATCCGACTAAGCAAGAGGGCCCTTCCCCGAGAAGAAGCGGACAAAGTCGGAGAGTGCTTCTACATACAAGATGGCATCCTCATGCGGAAATGGAGACCACCCGATGCACCCCCTAATGAAGTGTGGCGGGTCGTTCACCAGATAGTGGTTCCAGTAGCATATCGCGGGGACATCATGAGTTTAGCTCACGACACACCCATGACAGGTCATTTAGGTGTCAATAAGACTTATAATAGGATTTTAAGTCACTTTTACTGGCCTAAGTTGAGAAAAGATGTGTCTGAGTTTTGTAAGTCTTGTCATAGTTGTCAGATGGTAGGTAAACCCAATCAAGTTATACCACCTGCTCCCCTCCAACCCATTCCAGCCTTTGAGGAACCTTTTAGTAGGGTGTTAGTTGATTGTGTAGGTCCTTTGCCTAGGACTAGGTCAGGTAATCAGTACTTACTGACAATTATGTGTACTTCGACTAGGTTTCCTGAAGCCATACCTCTTAGGAATATTAAGGCAAAGACCATAGTTAAGGCCCTTACAAAGTTTTTCAGTTTCGTAGGTGCTCACAAGGCTATTCAGTCAGATCAGGGTTCGAATTTTATGTCAGGGTTGTTTCAGCAGGTTATGCATGAGCTAGGTATCAGGCAGTATAAGTCTTCTGCGTACCATCCTGAGTCCCAGGGGGCAGTTGAACGCTTTCATCAAACCCTTAAAACTATGATGAAAACATATTGTCACCAGTATGGAAAAGACTGGGATGAAGGGGTTCACCTCGTGTTGTTTGCGGCACGAGAAGCGGTTCAGGAGTCCCTGGGGTTCAGTCCCTTTGAGCTAGTTTTTGGGCATACGGTCAGGGGGCCATTGAAGTTATTAAAGGAAAAATGGTTGACTGAGACTAGCAATTTGAATCTCTTAGACTACGTGTCTAATTTTAAAGAGAAATTATATAATGCTTGCAAATTGGCTCAAGAAAATCTCAAAACATCACAAATGAAAATGAAATCATGGTATGACAAAGATGCTAGAAACAGAGTTTTTAAACCAGGCGATAAAGTTCTTGTATTTTTGCCTATCCCTGGTCATCCCTTGCAAGCTAGATATTTCGGTCCTTATGAAATTGAGAGTAAAATTAGTGATGTGAACTATGTGGTTAAGACACCAGGTCGGCGAAAAGAAAAAAGAGTGTGTCATGTTAACATGTTGAAAGAGTATTTTGATAGAAGTGACCGAAATTTTGTAAAACCAGTTTCCACTTTGGCCAATGTAAATACATTAGAAAATTGTGTTGAACCTGAATGTAATGAAGAGACTGTCGAAAAAGACTTCACTCAAAGTGTCCGTTTGAAGAATTCTGAAATTTTGACAAATCCGGAAGTGAAACTCGGACATCTGACCGTGCATCAAAAAGAGGAAGTGCACCAATTAATGCGGGAATATACGACCATCTTTCCGGACGTTCCAAAAAGGACGAATGCATCTCATCATGACGTCATTGTGGGTGATGCGTCACCTATCAAACAGCATCCCTATCGGTTAAACCCGATAAAGCTTCAATACATGCGGAAAGAAATTCAATACATGCTTGAAAATGACATTATTGAACCCAGCAATAGTGATTGGAGTTCCCCATGTATTCTGGTTCCGAAGCCAGACGGAACTTACCGATTGTGTACGGACTTTAGAAAAGTCAATTCAGTCACCAAAACTGACTCTTATCCGATCCCACGAATCGATGACTGTATAGATAAAATTGGCAGTGCAAAATTTGTCAGTAAATTTGACTTGCTTAAAGGCTATTGGCAGGTCCCGCTTACCGAGAGAGCCAGAGAAATATCGGCATTTGCGACTCCAGATGGGCTATACCAATATAAAGTAATGCCCTTTGGTATGAAAAACGCACCAGCCACATTCCAGAGGATGATTCATTCGCTCCTAAATCATCTCGAAGGATGCGAGGCGTACATCGATGACGTCATCATCTACAGCGACACCTGGAATGACCATCTCCGAATCATGCGTACCTTCTTCGACATACTGGCGAAAGCAAACCTCACAGTGAACCTTGCGAAAAGTGAATTTTGTCATGCGACTGTAGAATATTTGGGTCACAAAGTAGGTCAAGGTTTTGTTACTCCTATCATGGCCAAGGTGGAAGCTATTTCAAAGTTCCCGATTCCTACCAATAAGAAAGAAATAATGAGATTCTTGGGAATGGCAGGATTTTACAGACAATTTTGTCCAAATTTCTCGTCAGTTGTTGGTCCACTTACCAATCTGTTACAAAAGAGAGTGAATTTTGCATGGACCAATGACTGTGACGAATCTTTTAAGAAAATCAAATGTGTTCTTATAAATAGTCCTGTCCTGTCATCTCCAAATTTTGATAAGCAATTTAAGCTTACTGTTGATGCCAGTGACGTAGGAATCGGGGCTGCTTTGTTTCAAGAAAATGATGATGGTGTAGATAGAGTTGTTTGTTATTTTTCTAAGAAATTGACAAAATGTCAAAAGAATTACTCTACTATTGAAAAAGAGTGTCTTGCATTATTGTTAGCTTTACAACATTTTGATGTTTATTTGAATGTTACTTTACATCCCAGTATTGTGTATACTGACCACAACCCTCTCACATTTTTGCACAAAATGTCAAACAAGAATCAAAGACTTACAAGGTGGAGTTTATTGTTGCAAGAGTATGATATCATTATTAACCATATCAAGGGCAAAGACAATGTGATTGCAGATGCACTATCGAGAGTTTCATGAGTGATTTTTGCAGAATTTACCACCTAAGTTTTCATTGACATTCAAACTTTTTTTAAGGGGGGAGGTGTTGTGGGTCATGTATTATTTAGTTTTACTTTATGTGTAGGTACACATGTACTTAGTCATGTTGTATTATGATTTCATAATAATTCTTTCTAGATTTTACTATGTCATGTTTATCTCATTAGAGAATATTCCAGTATGTTCTTTGTTACATCATTATCATCACATGACTGTGATTTCTAGAATTTACTCTATTGTTAATCATGGGTAATGAGTCATTGTTCTAGAAGCTTCTGGTAAATTCATTTGTATTAAGTATATATACCTGAGGAACTGTGTTGAAGGGGCATTCGCACACATTCGTAGACACGATTCATTCATCTATTCTGATATACTGGGACACTTTATTTGTTGAGACTTTAATCCATTTAACAACGTTTGGACACTGATCTTTCGAGAACGTTTGTGATTACCGGAAACCAAACATTCGATAGACTTTGTGGACCGTAACGGACACTTTGATCCGGACATTGTATTGTAAGTTGTAATCATTTTAAATATATATATTTTGTACATAATTAAACTTGTAAATTTATATTCTGTCTTTGTCTGATTTTTGCTGGCGTTTTGGGGTATTCTGACCCATAACACTTTCGATTATCGTTGTATTTTCCACTGCCTGTCTAATGAAATTTATTGTTGATCTAAGGATCAATGATACCCCCGCCCGGCATATTTTACATATAAGCAATGTAATAAAAGCTTGAAGGGGCACAATTCAACACAAAAGTGAGGAACATGACTCTTTATTTGAACTTGACCTGTATTTCTCAATGTAAATGACAAATATGGATAATGACCATATCCCTGTATACAGCACAAAATCGATAATTCAGAAAGTCAGAAACCGAAGGCATACAAAATCAGGATAAAACAGGAACCAAAGCAAACAAACAAAAACCTCCACCACATGAAAAGAAGCGAACCCCCGATATGGGATGTGAGACCAGGTGCCCAGGAAGAGTAAGCATCTCCTGGAGCTATCTCTAAGAAATAAATATATTCCCTGTGACAGTTTTCATTTAAACGTCAAGTAAGCACAAAATATTGATTTTTTTTTCAAGTTTGAAGGGACACAACTCTGCACAAAATTGAGCGTCATGACCCATATTCAAACCTAACCTGTAATTTTTGGTATAATAGCTACATTCAAGAAATAAATTGGTTATCTGTAACGGTTTTCCTTCCAATGTCCGGAAACCATAAAATTTCAAATTTTTCTAAGTTTTAAGGGGCATAACTCTGCACAAAATTGAGGGACATCACACATATTCAAACTTGACCTGTATTTCTTGGGTGTAGAAGCTGTATGCAAGAAATGAATTGATTATCTGTAACGGTTTACCTTTAAATATCCGGAAACCACAAAATTTTGAAATTTTCTAAGTTTCAAGGGGCATAACTCTGCACAAAAGTGAGGAACATGACCCATTTTGAGCTTGACCGGTATTTCTTGGTGTAAAAGCTATATGCAGGAATGAATTGATTCTCCTTTTTCCTTTAAATGTCCGGATACCACAGGTGGGACGGACGCTCACACGCACGGACGGACACGTGCATCACTACATAATTTAATTTTGCATGTAACAAGTATTTTCATTGGCTTAAAAGTTGAGGTTATTTTCCATAACCTGAAAAATATAAGAAAATACCCTTTTCTGGAACTACTTCAAAAATTAAGCAAAATGACGGACCCCGTAAACTTGATACACTGTAGATACAAGATACACGTCATTTATATATTTTCATATTTAGATATACAAATATAATCGATTGTAGCAACAGGTAAACGATTAAATGAAGTACTTACCACTAGCTTTGTAGGTAAACATATCGCGTCGGAGCGATGATAGGTCACGCTGATGAAAGATTGCATTTTTATCAAAATCTACCACTATCAAACATGTACCTGATTGTCAGATGCTTTGCCATCCCATCCAGAGTCATTCTATTCTCATCGTTTGAAATATATCAAATGACTTGGGCTGAAATGTATGAAAACAAACGCCGGCGCCGTTCAACTACAAGCCCCCATTCTTGTACTGTTGGCTGTTGTTATTAGCAACGAGGGAGATAATCCCTACGCAGTAATTTTGCATTGAACATTTTCACGATTTTCAAAGATCTAATAAGATGTACATAATGTATTACAATGTATATAACTTGAAATTAAATTATAAGGAATGTTTCTAAAATCCTTTTTGGTTATGGGAAATAACCTCAAAAAGCCTTGATTGAGACTTCTCTTCTTCCGATTTTCATTGCGATCAGTCGAAGTTATTCAGTTCTAAATCCCATAAATGGTAGCTATTCAGACATTCAGAAAACGATATAAACAAGAACGTATAAAAGGAAGAGGGAGTTATGCCCTTTGCCGTGTGGAGCTCGTAAAAAAGTTCCCCGCGAGGGGTTTGACAGTAAGTGTTTTGAATATACTTCCCTGACATTGTCGCCATAGCACTTTCTATATAGACACAACATTAGACAGTGCATGAATTTTATATATTTTCAATTCCATGCTTCACGGCGGGTGCGGCTAGCCAACAGGGGATGCTTACTCCTCCCGGGCACCTGGTCCCACATCTAGCTTGCTAGGGATACGTCGATGCTTACTTTTGTGCTCTATTGTGAGTGCTGTTGAGATTTTCGTCAGGATCTTCTTTAACTCGTTTGTGTTCTGTATAATGTGCGTGTTGTGCATACTTGTATTTTTTTTCAAGAATTTGTAAGTCTTTCTACTGATATCGGGTTTTGTTTTTATCTCTCTATCACTGATTGTTGCTTTACAAGTAGTTCCAATGTGCTTTGAACATTTTGCAGTAGTGGTTTCAGTGGGAAAAGAAAGATAACTCAAATTACTTATTACTTATGGGAGAGGAATTTTTCATCCTTGAACGTTTCGATGATTTTAGTCTAAATAATGCGGTAGGGTTCCAATTCTTTTCCTTCATGAAGAAAATTTCAAACCAATTTTCATGCACCAGACACGTGTTTCGAATATGAAATTCTCATCAGTGATGCTTCCAGCCAAATTACTTTTAATCAGCAGCCAATATTGATTTCACTAGCGCCCTCTTGTGTTATTTTTAGAAGTAAAATTTCTGCATTTACTTTACAGAGAGTGCACGGCTCCAAATTTCCTGTAGGGTCGATTCAGTAGCATATCCAAATAAAATCTATGTTCAAAATAGCATTTAATTTCGATGATATTTTTCGGTGAAATGGCAAGTTTCCGAAACAGCAAAATATATATATATATATCACATTGATAAAGGGCCAAAACAAAGCTTCTTTCATGCGACCGAGCTGGAAAGAAGTAATTAATAAACTTGACAAACATCAAGTCAAGGGGAACGATTCTAACTGCTCCACACTACAACAAGATATGAACTTGTGCATATATTAATAATGCGGTAGCTAGGTTCCAACTCTAAAGAAACAAAGAGGAATTCAGTAATAACGGGTCGTCAGAATCTTCAAGTAGGTAGGAACTCATTGCACCCATGCCATATAGTATAATTTTTCGTGTAACATACTTTCATATTTTCAAATATCACGGAAAAGTTAAAACAGTCATTCTAGAAAAAAAATTAACCTATCATTTTCGTCATCGATAGTCCCTGATGAGTCATTGCTAATGGAAATGCTCAAATGAGTGAGTGAAATCCTAACACAAAAGCAGAATCCAAAATTTTAATCAATATATGACAACCGTCACGTCTTCAACTTCAAGAAATAGAGTATACTACTTTAGGTATTTCACAACCTGCATTTAATGGTGACATGATTCACAAATTAGAAGGATGAAAGGAAGACAGCATAACTATCAAAAATGCGTCAAAATAATCAAACGCCTTTTATACCGTGGATATGATCCTAATGTCACCAGACGGACACTAGGCTTGGTACTTGACCAATCTACAACCTTCTACCAGCAGCGCATTCTTAAGACTTACACTCTGACCGACTGTGACGACGGGACTCCATGACGAGCCCTGTCTAAACCTCTTTAGAGAAGACACGGCCCCGACCAATTGTCCTCTCTGAATGTCTGTCGGACTCCTTGGGTGATAACATACATGAGCTCGTAACAGCCGGCAGAGCATGGACTGCATTTCGTACGCCCCTATCCCATTTATATATTATTTACGTATTAATCTGTGTTGCTTGAGCACCTGCGTTGTGCTGTCTTGTTTGTAGGGTCATCTTTAGTGAAAAGGTTATTTTACACAACAATACTGAGCGTTCTTCGAGACCTTTGGGTAACCGGGAAAGTGGGAGGGTTGTGTGCATGTAATTCAGGATAACCACACCATCTGTTACTAACGTGGCTGATGGCCACCCTAAGTCGGTACCGATTTCCATGGGTCTCGTTGGTTTATGTCTGGTCTTTTGTGTTCGATGTTTGATAAAACAAAAGAGGGGATCTCTAACAACACCAAGTTGCAGCACCCACAGCAAAACCCCAAAACACCCAATGCAAAAACACAAAGCAGACAAGCACAGAAAGAGACGAAAAAGGGACAAGGAACGTCAACGCACAACACAGAAACATCAAACACAAAGGACTACACATATGATGTCTCGTTTGCTGTTCCTTGTATCTTGCTGTGTGTGTCTTCTCTGTGTTTTCACTTGGGGTGTGTTGCTCTTGGTTCTGCAACTGAGTCTTGTTGGATATTCCCTCCTTTCTTTCAAAATCAATATATGACAACCATCACGTCTTCGACTTCAAAATCAATATATGACAACCGTCAGGTCTTCAACTTCAAAATTAATATTTTACAACCGTCAGGACTTCAACTTCAAAATTGATATTTTACAACCGTCAGGTCTTCAACTTCAAAATCAATATATGACAACCGTCACATCTTCAACTTCAAAATTAATATATGACAACCGTCACGTCTTCAACTTCAAAATCAATATATGGTAACCGTCACATCTTCAACTTCAAAATCAATATATGACAACCGTCACGTCCTCGACTTCAAAATCAATATATGACAACCGTCACATCTTCAACTTCAAAATCAATATATGACAACCGTCACATCTTCAACTTCAAAATTAATATATGACAACCGTCACGTCTTCAACTTCAAAATCAATATATGACAACCGTCACGTCCTCGACTTCAAAATCAATATATGACAACCGTCAGGTCTTCAACTCTAAAATCAATATATGACAACCATCACGTCTTCAACTTCAAAATCAATATATGACAACCATCACGTCTTTAACTTCAAAATCAATATATGACATCCGTCACTTCTTCAACTTCAAAATCAATATATGACAACCATCACGTCTTTAACTTCAAAATCAATATATGACATCCGTCACGTCTTCAACTTCAAAATCAATATATGACATCCGTCACGTCTTCAACTTCAAAATCAATATATGACAACCGTCACATCTTCAACTTCAAAATCAATATATGACAACCGTCACATCTTCAACTTCAAAATCAATGTATGACAACCGTCACAACTTCAACTTCAAAATCAATATATGACAACCGTCACATCTTCAACGTGAAAATCAATATATGACAACCATCACGTCTTCAACTTCAAAATCAATATATGACATCCGTCACGTCTTCAACTTCAAAATCAATATATGACATCCGTCACGTCTTCAACTTCAAAATCAATATATGACAACCGTCACATCTTCAACTTCAAAATCAATATATGGCAACCATCACGTCTTCAACTTCAAAATCAATATATGACAACCATCACGTCTTCAACTTCAAAATCAATATATGACAACTATCACGTCTTCAACTTCAAAATCAATATATGGCAACCGTCACGTCTTCAACTTCAAAATCAATATATGACAACCGTCACGTCTTCAACTTCAAAATCAATATATGACAACCGTCACATCTTCAACTTCAAAATCAATATATGACATCCGTCACGTCTTCAACTTCAAAATCAATATATGACAACCGTCACATCTTCAACTTCAAAATCAATATATAGCATCCATCAGGTCTTCAACTTCAAAATCAATATATGACATCCGTCACATCTTCAACTTCAAAATCAATATATGACATCCGTCACATCTTCAACTTCAAAATCAATATATGACAACCATCACGTCTTCAACTTCAAAATCAATATATGACATCCGTCACGTCTTCAACTTCAAAATCAATATATGACAACCGTCACGTCTTCAACTTCAAAATCAATATATGACAACCATCACGTCTTCAACTTCAAAATAACAAAAGAAAGGAGGGCGTCTCCAACCGGACTCAGTTGTATGCTCTATAACAAAACATAGAAACAGAACCGACCATCTACAACTACTTCCGAGTTGAATCGCTTTGAGGACCATTGATACGGCCATTGAGAACTGACAGGCACAAATGAAGCAAGTGATCCAAATATTACATACGTCATAAAGACATTAAAGATGTCAACGAAACACTAAATACGTCAACAAAGCACAAAGCATAAAAGACAACACATAAACCAACCAGACTAAAGAACGACCATCTATCACGTAAGTAGCAGATGGTGTGGTTATCCGGATTTCGTGGGAGAGCGTAGAATTGTTGCTTATAATAGCCTCCGCCAAGCCAGACAGTAGTGCCTGAGTTACAAAGAAGTTAAAAGAAGGGAGGGGATCTCCAACGAAACCAATGGGTAACCGGTGCCGACTTTGGACAACCATTTGCCACACAAGTAGCAAAAGGTGTGGTTATCCTGGATTGCGTGCGCACAACCCTCTAATGTCTCCACTTACCCAGAGGAAGAACGAACAATTGTGGAGAAAAACAGCCTCCTCACTGTTAGATGACTACACACAAACAAGACCGTAAAAGACCCAAGCAACATAGATGAATATGTAAATGGATATAAAAAGAGGGCGCACGTAATACAATCCGTGCTCTGCCGACGTGAGTTCATGTATGTAATCACCTGAGGAGTCCGACTGACATTCAGAGAGGACATGTGTCGGGGCCCTGTCTTCTCTAAAGAAGTTTGGACAGGGCCCGTCATGGAGTCCCTTCGTCACAGTCAGTCAGAGTGCAAGTCTCAAGAATGCGCTGGTAGAAGACTGTTGATTGGTCAAGTACCAAGCCTAGTGTCCGTCAATCTCTGCCATGGTGGTGGTGTGTATTCATATCACAATTCATACGTTCTTCAAAAACAAGATGAATTCAATTACATCGGTCATGTGTTTGTGTTTTTCATTTCAGAAAAATCCGGACGCAAAAAAAAACTAGTTTTGTGACCTTATTTTGAGTACTTTGAGAATGACCATATCTTAAACGTTAGCATTCTATGATAATTCTTCTCTGTTGTATCCACCATTAATGTCGCTTTGTCAATTGAGACAGAGTGAATAGAACAAGAAAAGAAATTTAATTTTTGTGTAACTGACTCTTTGGATCTTTCTCTCTGCTCAGTTTCGAGCACCACTGACAGGACTTTACTTGTTTATCTGCACGTATGATGTACTAAACGAAAGGAGGGGATCTCCAACGAGACCCGGTTGCAGCACCAGCAGCAAAAACATCAAAACACCCCAAGTGGAAAAAAACGGAGAAGACATAAACAACAAGAGACTCAAAATGGAGAAGGAACAGCAAACACGACATCAAAATATCAAACACAAAAGACTACACATAAAACCAATGAGACCAATGGGCAATCGGTGCCAACTTAGGACGGCCATCTGCTATGTTTGTAGTAAATGGTCTAATTATCCGGATAACGTGCTCTCAAACAACGCACAATTGTGGTGTAAAATAACCACCCTACTGTAAGATGACCACGACAAGACAACAAAATGCAGGGACCTGAGTAACGTCCAAATGCCGATTTTAAATACTCCCGATGAAAGAGGTAAATTATCGTTTGCTAGATAGGTTGAAGGACTCTGTTTGCTGATAGTACCCATGTCTATACTTTCTTTTCTACTCAAAGATATAGAATATGTCATTATTGTCTTATATTTTTAGCAGCTTGAAGTGTAATTACGTATCTGTTCACCTTCAAACGGACGGCAGAATATTTCTTATTTCAAAAAATAACATTTCTCTTATAGGAAAAGTTTAAGTCTTTATGTAAAAGTCATACCTTAGGTATTCAATTAAGAATAAAAAGGACACTGATAATATAGTTCTTAGGTGTATTTTCCTACATCAAAATTGTTGCCTTCTGCACCGTACAAGGCAAATTCACGCAGAATTGACCCTTTGTGAGTCCAGGAAAAAGAAACACCAATTGTGGTATATCGGAACATTATGAAAAATCGATATTTTTGCTTAGTGTACCATTAAAGTATTTCTGTACAGGCTGTAGACGCACAAATTTAGTAATTTTTAAAACACTTGAATGGAGACTGCATCTACTTAATTGAAAAATAGAAAATTGTTTATCAATTAAGTCACATATTTATTACAAAATTATTTTCTAGAAATACAAATATTTTTTATTCATCTATCAATAAGATCTTTGTTATTCAGAAGCTGCTAATAGCGTGATAGACTATTTTTCTTAGAATAAGCAAATCAAAAGCAATTACCAATTTAAGTTTAAATCAGCTTCAAAATCTAAGTTACTTATTTATTTGTTCAACCTTGAATCATTTAATTTCCATTGTTATTATTAAGAAATGATTCTTATTGACCGTGATATCCTTATCAACACAAAACAGAAGTACGCGCTTAGCAACGTCATTAGCAACGTCGTTAGCAAAACGATTTAAAAGCTGCAAATAAACATTGAAAAGCGACGAAATAAAATGATAAGTAATCAATGTAAAAAATCTTTAATGGTTTATCAAGGTAACAAGGCTACGCGCACGATGCAGTTTTCCCTCAATTTTTGGTGTTGATACCTAGATCAACCACAACCAAAAATATTACAATGATTCCTTGATCGTTTTAAGTACCATCATTGAGGACTCGTTATACGAAACATGCAATTCTAGGTCATTAAGAATTTAATTGTCGAGAAAGCTGCATGTTCCCTGCTGCCTGACAGCAAATTCAGATATTTCCTTTTTCAATGGCAATAATAAAAAACGGCAACGTAAAACGCTTTGGAATAGTTCAAGAGGAAATCTGGAGGGGTCTAGAGAATCTTGTAGCATTCTGGTCTCTTTTTAGCTCACCTGAGGGAAGCTCAAGACCGGCGTACGTCTGTCGTCCGTCGTAAACTTTTCACGTTTTCATTTTCGGCTTCTTCTCCAGGACGTCTGAAGAGCTTTTAATAAAACTTGGTAGGTATAAAGTACTAATGGTCCATACAAGAAGGGAGGTGATCTCCAACAAGACCCTGTTGCAGTACGAACAGCAAAACACCCGATGCAAAAACACAGAAGACGAGCATAATATGGGACGAAAAAGAGACATACGACGTGTAAACATCAAACACAAAAGACTACACATAAACCGACGAGACGAATAGGAAACAGGTGACGACTTTGGACGGTCATTTGCCACGCAAGTAGCAAATGGTGTGGTTATCCTGGATTACGTGTGCACAACCCTCTCACTTCTCCAATTACCCAGAGGTCTCGAAGAACGTACAATTGTGGTGTAAATCAACCTCCTCACTGTAAAATGACCTCACACAAACAAGGCCGCAAAACGTAGAGGCCCCAACAACACAGATGGATATAAAAAGAAGGCGTGCGTAATACAGTCCGTGCTCTGCCGACTGTAGCGAGCTCAAGTGCGTAATACAGTCCGTGCTCTGCCGACTGTAAAGAGCTCATGCTCTCCTCCCCTCTTTCATGTATGTAATCACCCGACGAGTCCGACTGACATTCAGAGAGGACAGGTGATCGGGGCCCTGTCTTCTCTAAAGAGGTTTGGACAGGACCCGTCATGGAGTCCCGTCGTCACAGTCAGTCAGAGTGCAAGTCCCAAGGATGCGCTGGTACAAGACTGTAAATTGGTCACGTACCAAGCCTAGTGTCCGTATAAAAGGCGTTTAATGATTCTGACGCATTTTCGATGGTTATGTTGCCTACCTTTGATCCTTTTAATTTTGTTTATCATATCACCATCAAAGACAGGTAGTGTAATACCCAAAGTAATGTACTCTGTTGCGTGTTTAGATCCGAAGTTTAAAAGAAATTGACTCTAGCGTACCGATCGAATGAGCTGTGATATGTAAATGCCGTATGACGGTAATCTTGGAACATCACCATCAAGCCAGGGGCAATGAACTATGTTGAATCCAAAATCATCCCTTTTGTCATATTCACTTGTATGAATTTTTCCGTTTACAATTTTGATATTTAGGTCCAAAATGGTGTTGCTGTATTTGTAACGTTTGCCTTGTTAAGTGTTAATTCTTGTTGATAAATTTCATTCTTGTATAATTCAAAAGCAGGATTGTCAATAGTTAGAATATCCTCTAGAAGTTTTATTGTTTTTCTCAAAGATCTGTTAACAGGTGGCGCCAACACAGGCATAAGTAGGTCACAGGGGGTACACTCCTTTTACAAACTTCTTCACAACCGTAGCACGTATCAATAAACTTAAAGCATCAGGATGATCTAGAGAGATGTCTTAATAAATGTTGTTATTTTCTATTCCACTAGGAAATCAAGTTTTTTTCCTTTGCCAAACTTCTTCTTGTTTGATATGCTTTGTTAACATGGTTTCAGGTGAGAGATCGTGGACCTCTTGGGCCTCTTATTTAGCTCACCCGAGCGAAGCGCAAGTGAGCTATTGTCATAGCGCACCGTTCTGCGTGTCGTTTGTCCGGCGTCCGTCGTTAATTTTTCACGCTTTCGACTTCTTCACCACAATCACTGAAGGGATTTTGATGAAACTTGGTTGGAATGATGTATTCATGGTTCCGTTCGAGTGTTAAATAATCTCTTTCGTCCGGATTCATCAACAGGTGTACTCATTTGCTGAATATTTGTCATGTTTAAGTCATTCAATGGTTTTATATTGATTTTGGTTGAAAATTATATTTTTCGTAATTTTTTTTCATAGTTGAAAAAGGAAAGGGTGTATTTTCATACATATTGGACACCTCCAGAGCCACTGATAGGTTTTTAAAGAAACTTGATAGGAATGAAGTACTCATGTCCCCTGTTTTTTTTATCCAGATCTGTCATAAGGTGGCACCACAACAGGCAAGTAGGCAGGGTACCCTCCTTTGACAAACTTCTTCAGAACCGAGGCAGTCATTGATAAACCTAGTAAAGCACCAGGATGATCTGGAGTGTGTCTTAAGATGTGTTGTTATTTTTGGTTCCACTCGGAAATGAACTATTTGACACGGGTTTTTTTTACTTTGTCAACAATGCTCATTTTTTAACTTTTTCTTTAAATAACTCAATAAATGTATCTTTCGGTACTTTTTGGACATAATAATTTCACACGTTTTGGACATATAACATTGTTTAGACTGAGGATCACTGACGAGGGTTAAGTACCAAAACGTACATGTCTGGTCCAAGTCTTAAATGCATCTGGTCTTAAATGAAGCTATTGAATTTAAAGATGTTTAACATTTGAACTACTGGGCGAGTGTCACTGCTGTTTGACCAAGAGTCCCGGAGGGCTAATGCAGCCAAGGTCGATCAACTTCGGTTGATCATCTGTCTCTTTAACGCATTTGAAATTTTCTGTTACAAAATTTCATTAAATTCCTAAAACATGGGTCCTGTAGCATAATATCCCACCCATTCTGCTACATCTTTTGGTACTTTTTTTGGACATATTAATTTCACACTTTTTTGTCATATTACATTACTTAGACTGAGGATCACTGACGAGGGTTAAGTACCCTAAACGTGCATGTCTGGTCCATGCTGTAAATTTATCTGGTCTTAAATAATGCTAATAAATTTGAAGACGTTTAACATTTGAACTACTGGGTGAGTGTCACTGCTGGTGGACCAAGAGTCCCCGAGGGCACATGTAGCCAAGTTCGATCAAAACTCTTCGGTCCATGGTCTGTCTCTTCAACGCATTTGAAATATTCTGTTACAAAATTTCATGAAATTCCTAAAAGGTGGGTCTTGTAGCATCATATCCCACCCACTCTGCTACATCTTTAGGTACTTTTTCGGACATAATAATTTCACACTTTTTGGTCATATTGCATTGTTTAGATCACTAGCGAGGGTTAAGTACCCGAAACGTGCATGTCTGGTCCATGCTGCAAATGTATCTGGTCTTAAATGATGCTATTAAATTTGAATACGTTGAACACTTCTACACTCATTTACTGCATATTTGTCATATTTAAGTTACTAAATGCTTTGATATACATCATATGCTAAAATCTTCTCTTGGAATTTTTATGATTTTTTTTTTAATTTTGGATATGTTTACATTGCACATGGACCGCTCTCCAAAACAAATCTTCCTTTTTCATTTTTCAATTTTTCAGCTTCTTATTTCCTGCAGGGTTTATTCAGAAGCGTAAAGTACGTGCTCTGCTGGCTGTAGCGAGCTCATAGATGTTACCACCGAGGAGTTCATAGATATAACCTCTATATTGATTCCACACAGTCTGAATCTAATTAGGAAGTTTCCTTATCTGAGTTTAGATACCATTACCATATTATGGCAGCATTGGTAATTGTTTACAAACTTGTATTTATTTAAGCAACTTTGAATTTGCAAGGCTCAAACATACAACGAACTTTGTTTTTAGAATATCGGTTTATGATTAATTTTCTGAATTGTCGATTTTGTGCTGTGTGTGGAGACATGGTCATTATCCATATTTGTCATTTTCACCGGATTTTTGTAGAGATTCTTCATTAAGCTTGCATTGTGCTTCATGTTTTGATAGTCTATTATTATTGTCTCCGTCTGTCTGTCTCCTTTTTCTCGTGATCTAGTGTGTGCCGCTGTAGTTAATGTTCGGGATCTTCTCCTTTATCTTTGATTTCTGCTGTCTCTTATAAGGATTTGTAAGCGTATCGAATGTGCTTACTGAATTATGATTATGGCTCTGTGTTTCCCTTATCTCTGATTACTTGTGTATTTTTTAAGGATTTGTAAGTCTGTCGATTGTGATTTTTGAATTCTGATTATGACTCTGTGTTTCCCTTATCTCTGATTACTTGTGTATTTTTTAAGGATTTGTAAGTCTATCGATTATGATTGTTGAATTCTGATTATTACTCTGTGTTTCCCTTATCTCTGATTACTGTGTATTTTTTAAGGATTTGTAAGTCTATCGATTGTGATTTTTGAATTCTGATTATGACTCTGTATTTCCCTTATCTCTGATTACTTGTGTATTTTTTAAGGATTTGTAAGTCTATCTATTGTGATTTTTGAATTCTGATTATGACTCTGTGTTTCCCTTATCTCTGATTACTTGTGTATTTTTTAAGGATTTATAAGTCTATCGATTGTTATTTTTGAATTCTGATTATGACTCTGTCAAAAATCATAATAGATAGACTCTGATTACTTTTAGGATTTGTAAGTCTATCGATTGTGATTTTTGAATTCTGATTATGTCTCTGTGTTTCCCTTATCTCTGATTACTTGTGTATTTTTAAGGATTTGTAAGTCTATCTATTGTGATTTTTGAATTCTGATTATGACTCTGTGTTTCCCTTATCTCTGATTACTTGTGTATTTTTATGGATCTGTAAGCCTATCGATTGTTATTTTTGAATTCTGATGATGACTCTGTGTTTCCCTTATCTCTGATTACTTGTGTATTTTTTAAGGATTTGTAAGTCTATCGATTGTGATTTTTGAATTCTGATTATGACTCTGTGTTTCCCTTATCTCTGATTACTTGTGTATTTTTTAAGGATTTGTAAGTCTATCGGTTGTGATTTTTGAATTCTGATTATGACTCTGTGTTTCCCTTATCTCTGATTACTTGTGTATTTTTTAAGGATTTGTAAGTCTATCCATTGTGATTTTTGAATTCTGATTATGACTCTGTGTTTCCCTTATCTCTGATTACTTGTGTATTTTTAGGGATTTGTAAGTCTATCGATTGTGATTTTTGAATTCTGATTATGACCCTGTGTTTCCCTTATCTCTGATTACTTGTGTAATTTTTAAGGATTTGTAAGACTGTCGATTGTCAGTTTTGAATTCTGATTATGACTCTGTGTTTCCCTTATCTCTGATTACTTGTGTATTTTTTAATGATTTGTAAGTCTATCTATTGTGATTTTTGAATTCTGATTATGACTCTGTGTTTCCCTTATCTCTGATTTCTTGTGTATTTTTTTAAGGATTTGTAAGTCTATCTATTATGATTTTTGAATTCTGATGATGACTCTGTGTTTCCCTTATCTCTGATTACTTGTGTATTTTTTAAGGATTTGTAAGTCTATCGATTGTGATTTTTGATTTCTGATTATGACTCTGTGTTTCCCTTATCTCTGATTTCTTGTGTATTTTTTAAGGATTTGTAAGTCTATCGATTGTTATTTTTGAATTCTGATTATGACTCTGTGTTTCCCTTATCTCTGATTATTTGTGTCTTTTATTAAGGATTTGAACGTCTATCGATTGTGATTTTTGAATTCTGATTATGACTCTGTGTTTCCCTTATCTCTGATTACTTGTGTATTTTTTAAGGATTTGCAAGTCTATCCATTGTGATTTTTGAATTCTGATTATTCCTCTGTGTTTCCCTTATCTCTGATAACTTGTGTATTTGTTAAGGATTTGTAAGTCTATCTATAGTGATTTTTGAATTCTGATTATTCCTCTGTGTTTTCCTTATCTCTGATTACTTGTGTCTTTTTTAAGGATTTGTAAGTCTATCTATTGTGATTTTTGAATTCTGATTATGACTCTGTGTTTCCCTTATCTCTGATTACTTGTGATTTTATTTAAGGATTTATAAGTCTGTCGATTATAATTTTTGAATTCTGATTATGACCCTGTGTTTCCCTTATCTCTGATTACTTGTGTATTTTTTAAGGATTTGTAAGTCTATCTATTGTGATTTTTGAATTCTGATTATGACTCTGTGTTTCCCTTATCTCTGATTACTTGTGTATTTTTTAAGGATTTGGAAGTCTATCTATTGTGATTTTTGAATTCTGATTATGACTCTGTGTTTCCCTTATCTCTGATTACTTGTGTATTTTTTAAGGATTTGTAAGTCTATCTATTGTGATTTTTGAATTCTGATTATGACCCTGTGTTTCCCTTATCTCTGATTACTTGTGTATTTTTTAAGGATTTGTAAGTCTATCTATTGTGATTTTTGAATTCTGATTATGACCCTGTGTTTCCCTTATCTCTGATTATTTGTTTCTTTTATTAAGGATTTGAACGTCTATCGATTGTGATTTTTAAATTCTGATTATGACTCTGTGTTTCCCTTATATCTGATTACTTGTGTATTTTTTAAGGATTTGTAAGTCTATCTATTGTGATTTTTGAATTCTGATTATGACCCTGTGTTTCCCTTATCTCTGATTATTTGTTTCTTTTATTAAGGATTTGAACGTCTATCGATTGTGATTTTTGAATTCTGATTATGACTCTATGTTTCCCTTATCTCTGATTACTTGTGTATTTTTTAAGGATTTGTAAGTCTATCTATTGTGATTTTTGAATTCTGATTATGACTCTGTGTTTCCCTTATATCTGATTACTTGTGTATTTTTTAAGGATTTGTAAGTCTATTGATTGTGATTTTTGAATTCTGATTATGACTCTGTGTTTCCCTTATCTCTGATTACTTGTGTATTTTTTAAGGATTTGTAAGTCTATCCATTGTGATTTTTGAATTCTGATTATTCCTCTGTGTTTCCCTTATCTCTGATAACTTGTGTATTTGTTAAGGGTTTGTAAATCTATCTATTGTGATTTTTGAATTCTGATTATTCCTCTGTGTTTTCCTTATCTCTGATTACTGTGACTGTGATTTTTGAATTCTGATTATGACTCTATGTTTCCCTTATCTCTGATTACTTGTGTATTTTTTAAGGATTTGTAAGTCTATGTATTGTGATTTTTGAATTCTGATTATGACCCTGTGTTTCCCTTATCTCTGATTACTTGTGTATTTTTTAAGGATTTGTAAGTCTGTCGATTGTGATTTTTGAATTATCTCTGATTACTTGTGTATTTTATTTTAGGATTTGTAAGTCTGTCGATTATAATTTTTGAATTCTGATTATAACCCTTTGTTTCCCTTATCTCTGATTACTTGTGTATTTTTTAAGGATTTGTAAGTCTATATATTGTGATTTGTGAATTCTGATTATGACTCTGTGTTTCCCTTATCTCTGATTACTTGTGTATTTTTTAAGGATTTGTAAGTCTATCTATTGTGATTTTTGAATTCTGATTATAACCCTTTGTTTCCCTTATCTCTGATTTCTTGTGTATTTTTTTAAGGATTTGTAAGTCTATCTATTATGATTTTTGAATTCTGATTATGACTCTGTTTTTCCCTGATCTCTGATTTCTTGTGTATTTTTTAAGGATTTGTATGTCTATCTATTGTTATTTTTGAATTCTGATTATGACTCTGTGTTTCCCTTATCTCTGATTATTTGTTTCTTTTATTAAGGATTTGAACGTCTATCGATTGTGATTTTTGAATTCTGATTATGACTCTATGTTTCCCTTATCTCTGATTACTTGTGTATTTTTTAAGGATTTGCAAGTCTATCTATTGTGATTTTTGAATTCTGATTATGACTCTGTGTTTCCCTTATATCTGATTACTTGTGTATTTTTTAAGGATTTGTAAGTCTATTGATTGTGATTTTTGAATTCTGATTATGACTCTGTGTTTCCCTTATCTCTGATTACTTGTGTATTTTTTAAGGATTTGTAAGTCTATCCATTGTGATTTTTGAATTCTGATTATTCCTCTGTGTTTCCCTTATCTCTGATAACTTGTGTATTTGTTAAGGGTTTGTAAGTCTATCTATTGTGATTTTTGAATTCTGATTATTCCTCTGTGTTTTCCTTATCTCTGATTACTGTGACTGTGATTTTTGAATTCTGATTATGACTCTATGTTTCCCTTATCTCTGATTACTTGTGTATTTTTTAAGGATTTGTAAGTCTATGTATTGTGATTTTTGAATTCTGATTATGACCCTGTGTTTCCCTTATCTCTGATTACTTGTGTATTTTTTAAGGATTTGTAAGTCTGTCGATTGTGATTTTTGAATTATCTCTGATTACTTGTGTATTTTATTTTAGGATTTGTAAGTCTGTCGATTATAATTTTTGAATTCTGATTATAACCCTTTGTTTCCCTTATCTCTGATTACTTGTGTATTTTTTAAGGATTTGTAAGTCTATATATTGTGATTTGTGAATTCTGATTATGACTCTGTGTTTCCCTTATCTCTGATTACTTGTGTATTTTTTAAGGATTTGTAAGTCTATCTATTGTGATTTTTGAATTCTGATTATAACCCTTTGTTTCCCTTATCTCTGATTTCTTGTGTATTTTTTTAAGGATTTGTAAGTCTATCTATTATGATTTTTGAATTCTGATTATGACTCTGTTTTTCCCTGATCTCTGATTTCTTGTGTATTTTTTAAGGATTTGTATGTCTATCTATTGTTATTTTTGAATTCTGATTATGACTCTGTGTTTCCCTTATCTCTGATTTCTTGTGTATTTTTTAAGGATTTGTAAGTCTATCTATTGTGATTTTTGAATTCTGATTATGACTCTATGTTTCCCTTATCTCTGATTACTTGTGTATTTTTTAAGGATTTGTAAGTCTATCTATTGTGATTTTTGAATTCTGATTATGACCCTGTGTTTCCCTTATCTCTGATTATTTGTGTCTTTTATTAAGGATTTGAACGTCTATCGATTGTGATTTTTGAATTCTGATTATTCCTCTGTGTTTCCCTTTTCTCTGATAACTTGTGTATTTGTTAAGGATTTGTAAGTCTATCCATTGTGATTTTTGAATTCTGATTATTCCTCTGTGTTTCCCTTATCTCTGATAACTTGTGTATTTGTTAAGGATTTGTAAGTCTATCCATTGTGATTTTTGAATTCTGATTATGACTCTGTGTTTCCCTTATCTCTGATAACTTGTGTATTTGTTAAGGATTTGTAAGTCTATCCATTGTGATTTTTGAATTCTGATTATGACTCTGTGTTTCCCTTATCTCTGATAACTTGTGTTTTTGTTAAGGATTTGTAAGTCTATCTATTATGATTTTAGCATTCTGATTATGACTCTGTGTTTCCCTTATCTCTGATAACTTGTGTATTTGTTAAGGATTTGTAAGTCTATCTATTATGATTTTAGAATTATGATTATGACTCTGTGTTTCCATCATCTCTGATTACTTGTGTATTTTTTAAGGATTTGTAAGTCTATCTATTATGATTTTTGAATTCTGATTATTCCTCTGTGTTTCCCTTATCTCTGATAACTTGTGTATTTGTTAAGGATTTGTAAGTCTATCCATTGTGATTTTTGAATTCTGATTATGACTCTGTGTTTCCCTTATCTCTGATTACTTGTGTATTTTTTAAGGATTTGTAAGTCTATCTATTGTGATTTTTGAATTCTGATTATTCCTCTGTGTTTTCCTTATCTCTGATTACTTGTGTCTTTTTTAAGGATTTGTAAGTCTATCTATTGTGATTTTTGAATTCTGATTATGACTCTGTGTTTCCCTTATCTCTGATAACTTGTGTATTTTTTAAGGATTTGTAAGTCTATCTATTATGATTTTTGAATTCTGATTATTCCTCTGTGTTTCCCTTATCTCTGATAACTTGTGTATTTGTTAAGGATTTGTAAGTCTATCCATTGTGATTTTTGAATTCTGATTATGACTCTGTGTTTCCCTTATCTCTGATAACTTGTGTATTTGTTAAGGATTTGTAAGTCTATCCATTGTGATTTTTGAATTCTGATTATGACTCTGTGTTTCCCTTATCTCTGATTACTGTGTATTTTTTAAGGATTTGTAAGTCTATCGATTGTGATTTTTGAATTCTGATTATGACTCTGTATTTCCCTTATCTCTGATTACTTGTGTATTTTTTAAGGATTTGTAAGTCTATCTATTGTGATTTTTGAATTCTGATTATGACTCTGTGTTTCCCTTATCTCTGATTACTTGTGTATTTTTTAAGGATTTATAAGTCTATCGATTGTTATTTTTGAATTCTGATTATGACTCTGTCAAAAATCATAATAGATAGACTCTGATTACTTTTAGGATTTGTAAGTCTATCGATTGTGATTTTTGAATTCTGATTATGTCTCTGTGTTTCCCTTATCTCTGATTACTTGTGTATTTTTAAGGATTTGTAAGTCTATCTATTGTGATTTTTGAATTCTGATTATGACTCTGTGTTTCCCTTATCTCTGATTACTTGTGTATTTTTATGGATCTGTAAGCCTATCGATTGTTATTTTTGAATTCTGATGATGACTCTGTGTTTCCCTTATCTCTGATTACTTGTGTATTTTTTAAGGATTTGTAAGTCTATCGATTGTGATTTTTGAATTCTGATTATGACTCTGTGTTTCCCTTATCTCTGATTACTTGTGTATTTTTTAAGGATTTGTAAGTCTATCGGTTGTGATTTTTGAATTCTGATTATGACTCTGTGTTTCCCTTATCTCTGATTACTTGTGTATTTTTTAAGGATTTGTAAGTCTATCCATTGTGATTTTTGAATTCTGATTATGACTCTGTGTTTCCCTTATCTCTGATTACTTGTGTATTTTTAGGGATTTGTAAGTCTATCGATTGTGATTTTTGAATTCTGATTATGACCCTGTGTTTCCCTTATCTCTGATTACTTGTGTAATTTTTAAGGATTTGTAAGACTGTCGATTGTCAGTTTTGAATTCTGATTATGACTCTGTGTTTCCCTTATCTCTGATTACTTGTGTATTTTTTAATGATTTGTAAGTCTATCTATTGTGATTTTTGAATTCTGATTATGACTCTGTGTTTCCCTTATCTCTGATTACTTGTGTATTTTTGAAGGATTTGTAAGTCTATCGATTGTAATTTTTGAATTCTGATGATGACTCTGTGTTTCCCTTATCTCTGATTACTTGTGTATTTTTTAAGGATTTGTAAGTCTATCGATTGTGATTTTTGATTTCTGATTATGACTCTGTGTTTCCCTTATCTCTGATTTCTTGTGTATTTTTTAAGGATTTGTAAGTCTATCGATTGTTATTTTTGAATTCTGATTATGACTCTGTGTTTCCCTTATCTCTGATTATTTGTGTCTTTTATTAAGGATTTGAACGTCTATCGATTGTGATTTTTGAATTCTGATTATGACTCTGTGTTTCCCTTATCTCTGATTACTTGTGTATTTTTTAAGGATTTGCAAGTCTATCCATTGTGATTTTTGAATTCTGATTATTCCTCTGTGTTTCCCTTATCTCTGATAACTTGTGTATTTGTTAAGGTTTTGTAAGTCTATCTATAGTGATTTTTGAATTCTGATTATTCCTCTGTGTTTTCCTTATCTCTGATTACTTGTGTCTTTTTTAAGGATTTGTAAGTCTATCTATTGTGATTTTTGAATTCTGATTATGACTCTGTGTTTCCCTTATCTCTGATTACTTGTGATTTTATTTAAGGATTTATAAGTCTGTCGATTATAATTTTTGAATTCTGATTATGACCCTGTGTTTCCCTTATCTCTGATTACTTGTGTATTTTTTAAGGATTTGTAAGTCTATCTATTGTGATTTTTGAATTCTGATTATGACTCTGTGTTTCCCTTATCTCTGATTACTTGTGTATTTTTTAAGGATTTGGAAGTCTATCTATTGTGATTTTTGAATTCTGATTATGACTCTGTGTTTCCCTTATCTCTGATTACTTGTGTATTTTTTAAGGATTTGTAAGTCTATCTATTGTGATTTTTGAATTCTGATTATGACCCTGTGTTTCCCTTATCTCTGATTATTTGTTTCTTTTATTAAGGATTTGAACGTCTATCGATTGTGATTTTTAAATTCTGATTATGACTCTGTGTTTCCCTTATATCTGATTACTTGTGTATTTTTTAAGGATTTGTAAGTCTATCTATTGTGATTTTTGAATTCTGATTATGACCCTGTGTTTCCCTTATCTCTGATTATTTGTTTCTTTTATTAAGGATTTGAACGTCTATCGATTGTGATTTTTGAATTCTGATTATGACTCTATGTTTCCCTTATATCTGATTACTTGTGTATTTTTTAAGGATTTGTAAGTCTATCTATTGTGATTTTTGAATTCTGATTATGACTCTGTGTTTCCCTTATATCTGATTACTTGTGTATTTTTTAAGGATTTGTAAGTCTATTGATTGTGATTTTTGAATTCTGATTATGACTCTGTGTTTCCCTTATCTCTGATTACTTGTGTATTTTTTAAGGATTTGTAAGTCTATCCATTGTGATTTTTGAATTCTGATTATTCCTCTGTGTTTCCCTTATCTCTGATAACTTGTGTATTTGTTAAGGGTTTGTAAATCTATCTATTGTGATTTTTGAATTCTGATTATTCCTCTGTGTTTTCCTTATCTCTGATTACTGTGACTGTGATTTTTGAATTCTGATTATGACTCTATGTTTCCCTTATCTCTGATTACTTGTGTATTTTTTAAGGATTTGTAAATCTATGTATTGTGATTTTTGAATTCTGATTATGACCCTGTGTTTCCCTTATCTCTGATTACTTGTGTATTTTTTAAGGATTTGTAAGTCTGTCGATTGTGATTTTTGAATTATCTCTGATTACTTGTGTATTTTATTTTAGGATTTGTAAGTCTGTCGATTATAATTTTTGAATTCTGATTATAACCCTTTGTTTCCCTTATCTCTGATTACTTGTGTATTTTTTAAGGATTTGTAAGTCTATATATTGTGATTTGTGAATTCTGATTATGACTCTGTGTTTCCCTTATCTCTGATTACTTGTGTATTTTTTAAGGATTTGTAAGTCTATCTATTGTGATTTTTGAATTCTGATTATAACCCTTTGTTTCCCTTATCTCTGATTTCTTGTGTATTTTTTTAAGGATTTGTAAGTCTATCTATTATGATTTTTGAATTCTGATTATGACTCTGTTTTTCCCTGATCTCTGATTTCTTGTGTATTTTTTAAGGATTTGTATGTCTATCTATTGTTATTTTTGAATTCTGATTATGACTCTGTGTTTCCCTTATCTCTGATTATTTGTTTCTTTTATTAAGGATTTGAACGTCTATCGATTGTGATTTTTGAATTCTGATTATGACTCTATGTTTCCCTTATCTCTGATTACTTGTGTATTTTTTAAGGATTTGTAAGTCTATCTATTGTGATTTTTGAATTCTGATTATGACTCTGTGTTTCCCTTATATCTGATTACTTGTGTATTTTTTAAGGATTTGTAAGTCTATTGATTGTGATTTTTGAATTCTGATTATGACTCTGTGTTTCCCTTATCTCTGATTACTTGTGTATTTTTTAAGGATTTGTAAGTCTATCCATTGTGATTTTTGAATTCTGATTATTCCTCTGTGTTTCCCTTATCTCTGATAACTTGTGTATTTGTTAAGGGTTTGTAAGTCTATCTATTGTGATTTTTGAATTCTGATTATTCCTCTGTGTTTTCCTTATCTCTGATTACTGTGACTGTGATTTTTGAATTCTGATTATGACTCTATGTTTCCCTTATCTCTGATTACTTGTGTATTTTTTAAGGATTTGTAAGTCTATGTATTGTGATTTTTGAATTCTGATTATGACCCTGTGTTTCCCTTATCTCTGATTACTTGTGTATTTTTTAAGGATTTGTAAGTCTGTCGATTGTGATTTTTGAATTATCTCTGATTACTTGTGTATTTTATTTTAGGATTTGTAAGTCTGTCGATTATAATTTTTGAATTCTGATTATAACCCTTTGTTTCCCTTATCTCTGATTACTTGTGTATTTTTTAAGGATTTGTAAGTCTATATATTGTGATTTGTGAATTCTGATTATGACTCTGTGTTTCCCTTATCTCTGATTACTTGTGTATTTTTTAAGGATTTGTAAGTCTATCTATTGTGATTTTTGAATTCTGATTATAACCCTTTGTTTCCCTTATCTCTGATTTCTTGTGTATTTTTTTAAGGATTTGTAAGTCTATCTATTATGATTTTTGAATTCTGATTATGACTCTGTTTTTCCCTGATCTCTGATTTCTTGTGTATTTTTTAAGGATTTGTATGTCTATCTATTGTTATTTTTGAATTCTGATTATGACTCTGTGTTTCCCTTATCTCTGATTTCTTGTGTATTTTTTAAGGATTTGTAAGTCTATCTATTGTGATTTTTGAATTCTGATTATGACTCTATGTTTCCCTTATCTCTGATTACTTGTGTATTTTTTAAGGATTTGTAAGTCTATCTATTGTGATTTTTGAATTCTGATTATGACCCTGTGTTTCCCTTATCTCTGATTATTTGTGTCTTTTATTAAGGATTTGAACGTCTATCGATTGTGATTTTTGAATTCTGATTATTCCTCTGTGTTTCCCTTTTCTCTGATAACTTGTGTATTTGTTAAGGATTTGTAAGTCTATCCATTGTGATTTTTGAATTCTGATTATTCCTCTGTGTTTCCCTTATCTCTGATAACTTGTGTATTTGTTAAGGATTTGTAAGTCTATCCATTGTGATTTTTGAATTCTGATTATGACTCTGTGTTTCCCTTATCTCTGATAACTTGTGTATTTGTTAAGGATTTGTAAGTCTATCCATTGTGATTTTTGAATTCTGATTATGACTCTGTGTTTCCCTTATCTCTGATAACTTGTGTTTTTGTTAAGGATTTGTAAGTCTATCTATTATGATTTTAGCATTCTGATTATGACTCTGTGTTTCCCTTATCTCTGATAACTTGTGTATTTGTTAAGGATTTGTAAGTCTATCTATTATGATTTTAGAATTATGATTATGACTCTGTGTTTCCATCATCTCTGATTACTTGTGTATTTTTTAAGGATTTGTAAGTCTATCTATTATGATTTTTGAATTCTGATTATTCCTCTGTGTTTCCCTTATCTCTGATAACTTGTGTATTTGTTAAGGATTTGTAAGTCTATCCATTGTGATTTTTGAATTCTGATTATGACTCTGTGTTTCCCTTATCTCTGATTACTTGTGTATTTTTTAAGGATTTGTAAGTCTATCTATTGTGATTTTTGAATTCTGATTATTCCTCTGTGTTTTCCTTATCTCTGATTACTTGTGTCTTTTTTAAGGATTTGTAAGTCTATCTATTGTGATTTTTGAATTCTGATTATGACTCTGTGTTTCCCTTATCTCTGATAACTTGTGTATTTTTTAAGGATTTGTAAGTCTATCTATTATGATTTTTGAATTCTGATTATTCCTCTGTGTTTCCCTTATCTCTGATAACTTGTGTATTTGTTAAGGATTTGTAAGTCTATCCATTGTGATTTTTGAATTCTGATTATGACTCTGTGTTTCCCTTATCTCTGATTACTTGTGTATTTTTTAAGGATTTCTAAGTCTATCCATTGTGATTTTTGAATTCTGATTATGACTTTGTGTTTCCCTTATCTCTGATTACTTGTGTATTTTTTAAGGATTTGTAAGTCTATCTATTGTGATTTCTGAATTCTGATTATTCCTCTGTGTTTTCCTTATCTCTGATTACTTGTGTCTTTTTTAAGGATTTGTAAGTCCGTCGATTGTGATTTTTGAATTATGATTATGACTCTGTGTTTCCCTTATCTCTGATTACTTGTGTCTTTTTTAGGGATTTGTAAGTCTGTCGTTTGTGATTTTTGAATTCTGATTATGACTCTGTGTTTCCCTTATCTCTGATTACTTGTGTCTTTTTTAGGGATTTGTAAGTCTGTCGTTTGTGATTTTTGAATTCTGATTATGACTCTGTGTTTCCCTTATCTCTGATTACTTGTGTCTTTTTTAAGGATTTGTAAGTCTATCTATTGTGATTTTTGAATTCTGATTATGACCCTGTGTTTCCCTTATCTCTGATTACTTGTGTATTTTTTAAGGATTTGTAAGTCTGTCGATTGTGATTTTTGAATTATGATTATGACTCTGTGTTTCCCTTATCTCTGATTACTTGTGTATTTTTTAAGGATTTGTAAGTCTATCTATTGTGATTTTTGAATTCTGATTATGACTCTGTGTTTCCCTTATCTCTGAATACTTGTGTATTTTTTAAGGATTTGTAAGGCTATCTATTGTGATTTTTGAATTCTGATTATGACTCTGTGTTTCCCTTATCTCTGATTACTTGTGTATTTTTTAAGGATTTGTAAGTAGGTCGATTGTGATTTTTGAATTCTGATTATGACTCTGTGTTTCCCTTATCTCTGATTACTTGTGTATTTTATTTTAGGATTTGTAAGTCTGTCGATTATAATTTTTGAATTCTGATTATAACCCTTTGTTTCCCTTATCTCTGATTACTTGTGTATTTTTTAAGGATTTGTAAGTCTATCTATTATGATTTTTGAATTATGATTATGACTCTGTGTTTCCCTTATCTCTGATTTCTTGTGTATTTTTTAAGGATTTGTAAGTCTATCTATTATGATTTTTGAATTCTGATTATGACTCTGTGTTTCCCTTATCTCTGATTTCTTGTGTATTTTTTAAGGATTTGTTAGCGTATCGATTGTGATTTTTGAATTCTGATTATGACTCTGTGTTTCCCTTATCTCTGACTTCTTGCGTATTTTTTTAGGATTTGTAAGTCTATCTATTGTGATTTTTGAATTCTGATTATGACTCTATGTTTCCCTTATCTCTGATTACTTGTGTATTTTTTAAGGATTTGTAAGTCTATCTATTGTGATTTTTGAATTCTGATTATGACTCTGTGTTTCCCTTATCTCTGATTATTTGTGTCTTTTATTAAGGATTTGAACGTCTATCGATTGTGATTTTTGAATTCTGATTATGACTCTGTGTTTCCCTTATCTCTGATTACTTGTGTATTTTTTAAGGATTTGTAAGTCTATCTATTGTGATTTTTGAATTCTGATTATGACCCTGTGTTTCCCTTATCTCTGATTATTTGTGTCTTTTATTAAGGATTTGAACGTCTATCGATTGTGATTTTTGAATTCTGATTATTCCTCTGTGTTTCCCTTATCTCTGATAACTTGTGTATTTGTTAAGGATTTGTAAGTCTATCCATTGTGATTTTTGAATTCTGATTATTCCTCTGTGTTTCCATTATCTCTGATAACTTGTGTATTTGTTAAGGATTTCTAAGTCTATCTATTATGATTTTAGAATTCTGATTATGACTCTGTGTTTCCCTTATCTCTGATTACTTGTGTATTTTTTAAGGATTTGTAAGTCTATCCATTGTGATGTTTGAATTCTGATTATGACTCTGTGTTTCCCTTATCTCTGATTACTTGTGTATTTTTTAAGGATTTGTATGTCTATCTATTATGATTTTAGAATTCTGATTATGACTCTGTGTTTCCCTTATCTCTGATTACTTGTGTATTTTTTAAGGATTTGTAAGTCTATCCATTGTGATTTTAGAATTCTGATTATGACTCTGTGTTTCCCTTATCTCTGATTACTTGTGTATTTTTTAAGGATTTGTAAGTCTATCCATTGTGATTTTTGAATTCTGATTATGACTCTGTGTTTCCCTTATCTCTGATAACTTGTGTATTTTTTAAGGATTTGTAAGTCTATCTATTATGATTTTTGAATTCTGATTATTCCTCTGTATTTCCCTTATCTCTGATAACTTGTGTATTTGTTAAGGATTTGTAAGTCTATCCATTGTGATTTTTGAATTCTGATTATGACTCTGTGTTTCCCTTATCTCGGATTACTGGTGTATTTTTTAAGGATTTGTAAGTCTATCGATTGTGATGTTTGAATTGTGATTATGACTCTGTGTTTCCCTTATCTCTGATTATTTGTGTATTTTTTAAGGTTTTGTAAGTCTATCGATTGTGATTTTTGAATTCTGATTATGACTCTGTGTTTCCCTTATCTCTGATTTCTTGTGTATTTTTAAGGATTTGTAATTCTATCGATTGTGATTTTTGAATTCTGATTATGACTCTGTGTTTCCCTTATCTCTGATTACTTGTGTATTTTTAAGGATTTGTAATTCTATCGATTGTGATTTTTGAATTCTGATTATGACTCTGTGTTTCCCTTATCTATGATTACTTGTGTATTTTTAAGGATTTGTAAGTCTGTTGTTTGTGATTTTTGAATTTTGATTATGACTCTGTGTTTCCCTTATCTCTGATTACTTGTGTATTTTTTAAGGATTTGTAAGTCTGTCGATTGTGATTTTCGATTTCAGATTATGACTCTGTGTTTCCCTTATCTCTGATTACTTGTGTATTTTTTAAGGATTTGTAAGTCTATCTCTTGTGATTTTTGAATTCTGATTATGACTCTGTGTTTCCCTTATCTCTGATTACTTGTGTATTTTTTAAGGATTTGTAAGTCTGTCGATTGTGACTTTTGAATTCTGATTATGACTCTGTGTTTCCCTTATCTCTGATTACTTGTGTATTTTTTAAGGATTTGTAAGTCTGTCGATTGTGATTTTTGAATTCTGATTATGACTCTGTGTTTCCCTTATCTCTGATTACTTCTGTATTTTTAAGGATTTGTAAGTCTATCCATTGTGATTTTTGAATTCTGATTATGACTCTGTGTTTCCCTTATCTCTGATTACTTGTGTATTTTTTAAGGATTTGTAAGTCTGTCGATTGTGACTTTTGAATTCTGATTATGACTCTGTGTTTCCCTTATCTCTGATTACTTGTGTATTTTTTAAGGATTTGTAAGTCTGTCGATTGTGATTTTTGAATTCTGATTATGACTCTGTGTTTCCCTTATCTCTGATTTCTTGTGTATTTTTTAAGGATTTGTAAGTCTATCGATTGTGATTTTTGAATTCTGATTATGACTCTGTGTTTCCCTTATCTCTGATTACTTGTGTATTTTTTAAGGATTTGTAAGTCTATCGGTTGTGATTTTTGAATTCTGATTATGACTCTGTGTTTCCCTTATCTCTGATTACTTGTGTATTTTTTAAGGATTTGTAAGTCTATCTATTGTGATTTTTGAATTCTGATTATGACTCTGTGTTTCCCTTATCTCTGATTACTTGTGTATTTTTTAAGGATTTGTAAGTCTGTCGATTGTTATTTTTGAATTCTGATTATGACTCTGTGTTTCCCTTATCTCTGATTACTTGTGTATTTTTTAAGGATTTGTAAGTCTATCGGTTGTGATTTTTGAATTCTGATTATGACTCTGTGTTTCCCTTATCTCTGATAACTTGTGTATTTTTTAAGGATTTGTAAGTCTATCTATTGTGATTTTTGAATTCTGATTATGACTCTGTGTTTCCCTTATCTCTGATTACTTGTGTATTTTTTAAGGATTTGTAAGTCTATCGGTTGTGATTTTCGATTTCAGATTATGACTCTGTGTTTCCCTTATCTCTGATTACTTGTGTATTTTTTAAGGATTTGTAAGTCTATCTCTTGTGATTTTTGAATTCTGATTATGACTCTGTGTTTCCCTTATCTCTGATTACTTGTGTATTTTTTAAGGATTTGTAAGTCTGTCGATTGTGACTTTTGAATTCTGATTATGACTCTGTGTTTCCCTTATCTCTGATTACTTGTGTATTTTTTAAGGATTTGTAAGTCTGTTGTTTGTGATTTTTGAATTTTGATTATGACTCTGTGTTTCCCTTATCTCTGATTACTTGTGTATTTTTTAAGGATTTGTAAGTCTGTCGATTGTGATTTTCGATTTCAGATTATGACTCTGTGTTTCCCTTATCTCTGATTACTTGTGTATTTTTTAAGGATTTGTAAGTCTATCTCTTGTGATTTTTGAATTCTGATTATGACTCTGTGTTTCCCTTATCTCTGATTACTTGTGTATTTTTTAAGGATTTGTAAGTCTGTCGATTGTGACTTTTGAATTCTGATTATGACTCTGTGTTTCCCTTATCTCTGATTACTTGTGTATTTTTTAAGGATTTGTAAGTCTGTCGATTCTGATTTTTGAATTCTGATTATGACTCTGTGTTTCCCTTATCTCTGATTACTTCTGTATTTTTAAGGATTTGTAAGTCTATCCATTGTGATTTTTGAATTCTGATTATGACTCTGTGTTTCCCTTATCTCTGATTACTTGTGTATTTTTTAAGGATTTGTAAGTCTGTCGATTGTGACTTTTGAATTCTGATTATGACTCTGTGTTTCCCTTATCTCTGATTACTTGTGTATTTTTTAAGGATTTGTAAGTCTGTCGATTGTGATTTTTGAATTCTGATTATGACTCTGTGTTTCCCTTATCTCTGATTTCTTGTGTATTTTTTAAGGATTTGTAAGTCTATCGATTGTGATTTTTGAATTCTGATTATGACTCTGTGTTTCCCTTATCTCTGATTACTTGTGTATTTTTTAAGGATTTGTAAGTCTATCGGTTGTGATTTTTGAATTCTGATTATGACTCTGTGTTTCCCTTATCTCTGATTACTTGTGTATTTTTTAAGGATTTGTAAGTCTATCTATTGTGATTTTTTAATTCTGATTATGACTCTGTGTTTCCCTTATCTCTGATTACTTGTGTATTTTTTAAGGATTTGTAAGTCTGTCGATTGTTATTTTTGAATTCTGATTATGACTCTGTGTTTCCCTTATCTCTGATTACTTGTGTATTTTTTAAGGATTTGTAAGTCTATCGGTTGTGATTTTTGAATTCTGATTATGACTCTGTGTTTCCCTTATCTCTGATAACTTGTGTATTTTTTAAGGATTTGTAAGTCTATCTATTGTGATTTTTGAATTCTGATTATGACTCTGTGTTTCCCTTATCTCTGATTACTTGTGTATTTTTTAAGGATTTGTAAGTCTATCGGTTGTGATTTTTGAATTCTGATTATGACTCTGTGTTTCCCTTATCTCTGATTACTTGTGTATTTTTTAAGGATTTGTAAGTCTATCTATTGTGATTTTTGAATTCTGATTATGACTCTATGTTTCCCTTATCTCTGATTACTTGTGTATTTTTTAAGGATTTGTAAGTCTATCTATTGTGATTTTTGAATTCTGATTATGACTCTGTGTTTCCCTTATCTCTGATTATTTGTGTCTTTTATTAAGGATTTGAACGTCTATCGATTGTGATTTTTGAATTCTGATTATGACTCTGTGTTTCCCTTATCTCTGATTACTTGTGTATTTTTTAAGGATTTGTAAGTCTATCTATTGTGATTTTTGAATTCTGATTATGACCCTGTGTTTCCCTTATCTCTGATTATTTGTGTCTTTTATTAAGGATTTGAACGTCTATCGATTGTGATTTTTGAATTCTGATTATTCCTCTGTGTTTCCCTTATCTCTGATAACTTGTGTATTTGTTAAGGATTTGTAAGTCTATCCATTGTGATTTTTGAATTCTGATTATTCCTCTGTGTTTCCATTATCTCTGATAACTTGTGTATTTGTTAAGGATTTCTAAGTCTATCTATTATGATTTTAGAATTCTGATTATGACTCTGTGTTTCCCTTATCTCTGATTACTTGTGTATTTTTTAAGGATTTGTAAGTCTATCCATTGTGATGTTTGAATTCTGATTATGACTCTGTGTTTCCCTTATCTCTGATTACTTGTGTATTTTTTAAGGATTTGTATGTCTATCTATTATGATTTTAGAATTCTGATTATGACTCTGTGTTTCCCTTATCTCTGATTACTTGTGTATTTTTTAAGGATTTGTAAGTCTATCCATTGTGATTTTAGAATTCTGATTATGACTCTGTGTTTCCCTTATCTCTGATTACTTGTGTATTTTTTAAGGATTTGTAAGTCTATCCATTGTGATTTTTGAATTCTGATTATGACTCTGTGTTTCCCTTATCTCTGATAACTTGTGTATTTTTTAAGGATTTGTAAGTCTATCTATTATGATTTTTGAATTCTGATTATTCCTCTGTATTTCCCTTATCTCTGATAACTTGTGTATTTGTTAAGGATTTGTAAGTCTATCCATTGTGATTTTTGAATTCTGATTATGACTCTGTGTTTCCCTTATCTCGGATTACTGGTGTATTTTTTAAGGATTTGTAAGTCTATCGATTGTGATGTTTGAATTGTGATTATGACTCTGTGTTTCCCTTATCTCTGATTATTTGTGTATTTTTTAAGGTTTTGTAAGTCTATCGATTGTGATTTTTGAATTCTGATTATGACTCTGTGTTTCCCTTATCTCTGATTTCTTGTGTATTTTTAAGGATTTGTAATTCTATCGATTGTGATTTTTGAATTCTGATTATGACTCTGTGTTTCCCTTATCTCTGATTACTTGTGTATTTTTAAGGATTTGTAATTCTATCGATTGTGATTTTTGAATTCTGATTATGACTCTGTGTTTCCCTTATCTATGATTACTTGTGTATTTTTAAGGATTTGTAAGTCTGTTGTTTGTGATTTTTGAATTTTGATTATGACTCTGTGTTTCCCTTATCTCTGATTACTTGTGTATTTTTTAAGGATTTGTAAGTCTGTCGATTGTGATTTTCGATTTCAGATTATGACTCTGTGTTTCCCTTATCTCTGATTACTTGTGTATTTTTTAAGGATTTGTAAGTCTATCTCTTGTGATTTTTGAATTCTGATTATGACTCTGTGTTTCCCTTATCTCTGATTACTTGTGTATTTTTTAAGGATTTGTAAGTCTGTCGATTGTGACTTTTGAATTCTGATTATGACTCTGTGTTTCCCTTATCTCTGATTACTTGTGTATTTTTTAAGGATTTGTAAGTCTGTCGATTGTGATTTTTGAATTCTGATTATGACTCTGTGTTTCCCTTATCTCTGATTACTTCTGTATTTTTAAGGATTTGTAAGTCTATCCATTGTGATTTTTGAATTCTGATTATGACTCTGTGTTTCCCTTATCTCTGATTACTTGTGTATTTTTTAAGGATTTGTAAGTCTGTCGATTGTGACTTTTGAATTCTGATTATGACTCTGTGTTTCCCTTATCTCTGATTACTTGTGTATTTTTTAAGGATTTGTAAGTCTGTCGATTGTGATTTTTGAATTCTGATTATGACTCTGTGTTTCCCTTATCTCTGATTTCTTGTGTATTTTTTAAGGATTTGTAAGTCTATCGATTGTGATTTTTGAATTCTGATTATGACTCTGTGTTTCCCTTATCTCTGATTACTTGTGTATTTTTTAAGGATTTGTAAGTCTATCGGTTGTGATTTTTGAATTCTGATTATGACTCTGTGTTTCCCTTATCTCTGATTACTTGTGTATTTTTTAAGGATTTGTAAGTCTATCTATTGTGATTTTTGAATTCTGATTATGACTCTGTGTTTCCCTTATCTCTGATTACTTGTGTATTTTTTAAGGATTTGTAAGTCTGTCGATTGTTATTTTTGAATTCTGATTATGACTCTGTGTTTCCCTTATCTCTGATTACTTGTGTATTTTTTAAGGATTTGTAAGTCTATCGGTTGTGATTTTTGAATTCTGATTATGACTCTGTGTTTCCCTTATCTCTGATAACTTGTGTATTTTTTAAGGATTTGTAAGTCTATCTATTGTGATTTTTGAATTCTGATTATGACTCTGTGTTTCCCTTATCTCTGATTACTTGTGTATTTTTTAAGGATTTGTAAGTCTATCGGTTGTGATTTTCGATTTCAGATTATGACTCTGTGTTTCCCTTATCTCTGATTACTTGTGTATTTTTTAAGGATTTGTAAGTCTATCTCTTGTGATTTTTGAATTCTGATTATGACTCTGTGTTTCCCTTATCTCTGATTACTTGTGTATTTTTTAAGGATTTGTAAGTCTGTCGATTGTGACTTTTGAATTCTGATTATGACTCTGTGTTTCCCTTATCTCTGATTACTTGTGTATTTTTTAAGGATTTGTAAGTCTGTTGTTTGTGATTTTTGAATTTTGATTATGACTCTGTGTTTCCCTTATCTCTGATTACTTGTGTATTTTTTAAGGATTTGTAAGTCTGTCGATTGTGATTTTCGATTTCAGATTATGACTCTGTGTTTCCCTTATCTCTGATTACTTGTGTATTTTTTAAGGATTTGTAAGTCTATCTCTTGTGATTTTTGAATTCTGATTATGACTCTGTGTTTCCCTTATCTCTGATTACTTGTGTATTTTTTAAGGATTTGTAAGTCTGTCGATTGTGACTTTTGAATTCTGATTATGACTCTGTGTTTCCCTTATCTCTGATTACTTGTGTATTTTTTAAGGATTTGTAAGTCTGTCGATTCTGATTTTTGAATTCTGATTATGACTCTGTGTTTCCCTTATCTCTGATTACTTCTGTATTTTTAAGGATTTGTAAGTCTATCCATTGTGATTTTTGAATTCTGATTATGACTCTGTGTTTCCCTTATCTCTGATTACTTGTGTATTTTTTAAGGATTTGTAAGTCTGTCGATTGTGACTTTTGAATTCTGATTATGACTCTGTGTTTCCCTTATCTCTGATTACTTGTGTATTTTTTAAGGATTTGTAAGTCTGTCGATTGTGATTTTTGAATTCTGATTATGACTCTGTGTTTCCCTTATCTCTGATTTCTTGTGTATTTTTTAAGGATTTGTAAGTCTATCGATTGTGATTTTTGAATTCTGATTATGACTCTGTGTTTCCCTTATCTCTGATTACTTGTGTATTTTTTAAGGATTTGTAAGTCTATCGGTTGTGATTTTTGAATTCTGATTATGACTCTGTGTTTCCCTTATCTCTGATTACTTGTGTATTTTTTAAGGATTTGTAAGTCTATCTATTGTGATTTTTGAATTCTGATTATGACTCTGTGTTTCCCTTATCTCTGATTACTTGTGTATTTTTTAAGGATTTGTAAGTCTGTCGATTGTTATTTTTGAATTCTGATTATGACTCTGTGTTTCCCTTATCTCTGATTACTTGTGTATTTTTTAAGGATTTGTAAGTCTATCGGTTGTGATTTTTGAATTCTGATTATGACTCTGTGTTTCCCTTATCTCTGATAACTTGTGTATTTTTTAAGGATTTGTAAGTCTATCTATTGTGATTTTTGAATTCTGATTATGACTCTGTGTTTCCCTTATCTCTGATTACTTGTGTATTTTTTAAGGATTTGTAAGTCTATCGGTTGTGATTTTTGAATTCTGATTATGACTCTGTGTTTCCCTTATCTCTGATTACTTGTGTATTTTTTAAGGATTTGTAAGTCTATCTATTGTGATTTTTGAATTCTGATTATGACTCTGTGTTTCCCTTATCTCTGATTACTGGTGTATTTTTTAAGGATTTGTAAGTCTGTCGATTGTTATTTTTGAATTCTGATTATGACTCTGTGTTTCCCTTATCTCTGATAACTTGTGTATTTTTTAAGGATTTGTAAGTCTATCTATTGTGATTTTTGAATTCTGATTATGACTCTGTGTTTCCCTTATGTTTGATTACTTGTGTATTTTTTTAAGGATTTGTAAGTCTGTCGATTGCGATATTTGAATTCTGATTATGACTCTGTGTTTCCCTTATCTCTTATTACTTGTGTATTTTTTTTAAGGATTTGTAAGTCTATCCATTGTGATTTTTGAATTCTGATTATGACTCTGTGTTTCCCTTATCTCTGATAACTTGTGTATTTTTTAAGGATTTGTAAGTCTATCTATTATGATTTTTGAATTCTGATTATTCCTCTGTATTTCCCTTATCTCTGATAACTTGTGTATTTGTTAAGGATTTGTAAGTCTATCCATTGTGATTTTTGAATTCTGATTATGACTCTATGTTTCCCTTATCTCGGATTACTGGTGTATTTTTTAAGGATTTGTAAGTCTATCGATTGTGATGTTTGAATTGTGATTATGACTCTGTGTTTCCCTTATCTCTGATTATTTGTGTATTTTTTAAGGTTTTGTAAGTCTATCGATTGTGATTTTTGAATTCTGATTATGACTCTGTGTTTCCCTTATCTCTGATTACTTGTGTATTTTTAAGGATTTGTAATTCTATCGATTGTGATTTTTGAATTCTGATTATGACTCTGTGTTTCCCTTATCTCTGATTACTTGTGTATTTTTAAGGATTTGTAATTCTATCGATTGTGATTTTTGAATTCTGATTATGACTCTGTGTTTCCCTTATCTATGATTACTTGTGTATTTTTAAGGATTTGTAAGTCTGTTGTTTGTGATTTTTGAATTTTGATTATGACTCTGTGTTTCCCTTATCTCTGATTACTTGTGTATTTTTTAAGGATTTGTAAGTCTGTCGATTGTGATTTTCGATTTCAGATTATGACTCTGTGTTTCCCTTATCTCTGATTACTTGTGTATTTTTTAAGGATTTGTAAGTCTATCTCTTGTGATTTTTGAATTCTGATTATGACTCTGTGTTTCCCTTATCTCTGATTACTTGTGTATTTTTTAAGGATTTGTAAGTCTGTCGATTGTGACTTTTGAATTCTGATTATGACTCTGTGTTTCCCTTATCTCTGATTACTTGTGTATTTTTTAAGGATTTGTAAGTCTGTCGATTGTGATTTTTGAATTCTGATTATGACTCTGTGTTTCCCTTATCTCTGATTACTTGTGTATTTTTAAGGATTTGTAAGTCTATCCATTGTGATTTTTGAATTCTGATTATGACTCTGTGTTTCCCTTATCTCTGATTTCTTGTGTATTTTTTAAGGATTTGTAAGTCTGTCGATTGTGACTTTTGAATTCTGATTATGACTCTGTGTTTCCCTTATCTCTGATTACTTGTGTATTTTTTAAGGATTTGTAAGTCTGTCGATTGTGATTTTTGAATTCTGATTATGACTCTGTGTTTCCCTTATCTCTGATTTCTTGTGTATTTTTTAAGGATTTGTAAGTCTATCGATTGTGATTTTTGAATTCTGATTATGACTCTGTGTTTCCCTTATCTCTGATTACTTGTGTATTTTTTAAGGATTTGTAAGTCTATCGGTTGTGATTTTTGAATTCTGATTATGACTCTGTGTTTCCCTTATCTCTGATTACTTGTGTATTTTTTAAGGATTTGTAAGTCTATCTATTGTGATTTTTGAATTCTGATTATGACTCTGTGTTTCCCTTATCTCTGATTACTTGTGTATTTTTTAAGGATTTGTAAGTCTGTCGATTGTTATTTTTGAATTCTGATTATGACTCTGTGTTTCCCTTATCTCTGATTACTTGTGTATTTTTTAAGGATTTGTAAGTCTATCGGTTGTGATTTTTGAATTCTGATTATGACTCTGTGTTTCCCTTATCTCTGATAACTTGTGTATTTTTTAAGGATTTGTAAGTCTATCTATTGTGATTTTTGAATTCTGATTATGACTCTGTGTTTCCCTTATCTCTGATTACTTGTGTATTTTTTAAGGATTTGTAAGTCTATCGGTTGTGATTTTTGAATTCTGATTATGACTCTGTGTTTCCCTTATCTCTGATTACTTGTGTATTTTTTAAGGATTTGTAAGTCTATCTATTGTGATTTTTGAATTCTGATTATGACTCTGTGTTTCCCTTATCTCTGATTACTGGTGTATTTTTTAAGGATTTGTAAGTCTGTCGATTGTTATTTTTGAATTCTGATTATGACTCTGTGTTTCCCTTATCTCTGATAACTTGTGTATTTTTTAAGGATTTGTAAGTCTATCTATTGTGATTTTTGAATTCTGATTATGACTCTGTGTTTCCCTTATGTTTGATTACTTGTGTATTTTTTTAAGGATTTGTAAGTCTGTCGATTGCGATATTTGAATTCTGATTATGACTCTGTGTTTCCCTTATCTCTTATTACTTGTGTATTTTTTTTAAGGATTTGTAAGTCTATCGATTGTGATTTTTGAATTCTGATTATGGCTCTGTGTTTCCCTTATCTCTGAATACTTGTGTATTTTTTAAGGATTTGTAACTCTATCGATTATGATTTTTGAATTCTGATTATGACTCTGTGTTTCCCTTATCTCTGAATACTTGTGCATTTTTTAAGGATTTGTAAGTCTATCGATTATGATTTTTGAATTGTGTTTATGACTCTGTGTTTCCCTTATCTCTGATTACTTGTGTATTTTTTAAGGATTTGTAAATCTATCGATTATGATTTTTGAATTCTGATTATGACTCTGTGTTTCCCTTATCTCTGATTACTTGTGTATTTTTTAAGGATTTGTAAGTCTGTCGATTGTGATTTTTGATTTCTGATTATGACTCTGTGTTTCCCTTATCTCTGATTACTTGTGTATTTTTTAAGGATTTGTAAGTCTATCTCTTGTGATTTTTGAATTCTGATTATGACTCTGTGTTTCCCTTATCTCTGATTACTTGTGTATTTTTTAAGGATTTGTAAGTCTGTCGATTGTGACTTTTGAATTCTGATTATGACTCTGTGTTTCCCTTATCTCTGATTACTTGTGTATTTTTTAAGGATTTGTAAGTCTGTCGATTGTGATTTTTGAATTCTGATTATGACTCTGTGTTTCTCTTATCTCTGATTTCTGGTGTATTTTTTAAGGATTTGTAAGTCTATCGATTGTGATTTTTGAATTCTGATTATGACTCTGTGTTTCCCTTATCTCTGATTACTTGTGTATTTTTTAAGGATTTGTAAGTCTATCGGTTGTGATTTTTGAATTCTGATTATGACTCTGTGTTTCCCTTATCTCTGATTACTTGTGTATTTTTTAAGGATTTGTAAGTCTATCTATTGTGATTTTTGAATTCTGATTATGACTCTGTGTTTCCCTTATCTCTGATTACTTGTGTATTTTTTAAGGATTTGTAAGTCTGTCGATTGTTATTTTTGAATTCTGATTATGACTCTGTGTTTCCCTTATCTCTGATTACTTGTGTATTTTTTAAGGATTTCTAAGTCTATCGGTTGTGATTTTTGAATTCTTATTATGACTCTGTGTTTCCCTTATCTCTGATAACTTGTGTATTTTTTAAGGATTTGTAAGTCTATCTATTGTGATTTTTGAATTCTGATTATGACTCTGTGTTTCCCTTATCTCTGATTACTTGTGTATTTTTTAAGGATTTGTAAGTCTGTCGATTGTGACTTTTGAATTCTGATTATGACTCTGTGTTTCCCTTATCTCTGATTACTTGTGTATTTTTTAAGGATTTGTAAGTCTGTCGATTGTGATTTTTGAATTCTGATTATGACTCTGTGTTTCCCTTATCTCTGATTTCTGGTGTATTTTTTAAGGATTTGTAAGTCTATCGATTGTGATTTTTGAATTCTGATTATGACTCTGTGTTTCCCTTATCTCTGATTACTTGTGTATTTTTTAAGGATTTGTAAGTCTATCGGTTGTGATTTTTGAATTCTGATTATGACTCTGTGTTTCCCTTATCTCTGATTACTTGTGTATTTTTTAAGGATTTGTAAGTCTATCTATTGTGATTTTTGAATTCTGATTATGACTCTGTGTTTCCCTTATCTCTGATTACTTGTGTATTTTTTAAGGATTTGTAAGTCTGTCGATTGTTATTTTTGAATTCTGATTATGACTCTGTGTTTCCCTTATCTCTGATTACTTGTGTATTTTTTAAGGATTTCTAAGTCTATCGGTTGTGATTTTTGAATTCTTATTATGACTCTGTGTTTCCCTTATCTCTGATAACTTGTGTATTTTTTAAGGATTTGTAAGTCTATCTATTGTGATTTTTGAATTCTGATTATGACTCTGTGTTTCCCTTATCTCTGATTACTTGTGTATTTTTTAAGGATTTGTAAGTCTATCGGTTGTGATTTTTGAATTCTGATTATGACTCTGTGTTTCCCTTATCTCTGATTACTTGTGTATTTTTTAAGGATTTGTAAGTCTATCTATTGTGATTTTTGAATTCTGATTATGACTCTGTGTTTCCCTTATCTCTGATTACTGGTGTATTTTTTAAGGATTTGTAAGTCTGTCGATTGTTATTTTTGAATTCTGATTATGACTCTGTGTTTCCCTTATCTCTGATAACTTGTGTATTTTTTAAGGATTTGTAAGTCTATCTATTGTGATTTTTGAATTCTGATTATGACTCTGTGTTTCCCTTATGTTTGATTACTTGTGTATTTTTTTAAGGATTTGTAAGTCTGTCGATTGCGATATTTGAATTCTGATTATGACTCTGTGTTTCCCTTATCTCTTATTACTTGTGTATTTTTTTTTTAAGGATTTGTAAGTCTATCGATTGTGATTTTTGAATTCTGATTATGGCTCTGTGTTTGCCTTATCTCTGAATACTTGTGTATTTTTTAAGGATTTGTAACTCTATCGATTATGATTTTTGAATTCTGATTATGACTCTGTGTTTCCCTTATCTCTGAATACTTGTGCATTTTTTAAGGATTTGTAAGTCTATCGATTATGATTTTTGAATTGTGTTTATGACTCTGTGTTTCCCTTATCTCTGATTACTTGTGTATTTTTTAAGGATTTGTAAATCTATCGATTATGATTTTTGAATTCTGATTATGACTCTGTGTTTCCCTTATCTCTGATTACTTGTGTATTTTTTAAGGATTTGTAAGTCTATCCATTGTGATTTTTGAATTCTGATTATGACTCTGTGTTTCCCTTATCTCTGATTACTTGTGTATTTTTTAAGGATTTGTAAGTCTATCGATTGTGATTTTTGATTTATGATTATTTTTCTGTGTTTCCCTCATCTCTGATAACTTGTGTCTTTTTTAAGGATTTGTAATTCTATCTATTGTGTTTTTTGAATTCTGATTATGACTCTGTGTTTTCCTCATCTCTGATAACTTGTGTCTTTTTTAAGGATTTGTAAGTCTGTCGATTGTGATTTTTGACTTCTGATTATGACTCTGTGTTTCCCTCATCTCTGATAACTTGTGTCTTTTTTAAGGATTTGTAAGTCTATCGATTGTGATTTTTGAATTCTGATTATGACTCTGTGTTTCCCTTATCTCTGATTACTTGTGTATTTTTTAAGGATTTGTAAGTCTATCTATTGTGATTTTTGAATTCTGATTATGACTCTGTGTTTCCCTTATCTCTGATTACTTGTGTATTTTTTAAGGATTTGTAAGTCTATCGGTTGTGATTTTTGAATTCTGATTATGACTCTGTGTTTCCCTTATCTCTGATAACTTGTGTATTTTTTAAGGATTTGTAAGTCTGTCGATTGTGATTTTTGAATTCTGATTATGACTCTGTGTTTCCCTTATCTCTGATTACTTGTGTATTTTTAAAGGATTTGTAAGCCTATCTATTGTGATTTTTGAATTCTGATTATGACTCTGTGTTTCCCTTATCTCAGATTACTTGTGTATTTTTAAAGGATTTGTAAGCCTATCTATTGTGATTTTTGAATTCTGATTATGACTCTGTGTTTCCCTTATCTCAGATTACTTGTGTATTTTTAAAGGATTTGTAAGTCTATCTATTGTTATTTTTGAATTCTGATTATGACTCTGTGTTTCCCTTATCTCTGATTACTTGTGTATTTTTTAAGGATTTGTAAGTCTATCCATTGTGATTTTTGAATTCTGATTATGACTCTGTGTTTCCCTTATCTCTGATTACTTGTGTATTTTTAAGGATTTGTAAGTCTGTCGATTGTGATATTTGAATTCTGATTATGACTCTGTGTTTCCCTTATCTCTGATTACTTGTGTATTTTTAAGGATTTGTAAGTCTATCGATTGTGATTTTTGAATTCTGATTATGACTCTGTGTTTCCCTTATCTATGATTACTTGTGTATTTTTAAGGATTTGTAAGTCTATCGATTGTTATTTTTGAATTCTGATTATGACTCTGTGTTTCCCTTATCTCTGATAACTTGTGTATTTTTTAAGGATTTGTAAGTCTATCGGTTGTGATTTTTGAATTCTGATTATGACTCTGTGTTTCCCTTATCTCTGATTACTTGTGTATTTTTTAAGGATTTGTAAGTCTATCCATTGTGATTTTTGAATTCTGATTATGACTCTGTGTTTCCCTTATCTCTGATTACTTGTGTATTTTTAAGGATTTGTAAGTCTATCGATTGTGATTTTTGAATTCTGATTATGACTCTGTGTTTCCCTTATCTCTGATAACTTGTGTATTTTTTAAGGATTTGTAAGTTTATCGGTTGTGATTTTTGAATTCTGATTATGACTCTGTGTTTCCCTTATCTCTGATTACTTGTGTATTTTTTAAGGATTTGTAAGTCTATCCATTGTGATTTTTGAATTCTGATTATGACTCTGTCTTTCCCTTATCTCTGATTACTTGTGTATTTTTAAGGATTTGTAAGTCTATCGATTGTGATTTTTGAATTCTGATTATGACTCTGTGTTTCCCTTATCTCTGATAACTTGTGTATTTTTTAAGGATTTGTAAGTCTATCGGTTGTGATTTTTGAATTCTGATTATGACTCTGTGTTTCCCTTATCTCTGATTACTTGTGTATTTTTAAGGATTTGTAAGTCTATCGATTGTTATTTTTGAATTCTGATTATGACTCTGTGTTTCCCTTATCTCTGATTACTTGTGTATTTTTTAAGGATTTGTAAGTCTATCCATTGTGATTTTTGAATTCTGATTATGACTCTGTGTTTCCCTTATCTCTGATTACTTGTGTATTTTTTAAGGATTTGTAAGTCTATCTATTGTGATTTTTGAATTCTGATTATGACTCTGTGTTTCCCTTATCTCTGATTACTTGTGTATTTTTTAAGGATTGGTAAGTCTGTCGATTATCATTTTTGAAAAACTGATTATATCTCTTCCAACTTCTTTACGTCGCTGTTCTTTGATTAATTTTAAGAGTTTGTGGAGCGAGACATTTTGAAAAAAAAAAACTGTGATTTTGTGGGGTTTTTAAGATGATGTTCTATCGAACACTTTGTTGAATACACCTAATCTTGGTACTGCATAGCTCGTGAAAATCATACAAATGTCAATATTGGCGTTCTACGTGAGTTCTGTCTTGTTCACTAGATCCAGAGCACCCTGTTTGGGCGATTTATTCTGTCGTCTGAAGAATTTCACTATAAATTGTTGTTTCCTCCTTTAGTCGTAACTGGAAAATAACTTCAACTTACCCTATCAGCTGCCTTCAAACCGTAATATAAAAAAATAAAATGCCTACGGCAAATTCTCATGTTAATTTCAAGTCGCCGCCATATTGTTCACCGTGTCAACAAAAGTAAACAGTGACGTCAAAGCCTCCGACGTCACACATTTTCAGCGATTTTACTATAGAAAATCCCCGTAGACTTTTTATTTTCCGTCCTATTTCTAACTAAGCTGACTCACATCTAAAACAGTGGTATTTTCTATTACGACTAAAGGAGTACTACAAAATTGATATCTTTTTGGAAGATTACATTATCATACTTTAGAGAAAATCGGGAAAACAGGGTGCTCTGGAATAAGTGAACAAGACGGTAATTAACAGCCAAAAAGTTGTTTATATTAAAGTAGCAAGACTTACAAAACAATCCACATATTTCAAATATTTGATTGAAAATTTGTATGAAACACAACCATGTATATCTTTTCTGTTGGGAGTCAGTATATTTTAATGACCTTAACGATAGTTAGTTTGAATTGGTTATTGTCTACAATCACTTCCTTCCCATCCCTCGAGTGTACGTCATTAACACCTATTTCTTTTCAAATAGTCAAGGCAATGATAAATATTCTTAGAAATAGAATTAGATTTGCGAAATAATGTAATTATTCTACAAAAGCAATCAAATTTAAGTTTAAAATTCGCAATGGCATGCAAAGTCCATCTGTCTGTCTGTCTGTCTGTCTAACTTACTTAGATCCCCTCGGCGGATTTGCTCTTGGTTTCAACGAGTCCAAGAAGTCATCAACGTGTTAATTTCAGGACCATCCAAATAAATTGTCTAGGTACAATCAGAAGCGTTTTAAGAAGGTACCAAGTGCGGATCAAGAGAGGGAGGGGGTTGTCCGGAACACCCCACTCCCCTGGAATTTATGAAGCATAGTTTGAAATAATAAAGTCATAATATACATATTGCATAAGATTAGTCCCGATTCCCCTTTCGTTGTCATAATATTTGAAAAATGTAATATGAATTTGTATTAGAATTTTTTAATTTTGACAATATTTTGCCGTCAGCATTTCAAATTTTTCTCTATTCGCTTCCCTTTGCCAGAATTTTTTACATGTGTTATTTTCAAATGATGCTGCGCTTTCCTATACATCTCATATACATGCACATTAGACCTTAGTTAATAAACAAGGGCACTAAGAGTAATGAAACTGAAAAAGATTTTATTCGAACTAAAAAAAAAAAAAATCGCTGGCTCGCTATAGCTCGTCATTTGACAATATTTAATCAAGTGCTATGATTTTAAAATCCAACATTCTAAACTTTCGCTCGCTATCGCTCGCCAGTAATATGTATCATTTATAATTAGAAACGGAAAGTTCTGACAATCATTAATCAAAGACTTCTGACTTCTGTTGTGTTCTTTTTTTTTTTTTTTTTTTTTTTGCTCTTCAAAAAATTCGGACTTTAGGACCACCACTGAAAAAAATCCTGGATCTGTCCATGATATACCTGTACGATTGAGTTACATGAAACGATTTGACATTTTTTATGGAATCTCGTTCGGCTGGTAAGGAGCGATAACCCTGCACATGATGAATATATTGCAAGAGTTATGTTTCTTTCTGTGAAATAGGAGAATATGACAAGTTCCGGTTAGGGAAACGACCAACTCTTTCCTTAATATAATCGAATGTCTTGTCAAATTGTTAAATATTACTTTAAATTAAAATTCTAATGTATATATAATGTTCCCATTTTTTCTTTGTTCTTATTCTGCACTGTATTTCAATGATTTTTAGCTTCCATTCGCGGGCAGACTTTATGGAAAAAACAAAACAAAACAAAACAAAACAAAAAAGGCAAAGTTGACAAATCCAGGGAGGAAGGGTCTAGACGCCCCGAGCCTCTAGATCCGAGCATAAATTTGGTCAAATTTGGTCTGAGAAGAGGGTCAAATTTGGTCAAATTTGGTCTGAGAAGAGGGTCAAATTTGGTCTGAGAAGAGGGTCAAATTTGGTCAAATTTGGTCTGAGAAGAGGGTCAAATTTGGTCAAATTTGGTCTGAGTAGAGGGTCAGGTGGTCGGATCCCCTCCCCTCCTAGCTAGACTGGAACATCCCCCTCCCTCCCCTTTCCCTCCCCCTTCCCCATCCTAGAGGTATATTCAGAAATTTATGATCCGAAACATGCATTTCTCATGAAAAGTATTCAGAAATATCTGTCAAAAGGCCTGCGCTTTGACAGTAGTGTTTGGTACTTTGATTTCTGTCATACTTTCCGCTCAGCTCACTTCGGAAACTGGATAAACGCGATTTTGACTATTAAAGCATGCAAAACTTTGCATGAAATTGATACCATTCAGTAGATCTCGCTTAGTCGTAATACATGATAGTCCGTGCACGCAATCAAAATTTATAGACAAAACAAATTTTAGATGGGTCATTTCCCATGCTTATTTTTCATCTCTCCATCGGCTCAATGTTATCAAACTCGGCGACGTCACGCTGAAATTAAATATTGAAAACGCCACATCTGAAATTATATTGTCTGTATAATTTTATTGCATAAAAAAATCGACCATGTAACATATACCAAAATTTACGACTAAGCGAGATCTATTCAATGATATAGATTTTATTTTACAATTTTGAAAAATTTGGAATTTTGTGGAATTTCTGAAAATTTTCTGAATATTTCTGGAATACAAATTAAGATAGAAATTCGTAGTGTATAATGTTACGAAAACTTTCGAAACTTTTCAAAACATTAAAATGCTGTTCTCTCCCTATAGTTTTGGCAACATTCAAGATTCAAGAATTTTGACGAAATACGGTGATTGATGGACAATAAGAATTCTCAAAATACACGAAAATCAACCGTCGATTTAAGTTATAATAAATCAAATGACCAAAAGGAACCAAATATATAAAAACATGTGCGTTTTGTACAAAAGTCGTAACTAGTAATTTTTCATTTACTTCGTTTATCTGACTTTTTGCTATAATTACAGAAATCATTTAATCATATCAAATTTCTTCGGATTTGTTTATAAGGAATTAATATTTTGTGTTCATTTAAGCTGTTGGACCGTCTGGGTTTTAGACACCGATTCATGTCAGACAGTGAGCCAACAAATCACCTATATTGTCATGTCTAAAACAAGCGCGTATCTAGATATAGTGAAGAGGGGGATGTTCAAGAGAAATAGAAGGGTCAAGACAGCTTAACCCTGGATGTTGTCAAAAAGCTGAGTTTCCCCGTTTTTACCTATATATTTTTTCAAACCATAGCCTGGAGCCACTTCCCGGTCCCCTTACGGCTTGGACACCCCCCCCCCCTTTTCGAGAAAAAATTTAGATTCGCCCATGCATAATGTTTATTACCCCACTGGGTCGCTGTACCCATTATCCCCTCCCCGGATAACAATGATTGCAGAAACAGACGCACTGAAGACGGCCGCTGTCTTAACAAAGGAAAGGTCAAGGCCGTTCATTTGATATTATAATTAAAATTCTCCATTGTCCGAAAATTCAGAAAGGGCCAACTTGACCTGTCAAGAAATAACTTGAATCGAGTAATTGGCGAAAAATGCAATGGGTCAGAAAATGACTGCTGCGGATCGGTTACAGGAAAGAATGAACTTTATCGTGAACTTGCCCTTTGGCCTGACCTCTGACCCCTCATTTCCATGGAAGTTCGTGTGCGTGCGAAATGGGGCATACGGCAGATTGGAGGATTCCGTTTTGGTGATAGAAGTCGGTTAAATAAACTTCCTGAATAGATTTAGGGGAAAGAAATTTAATGAATAGAATTAGATAGTCCGAATTAGCATCTGTCCGTGCGGGTAGTTTGGATGATGATATGATAATAGAAGGCGATGTGTCAAATCTACACGATACACTAACAGGACAGGGGATTAAGGGGGACGACCATTTGATCCTGAGAGGGGCTGGCAATTTTTTTCTGGTCAGATAATTTATAGTACTATTAATTTTCAACGCAGGGCAGGCCGGATTATTTATTTTCCAGTAACTCAAGGTCAGAATATTTATTTTCAACCTGTAACAATTCCGACAAGCAAAAAAAAAAAAACAAAACAAAACAAAAAAATAACAAACAAACAAAAACCCAAGAATATATGCAACCCCCCTCCTTGTTGTTTATGTCAATTAAATATGCCATCAATCATTTACAATGTGCAGGACTTTCTTGGCACTGCAATAAGTCTATAAATACATATGAATGTTCATGTATCATATTCTAAATTAAGTATATTTATTTCTGCAACAAAGAGGGTCAGATTATTTATTTTCAGCATTTTCTGGGTCAGAATATTTATCTCCAAAATTGCCATCACCACCCCCCCCCCCCCCCCCCCCCCCCCACCACCTCAGAAGTAGATGGTCGTCCCCTAAAACATACATAAGCAATGTCAAAATATATAACTATTAACAACACAAATAGAGTTTTCAACGCAAGCAAAAGACGAGAAAAAAATTAACAGATATCCACAAGGAAGAAAAATTGGATTGTAAAGGTGAAAAGGTTCTCTCTTTTTTCTAATTTATTTTAGTTTTTGAGGTTTTTTCATATTATTATTATTATCATCTTTCTTCTTTTTTTCTCTTAATTTTATTCATTATCGTCATCATTTTATCATTTTAATTTTTTAGAATGGTAGACCAGACATTCCCATAAGTGTATTAAAGACGTAAAACCCATATGACACCATCTTATTCAAGATTTCTACCTAAAATACTTCATCCCCCATTGTTCGGAAACACCCGACCTTCTCCGGTTTTAGCAAATACCCAAAGGTCAGACGTCGACCTAACGTTGCGCAATATTTTTATTTGATCCGATCAGCAATTCAATTGAGGATTTTGTAATACACGAACAACATTTCTCACAGCCAATGAAATTGCGTCATTCCATTACACTGGACTTAATCCGATCGTTTGTAATGGTTAATTCCCAGCGGAAACCACCTTTGTTATTATATGTACCTGAGTAGTTAACGTTCCCAGACATCAATAAATTAAGGTAACCAAGGGTATGTCTGGGGGACGTCTTGTCCCGTGTCGTCCTCATTAGAGAAAATATTACGATAAATGAAAAAAGAATCCCCCCCAAAAAAAAGAAAACGAAGAGGAAAAGGAAAAAAGGATTATATTTTTAAGGTCTCATTTAATAAAGATCGGTGAAGATTACTATTTATATTTATAATAAATTTCATTTTTTTCAATAATTCAATGTTTGGAGGAAAGGAGATACTTCGTAACTTTTTTTAAAATTTAAATTTGTAAATTATGCATATTTTCATTATATCCAATATTCATCGATAGAAATTCTTACCAGCCTGATCATCAGACCATATGCTCAAAAAATAAAATAGATAACAAAACAAACAAACAAACAAAAAACCCCGGAAAATAAGCATTTTACAGAAGTTCGAGAGAGATAGAGAGAGGGAGAGAGAGAATTTTAAATATCTTTTCGACATTCATGATGACTTTTAGAAGATCTAAATATGGAACTCCATTTTATGTAAACAGTTATTTCCTTTATCTCACAGAATACAATTAACAGAAATGTTGTCTCTGAATTTTCAGGAAACGATGCATCGCTGATACGCATCTGTCGCTTCCGGTTTTTGTCCGAAGATGTCGGTGTTTTACTGTCCGGACAACTTTTCTTTGTGTCCATCTTCATGTCCATTAAATCAGTGTAATGATTAAAGTAATTAGAGACCAATCTAATGGCTGGTAGAGAGCAATGACAAGCCTCACATATGTCCTTGAATTCACGCCAACCTAGAGAAAATCAATGTTGAACCCTTCTTTTCTATCAATCTCGGAGACGGATTTTTTGAAAAAGACAAGATAAGATAAAAACTATTAAAATGATAATAAAAAAGAACAACATCAGCAGATAGTTATATATGTTAAGTATAAAGATATATAATCCAAAACTAAAGCAAATACAGAGAAAAGCAACAAAGTAGCAATAAATCACCGATCAAAAAAATAAAAACTGTGTTTGTGCAACACGCATGCCCCCGTCGGCACCTATGTCAGTTTTAACACCATTTTCTGTTAAGGGAGCAACCATTTGATTTTTAGGAGGGGGGGGGGGGGGGGGGAGTGCAGGAAGACTTTGCATATAATAATTTCCGGATCGAGATTTTAGGGAAAAAATTCCCGGATCATGGAATTGAATCCCCCCCCCCCTCACCTCCATCTTCCGACATTTCCACATGCCAGAAAAGCACTTTTTGTGTGTGTCATAAACTAAGTACAAATAAAAATGAAACAAACTTTATTCAAAGGAACGAAATCAAATTCAAAAGTCATTTGTACCATATAGCCTGTCTACGTTGAGTATTATTTTTAAAAGTGAAAACATTATAGGTTTCATATGCCATTTCAGAAATTAAAAAGAAGTGATCTACTAGCAAGAGATGCCTTAATATGTTCTTCCTTGGCACCTAATCTCAATCCGTGTATGGTATTTATCACGCTGAATGATTTGAAGTCAATATTGGGCCGGCAATTTTTCTTTATTCATTTTTTTTTCTGCTTTTAGAATGGCTGAACAAAATTTTCCGGTTGGCAAAAGTCTTCCTGCCCCCCCCCCCCCCAAAAAAAAAACCCAAAATGTTTGCATGATCCCTAAGTACGATCGTATGTCAAACTCTACAGACAACAGCTAATGTTTTTTTAAAAAGTTTATAGCTCATCTGAGCGAAGCTCAAATGAATTGTTGTCATGGCGCGCCGTCCGTCCGTCCGTCCACCCGTCGTTAACTTTCAACATTTTCGACATCTCCTCTGTACCCGCTACACAGAATTTCAAGAAACTTTACAGGAAGCAAGAACTCAGGGTCCTCTACCAATTTTGTGTTTTTCATGCCGATCGATCTACAGATATGGCCGCCGAGGGCTCTGATTGACTGACGCATTTTGGACATTTCCTCTGCAATCCCTACACAGAAACAAGTACTTAAGGTCCTCTTCCAAATTTGTACTTTTCGTGCCGATCAGACAACAAGTATTGCCACCGAGGGCTTTGATTGGCTGACACATTTTGGACATCTCCTCTGCACTTGCAGCCAGAAAAAAAAATCACAAAACCTTACAAGAAGCAAGAATTCATGGTCTTCTTTTAAGTTTGAGCTTTTCGCGCCAATTCGTCAACAAATATGGCTGCTGAGGGCCCTGATTGGCTTATCACATTTAAACTTTACAGAAAGGAAGTTTTCAATGTCCTCGACAAAATTTATGTTTTTCCAGCGATTAGTCAACAATAGCTGTCGAGGGCTCTGGTTGACCAAAGCATTTTCGACTTCTTCTTAACTGCATCATATAATTTCACGAAACTGTATGGGACGCTATACTCAAGCAGTCAAGGTCCTTTAGTTTAAGCCTTTCGTTCGCACCCTTGAGCCTCTTAATTGCTTTCAAGTCAAAGGTCAAGTTCGCAAAGTCGAAAATGTTGGTATCAATGGAAATAAAGATCTTGTAACAATGAAAACACATGTGAAAAAAGGCAGCTCTTTTACCTACCGTTCAAAAGTTTTGGTCAATGTTTAAGATTTCCAAAAGAAGGTAGAAAAAGTCATGGTCATGAGGTAACTTATTTTGGTATCAAAGGACGGACGGGCCAAAAACTATATTCCCCCGTATCTTTGATTCCGGGAGAATTTGAGTACTGATAAAACCCGAAAATACGTTCACGACAGGTTCGTTCCCACTATGATAAACATCGAAGAATTACCCTAGTTTGGCAAAATAATATGAATTCCCATTGAAACAGTTGCGAACCCTGGAATAAACAATATTCTGAAGTGAGACAATGTACCCGAGGAGAAGCAACGCCTCCTGTTTGCATGCAACACCCGTCGCAACAGTTCCACAGAAACTTGCCAAAATCGCTGTTGGTATTGGTGATCAGATTTTACAAAAATTACTGCATATCAGGTAAAGATGACTTGTCTCGGGGATGTTGAATAATATTTCTAAACCCCCCTCCCAATCCCCTCCCCCTTGCAGGTTTGCAAATTTACAAACGTTCTTATGTCATAATTAGGAGTGACCCTCCACTTTTTTAAGCTGAGAGGACTCTTAATTTTCTAGGTTAATTTAATTCTAAGAATACCCCCACCCTGCTACTCTCATCTATCCCCTGGTGACATTTCACCTCTGGATCTATCACTGATAGATAATTTTACTCCTGGATCAGTCACTGATAGTAACATTATTTAGCAAAAATTATTTTTCAATATATTCGTTCCTTATTAACACTCCTTTGGTTTACCTCATTACTTCTAAATGTTATTTATTTTAAACTAGTACTTTTAAAGTTGTTACTTTAAATGTCAATATAAGTGACTAATCCTGGGTAATATAATTGCACTATCAATGTTGATCAAGTCAAAGAAGAAAAAATAAGAAGGAAAGGAAGGGGGCCTATTCGAGTTTATGAATAATGTACCTGGACAATGAACAGTAATAGAAAATTAACGTATATTTGATAATTTTCGAAATGGCTAATAATGTTCCAGGAGAAAAAAAAGCTTTAACCAAAAGTTAAACAGGTATATATGAAAGGCGGGTCCAGATAAATTATTGAATAAAAACGCGGACCAAGAGGGATATGGGCTCAGGAAAACCTTCTCTGTTGGACTTGAACCAAATTCCTTATTTTTTCCGGTTTTTAAAATCAGAGGCTGAAACCCCCCTCCCGCAATGCACTGGAACCTAAAATCTTGGGGAAAAAAATGTAATTAAACAGATTTTGCATGACGTAGAAGGGGTTTTTTTCTTAACATTTTTTTTTCACTTTCAGAATTAGGACCAAAATATAAGGGAAGGGGGAAAAGGGTGAACGAGGTTTTTATCTCTGATCCTGACCTTGAAGGTATACTTTCCGCGGTCACTTTGACCAAGAGTCCTGGAGTTTATAGCTTTTCCGGACGGGTACAAGTAATAAATATCTTTTTTTGTGCGGATTCCAAGGCCGATAACTCATGATTAGCTTCGCACATGCGGCAATAAATCACGTGGTAATTCGCACTTGTCAGGCCGGTCGATCATCGCGGTCAGCTACATTTTTTTTCTGTAGTGATCAAGTGCGGATCCAGAAAAATGATAAGTGGGAGGGGCACCCAGAATTCAACATGCAAAAAATCCATCTGGATATAACAGTATTTAAAAAAAATTAAAAAAGGGGGGGTGTTTCTTTCTGACCATTTATATATGACAAAAAGAGAGGGAAGGGGTCGTGACTTGCGGTAGCACTCCCTTAATTTTTCTTGGCTTTTGGTTCTGCTCACTAGATGATAGAAATTCAGAGCATATACTTTGGAGAAGTGATGGAAGTTGCGCTAAAATATTAACCTGAACGTAAGAAGCTGAGGAATGTTCGGAGAGATGAGGCATGAGGAAGGTAAAAATCTAATGACATCATTGAAAGTTATAAAAGTAACCTTTTTCTGAGATGAAGAAACTCCAAAACACATACACACCCGCCCTCACACACATCAGATGTCCAGATGCTGTAAGGAGGGGGCGGGTGGGGTGGGGGGGGGGGTTACGATTATGAAGTTCGTACTAGGAAAAGAAAACAGTAAGTCTGCATATTCAAATTGAATGTTTTGTATTTTTAAAATTACATGTATACAGTTACATATGTAAGTAAACGCATTGTATTTTATATACATAATATATATAAAAACAAAACAAAATGGTGGTACATACATGTTTATATCGTTGTACACCATTAATACACCATTTGTTAACTTATATCTCCACTATTTGTCACCCGTTCTACACCATTTGTGTACCAGTCATGACATTTCATGTTTGTATAGAAGGCCGAAGAAATGCATTTTTTTCTTCTACGTGTTATGTCATCGCGGGCCATGCTTCTTATTTATAAAGCGTTAAATATCTTATTTCAAGTCACCGTATGTAATGTATTATAGGTTAGTTACTGACCGTCTAAGGAGATTTGTCGGGTTGATCAAGCCCATAGAAGGCGAGGCGAATCCTTCTTATCGGCTTGATCAACCCGACAAATTTCTGTAGACGGTCAGTAACTAACCGAATAACTGTTTTACTTTGTCGAGGACCAAAATCTCAATTTTTTGTTAACGAAAATTGTCATTTCACGACTCACTTTACGTGCGAATGCATTTATACGGCAATTGCGGAAATGTTGATAGTCTAGAGCAATTTAGACGGCGTGCACGTGACGAGATTTACGCGCTCTGATTGGTTCAAACTAGTCCGAGGCAAAATAAAATGTTATCTTATCTATAAAGTCTAGACGTTATGGAGATCACAGCGGAACACACACAGACGGTTGAGAACAAAGTAGCGGGCAGACAAAGCTAAACAACACCACCAACAAATTACGGTGTTCTTTTGGGGACATAACATTTTTGTTTCTTCTTGTTTCAAATTATACACGCGAAGTTACGAAGAAGCGAAGTTGCTAAGAAGCGAAGTTACGATGCGAAGAATCAAAGTTACGATGCCACTAAGTGAAGCAACTTCGCTTCTTCGCATAGTAACTTCGCTTTTTCGCATTAAAGACCTATCACCAATCATTCAAGAGTTATGACCAATGTGTTGACCTACATAATGTAGCTTATGCCGAACTGGCGACATTCATGATTTTCAAACAAGTTGTTTTTTATTTGTTTGTTTGTTTCTTTTTTTCTAGCATGGAAATTTTGAATGTTTAATTAAATCAGTAAAAAAAGGGATGATCTCCAGCATGACCACTTTGCACGCACCCAGCGAATCAAACCCACAAGAGAGTGACACGTAAATGACATGAGACTAAACTACAAGCCATAAAAAATACACAACAAAAATCACTAGAACATCATACAAAACAATCGAAACAGACGTACAAAGACATCAAACATTATTGACAAGACATAAAAGGAAGGAGACCAATGTGCACCCGGCGCCGACTTTGGACGGTCATCTGCTGTAAGCAATTATTTTGCCACGGACTACGTTCGAACCAATCAGAGAACGTAAATCGCGTCACGTGCACGCCGTCTAAATTTCTATAGACCGTCAGCAATGCCCAATGATACATACTCTGATGCTGGAGTTGTCCCAAATTTTGAAAGACGTTCAGAATAGTTATTGTAAAAATTCCAAACAGATTTTACAAGTTTATGGTATCGTAATCCTTTACTGATAAGTTTCTTTGTAATTTGTCTATTTTTGTCATTGAAGTCTTCTCTTTTGTCGTATATCATTGTCTGAATTTTTCCGTTATTGATTTTGATGTCAAGATAAAAAAAATGGCGTAGCTTTATCATCTGTGTTTGCTTTATTCAATGTTAACTCAGGTGGATGATTTGATTTTTGTAATGGGGATATCAATATTCAAAATATCATCAAGATACGTAGAGGTGCCGTTGAAACATTTAAAGTGGTCAAATTTCTTGAGTTTTTGCATGAATTCTTTTTCGTATGTGTATAAAAACAAATCTGCAACAAGAGGCGCACAATAATTACCCATAGGAATTCCAATAACTTGCCTGTATAAAGTGTCACCAAATCTTATAAAAAAAGTTGTCAAAAAGCAAGGACAAGGCTTTGCACAACTCAGATCGAGTCCATGATTTGTATGATTTGTATTCTACTGAGGAAAAGTAGTAGATGTAAGATTGATGTCACTATATTTTGATTTTAAGCAGTTTTACAGTATATTTTTGTTCTTTTTAGTGCTGACCGTACGATGGTGGTAACACTTGTTTTAGGATCCACAACGTTTGGAAAGTCATACCCCCTGTATTAAGCTAGGAAAGGGGTACGAACCCGGGACCTCTATACCTGCAGGTAAGCACTCTAACAACTGAGTTATCCGGGCCGACACACCCAGCTCTGCCACATCCCCTTTTTATTTTTGCTAATCATTTACTTTAATTATGACCGTGATGGTGTAGAACAAGCTCAAGTTACAGGGCGGTTACCCAATATATTTAATGATCTGAAGAGTTTTACATTTCATAAACATTAATTGTAGGATTTAGTGACCATAATCAGTGCGGTTTACATGATGATTGATTATACACAAACGTGCAGAAGCGCAATATTTTAATTTATAGTTTTTTATTGTTTTGCCCTTTTTAACTGCCAAAACTTGCTTCACTTCTCTGTCTTTTCACAACTGATTAACTTATGATTAAAGGTCACGACGAAGACGATCTTCCCGGAATTTAATCATTAAGATGACAAGGAAGTGTGCAAAGAGCATGGTTTTAGGAAATTTCTTCGCCCAGACAAAAGCAGAAATTAGATTGTTGATAAGCTCCCGTGACAAAGACCGGCAAGTGCCCGTTCGGAGTTGGATATTAGTCACTGTCCCAATTGGATAATGCTTGTTGGAAGTGCAGTCTGATCATTATTTTGTTCTGGATCAACGATAATTGCATTCTTCGCTTGCAGCAGACGTTTTCCCCATTATAGGGCAGGTTGACATTTACACAATAGGAACTTGCCTGCCTGTCCGCCCTATATTTAAAAAAAAATAATGCGCATGCGTGCAGCAGTATGTAGGTGAAGGTCGTTCGTGCTTTTTGTGTCCAATAATTTTATTTCTCTCACTCTAAAAATGATATCCGTTTTATTTTGGAATAAACTTTTGCTTTTGCTTTGAAATAAATATTTATTCCAGACTGAGTATCCAGTAAAATATTTGAATAAAGTCTGTTATTTATTCAGTTCGATTGCCCTTTTGACAGATTCTCCTTTTTTTCTTTTTCTTCTTTTTTTGTTTTTGGGTTTTTTTTTTGTTTTTTTTTGTTTTTTTGTTCCATGAACAGATGAAGTGCTAATTGAGTGGAATCAACATTTGAGACAAAAAGATTTGTAATATGTTGACTCCGAGTCATATTGACATTATTATAAATGTCTTATTAGTGCGTCGTTATATAAAAAGAAGAACGACGCAGGGGTTTTTTTTATTAGCCTATTTTTCGAAATAGGTCAGAAGCATTACGGAGTAAAATACACATGGCACAAGCGCAGGTCTACAGGTGGAGGGATAACTTGCCAAAAGTACTGTTTTGTATCATCCCCCCCCCCCCCTTATTGCCTAGATCCGATCGAGTCCACCGAATAATCTGATTTCATTTGATGATTTTACTACGTATTTTGCGGACTATTTTCTCAAAATCAAAGGCAGGTGCCCCCCCCCCCTCCCTTGACGGACTGGATCTCCTCTGGAGACATTTCTTTGCTATGCCAATAAATAATTTATCTAGGAAATAGTTGTGATGGTGGTAGCGTCCGGTCTGTAATTTGAGAAACGGGGAAATTAAACGTGACTTGGGCGAAAAAAAGCATTTTTTGGGGGGGGGGGGCAAAATCCGAGAGGAGGGAGGGGATATGTTCTTTTAGCTTATATATATTAATCATGTTCACGATCAGTTTTAACTGTCTGAAACATTAACTTGCACAGATTATGGATTTGACCGTGTTATAAACCTTTACGAGAACAATTCGACTTTTTTCACCGTATCAAATTGTCGAAAAATTCAATCTGTCGTTTTTTGGGGCACTCTTCAGTGCCGGAGACGCAATTGTCTATCTGTCCGAGCATCACCGAGTCTTTTGAATGTTTGTCCATTTGACACCTGTCGGGTCAACGCTTTTGTATGGAAAGGCCAACTTAGTAAGATTTTGAAGATTTGTCTATTCAGAAAGCGTCCTTGCCCTTTCTAACCCTTTTCAGTTAAAAAGGAACAAGGAGGCGAGGGGTAAAACGACAACAGCTTTAATGTGACCGGAGAGGGATCTCAATCTAGTGTATCTAAATACAAACGTATCCTAGTCAACAGTATTTCTGAAAGCTTTCACACAATTTGAAACTCATTTTCATCCTTCAGAAGGTTTCCTTATTTTAGTGAATATTGAAAGGGGGAAATCGACTCTTTTAATCCAAATAAGAGAAAATTGAAAATTCCCTTATATATACATGTATATTGCTTTTAATCTTATGAATTTTACGCCATTGACAATTTTAATTCACCCCTTTCTTACTTGCCGTTACCCATTGCCTTAAATTCCCATCGTCCACCATACCAAGATTGTTTTAATTTTTGCAACGCTTTAAAAATTATTTTTGTGCCCCCCCCCCTTTCCAAAAAGAAAAAAAAAGAAAAAAAGAAAGTCCCGTTGCCTTATTTCTAATCCTATTATACATGCATTCGTTAAATGTTCATTCCAGACGATGTTATGTCACAATATTTCACACAGAATAAAACCAACGTAGTTTAGGGGATGAAAAGGTCGCAACCCGAGATGTCGTCCCGATCCTTCTTACGAAAACGCTAAAGATCGAATAAGTCTGATTGCACAATGTTGATCAACAAGACTTACCTTTCGTTTGAGAACAAAATGGGGCATTCTACGATAAAGACCCATTATGAAAGACGATTTAATCGGGTAAACATGAAAAACACGAGTGTTTTCGTACTTAAATGCAAAGAATCTCAAAGTACATCATAAACCAATTGGTAATTTTCCCTACTTTGCATTTTCTTTGATCTATTGACAGAGAGATTCCTCTTAGCAACGGTATTTCCTCTTCTTTTCTTTTTTTTTTTTTCTTTTCTTATTTTTTTTTCTCCTTTTTTTATTTCTTGTTTTTGCTTCCGTAATGTCATATGGCAAATTAAAAATACTGAAAATACTATAATTCGCTTAATGACTATACAATGTTAATATTTTCTATATTTCAAATTAGTAATAGGACGGTAAACCTTTACAACAAGCAAACAAAAAGAGGGAGCTTAAAAAAAATATGGGGGTTTCATGTTCTGTATGCACACATTTTAACCTTTCTGGTGCAATTCTAAATTTTAAGTATATGAATAAATGTCTGGCGAGCGGTAGCGAGCCAGGAAATTTTTTTGCAAAATATTGACTTATCAGAAAATACTTTCTATACCCTCTATAATTAACAAGTACATGTAATGTCATCATGTACATTGATGAAGTACAAATGTAATATATATAAAGAATGGATCAGAATAGCTAAAATATTCAGAAAGTCTATGAAGAACTGGCGAGCGGTAGCGAGCCAAAGAAAAATTTTGAAAATTGTTGCAAAATGTTGCTATTTTAAAAAATATTAATGCATCATAAAATTTTGTGATTGAACAGTGTTTCAAAGTGGGAGGGCATGTGCCCCGCCCCCCTTCTCCTACGCCCTTGGTGTTTATCGACAAATATTCCTCGACTGTTCGTTCGTTTGTTTCAAAATATTTTTTTTTGTATTTTGTGTCCCTTTATTTCTAAGTCGTCGGCTACGCCTCTGATCTGTCTATTTGTCGTGGTAGCAAACACCGCCTCGTAATATCGAAAACATCCACCTCCGGATCCCCAAGAATGATTTCCAAAATTTTGCGTTTTCAACTGAAAGTCGCATGAATAATAGAGCTTTCATAATGGCTTCTTCTAGAATCTCGTTGTACCAATGACATGTCTTGCCCACACACGTGTTTAAAGCATAACGCATAGTCTAGCACTAGCTACGAATTCAAATTTCAATCTTCCAATGAAAATTGTCCATGTTCTCATTGGAAAAAATAAGTCGCATTTGGCAACCTGAAAACAATGTCGATGACATGCAATAAACATTTTGGTATTTTCATGTAAAAATCGACTAAAAGTTCGACTAAATATTTATTGTCGTAGAGATTCTCAACTGTCGTTTATCTGTTTATTTTTCTTCCTTTCTTCTGCAAACCCTGTTCACAATATCGCAAAACCTGACAGAAATAAAGTTATTAACGTCGGATTACCCAAACTGTATTTTTAGCTCACCTGAGCGAAGATCAAGTGAGCTATTGTCATGGCGCGCCGTCCGTCGTCCGTCCGGCGTAAACTTTTACATTTTCGACTTCTCCTCTGCAACCGCTGCAACGAATTTAACGAAACCTTACAGGAAGCAAGTACTCAAGTTCCTCTATCAAGTTTGTGTTTTTCTTGCCGATGGGTAAACAAATATGGCCGTCCGTCCGTCCGGCGTAAACTTTTTACATTTTCAACCGCTGCATAGAATTCAACGAAACCTTGCAGGAAGCAAGTACTCAAGGTCCTCTACCGTGCCGTTTGGTCAACAAATTGGCCGCCGATGGCTCTAATTGGCTAACGCATTTTCGACTTCTCCTCTGCAACCGCTGCACAGAATTTTACGAAACCTAACAGGAAACAAGAACTCAAGGTCCTTTACCAAGTTTGTGTTTTTCGAGCCGATCGGTCAATAAATATGGCTGCCGATGGCTCTGATTGGCTGACGCATTTTCGACTTCTCCTCTGCAACAGCAGCACTGAATTCCATTAAAAATTGAAATCTTACATGAAGCAAGTACTCAAGGTCCTCTACCAAGTTTGTGTTTTTCGTGCCGATCGGTCAACAAATATGGCCGCCGATGGATCCGATTGGCTGAAGCATTTCGACTTCTCCTCTGCAACCGCTGCACAGAGTTTCACGAAATTTTACAGGAAGCAAGTACTCAAGGTTCTCTGCCAAGTTTGTGTTTTTTATGCCTATCGATCAACAAATATGGCCACCAAGGGCTCTTATTGGCTGAAGCATTTTAGACTTCTCCTCTGCAACCGCTGTGCACAGAATTTCAGGAAACCTTAAATACAGGAAGCAAGTACTCAAAATCCTTTAGTAAAACCATGTTTGTGTCTTTCGTGCCGATCGGTCAACAAATATGGCTGCCGATGGCTCTGATTGGCTGACGCATTTTCGACTTCTGCTCTGCAACAGCAGCACAGGATTTCATTAAAAATTGAAATCTTACATGAAGCAAGTACTCAAGGTCCTCTACCAAGTTTGTGTTTTTCGTGCAGATCGGTCAACAAATATTGCCGTTGAGGGCTCTGATTGGCTGACACATTTTCGACTCTTCCTCTGTGCAGAATTTCATGAAACTTACATGAAGAAAGTACACAAGGTCCTCTACCAAATATGTGTTTAACGTGCCAATAGGTCAACAAATATGGCTGCCAAGGGTTCTGATTGGCTAATGCATTTTTAACTTCTCTGCAACCATTGCATAGAATTTCACGAAACGTTAAGAAAGGAAATACTCATGGGCCTCCTACAATTTATCCACTACCATTCTTTTGTTTGCAACTCAGGTGAGCGATGTGGCCCCCTTGGGCCTCTTGTTTTTTACCCGATCCAGACAAATTTCCCACCAATTGATCCGATTGGCTGGTGCGCCTTCGAACACCCCCCCCCCTTCCATGACCCAAAACTTTCCAAAAGTAAAAACATGCATATTTTGGCAAATTTTCAGTTAAAGTCGGCAAAATGCGCTGGATCCACCACTGCAAAATTTAAATGATGTTCTTCAACGAATCTGTAGAAGAAGCATTAAATTGGGCAGTTGTGTTGGATTTTTCCAAAAATGGAAGGTGAATTAAATTTCTCAGGAATAAAGACAGTACAGAGAACCGGGCGGATAACTACATTATAAAAAAGGAGGGGATCTCCAACAAGACTCGGTTGTAGAACCCACAGCAACACACCGTAACATCCCGAATCACAGAGTAGACACGAACAGCAAGAGACGCAAAGACACAAAGAGACACCAAGTACGGCATTCAAACACAAAACACATATTAATATTACACACAAACCAACGAGACCAATGGACAATCGGTGTCGACTTAGGGCGGCAATCTGCCCCACATTAGCTAGTAGCATATGGTGTGATTATCCGGATTACGTGCACGCAACCCTCCCACTTTTCCAGTTATCCAGAGGTCTCGTAGAACGCACAATGCCTCCTTACTGTAAGATGACAACACAAGCAAAACTCAGGGTTCCAAGCAACACACATAGTAAATAGAAATAAAGGGGGGGGGGGGGTTACAAAAAACAGTATGGCTCTGCAGGCTAGAGCGAACTCGTACCGACATTCAGGGAGGAAGTTGCTTTTACCTGAAGAGGGATTTTGACAGGGGAGGATACCCCTCTCCTTATTTTTAAGTAAATCCGTTCCATAAACTTACTTTAATTTTCTTGCACTTGTACATAAGCCGATATTTGTCAAACTATTACAAAGAAACAATGGAGAGAAACATCCCTTACATGCAGTTGTCTGCCCCCTATACCGTTCAGGAAAAAGACCAAAGAAAAACAAGAATGAAATAATGTGATGCTGGATTTCTTTACCATGTTTCATTTAAATACATCATAATCATAAATATTTACTAATTTTGGTTTACAGTAAGTCTGAAAACGAAAACGCGAAATTGATAATCAAATCATAATGGATTATTTACAAACGACTCGGACCTTCATTAGCCCCGCCCCTTGACCTCATTTACTTCATGTATACTGTATTAATTCCATTGATCATAAGTATACAGTTTGTCCTTCGATGGCCTTACACCAAAATGGACTCTTCCTGCGGGGGCGAGAGATCAAATCGAAGTTTCGAATTTTCGAAAAATACATTTTAAATGATGCGTAATAGAATTTATTTTACGTCGAATGCATAGCATATATAACCTTTGAGAGCATGTCCATCAGTTTTAGAGATAAAAAATCATTAAAATGCATATTCTTTCTTTCCATGTCAACGTGACATACCTAGCGGTCAATGCGCCTTTGACCAGTCTGTACAAAGATTGAAAAATGGACGCTTCCTCTTATGGGGAGCGCAGGTCTTATAAGAATGTTTGCGATCATAGAAAAATATCATTTACGGTATATATTGTATTGATATTAAAATTTTAACAGCAATTTTGATGTTTTAGTAAACAATTTAGAAAGAAAAGAACTAAAAAACACAGTGTAGGTTCTGCAATAGCTTTAATTTCGGATAAAGGGCAACCTGACCTACCCCCAAGTCAAAGTGGGTCAGTGCGAAGAATTACATCATTGCGACGGGTAAATCCATGGGTCGAGTCTGACCGGAGATACGTCACTGAATTCGTTCTACAAGAAACACTAAACCTGAGGGCACATTCAATCATTCTGTTAATAACATCGAGTTGTGAGAGTTGACCGTTATAGTGGTCAGTCTATAGATACAAGTTAGTGTACTCCGTTGTGTATTAAATTTTGTGTAAATATATATACGTCAGGAAAAGAGGTCAGTCCTGGATGACCACTGTCCATATACAACATATGTGCGGAAGAATTTGAGGGCAACATGAACATGGAGATTGCACTGACCTAGCTAGGACAGTTATGCAGGGTAGCCACGACGATATCGTCCGTGCAATGGAAAGAAGTTTTGTTCCCTATGCCGGAATACACCCATTAGTGACCCATGCAGCGCCGGTGCCCGGCCCCCAGTTTTTATTCTCTGGAATTAATCATCTTGCGCCTCCCCTCCCACCCCCTCCCCACCGTGCTCCCGATGCTGTCCCGAATTCCGAGGTCGCGGCATTGGTAGGGAGGGGCAATAATGACTTTTCCGAGGGGAGACGGTACATGGCAGCAAACGGTCCTGTGTCTAGCGGAGGATCTAGCAGTGGTGATAGTGTGTTATCCATGAACTCCTCGTTATCTAATCTGTCATCGTCATCATCGTCGTCGTCTCCGAAATCAGCATCACCCACATCATCGCCGTCGTCGTCTTCATCTAGCCAAAAGTCGTCATCTGAAAATGCCAACAAACGAAAAGGTTTGCATTGTTTTTACGGCGATCAATTTATTGTGTTAATTGAGCAATGATTGGGGGTCGATTTTGACCCTCTTCTGAATGATACTAACATCAAATTTACATGTACCTTATAATAATAGAATCCTTTCGGAATCAAAATTGACCCCTTTTTAAAATGAACGATATAAAAACAAGATAGAAGTCAAAACGGGAATTTATCGATTGCTTCCATGTGAACGTCGACGTCGGGTATCTGAATCAAAATAATGTCAAATTCTGTAAAATATATATTTTACATTCACCACAAAAATATGAGAATTAATTTCCTTTTTTTCTTGCACACAATTGTTGTCTTGTGGTTTTATTTTGAGCCAAAAAAAGCAAACACAAGGAACGATTTTGGTTTAACCATGCTGACACACGTGGATCTACAGAGGATTTCGGACCCAGGTGGACGAGATTTGCCCAAAAATATGCTGATTTCCGTTCAGCCTTCCCCAAATCGGGATACCCACCTCCGAGACCCCCTCCCCATGGAATAAAGAGTCAAGATCGATACAATAAATCGATGATGATCGATGATGATCTCTGAATTATCTTTGAATTCCAGTCTGTATATTATTCTGATGTATCGAAAATGCATACCTGTACACAGTAAAGTCTGTACTGTAAAGTAACCCTACCTCGTAGTACCTGCAAGTCTTGTGTCAGAGCAAAGGAGACACCATGTGGATTCCTAGAATGAAAATTATGAAAATTAATGTAAAATTTTTGAAAAATTGAGTTTCGGATAGAAATTAGTGACCCTTGAGCATGTTGAGAGTTTTACAGATGATTTTGTTATACTATATTGCAGAAAAAAACCTTTGAAATTATGAATAATTACATGTTAAGCAAAAAGACGTGTCAAAACTCAAGATAAATATTCTAGTTTTGCGCACAATTTCAGCCGAAAACGGGAGTAAATTGTGTCGAAAATTCGTAAAAGCAAAACAGTCAAAAGATTTTGAGATGAAAAAAAAAAAAAAAAAATCAGACGAAAATTGGAATAAAATTCAGCCGAAAAATTGAGACAAGATAAAACATATCGAGTCGCATATTGCTTATTTTCGAAAAACGGAGTTACTTCCCGTTTGGGACGGTATCTGACGTAGAGTAATTATGACGTCATCAAATTCTATGGAAACGATCCTAAAATTCTGGGAAATAACGGTATAAAATCGCTCTCATGACGTCATAATAGTTTTATGTCAGATACCGTCTCAAATGGGAGATAACTCTGTTTTTCACAGGTTTCCAACAATAAGGCAATTTTTTTCTATTTTCTGTTTTGCGTCCTCGTGCTCATGTTGCTGGTAGGTTTTGAGCCCAAAGACATTAAACAAAACAAAATTAAAATACTAAGATCTTTTGTAAATTAAATGTGTTTTCTACAAAAATTAAAGAAGAATTGTATAATTTTTGTATTTCATGTAAAAATGTTAAACTGCAATGACTCATTGTCTATCGTTCTTTTGTTACCGTAATTACGATATGTCAAGATGACCAAATGAAATGAGTTTCTGTCATATTTCACCACAGTCACATAATATAAAATTGCAACAGTTACTTTGTTTAATTTTCTACCTGGCTGGCTGGAAGGTTTCTCAACATGCTCAATTTCAAAAGGACACAAAACAGAATAAAAACAAGAAATGGCCTAACCATGATAACGATGGCAGAAAAATTTAGCGCAAAAATTCAGGAAAAGTATATAATAAAATGAGGAAAAAAAATGCTTAACTCAGTTACCAAAAATGGTACTTACAAATTTAACTAAATATTTGAGAATATTATATGGTAAAATCGAAAATACAAATTTATTTAATTTTTGACTGAGGTATAAAACTCGGGGAGAGGGGATCCCACCATTATACGCCTAACCCTCCACACCTAGCCTTACATGAGACCTAGACATTATAATGTACTCCAATATTACTACAGCCCATAATAAAGAGGCATACTTTATTTAGCTGAGCGGAGTGTGGAGTGGAGCGTGGAGTGGAGTGTGAAATGGAGCGTATATAAAGAAGAAATTAACATCACTTGTGATTAACTTTACATGACCCACATTTGTTTTAGCTCGCAAGAAAATGTTCCCCATTACAGTAACACAGTTTTTAAACCTTGTCTGAGGTCAAAAGTGGTGTTGTTACATTTCCAGACAGTTGACCCCATAATCAGGATAGTGAGGTGAATGATACTTAGAGTCCGAACAACGGCGGATTTATCTTTAACATCAATTCATCGTGCTCTCTAATTAAGGGTTTTTATCTATGTTTAACACATTATGGGAATAGCAATTCCCAAAGGCAGATTATCATTTGATTTACAATTATCTTAAAACAGTATTTTTAAAATTAACGTCTTGGATATAGTAATTCAAATTAATAATCCAAAAGTTTATTTCATCATATCTATGATTCTATAGTGAGGTGGTTTTTCGTATTTAAGAATTTTGGAAAGAAATATAAATTTTTAAAGTGTTTCTCATATCATAGATTGGCGACAGTTTGTTGGAGATGATGCGGGTATAAATCACTGCCGTAATTAGAAAGCGTATCAAATCACAAGACACATTTAACTTTCATTGTTTTGAATCCTAAGAGTCAATTCCCTGTGTGGCATTTTGTATAAATGACTTTTGATCTCAGTGTTCAATATACTTTGGGAAGAGTAATTCCCACAAGCCGTTTATTCTACTTAGTATTACATGTACTTCATGTCTTTTCCATAACCTTAAAACACCTCCATGCTGGTTCGAAGATTTATGTAATGATAGAGTATACATATACATCAAGTTAGAATACTAGCTGAATCGAAGATCATAATTGCATCCCACTCAGCCGGTATTAATTAACTGCGATATGCTTTTACCACAGAGACCTATAAATGGCTGCTGAAATTGACCGCTTTCTGTCAAAATAAACAAATGTCGGGTCACGAGAGTTTAATTGCAACCATCGATTTATGCTAATGCCTTCTCCACGCACCACTATACGCTCCACTGCACCCTCCACTCCACGCCCCGCTCCACGCTCCGCTCAGCTAAATAAAGTATGCCGAATAAAGATGCGAGGTGCTAATCCCCAATATGGACTTTGTACCTAGTAAATGAAATCAATAGACATTATAGGTAGTCACCTACGAATTAAAAAAACTGTAATGGACGGATCCAAACAATTTTTCAAGCCCTCACAGTCCGTCGTGGAGGGGGGGGGGGGCAAGCCTATGATTTTGAAAAAAAACAACGTAAAAAGATGGAAACAGCAGAATTCAGAATTTTTCTTGGGGGGGGATACCAGGATGTCCTGGCACCCTAATCCCCTCTTGATCCGCGCTTGTCAGTAGAAGTTGCCCGTTGAAAAAATTTGCTTGTTTGTTCCTTTTTTTTTTCGTTTTTTTTTTTGTTCTTAGACTTCCTTTTTGTTCAGTTTTTTTTTTCATTCAACTGTTCAATGAGAATAACATTTTTTCAGAGGGGGCAAAGTATGATTTGAGAAATTAGAACGTATTAACATGATTAATGCGAATAAATTAAACTATATTATAATCATGATAATCTTTATCTAATTTTTCAAAACTTCTCAGTGGTTTTTAATTTTTCAGATTTTAAAATATTTAATGATTTTTCTGTTTTCTGTGGTTTCACTCCTTTTTCCCTCATTGACAAAAACGAAAAGAAGAAAAAAGGAGACAGTACAAACCATACGAAATTAAAAACTAGATAAAATCATATAAAACATCAACATGGTCAAGTTCTCTTTACCCCCCCCCCCCCCCCCCCCTCTCCCTTCATCAACATGATCAAGTGGAGATGGTACAGTACTTTACGTATGCAGCCTGTCCTGAGCAGAGGTTACACCATACGTCTGGTTCTCGTTACGCGTTACGTAATATTACGTCAACTCTGACGAAGTCAGACGCGTTTTTTTCGCCGTGGGGTGAGAACGGTACAGGTGTGATCAAATTATTGGCGCGTTTACTTATATTATGTATTGAGGACAATGTTGTTTGACCTGATAGTGCCCACTCGCGCCATTACACCGTCCTTTGTTCGGGCTAGACTGACTACAAACAAATTTATTTGTCTACACTATATTGTCTGTTGCCAGGCTAAGAGAACGCCCTACGCCGTGGATTTCAACGTTTTGTAATGAGTCGGAAAGTTTTCTGTACGTTATGTATTTAAGACCCTTTATTGAATAAGGAAGTCGGATCCTTTATTTTTATCTTTTTCTTCATAAAGATATATAAATAAAATTACAAACACTCAAATACACAAATTTTCGGCCCCTTGGCCTTTATGAAGTGTAAAAACGACGATCGATCTATAACAATACTAAGTAAAATCCATCTTTGCTTTGGCGTACATGGCAAAATAAATAAATAGATAAAGTAGATAAATATATAAAGGCATCAAAGTGTTCTGCTAGCTATTTAAAAACAAACACCCCCAAACAAATAAAAGAAAAAACCCAACACACACTGACACACAAAACAACAAGAAAACACACACACAAAAAGAACAACCAAAGAAGAAGAAGAAGAAGAAGAAGAAGAAAACAACATCAACAAAAACCCTAATATCTTACTTTTCATATAACAAACCATTAACTTAATTTACTATGTCATGGAGGAAGTACAGCCATTAAGTGAATTTAAATATTTCTTAATATTTCAAATTTGTCATACACAGACAGTACATCTGTTCTTTCAGAAATGAAGTAATAACTAGATGCTTGAATAAATTTGAAGACATTGCAGATGACATATTTCGTGTGTGGAGTGAAAATGTTCCTAACTTGTGGATCAAAGGGAAAGGAGGGGGGGGGGGGGGTGAAGGACCCATCGCTTTTGAATTCGACAAAAATACTTCCTTTTCCGAAATTCAGTATAGTTTTCCAAAAATCAATGGTGTGAAAACCCTACCCTAAGCCCCAAACCCGACCCCTCTCTTTTTATATTGGAAAAAAAAATGTAGATCCGCTCATACTTTTGATTGGTTATACATGTAATTGTTTTCGCTACCTCTTTGGATTAATTCCAGTAAAAATTCACCCTCCAGTTCGTCAGTCTGTATATTTAGGTTCGCATCGCTTTCTGAAAATGTTAAGAAATAAAATGAATAAGAATAAGTTTTAAGGATCTAGAAAATTTTACTAGAATGGAGGGAGGAAAAAAAAGGGGGGGGGGGGAGGGTTGGCTGAAGATTATTTTTTTATTTGCAATTTTAAGAACGTGTCGCCCGTGCCTCATCTAGGTTTGCGTAAGTTCTAACTTTTGACCATCTTTGAAACCAATGATAAGACTAAAGAGGGAAAAACTGTGCAAGTATAGATTTTCTGTTCAAAATGGAAATTGAGATGATTGATCGGCAAAGTAAATAGGAAAAAGATGTTGGCGAGGGGATCACTTTAAAAATCAACACACAAAATCTAATTGCTACCATCATGATCATTGTTGTAAAATTGCAAAAGGTTGACAAGTATGTCACAGAATTGACTTCTCCGTATTTTTCTTTACCTTTTGAATTCGATACAAAAAATGAGAACGTCGGGATCCGGATCTGTTTGAAATGAGTTTTTTCCTCCCCATGATTCGTGCGTTGTTAGGGCGCAGCATTCCTGCATGTTGATTGATTTGGACAGGTCAGTTCGACATTTAGAATTCAGTGGACCGTGTAATGCCCCATCTCCTTCATTGTCAGACTGTGTTTGTGGGGAAGGTGAGGGTCAAGACTTTAATACGACCAGCAGCTGGAAAAAAAGCAATGAATACTTGATGAGGCTAAGGGCAAACAAAATACTGAATTTATACGAAACTAGAGACAGAGATAGTGGGAAATTTCCCGCTTTAACGTTCACTATCTCTCATCATGTTCATCATCATCATCATCATCATCATCATCATCATCATCATCATCATCATCATCAAGTACATGCAACATTACCTGCCATAAATCATAAACATTCTGTGTTTTATATGACAGTTGGACTGTCCTTTCGTCTGTCCGCAAAATGTTAGACTTTGTGACCTTGACCTTAGCGTTTGGCCCACTTGAAAATTATACATAGGCCATGACTTATGATGTCTGCTTCACATCCATTCCTTGTCGCATGACCATTATACGTACATGTACTTGATCTTGTGACCATGACCTTGGAGTTTGACCTACTTTACTAATTACCGATATATAACAACTTCCTACATGTAAAAAGGTGAGAACTTAAAAGGGGGAGAAAATAATACGTTTCTTGTGCTTTTTCAATCCTTATACAGAGGGCGCTTTTCGGAAAGTAGCTATGTACAGCGCCCTCTGTGTAACTGTTACAGAGTTTGGGTTTCAAAGTATCCGTCCGAGTTATTTTCCCGCCAATACCGACCTACTGTTGCTGGTCCGTAAAGGAATGAAAAATAGGGTTTTGACAGCTTTTAAAAACTATTCAGGAGGTCACGATTTGCCGAGATCGCTGGACTGAGGATTTATGTTTCTTTTTATTTCACAAAACAAGAAGATAAAACTCTAAATTGTTCTTGCCTCGATTCACGCGAAACTATAATTTACGTTTCATGAATTCATTTAATGATACACTATGTAAATTTCTGTCAAAACCCCTGGACAACTGACTTTATCTATTACTTTGGGAGAAAACTTGACCATCGTCCAACAAAACTGACCATTCACCATATATGTATTTGGGTCAGGACGGACACCTGTAAAACTCCGCATAAATTGACCTGAAACGCCGTGATAAATGACCAAAGTAATGATTTTCTCATTCATTGGAATGCAAATGAAAATATTTTGTAAGAGAGAGAGAAAGAGAGAGAGAGAGATTGTTAGAAAATTATCGTAATTCATGTACAAATAAGGAATTTTTCACGAAGTTAGACATGTAAAACGTAGGCTTGGGAGAGTGTTTAGTGTGTTAGTATTCCAATTCTCCGCAAGTTGAGATTTTCTACAAGGAGAGGGGTAACATAGCGTTTACGAAGGCAACAAGAGGGTTTAAAATGGGAGTATTCATTAAGATAAAATGACCGTTATCAGACTCGTACAGACACACAGACAAACTGTTAACTATATATGCTCCCGAATCTTCAATTACGGGGACATAAAAAGAATTTTGATGCTCTCAAGGTCACATTACAGTCTCATGGAAGATAACTCCTGATCGTACATCTTGGCTTATCTCCCCTTGGCCCATCTATCGTCAGCTGTATACTGGCTATAAATTAATCTCTCATCATCACGCCGACCACTGTATTGATACTATTTCGTTTGACACGTCATTATCAGTTAATTGACTGATTTCAGATAACTCCTGTCCGTAGTTATGGCGATCTTGACCCAAAGACACACCTATGGCTATGATCCCCTGCCCCCCCCCCCCCCCCCTCCCCCTCATTCCCCAAACAATAGTGGACATTCCCCCAAAATTGAATGTGTTGCCATATTTTAAAAGTCATAACTGCATTATATTTTGATCTTTAATATGATATTGGTCAGTGTGAGTTTTCATTTTACCGTTGAAATGAATCTATTTAATAAAACTTCATGTGCAAAAAAAAAAAAAAAAATATATATATATACATGTATATAGATTGGATTATCGGGAAAAGAGTTTTTGTTTTGATTTGTTTTGGTTTTGCTTTTCTTTCTTTCTTTTTTTTTTTTCTTTTTAATTTTTTTTCTATTACATTTTGTCGGATTTCGAGAATTTGTCGTCGTCGATTCTGCGCGTGACCATAATGCGCAATTACGCGTTTCGCATTTACAGTGTCTACTTACAAAGATGCTTAGCGTTTATAAAACGGACAATAAATCAAAATGATTGGAATTTCGCACCACATTTTTCAGTGTCATTTTCTCCGTAGAACATTGCCCAATCAGCGATACCACCTACCCATAACGAAACTGTGACGACATTTTTCAATGTCATACCGGACGCCAAAGTTATCAGAGAAAATTCGGATGAAGGAACCATTTGCGTAACCCCTTCCCGGAATCTTGAAATGTTTATGGGAAGGAGAAACATTTACGTTATCGGTGCCGGACTTTAACGAGAGCAACAACGGTTTTATGACCCACGAAGGATAGATTGTACATAGATAAGCAAGCCGTAAATTGTTTAGATTTTAAATTATGCTTTTGATGTGGAGAAAAGAAACTAGGTCAACTCAATGTGAAGGTCACTCTGCCATCTGATGGACATGGCAAGCGCAAATGCTTATTTTTCATTTGTACGTTTATGTTTTTTTTTTAAAACATATACTGACGCCCCCCCCCCTTTGCTTTGTGAAAAAAAAACCATCAGTATAGATCCTTCCATGACCAGGATTGTGTAAGTTGGATCTCGAAAATGTGAACAGCTGAAAAATGTGAATCCATAATTATAAGAACGTTGCATCTCGAAAATGGGAATCCATAATTATAAGAAAACTTCGTTTTAGTTTAAAACTTTAAAATATTATCTAGATACAACGGTAAATAAATAGATTCGCTCAAAGATGCTGACAGTTTGTCCTTGTTACCTTGGCTGTATGTTGCTGTTTTAGTATTATAACTCTGTCAGGACAATTTGTAATCAGGGTAAATTTAAAACAATCAGAACTTATAATTTCATTTCGTAGTTCCAATAGTAAGGACAAAGCTAATCATTTCATTGTGTACATGTATAGCTCATTTCGTAGTTCCAACAGTAAGGACAAAGCTAATCATTTTGCGTACTTAACAAAATTACCCGTCCAAAGGCAAACCTCTACCAACTATTCTATATGACTTGATTCTTTTTCCCTATTAAGACAACAGACGCGAGCCGGGTTCTATTCTCCAATATAGGCCCTATAGCGATAAGTCACACCTACCCATTTTCTGAAAACAGATAAACCGGCAGGAACTGGTTTTTACCAAGAATCGATTTTGTCGTAAGGTCCAAGTTTGGTCATCATTAAAATAGAAATAAAAAATGACAAGCCGGGCTCTATTGTCTCATAATGCCCTCGCGTCCTCAGCCAATCACATTTATTACCGAGCCGCGCCGCACCTCGCCGCTGGCGCGGCTCGGTAATAAATGTGATTGGCTGAGGACGCTCGGGCATTATGAGACAATAGAGCCCGGCTTGTCATTTTTTATTTCTAAAATAACCCCTTCTGCACTGAGCATCCAAATCGCACTTCGCCTTCCCTGAAGTTGCGAGTTCAGCGGATCTTAATGAGCTTCATAATGACACCCCCCCCCCCCCTTTCAAATGTTCAAAAACAAAAATTTTCAGAGAATGTGACGAAATTGCCCGAGAAGATCTGACAACAGAAAAAGGGAAAGGGAAAAAATAAGGGGGTGGGGGAGGAATTTAATTGCCTCTATATGACCCCTACCGTTACAGCATATCATTTATATCTTTAATCGTTCAACAGAGCATGTAAGGTATTTAAGCCGGCCATTGTTACCCGACTTTAATGACCGCCCCACGACCGTATCGTTACGCACACTTGCGTAGTAATACATAACTAAGCTGGTTGCCCTCTCCCCTTGTTTGTGAAAGACGATTGACCCTACGAGACCTTTTAAACATGCTTTTAATGAAAACGACGCTGATTGGTTGGTGATACCAAATTTAAATTCGCAAGTTGTATGTTATTATAAAAAGTATAGTTACAACGTGCTGCGCAATTTATGAAAAGTGTATTTTCGTAATTGTTAGTATACGGTCAGTGAACAACACAGGGACTTGAAATCCATCTTTAAATTTTGTTTCTCAAGATAAGGCCATTTCTTGTTTTAATTCTGTTTTGCGTCCTTTTGAAATTGAAAAACCTACCAGCCAGCCTGGGAGAAAAACAAACAAGCATATAAAACAAAGTTGCAATTTCATAATATGTGAAGTACTATTAGCATGATTAGTACCATGTGAAATCTGACAGAAACTTGTTTCATTTGAATATTAACAGATTTTAGACAACAAAAAATTAATGTCTTGAATCATTGAAGTACTTTTACATTTTTACATGTAATATAAAGAATTATATATTTCTCTGTAATGTTTGTACAAAGTACATTAGATTTGCAAAGATTTTATCAATTTAATTTTGTTTTGTTTTATGACTATGGGCTCAAAACCTACCAGCACGAGGACGCAAAACAGAAAATAACAAAGAAATGGCCTAATCATATTTCCCTACAAGTTATTATTTGTAGGAAACATTAGACGTCCCCAAATTAGGCAACGCCCACTCTGTACTGTTTCGACTCCCAACGCTCTCATGACAATGCATCGAAGGAAAAAAAAGAAACTTATTTCTGAAACTTACATTCTTTGAACCACATTGGTTACCCCTACGACTTCAAAGTATTTGAATTTCTAATGCATTTCAGAGTACCATTAATTCCTGATTTCAAAATGGGGAAAGATGTTTTGAAACTTCAACTACATTGTGTAGAAAATACTATAATATTAGTACTTTGTCTACTTTTGACAGATATTTATTTCAAGTGATCTCTATTTTCAGGTACGCCATACGTTCCTAGTTACATGGACCTCAGTAATGGACCAGAGCCGTGTGTTGTATGTGGGGACGCCGCCACGGGGTACCATTACCGATGTATGACTTGTGAAGGGTGCAAGGTAACCTCCCTTTGCCCTCTTTAAATGGGTCACTTTTGAATGTACAGATATGCAATTAAAAGATTCAAGCCCCTGTGATTCTATCAATATTTAAGAAATAACAACTAGCTAGCCGTGGTTTGTTGTCCATTAATTCCCCGAGTCGCATGAACCAATTAAATCATCACCGAGACGAGGGGAATTACTGGACAACAAATCACAGCTAGCTAGTTGTTACTGTTCTGCACGAGCTCTATATAGCACGTGAATGGGCGGAGCTTAGCGAACTGGAAGTTTGTTGGAGGTTTTACACCAGGCGAGTTCTATAGTACATATAGGGAGAAAATCTCAAGTCATGTTAGAATTTTAAATATATCGGAATTTAAGATATTTGAAAGACGGAAACTTCCCATTTCATCAATGATGCATCTCAGATCAAGTGGTGTAGTGCATTTCTTAAACCTAACCATCCATTTTCGGAGTCATTTAAGGCCACACATAATTATTTTAAACATCTCAAGGTCACATGTCATTATTAACATCTCAAGGTCAAATTAAGGACATGTTCTCAAGCAGTCACAGAGTCATGATTAACATTTCATGGTATAGTTTAGAATTTTGACGTGATGAAGAACACAGGGTCATGATGAACATCTCAATGTCAATTTTGGGACGTGTAGTCGTAACTTATGTAATAGGGTCATGATTAACAGCTCAGGATCAAGTTTGGGACATGGTTGTAACTGAGGTCACATGGTATTGTTTGTATCTCAAGGTGAAGTTAGGAACACTGTCATAATGATGACCAGTTAGACCACAGGGTCATGATTAACATCTCAAGGTCAACTTAGGGACATGTTTATGGTCCTGATTGAGGTCACATAGTAATAACGAACATATCAAAGTCAAGTTTGGGGCATGATGATTATTCAATTTGTCATAGGACCATGATTGGCATTTCAAGGTCAAGTTTATAAGGCGTGTTAATGATTAAGGTCACAAAATGTTGGAGCATGCTTTACATCTCAAGGTCAGGTTTCGGACATGGACTTGGGTTATGATAAAAGGTAAACTGTCATGATTAAATCACAAGGTCAAGTTCGGGACATGATTGAAACTAAGGTCATACGACCATGTTTATCTAAAGGTAGTGTTGGGCAATCGGAAACTAAATCATAATCGATAATCGGAAATAATCGGAAGGGCATAATCGATTATTAATCGATTATAATCGAAAAATTCGAAATATTCCTAACTTTTTAATTTTCAATCCATAATTAATTGAAATTAGGAACAAATAATTAAATTTGAGTGTTTTACTTTGTGCATATCATCTTAAAGAGTTTATTTTACACCTTTACATTGCCTCTATACGGTTATTAAAATCACTGATGAGACAAATTAATTTTCATATGACAATATGCCATGATTGACCCCCCCCCATGACATTTCATTTATTATGTATTATATATTTATAAATGTTTGATATAAATTTTAAAGTAAATTCGATTGATAGAATATGAAAAATTACTTAATGCAATAAAGTTGGAACGTAGTCCACGAAACGCCTTGGTTAAATAGGGTTCGGGACAGAGGAAATTAGGAAATTTGGTGTTTGAACCACAATATCAATTCAATTATCTAAGTAATCCAGGGAGGAATATAAGTTGTTGAAGGTGTTATTGTTATTTTTGTCCTCGGGAGGGTCACGTAACCTGCACTTGCATCCGTCAATGACTTTCGCATTGCACTATTTCTAAAACCAAAATACCGAAACGGACAGAAAAATACGGAAAATTCGGAGATCGGCGATGTCGGCGACAATCGAGTTTGATTTTCAACATCGATTAGTAACATCGCTGGCCATTCAGCGACCGACAATCGATTGTCGGCGATAATCGTTACATCACTATCTAAAGGTCAAGTTGGGGATATGTCATGATTAAGGTCACAGGTGAGGATCATGGTTAACATCTCAAGGTCAAATAAGGAACATGCTATTTTGATTTACAATGTGTGTGCTTTGCCGATACATGTATATCCCTTGGCTTTTCTAGGTTTTATTCATTTTGGAGGGACGCAAAACAGAATAAAAAGAGGCTAATTGCAGTTGGTAGATGTAAGACAAAAGGTTAAGTAGGTATTATTGACATGAAATGATATGCTTTCTCGCCAAATGGATCGATTGCACCAAGGTTGTTAAGAAATTATTGAATAAGGGAAGATTTCGAAAACAAAAATCTCAAACTCTTGCAACCTTAGCAAGTCTAAGAGACTAAGAGATATTTCCATTTTCATTCTTTACAGGGATTTTTCCGGAGAACAATTCAAAAAGACCTACAGTATCATTGTAAATGGAATAAGGCCTGCTCCATCGATAAAAATTCTCGTAATCAATGCCAAGAATGCAGATTCCGAAAATGTATCAACGTTGGCATGGCAACCGATCGTAAGTATATTTTGAGAGATATCGAGAAACCAATTGGTAAACCTGCCTTCGCCGATCATGTATATCCATACTTGTGAAGGTCGAAATATAAACGAGAGAGACTTTGCTGAATGTTCAGAATTTTTACTGCCCTCAAGGGATCGCTTTTTAACAAGGCAGGCTTTCTTACGAGCTTTTTTTTTCTGTCTACCGTAGGGATAAAGGTTGCAAAATTGAGTAATTTTTCATGTTAAAATGTTTATTTTAAGTTTTTAATGAATGCACGACATTTGTCATTCTGTTTTCCCTACAGAGTTACGATGCCCTTGCATCTTTTAAACAAAAGCCAATGATTTGTAGTTTCGAGAAATTTGAAGAAAACCTATAAAATTATTTCTTTAGCTGTCATAAAATCAGTGTTTTTAAACGATGTTTTTAAGACTTTTGGACATCTCTCGAATCAGAATGTGCCAGTATTTGTGATTCTACTAGAACCCCCTGCAAAACAAGAAATAGGGTCACCCCCTCCCCAACCCCACCCATGAACACAAATTAAGTTCCTACTCGAAAAAAAATTTGAAAATGAAAATTTTATGAAATGTAAGTGATATCAATCTAGGCAGGTTTGGTTCAGTAGTTGATCTTAGAGATGGGCGACAAAAAACACATGAGAAATTACTTGAACTTTCAGTAAGATATCCTCTTTTTGGACGGAGGGGGAGGGGGGGTAATCATATATTGATTGATGTTGTCCGACAAGTTGACCCAAGAATATTATTGTTGTGTATCGTTTTGGGTCAGACAGTGATGCACAGGCAAAACCTGAGGATTTAGGAAAACAAACAAGCTTTCTTGGTGATTTATCTTTTTTCAACTTACATGTGTAATCCGGATAACCTCACCGTCTGCTACTTGCGTGGCAGATGGCCGTCCTCAGTCGGCACCGGTTACACATTGGTCTCGTTGGATTATTTGTGGTCTTTTGTGTTTCTTGTTTCTATGATGTGAGTTGGTGTTACTTGTCCTTTTTGCGTCTGTCTGCTCTGTGTTTTTGCATAGACTGTTTTGTGGTTTTGCTGTGGATTCTGCACCCGAGTGTTGTTGGAGACCCCCTCCTTTCTATTATCGATAAAATACCAAACATTTTGCCTGTGCTTCACTGTACATATCCAAATCTATATTTGGGGATGACGAGTCGTTATAGATTGATGGTGATAAATTTCTAGAGGAAAATTCGACATATTGCTTTAAAGAATATTATAGGGAATGTGTAGCCATTAAATCCAAGCGCGGATCTTGAAAAAGGGTGATGCAATAAGGGACCTCCAAATATTCTTATTTTTCAAGCATTAACGCCAGTATATATATATTTATAAATTCTAATACAGGAAACTCCCCATAGGGCTAAAAAAAAAAAAACTGGAAACAATTCCCTATCTGACACTTTATCTCCAATTTCTTGATTTCCCTTAAGGTACCCCAATAAATACGGTCAGTGTCCCCATTCCGAGGTGAGCCGGCCAGTGGTTACTACGCAACTTTGACCATCGGATCGATATCTGTACATATTTGTGTTTATTTTACGGGGTTATCGTCCAAGGCACTCACAGATAAAGCCAATAAAACCGGCTAACTTTTACTGGTGCAAACAGATATAGACTTAGGGCAGGGAAGGAGGGGGAAGGGGGGGGGGGGGCAGTTACAGACTTAGGGTAGGGAAGGAGAGGGGAGTGTGATTCAGACAATACTCCCCGGATTTGGGAATGAAATTCCGTATTTATTATTACTGGTACCGGTACTTTACGACATGCTATTGATAACATTTTCAGTCAAGTTGTAATTTTTTTAGACTCCTAATTTCTTGTAGAGATTTTCACTGATCAATGCTGTAATAAACAGGGGGGGGGGGGGGGGTTGTCAACCACAGGTACGGGGTATGGTTGCTATAAATCTTACTTCATGGGAATGTTCTTAAATTCGATATATTGAATGCAAATAATTATACTGCTATGTCGATTTTAAAAAAATCGGGGAAAGGGGGGGGGGATTGGCCGGCTGCCGAGATTTGAAAAATCCAAATTGCTTCTTTTCTAACTTCGCAACGGTTATCTGAATTGTACTAAAACTCATGGATTTGAACTCCCTCCCCCTTTCTTTTACTTGTAGGGTTGTATTCGAACTCGATCGCGTGCCTCCAGACCGGTACTTAGCCTGGATTCAGTCCTGTATCGGTCAGTTCACGTGGCATGTGTACTTGTCCGGTATTAGCGATTTGACCTGAATGAAGGTCAATTTATTTCTCCGACGAAGGACAGGAGGCTCGCCATGGGGATTTGACCAGTAAGACATTTCCTGGGCGAATAGATTTTGTAACTTTATGTGGATCCAGTAAGACATTTCCTGGGCGAATAGATTTTGTAACTTTATGTGGGTGGAACGAGATCTTTTTCCATTGGGGGGGGGGGGGGGGGGTGGTCCAAAGCTAATTAAAAAAAAAGAGACATGTACATGAAATACTATTAAAACAGGAAAAAATATGGGTTTTGCACAAACTCAGTTGGGTCCTAATCCATCGTCCTCTAGATTCGATGGATCCGCCTTTGGTTCAACGTTATTTCAAATAATGGACAATTCTTCGATATCATCGAATTGTATGCATGGCACTGCACTATGAAGTGCTATGGTCATCATTCCATAATAAATTTTGGACTTTGTATGGACTTATTTTGATCTTCTATATACAGTCTAACCTGTAGAAGCGGTCACCTTTGTTAAACAGTCACCTCCTCTTAAAGGTCACTCTGAATCTCTCCCGACCGTTTTTACTATGATATTGTACCCTAATAAGCAGTCACCTCAGTAACGCGGTCAGCGGTCACCCCTTTCACTGCCCAAGTCGCCGATTGGACTCTAATTAAGCGGTCGGTGGCTTGGACTTCAAATTCAACAGTACTGTCCCCCGTAATTGCCCCAAATTACTTGTATAAACATTGCATCCAAAGCCTGCAGCGGTCAGCGGTAATTGATTGAACAGCTTGTATGTAATCGGGTACTTTTAAATAACTCGTCATCAGGTATGAAACTATCACAACAACAACAAATGAATCAAAACGGAAAGTTTTAACTTTTTAAATGAGCGTTCAGACGCAATAGAATTATTGAAAAGTGCAAGACCAATCACCTATTGCGGCCGAAATAGGTGTTTGAGGACTTAAGGTCCCGAATCTTAAAACGGATGGCTGAAATTTGTAGAGGAACGGCTGAACATGATGTTGCGGGAGACCGAAAAAGAAAAAAGGCAAAAGTCCGACAACGAGCTGACGTGAATTTTTTTCAGGCAGTGGCCCATTATCAAAAGAATGGACACTGTCCAGTATCTATTTTCGCGTAATATTTCTTCTCGCGTCTGTAACGTCTTGGTCCTAAAAGGCCAACAAATTCACGGTCAAATAATTATATTGATGACTTACTATACATCGTCATTTTATGATTCGCCCACATACCTCCGTTTAAAGTCTTATCTACCGAGGAATTTACTTACCTGATCTATGCCGTTTACGTTTCAATCTGCCGATATTTTTACGTCAATTTATTTGTGAGACCTTCGGGTTTTTTTCCAGTGACGAATCTAGCGCTCCCTTTGCCGGGGATCAAGGAGCAAATTTTGCCGATTTTTTTTTTGTACTGAAAGTGGGTCATAATATACTTGTTCTTGGGAAACTTTGGGTCCATGCCGGAGGGGGGGGGGACGCCCGACGACCCTGCCTCTCCTCTTGAATCCGCCAACCATTGCATTTTTCTTCATTATTAAAAAGACGGGCCCTATTATTCGTAAAATACTTCAATATTACCTTCAAAGCATCTATTGGATGGCTCTCAGCATTTATAAAACGTAATAAAATCGTATTCGGTACCCCCAGGGACGTATATCCCTGGTACCACGAGGGCTGAAAGGGGTGCACAACGATGGCAATGATGCCATTCAAGACTGGATTGAAAAATTAAGTGATTCTCTTGTGAATGGAAGACAGACAGACATCAGGCACTTTTTAAAATCATACGTACATTTTGCATTTTTTATGTATGTTTTATATTTATAATTTTATGATCACACTTCATACCTTTATTACATGTGCAAACAATTTCAAAAGACGATATATTTTCATTACTAAATGCATGTCAGCAATGATAAAAAAAAATAAATGAAATGACATTATTCATGTACTAATGCATGTATCTGTTCAACACAATACATGAAAGAGAAAATTCCTGTTTGTATTATGAACACGTACTTTAGCATGGTTATTTAAAAACCTTTATTAAAAGGTCACCTCTGTTAAGAGGTCACTTTCATGGTATCCCTTGGGTGACTGCTTAATACAGGTTAGACTGTATATTGTACCAATTTCTTATTAGTTAGTCAAAGGAGGATTTATGAGTTGCTGCTAAGGCAATAGTTTTAGCATGCAATCAGGAGACTAACTCTCCCCGGGCACCTGGTATCAAATAGGAATGTTATTCATTCCGAGGTTCGCAACCTAATTCAATTCTTAAGACTCGAATTTGAGACTGAATTATTAATAGGTACTTCTTTGATGTTTATTTGGAGTAGGGTGGGGATGGGGGCGGATAGACAGTCGTAGCGCTATATGCCCCCCCCCCCCCGAATCCAACTTTTGCCTATTTTCGAAGCGGTATCCAAATTACTTCAGACAAGTACAGAGGAGTCCTTGTTCATAACTTTGGGTATTTAATTGAGCATCAAAGTTTTTGCTTTTATTCACATCCGTGACTGACTCAAAATGCATCGTTTTTCCAAGTACTCGCAATTATTCGAATATGAATGAATACCTATTGAAATCTTTCTAACATTGGTGCAAAAAAATAGGTGATTTACACCAAAGAATATCAAAAAAAATTTGGTATTCATAACAAATTTGAAGGTTATTTCGGTAATTTTTAACATCCGTTACCATTGGGCTGAATTTCTACTATGCTTGTTTAAGAAATATAGTTCTTGTTTTCTGCTGAAAACGATATTGATATTTACTTCTGGTATCCTTTAATTCCTATTAGGAAGACCTAAAACCATTTCAACATTTATTCCTTTGGTATATATTAAGATTCCAACAGCTTATATTCTTTGCACAAAGGGAAGAAAAAATTGTAACCTTAAAACTCTTGAAAATGATCTTGATCAGACAAGGTAGACTCTTGATTCACATACAACACTTGATACGGTTATGAACTGTATAAAATTTCAAAAGGGCATTTAATGAATTAACCTCCGTTACCGTGTGTACTGTAGGGTACCTCTTTTCAATGGCATTTTTGAAATTATAAGAAAATGTGGTGCGTAAAAAATCAATCAATTTAGAAATTTCGATCATCACACGAAAATGAAACTATTTTAAACCGAATGTACTATATTTTTTAACATTTTATAAAGTCAAAAGGAGTCATACAATCGAGAATGACTATGTAGTATTCTTTATTGGGGTGATTTTTGAAATAATTCCATTGAATACAGATGCATATTTAAAAGAACCTCGTTTTTCGTTGACCAGGAATTTGAACCTCTCCCGGACTCTTTTTTTCATGATTCGCCCATTAGTAACTTGTGTGAACTAAGCATCAGGACCTTTCTGTAAAAGAAAGAACAAAATTAATTATAAAAATACTAATTTCTTCAAGTAAGCATGGCTAGAACCATCAATTAAGGAATTTGATATATTAATCGGTTTTGACTTTTTTTTCTGTACGGTTTAAGTGAGGGGTGTTTCTAGCGAACAGAAGATGCTTACTCTCCCCAGTCACCTGATCTCATATTCAGTGTTAAATAGTTTTTGGCCTGCCCGTCTGTTTAATTGCCTGTTTGTCCGAAAACCTTTAACATTGGACATGACTTTTGAATGGGAGCGGATAGGGCTTTGATATTTCACATGTGTATTCCTTGTGACAAGACCTTTCCAATAATTGTCCGAAAAACTTTAACATTGGACATAACTCTTGAATGGGAGGGATAGGGCTTTGATATTTCACATGTATATTCCTTTTGACAAGACCTTTCCAATGATACCAATAATTTTGACCTTGTGACCTTGACTTTGACCTTTGGCCTACTTTTTAAAACTTTTTACATTGAGCATAATTTATGGATAGTAAGTGATAGGGCTTGGATATCTCGCATGATTTTTTCCATCGATACCAACATTTTTTAAGCTGATGACCCTGACCTAACCTTTCACCTACCTTGCAGAAAATGGTGTTTATACTAATAAAGATGTCACCGACGGCATTCGTGTTTCACAAACACAGTATTTTTGGATAATGATTTTGGGTTTTGTGCTTAAGATGAAATATTTTGCAAATGTTGAAAAAGGTCGTGTTACGTTGACCATGTTGACACAAGATAAAACAAACAGGAATTTTTATTGTGCAGTATATTGATAATTAACAAGCAACATCTATTTTTTTAACAGTTGTTCTTAACGAAAAACAACGAAGGGCAAAGAGAAAATTAATAGAAGATAACAGAGAGAAGCGGAAACAGGAGGCAGCTAAAGTAAAAACAAAACAGGACGGGTGCGACCATGACTCCATGACGACATCCGACCGAGAAATTATAGCGGAAGTGACGTCAGCGTACGAACAAACAGCTGTCAAAGTGCCTGGTCGTGAAATTATGGTAGGTCTCAAAATCACAGGGACTAGTATATCTGAGCAAAAATTAAATTTTGCAATATATTTCTGACTTTCCTTATTATAGGGTATTTTGGTTATCATTTTTTGCCACTTTCCGAAATTTTCAACGAATAAAGATGGTTTTGACGATCGTGTATCCTATGAACTATATATTAGCACAGTTATCCTTTTGGCTTATACTCGTGATACTAAGGGAAATTTGATACATTTTGTTTGGATTTTGGAGTTATCTCTCTTGGTATGCTTTGTTGGAAATCTCCAATGTACAGGAATAATAAAGTTTTGCGAACCGACAGTGTTTTTAACCAAATACCTAAAAATTAAAGTTTGTCACTGATGTTTTCTATGGAAACCCTGAACCGACATGCGTTTTGCCCTTTTCTTTTTGCGTTTTGCTTTTTATGTTTGCTCTTTGCTTTTTTTGTGCCTCCATTTTCCGTTTTGCGTTATATGTTTACTCTTTGCCTTTTTATGTCACCTCTTTACAAAGAGGAGGAATGCACCTTTTTTTTAAATTCAGCCACATGATTTAATCAAGTTTGAGGGTTTATTGTACTATAACTCAGATAATCAAGCCTTCTGCAAAGAACAAAACGGAAAAGCAAAGAGAAAAACGCAAAAAGCAAAGAGAAAAACGCAAAAAGCAAAGAGCAAAACAGAAAAAGCCAAGAGCAAAACGGAAAAAAAGCCTAGAGCAAAACGGAAAAAGCAAAGAGCAAAACGAAAAAAGCAAAGAACAAAACGGAAAAAGCAAAACGCAAAAAGGCAAGAGCAAAACGCAAAAAGCAAAGAACAAGACGGAAACAGCAAAGAGCAAAACGAAAAAAGCAAAGAACAGAACGCATGTCGGTTCAGGGTTTCCATAGTTTTCCTATTTCAATCGATTTAATCGATCGGTTCACCTTCTCCTATGATCGATTCCTAAATGATTACCGATGTATAATTATACTGAGGGGCGGACAGAATGAAAGCGAGTAGGGGAAAAGGACAGGAGGATGAGGCAATGGGCTGCAGGGGATAGGGAGTTTGGAGGGGGGGGGGGGGTGGACGGGGAGGGAGGAAGAGTGAAGAGGGCTCTCCCAGTCCGCCCTCTCTTTACTGCTAGTTGTTCATGAAAGTTGTATTCTCTTGTTGTGTTAATATCAGAATACACAAGACGTTGGTACATTCATAGGAGATTGTTTTAAAAAATCCAGATTTGAATGAGATACGTATTTAGAATGGTCAAAGTGTTGGTACATTTCAAAGCAAAAACAAAATGTTTTACTTTGTAAAAGAAGAAAAGCAGATGTGAATGAGAGACGAATGAATAATTATAAAATGTTTATGTTTCAGGGAGATGGTAACAATAAGGAGCTTCAGACTGCCGATCCGGAGGCATGGCAACAGTTAGCAGAGGCCATGACCCCGTCTATTGTCAAGGTCGTGGAGTTTGCTAAAGGAGTCCCGGGATTTATACAGGTGAGAAACATATTTTCTGAAGAAAAAAATATTTTGAACCTTTCACCCTACCCAACCCCAACCCTCCCCACCCCACCCCACCCCACCAATAAACCCCACCAATAAACCCGTTTATTGTCTAGGTGGAATTTGGTAAAGGATTTCAAGGAATTAAACGTATGAGAAGCACATTTTCAGAAAATCAAAAGCTGAACACCCCCACCCTCCACCCACCCACACACGCACCCAACCCACCCAACGAAACCCACAGATTGTCAAGGTCGCAAAATTATTAAGGAGACCCGGGAATTATTCAGGTAATTAAGAAACTCGTTTTCTGAAACCCAAAACCTTAACCCTACACTCCCCCTACCCCACCCCACCCCAACAATGGCCCATCCATCGTCAAGGAGGGATTCCAGAATTTACAAAGGTAGGGAACATATATTTTCTGTAAAAAAAATGTCTGGAATCCCTCCTCCTCTTTCGTCAATGCCCCTCCCTCTGCATGACATCTACCTTACACATACCCCAATCCCCACGATTATGGACTAATGTATTAGAAATATAGAGAACTTTTGATGTATTTGTAAATCAACAATGTAGATCGGGTGCACCATTTCTCGGTTGGTCAAACCGACGAGTTCGTCGACACTTAGAATGATTTTAAGTTCATGAGACGTGGCATGTAAGGCACTGAACAAAAGAGGGACACTTATTTTACGAATGTTTTAGTCGTTTATCGTTCCAAGTAATAAAGCTTCACCGAACCCATTTTAATCTATTTCATTTCTATACTAGACATGCTAAATGAAAAAAAAAAAACTTAGTAATTAAAAAAAATGAAATCTGTCTGAAGATTAAAAAAAACCAGTCAATTTAAATGTTGGAATATTGCAAAATAGTCAATATGCATCCCTCGCGCCTATCTAAATGTATGCTCCCGACCTTTATTTATTTAATTTTTTTCTATAATTTATTTATTGTTGACGGAAATTCACTTGGAATTTACGAGGATCATTTGTTAAAACAGCGGTTTTGATTTTGTTGTCACAAAGTTTTTTCCCCCAAAATTAAGATATAATCATAAACATACCTCCATTTCGTCCGTCCCCTCCCTTGCGTCCATCTTTTTGGTCTAGACTGGCAGTCGAATCTCAAAACGCATGCGTCAGGATTACATATCCGAACCCAGTGTCAATGTCCTGAGATACAAACAAGGTTGGGGTCATAGACGACTCAGTGTTATTGATTGCGGTACATCGCACTTTTATATCATTTTTATGGAGTTAAAAAGGTTTAAATGTGGACAAAGATAAATTCCCGCACACCTATACCCCAATGTAGCTCGGGATAAGAGGGGGGGGGGGGGGGTTGGAGGTTGGTTTGAGTTAGGGGAGTAAGTGGTTATGATCGAGTCTGACACAGAGTGGTGTAAGGTGAGAATTTTTAATAGGATCCATAGTGGAGTGAGGGTTGGGTGGAGGTGAGGGTTGTCCATAGGGTTATTGTTAAAACTCAACATAGTAATATCTATATTCTTGCACGGATAGGACTTATCCAACAATTGAACATAGCTGAATGGGATCCAGTCCGGCCAACATGGCAAAGGGGACCCAGTTTGGTCAATGGCATCCAACCTGAGAAAAGGATGTAAGGTGGAAATTTTAGGAAAAAAGGACTAGAGAAGCTCAAGGCCAACCGATCTTCCTTATCCAGATCTGTCCATGTGTATGGGGCTGGAATCGATGGTCTATCATGACTTCTTACAAATTATTTCTTGATTTGCCCTCTTCTTGTTTGTAGATGTGTACTAAATATCAGTGGCGGAACTAGGGTTTCAAGAAAGGGGAGGGAGATCAAATTTAAGGAATGGGAAGGGCGAATTCCAGCTAAATGATGTAAAGATATCAATTTTGGTGCACAAGGGATCAATTTGGGTGCAGAAGTGGGGGGAGGGATGGGGGTTAGATATGAGTTGAGAGGGAGGTACATGTATGGAATGGACCCCGATCCCCTCTAAATCTGCAACTGAAATATAAGGAAATATGCCACTGATATAGTAGCATCACTGATTAAAGGTGAACACATAAAATAAATATTTTAAAAGTTTTTTTATTTTTTTTACAGCTCCACGTGGATGACCAGATTTTGCTGCTAAAGTCGTGCTGTATGGAGATTATGTGTCTACGAGCGGCTTGTCGTTACGACGCTGATGCCGAGACCATTATCATGCACAACGGCATGAAGCTCCATAAATCACAGATCAAGTCCGAGGGGCTCGGGATATTGGTGGAGCCAATATTCGAATTTGCGGTCGGGTTAGCTAAACTGAAGTTGGACAGGACCGAGTTAGCTCTCTTGGCAGCTGTTTTACTAATGCAGTCAGGTGAGAGATTATCTATTAAGCGCGGATCTTGAGGGGGATCAGAAGGTGTAGAACTATCCCTTGAAATTTGCCAAAAAATGCTTATTTTTCCCCGTTTTTATACGTATATATGCTTTACTCAAAACCATATTTTTGATCCCCATCCTGGAAAAATTCTGAATGTGCATAACTATTCATGCAAACATGTAAGATCCGAAAGAAAATTCTCAAATTTTGCAGTAATAGACTCGAAAGCTCCCTGTCAGTCTTGCTGAAATGATTGCAATTTTAGTGAAATGACTAAATATGAATTACTGACTACATCATACATGTACCTATCCATATATTGAAGCAATGGTAATTTAAGATAGTTTCAGAAATAGATAGCATTGAATAGAGATTAAGCTTTATTGTCACAATTACGAAAACGTATATAAATGTTATAATTCTCTTACTTTGACGATTCTCATGGATTCTTGCGTATTAATACAAGGCAAAAATGTACTTTGTATTTTTCAGACCGGTCCGGATTAAAGGAACCGGAAGGAGTGGAAAAACTGCAGGATTCTCTCTTGGGCGCTTTTAAAAGATACGTAGCCACCCATCGCCCTCACCAGCCCATCCACTGGGCCAAAATCCTGATGAAAGTGACCGATTTACGTACGATTAGTACGCGGCATGCGGAGCGTGTCCTCTGCATCCGGTTAGATCACCAAGGAGAAATCCCACCGCAAGTTCTGGACTTATTTAACGAGGGACATAGTTTCCTCTGACCGAAATTTTCTTTTTCATAAAAGCATCGTTTTCCCCCAAAGACTGACACTCAGGGATTTGTGTGTACATCTCTATCATGTCAGAATACTTACATTTATGTAAAACAAAATCGCCCAGCTGAAGGATTTTTTTTACTTAATTTCTGACGAATACAGCGCAAAAACTGATCAGAGTGAAATAAAATTGGATCACTTCAGCTTCAAACATACTTGTAATATGATTAAAGTCTTATTGCTCACATGTGGATTCAAGGATTTATTAAATTTGATACCATGAGCCATTGACAATAAATGCTGACCCCGACAAAAATTCCGAATCGGATAGAAATGCGGACTCAGATAAAGTTGCTGACTCGGATAAAGTTGCTGACTCCGACAAAACTTGTCTCATTGTCAGCCTCAGCATGGACTCACAAGCAAAAGTAGTTTCTGGATCCACATAAACTTCTTGATCCACATCTGTTACATTTCGTTTAAAATTAGGTAGAAAACGTGTTCTTGCCTTGCATCTTTAATTTATGTATTATTAGTACACATTTAGTCTGCCTGCTATAGACGGAGGTGCTTTTAGCCATGTTTTGTGTTTGTGTGTGTGTATAGATTATAAACTTGTCACTGAGCAAGGTAAAAATGGCAATATGTAATTAATGTAATTAATCAATTATTGAGTATCAATGTAAAGTGTATGCATGGAAGTCAAGTTCTTCAAAAGAATGGATATATGGCACTATACTGGAGACAAGGCTAATGTTCTGAACTTCGTACGAGAAAAAAATATTGAAGAAAAGAAAGTGGAGATAACTCTTTCCGTGTACTGGTTGCCATAACAACATGTTTACTGGTTGCCATAACAACATGTTAATATTTCGGTTGTGTTATACATTATTTGACCCTTTTGAATATGATCTAGGCTAGTTCTAGAGATTGTCATCTTGTATAATTTTATGAGAAAACAGTATCTATGGCAACGTTTAATTGATGTCAAGTTCAATTTGGTTGTCATGGTGACCGATTTTACAACTGACGGTCATTCTTAGAAATGTTGATGTCCGATATATTAAATATTTTTGAACTCATACATAGACCGAATAGATGTAAATGATGAACATGCAGTCGCGGATCTAGAGGTTTTTGTTATGAGGGAAAAGGGGGTGAGGGGTTCAGTCTCTACAGTGTTGTCATTAATTTTTTTTCCAACTTTCATTTCTGAATAATTTAAAGTGAGCACTGACAACTGTTTACTTTTAATGATGTAGAATTGAAAGTCTAAAATAAACAATAGGACTGGACATGTCTAGTCTATGATTTCGGAACAACTACAGTTTAAGGGAGAGGCCCCTCCCCCACCCGGCCAGTCCAGTGACCCAGTTTCTCCCCCAAAAGCTTTCTACTGGACAATCTCCCCTTGATCCCGACAAAGAGGAATCTGGATCCGCTCTACTGTACTTTACGCAACAAGGAGAAAATTGTAAATTCTGGACAAGATGAGGTGGGATTCCTCACCTCCCTATTAAATGCTCTAGATCCGCGCTTTGTATTTAAAAGAAATGTTGTTTCGTAGTTGTTAGGATGTTATTATACGAGTACATTTGTTTTAAGTATATCTGTATATTGAACTGCTTAGAAATCGTACATTTAATGTCATGAAGCCATAATTGTTTAACATGTAAAATGTTTTACATGTGAATTGTTTTACCTGTAAATTATTTTGCAAGTAAATTGTTTACACAGTAAATGACAGTATAAATACTGACTGCTTCCGACCTACTGAAAACTACAGGGGTTTGTTTTAAATACTTAGAGCCAGTCGCAAAACTCAATATTTTGGGACAAAATGTTATCATTTTTGCAATCCAAAGGATTTTTTTTTATCTTCGCGGTTGAAAAACTTTCTAAGGGCGCTCGCACAAAAAAAAAAGGAAACTGAAAGGTATATTCTTGTTATTAGATAACAGAATTTCATTTGACTCAAAATCTCCCTTACATCCCCTTGAAAATTCATATGAAGACGTATTTCGGCATTTATATCAAAAGTATTGTAATTTCATTGCGATAAGTATGTTTTCATCTCACAAGCCCCTGTCTACAAAATAATGCATTATGTGGAAAAATAATTTGGTATATGTGAATTGATAAAATACTATTAATTAAGATTAATGTGTGGTAGAGATGTTTGACACAAAGCTGAGATAGACTATTGAGAATAAGAAAATTATTGATTTGAAATGTCGATTATTGAGAATCAAACCTTTTGAACCCGGTTCATTGCTACCTCATCAGGCCAAAGAAATTTATTGTTCGTTTTACGTCCGTCCTTATTATGAGAGGTTCCCGCCCTCCCTTCTGGTATGAACACGTGTTTATTTCAAGAGTATTTATTTAAAGCTATTTATAAAAGTCGTGCAAAAATCTGAATTGAAGAGATTATTTCGCATGTGATTTTGGTATTTTTAAAAAAAAGTTTTTGCTACCCCAATAAAACTTTTTTAGGACAGCTCATTGCCATCTTCTCAAGACAAGTATGTACATGTACTTGTGTCGTACATTAAACTGCGTCATCAGTTTGTTTCGCTCAGAGGGTATGTATTTCAAGAATATGGTTCATTGAATGCAAATATAAAGAAATACACGGAAGTCAACTTGAGCGTTGTGATCGACATACTCAAAATAAGAACTCTTCATTTCCATATATTTTTTTTTTAATTAGTTAAATTTTTTTTCTTGACCATTTCCTGAATCGGTAATTTTGGTGTAAAACAAATAATAATTTTTCTTTGGCCTCACTTAATAATACCTCATGTAAGTTATTGATTTTAGATCATAGTCATTATCGAATTGGTTTTCTCTTTTACTATTATTTTTGGAGCTCGATGTTTATGAAATGTTGTACATGTACATTTTTCCCGTTGAACTACTGTATATTGATCAAATTTCACAAATAATTGTGATTCCTATACTATTGATTTTTATCAAGTTTTACTTTTCCTTTTGTTACGGATTACTTAGATTTTTTGATCTTATGTTTGTGTTAAGCGTTAGTGCTTTGGCTCGCTATTCTTCTTTGTGCTACATTTATATCAATTTACATAATGTTCAGTGCTTATCAAGTTATGTTTAAATTTGTCTCTCTAGACAAAATCAACGACAACTATCACACGTCTTAATCAATTGCTTTAGGACTCGACGGGTGATTTTCACATTCTTTTCAATGTTGTCTCTAGACAATTCTTGTTAAATACTAATCAAGACCCTATAGTGTGAGAAACCTTCACATGTATTCTGAAAAGGTTATTTTAGCATATTAAAACTCTTTCGAAACACTAACTACGCGATCCTATGACAGAATGTGATCTGCCCACAAAAACTACATGTATACAAGACTACGACTATAGTCGTACACGACTACGACTATACATTTTGTACCGATTTTGATAAGAGACTAGTCTGTCGAAGGAAACACAGGTATCGTAGGTATGCTTTCTGCGTTCCTTCTATTTATACAAAGTACGATTTTCTGCGTTCCTGTTTTTAATTGCTACCGCGATTTTCTGCGTTCCTTCTTTTAATGGCTACCACGATTTTCTGCGTTCCTTCTTTTATTGTTATGAATGTTATTTATGGGACCGGTGCCGAACTACACGTACACATGTACTGGTTATATTACCTGTCTGTATATTAGATATAACTAATAAAGTGTTTGTACAAGTTTTCATGTTTTTCTTAGTTTGTCTTGAATACCAGAATTATTTTTATAGATTATGCATTTTCGTGGTTTCTAACATACTGAAATGCATGTATACAGATTTTAGCGAGATTTCTGATGCCATGAGAGTCCTACTTGCAGCGTTGTTGCCTTTATGATTGTTCGTTAAAACGTGAGGACACTCCGGTCTGAAACCACAGGTCATTCGCAGTTTTTATCAACTTTCAGTTTCAATCCAGGCTTGAAGACATTAATCCAGCTAATGTCAAAGGTCAATGTCATATTAGTAATTTACTACACAATGGGAATAACAGTGTCCAACCAAGATGTATTGAAAAGGAAACTTGAAGCTCGTCAAATTTCTCTCGCAGACAAACTTACGAACACAATAACGCAGCACCATAGAAACACGAAGGACAACAACACAGCACCATAGAAACACGAAGGAAACAACACAGCACCATAGAAACACGAAGGACAACAACACAGCACCGTAGAAACACGAAGGACAACAACACAGCACCATAGAAACACGAAGGCAACAACACAGCACCATAGAAACACGAAGGCAACAACACAGCACCATAGAAACACGAAGGACAACAACACAGCATTATAGATACACGAGGGACATCAACACAGCATTATAGAAACACGAAGAACAACAACACAGCACCATAGAAACATGAAGGACATCAACACAGCACCATAGAAACACGAAGGACATCAACACAGCACCATAGAAACACGAAGGACAACAACACAACACCATAGAAACACGAAGGCAACAACACAGCACCATAGAAACACGAAGGACAACAACACAGCATTATAGATACACGAGGGACATCAACACAGCATTATAGAAACACGAAGGACAACAACACAGCACCGTAGAAACACGAAGGACACCAACACAACACCATAGAAACACGAAGGACAACAACACAGCACCATAGAAACACGAAGGACAACAACACAGCACCGTAGAAACACGAAGGACACCAACACAGCACCATAGAAACACGAAGGACAACAACACAGCACCATAGAAACACGAAGGCAACAACACAGCACCATAGAAACACGAAGGACAACAACACAGCATTATAGATACACGAGGGACATCAACACAGCACCATAGAAACACGAAGAACAACAACACAGCACCATAGAAACACGAAGGACAACAACACACCACCATAGAATCACGAAGGACAACAACACAGCACTATAGAAACACGGAGGACAACAACACAGCACCATAGAAACACGAAGGACAACAACACAGCATTATAGATACACGAGGGACATCAACACAGCATTATAGAAACACGAAGAACAACAACACAGCACCATAGAAACACGAAGGACAACAACACAACACCATAGAAACACGAAGGACAACAACACAGCACCATAGAAACACGAGGGACATCAACACAGCACCATAGAAACACGAAGGACAACAACACACCACCATAGAAACACGAAGGACAACAACACAGCACCATAGATACACGAAGGACAACAACACAGCACCATAGAAACACGAAGGACAACAACACAGCACCATAGAAACACGAAGGCAACAACACAGCACCATAGAAACACGAAGGACAACAACACAGCACCGTAGAAACATGAAGGACAACAACACAGCACCATAGAAACACGAAGGTAACAACACAGCACCATAGAAACACGAGGGACATCAACACAGCACAATAGAAACACGAAGGACAACAACACAGCACCATAGAAACACGAAGGACAACAACACAGCACCATAGAAACACGAGGGACATCAACACAGCACCATAGAAACACGAGGGACATCAACACAGCATAGATACACGACGGACATCAACACAGCACCGGCACACAGCACCATAGAAACACGAAGGACATCAACACAGCATCATAGAAACACGAGGAACATCAACACAGCACCATAGAAACACGAGGGACATCAACACAGCATTATAGATACACGAGGGACAACAACACAGCACCGGCACACAGCACCATAGAAACACGAAGGACATCAAGAAAGCACTATAGAAACACGAGGGACATCAACACAGCATCATAGAAACACGAGGGAATTCAACACAGCACCATAGAAACACGAGGGACATCAACTCAGCATTATAGATACACGACGGACATCAACACAGCACCATAGAAACACGAGGGACATCAACACAGCATTATAGATACACTAGGGACATCAACACAGCACCGGCACACAGTACCATAGAAACACGAAGGACATCAACACAGCATCATAGAAACACGAAGTACAACAACACAGCACCATAGATACACGAAGGACAACAACACAGCACCATAGAAACACGAAGGACATCAACACAGCACCATGGAAACACGAAGGACAACAACACAGCACCATAGAAACACGAGGGACAACAAAACACCACCATTTAAAAACGAAGGACAACAACACAGCACCATAGAAACACGAAGGCAACAACACAGCATCATAGAAACACGAAGGACATCAACACAGCACCATAGAAACACGAGGGACATCAACAAGGCACTATAGAAACACGAAGGACATCAACACAGCACCATAGAAACACGAGGGACATCAACACAGCATCATAGAAACACGAAGGACATCAACACGGCACCGGCACACAGCACCATAGAAACACGAGGGACATCAACAAAGCACTATAGAAACACGAGGGACATCAACACAGCACCATAGAAACACGAAGGACAACAACACAGCACCATAGAAACACGAGGGACATCAACAAAGCACTATAGAAACACGAGGGACATCAACACAGCACCGGCACACAGCATCATAGAAACACGAGGGACATCAACATCACTATATAAACACGAGGGACATCAACACAGCACCGGCACACAGCACCATAGGAACACGAGGGACATCAACACAGCGTCATTGAAACACGAGGGACATCAACACAGCACCATAGAAACACGATGGACAACAACACAGCACCGGCACATAGCACCATAGAAACACGAGGGACAACAACACAGTACCAGCACACAGCACCATAGAAACACGAGGGACATCAACTCAGCACCATAGAAACACGAGGGACATCAACACAGCACCATAGAAACACGAAGGACAACACAGCACCGGCACACAGCACCATAGAAACACGAGGGACATCAACACAGCATCATAGAAACACGAGGGACATCAACACAGCATCATAGAAACACGAGGGACATCAACAAAGCATCATAGAAACACGAGGGACATCAACACAGCACCATAGAAACACGAAGGACAACAACACAGCATCATTGAAACACAATAGACAACAACACAGCATCATAGAAACATGAGGGACATCAACACAGCACCATAGAAACACAATAGACAACAACACAGCATCATAGAAACACAAATGACATCAACACAGCACCATAGAAACAGGAAGGACAAAAACTCAGCACCATAGATACTCGAAGGACAACAACTCAGCACTTTAGAAACACGAGGGTCATCAACACAGCATCATAGAAACACGAAGGACATCAACTCAGCACCATAGAAACACGAAGGCAACAACACAGCACCGTAGAAACACGAAGGACAACAACACAGCACCATAGAGACACGAAGGACAACAACACAGCATTATAGATACACGAGGGACATCAACACAGCATTATAGAAACACGAAGGACAACAACACAGCACCGTAGAAACACGAAGGACACCAACACAACACCATAGAAACACGAAGGACAACAACACAGCACCATAGAAACACGAAGGACAACAACACAGCACCGTAGAAACACGAAGGACACCAACACAACACCATAGAAACACGAAGGCAACAACACAGCACCATAGAAACACGAAGGACAACAACACAGCATTATAGATACACGAGGGACATCAACACAGCACCATAGAAACACGAAGAACAACAACACAGCACCATAGAAACACGAAGGACAACAACACACCACCATAGAATCACGAAGGACAACAACAGAGCACTATAGAAACACGGAGGACAACAACACAGCACCATAGAAACACGAAGGACAACAACACAGCATTATAGATACACGAGGGACATCAACACAGCATTATAGAAACACGAAGAACAACAACACAGCACCATAGAAACACGAAGGACAACAACACAACACCATAGAAACACGAAGGACAACAACACAGCACCATAGAAACACGAGGGACATCAACACAGCACCATAGAAACACGAAGGACAACAACACACCACCATAGAAACACGAAGCACAACAACACAGCACCATAGATACACGAAGGACAACAACACAGCACCATAGAAACACGAAGGACAACAACACAGCACCATAGAAACACGAAGGCAACAACACAGCACCATAGAAACACGAAGGACAACAACACAGCACCGTAGAAACATGAAGGACAACAACACAGCACCATAGAAACAGGAAGGTAACAACACAGCACCATAGAAACACGAGGGACATCAACACAGCACAATAGAAACACGAAGGACAACAACACAGCACCATAGAAACACGAAGGACAACAACACAGCACCATAGAAACACGAGGGACATCAACACAGCACCATAGAAACACGAAGGACAACAACACACCACCATAGAAACACGAAGGACAACAACACAGCACCAAAGATACACGAAGGACAACAACACAGCACCATAGAAACACGAGGGACATCAACAAAGCACTATAGAAACACGAGGGACATCAACACAGCACCATAGAAACACGAGAGACATCAACACAGCACTATAGAAACACGAGGGACATCAACACAGCATTATAGACACACGAGGGACATCAACACAGCACCGGCACACGGCACCATAGAAACACGAAGGACATCAAGAAAGCACTATCGAAACACGAGGGACATCAACACAGCATCATAGAAACACGAAGGACATCAACACAGCACCGGCACACAGCACCATAGAAACACGAAGGACATCAAGAAAGCACTATAGAAACACGAGGGACATCAACACAGCATCATAGAAACACGAGGGAATTCAACACAGCACCATAGAAACACGAGGGACATCAACTCAGCATTATAGATACACGAGGGACATCAACACAGCACCATAGAAACACGAGGGACATCAACACAGCATTATAGATACACTAGGGACATCAACACAGCACCGGCACACAGTACCATAGAAACACGAAGGACATCAACACAGCATCATAGAAACACGAAGTACAACAACACAGCACCATAGATACACGAAGGACAACAACACAGCACCATAGAAACACGAAGGACATCAACACAGCACCATGGAAACACGAAGGACAACAACACAGCACCATAGAAACACGAGGGACAACAAAACACCACCATTTAAAAACGAAGGACAACAACACAGCACCATAGATACACGAAGGACAACAACACAGCATCATAGAAACACGAAGGACATCAACACAGCACCATAGAAACACGAGGGACATCAACAAGGCACTATAGAAACACGAAGGACATCAACACAGCACCATAGAAACACGAGGGACATCAACACAGCATCATAGAAACACGAAGGACATCAACACAGCACCGGCACACAGCACCATAGAAACACGAGGGACATCAACAAAGCACTATAGAAACACGAGGGACATCAACACAGCACCATAGAAACACGAAGGACAACAACACAGCACCATAGAAACACGAGGGACATCAACAAAGCACTATAGAAACACGAGGGACATCAACACAGCACCGGCACACAGCATCATAGAAACACGAGGGACATCAACATCACTATATAAACACGAGGGACATCAACACAGCACCGGCACACAGCACCATAGGAACACGAGGGACATCAACACAGCATCATTGAAACACGAGGGACATCAACACAGCACCATAGAAACACGATGGACAACAACACAGCACCGGCACATAGCACCATAGAAACACGAGGGACAACAACACAGCACCGGCACACAGCACCATAGAAACACGAGGGACATCAACTCAGCACCATAGAAACACGAGGGACATCAACACAGCACCATAGAAACACGAAGGACAACACAGCACCGGCACACAGCACCATAGAAACACGAGGGACATCAACACAGCATCATAGAAACACGAGGGACATCAACACAGCATCATAGAAACACGAGGGACATCAACAACGCATCATAGAAACACGAGGGACATCAACACAGCACCATAGAAACACGAAGGACAACAACACAGCATCATAGAAACACAATGGACAACAACACAGCATCATAGAAACATGAGGGACATCAACACAGCACCATAGAAACACAATAGACAACAACACAGCATCATAGAAACACGAATGACATCAACACAGCACCATAGAAACAGGAAGGACAAAAACTCAGCACCATAGATACTCGAAGGACAACAACTCAGCACTTTAGAAACACGAGGGTCATCAACACAGCATCATAGAAACACGAAGGACATCAACTCAGCACCATAGAAACACGAAGGCAACAACACAGCACCGTAGAAACACGAAGGACAACAACACAGCACCATAGAGACACAAAGGACAACAACACAGCATTATAGATACACGAGGGACATCAACACAGCACCATAGAAACACGAAGGACAACAACACAGCATTATAGATACACGAGGGACATCAACACAGCATTATAGAAACACGAGGGACATCAACACAGCACCATAGAAACACGAAGGCAACAACACAGCACCATAGAAACACGAAGGACAACAACACAGCATTATAGATACACGAGGGACATCAACACAGCATTATAGATACACGAGGGACATCAACACAGCATCATAGAAACACGAAGGACAACAACACAGCACCGTAGAAACACGAAGGACACCAACACAACACCATAGAAACACGAAGGCAACAACACAGCATTATAGATACACGAGGGACATCAACACAGCACCATAGAAACACGAAGAACAACAACACAGCATATTAGATACACGAAGGACAACAACACAGCACCATAGAAACACGAGGGACATCAACACAGCACCATAGAAACACGAAGGACAACAACACACCACCATAGAAACACGAAGGGCAAAAACACAGCACCGTAGATACACGAAGGACAACAACACAGCACCATAGAAACACGAATGACAACAACACAGCACCATAGATACACGAAGGACATCAACACAGGACCATAGAAACACGAAGGACAACAACACAGCATCATAGAAACACGAAGGCAACAACACAGCACCATAGAAACACGAAGGACAACAACACAGCACCGTAGAAACACGAAGGACAACAACACAGCACCATAGAAACACGAAGGACAACAACACAGCACCATAGAAACACGAAGGACAACAACACAGCACCATAGAAACACGAAGGACAAAAACACAGCACCGTAGAAACACGAAGGACAACAACACAGCACCATAGAAACACGAAGGACAACAACACAGCATTATAGATACACGAGGGACATCAACACAGCATTATAGAAACACGAAGGACAACAACACAGCACCATAGAAACACGAAGGACAACAACACAGCACCGTAGAAACACGAAGGACAACAACACAGCACCATAGAAACATGAAGGACAACAACACAGCACCATAGAAACACGAAGGCAACAACACAGCACCATAGAAACACGAAGGACAACAACACAGCACCATAGAAACACGAAGGACAACAACACAGCATCATAGAAACACGAGGGACAACAACACAGCATTATAGATACACGAGGGACATCAACACAGCACCATAGAAACACGAAGGCAACAACACAGCACCATAGAAACACGAAGGCAACAACACAGCACCATAGAAACACGAATGACAACAACACAGCATTATAGATACACGAGGGACATCAACACAGCATTATAGAAACACGAAGAACAACAACACAGCACCATAGAAACACGAAGGACATCAACACAGCACCGTAGATACACGAAGGACAACAACACAGCACCGTAGAAACACGAAGGACAACAACACAGCACCATAGAAACACGAAGGACATCAACACAGCACCATAGAAACACGAAGGTAACAACACAGCACCATAGAAACACGAAGGACAACAACACAGCACCATAGAAACACGAAGGTAACAACACAGCACCATAGAAACACGAAGGCAACAACACAGCACCGTAGAAACATGAAGGACAACAACACAGCATCATAGAAACACGAAGGACAACAACACAGCACCATAGAAACACGAAGGACAACAACACAGCACCATAGAAACACGAAGGTAACAACACAGCACCATAGAAACACGAGGGACAACAACACAGCACCGTAGAAACACGAAGGACAACAACACAGCACCATAGAAACACGAAGGCAACAACACAGCACCATAGAAACACGAAGGACAACAACACAGCACCATAGAAACACGAAGGACATCAACACAGCACCATAGAAACACGAAGGACATCAACACAGCACCATAGAAACACGAAGGACATCAACACAGCACCATAGAAACACGAAGGTAACAACACAGCACCATAGAAACACGAGGGACAACAACACAGCACCGTAGAAACACGAAGGACAACAACACAGCACCATAGAAACACGAAGGCAACAACACAGCACCATAGAAACACGAAGGACATCAACACAGCACCATAGAAACACGAAGGACATCAACACAGCACCATAGAAACACGAAGGTAACAACACAGCACCATAGAAACACGAAGGACAACAACACAGCACCATAGAAACACGAAGGACATCAACACAGCACCACAGATACACAAAAGACAACAACACAGCACCATAGAAACACGAAGGACATCAACACAGCACCATAGAAACACGAAGGACATCAACACATCACCATAGAAACACGAAGGACAACAACACAGCACCATAGAAACACGAAGGACATCAACACAGCACCATAGAATCACGAAGGACAACAACACACCACCATAGAAACACGAAGGACAACAACACTCCACCATAGAATCACGAAGGACATCAACACAGCATCATAGAAACACGAAGAACAACAACACAGCATCATAGAAACACGAAGGACAACAACACAGCATCATAGAAAGACGAAGGACAACAACACAGCATCATAGAAAGACGAAGGACAACAATACAGCATCATAGAAACACGAAGGACAACAACACAGCATCATAGAAACACGAAGGACAACAACACAGCATCATTGAAACACGAAGGACAACAACACAGCATCATAGAAACACGAAGGACAACAACACAGCATCATAGAAACACGAAGGACAAGAACACACCACCATAGAATCACGAAGGACAAGAACACACCACCATAGAATCACGAAGGACAACAACACAGCACCATAGAATCACGAAGGACAACAACACATCACCATGAAAACACGAAGGACAACAACACATCACCATGAAAACACGACGAACAACAACACAGCACTATAGAAACACGAAGGACAACAACGCAGCACCATAGAAACACGAAGGAGAACAGCACACCACCATAGAAACACGAAGGACAACAGCACACCACCATAGAAACATGAATGACAACAACGCAGCACTATAGAAACACAAAGGACAACAGCACGCCACCATAGAAACATAAAGGACAACAACACAGTACCATAGAAACATGAATGACAACAACGCAGCACTATAAAAACACGGAGGACAACAACACAGCATCATAGAAACACGAAGGACAACAACACAGCACCATAGAAACATGAAGGACAACAACACAGCACCATAGAAACACGGAGGACAACAACACAGTACCATAGAAACATAAAGGACAACAACACAGCACCTTAGAAACATAAAGGACAGCAACACAGCACCATAGAAACACGAAGGACATCAACACAGCATCATAGAAACACGAAGGACAACAACACTCCACCATAGAATCACGAAGGACAACAACACAGCACCATAGAATCACGAAGGACAACAACACACCACCATAGAATCATGAAGGACAACAACACAGTACCATAGAAACACGAAGGACATCAACACACCACCATAGAATCACGAAGGACAACAACACAGCACCATAGAATCACGAAGGACAACAACACAGCATCATAGAAACACGAAGGACAACAACACATCACCATGAAAACACGAAGAACAACGACACAGCACCATAGAAACACGAAGAACAACACATCATAAGGACAACAACACAGCACCATAGAAGCACGAAGTGCAACAACACAACACTATAGAAACACGAGGGATAACAACACAGCATCATAGAAACACGAAGGACAACAACACCAAAGAAACACGAAGGAATACAACACAACACCATAGTAACACGAAGGACAACAACATATTACCATGAAAACACGAAGGACAACACAGCACCAAAGAAACACGAAGGACAACAACACAGCATCATAGAAACACAAAGGACAACAACACAGCACCATAGAAACATGAATGACAACAACACAGCATCATAGAAACACGAAGGACAACAACACAGCACCATAGAAACATGAATGACAACAACACAGGACCATAGAAACATGAATGACAAGAACACAGCACCATAGAAACATGAATGACAACAACACAGCACCATAGAAACATGAATGACAACAACACAGCACCATAGAAACACGGAGGACAACAACACAGTACCATAGAAACATAAAGGACAACAACACAGCACCATAGAAACATAAAGGACAGCAACACAGCACCATAGAAACACGAAGGACATCAACACAGCATCATAGAAACACGAAGGACAACAACACTCCACCATAGAATCACGAAGGACAACAACACAGCACCATAGAATCACGAAGGACAACAACACTCCACCATAGAATCACGAAGGACAACAACACAGTACCATAGAAACACGAAGGACATCAACACACCACCATAGAATCACGAAGGACAACAACACAGCATCATAGAAACACGAAGGACAACAACACATCACCATGAAAACACGAAGAACAACGACACAGCACCAAAGAAACACGAAGAACAACACATCATAAGGACAACAACACAGCACCATAGAAGCACGAAGTGCAACAACACAACACTATAGAAACACGAGGGATAACAACACAGCATCATAGAAACACGAAGGACAACAACACCAAAGAAACACGAAGGAATACAACACAACACCATAGTAACACGAAGGACAACAACATATTACCATGAAAACACGAAGGACAACACAGCACCAAAGAAACACGAAGGACAACAACACAGCATCATAGAAACACAAAGGACAACAACACAGCACCATAGAAACATGAATGACAACAACACAGCATCATAGAAACACGAAGGACAACAACAAAGCACCATAGAAACATGAATGACAACAACACAGCACCATAGAATCATGAATGACAACAACACAGCACCATAGAAACATGAATGACAACAACACAGCACCATAGAAACATGAATGACAACAACACAGCACCATAGAAACATGAATGACAACAACACAGCACCATAGAAAGTAAACTTCAAAGCACCATAGAAACTCGACGGACATTACTTCAATTCTTCGCATCATTACTTCAATTCTTCGACTGGTGATATATAGTAGGGCGAAGATTTGAAGAAGCGATGTCACCTTATGAACACCGTACCTTATCTATGTCAACTTCTCATATAATTTTGGCAATATTCGATTTGTGCTTTATTCATGCCAATGTCGATATGCTAATTACTAGTACATGACACGTCGATTCATGATAAATGTCGACATGATCCTTTTCTTAGTTAACTTGTCACATAATATTGACAACATTCGATTTGTGAACTATGCCAACATCGATATGCTTATTATAATTTATGCCTCGTTGATTCATGCCCATGTCGACATGTTACTTTTCTCAGTCAACTTGTAGGTCAAATAATACTGACAAGAGTCGATTTGTGAATCATTCATGTCGATCTCAACCGACCAAAGTCCTGTCACGTCGATTACTACCAATATCGACATGTAGCGTATATCTTTGTCAACTTGACACTTTTAACTATGACACCAGTAGATTTGTGATTTATTCATGCTAATGTCGACATCCATAATTCATGTCACAACGATTCATGCCAATGTCGACATTTCGCTTATTGATGTCAACTTGTCACGTAATTTTATCAACATGCCATTTATTCATGCCGCTCAACGAGCAAGTTCACACAAATATTTTGTATATCAACATAATTATTACATCATTCGATTTGACATTTATCCATGCCAACGTCGACATGTGAAATTTCATGTCATTTCGATTTATGCCAAATGTCGACACGTCACTTATCCATGTCTTTTGTCGACATGCGATTTGTGATATATTCATGCAAACGTCGACATCCAAATGTTCGCGCAGAACTAAAAACGTCGTATATTCGTATTTATGTCTCCCCCCCCAACGGGGAGGAGACATATTGGTTTTGCCTTCGTCGTCCGTCCGTCTGTCCGTCTGTCACACATCGTGTCCGGGCTATATCTCCTGAACCGTTTGCCCGATCACTTTCATATTTTAGTATGTTGTTGCTTATGACCCGAAGGTTTCACATCACCTTGACCCAAGGTCATTATGAAAAAAAAAAAAAAGGGGGGGGGGGGTAGAGTTTTTATAAGAAAAAATATGGGGGTCTCATGTTCTGAAGGCACACATTTAACATTTCTGGTGCAATTCTGAAATTTTATGTACATGAATAAATGTCTGGCGAGTGCCGTAGCAAGCCAGGACATTTTTTAAAGAAAAATATTGACTTATCAGAAAATACTTTCTATACCCTCTATCATTAAGAAGTACATGTATTAATATTCTATATAGTTTGAGTTAACAATTTTTGAAAATTGGACTGAAAAGTTGTAGATTTATTGTACAAATTGTTGCTATTTTAAACAATCTTAATGCATCAAAAAATTTTGTGATTGAAAAGTGGGGAGGGGGCACAAACATGGTTGTGCCCCCCCCCCACTTTTCAAAGTGGGGAGCGCATGTGCCCCCGCTGCCCCCTTCTCCTACGCCCTTGGACAGTCTAGATACATGTAGGTGGGACAAGGGATAAACTCATAGCACTACATCAGATTTACGATAGCTGTTAATTTCTGTGTTCAAAGAGACATAACTCGTGCAAAAATGTATCGGTTTTGAAAAAAAAAATGAACGGTTTTCCTTTATCACTGAGTGAAATACACAAATACAAGCCAAAATTAGGATCCAAGAGTCATAATTTATTGGCATTAAAAAACCTTGAAAAGTATAAACCCAAACAACATATTAACTACTAGTATAACATTCTGCAAAGGAATGTAAATTCCCAGTGAAAACAAGACCAGGTGCCCTGTGAGAGTAAGTATCTTCAGCTTGGTAGAAACACCCATCCTAACGTATGTTGACATGCAATATACATAATTCTGGACTCCTTGGTGACCATTCTGTGAAATATCATCCAAACAAATGAAAAGATAAGAGCTTATTGCCCAGACAAGATTGATGGAGGGACAGACAATACGATTCCAATCTACCCCCCCCCCCCTCCCCCCCGACTGTTTACCGGAATACATGTACACTTATCCTGTATGTAGGAAACAGATATATGATACCATATTATTATCATGGTGAACTGTGGTGGATTTGTCAAGGCTTAAGGACAAGTATAACATATGTCCTTCTACAGATACATGTAGGTGCATGCTTGCAAAAAAAAAAAATTATTAAATATTCGACCATAATTTGAATAATACACTCTATACTGATGAATCCTAACGCTTTCTCCGCCTCCACTGTACAGTCCTGACCTCACTTAAATCAAATCCTCAACTTGCAATGAATTTATATAGTCGAGTCTATCCGTTCGTTTTGAATATTTTAAAAGGTAATTCTGATTAAAAAATATGTTTAGGCGTAAAAATGAGGAGCAAAAGCGTAGAGTGTATTTGAAGATCAAAAATCGTATCAGTAGGCAGGTCTCCGATATTCAACATTAAGGTCTAGTTTGTACTAAACATATGCCTCTTTCATATTTTGGCACGCCAATCACCAAGAATTCTGATTTGTTGACACATTTTTTCGGATCTTATGAACCGCAGCACTGACTTTCATATAACAAGCTCACAGAAGCAAATTGACACTCGACCTAAGTGGCAACATGTATTGCGTTTTTCGTTGAAATGAACCACAAGGGGCTATCATTTGATTTGCTGATACATTCTTACTATCCATTTAGGAATCAAGTTACAAAATTTCACGTCACGATGTAACAATTCAAGGTCCTATGCTAAAATGCATTCTACCCGACCGAAAACTAAGATAGCCACCAACATTATAAAATTTAGATGTTAGGATCCCCTCACTATGGTCGCTACTAGAATTGCACTAAAAAGACAAATTGTAACCCCCCCCCCCCCCCCCCCTCCTACCCTGCACGACATTTTTTTCTAAACGATCCATTCAATTGACCAAATTAAAACTCTCAGTAATTCAAAATTGAATGGGTTTGTTATGAAATTTTGTACTTAGTATGAATTAATGTGCATATGAAATCCTCATCACTTATACTTGCGGAGAAATCGGCTTTCAAAACTTCTTACTTCTTAACCAGATACATGTCCTTAAGGTCAAAGTTCAAGGTCACTAGAACAAACTTTTTGGTCTCAAAAGCTAGTAATTGTTACAGTAAAAGTGTGTATAAAATATGATATTCCTATCACTTGTGCTTGAAGAGATATCTGCTATATAAAGTATCTGTTTTTAAGGTCAAGGTTAAAGGTCAATGTCACTAGGTCAAATGGCTTTGTATCAAAATGTAGCACTTTTTAATGGTGAATTTATGTATGAAAGCCCTACGTATCACTTACTACTTAATCAAATATTTGTTTTTAAAAATTAAGGTCAAAGTTCAAGGTCACTGGATCAATTACTTGGTATTAAAATGTAGTACAAAAAGTCAATGTAATTGTTATGGTGAATGTGCTTGAGAAATATGCTTTATGAGCTTCTTAGCCAAATATTTGTTTTAAGGTCAAAGTTCAGATTCATGCAAGGCCACTAGGTCAAATGTCTTTGTATCAAAATGTAGTATGTGTGAAATATGAAAGCCCTAACACTCGAGAGATACATGCATCTGTATCACATGTAAGAACTACTTAAAGTTAACCGGACTGATGGACAGACGGATGGACAGACAGGTTGTTCCTGATGTACCCTCAAAACTTTGTTTGCAGGTGGTATAATAAGCTAGATAATTCGAACATATTCACTATGAGTAAGAACTCAAAACAAAAATCAAATTAAGTTATATTTCACTTTTAATACATCCGAAAAATATTTTTACATACATACATAATGTCAACGATCTTCATAACAAAGTTTGCCACATTTTGTTTCGAATAAGACAAATTCTGTGTCAGTGAGGTCAAAAGTTAGTGATGAGCGCCGCCTTTTTTGGGAACTGCTGTTATTTTCTGATACGCTATAATACTTAGAGCAATGACCAGTCCAGGGAGCATTCCTTTTGTTGCTACTATTCTAAGTTTGCCGGCCCGAGAACGGGGAAACCATTGGTTACAGGGGTGGTATTTCCACACTAGATTCCTGAAATGAAAAAAAAAAATGTGAAATACAAAAACACTTCCATGTTACAGTAATGGGAAACACACGATCACTCCTAGGTTACAATATTTTCTTACCTCCGTGAATCAGAGATATCCAATTATTTATTGAAAAATTACAAGCATATCACACTGTCAGAGTATATCACACTGTCAGAGTATATCACAGTCAGAGTATATCACACTGTCAGAGTATATCACACTGTCAAGGTATGTCACACTGTCAGAGTATGTCACACTGTCAGAGTATATCACACTGTCAGAGTATATCACACTGTCAGTGTATATCACACTGTCAGAATATATCTCAATGTCAGAGTATATCACTCTGTTAGAGTATATCACACTGTTAGAGTATATCACACTGTAAGAGTAAATCACACTGTCAGAGTATATCTCACTGTCAGAGTATATCACACTGTCAGAGTATATCACTCTGTTAGAGTATATCACTCTGTTAGAGTACATCACACTGTTAGAGTATGTCACACTGTCAGAGTAAATCACACTGTCAGAGTATGTCACACTGTCAGAGCATATAACACTGTTAGAGTATATCACACTGTCAGAGTATATCACACTGTTAGAGTATGTCACACTGTCACAGTACATCACACTGTCAGAGTATATCACACTGTTAGAGTATATCACACTGTCAGAGTATATCACACTGTCAGAGTATATCTCACTGTCAGAGTATATCACTCTGTTAGAGTATATCACACTGTTAGAGTATTCCACACTGTAAGAGTATATCACACTCTCAGGGTATGTCACACTGTCAGAGTATGTCACACTGTCAGAGTATATCACACTGTCAGTGTATATCACACTGTCAGAGTATATCTCACTGTCAGAGTATATCACTCTGTTAGAGTATATCACACTGTTAGAGTATGTCACACTGTCAGAGTAAAACACACTGTCAGAGTATATCACACTGTCAGAGCATATCACACTGGTAGAGTATATCACACTGTCAGAGTATATCTCACTGTTAGAGTATGTCACACTGTCAGAGTATGTCATAATGTCAGAGTATGTCACACTGTCAGAGTATATCACACTGTTAGAGTACATCACACTGTCAGAGTATATCACACTGTCAGAGTATGTTACACTATCAGAGTATGTCATACTGTCAGAGTATATCACACTGTCAGAGTATATCACACTGTCAGAGTATATCACACTGTCAGAGTTTATCACACTGTCAGAGTATATCACACTGTCATAGTATATAACACTGTCAGAGTATATCATACTGTCAGAGTATATCATGCTGTCAGAGTATGTCACACTGTTAGAGTATATCACACTGTCAGAGTTGGTCACACTGTCAGAGTATATCATACTGTCAGAGATTGTCACACTGCCAGTGTATGTCACACTGGCAGTGTATATTACACTGTCAGAGTATATCACACTGTCAGAGTAAATCACACTGTCAGAGTATATCTCACTGTCAGAGTATATCACACTGTCAGAGTATATCACACTGTTAGAGTATATCACACTGTCAAGGTATGTCACACTGTCAGAGTATGTCACACTGTCAGAGTATATCACACTGTCAGAGTACATCACACTGTCAGTGTATATCACACTGTCAGAGTATATCTCAATGTCAGAGTATATCACTCTGTTAGAGTATATCACACTGTTAGAGTATATCACACTGTAAGAGTAAATCACACTGTCAGAGTATATCTCATTGTCAGAGTATATCACACTGTCAGAGTATATCTCACTGTCAGAGTAAATCACTCTGTTAGAGTATATCACTCTGTTAGAGTACATCACACTGTTAGAGTATGTCACACTGTCAGAGTAAATCACACTGTAAGAGTATGTCACACTGTCAGAGCATATCACACTGTTAGAGGTTATCACACTGTTAGAGTATATCACACTGTCAGAGTATGTCACACTGTCAGAGGTTATCACACTGTCAGAGTATATCACACTGTTAGAGTATATCACACTGTCAGAGTATATCACACTGTCAGAGTATATCTCACTGTCAGAGTATATCACTCTGCTAGAGTATATCACACTGTTAGAGTATTCCACACTGTAAGAGTATATCACACTCTCAGGGTATGTCACACTGTCAGAGCATGTCACACTGTCAGAGTATATCACACTGTCAGTGTATATCACACTGTCAGAGTATATCTCACTGTCAGAGTATATCACTGTTAGAGTATATCACACTGTTAGAGTATGTCACACTGTCAGAGTAAAACACACTGTCAGAGTATGTCACACTGTCAGAGCATATCACACTGGTAGAGTATATCACACTGTCAGAGTATATCTCACTGTTAGAGTATGTCACACTGTCAGAGTATGTCACAATGTCAGAGTATGTCACACTGTCAGAGTATATCACACTGTTAGAGTACATCACACTGTCAGAGTATATCACACTGTCAGAGTATGTCACACTATCAGAGTATGTCACACTGTCAGAGTATATCACACTGTCAGAGTATATCACACTGTCAGAGTATATCACACTGTCAGAGTATATCACACTGTCATAGTATATAACACTGTCAGAGTATATCATACTGTCAGAGTATATCATGCTGTCAGAGTATGTCACACTGTTAGAGTATATCACACTGTCAGAGTATATCACACTGTCAGAGTACATCATACTGTCAGAGATTGTCACACTGCCAGAGTATGTCACACTGCCAGAGTATATAACACTGTCAGAGTATATCACACTGTCAGAGTAAATCACACTGTCAGAGTATATCTCACTGTCAGAGTATATCACACTGTCATAGTATATAACACTGTCAGAGTATATCACTGTAAGAATACATCACACTGTTAGAGTATGTCACACTGTCAGAGTATATCAAACTGTTAGAGTATGTCACACTGTCAAAGCATATCACTCTGTTAGAGTACATCACTCTGTTAGAGTACATCACACTGTTAGAGTATGTCACACTGTCAGAGTAAATCACACTGTCAGAGTATGTCACACTGTCAGAGCATATAACACTGTTAGAGTATATCACACTGTAAGAGAGCATCACATTGTTAGAATATGTCACACTGTCAGAGTATGTCACACTGTCAGAGTATGTCACACTGTCAGAGTATATCACACTGTCAGTGTATATCAAACTGTCAGAGTATATCTCACTGTCAGAGTATATCACTCTGTTAGAGTGTATCACACTGTTAGAGTATATCACACTGTCAGAGTATATCAACCTGTCAGAGTATATATCACTGTCAGAGTATATCACTCTGTTAGAGTATATCACACTGTTAGAGTATTCAACACTAAGAGTATATCACACTGTCAGGGTATGTCACACTGTCAGAGTATGTCACACTGTCAGAGTATATCACACTGTCAGTGTATATCACACTGTCAGAGTATATCTCACTGTCAGAGTATATCACTCTGTTAAAGTGTATCACACTGTTAGAGTATGTCACACTGTCAGAGTAAATCACACTGTCAGAGTATGTCACACTGTCAGAGCATATCACACTGGTAGAGTATATCACACTGTCAGAGTATATCTCACTGTTAGAGTATGTCACACTGTCAAAGCATATCACTCTGTTAGAGTACATCACTCTGTTAGAGTACATCACACTGTTAGAGTATGTCACACTGTCAGAGTAAATCACACTGTCAGAGTATGTGACACTGTCAGAGTATGTCACACTGTCAGAGTATATCACACTTTCAGAGAATATCACACTGTCAGAGTATATCACACTGTCAGAGTTTATCACACTGTCAGAGTAGATCACACTGTCATAGTATATAACACTGTCAGAGTATATCATACTGTCAGAGTATATCATGCTGTCAGAGTATGTCACACTGTTAGAGTATATCACACTGTCAGAGTGGGTCACACTGTCAGAGTATATCATATTGTCAGAGATTGTCACACTCAGAGTATGTTAAAATGTCAGAGTATATAACACTGTCAGAGTATATCACACTGTGAGAGTAAATCACACTGTCAGAGTATATCTCACTGTCAGAGTATATCACACTGTCATAGTATATAACACTGTTAGAGAATATCACTGTAAGAATATATCACACTGTTAGAGTATGTCACACTGTCAGAGTATATCAAACTGTAAGAGTATGTCACACTGTCGAAGCATATCACACTGTCAGAGTATATCATACTGTCAGAGTATGTCACGCTGTCAGAGTATGTCACACTGTCAGAGTATATCACACTGTCACAGTATGTCACAATGTCAAAGCATATCACACTGTTAGAGTATATCACACTGTAAGAGAGTATATCACACTGTCAGAGAATATCACACTGACAGAGTATGTTAAACTGTTAGAGTATGTCACACTGTCAGAGTATGTCACACTGTCAGAGTATGTCACACTGTCAGAGTATACATTTGTATCGTACTGTCAGAGTATATCACACTGTCAGATTATTTCACTCTGTTAGAGTATGTCACACTGTCAGAGTATGTCACACTGTCAGAGTATATCACAAAGTCAGAGTATATCACACTGTCAGAGTATATCACTTTGTTAGAGTATGTCACACTGTCAGAGTATTTCACACTGTCAGAGTATATCACACTGCCAGAGTATATCACACTGTCTGAGTGTCAGAGTATATCACACTGTCAGAGTATATCACACTGTCAGAGTATGTCACACTGTCAGAGTATATCACACTGTCAGAGTTTGTCACACTGTCAGAGTATATCATACTCTCAGAGTATATCACACTGTCAGAGTATATCACACTGTCACAGTATATCACACTGTCAGAGTATTTCACACTGTTAGAGTATGTCACACTGTTAGAGTATGTCACACTGTCAGAGTAGGTCACACTCTCACAGTATATCACACTGTCAGAATGAGTATGTCACAATGTCAGAGTATATCACTGTAAGAGTATATCACACTGTTAAAGTATATCACACTGTCAGAGTATATCACACTCTCAGAGTACATCACACTGTTAGAGTATATCACACTGATAAAATATATGACACTGTCAGAGTAAATCACTCTGTTAGAGTATATCACACTGTTCGAGTATATCACACTGTCAGAGTATGTCACACTGTCAGAGTATATCTGTGTTAGAGTATATCACATTGTCAGAGTATGTCATATTGTCAGAGTACATCACACTGTCAGAGTATATCACACTGTCAGAGTATATCACACTGTCAGAGTATGTCACACTGTTAGAGTATATCACACTGTAAGAGTATATCACACTGATAAAATATATCATACTGTCAGAGGTTGTCACACTGTCAGAGTATATCACACTGTCAGAGTATGTCACACTGTCAGAGTATATCATACTGTCAGAGGTTGTCACTCTGTCAGAGTATGTCACACTGTCAAGAGTATGTCACACTGTCAGAGTATGTCACACTGTCAGAGTATATCACACTGTCAGAGTATGTCACACTGTCACAGTATATCACACTGTCAGAGAAAACACTGTCAGAGTATATCACACTTTCAGAGTATGTCACACTGTCAGAGTATATCACACTGTTAGAGTATATCACATTGTCAGAGTATATCACACTGTCAGAGTATGTCACACTGTCACAGTATATCACACTGTCAGAGAAAACACTGTCAGAGTATATCACACTGTCAGAGTATATCACACTGTCAGAGTATATCACACTGTTAGAGTACATCACACTGTTAGAGTATGTCACACTGTTAGAGTATGTCACACTGTCAGAGTATGTCACACTCTCACAGTATATCACACTGTCAGACAGAGTATGTCACAATGTCAGAGTATATCACTGTAAGAGTATATCACACTGTTAAAATATGTCACACTGTCAGAGTATGTCACACAATCAGAGTATATCTCACTGTCAGAGTATATCACTCTGTTAGAGTATATCACACTGTTAGAGTATTCCACACTGTAAGAGTATATCACACTGTCAGGGTATGTCACACTGTCAGAGTATGTCACACTGTCAGAGTATATCACACTGTCAGTGTATATCACACTGTCAGAGTATATCTCACTGTCAGAGTATACCACTCTGTTAGAGTATATCACACTGTTAGAGTATTTCACACTGTCAGAGTAAATCACACTGTCAGAGTATGTCACACTGTCAGAGCATATCACACTGGTAGAGTATATCACACTGTCAGAGTATATCACACTGATAAAATATATCACACTGTGAGAGTATATCACTCTGTTAGAGTATATCACACTGTTTGAGTATATCACACTGTCAGAGTATGTCACACTGTCAGAGTATATCACTGTTAGAGTATATCACATTGTCAGAGTATGTCACATTGTCAGAGTACATCACACTGTCAGAGTTTATCACACTGTCAGAGTATATCACACTGTTAGAGTATATCACACTGTTAGAGTATATCACACTGTTAGAGTATATCACACTGTCAGAGTATGTCACACTGTCAGAGGTTATCACACTGTTAGAGTATATCATATTGTCAGAGTATGTCACATTGTCAGAGTACATCACACTGTCAGAGTATATCATACTGTTAGAGTATATCACACTGTCAGAGTTTATCACACTGTTAGAGTATATCATACTGTCAGAGTATATCATACTGTCAGAGTATGTCACACTGTTAGAGTATTTCACACTGTCAGAGTATGTCACACTGTCAGAGTATATCAAACTGTCAGAGGTTGTCACACTGTCAGAGTATGTCACACTGTCAGAGTATATAACACTGTCAAGAGTATGTCACACTGTCAGAGTATATCACACTGTCAGAGTATGTCACACTGTCACAGTATATCACACTGTAAAAGTATGTCACACTGTCAGAGTATATCACACTGTCAGAGTATATCACACTGTCAGAGTATGTCACACTGTCAGAGTATATCACACTGTCAGAGAAAACACTGTCAGAGTATATCACACTGTTAGAGTATATCACACTGTTAGATTATATCACACTGTTAGAGTATATCACACTGGCAGAGTATGTCACACTGTCAGAGTATATCACACTGTCAGAGTATGTCACACTGTCAGAGTATATCACACTGTTAGAGTATATCACACTGTTAGAGTATATCACACTGTTAGAGTATGTCACACTGTCAGAGTATATCACACTGTCAGAGTATATCACACTGTCAAAGCTATCACACTGTCAGAGTATGTCACAATGTCAGAGTATGTCACACTGTTAGAGTATATCACACTGTCAGAGTATATCACACTGTCAAGAGTATATCACACTGTCAGAGTATATCTCACTGTCAGAGTATATCACTCTGTTAGAGTATATCACACTGTCAAGAGTATATCACAATGTCAGAGTATATCTCACTGTCAGAGTATATCACACTGTCAGAGTATATCACACTGTCAAGAATATATCACACTGTCAGAGTATATATTTGTATCACACTGTCAGGGTATGTCACACTCTCAGAGTATATCACACTGTTACATGTGTTAGAGTATATCACACTAATAGAGTATATCACACTGTCAGAGTATATCACACTGTCAGATTATTTCACACTAATAGAGTATATCACACTGTCAGAGTATATCACACTCTCAGAGTATATCACACTGTTAGAGTATATCACACTGTCAGAGTATATCACACTGTGAGAGCATATCACACTGTCAGAGTATAAATGTATCACACTGTCAGGCACTTGTTAAATATGAGAGAAGTTACTACAGTACATGTGTTGAGTCTTTGTGGAATACAGAGTTATTTCCCATTTAAGATGGTATCTGACGTAAAACCATTATGATGTCATGAAAATGGTATGGCAACGTTGTTTTTGAACTGTCGTTTCCCAGAGTTTAGGGACTGTTTCCATAGAATTTGATGATGTCACAATTAGTCTACATCAGATACCTTCCCAAATGGGAAGTAACTCTGGTCTTCAAAATTACCGAATATCACACTGTCAGGCACTTGATATGCAAGAGGTTGTTAAACAGAAAATAAAGCACCTGCAAATAGATAAATGTCTAAGGTTTTGATATCTTTATTCAACCTACGCAACGCATGGACAACATGCCTCCCAACTAGTGCAAAAATGGAGAGATTCTTTATATATTCTTGTCTTTCTGTTGTTTGTTTTAACAGATAGGTTCCATTACTTTACTTGATGCTTAAAAAAGAAAATAACAGGTATGGCCTTAGGTAGAAGAGGACAATACGATATAGGTAGATTAAGGAGAGTAGAAAGGGACTACTTTCTCACATAACAAGTGCCTGTTATTTACATATAGATGTATGTGGACAAAATTGCTCTTTTACACATTCGGAGTGAGCCTGGTACATGCATAGGATTATTTTACTAAATTTAATGGAGTGATGTTTAGAGATGATATTGAACCCTTGATTATCAACAGGAAAAAAATGATTATCCCCAGAAAATATAACCGAAAATGGTTATTTTTTTCACATATCACCGATAACGTATTAAAAGTAATTTGTTTCAGTTATGTTTATTTTTTACCTAGATTTTGCCAAAACGTTATTTTTCCCAGCTGTGACCTTAATCTGTTTTTGAAGAGGCACCAATATTGCATCTGATGAGGTCAAACTTTTCTGTACGCAAAGGATGATATAATCACTTTTGACCTTAGAAAGTTACGTAAGGTGAAACAGACTACTGTGTTATTTTAAGTGATTCTATAATTGTGATATTTTATTAAAGTGATTCTATAATTGTGATATTTTATTAAAGTGATTCTATAATTGTGATATTTCATTAAAGTGATTCTATAATTGTGATATTTTATTAAAGTGATTCTATAATTGTGATATTTTATTAAAGTGATTCTATAATTGTGATATTTTATTAAAGTAATTCTATAATTGTGATATTTTATTAAAGTGATTCTATAATTATCATGCAAGGAAAAATAACTGATTTCAGTAACGAAAAATATAACTGAAATGAGTTATGCCCCTGACTGATAAATATTTAAGGTCTTATATATGGAGTAATTGTTGGGCAATAGATTCGTCAGACTTTGCTCTATCACAACCATAGTGGGATTCAGTTGCTTGTAATAGCAGACAAGAGACTGGATTATTCAGTCTAATTGAAATTTATATACGGTGATAGATCTCAAACTCTTGTAACTAACAATGTACGTTCAGGGCTCTCACACCCATTTTTGGGCCCAGGGCCTTTGAAATTGGGAAAATATTGCAGCATTTTTCATAAATTGGGAAACATATAAAAGAAGTTTGGATCCCTTTTCACTTGAAAAATGAGAATTTTCAAATTAATTTGTTGAATTTTCCATGAGGAAAAAAATGGTAAATAAATTGGGAAAAACAGAAACTATTGTGCATTGGGACCCCCAAATTAGGCTGATCGAGAGCCATGATGTGACATGTCCCTACCGCCATTACTACACTCACAGTGAAAGAATATACATGTAGATTAAGATGGGAAGTTTTCTATCATGTTAATTCTAGTAAGACGTTGCCGATGTTTAACATAGTCTATGGAGAACGTCAACGATGTCACATTAAAATTAACATAGAAAACTCCCCATCTATTTTCTTTCACTGTGAGCTTAGTATTGGTTGTACTGACATATATAACGTATACTGGTCGAGCAGATAATACCGAACGATTTTTGCCCTTTTTCGTCTGTAACTCAGCTTCTATACGTCCAATCGTCATGAAACTCAGAACAAATAATGCTTCATCCTTCATACAAATGCCTATGTTAAAATAATTTTGATAATCGACCTATAAATGCTGATTTCATTGATTTTTTTTTACCTTTTTTTAAAAGCCACCTGTACCTTTTATGCGATATTTTTGAACAAATTGGGGAAATCTAGAAACAAAATTTCTTCTCAAATTATTGGTTCAAAACAGTAATTTCCTGTTCACAAATGCCTTATCAGTAATTCTACCAGGAAAGTGAAAGAGTTTTCAAAAACAAAGGTACACCCCTTTCGCCTATATTATTGAAGCTTTGAACTATCAGTTATTTTATGGGTACTTTGATGTATTTTTTTTTATGGCGCTCTCCTCAGTGTGAACAATTCGATTACTAAAACGAAAACATTTTCCTTTCGAAATTTTTGAGAGCATGAGTTGTAAGCATGTAGTGTAGGTCATAATTGACGAATGTTTCGGTCTACAGATGCAAGATATTAACGAATGTGTGCCAGACGTTTAGAATTCTGTGAGCGGGATCGCGCACTCAGCAGTTACTGTTGGCTCACATCTTGTGGATGTTTCAATAGACTCAGTATAACAATGAATTCATGATGTTGTTCAAATAATTTCTAGTACATTGTTTACATACAGAAAATAGACCGAGGTAGAAAAGTATAAAAACTTGAGTATCACTATCATGACCACCATTTGATTGTCCGCGGCACGTGGAGGCGCGTGGTCAATAACTATATATACAATTTTCATATTAATTAAAAATCTTATTTACAGGCATGAAAAGTCCAGATCTGATCGTCCTATAATACATGTACTTCTTTAATATACGTTGCCGTAAAATGATCTGTCGCGCCGTGTTGAAATCAATCTACTCACTGTAGTTACGGAAATATTTATCGAATACCTTGTATAGGGATGTTCGCGTGACGTCACGGGTCTCGCGAAAACGAGGCTGGTTGGCAAAAACGGATGGCAGTGAAGGGAAATATACGGGATACCCGGGGATAAATCGACACTTGATGCTCTAATATGCGCTACTTTCCTATTATTATTTAATTTATAAGTCCTGCTGTGATACTGACCATTCTAATCACAACAATAAAGAAATCCCGCTGAGTTTGTTAGTATATCAGACTGCCGTTCGATTGGGGGGGGGGGGGCAAGAATCAATAAACTGCCGATTTTTTTCTTCTTCAAATTTTGCTTTTCAAAGAAGCCGGTGTAATTCATAGTGTCCCATTTTTATGCTCCTGTATTAGGTGTAAGTACACACATAGTATCCCTCAAACATACATATTAGTTGTGATTTAATTAAGGCGGAGCATTTGAACGCGGGATGGAAAGAGGGAAATAGTTTGACCAAAATTAATGTCGAACTGTTTGAAAACGCAAAAGGGAAAAAAAATAATTTAACTCACAGACAACGTTTAATGAAATAAAGAGTACTAATTTTCATAGCCGTTTTTTTTGGGGGGGGGGTGTTTTTGTTTTTTTCTCACGACTGTTTCCAAGTTATAGATAAAGCCGGTCATAGTAATAACAATGAAAACACACACAAATTATCTTTTTTTCTTTTATCATTCCTTCAGTAATTTTCTAACTTTGGATATGGAATTTTTTTTTTAAATTGACATGCCTTATCTAACTTTTTGCTTGCGAGAGAAGGAGGGGGGGGGGGGGGGACTCAAGATTATAATTTTAGAATGCCTAAAGAAGCAATTATTTCTCAACTTCCATGTAAGTTTGGGCAGCCTCATCCCTTAAGATTGAAAATCGTTGGGAAAAAAAAACACAGACATTAATGAATTTAAAATGAAAGATAAGATTAAAATACACAATAAAAATAAATGATAAATGTTAATATGAATCAAAGAGAGGGATCTCGGACCATATAAAATCCTAGCATTCTATTTTCATCTTTTGCACCTCGACTGTTAAAACATCCAATATTTGAAAAGAATTTCAAGATTAGATGTTCGGACTTCCATCTATCTAATTCTCTGAATTACTTCAACAATTATCCCGTTGAAATAAATAAATAAATAAATAAATAAATACATGTATATAAATAAATCTTGAGATATAAATGAGAAATATTGAATAATGATCCACTGTTCCAACTTTTATATGATTATGATCATATATAAATGGGTTGGATTTCCTTTTTGCTTCTTTCAACTAAAAGACAAATGTAATGTAAGTATTAACCCCCCCCCCCCAAAAAAAAAAGATGGTTTAGATGTTTCATCCATGTCAAAATATCAAAAACTGAAAAATGAAATGGATAGATCACATGCAGTGGCTTTCTCTCCTTTGCGGATCATTGGTTCCGCCGCGGCGCCTGGGTGAAAAATCTACCTGGACAGCCGACAAAAATCAAGGTAAATGGCAGGTGTCAGATCATTGTCTTGTGTATACGAGATACACCGTATAGGTTGGATTTGATCAATTGATGAATGATATAAGATGTTCAAATTCACGACTTTAAAAATTAAATTAACCCACAGAGAGACTAAATGCTATTTATATATACCGGTGATTAACAGAGAAAATTTAAATAAAAAAAATATCACAAGCAATTAAAACGATCGATTAATATTATAACAACTTTGAAGTAATCTTAACTTAATTATATCTGTCGATAAACGTACTGATAAAGATTATTAACGTAAATAGCAGTGGACATTGCTATAATTTTATATATAAGAGAACCACTTTTTGCCAACCAATTTTCATGCGCATGCGCAGTGTGACGTCACTTTTTCGTCACTCGAACATCCCTATAGTGACAGCTTTTAAAAGGACAACGTAATTTCCTTAAGTACACGTTCAGTTTTCATACTTAAAGAAATTGAGAAACAACATTATTTTACGGAAAGTAGGCGACGATTTTACCCAAAGAAGGAGGCGAGAAATCGCCGGTCGCCAGCTTTTAATGAGAACCTTGACGGGGATCGGTAGTTTTGTGCATGTTTTGTGTCAAATTAATTCAATCTTGAAAACAATCTCTGGGTATTAGGAAAATATTTGCCGATTTTGGGGTAAATAAAGCTAATTTTACGAGGGAAAGCCACCGATATTCGGCGGTAAATCCGGCCAAAAAAAAAAAAAAAATCACTGGATTTTTAAAATAAATTTTTGCAAACTACCTAATGTGGGGGTCTTTTAATCCTTGCTCCTGAAGCCTCTTTGAATATTCGACGAGTTGTGGACATTCTTCTACTTTATGTGACTTAACATCATAAAAATCAACTTGTTTGGCTATTTCAATTTGCATAAATGGGTTCATAAACCGCATATAAGCTGGGCTCTGTCTGAAGGACACCTTGGGGGCCTCCATCTTGTTTTTCGCTGCGAAAGACAACTCGTACTGTGGATGAAACAATCGATTCGATCTTCTTCTTCTTCGTTGTCAGTCATCTCGTTCTGCTTGAGTTTAACAAAAGAACTGTTGACTTACGACATGGATGCTGTCATCGTTATAACTCTGTCCGTCTGTTTGTCCGTCAAGTAATGTGAGAAGTGCTACTGTCAGCGCAGCTCACTACGGAGAAAAATCTCGAACTCTCCTAATAGACCATGAGCTACTTTGTCAATACCTGCACCCCGGGGGAATTTATGGGACCCTGATTTTTTGTTCAAGGGATGTCCCCTGAATATGAAATGGGTCGTGCCCCACTTAAACTAGGGAGCTTTTACTAGTTTTGGGTGAAAAACATGTATTTTTAATCGAAAATCACTAAAAAAAAAATGGAAAAATTTTATAAATTTTATAAGAGCTAGGTACTTAACCCTCGTCAGTGATCCTCAATCTAGATAATGTAATAGGCCAAAGAGTGTGAAAGTTATTATGTCCAAAAATGTACCGAAAGACGTTGCAGGATGGTTGGGATTACCCCATTCTCCGAACAGAGTTGTCTCCTCCTTACAGTCTAAACAATCTCTGCCACAGACTCCAAGAATACTGCCCTAAAATACCTTTGACATCATAGCAGCGTTACGTTAAGATATACTTTATGGTGGCAGTAATCTTGTAGAGAACGGTAACGGAACGTAAACTTGAGTTTGGAATTATCCATGACAGGATGCATAAACAAAGACTGCTGCTTGTGCTTCGATCAATTTCGGTTAGTCGTTTCTTCAAACGCATTCGAAAATTTCTGAAACCTGGGTCCTGTAGCATCATATCCCAGCCATCTTGCTACGTCTTTCGGTATATTTTGGATATAATTCCAATATAATTTGGCCATATTTCATTGTTTAGATGAGGATCACTGTTAAAAGAAAGGAGGGGATCTCCAACAACACTAGGTTGCAGCACCCACAGCAAAACCCCAAACACCCATGCAGAAATACAGAACAGACACCCACAGAAAGAGACGCAAAGGGGACAAGGAACACCAACTAACACCATAGAAAAATGAAACATAAAAGACTACACATAAACCAACAAGACCAATGGGCAACCGGTGCCGACTTAGGACGGCCATCTGCCACGTAAATAGCAGACGGTGTGGTTATCCTGGATTACGTGCGCACAACCCTCCCACTATTCCTATTTCCCAGAGGTCTCGAAGAATGCACAATTTTGGTGTAAAACAACCTCCTCACTGTTAGATGACCACACACAAACAAGACTGTAAAACACAGGGGTCCAAGCAACACAGATGAATATGTAAATGGATATAAAAAGAGGACGTGCGTAATACAGTCCGTGCTCTGCCGGCTGTAGCGAGCTCATATATGTTATCACCCGATGAGTCCGACTGACATTCAGAGAGGACAGGTGGTCGGGGCCCTGTTTTCTCTAAAGAGGTTTGGACAGGGCCCGTCATGGAGTCCCGTCGTCTCAGTCAGGCAAGTCTTAAGAATGCGCTTGTACAAGACTGTAGATTGGCCAAGTACCAAGCTTAGTGTCCGTCTGGTGACATTAGGATCATATCCACGGTATAAAACGCGTTTGATGACTCTGACGCATTTTCGATAGTTATGCTGTCTACCTTTGATCCTTCTTATTTTGTTAACTATGTCACCATAAAATGCAGGTTGTGAAATACCTAAAGTAATATACTCTGTTGCTTTCATGGATCCGAATTTCAAAAGAAGTTGATCATAATTTTTGTAAAATTTCCAGAAAGGAGAAATTTCCAGATGGAGTTCTTTAAAAGTGATATATTCAATATGAAGACGTTTACATTTATACCACTTGGTGATTGTCACTGCTGGTGGACCAGGAGTCCCCGAGGGCACATGTAGCCAAGTTCGATCAATTTCGGTTGATCGTTTCTTCAACGCATTCTAAAATTTCTGTTATCAAAATTTCTTTCAATTTCTAAAACGTGGGTCCTGTAGCATCATATCCCACCCATTCTGCTTCGTCTTTCGGTACGCTTTTTCCACATAGTAACTTTCATACTTTTTTGGCATATTACATTGTTTAGAGTTATATATATGAAGACGTTTACATTGAGGCCCCTAAACACCGGTGGCAAAAAAGTATAGATACTGAAGGGGATTATGTAGAAAATTATTGCAAAATGTCTGATAAAGTTCAAATCAATCAGCCCTCGTCACACAATTTTTGGATTTCTGAAGTGAACTGCACGGACAGTAGTATACATGAAGGTAACGTTGGCCTTTGCCATGTGTGAGAATCGAGACCTTTCTGTTGGTACAAAACCAATGATAATTGTGACCGTAATTTTTGATCTACCTTTGAGAAACATTGACAATATAAAGACTATTTTTCCCATGAGAGTTTGGCGTCTCAATTATATATCACATATGGAATTTTTTGTAGCCACCCTTCCATTTTCTCTCTATCATTTTCTCCTCTCTCTTTCTCTCTCGCCATCCACGTTCAACTTTTTATCCCCTCTCATTTTTACTCTTTCCTAATCACCTTTTTTGTTCTATTCATATTTTGTAACCTCCCTTTACAACTTCTTCTATCATTTTCCTTTCTCTCCTTCAGTTTACCATCTCTCTAACTTAACCACCTCGCATTCACTTTCTCCCCTGTCTCTCTCACTTTTCATCTCCCTCATTTTCTCCTATCCCTCCTCTTAGAGATCTTCACTTTATTTCTTTCCTCTCATCATCACTTTTCTCTCTTTCTCATATGCACTTGAATTCCCTTCTCCATCAATTTCTTCTCTTCCTTATTTTCCCTTTCCTCTCACCTTCCTCTCTGCTTCCCTCACGTTCACTTCATCATTTGTACTTCTGTATTATTTTCTCATTCCCTAATTTTCCATTTCCCTCACTTTCCTCTCTCTCCGTGTCATTTCTCTCCCTCTCTTTCTTCTGTCTCCCTCACCATTCCCGTTCTCCATTACTTCTCTTTCACGTTTCTCTCCCACTTTTCCCCTCTCTCTCTCACATTCCCATATTGCGCTTTCTACTCTCTCATTTCCCCTTCTCTCTCACTTTCCCCTCGCTCCCTTACTCCTTTTCTTAAATTCCCCTCTCCCTCACAATATCATCTCTCTCTCATATTCACCCCTCCGTCCTTTCGTCTCCCTGGTTTTCCCCTCACTGTCTCCACTCTCCCTTACTTTCCCCTATATCTATACCACACTTTCCTCTCTCTACATAACTATCCTCTCTCCCTCACTTTCCCCTCTACTTCATTTTCACACCTCTCCCTCACTCCCCCTCTTACTCAATTCACTTTCAATATTCATCTTTTTCGTCTCTCACTTTCTCCTCGCCCTATCGTCCCCTTCTCTCTCGTTTTCTTCTCTCCTTTATCTCCCGCCTCCCAATATTCCCCTCTAGCTCTATCTCCCTGCTCACTCGCTTTCCTCATACCCCTCACTTTCCACCCTATCTCATTTTCCCTTACCCCCTTTTCCCTAAAAAGGTACAAATGATATAGTAATACTTTCTAGATCACGTGAGCGACGCTCAAGTGAAGTATTGTCATAGCGCGCCGTCCATCCATCCGTCCGGCGTCCATCCATCGTTAACTTTTAACATTTTAATATCTCCTCTGCAATCGATGCACAGAATTTCACGAAACTTTACAGGAGGCGAGTACGCAAGGTCCTCTACCAAGTTTGTGTTTTTCGTGCCGATCGGTCAACAAATATGGCCACCGAGTGCTCTGATTATCTGATGCATTTTCGACTTCACCTCTGCAACTGCTGCCCAGAATTTCAAAAAACTTACAGGAAGCAAGTAATCAATGTTTTCGTGCTGATCGGTTAACAAATATGGCCATCAAGGGCTCTGATTAACTGACACATTTTCGATGTCTCCGTTGCAACCAATACTTAGAATTTCAAAAACCTTACAGTCGAAGGGTTCCAACTCTATACCTTCTTGAAGAAAATTCCAAACCAATTTACATGCACCAGACACGTGTTTAGAATATTAAATTCTCATCAGTGATGCTTTCAGCGGAGCCACCAAAAATAATTTCAGTAGCGCCCTCTTTAATTTTTGAAGTTAGAGTTTTACATTTACATTACAGAGAGTGCGCGGTGCGATTCAGTAACATATCCAAATAAAATCTATGTTCAAAATAGCATTGGAGGGATTGTGCTAAGATGTTAAACTCCTTTAATTTCGATGATATTTATCGGTGAAATGGCTAGTTTCCGAAATAGCAAAAAAATATATATATGATGTCACATTGATAAAAGGCCAAAACAACAGGAAGCAAGTACCCAAGGCCCTCTTCCAGGTTTTCCTGATGATCGGTCAACAAATAAGGTTGTCAAGGACTCTGAAAGAACACGATACTAGATATTTAGAAACTGTTCTGTGGCTGTAATGACTGGCCGAAAAGTCGATTAACAGGGGTTCAAAATCTCGTGGTTCGATTCGATTTATTCTTTCTTCGGTAAACATTTGAGATCTCAGTAATGGTGACCCAGACATCAAAACAGAGGTCCCAGGCGATCATTTTGATTGTTTGAAAGTCGGAGGATGGTCGATTATCGTTTGCAGAATTTGCAAAACTGAATTGAAGTATTCTACTTGTTCTACTTTGGCAATGTCGGAACAAAACCGTATAACGTTACCAGACTTTTCGAAAGATACTAATTTTCGCTATATTCGTGAGTGATTTGGAATCAAGAAAAATTGTTTGTGTTGAGTAACATCTTCTCGAGACAAGTGTACGTAATACCTTATTCCCCCTTGTCAGATGTCTTACACAAAACTGCGTCCCCGGTTAGAGTCGTAGTGGAGAGTATATACGACAAGATCAGAGTCCATATTATATTATACTTTCATATAGAAGCAATTTTAGGAGTAAAATCATTCAAACACATTAACAAGCACTTAAATTGCTAGTAATTTATACGAATATTTGACCTGATAAGTCTCCACTACGACACTCACAGGAGACGCAGTTTTGTGTATGACATCCGACAAGGCGGAGTAAGGTATTACGTACACTTGTCTCGAGGAGACTGAAGCTCTCCTGGAACTAGTATGAACTGTATTATTTGTAGTCTGTTGAGGAAAAGACATCTTCTGAAGCAGATATACAAATGTATGTTTACCGTTCTCGATCAAAACACCATTTAATGAGTTTAGATAATCGATCATTACTTTTGTCTCGAGTAAGCATGTTTAGTCTATAAGAGAAGTCGTATGAAGAAATTGTATTGGCTTGGAAATTTCTAGATTTAATTTTGTCAACCACATCCCCTGAATTTTTAATAGTCCAAAAAAGATTTACATCGTTCCTGTTCAGAACAGTTTCTAAATATCTAGTAACGTGTCCTTTAATAGCCGTAAGTGCTGACGTCAGATTTCTAGACAAAATTGTAGTGGGACAGTTGTGTTTCATGTTTCTATGTTGTGAGTTGGTGTTCCTTGTCCCTTTCTCGTCTCTTTCTGTGCATGTCTGCTCTGTGTTTTTGCATTGGGTGTTTCGGAGTTTTGCTGTGGGTGCTACAACCGAGTGCTGTCGGAGATTCCCTCTTTTCTTGCCAGAATGAGCAATAAATCGAAGTTTGTAAGAAGGCCTGCGCATGTTTGGTATGCAATATAGTGTTGGGAGATCCAATTTAGAGAAAAAGATTTTGAATGAAGACAGTTCACTATATATGATTCTATGATTTTTGCTCAAAATGCTAGAGACACTTTCATTGCTTTTGATATAAATATTAGTAGACGGAAGTTCCGAAACTAAAGTTGATATATATAAAGGACCTTTAACCAAATGATCATGGTGTTGTTGGCTGCTTTAAATTATCAGCTTGTGTAAAGAGATATTTATCATGTTAATTACTTCACTTGGATTTGAAATATCTTTCAGATTTGGAACGTGGGTTTTGAAAGAGGTGAGGGTTTTATGGAAATAATCTATTCGAATGTCCGTTATATCTAAACTGAGATTTTCCCAGTCTATCAGAACATGCGTTTCGACTCCTTCTGATTTACACCATCCCTAAGGCGTCCTTTAGCACTTCGCATCATTTAATCAAATCTATCTTGGATGAGATTCTATACTTAAGAATGCCACGGAGCTGCCTGTATTGGAAAGTCACCTGTAACAATATGACCAGCTGGTTTGTAAAAAGATTTAGAAGTTGCACATTCTTAAGAAGCCGCTGTAACTTTATTGTAGTTAGAAACAAAATTTTGAATATGTTTCTTGTTACACTTGTAACAAATAAAAGGTGGTTCTAAATTTTCAAAATATTGAAGAATGGTACTTTGTACGCGATGATCCCGAAAAATATTAGAGATGTCTAGAAGATAAAAACCTTTGTTAATAAACGGAATTTTTATAAATTGTCTTTTAGGGAAGGTGTTTTTTTTAAAACAGGTGAAAGTTTATTCTCTGTGAATGCGACAATGACATTTAGTCTGCATCAGTCTGTATTTCTTAAGAAAGCAACATGTGCTTCATTCAAGATAGATTTCAGTTGGAGTACTGGCATCGACGACGACAGAGCATGTGACAGCTTATGTCTGCCGCCATTGCGTGCTATTATAAGTAAATCGTTGAGAGAGCGGTAGACTCTGGATCGTTTTCTTAGTTGTCTGTTTCGTCTTTTCCCATGGAACCTGTATTTTCATTTGATCAATATTTGTGGAGGCTGAGGAAATGTTCCCTTATCCATAGATTATATCGTTTAAAACAAGAGGGTGAAGTTTAAGACAAGTTCAGCTTGTAGTCGGCGTTTTCTCATTTGTCAATCACATCCCCTGAATTTTAAATAGACCAAAAGAAATTTACATTGTTGCTGTTCAGAACAGTTTCACAATATCTAGTCAGGTGTTCTTAATAGCCGTAAGTGATGACGTCAAATTTCTACACAAAATTCTAGACAGAATAGGCATGGACGAGAAGGACTTGATTAAAAAATAATCAACAAAAATAATGTTCACTTTACAATTTATTTCTATCAAAAATGGTACTACATGTAAGTACTGCCGAACTCACTAAAACTATTATAAAAGATACTTTTTAATTTCAAAGTTTTTTTTTAAATATCGCTAAGGGTATCTTTGATTTACATGTCGATTTCACCTCGCGCACGGAAGTAATCTTTCAATTTAGAGTTTTCGTCCAGATTCCTCCTGTTACCGTCCAGTAAGGGATATTTCTTGAGAATATTTCTATCCCTTTGGACCAGTGTGGTCAGAACGTTATGTACCGCCAGATCGGCAATGGTGACCTGAAAGAAATGTACATCATGTATATATGAGTAGAAAAAATAGAGGAGGAGGGAATGGGTGGATTAAGATGTCTTTACACCCCCCCCCCCAATAAAAACGACCCAAATAATGTATAACAGGCTAGGAGAGAAAACATGTGGTCCCTACTGCCACAAACGAAAAAGCAAATGAATAAAAAAATCATATGAAACAAACAACATCAAATATGAGCAAAAAAAAAAAAAAAAAAAAAAAAAAATACAACAACAACAACAACAAAAAAAAAAAACAAAAAAAAAAAAAACAAACAATAAAAGACAAGAAATAACCCAACAAATTTGTGTTTATTGCCAAGTTTTCTTTCAACAAAGAACATGCGGCCTGACCTTCCGTACGTCTGTCCATTCTTTCCGTTTCTTTATAATGATATTTATAAGTTACCTTTTCCAGCAATATAGATTAAAGAAATTTACCGAATTTCCAACGAAGTATTTTGATGGCCCTTCTTTCATTTTATTTTCTAGGAATTCAAGGTGAGCTGGTATTGTACTACCAGTTAATTCGTCCTGGAGCTGTTTCTGAAAAAAAAAAATATTGAAATTATATCCTCTGCCTGTCAACCAAGGGCGGGTCTATAGAGGTGGGGTGGAGATGGGAGGTTCAGAACCGCCCTGGAATTTGTCGGGATGGTGAGCGCTCGATTACCATCGACATGTACAGTGCAAAGATTTTTTAAAAGTAACTTTTCATGATTTATCTGAAGCAATGAGGATTAGGATGGCAGCGTTGTCGAAATCCTGTGATGTGGGGGACCTTGCAAGTTTCATATCTTTTTTGATTGGTTACTTTCAAGGAGTTTGTCTTTTGTCTGTCTTACCTTCTTTGATTGGTTACTTTCGACGGACACCGTTATTCATTTTAATATAAAAATGTCTTTTAGTACCTTTTTGTTTGGCTACTTTAAAGGTTTTCTGTTATTAGTTTGTCTTACTGTTTTGCTAGGTTACTATCTATAGGTACTCCGTTATTAGTTTGTATTACCCTTTTTGAGAAGTCACTTTCTAGGTAATCCCTTGTTAGTTTGTCTTACCTTTTTAATTGGCTATTTCAAAGGTACTTTGTTATTAGTTGCATGGTCTTACCTTTTTTGATTGATTACTTTCTGGGAACTCTGTTATAAGTTACCTTTTTTTTATTTTGATCTAGGTACTCCGTTATAAGTTTATCTTACCTTTTTTGATGGATACTTTCTGGGCACTCCGTTATAACTTACATTTTTTGATTGGTTACTATCTAGGTACGCCGTTATTAGTTTGTCTTACCTTTTTTGATTGGTCACTTTCTAGGTACTCTGTTATTAGTTTGTCTAATAGCTCTGTGGCATTAGCAAGTATTACGTCCACTTCGTATTGCTCCTTGTTTGTTTTTCCACAAAGTCCTAAAATTTGATTCAAAATTGTAAAAGTCACCATACTAGACTGAATATATATACTAGTCTAGTATACGTTAGAAAGATGCGAGGGACTGGGAAACAAACATGGAAGGATGTAGAAATTCCCTGAACTTCTTAGTGAGGGGTGAATACAGGATTTTAGTTGGAGCGTGCTCTTTTAGCCCAATAAGCCCTCAAATCCTCCTTTTTCTGAATGTATTGTATTTATTTTTAAATATCATAAATACACAAAGTTTTAACATAGTTTTCTTTAAAATAACTGTTTTTAATTTCTTATTTTATACTGAAAGACCATGGAAGCTTGACGCCACGGATCCACACTGACATATCCTCCTCTAATAAATAAGGGGCGGATTTCATTGAAGGTCCTGGTGTCTATCTCTTGTGTGAAAGACTGTCATATCCATAAAAGTTTCAGATAACTAAATTCTTCGAGCACTGAATTTTTTTCCCCTGGGTTTTCCCTGAATTTCCAGGAATCTCTTTTTTTTTTTGCTGATCATACTCTAAAATTTTCTGACCGGGAAAAAATAAGCCAATTTCCCTGCCTTTTTAAGACCGTTGGAAACCCAACCTGGCGTAGGGATCAGGCAAGTGCTTTATGTTGAACATTTTTATTTTAAAGATTAATTATATTCAGATTATCACATGAATAGATAAAATGAAAGTCGACATATTTTTCGAATTACACAGGGAATTTCGTTCCTGTCATTTCCCCCTTCATAATCATAATCCTGAGTCATCCAGTCAATCAGAGTCTGCTTATATTTATTAATTATGTAATATTATGATTTTACTTCACATTGGTAGAATAATTACCGAATTCTCGCCCGAGAAACTTTGCTATTGCCAAGCTTTCTACCATGACCTTTCCATCAATTTCCAAGACTGGTGCTTTGCCGTGAGGTGTTGCTGGAGTAAACGAATGGATGTAATTAACAATTAACAAAGAATATTATATAGAAAATACAATGTTTTAATAATATCTGTAATATAGTATTCACATATAGGTCTACATAGATGGGAGATTTTTAAACTTAAACTGGATGAGGTCCAGCAGAATTTTGACCACAAAAAAAAGAAACCAGTCTAGATAGAGCATGATCAAATTCAGATATAAGTTTTAGTATAAATGAAGAAATTTTTGGAAATATTGATATAGATATAGAAGTTTTAGTACATCATGTAAATACATATAAAGAAATTTTGGGAATTAACATACATGTATATACATGCATTAATGGCATCTAAAAGCTACGCCACTGTCTGATTCAAAATCACTACTTATGATAATAATAAAATCACTATTTTCGAGCAATAAGTACATGTAAATGTATTAAAAGATACATGTACATGTACATATATTTTCCCTTGTCATCCAATAGGAGGTCAAATTAAATAAAAGGTCAAGGCCACTATAGAAGTCAGCATGTATAGGAAACATGTCTGGTCTTGGGGAAGACACACGTAAAATATAAAATATGAAAGCTCTATATGACCATGATTACTTACCAGTCTAAAAAGTTATGGACAAGGTCAGAGTTATTTGCGCAGATAGAGAGACAGATCGAATGCTATATAACCCCCCCCCCCCCCCGGGCGGGCCCCTTTCCCCTTCCGTCGAAAAAATTCTTGATCTGCGCAAGAAGCCGTTTCGTTTTAAAAAAAGAAGTAATAGATCTCGCAGATTTTTCAGCAAATCCTCCTAAATGAGAGAGAGAGAGAGAGAGAGAGAGAGAGAGAGAGAGAGAGAGAGAGAGAGAATATTAATTACTTACTTGGTTTAATCTGCGGCCACTGCTGGAAAGTGAATTTTTCATCCTCAAAATCTTTACCGGCATACCTAAATATCATGCGAATCAATTCACCGCGCGCTCTCTTGTCAAAGTAACGTAACTTGTATTTAGGCATTGTGTTACTTGTCCTGTCTGTTCGATGTGAAGTGAATTGGTTTTCTAACGTTTGTGTATATAATACTAGATATCAGAATTTGTAAATACCACAAGGACAACGGTTACGGATTAAATCCAATATCATGCTTCTTCAAAAATTTCATAGGCGGATGTAGGGTGGGGCATGGGATCTTAATGTAACCAGCAAGGGTATCTATGATAAAAATAGGCAAAATCGAGAAAAACAGGGTTTTTTTTATGAATATAGGCAAAATCGAGAAAAACAGTGGGTTTTTTTATGAATATAGGCAAAATCGAGAAAAACAGTTTTTTTCGACTCCAAGGAAGAGGAAAAATAAGGGGGTCGGATTTTTTTGCCCTAGGATAAATTCTCTTTTCCTGTTGCGAAATTGCGGAAAAAAAAAAAAAAAAAAATAATAAATGAAAAAAATATGGTTTTGTTATACATTCTACATGTAAATATATCCTGGTGTCGATTACTCTTCTTCTTCTTCTCCTTTAAAACCATATGAAATTATACATTTGTCTCTGAGTCAACTGGAACCCCCCCCCCCCCCAAAAAAAAAGGGCGTATGACACAACGTGTTAAGCAGATCATGTATTTTGGTGCATGGTAGTTTGGTGATATAATGGACAGATCTATATATAGATATTTTTACAGAGGAGGCCGGTCCGTCACGGTCAGCCGGTAGACATTTTTGCAGGGGAGGCCAGTCCGTCACGGCCAGCCGATAGATATTTTTCAAGGGGAGGCCAGTCCGTCACGGTCAGCCGATAGATATTTTTCCAGGGGAGGCCAGTCTGTCACGGTCAGCAGGTAGATATTTTTCCAGGGGAGGCCAGTCCGTCACGGTCATCCGATAGATATTTTTCCAGGGGAGACCAGTCCGTCACGGTCAGCCGGGGAAGATCCAGTCTATGCTTTGAAAATAAATATTTATAATTAAAAACGGGGAAAAGAGGAATTTAGATAAGGTGTTTTGAGCGTCCACCTCCTAGATCAGCTCTTGGATAAGTTTCAATACTAATCATGCTTGCATTGAACAAACGCCATGATCCGCGCTTGAGTTTTAAATAATTGATTGTAAAAACAAATTTTACGATGGACATTTGTCAACTGACCAGAGGTAAGGTGGTTTTTACACAATATACTATGTACACATTGTCCATTGAACGCCCTAGCTGGTGTCACTATTTTTTTCTGGGTGTTTTTGTGTGAAATCATGATTTTTGACCTGATTTGTCATGTCCTGTATTTTGCCTCCATAAAAGTAAATCTTAGGAGCTAAAGGCTTCATATAACCAAGGACATTATGAGTCCTTGATGTAACCGATAACCGTGTATTTATAGAAAAATGCAGTATCATTATACCATAGCAATGTCCATATTTACTTTTTCTGAAGACTCCGCTCATTAATTTATTAATTTATTTCAGCAGTTTATTTCATTTTGGATAATTGTCTAATGATTATCAATTGTTTTTAATCAATCTTTTCATTGGCGATCTAGAAGGAATAAAATGAGGGACATTGTTAGCTAGCCTTCTGTTCTGTTCATAAAATTAGGGAATAACTAGTTTCTAACGTTATGTTGTGCTGATTTAAAACAGATGTTTGCAGCGTAAAATCAGCATTTACCGTCCGCAAACATATAACGTCAGTATCTAGTTATTCCCATTCTGATGCAATCTATATTTTTGTAAATATAAGGCGAAATGTGACGTTAGCAACGTCAAAGCCTACTATATAGTATGTTCTCGTTTTACTGCTTAAACTAAGGAGCAAACAACAAATGAAATTCGACGTTATAGCGACGTAGAATTAGAGTTACAGATTTTTTTAAAAAATTAGAATGCTCGAGGTAATGTCAGATATTACATTTACCGATAAGATGGACTGGATACCGTCCGATGTACTCAATGACCCCCTCTAAATTCACTATAACCCCCCCCCCCCCCCCCATTCACAATAACACATAAATTTGTTTTGCATTGTTGCTATCGTATCTTCGTAAACTTTTGATTTAAAGTTGAAACGTTTGTCATGCACACGTCCTAATTTCTAACATGAATACATAAAAAAAGTATTTGTAAATCAGTTGAATAGAATATAGCCAGGTGAAAAACATATAATTCATCAAAGCTAGAGCAAACCGATAATATTACATAAAGGGTTATGAAATCCAATACTTCAGAACAGCTCTGCAATTTTTAAAGTTCATAGACTGAAATGACAGGGGCAGGTTCATTTATTCATTTAGTGCCCCCTCACCACCCCCCCCCCCCCAAAAAAACCCCCTCCAATTTAAAAATGGACAAAAGGATTTTTTTGCATATAATTTTCGGAAATAATAATAAATAAACAAATCAGGATTCTCATGTACTAACTCAGTTGAAAGGGGGTGGGGTGGATTTGGTTCAATTTTTACACTTTTAGCGGCAGCGGTAGAGACTGGATTATTTAGTCTATCTTAATTATTGTTCATTGTTACATAATATAAACATTTATCATGAATACATGTATATAACATTTCATTGCCTAATCGGGTCACTTGCGCTTGCTTATCGAGCAATCTTCCGTAATCAATAATCCGCTTTGATTCCTTTTTATAAAACCACTTTTTGATTTCCTGCCGTATCGAATTTCACTTTCTTTTCGACTTCGAAGAAGGACAGAGTCACGAGAGTGGCAAAAAACAATTGGAATGGATAATGTGAGTTCAATTGCAATTAATGTAGAATGCCTAAAGTTTTAAATAGATTTTTCTGGTTGGGCACATGTTATTGCCACTTTTTTCAACATTTTTTTGCCCTAAAATCATATATATTTCTTCATGAAATTTGCACAGAGGGAAGAAGAACCCTCGATACACATCTTTTCAATTTTCATGAAAATCTGATGATTGGTTATTGTATTTGGGTGATTCGTGTATGTATGTGAGTATTCTGCCAAGTTTAATAGTAGGGAGGGTAGGATACATGTACATATTATCGCCACCCTTACCTTAGTCCGACTTCACAGGCTGCCGATGTTTATCTATTAAAAAATATAAACCAACCTTTTGTTGTTTTTTATCATACGTACTGTACAGGGAAAGAGGAAAAGGTATTTTACAGAAATCGGGGCGAAAAATTTAACCTAAAAATGTTGACATGTTTTTTTACCTGCTGAATCGTTTATTTTAGTTTTCATATGGAAATCCAGGCATCGTTCGATTCGTTTACACTTCAGCTATTTGCTTCTATAACGCACAAGTCGAAATAATGTCACTAGAAGACACAGCACAGCCGTTTTCCTGCTCCCTTACCGGACCTCGACCTACTTCACCTCTGCCATTGTCGTTTAAATCACGTGATCGCTAATGACGTGTGCAACTCCGGGCTGAAGAAACAGAAATAAAATATAATAAATAAAAAAACGTCAAAATAAAATGGAACGTTTTGCAAAATTTTGTTTGCATTATTTTTTAGATTAGACTTATGCTACTTCATCATTTTTTAAAGCATTTATAAGCTTTGAATACATCGTAAGGTTTGGAGGTGTGTCTTATGACGTCACGCACATGTTTCTGTTATTAGCGATCACGTGATTTAAACGACAATGGCAGAGGTGAAGTAGGTCGAGGTCCGGTAAGGGAGCAGGAAAACGGCCGTGCTGTGTCTTCTAGTGACATTATTTCGACTTGTGCGTTATAGAAGCAAATAGCTGAAGTGTAAATGAATCGAACGATGCCTGGATTTCCATATGAAAACTAAAATAAACGATTCAGCAGGTAAAAAAACATGTCAACATTTTTAGGTTAAATTTTTCGCCCCTATTTCTGTAAAATACCTTTTCCTCTTTCCCTGTACGTATGATAAAAAACAATAAAAAGGTTGGTTTATATTTTTTAATAGATAAACATCGGCAGCCTGTGGTCCGACTTATGCAGACCTACGACGGTGTTATCTGTTTTTTCAGCGAAAAAACAGATAACACCGTCGTAGGTCTGCATAAGTCGGACTACCCTTACCTGCTCCTACTGAAAATCTTAATTAAACTATTTGAATAAAATTTACATTATTTGAATCTTTCATTCTTTGATATTTCTCACTTTCGTCTGTGAAAAATTCGTACAAAAAAAAATCATAAACCAAAGAGATATAAGAAGATGAAGTGACCTACCCCTTTCCCCCGGAGAGGCGGGGGAAATATATTTAGGTTTACCGACTTAATTCTACCATAAAATTCAGTATTTGCAGATTATGGAATTATATATATATTTGAAATTTTGTCTTACATTTTATGTTTCAAAGATGTAATTACTGTGGTAAATGAAATAAAATTCCTACATCAACAATGTGTGGAGGTATAAATGAAGTTATGATGATATGTGCCAGGTAGTGTTGTAACGATTATAGTCTCCGATGTCGCAGCTATCTTCACTGAACTTATAAGTCGCCGACTTTCTTTAATGGTTTTGAAAATCGATTGTTGCTAATGAAGTTACATTGACGCAATTTCCGCCATTTGGGACCATATTGGCGTTAGAAAGAAAAAGGAAGGTCTTCCTTCTCAAGCAAACTTCAAGATTTTGTTATTAAGAACAAGGAATGTTCATTATTTAATTTATTTCCATGATTTTAAATAAAAATCAGATTCTTAAATCACAAGCACTGAGTATTCTCACTCTGAAAAGATACATGACATTGAATGAGAAAAAAGTCCGAATATTCCGATTGTGATATCGTTTGTTCTCCTCCAATAGTTACCGATAATCTATTGTAATTTTTTTCAGACTTTACAACACTAGTGCCCGACAATAATATCTATCTGACCAGTATACGTTAACAGGGATGAAAATTCGTTGAAATTTTCAGGGGCCAAGTGGGCTCCCAAGTCAAAAAATTTAGGCGCCCACATCAAAAACAATTAGCCAACATCAAAACGTTGTATCTAAATTATATTTTTAAATTTAAGCCCCCCCCTTCTCTCCTTCCCAGAATCAAGTCATGGCCATAGTACAGGAACACGTGCACCGAGTATGAAATTAACGCCAAAAATGAGAGAGAGACTGGTGTACATGTTGATCTACATGGACTGTTTTTTGACGACTTTGAACGATAATTGCAGGTGGTCAGTCGTTTGAGGTCAGCGCTCTCTATATCTTCCAACACGATTCTTTCATCAAATCAGTTTGAGTAATCTTTCCGCGTAAATTTCACTTACGATTTTAGATGTTTCTATTTTTTAAATATCAAAGTAGGGTTTTTATTTCGGTCATCTCAAGCACCTTTAAATAAATCAATAAATGCAGGTAAATCCAGTTATAAAATTAACATAGACATACATGTATTACGTCTCCAGACAGTGACATTGCACGCTTTTGGAAACATTAGATGAAGTTTTTGTATACTGATTTAAAATGAGGATGCGTCTTTACAAGGGAATAAGGGAGATCGATACATTTTCTACGAGAAAGCAACCCAGAATGTGTCAAATACCCATGAGTTTTTGTTTCACAATGTGAGTTACGGCGACTACGAAACAAGAAAAAATTATGATCAGAATTTTACAGTCGCCAAGTGGGCGATCAGAAAAACATTTTTGGTAGTCCACACTGAATTTTTAGTCGCATTGGCGAGTGGGCGAGTGCTTATTTGCATCCCTGGTTAAACATAATCATTTTAAATTTTCTTGTTACAGTTTCACATAGAAGAACTGAAGTTTCCTCATGTACATATCGATAATCCGGCTCATGTGATTGAAGTTGTGAATAACATAATATCTGGTGGCTGTGAGGAACTGCAGGTATGTAATGGATTATTTTATGTTAGTGGTTCATATGGTAAATCCTTGGAATGATTATCGTCTGTAACCACTTACATGTACCATGCTTACCCTTGACATTTCCATTTGTTGCCACAAAAAAAGGTAAAGTCTGGACAATACATGTTTCCGTGGAAAGAGGGACAGAGGGACAAAATTTGCTCAATTTGACAAAAAATTGCCCAAAATATAGGGTTTTTGTTGGAAAATTGTAAAACTGTGTGTGGGTGGGGAGGGGGGGGGAGAGCCCTCTCTGCACCCCCTAAATCTTCCACTGTGGTTTCACATTTACAAGTTACATGTATCACTAAAACTAATGCATTCAAGTTATAAATGTATAAGGACTAAAAAGTTGCCCTCCACAACTTCTTGTTTGAAGTTTTTTTTTAGAGTTAAGATAATGACCATTGCATTATTTATGGTCAACCCCTTCAAACCATTTATGCAGTAAATTTTTTTCGATACACAGTAACTTTTCTTGATGGAAAATGTCCATCATACATTAGTCGATTTGAAATTTTCCGAACCTAGAAATGTCCTTTCCTATGAACTTTTTTTGATGATTCTTATCTATGGGATAGTACTGAACGATTCTAGCTTGGTTGCCACTCTGGCAACCTTGGGCAACTCTTTCTATCGGCGGAAATTCAAAATGGCCGCCAAGTGCCTTCCACTAATAGATGAAATTAAATTCTTTCTTTAAATATTAAGTGTTGCACATCAAATCAGGGGTTTTGAGGGTCAACAAACCCATTTCCGATGTCACATTTTCAGAACTAAACTTTCAAGATGGCCGCCAAATTTCAACCTCAGTATGGTACAATGTGAATATTTCAATAACACGTTCAGGTAACACATCTTATTTGTAGTTGCAATTGTCCTAGAATACATTTATTTTGCTGATTTGGTTGTTTTCAGCTAACACATGCTTCTGGGACAATTCTGCTTATCAGGGGAAATTCAAAATGGCCACCAAATAATCTACTACTACTCTGTAAAATGTAATAGTTACTTGATATATCAAGAGAAGCACATCTAATCAGGGCTTTTAAGGACCAAGAAATTCATATTTTGTGTCATTTTCCTTGTTAGTTCATTAAAGGCTCAATACAAAATGATTCTCACTTCATTATTCACATTTCGTTACGAATAACTGTGGTGCATCTACTTTGTGACCCCAAAGGTGGTGTAATCCATGTCTAATTTCCTTTTGTCGATATGAGATTACAAATGCTCTTTACATATTTTGCACATTCTCAAACCATAAAAAACTAATAAGAATCTTTTTTTATTATAAAGATAAAAAATTACTTGCAAATATTGTATGTTTTAAGAAAGGGGGATAAAAGTAGACCTGAAGCAAGAATCTACATAATAGGGCTATAATTTGTCAAAATATCATGTCAAATACTTGTGATCGTCCTATTTGAAAGTCTGCAAAAGGAATTTAGAGGAGTAAAGTTCTTCCAGGATTGCTGCATGATCTGTATTCTTGACATAGATCAAGCTCTTGTTCTGTTCTAGATTCATTTCAAGCTGGTCTTACTGACTACGTCTTACTCTTCAATCGAATACTCTCTGTGATGTAAGAAAACATTTGGAATGAAAACCTATTTAAGATATGATATAGAAGCAACCTTCAAACTGTACAGAACTCTGATATCCAAGACAATTGCTTTCAAGATTTCACCCACTTGAATATTAGATGCCAAAACATACGTATTACCATTTCATCTACCACAGTTGAAGACTCCTCAGATTCAATTTGAATCACTGTAGAGAAAAACGGAGGGAATCTCCAACCAGAAGTAACAATTATCCTTCGATGTAGTCATAGCAGATGGTATTTTGAAAGGCTTGCTCATTTACAAACTTAACCGACCTTATGAAGAGAAAGGAGAGTGCTAACCCTGTTACTATTGAGCAGTCTTCTTTACATAGAAGAATACTCTCTATGCACCAGGCATGCATGATTCAAACAACGTATGCTCATTATTGGTACTTCAAACCAAAATTATTCAAAGAAGCATAAATAATTCATGTTGTTTTGCCACATTTGAAGACATTCTATTCTTACAAAGTTCCATTTTAAGTATAAATAGCTAGGATAGAGATGCAAGGTTCAGAACGTCATTGAAAAATGGTACATGTCATCATTAACGTTATACATAAATATAGTAGATATCTCAACTCAAAATAAATTACACCCAGGGACTGTTGTAAAGAAGACACCAAACACTTTCTATTGCATTCTTGCCGATTGGAAAAAAGCTCTGCAGGCAAAGAATTTGTCATGATGGTCAAAAGAGCCAAAATAGCCAAGTTACATCGAATTTACTTGCTTACTCTTGAATTCCCTGCGTCAAACAAACTTGTCTTATATCAGCATGGTCAATAGGGAAACTTCACTTTTGTCTTTTGAGTACCATTTTAATCAAATAAATGACATGTCTATCTTTGCGTTGAATTTTGACGAATCTTAGTTTGTTAAAGTTGAAACCATCCAATCTTATATGTCACTCTTATTCATCTTTCATCATATGGGAAGTCTTCTGAAACACTAGCTTGTGATATTTCTTTTTAGAAAAATACAATTCACACATTGATTTATTACGTTTACTTATTGCTCCTCCGTATTATTCTTAGTTCCAAACTAAGGTGGTAATCTTGAAATAAGCATATATAATCTCAAGTCGTAGCAAGATCCCTGCTAAGGAATACTACGACCCTCAAATTACTAAATTCTTTTGTACTAATCCTTACTTTTTTCTTAGAACAAAAATTAAATCAAAATAAATGTTCTTGCATTGAAGCTGAAATTTGGCTACCATGAGGAGTTTTTAAATAAACCCATATTAACATAATGACACAAGATACGGATTTTGTGGCACTTAAAACCACTATATTGATGTACCGCACTTAATGTATTAAGTAATTATTACATTTTACTCAGTAGTAGGGGACTATTTGGTGGCCATTTTGAATTTTCCCCCGATGCAAAAAGTTGTCCTACAATTATGTAAAAACTGGAAACAACAAAAGCACCAAACTAAATGCATTCAAGGATCATTGCAACTACAACTAAGATGTGTAATACAAACTTTTTATTGAAATAATCACTGTTTGTACCATAATGAGGTTGAAATTTAGCAGCCATCTTGAATTTTTAGTCTAGAATGCACTCAAAATGTCAAGATGACATTGGAAATGAGTTTGTTGACCCTAAAAACCCCTGATTTGATGTGCCACACTTAATATTTAAAGAATAAATTGAATTTCACCTATTCATGGAAGGCATTTGGCGGCCATTTTGAATTTCCCCCGATATGCAGAGTTGTCCCAGAAGCATGTGTCAGCAGAAAACAACCGAAACAGCATAATAAATATATTCTAGGACAATTGCAACTACAAATAAGATGTGCACATTGCACCATAATCAATAATGAGGTTGAAATTTGGCGGCCATCTTGAATTTTTAGTCCTGAATGAACTTAAATTGTAAAAATGACATCGGAAATGAGTTTGTTGACCCTCAAAACCCCTGATTTGATGTGCCACACTTAATATTTAATGAAAGAATTTGATTTCATCTATTGGTGGAAGGCATTTGGCGGCCATTTTGAATTTTCGCCGATAAAAAGAGTTGCCCAAGGTTGCCAGAGAGGCAACCAAGCTAGAATCGTTCAGTACTATCCCATAGATAAGAATCATCAAAAAAAGTTCATAGGAAAGAAAATTTCTAGGTCGGTCACATGTTATATAAGGCTGTCAAATCGACTACATTGCTGAGTTATAAAATTGACAGACAAAAAGAGGAGACAGCTCTGTCTTAGAAGCAAGTAATAACTTGTATGAGTTATTTTTAATGATAACTTACATAAGTTATACCCCTGACTGTTTATACAAAGGTTACACAACACAAAACAACGCAAAAAACATTTCTATTACATAAGTGGTGTATCATAGATATTTACAAGGGCTGATTGATATGTTGTGAGCCTTGTATAGAAGAATTTGAATTTTATCAGACATTTTGCATTATTTTCCTATGTAATCCCCTTCAGTATCTATACACTTTTGCCACCGATGTTTAAGGGCCTCAGTACCACTTTTAAAGAACTCCTTATCTTGACTGGTCAGAAAGACATCCACTGCAAGTACTATGACATCATCATCGGACTCCAAGTCGGTGCCAGAAATAGCTGCTTTCAGTTTTGGGAATAGATGAAAATCTCAATCAAATTAAAGCCACAATCATGAATGGCAGCCGTGGCAGTGACAGAAATTGTGAACAGGAGCATTGTCCTGATGGAACAACACACCTCTAACTGGTGAGCTTTCCACGGTGCTTCAGTTTAATATTTTCCAGTAACTGCATCAGAAGTGAAGCATAGTATGTGCCCTTGATTGTCTGTCCTTTTTGGAGATAATCTATCAGCAGGATGCCTTCTGCATCCCAGAAAACCGAGGCTCACAACATATCAATCAGCCCTTGTAGCTCTTCATGTATTATGTCCATTGGATATAACTGTACAGTACAAGTAAGTAATCTTCTCACTAAAATGCTTCTATGCAAATGTTATGGTGAATCTCCAGTAATTAATCTGAATGTTCATTGTGGAAAAACAGAAATAAAGTCGGGTACATATCTATGAAAGAACATTATTATATTTTACAGTATTATCATTAAAATCAAATCAGTATAGTTTGTGCCATTTGTATTAGGTGGTCTCTGACTTTGACTTCACGTTATCAAAGTTCACAGAAAACGGAGAGAGATGTTCTGGCTGTCACAGTAAGTAAGAGTTACCTTCCTTTGTAAAATTAACATTGGAATTTATTTCATTAATTATTTATTTATTATTCCAGGAAAGGGATTGTCTTATAGAACAGAGTTGTGGCAGCATAGTCTTAAAGTCTTCATAGTCTGAGCAGAGCGAATTATTTACTTTTTGTAGTAGCACTTATTGGATCTACATAGTGGTGTGTGCAATGATGTATCGTTTGGAATCGTATTGAGATACAGTAGCTTGACGATACATATCATGATACATCTTCCTTTCAAACGATATACAATGATACAGCATTTTTTTTATAAAATCAAGCACAGTGTAGCAGAAAGAGACACATTTTTTTTCTGTAAATTTGAGTATAAATATGAACATCCATTCCTATTTCTATAGCACATAAAGAAGCAGATCATAAGAATGGCCAGCAAGGCGGGATCATGGTGTCAAATCTTACGTCCCTCTGAAAATATTTCCTTTGAATTTCAGGTTGTCGCTGACTTTGATCGTACCTTGAGTAAATACACACATAAAGGGAACGTGTGTGCTACATGTCATAGTATGTTAATTATATGTTGTTATAGAAGTTACGTGTGCTATGTTTTGTTTCTCAAATATAATCTGAAGTCCTTAATTAGTCCCCTACCGGCAACACCGAAGGGGACTCTTAGTTTCCTCTCAGTCTGTCGGTCTGTCCGTCCGTCTGTCCGTCTGACCCATTTTCAGTTTTCCGGGCTTTTTTCCCTGTTGTTGGATATATTGAACTCATTTTTGGTATGTGGATATATCTCAATGTAATACAGATCAAGTTTGAGTTTGCTTTTGATTGACCTATTTTTACAACAGTTATGGCCCATGGACTTAGCAAATTTTATGAAATTTTCAGTATTCCTGATTTTTTTCTCTGTTGTTGCATATATTGAACTGATTTTTGGTATGTGAATATATCTCAATGTGATACAGATCAAGTTTGAGTTTGCTTTTAATTGACCTATTTTTACCAGAGTTATGACCCTTGAACTTAGCAAATTTTATGAAAATTTAAGTTTTTCCGGACTTTTCTTCGATATTGCAAATAATGCACTGATTTTTGGTACAGGGTATATGAATACATCTCAGTGTAATACAGACCAAGTTTGAGTTTGATCTGCATTGGCCTATTTTTCCAAGAGTTATGGCCCTTGGACTAAGCAAATTTCATGAAATTTCAGTTTTCCGTACTTTTTTGCTGTTGTTGCATAAATTGAACTCATTTTTGGTATGTGGATACATCTCAATGTGGTACAGATCAAGGTTGAATTTGCTATTAATTGAACTATTATTACAAGAGTTATGGCCCTTGGACTTAGCAAATTTTATGAAAATTTCAGTTTTCCGGACTTTTCTTAGGTTCTATTGCAAATAATGCACTGGTTTTTGGTAAATGAATACATCTCAGTGTGATACAGAACAAGTTTGAGTTTGGTTTCTATTTGCCTATTTTTACAAGAGTTATGGCCCTTGGACTTAGCAAATTTCATGAAATTTTCACTTTTCCTGACTTTTTCATGCCTGTTATTGCAAATAATGAACTGATTTTTTGTATATGACTACATTAAAGTGTGATGCAGATAAAGTTCGAGTTTAATTTAGATTGACTAATTTTCACAAGAGTTATGACCCTTGGACTTAGCAAGTTTCGTGAATTCAGTTTCCCAGTCTGATGAACAGAGATGCAGGACATAAATTTATGCCGCCGGTAGGGGACTTATATCGCACAGCGATCATTACATTTTTTTACTGGCATGTGTACTCATTTTAGCGTAATTTTAGCTGAAAAAGCATTGTAAGTTTTGCACAGAAGCAATTTGATTGGTAAATTATTTTTACAGCCAACACAACTTCCAATTCACTGAAAAGGAATAGCTATTAAATATTAACTAGATTAGTGTCAACAAACTGTACTATAATGTTACATTAACCCTGTAAAATGAGTTCACATTCAGTATTCTAATTTAATTCATCTTACAGTCAATACATGCCATCATAAATTTATGCCTGTGCATATATAGTGTTTGTTCTGCCTGCCCTTCCATTCTTTGATCATACCACTTTCAGATTCAAGACAATGATTTTAAAACCCTTAAACCACTTAACAAATATGATAGAGATTATCTACCTGTACTTAGAATTTGTTCATGTTTAGTAGTTACTCTTTCATGTACTTGGCTATATGCTGTATACTCCTTTAAGTTTGTATTGTAGTGATGGTCTCAATGGGACTCAACAGTCAATGAGAGTCAAGGTCACCTTTAAGGTCAAGGTCTGTCTGTCCATCTGTCTGGTTGTCACACTTTCACATGTTTGGTTATAACTTACATGATATTAAAATCTCCTTATGGAGGAAATAAAGAATGAATGAATGAATCAGACATGTTCTTTCATCATTTTCTAGTCAAAAGGCATAAAAACTTACGCTAAATATTTCCCAATTTTTGAGAAAATGCCGCTATTTTTCCCAATTTCCAAGGCCACGGGCCCAAGTCCCAAAATGGGTGTGAGATCCTTTTTTAGATCATGTGTGGCATAGTTGTGAAATTTTAGTGAAAGGAGGGAGATTGTTCAATAATGACATTGATAATACACTTTCATATTATGACAATACCCAATGTAGCTCAAGGCCCCTTTCAAGGTCAAGGTAATGTTTTGAAGGTCAAATGCGCCACAGGCAACATCCTATTCTGGAACAGTGCTTATTTAAATGTTAACTGTAAATTTTGAGAATCTGAAGTTGATAGGTCAGGTCAAGGTCAATATAAATGAATTTCAGGAAGTTATAATTTTCCATGTGATATCACCAGAACCCTTCAACCTATTTAATTCAAATGGAAGTAGATAGATACATGTATTTACCAGGAAGGGAAGATAGGTCAAAGGTCAATGTCTTTTAAATATTAGAAATTGATGTCTTTAATCCTGCAATCAAGTAAAGCCTTTGGTTAGGTATATTGAGCAGAGGGCATGTTCATAGCGAGGTCAAAGGTCAAGGTTTTTGTTGAACTTATGATAATGGATTGGTAATCCAAGTTTTGAATGGAATTGCAAAACTCAACTTTGATAAAAAATAAGCATCTCCTTGTTATACATCAATGTAACTTCATATACAGTCTAATACTTTAGCTGATAGACAAAGGATGAACATTTATTGATTTTGAAAGGTCAGTTAACAGCAAAGGTCAAGGTCATGGGCCAACATGAAAAATGTGCTACAACTCGCAAATTGCTTATTTCTTGCATAGGATATCTGTGTTTATTTCAGATCAAAATGAGAACATCTTTCATATCACTTTCATGTTTGTTTTCCCATTTGAAATTTTGCTTGAAGGAAAACTGGAGTTAGTGCAGAGACATATATTTTACATGTACATGCTATCTTTTGTTGTTCTTTCATGCATTGTTGAGAGTATCACAGTTTGTATAAATGCTGTTTATGGTTTTCATTTTAGAATTTCCTTGTTGAGTGATTTATTTTCATAGCTTGAAAATTATACATGTGATATTAGGGTATATTTGGAAGTACAAATGTACCATGTTGTGCACATCTAGCCAAAAAAAAAGTATAAGTAAACAATACAGGTTGACCTTATACACTTTATAATAGATTACTAGCCTTTAGAAATTTTAAGAAAGTAAACTTTGAAAGAATGCAGTTTTTAAAAGATATGTTTGTGCATTAATTTGATATCAATGTATCAAATTTAATTAAATGAAATTGTCACTTCTTCAATCTGTTTTTAAGTTTCATTTCTAAAAAGCTGTAAATCATTCACTGACGTTTCCATCCTTGATGGATTTTAATGAAACTTCATTATGATGATTTTATATTTCAGATGTTTTGGAGGAGGGTGGTGTATTACCAGAAGATTTTAAAGTCAAAGTAAGTTCAAAGATAGAAGATGCAAATTATATTAATAATATTTTTTCAATGAACAAAAAATTTTGAGGATATGCTGTAACACATGCATGGTAAACTTTGTACAAATGGCGAACTTAAATGAAAATGAAATAGATAAGGAATAAATGAATAATGTCATATGCAAAACTGACATGCTAGTAGATATGACTTGAAGACTTTTTAATGTATCTTCATTGATTAATTTTTCCTCTGTAAATCTGATTTCTTTTGGTAATATATGTAAGTATTAAATGCTCAGGTCACCACATAAATTTTAGAAAATCTAATGAGGGCAGTCAAGCTTTATGGTATATGTGGGGCTTCAAGTCATTTTACTTTCATTTGATTTTTATCCTCCTCAAAATTTAAACTGATTAATTTTTTTAACAGGCCAGAGGGCTTCGAGACCATTACTTTCCTATAGAAACAAATCCACAGCTCTCTATAGAGGAAAAAATACCTATTATGGTAGAATGGTAAGATATGTTGTATGTCATACTCAGTATGAGGCTCATGGCTCAATGTTAGAATTCTCACGTAATCTCAAGGTCGTGGGTTCGATCCTGTGTCATGGCTGTGTTCCTTGAGTAAGATGCTTTACCCAGATTGTTCCAGTCTACCCAGCTGTGAAATGGTTCATGTACTAGCATTGTTAGGGAGTTAACCTGCGACAGACCAGTGTCCAATCCAGGGGGAGGGTTAACATCCTGTCAACTGCTTTTGCTGCTGAAACTGGGTATAAGCACTGACATAATGAGCCTCAAGGCTAGGGAAGGATTTGATTTTTTTTTCATACTCAGTTTCCAGTTTCACAAATATTCTTATGGAAATTTTTAGAATTTATAACATGCAACTGCTTCTTTCTTTTGGTGAATTAAAATACACATACCGGTACTTTTGTAAATCCTGGATTTTTCTGTGTCTTGTATGGAGATATACTGTATCTGTGTTGATTCCTATTTCATATATATACATGTACAGCTGACACTCGTTATCTCAAACTCGGTTATCTCGAAATTCCGTTTATCTCGAAGTCGAGCGGCAGTCCCATCTTTTTTCCTTCATATTCTAACCAATCTGACTTCGGATAACTCGAAATCGGTTATCTTGAAATTTCGCTTATCTCGAAGTAATTTCAAAGTCCCAAGTCATTTTCTTCGTGTATATAATACTCGTTAAGTCGAAGTCCTAATGTTTGTATAAAAAACCAACTAATGTACCAAACAATAGTGAAATCGCATGGTAAACAAACAATTATAGGTACCGGTAACGCAGGTTGACTGATTCGCCGTTGTTTGATCGACTGTGACATCAAAATTAATTAAGGGGGATAACAGTTAATTAGATAATATCATTGCGGAAACAATGATATGTGCATGTTTCATTCACTGAAATTAAATTGTTTGTTATGTTGAAATTCTTATGAGAAGCGACGGCTAAAAAAAATAGACAAACCAATACATCTCCCCCCCCCCCCCCCCAAAAAAAAATCGCAAGATTTATCGTAACTGAAATAAAGCAATTTGAGCAACAATGATTATACTGATGATCTACAAAATAATCCATACATAAAATTTTATACACTACGAGGAAGATGATTAAACTTGTATGCATGTGAGTAAATTTAAGTGAAGAACGAAGACATGTATACGACTTTGAAATCTAGCTGACGAAAAAATTAAATAACGTACGAACAAATGTCTTCATTGTACTTTGATGACACAATGATCTAAAACTCTTGAAGGTAAACGGCTTATGACAGATTGATAAGACAACCAAACTTGCATTATATCAGGGCCGATGCGATCGGTGCGGAAGGGGGGGGTCACACAACGAATAAAAATACCTGACGTTCTCAATGCGCCTCCTCGTAAAATTTCAGTATTAAGAATACGTTTATGGCACTTCTAAAATTTATTCTACGTTGTGAGGTAAACATTACATTGTTAGCATGAGTTGCCTTTTGAACTGCGATATCTATTGTATAAAATACAATAGCAAAACGATTCTTTTAGCCTTATAGGTGGTACAATACATTTGAAAATATACCGTAAATTCGACTGACGTTTATCTCGAACTCCGCTTATGTCGAAGTATTTTCAGTGGGCCCATCGACTTCGAGATAACGAGTGTCAGCTGTATATCTCCCTTTGAATATCTTAAATCAAGGAATGCCTCTTTTCCTTCACCTTTTCCCGTCTTTTTCATATGTCTTACAATTACATTGATATTTCAGGTGGACACAGGCTCATGCATTATTGAGTAGCTATCCCTTAACAAAGACGGGTATCAGTGAAATGGTGCAAAATTCTACAGCCAAACTTAGGTTGGTAATAACATGATTAAAGAAAAGATGAGAGAAGGAAGAGTTTTTATACATGTTCACGAATACTATAGATGTACGTTATTCATATGGCAAAAGTGACCCTTCCGAATGCGGGAAAAATTTGAGAAATTCCATGATGTCACAATGTAATTTCGATGTTTGACCGAGGTTCCAAGCTTGTTTGTCCGAGGTGAAAGCATTGTGGTGTCATGAAATTTTGCATTTTTTTCCCGCAATCAGAAGGGTCACTTAATATTTCATTATACCCACAGCCAAAGGTGCATGTAAAGAGGGAAGAACTAGTTTGATTTTGTTTGGTAACTGTTTTGAGTGTTCTCAATTTTATGTATAATGATTTTGATGACAAACAAATAATAATAAATCATTCAAGATTATGCTTAGGCCATACAAAATTAATTAAATGTTCTTTGGATTTCCTGCACCATATTTTTCAAAATTCAAAAAAAATAATATTATAAAAATAAAATGCTCGCCCGCACCACTAAATTTCTGGCTTAAGAATTTTTTAGGGTCAGTTCTGATTTCTTCAAATCTTAAAGCTTCTAGGAGTCTCAGATTGTACAATTTTTGAAGAAAATTATACTTCTTGTGTTTGGAAAATTTTGTTGGGAGCTAATTTGTTGTCCCATATACATGGCATCGAAAGTCAAGGAGGGGGGAATGTTCGAAAATCTTTTCAATACAGCTATGTGCCAGGCTTCCTAGTCACCAGATTTCTATAGGGATTCCTTTCTGAGTACAGAAAACATCAGAAATGTATTACTGGGGTAGCCTATATCAATAATAAAATTATTTCACTCATCACACCTTAAAAACTGCAATACTTGAAAAAAATAAAATAATTATATTTTCGCTCGCTGGCACCCTTTTTTTCATAAGAAAATCCAAAAAACATTTAATTAATTTGATATGACCTTATAGCGAGATTTTTTCTCCAGGATCAAGTTTTGCTGGAATTGGGTTAAATGTTCAACTTTAATTAGTCCCCTACCGGCTCGCCGCAGGTGACTTATAGTTGCCACCCCGCTTGTCTGTCTGTCCGTCTGTCTGTCACACTTTAGTTTTCCAGACTTTTTTTCGCTGTTGTTGCATATATTGAAGTCATTTTTGGTATGTGAATTTGTCTCAATGTACATGTAATACAGATCAAGATCGAGTTTGGTTCCGATTGACCTACTTCTACAAGAGTTATGGCCCCTGGACCTAGCAAATTTCATGAAATTCTCAGTTTTCCAGACTTTTCTTCCAAGGTATTGCAGATATTGAAATAATTTTTCATATGTGATTACATCTTAGTGTTATACAGCTCAGGCTCGAGTTTGGTTCCATTTGACCTATTTTCACAAGAGTTATGGCCCTTGGACTAAGCAAATTTCATGAAATTCTCAGTTTTCCGGACTTTTCTTCCATGGTATTGCAGATATTGAAATAATTTTTGGTACGTGAATATATCTCAGTGTGATACAAATCAAGTTTGTGTTTCAGTTTGATTGACCCATTTCTACAGGAGTTATGGCCCCTGGACTTAGCATATTTTATGAACTTCTCAGTTTCCAGTCTTTTCATGCCTGTTGTTGTAGATATTGAGCTGATTTTTGGTAAGCAGATACATTATAGTATGATAAAGAATAAGTTGAAGTTGGGTTTGATTTATTTGTTCTTACAAAAGGTATGGCATCATAGCAAATTTCATTAAATTTTCCTGTTTTCCAGACCTTTTTCTAATACACATATTGAACTTATTTTGATGTTGGATTCATCTTTTCATGAAAGTACAGGTCAAGGCAGAGTTGAAGGACATGGATTAATGCTGGTAGGGGACTTATATCGCTTGCGATTCATAAATTTTTAGAATTAAAAATGAAAAATTCACAGAATGTACATTTTAGGTACATTGACTTTGATAGTGACAAGCATTTTTTATCCATTTGCCATTCTCATATAAAAATTATGCTAATTTTCCCAGGTAAATCTTGCATTCAATTCCTCTAGATTTATAACATGTATAATTGAAGTACATAAATTGATGATGATGCCTAAGTATATGTCAGTTTGCCCGTATATATCTTCTGAAATATTGTTGCACTAAAACATACAAATGTTAAACAGGTACATGTATGTTGAAATGCCAATATAAAAGAATCTGGATAGCTACAAATTTTGTTAAAAAATTCTTTGAAGTTCATGTTTTTAACATGTAAGTAATTCATGTATAAATAGCATCAATTTCTATAGGAAAAATCCTGATCATAAGGTAATATACATGTATTGTCAAATTTGAAACCTTTTGTCTTTTTTTTCTAAAATTTATACTCCCATTAGATTTTTATCAGCTTTACTGTACATGTACTTATTTTAGCACAGTCAAATTTTAGGGGAAACAGGGCAAAAGTTAGCAAATTGATGTATTAGGGTAATAATGAATTAGCTCACTTGACCTATTTTCAATTATAATCTTTAAGATTTCAATGACTTAGCTCAGGCGTTAATAAGACTCTGATGTGATAGGATTCCACTTGAAATAAGTAGGAATACAGTATTCATGGTATTTATGGGGTAGACTTCTGATGGCAAAAGAAAATCTCATTGTACATAAATACTGAAATTTTATATGTTAATAATTGACAAAGATTTTGTATATTGTCAAAAAATTTCAGCAACATATGTTACGTAATAAAGCATACATGATGAGTATGTCATTTCCAGGCTTGCCCAATAGGACACATACAGAAAGGTTTGCTATTTGAAAGTTACGAAAGTAGCTATAATTGTATATTTCTATGTATACAGTACACGTAAGGTGATGTTCTGTACCTCTTTCCTCTATTTCAGAGATGGCTGCCCGTGGTTGTTTGACCAGTTAGATGCCAAGAATATTCCCCTTCTCATATTTTCTGCCGGGGTCGGTGACGTCATTGAGGAGGTCATAAGACAACAGTCTCAGTTTCATAAAAATATGAGAGTCGTGTCAAACTATATAGATTTTGATGAAGAGGTATGGACAATTGACCCTTCTGAATGTGGGAAAAATTTGAGAAATTTCATGACGTCACAATGCAATTTCGATGTTTGACCAAGGTTAGAAGCTTGTTTGTCCGAGGTAAAAGCATTGTGACATTTTGCATTTTTTTCCCGCAATCAGAAAGGTAAATTTTAATAGCCTTTAAATTTTTCTTTTGAATTGTTTGCATTGAAGCATACTGGAATTGTTTCGTTAGATGGATGTACATATATATCATTGTATATACATGTACAATGTATCACGAAAAAAAGGAAGGAAAATTGTATTTGAGGTAGACCTCCATTCAACGGAAAATAAATCAGAGTCATTCCTTATCGTTTGATTTTTTTAAAAATGTCATTTATCATTAGATTTATAATTTGATGTGAGACAGGCGGGCGGGCAGGCGTCAGCAATTGGTTTCCAGACTATAAGTCAAGTATGATACATGCTAGTGCAATGAAACTTCATACACATACTCACCATGAGTCAAGGATGACCCCTATTGATTTTGGGGTCAAAAGGTCAAAGGTCAAGGTCATAGTACTCCAATGTTTGAAATTGGTTTCCGCACTATAAGTTAAGTGTAATACATGCTAGTGCAATGAAACTTCATACACATACTCACCATGAGTCAAGGATGACCCCTATTGAATTTGTGGTCCAAAGGTCAAGGTCATAGTACTCAAAATGTTTGAAAATGGTTTCCGGATTATATAAGAGGGTGTATTGCACCTATGATCATGAAACTTGCAAGAAATGATTCCCATGAATTAAGGATGACCCCAATTGATTTTGGGGTCCAAAAGTCAAGGTCATATTATTCCGATGTTTGAAAATGGTTTTTGGATGGTACAAGAGGGTGTATTGCACCTATGATCACGAAACTTGCCAGATATATTTCTCATGAATCAAGAATGACTCCTATTGATTTATGGGTCCAAAGGTCAAGGTCACAGAATTCTGATGATTGAAAATGGTTTCCGGACCATATTAGAGCCTGTATAGCACCCATGATCATGAATCTTGCCAGAAATGCTTTCCATGAATCAAGGATGACCCCTATTGATTTTGAATTCAAAAGGTCATAGGTCAAGCTCATATCACTGATGATTGAAAATGGTTTCCGGATAATGTTTGAGCCTGTATTGCACCCATGATCATGAAATGTTCCGGAAATGTTTCCCATGAATCAAGGATGACCCCTAGTGATTTTGGCATCAAAAGGTCAAAGGTCAAGGTCATAGGAATCTGAAAATTGAAAATGGTTTAGGGACCATATTTGAGCATGTATTGCACCTATAATCATGAAACTTGTCAGAAATGTTTTCCATGAATCAAGGATGACCCCTATTGATTTTGGAATCAAAAGATCAAAGGTCAAATTCATAGGACTCAGGTAATTGAAAATGGTTTCTGAATTATATATGAATGTGTATCAACCTGAAACGTGCCTGTGATGTTTCTCATCTGTCAAGACCATTCAAGTTTTGCAACTTGGCACTTAGCATATTTGATGCATTATAAGCTTGTTTAATTTCTTCCCAACAATCTTTACATTTTCTGTAATCCAATGAATCCAATAAATCCTCTTACTACATCTAAACTTTTTAAAAAGTCATCCATGAATGAAATGTTGATATTTATTGTATATGTGTTAAATTTTGTGTTTTCATGCAGAAATGAATTACAATGGATGATCCATTTGTTAGATCAAATAAATGTACATGTACCTACCACTGTAATTTATTTTTGCACGAAAACACAAAATTAGACACTGAAAGTAACTGCTCTTTGACAAAAATATCACATTTGTTTTGCTTTGAGTTAAGCATCCTTTTCTTCTTTTGTAGGGAAAAATGATCGGCTTCAAAGGTGATCTGATCCATGTTTACAACAAAAACGAAAGTTCTATCCATGACTCGGACTATTTTAAGAATCTCTCACATCGGCATAATGTAATCCTGATCGGGGATTCCCTTGGTGACCTACATATGGCAGACGGTGCTACTGGTGTCAAAAATAAGCTAAAAATAGGATTTCTCAATGTCAAGGTCAGTACCTTTATCATGTTGATGTCAAGGTCAAATATTCTTAAAGTTCCGTCATATTCTGATAAACATGGTATTTTTGTAGTGTTAGAAATAGGAAAGATGACAGAAAGATATGAATTCTGTAAATGTAAGTTGAATTTAAGAGGAATAATGTTGTTATTAATTTAAAAGATTTGAACTGTACCAATAAATGTAGAACATGAAAAAATTGATGAATGAATTAAAAATCTCTTCTCTCATCTCTATTCTGAAACCTGATTGGTTGAAAAAAAATCTTTTTTATTTAACCTGATTGGTTGATTGGTTCAAATTTATTTTTTTCAGGTGGAGGAAAGTTTAGAACTTTACAAGAAAAAATTTGACATTGTGATAGTGCAAGATGAGACACTAGACGTTGTAAACGCTCTTATGAGAAGTATATTACAGACCGAGTAGATTATGGATATGGTGAATTGTAAACATGGGTGAATTTGATGTCGATCCTAGCGAGTTTGTGAAAAAAAACCCGTCACATTAGTTCCTGCCTTGTCTGTGATAGAATCGTCAGTTTATTTTCAGTTTTATGGAAATCTATTAATGATCTCTATGTACACAGTACGCAGCTACTTTTTTTTTTCTTTTAAGCTTCTAAAGTTTTTTGTTATATTTTTATGTACATGTATGTAATGTAGCCAATCAGGGGAAAACACCTTAAATTGATTATAGTATGGAAAAAAGAATATTTTAAGAGCAGATCTAGATTTTCTTTTTATCGGATGGAAGGAGGATGTGTGGGTGTTGGGATAGGAAAGAAATGGAGCAGGTCTAGCGAAGAAATTTAAAGATTAAGGGAGGGGGGAGTGTAAATTTCTCTTAAGGAAGTACATGTTCAGTATTATTTGATCCCCTTGAAGTTCTCTTTTTATGCATACATGTAGTATATCTGCTGAATAACTTGATCTGATACATTTGTTTTTAAAGTAGTTGTGATCTCCTTGAATTTTATCTTTTAAAAATGCTGTTATTATTTATGCAATTATTTTAGCACATTTCATGATATACATACATGTACATGCACAAGTTGTACAGAAAATCAGTTGGTATGTTTTGAAACGTCAACTATTACATGGAAATGAGTAAAAGGGAGACAAACACCAAGTTTCACAAAAATCTGAAAGTTTTTTGAAATATTTGTAAATTTGAAATGCTTCATTCTTTTGATAAACTTTAATTCACAATTTTTTTCTTTTAAATTTTCTATTTAGTATGTAGGAATGTTATTAGATAACATGATACAATTTAAACGAAAATATTTTTCAATCTCTTACTTGATGACAAAAGTTTTGCAAAATTCTGAAAATTTTTGAAAGAAATTTAGTGAAAGTAAAGAGACAAAGGTGTAAAGAAGTGAAAACTTAAGGCTGATTATCAATAATTATTCAATTTGATGGTCATAATCATTTCATTGCTGCATATATTTAGAATTTTATTAATTCTATGCATAACAATAAAGTATTTCTTTCTTTATTGTTTACTTAAATAATTTCATTACATGTAATTTATTTCTTCCATGAAATGTTAATTTCTGATTTATATCTGAATCAATAATCAAATGGTTAACCCTTCCTAATTTCAATATATTTTTCAAGAATTTATTTTGTTTACCATATCTGATTTTTTTTACCCTTTTCAATTATTTGCTAATAATTGGTTGGGTTACCATTTTGTTTTATTCTCTGAGAATTGATTTTTTCCCTATTATTGATCATTTTCTGACTATTGATTGATTTACCTGAAACAGCTATTTTTCAAGTAATGATAAGTTTACTGTTACCAATTATTTTCTAAACATCAAATCTGAAAGCCACTAGATGTACAGCACTTAGGCACGGTCCATTTGATATTCTGGGGGGGGGGGGGGGGGGCTTTGGTTTTTTTCGAAAAAAATAATTTTGCTCTGAATTTTGATGAAAAAAATTAATTTGCTTATGGTGTGACAGAAAAAAATAATCTTGCTCTTACAAATAATCTGAATTTGAAGAATTGCCATAAAATTTTGCTAAAATTCTTGAAATTTTTCCGGCTCGCTTTGCTCGCCGCAGTTTTCAGTCTTTCAAAAATTTTTTGGCTCGCTTCGCTCGCCATAGTTTTCTGTCAATCATTACTTGCTAATGTCAAAGTTCATATATTTGAAGATATCAAAAGTGTTAACAATACTTATATATAACTATTGATACATGTTGCATGTATCCCATAGAGTCTCAATTTTGTAAGCTTGGAAGGGGAACTTCAGTTTTTCACCATTTTACAATTCTACATGCTAACATTTGTTTCGAAGACCTTCCCCAAAGACCCTCTTATATTCATGTACCTTATATAAATTTTGTTTATTTAGAATTGTATTGTAGAAATCTTTTATCTCTCTATTTAGAATTGAATTAAATACTTGCATAAAAATAAAGTATATATTAATATTTAGAGTTTTGAGTAAAAGTATAAATAATGTCTATTGATAAAACACAAACATTCTTAATATATATGCACATCACTTTGTTAAAAAAATTTCCTTGCTCCGACTTTGCAAGAAAAAAATAATTTTGCCCCGGTCCGAGGCGAAAAAAATAATCTTGCTCCGACAAAAAACCCAAGCCCCCCCCAGAATATCAAATGGACCGTGCCTTAGCAGAAATGACGTATCGGAAGTAAAATTACATATCCATGAGATTATGCATTGATATGTTAACTTTGTGGCATAATGTATTTTTACATTGGTCTGTTACTTGTTGCATAAAAATTGTCATGGCAATATTTATTATCATCTCCTTTTATATATTCGAAAGGTGACAATTTATTTTAGGGTATTAGGGGTAAAATAACAATATCGTCGAAAAGCTAAAAAATTATATACTTCCATATTTTATAGATATCTGATACTTATTTAATGTTTCATTTCAACTCACCGGCAAAATGTATGGTCCTGACATTGCCCATGTCGTGCGTCTTTCACCAACTTCTTGGTATTCAATTTTTCTTTAATCAACACAACCAGAAGTAGAGTATTGTACCCCTAATGCCTTAATAAAATCATTGATTTGAAAATTGCCAAACGGCTGTACAAGTACATATGTAGTAGATTTTATGACTTTATATTAAAAAAGGTCACAGGGGATGTTGAATAATAATTATTGTCCTTTTACAAAAATGAAAATAGAATAAAACCATATCATTTCAGAAATCTTTCTCTTCTTTTGGGGTTAACCACCTACAACCGTTCTCGGTTTTGCACTTGGGTAATGGCAGCATTACGTTATAAGGTATAGAAGGTACTTGGACATGTTGTGCTTTATTGCTAAAATAAGGCATTTTACTGTTTGAGCCACTTGTGAAACATTACTGACATATAAATTTTTTTTTTTACTAAAATGTACCCTGAATGTGCATTTAAAAACTTCAAATGTTAATTCAGACAGTCATGTTGAAATATTGGATTCTTCCTAAAAGAGGCGATCAATCCTGAAAGAAAAAATGACAAGCTCTTTTTGGTCCAAGTTAAAAAATAGAATGCAGCGCATCCCATTCTGTTTAAAAATTGAGGAATTTGATAATTTTTCTAAGATAAAAGACATTTTGAGTTTAAGATATTGAAGTGTCTTCACCAACCAAGGTCAAGTTCAATTTTGATATGATGTTTGTGTTTTTACCATAACTTTCAATGTCTGCATGGTCTTGAACATTTAACTTTTATCAGAATTGACCAAAGATTGTGTCTGCTTACTGTACGTTATGACCTTGTGACCTTGAACCCAAATAAACTTTCATAAATCAGTGAATGAAGGTCAAACATAAATCCCAAAATCAGAATCCAAAAATCACAATTAAAAGACTTACACATTCTTGAAAAAAATAAAAAACAGAACTTTCTCACGAGAAAAGAAAAATTGGACAAACAGATGGAGACAATGAGACAGCTTTACAGAAACACGAAAGACAAGCTTATCTTATAAACAATGTTCAGAGTCCAGTGCAGGACGGGATTTATCGTAGGTTGTGATGTTAGTGCAAGCACTGTATTTAAAATTAGTTTACTTTAGACCTATTCAAAACTTTTTTAAGTTGAAATTGAGATATCAACCATCTTGAACCTAGTTCATCGATGGCGGGTGTGGCTAGCCAACAGGGGATGAGTGTTTCTCCCGGGCACCTGGTTCCATCTTTAGCTTGCTAGGGGTCCGTCATTGGTCAATGTGGTGCTCTGTTGTGAGTGCTGTTGAGATTATTGTCTGGATCTTCTTTGACTCACTTGTGGAGCTCGTAAAAAAGTTCACCGCGAGGGGTTTGATAGTAAGTGTTTTGAATATTTTCCCCTGACATGGTCGCCATAGCACTTTATGTATAGACGAAACCACAGACAGTGCATGTATTCTTTATAATAGTTTTCATTTCCGTACATGAACATCGACGGCGGGTGCGGCTAGCCAACAGGGGATGCTTGCTCCTCCCGGGCACCTGGTCCCTCCTCTAGCTTGATATAGGGGTCCGTAGGTGCTCAGTTTGGTGCTCTGTTGTGAGTGCTGTCGAGATTATCTTTAACTCACTTGTAGGTATTGATCTGAATGATGCAGACTAATTTCCTGGAATTTATGCTAGGGCCAAATGATATGTCAATACATTGGACCAAGGTCATATACTCAAGGTCAAGAAGATGATTATTGTAAATTGAATATTGTCTCAGCCTTTTTACGTTTCGTCATTTTGATGAAGTTAATTTATAACATGATCACGCCAAGGTTTTCCATGACCTTATACCAAGCGTATTGTCTGGCCATGGTTTATATAATGGGTCAAACCTTATGTCTTAACAGAATCCATACATGGAATACTATGGTGGCATACTTCTGCCTCCTACATGCGAGATATTTTTTCTTTAGAATATGTCGACATGCGACTTACTTATGTAAATATGCAACTTATTTATGTCTACATGCAACATAATTATGTCAACATGCAACTTATTTATGTCAACATGCAACTTATTTATGTCAGCATACGACATAACTATCTTGCATGTCAACATAATCATCTTGCATGTCAACATATCTATCTTACATGTCAAATTATTTATCGTGCATGTCTACATATTTATCTTGCATGTTGACATAAATAAGTTGCATGACGCCATAATCTATAGAAAATATCTCGCATGTAGGAGGCAGAAGTACATGTATGCCACCATAGAATACAACTACGGATGTGTCGTGACATTTGACTTGGTTATTATCTATGAAGTGCAACTTTATTCAAAAGCAGGGACGTGTTAGGTCAATATCTTACGCATGCGTCCGATTTTAGTTCCGCTTTTCTTCACTTTGGCATCTACAATATTGCACGCCTGGGTGTTGGGTCTCTGCGTAATACGGAGTTTTTTTTTCCATTTGAGACGTTATCTGACGTAGACTTTTTTATGACGTCATCAAATTCTATGGAAACGGTCCTTAAACTCGGAAATGACGAAATAAGATCAACATTACCATTCCATTTTCATTACGTCAAAATAAAGGCTATGTATCGAAACTCTGAAAATGTAGAGTCATAATTGTAAGTCATAATTATTAGGTAAATCTTTCATTCCATGTTTATAAAACTATTCATGAATATTTTACAAAACTAATACATACAAAATCCATTTAACGAGGCTGGGACTAATTAGAAAATGATGAACTTCTACCCAAGGTATTTTGACTCAATTCGGATCATATAATTGCAGTACTATAAAATTCATTTTATGGGAAAGAAAATAGAAGTTGACCGTTCAGTATTATGTAGGGGTCATCTCAAAGATAATGACATCTTACAATGAGACCTTATGGAGTTTTACTGCAAAATAACGATTTTTCTCAAATTTTTAATATTTCTGCGCAAGAGATTTTAATTAAATTCATGTTATTTATTTGTTGCACTTCTAATATCATTTTAAGAAAAAGAAATTGAAATTTCACCGTCATCAAATTTTTCTAATTGTACTCAGCCTCGTTAAGTGAAGTAAAAAGGCTAAAAAATGCGATTTTTTTTATCAGAATATTTGTTCCAATCTATAAGCATTACTAAATTCTCTGATGACAAGACTTCTTTTCACCTCCCCTCTCACTTATCCTCTTCGTACCCACTGGCACATAAGGCCTCGATGATGACAAGACATTAGGCTGATTAGCTGTTGACAATTTTAGTGAACTTAAAATAGTGTCGTTATCATTCAGTCATTAAATTTTCATACATTATTTATCATGTTTATCAGGACTGTTGATCCCTGAGGGAATATTAGCTTTCCTTGGTGAAATACAATTTGTTGGTTGTCATATATTGATAACTTGACTTTTTTTTGATAGAGTTACTTTTTATGATAGAGTCACTTTTTATGATAGTGTCATGTTTATATACATTAAGATAAAATTTGTTGTCTGGGTCGATTCCCATTTCATGGATACAGATTGTGTTGAAGTAGTTGGTTAAATCGAAAACTAGCTTTTACACTGAATTTCTCCGTTTGCAATCGGAATAATTAATGTAGTAATTCAAAAAGCCACGGTGTTTTTTGTACACAGGTTTGGCTTTTATCATACCAAAAACTGTTGAGCTCTACTCTACGATATCTATGATCGTCCATTGGCCTTGACAAGAAATGAAAAAAAAAAAATGTGCAAACAATTCATAAGGATAGTAATAAACATCAAAGAAGTGTATCTATTAGTTATTCAGTCTCAAAGTCGAGAAGGTAAGGCAAAATCATAAGAATGTCCATTGGAACGGTTGCATTTCATTCCGAAGTGAGACCAGATGCCCGGAAGGAGTCAGCGTCTTCTGACTGAATGCAACACCCGTCACAATTAACAGCTTCATGAAAACTTGTCAAATTGTCTCGTTGTACATATTGATCAGGTAAATATTTCTTGTTTGGTGATGATGACAGTCATTCAATCGCAATCCAAAATGTCGGTGATCACTCTGGAAAGAGGGGGGGGGGGGGGGGTTCTGATATGCTTTTATTATATCCCCGTAGCGACCGTAGAACTTCCTCAGAGGGGGTCCAAATTTTTGGAAGTCCACCCATCATGTAGGTATATTTCGGTGCACATCACGGCCGGGGGGGGGGGGGTGTATGTGCACTAAGGATTGATTTGGGAGGGGGATGAATATCATGTAAAATTTGTTAGCTTTCTTTTCAATTTTATTCTGATGAAGAATCGGAGAGTGTAGCGAGCTGGAAAATTTTTAGATACGAAATATTAATTTGTCTCGATTCGATCTAGACTATTATTTATGACATTGAATATTTCACTCCGAATATCGGCGAGTGAAAATTTTGATTATTTTTCATTTTTTTTCTTTATTTCATGGAATAAATAGATAAGAGATGTGTCATTTTCCAAAATAATCCGGCAGACATGTTAAAATTACAAAACCATGTAAAAGATGAGGGAGGTGACATCCTATGAACTAAGGGACTGTTGAAAATATGAGATCCTGAGACTCAAGAAAATTATAAAATTATTCATTTAAAAAATAAATTTTGGGAAGTCCAGATTTAAAATTATCATGGAATTGAGCAGAAAAAAATAATGTTGTATCTGTAAATGGCGATCGAAGCCTTTCTATGCATTTTTGACACCTTTCATTTAGAAATGGCCAAAAACTGAACCCCATCTCCGAAAATCTAAGGAGGGCCAAGACCCCCTGTCCCCCCTGCTGGATCCACGCATAAAGATTGCAACAGAAATAGACATTAGGAAAAAACAAGTTAAAAAAGAATAGTTTTTATCTCCAACATGGCAATTGACCCTTCCGAACGCGGGAAAATTTTGAGAAATTCCATGACGTCACAATGCAATTTTGATGTTTGACCGAGGTTCGAAGCTTGTTTGTCCGAGGTGAAAGCATTGTGACGTCACAAAATTTTGCATTTTTTCCCGCGGAAGGGTCAATTATTGGATAAGCGAATGAAAGGCAAACCCAAAATCAGAATCGAAAAATAAAAATCAATAGGCTTTCAAATTCTTGAAAAATACATGAAACAAATAAACATAGGGAGGAGATCCCCAACAGTGAAAACAGCGGAATACACTCTCATTAAGAAAATAAAATCCAGACGAACAAACGGAGACAATAAGATAGCAACATAGATACACGATGGATAACACTACCGAATGAGCAGGAGTCCCGTACAAGGACGGAAATTATTGTAGATGGCGCCTTTAAAAATGCAATGCATTAATTTAGTTTAAACGCATTCAAATATCAATCAATCAATCAATTACTTTATTCTCATAATCTTTTTACAACGACAGAGAAATGTACAAATTTCAAGAAAATATTAATCTAGGCATTGCCTACGAGGGAGCGTGGCATGTTTCAAATGTCAAACATCTTCAAATTCAATAGCATCATTTATTATAAAGAAAATTTATTGTCTTATTTTGAAGCATCTGTTTTTCTGATCATCTACCAATTTATTAATCTACCAATTTATTCCAATTCTGTTGATTTTGAATTCATAATTCGTTCGTTAGAATACGTAAAATTCCTTCGGAATATGAACACCAGACTTCACGTGCAAAGTCGCACATACTGTAACGTTATACTTGACGTCATAACCTTTTGAGTACTGACATCATTACGTCATTAATAAATGTTTGCAGGATGGATGGAGTAACGTCGGTTTAGTAAACTTTATTAAGCTGCATGTGTATGACAAAGAAACTCAAAGGTAATTAGAATTGGATAAGAACTGATCGAATTACTGATTTCATACAAAAAAAAAAAAAAAAAAAATCATTCATCACGGTATAAAGGGGTAGGGCCACAAAACCTCTAAATTGGCCCTGTTTCTTAACATTTGAATGGTTTGATTATTTTTTGTGACTTGATACTTTGTAAAGTTCTTTACTAAATTATATGTTTAGATTTTGTAAATAATACGTGTATCAGCAGCTTTGAGCCTTTGAAAACCCCAAAATCGGCATTTTTTCGTCAAATTGCTGCAAAACCTACATGTTTTTTTAAAAATTAGCATTGGCCACATGCATCGAGAAACACGAAAAATTTACAAATGAAAGATAACCTTTATATCTTCTTGTCATTAAAGTTTTATGTTTCTCGACGAATGTGGCCACGTCCTAATTCTCCACGAAAGACACATTTTCGAGCATTTTTGACCATGTATTGTCAATAACATCAAAATGACGTCACTTGATGACGTCATAAGTCTTACTATGGTGCTTCGGTCCGTGATATGTTCCTTTTATTAAAAGCGAGAAACATTCATTATATTTTATGTGATATATCAAGTATTTATCATTAAGTTTAATTTAAAGGAAAATTGCAGGGCCGTTTTAGGGGCTTCGTGGCCCTACCCCTTTCTGCTGGGCTACTTTGGTTTCCGGCGGAAGTGACGGAAAGAATACAGAAAGAAATTGGCTTTCAGTATAGGCACTTTCTGAAAGCTTAGTATCTTTGTCGATGTAAAGTAGGAACCTACATATGTGTATAGACTTGGATATCTATAGGGTTGCTTTGCAACCAGTTCGCTTCGCTACGCTCCCTATAATATTACAAAATTCATGCGTCGGCATGATATAAAAACATTTAATCTTTTTGCATGAATAATTCTAACGTTTTTCTGAATTTCCCCGAAATGTACCTGTTTACATAAGATATCTATGGCGCCAGGAAAATTCGCTTTGGCTTTATCTAAACTGTTTGACACGAAGTACTACTGACGAGGATTCAATATCCGAAACACGTGCCTAGTACAATAAAATTGGTACTTTAGAACATATATTCAAATATTGAAAATTTCAATTACTAGGCTGGTATCGCTGCTGGTGGGCTGTAAGTGCCAAAGGATATCGCTCACCTAGTTTAAGTGTCTACGCACTGTATTGAAATATATTCTAAATTTCCTGTCATCAAATTAGACCTACATTTCTAAAACTAAGGGTACCTCCCTCATTGCATAGCTCTGTCCTTAGCTGGGGTTTCGGCATTATGTTTTCGGACATGTTTAGAATTAAGCTCCTTGCGCCCACCCTCCAACGATTTGTGGCCATATTTTTCACTTAAATACGCTTCTGAATAAATCCTGCACAAAATTTGGAGCAGCTCATTTTGGCAAGAGGAAATTAAAAGTCTATATTATTCATTTTGGCTATACTGTTTGACATGAAGTACTACCGACGAGGAATCAATATCCGAAACACGTGTCTAGTACAATGACATTGGTACTATAGAACATATATTTTCAACCACTCGGCTGGTATCACTGCTAGTGGACTGTAAGTCCCCAAGAATTGCTCATTTACACTAAGTTTTAGTGTTTACGCAATGCATTGAAATATATTCTAAATATCCTGTCATCAAATTAAACCATCATTTCTAAAACTAAGGGGTATCTTCCTCATTGCATAACCCTGTCCTTAGTTGGGGTTTCTGCATAATTTTTTCAGACATTTTTTTTTTAGAATTAAGCTCCTTGCGCATATCCTCCAACGATTTTTGGCCATATTTTTTTACTTAAATACGCTTCTGAATTAACCCTGTACAAAATTTGAAGCCGCTCATTTTGCAAGAGGAAATTAAAAGTCTACATTATTCACTTTGTCCATATTTAAACTGTTTGACATGAAGAACTACTGACGAGGGTTCAATATCCAAAACGCGTGTCTAGTACAATAAAATTGGTACTATAGAACATATATTTCAATATTGACATTCAAGATTGTGTAATTATTCTAGGACATAAGGTGTCTTCTTCGTGATGAAGATGTTTCTGGACCAATTTCATCAATTACATAAAAGAATAATATGAATATAGGCAAAGCCTGTAGTAGAGCGCAGCTGTTGATTTTATACTTTTGGTGGTCATGCTGGAGATCATTCCCTTTTCTTTTTGTTAACATATCCCTTATGACTAATTTTGAAATTATCAATATTTGTCATCTTAACTCTTTTTAAACGATCTATATCTTATTTTATTAAATGATTAGGAATTATTGCCGATTTTGCTTATTTCTGATTGGTCGGGACGCTGATGACCATATCCCTGTACATAGCACAAAATCGATAATTCAGAAAATCAGAAACCGAAGGCATACAAATTCACTTATCCCTCGTCAGTGATCCTCACTCTAAACAATGAAATATGGCCAAAAAGTGTGAAAAATACTATGTCCAAACATGTGGCGAAGACGTAGCATGATGGATGGGATATGATGCTAAAGGACCCGCGTTTAAAAATTTCAAAATATTTTGATAACAGATAATCGAGATATTATGTGTAATGGGAGGGGGTTATATGCACAGACATTTTCGAATACATTGAAGAGACAGGCGATCAACCGAAGTTGATCGAACTTGGCGACATGTGCCCTCGGGGAAAATCTGGAATTTCAAATCACTTAAATTTGGAGCCGCGTGCTCTCTGTAATGTAAATGTAAAAATCTAACTTCAAAAAATTTAAAGAGGGCGCTACTGAAACTTTTTATGGTGGCGCCATTAAAAGCATCACTGATGAGAATTTAATATTCGAAACACGTGTCTGGTGCATGTAGATTGATTTGGAATTTTCTTCAAGAAGGTAGAGAGTTGGAACCCTTCGACATTGTTAATATAGACACTTATTTCACGTTGCAGTGTGGAGCAGTTAAAATCGTTCCCCGTGGCCTGATGTTTGTCAAGTGTATTAATTACTTCTTTCCAGCTTTGTCACCTAAAAGAAGCTTTGTTTTGGCCTTTTATCAATGAGACATAAAATATACTTTTTTTTGCTATTTCGGATACTAGCCATTTCACCGATAAATATCATCGAAATTAAAAGAGTTTAACATCTTAGCACCATCCTTCCAATGCTATTTTGAACATAGATTTTATTTGGATATGCTACTGAATCGACCCTACAGAAAATTTGGAGCCGCGCGCTCTCTGTAATGTAAATGTAAAAATCTAACTTCAAAAAATTTAAAGAGGGCGCTACTGAAACTATTTATGGTGGCGCCGCTGAAAGCATCACTGATGAGAATTTGATATTCGAAACACGTGTCTGGTGCATGTAGATTGATTTGGAATTTTCTTCAAGAAGGTAGAGAGTCGGAACCCTTCGACATTATTGTTTGAAAATTGACCCTTCCGATTGCGGGAAAAAAGTGCAAAATTTCGTGACGTCACAATGCTTTTACCTCGGACAAACAGGATTCGAGCCTCGGTCAAATTTTTCCCGCTTTCGGAAGGGTCAATTATCCTCCTGGAAACGACGAAAGATTTACATTGAAACGGTTATTTTAAAAATTGCCCAATTTTGAATTCTATCAAGGGAGCGTAGCTCCTGACCAGTTCGCGAAGCGACCCTATAGATAGGAAAGTCTATACACATATGTAAGATCCTACTTTACATCGACTTTTGAAAAATACTTAATTTTCAGAAACTGCCTATACTGTATACTTTCCGTCGCTTCCGCCGGAAACCACAGTAACCCAGCAGAAATTTATACCATGATGAATGAATAATATTTTGTTTGAATCAGTAAATCGATCAGTACTTATCCAGTTTTATTTTCCTTTGAGTTTCCTTCTGTGCTGAATACAATTTACTTAACCGACGTTACTCCAGCCATCTTGCAAAAAGTAAATAATGACGTAATGATGTCAAGTATGACGTTACAGTATGTGCGACTTTGCACGTGAAGTCTGATGTTCGTGATCCGAAGGAATATCTGTATTTTTTACATATAGTTACTAACGAACGAATTACGAATTCAAAATCAACAGAATTTGAATAAATTGGTAGATAAATAAATTAGTAGATGATCAGAAAAACGAGTGCTTCAAAAGTAAAACAATGGAGGGGATCTCTAACAACACCAAGTTGCAGCACCCACAGCAAAACCCCAAAACATCCAATGCAAAAACACAAAGCAGACAAGCACAGAAAGAGACGCATAAGGAACAAGGAACGTCAACGCACAACACAGAAACATCAAACACAAAGGACTACACATAAACCAACGAGACCAATGGGCAACTTGTGCCGACTTAGGACGGCCATCTGCCATGGAAATAGCAGAAGGTGTGGTTATCCTGGATTACGTGCGCACAACCCTCCCACTTTTCCGATTACTCAGAGGTCTCGAAGAACGTACAATTGTGGTGTAAAACAACCTCCTCATTGTTAGATGACAACACACAAACAAGACCGCAAAACGCAGGGACCCAAGCCACACAGATGAAAATGTAAATGGATATCAAAAGAGGGCGTACGTAATACAGTCCGTGCTCTGCCGGTTGTAGCGAGCTCATGTATGTTATCACCCGAGGAGTCCGACTGACATTCAGAGAGGACAGGTGGTCGGAGTCCTGTCTTCTCCAATTCATCAGTAAGACAATAACTTTGAAACATACTACGCTAACTCGTAGGCAATGCCTAGATTCATATTAGAGAGTGAAGCGAACTCATAGATAGAAATGTCTCAAAAGAGGAAAAATAGATGGATTCCCTCATTTACCCCCTTTACGTACCACCGTCACTGTACATTATGGTACATAAATTTTGCCTCAAAATCAGAAAGTAACGCTTACGAGTACGCATGTGCGTAGAGGAGGAAGTGGAAGTAGATTGATCTCAAGTAGACGTTATGACGTAAGAATTGTCCGTCCCATTCATACTCTGCGTCATTTCGTCTTTAAGCCCCAAACCGCATGTACTGTACAAGTATAAACAACTATTTTTGTATATTCTTTGTGAAAGCTCTGGTTCTGCACAAACTTAGGTTCTTCTTGAAGTGATTAGAATAATGCAAAAGTCGAGTACAACCGCGAAAAAAGGTACATAACTTTATAGGCGGAAATTTGATCTATATTAACTTACCTAGCATGACTCAATATTCGCTTATACTAAAATATTTCTGGAGTTATGATTCCGTAAGAACCAAAGATAAACTCAATATTGAGTACTCACACAAGCGGATCAAATTCTCATCCTAAATATCGAATATATATATGATCCACTAATGCCTGAATTCGCTCATCCAAACATCTTTCTGCAGACAGCAGTGCAGTTTATCCTTGAACTTAGTCTGGTGTGACGCGTGATCAACTTACTACATCACACTTCTTGGAAGTGTTCAAATGGGTGACCTACTGTCCTGGTCACTAATTCCAGAGCACCCTGTTTTCCCGGTTTTCTCTAAAATATGATCATGTCATTTTCCAAAAGATATCAATTTTATAGTACTTCTTTAGTCGTAACAGAAAATACCATTGTTTTGGCTGTGCGTCAGTTAAGTTAGAAATAGAACGGAAGAAGAAAGCCTATGGGGATTTTCTGTAGTAAAATCGCTGAAAATGTGTGACGTCGGAGGCTTTGACGTCACTGATTACTATTATTGACACGGAGAACAATTTGGCGGCGGCTTGAAATTAACATGGGAAATTTCCGTAGACATGGTTTTTCATATTTCGGTTTGAAGGTAGCTGATAGGGTAAGTTGAAGTTAATTTCCTATTACGACTAAAGGATGTTAATTCTATGAAACAATATTTTTCAGACGACAGAATAAATCGCCAAACAGGGTGCTCTGAATTTCGTGAACAGGACAGTAGATTTTGACAAAATGTCATAATCACTGGTGTAGACGCCTAAATGGTATCGATCGATAATGGAATATACATAACGTTTGATAATGTATTACAGTAGAATTTTGTTTTGAATAAATGAAATTTAAAAATTAGTAATGGACGAGTATTTTGTATCTCCGAGATACAGCTCATTACCCGGCTAAGTATCATTTGCTGATTATACTTGGCCTTTATCTTTACATTAATAACCTGCACTTCACCACATTGACAATGAGGAGGGGAAGGTAATATGATCTGTCAGCCGACTGTGATAACCATAGCTTGGCCTTGGATAGTTATAGAGCATGTTCGACTTATGAAGAAAGTCAACTACGGTGCGCTACAATTAACATAGAAAACCATTTTCTTTGACTGTTTACAAGCGTAATATATATAATTACAATTAACATAGAAAACCATTTTCTTTGACTTTAAGCGTACTATATATAACTACAATTAACATAGAAAACCATTTTCTTTGACTGTTTACAAGCGTACTATATATAACTACAATTAACATAGAAAACCATTTTCTTTGACTTTAAGCGTACTATATATAACTACAATTAACATAGAAAACCATTTTCTTTGACTGTAAGCGTACTATATATAACTTACACCGTTATTTACGAGAGTTCGAGATTTATCCACTATTTGCGTCGAAAATTTCCGATATAGAAGAGAAAACCTTAGTTTTCTTTATTATTTCTGAAATGAACTGCACGGACAGTAAGTTTAAATTCATGTTTAATTGAACGGTTCTAGGCAGATCGTTCACTGATAATAATTCTATTAATTAGATATGTTCATTATGATAATCAATATGGACTTGAAAGAAAGGTCGTACTGGTGTTAATATATGTTATAACGTAACGCGAATCAATAATAATGCTATATATATAAATGACAGATTTTCATTTCATATACAGTATGAGCAGGAAAGGGAAAATATATTCAAACATGTTCCATGCAATATTACTCTTTCTTCTTTTTCGTAAAACGGAGTTTATTTTAGCAAGTAAGTAAACATCATCTATTTATTCTTCTATTGATATTGTCAGAATATCTAAGAAGAGTTAAAAAAAATGTCATTTACAAATTTTCTCTACCTTTTGGGCATATTTTGCGATTAAAATTTATATAGGGGGATATATCTCGAATTCTCATTTAACTAATGGTGTATGATGTACTGTAAAACGAGAATATTTAGCGCTCGATTTATTTTAGCGCCTTTAGCGCAAAGGCATGGTTGCGCTAAATTAAGTAGTGCGCTAAAATTTTCAGATGCAAAATCAAATTTCAATAAGAAAGTATTCGACATTCTATTCAAAGTGCATAACGCTGTGTCCACGGCATGGTCTATCCGTCTACGCTTGTTGTTTTTATAGCTAATTAGATAATTGGATTAACGCTAGCGCTTGGGTAGATAATGATAGTACACGGGCCGTGATTAACATGTGCATTTGTGCTGAGTAGATCATGATTGTCTACGTGTCGTAATAACCAATCATGAGATATAAATAAGAGTCGGACGAGATTATTCTTCTACCAAAAAAAAAAAAAAAAAAACAAAACAAAACAAAACAAAACAAAACAAAACAAAAAAAAAAACCTGAAGTTGCATTTAATCGGAACAAATTTTCATTCCAACCAATCAGATAAAAAGTTGTAGTCGTACCTAAATGCAGGAATAGACGTTCATATGTATTATTTCTATCGAGAAGACTTCTCCCTCGCTTATATTTAAATGGCGTAACATTTGTGTGAAAACACAGTACTTTATAACACAAAGTACATATACGGTAAAAAAGGAGATCTAAAAATAAAAGTTTACAAACATTAATACAAGCATACGAATAGGCAATTCAATTGTCCAAGACACGTGCCGGTATGTAGTCAATGCTGTGAACATGTACATTAAATGCGCAGTCTTTAAAAGGATCTATTTACACAACGTGAATAAAATCGGGATGTTAGCGCCGTTGTCGTAAAATGATTTGTTACTCCAAGTTGAAAAATTGGGACGATATATATTCATCCAAGCTACAGAACAGCGTTATTTTCTTTCATCACTTTTAATAGAATTGATACTTATTTCGTATTACCAACGATCGTCCGAACATGAGACACGACGGATATTTTTGTCTGACGTTTCCCCTATATAGATATTAACTGAAAAAATGCCGGCAAAGTAGAGAAAACTTCAATTTTTTTGATTTCTGAAGTGAGCTGCGCGGACAGCAATTCCTTACTTACATTGTAAGTCCAATACATAACTTGATCAAAAGATTTCAATTGCCATATGAAATTTAGGAACTGCGATAGATTTAGAAATTCTAGAAAATTTGAAACGATACTTATACTTGGACAACATTTATGTAAGATTTGGTGAGAATCTCTACAAGCAGGTTGTAGGGATTCCTATGGGTACAAATTGTGCGCCTCTTGTTGCAGATTTATTTTTATACACATATGAAAAGGAATTTATTCAAAATCTTCAAAAGCAAAGAAAACATAATGATGTGAAATGCTTCACTGGTACTTCTAGGTACCTGGATGATATTCTTACTATCGATAATCCTGTTTTTGAAAAGTATAAAGATGTTATTTATCCGCAAGAATTGACTCTAAACAAGGCAAACTTTACAGACACTGAAACACCATTTTTGGACCTAAATATCAAAATTGTCAATGGAGAAACTCATACAAGTGTATATGACAAACGAGATGATTTTGGATTCAACATAGTAAATTTTCCCTGGCTTGACGGTGATGTTCCTAGATTACCGTCATACGGTATCTACATTTCACAGCTTATCCGGTATGCTAGAGCATGTACTGATGTTTTGGATTTTCATAATAGAAATCTACAAATTACAAAGAAACTTTTAGGTCAAGGTTTTCGCTTTCATAAACTAGTAAAGACTTTCTGGAAATTTTACAAAAATTATGATCAACTTCTTTTGAAATTCGGACCAATACAAGCAACGGAGTATATTACTTTGGGTATTTCACAACCTGCATTTTATGGTGACTTAATTAACAAAATAAGAAGGATCAAAGGTAGACAGCATATGTATCGAAAATGCGTCAGAGTCATCAAACGCCTTTTATACCGTGGATATGATCCTAATGTCACCAGACGGACACTAAGCTTGGTACTTGACCAATATACAGTCTTGTACGAGCGCATTCTTAAGACTTGCACTCTGACTGACTGTGACGACGGGACTCCATGACGGGCCCTGTCCAAACCTCTTTAGAGAAGACAGGGCCCCGACCACCTGTCCTCTCTGAATGTCAGTCGGACTCCTCGGGTGATAACATATATGAGCTCGCTACAGCCGGCAGAGCACGGACTGTATTACGCACGTCCTCTTTTTATATCCATTTACATATTCATCTGTGTTGCTTGGACCCCTGTGTTTTACGGTCTTGTTTGTGTGTGGTCACCTAACAGTGAGGAGGTTGTTTTACACCATAATTGTGCGTTCTTCGAGACCTCTGGGAAATCGGAATAGTGGGAGGGTTGTGCGCACGTAATCCAGGATAACCACACCGTCTGCTATTTACGTGGCAGATGGCCGTCCTAAGTCGGCACCGGTTGCCCATTGGTCTCGTTGGTTTATGTGTAGTCTTTTGTGTTTCATGTTTCTATGTTGTAAGTTGGTGTTCCTTGTCCCTTTTGCGTCTCTTTCTGTGGGTATCTGTTCTGTGTTTTTTGCATGGGTGTTTTGGGATTTTGCTGTGGGTGCTGCAACCTAGTGTTGTTGGAGATCTCCTCCTTTCTTTTATAACCACACCATCTGCTACTGACGTGGCAGATAACCACACCGTCTGCTTTGACGTGGCAGATGCCGTCATAAGTCGCCACCGTTTGCGTTTGCCCATTGGTCTCGTTGGTTTATGTGTAGTCATTTGTGTTTTATGTTTCTTGTACCACTGCGTCTCTTTCTGTGCGTGTCTTCTTTGTGTTTAACAGTGGTTTTTTTTTGGGAGGTTGCTATTGGTGCTGCAACTAGGTGTTGTTGGAGTTCCCATCCTTTCTCTTATAATCATCAAGGAAGTACCCATCAGTTATACAGTCTCAAAGTCGAAATGAGCTCTCCATTCAGAGATCATATTATGTGTATTTCTTGATTTGAAGAAATAAAATTCTTTTTTTTTCTATGCGGCAGTTTTGTCCATCGTCATAAATAAAATGGTCAAATTAAAAAAAAAAACAACTATGATATGGAGGATGTTTGTGATAACATTTTATAGCAAACGTTTTCTGGTTTCTCGAAGGTAATTCTTCTGTTCTTGGTCAGATTTGTAGAATTCTAAAACACCTAAGAACTATCCATCAGTTATTCAGTCTCAAAGTCGAGAAGATTAGTCCAAGTCATCAGAATTTCCATTGGAAGAGTTGCGTGCGAACCCCGGAACAATATTCCGAAGTGAGACCAGGCCCCCGAGGAGAGTCAGCGTCTTTTGTTTGCATGGCTCATCCGTCGCAATGGTTTCACGAAAACTTGTCAAATGCGGTGATTGTCTCGCTGTACATATTGATGAACATATCAAGAAAATATGCCTTGTTTGGTGATTTTGACAGCTCAGAATGTCACTGATCATTCTGGAAAGAGGAACCTCATATGCTTTTTTAAGATCCCCATAGGGACCGAAGAAATTCATCTTACTGTGTTTTTGCATTGACAGGTATGTAATTGGTGTGGAGAGTAGAGGGAATTATCGATTTGGTTTTATGATTTTAAAGTAGTATTTATTCATATTGTTACAATGTGAGTGAAATGAAAAGTTATATCTCTGCATGATGATCAATTTTAGAGGGCATTGTTTGTGAAAATTGTCACCCGGCATCACGTTATGATTCAATGTTTGAACGCAATAAAGTTTAAATTAAGATACGTGCTACAAAATTCAATTTCAAATGTTCATTTATTTCGAGAGAATATTTTCATGTTTTGCCTATTTCCCCGCGGTGTAAATCTTTTAAGCATAAAGCATGTTTCTGCGACTATGGTTACGTAATACCTCAGACTGTTAATGAAATTTGAAATCCCTTGAGTTCTTAAATGAAACATGTCACACGTATGATAAATTATATATCTTTATCATTATTTCGTCGACTCTTTTGTCGGTAAAACATTTCTCCTGAAAATTCCATCGTCATTAAATTACTCAAATACCTTTACATCTCAAATGAATGTTTTTAAGATTTCGTTTATAAAGAAGAAAAACCAAATGCAATGTTGCGACCTACACGATTATGACTGAGTGTAAGTCTAAAACAAAGGAGGGGATCTCCAACAACACCCGGTTGTAGCACCCACAGCAAAACCCCAAAACACCCAATGCAAAAACACAAAGCAGACAAGCACGGAAAGAGACGCATAAGGGACAAGGAACGTCAACGCACAACACAGAAACATCAAACACAAAGGACTTCACATAAACCAACGAGGCCAATGGGCAACCGGTGCCGACTTAGGACGGCCATCTGACACGGAAATAGCAGAAGGTGTTGTTATCCTGGATTACGTGCGCACAACCCTACCACTTTTCCGATTACCCAGAGGTCTCGAAGAACGTACAATTGTGGTGTAAACCAACCTCCTCACTGTCAGATGGCCACAAACAAACAACACCGCAAAACGCAGGGGCCCAAAAAACACAGATGAATATGTAAATGAATATAAAAAGAGGGCGTACGTAATACAATCCGTGCTCTGCCGCCGCGAGCTCATGTATGTTATCACCCGAGGAGTCCGACTGACATTCAGAGAGTACAGGTTGTCGGGTCCCTGTCTTCTCTAATGAGGTTTGGACAGGGCCCGTCATGGAGTCCCGTCGTCACAGTCAGTCAGAGTGCAAGTTTTAAGAATGTGCTTGTACAAGACTGTAGATTGGTCAAGTACCAAGCCTAGTGTCCGTCTGGTGACATTAGGATCATATCCACGGTATAAAAGGCTTTTGATGATTCTGACGCATTTTCGATAGTGATTTTGTCTATCTTTGATCCTTCTTATTTTGTTAATAATGTTACCATAAAATGCAGGTTGTGAAATACCCAAAGTAATATACTCTGTTGCCTGTATTGGTCCGAATTTCAGAAGAAGTTGACAACAATTTTTGTAAAATTTCCAGAAAGTCTTTACTAGTTTGTGAAACCGAAAACCTTGTCCTAAAAGTTTCTTGGTAATTTGTAAGTTTCTACTATGAAAATCCAAAACATCAGTACATGCTCTAGCATACCGGATGAGCTGTGAAATATAGATACCATAGGACGGTAATCTAGGAACATCACCGTCAAGCCAGGGGAAATTTACTATGTTAAATCCAAAATCATCTATTTTGTCATACACACTTGTATGGATCTCTCCGTTAACAATTTTGATATTTAGGTCCAAAAATGGTGTTTCTGTGTTTGAAACGTTTGCCTTGTTTAGAATCAATTCTTGTGGATAAATAACATTTTTATATTTTTCAAAAACAGGATTGTTGATAGTAAGAATATCATCCAGGTACCTATAAGTATTATTGAAGCATTTCACATCATCATTTTTTCTTTGCTTTTGATGATTTTGGATAAATTCCTTTACAAATCATACGTGTATAAAAATAAATCTAACACACACACATAAAAAATCACAACCAATATGTATACCGAACTGAGTAAAAAAGAGAAAACTAACAACCAAATTGTTTTGCAAAGAAGCAAATGTAAATCCCCGATGGAGATGAGATTATGTGAATGGGGAGAGAAAGCATCTACTGCCCGCTTAACCAATAGCCAACTGTTGTTGGAATATGTACGTTAATGAAGAAAATATAAGTTTATTTGTTATGATTAACATCAAGGAAGTACCCATCAGTTACTCAGTCTTAAAGTCGAGAAGGCAAGGCGAAATCATTAGAATTTCCATTGAAACAGTTGCGAATCCCGGTATAACCAACATTCCAAAGTGAGACCAGTGTAAGAAGGGTGAATACCTATATGAACAGTGAATACCGAATGCTAGCAACAATTTCCAATTGTTTTGTAGGTTCGTGTAGAAATGATGAGTTTATGTGTAGAGATGGTAACTGTACATGGATGGATAATTTCTGTGACCACAAAGTAGACTGTGAGGACGGAAGTGACGAGGAATTCTGTGGTAAACTGTTAAAAATAGTTTTCTCTTTACTTATTTTGAAGTTTTATTTGCAAAAAGAAGCAAAGACGAAATAGAGAACATGCCAATCTTTGTCATGTTTTATTATAAATGGTATTTCATGTAAACCATAACATGTTTTTTACATTTATATCAATATTGAAGTAAAAATCTTAAATTAATTCAAGTGCAATTTTTATATTGATATCATTGTTGAATTGAGTTGAACACTAATGTCAAAAAATCATTAATATCAATATTGAAATACTGTTAACGATGATATTTTCGAGTTGTTATAATTTTCGCGTTTTTCGCAAATCTAGGGACTTTGCGAAAATGTCCCCCACGCGAAAATATCCCAACTGCATTCTTACAATGGGGTAGAATATTTATCGTGAAAATTTCCCCCACGCGTAACGTATTGATGTTATAATCGCGAAAATACCCCAGCGAAAATAACCACGTTTACATTATGTGGTCGATGACAATAATCTAAGTGTAGTATCTGCGTATTTCACGACTGTTTTATCAGTGGTACTCTACGCCAAAAAGAGAGGAAAATTAATTTAGATATTGATTATATGTAAAGCGAAATCCTTTATTATTTATACGCCATTAAATATCCTTTTTATTATAGATTTTTCTTCCTATAAACGCTAGTCTTATGTTTTTTGTATGTTTTTTTGTAGATAAACAACACGATTATTGGGGTAAGAATTATTTTTATTCTTTCATCAATATTCTTTTTTTAATAATCTTATCAGAGCAATGAGAGCATGTTGTTCTTCATCCGTCCGTAATTTTTTCATATTCAATTTCTTTCACCCCCCTCCCCCCCCCAAAAAAAACCTTGTGAGTATCATTAATATAATTTTTTTTAAATAACCATACTTCATTGTTAAAGGCAAAGAGGCTCACCAGTAAGCTATTCCCGAAGTATATTCAAGAAGGTATAGATGTGGAATTATTACATTGTATTTTGTATCGTATTATTTTACCGTACTAGTTTCCTCAGATGCATACAATCCATAAAGCACCAATTCATAGCTTGTTTATCCATGTGTTTAAGAGAGCCTTTCTATTTTGCTTACGAAAATTTCCGCTCGCGTCAAAGACGGTCTTCAGAAGTATTGCAAGATACCGTACTGTAGAAGTGGAGTCATTCAGATGTGGATCCTAAAAAACCCAAAAGAACTGTCAGACCATCTCAAATCTCCGACTTGCAACCACATTATAAGGATTAATCTCCGACTTGCAACCACATTATAAGGATTAAATCTCCGACTTGCAACAACATTATAAGGATTTAATCTTTCGATTTTTCCACGCTGTACACCACAATGCCTCATCAAAACTTAAAACTTGGTTGTTTTCCATAATAAATAGATAAATGAAAAAAAAACCTCTTTCGTCCATGTACAAATGTTGCAATCGCTGATATAAATACCATGTTTTAGGACGTTTAGAAACCTATGTACTTAGGTACACTCCAGACTGATTCAGAACACAAGTACGCTGAAGACGACATCATCAAGTTGGCGGAATTTTTGATAGACAATAATTTCGTTGTGGTTGGAAGCCAAATATTCTAACAAACTGTTGAAATTCCAATAGGCACACACTGTGCCCCTCTCCTAGCTGACGTATTCCTTTATTCACACAAGATATAATTCATACAGTCCCTGCTTTCAAACAGCAAAAAGAAGCTAACATCGCACTTCAATTGGACTTACAGATGCATTGATGAGTTACTCTCCGTCAATAATCCAAGCATTCAGGATTATCTTGGTGTCATCTGTCCTAGTGAACTGTAAATCAAAAAATACTTCTATAGATCAGTGACTGCGGTCATTTGAACACCTCTTAGTTTCCCCAACACGAACTTCCCCTTCATGTGCAGAATATTCCCTCTTCGCCTGCCTTTGGCGTATTCATTTCACAAATAAAGCATGATCTAAGTACGAAAACTTCATGTTGAGGGCAAAGAGGCTCTCCGGTAAGCTTCTTGCTTCAGTATTGAGTCTTTGTGGAATACGGAGTTATTTCCCCTTATTGACGGTATCTGACGTAAAACCATTGTGACGTCATGAAAATGGTATGGTAACTTTGATTTTACACCGTCATTTCCCAGATTTTTACGACTGTTTCCATAGAATTTGATGACGTCACAACCAGTCTACGTCAGATACCATCTCAAATGGGAAGTAACTCTGGTTTTCGAAAATAGCGAATATTTTGGGGAACGGCTTGTCACTAAGGAATTTCCATGGTCGCTTCAAAGAAAATATTGCACATATCAAGTTTGTATATCAAGGGTGACGAAGGACATTATTGAGTGCGAGCTTTCCAGATGACCGTAATTTAGATAATTACCGGATTTGAAACGTTTCTATCTGGCGTTCGCGAAGGTGTTGTATGCAGTTCGAGGATGCTCACTCCTTCCGGGCACCTGGTCCTGCCTCCATTTGGATGTTTGCGATTGCTTTGTTTATGGAGACTTACACAATTATGCCATATTCACTCCTGAACTACGATCAATGGTACTTCTTCCCTATTATTCTTTGTTCCGTTTCACCAAAAGCAAAAGAAAAATGATAACCTATTTGAATACTTCTTTCATAGCTGATACAGATATCGACACTCAGATAATCTCAGAATTATCATGAGCGACGTTTCAAGAGGAGTTATATTGTAAGGGCCTGATATACTTTTCTACAGGATTTTTTAAAGAATACAAATGTATGAAGTTTTTGTAGTTTATTTTCGTATTCCTTATCAACTATATTTCTTTTTCTACATATGGTTGTCCAATTGTATGTCATCTAAAGAATGCAGCCTTTACTCTGGGTATAATACAAATACTGTAAACCATCCTTTGTTCGCGGCGTCTTTTATTAAAGAATCCGATAACACTGGCCTATTCGCGGCATTTTATTTTCGCAAGTATTGAGTTGATATTAATAATGTAGCTAAATTGAAACATGTTCGCGGCGTTTAATTTTCGCGACACAAGCAGTCTCGCGAATATCGCGAAAAGAAACCCTCGCGAAATAACGACGGTTTACAGTACATTGTGTGATGTTATTGCTCTCGTTGCCTCCGTCTGTTTTTCCTTTTTATAAGAAAGGAGGGGATCTCCAACAAATACTAGGTTGCAGCACCCACAGCAAAATCCCAAAACACCCATGCAAAAAACACAGAACAGATACCCACAGAAAGAGACGCAAATGGGACAAGGAACACCAACTCACAACATAGAAACATAAAAGACTACACATAAACCAACGAGACCAATGGGTAACCGGTGCCGACTTAGGACGGCCATCTGCCAAGTAAATAGCAGACGGTGTGGTTATCCTGGATTACGTGCGCACAACCCTCTCACTTCTCCAGTTACCTAGAGGTCTCGAAGAACGTACAAATGTGGTGTAAAACAACCTCCTCACTGTAAGATGACGTCACACAAACAAGACCGCGAAACGCAGAGGCCCCAGAGACACAGATGAATATGTAAATGGATATAAAAAGAGGGCATGCGTAATACAGTCCGTGCTCTGCCGGCTGTAGCGAGCTCATGTATGTAATCACCCGAGGAGTTTTTATCTGTGTATGTATTCAGTAGAGAATACTGCAACGTCGTCTTACTGGGTATCTCCTCCTAAGGCCAAAGTAATTCTATATTTTGTTTAACGTCCCAAACTTTTTTTTGAAAGTAACTCTTCCGCCAGGATTGAAAACAATACAAATTGGAGATCAATATGAAGGAATTTTGAAAGGAAGACTGAAAACATAAGAGAAAAATATCGTTCTGAAGTAAAGAAAATAATTCTACCTTTATTTTTTATTTTTCCATGAAATTTGCAATTGATTTTCATTTCATATTTTCATTTTCATTTTCTATTTTTAAGGCATCCAAATGAGCGCTGGAATGGAATGTTTACATAGGCATGATATATATGGAGATAAATTTCGCGGGAAAATGATCGATGTCTCAACTGATGAGAGGAAATGTTTTCGGCCTTGTAAAGGAAGAAAGGGGTACGGAGTGCAATGTCCGGTGTACTCGAACGGTACCATAACGGTTCACCATTGTCATGTGCCTTTCTGTAGTAAGTATTAGTATGTATTATTCTGATGTTTTTGGATTCCATTCACTTGTTATTCCTTATTCTGATATTTTGTTTCCATTAAGATACATAGTTGCAAAACTGAAAAAAATATTTTCAATAATTCTGCATTGCATGCAAGCAGGGGATGCTGACTCTTCCTGTGCACCTGGTCTCATTGTTTATTGGAAGTTCGCTTCTGATCACATGGTGGAATTTTTGTTTATTTGCTTTGATTCCTCTTTGATCATGATTTTGTATGCCCTTCGGTTCATGATTTTCGAATTTCCCATTTTGTTCTCTGTATTGGGATATGTTTCTTCCATGTCTGTCCTTAAGGAGGTATTTAACACTTCGAATGCCAAAACCAATTTATTTCACAGCAAACACTGAATGTTGTGGTTATCCGGCGTACAAACACATAACCCTCTTACCCATCCCTTTACACTGATACTTTCTTTACCATTGTTTAATTGTTACTGATTTATGATTTATTATCTCAATAGACACAAAGGCATCTGATGACAGGGTGGAATGTAATTTTGAAGCATCTTTTTGTGGGTGGAAGGTTAGTTCCAATGCCACAATCAAGCAAAAGATTTCAAAAGGTAAGCATATGATCTAGATCATGTAAAATATTTTGCGATCACAATCAACTATTTTGAAATACTTCTTTTAAAAAATATCTATGAAATTGAGTTTAAAATAGTTGTTTGATTTCGTTCGTTAAGCATTCTGAACTGCATGGGTCTAGGGAATAATTGAATCTGATACAATAGATGTGAGGGGATTTCCAACCAGACCCTGTTGCAGCACCAACAGCAAAACACCCGATGCGAAAACACAATGACTAGCACACGAAGAGACGAAAAAAGAGACATACGACATGTAAACATCAAGCATAAAAGACAACACATAAACCAACGAGACCAATGGGCAACCGGTGCCGACTGTAGCAAATGGTGTGATTATCCTGGATTACATGCATGTACGATCCCTGAAGTTTTGGTTTTTGACGACTTTCGATGTATTTAAGATTACAACCGTCTGCTATTGATATTTAAGATATTGTTTTCATTTTCGTGCGGGAACCTCGACGTCGGCTAATCAAACCAGGGATGCGTACTCCTCTTTGGCACCTGGTCCGACCTATAGCTTTGCTAGGGGTCCGTCGATGCTCTCTTGTGAGTGCTGTTGTGATTATCGTCAGGATCATCTTTAACTATATTGATACACATTATTATAAGATGCTACTTCCTTTGGTATTTTTTTGGACAAAGTATCTTTCACACTCTTTGACCATATTACATTGTTTAAATTGAGGATCACTGACGAGGGTTAAGTACCGAAACGTGCATGTCCGGTCCATGCCGCAAATTCATATGTTCTTAAATGATGCTATTGAATTTGAAGACGTTTAACATTAGAAATTATAATGAGAAAACTTTTTAAAGACTCTCTCTCTCTCTCTCTCTCTCTCTCTCTCTCTCTCTCTCTCTCTCTCTCTCAATTCTTTCCTCTTTAGACATTTCATACATTGATATTTGTCTTATTGTAATAGTTCTTTTCTCTCTTTCTGAAAGAACAAATATTTTCATCCTGATCTTTGGCTTTATGTATGATTTTCATTCATTGATCGAGTCTATTAAATGGAATTTCTTGGTTTTTTTTTCAGATCAAACTGGAATTATTCATATTCTTGCAGAAGGCACAAGTCAGACCATAATGTCGAGTCCATTTTTAGATGTCTCCGATAGTTTTCCCCTGGCATTGAAACTTAACGTCAAAAGGACAAACAACAGTTTCTGGAAGTTTGGGATTACTGGATACTATCTGGAGGATAGATTCCTCAATTGGCAAAACGAAAACTGCTCCGAATGTACAATGAAATCAGCGTTTGTCGGAAAGGTATCACCGTTTTTAATTAATGACGCATAATCGGTATATATAAATGCTTTCATTTAGCCTACTGACAGACACATAACGAAATTCCTTCCATAATGCATTAGAAATAAGTTTCTTTTTCTCATCGATCTAATTGTAAATATATATCCAAAGTGTCCAATACGATACGTAGTACTACGTTACTGTAGCCAGGGCATACATTGAACCTTCAATGCATTTCTTTATCATTTCTTTAATCTTCATGTCGTATTACAATGCCTTACTGTCTAACTGAAGCTTCTGTGGTATGAGGGTTTCACAATCACAGTGTAGGAACGCTCCTGTTCACGACCAGTAACTTGTACTAAGCATATTTGATTGGTACCATACATATACCATAAATACCTTTGAATTTGAATTTTATTTACTAGAATTACTGAACTCTTATCTGAAAGACGCCTAGCTTGCAGAACAAAATCCGTATATTTGGTGATCTGGCATAGCGTATATATTATTTGCATAAAATATCTCTCATATTTTTGTTGTGTATACGTTTTTACTCTCTGGTACACACGATTTCGATAAACTTTGGAAATTGTTATTTGCATATACAGTATGTAGAAATATAAAGAGAAGGGAGGAGATCTCCAACAAGACCCCGTTGCAGAATCAACAGTAAAACACCAAAACACCCGATGCAAAAACACAAAAGACGAGTACAGCACGAGACGGAAAAGAGACACACTACATGTAAACATCAAACACAAAAGACTACACATAAACCGACGAGACCAATGGGTAACCGGTGCCGACTTTGGACGGCCATCTGTCACGCAAGTAGCAAATGGTGTGGTTATCCTGGATTGCGTGCGCACAACCCTCTCACTTCTCCAATTACCCATTATGTCACGTTTACTAAAGTCAAAGTGAGCACGCTACCACGATCAGATAATCGCTTGAATGAACTACGAAACATGTAGTAAACCACGTACTTATACAATCTTCTTGAAATTCTTAAAGAAAACTTACTTTAGGTCGTACTAATTTTTCATTAATAGAAAATACAAAGTAGATCTCATGTATATAGATATCATGTTCCGTTCAAATAACCATTTTGAACGTGGATAATCGAATACTTTCAAATGACTTACAGCGTGTAAAAGTGTTTGATGGCTTGAATGGGAGGCAGTTGTAGTCTGCTATACACATGTGCGTCTGTTTACCAAATCCTGAATGAAGATCAACCTTTTTTTCGTTATTATTTTTTGTTCTTTTTTAATATTTGATAAAGACGGTGTATATATATATATATCATCATATATACACATATCAAAATTACTGTGGATACATATACACATCAATTCGGTTTTCTACGGAGAAAAGTAGGTTATATTAGGGTACCCATTTTATAAGCAATGATTAATCATATCTCGGTAGTGAGGGCATATGTGACTATTGCAACTAGCTAGTTTCTAATATCCAAGCATGATGGACTCGTTTGCGTCAAAATTTTGACAAAAATAGTTGATTCATGGTTTTATCTTGACGAGACCTAGAGTAACTTCACAACTCATACTAAATGTTCGAGCCTTTCTGTTAAGTTATCCCCAAGATTATCATTTAGCTCGCCTTGCTTTCCATTATTTTTGAAAGAAACAAAAAGAAATATCATTGTCATTGATTAAATTTTTTGAATAGAAATAGTCAATTAATTTAACATAAACCAAGACACAATGTTAAATTAATTGATCATATACTTATATAAAAATTCATAAATTTAACAAATTTCACTCAAATACACGTGTTTTCATCCTTACAACTTATATTATGTCATTAATGTGCAAAAGTGACAATGAGGTACATACGTTACTATAATAGTATAGATATGTTTAAAACCGACTGAAGCTTTTCATGCATGATTCTCGTTTTTCGATTTTGTATTAATCTGAACCATATTCTTAAAACATATATTGATTCTGTGGATGTATTGTATATATGACAAATATGGATAATGACCATATCCCTGTATACAGCACAAAATCGATAATTCAGAAAATCAGAAACCGAAGGCATACAAAATCAGGATAAAAAAGGAACCAAAGCAAACAAACAAAAACCTCCACCACATGAAAAGAAGCGAACTCCCGATATGTTCGTTGCAATTTGAATTGAAAATTATTACAGTTTAAACTTATTGTGAATTTAAAACAACCTAGAGTCCATTCAGGCCCATAAGATTAAACTTTCAATAGAAAACTACACATGATTGCCTTTCCTTATTTATTCTGTTATCACATTATTTCATGAATTGTTAAAAGTAATGTACATTTCATTCTTAAAAAATGATGTCATGTCATCAACTTTGCGCTTCTCTCATTTTGGAAGTGTTGATTTGGTGTGGAGGAAATTTTGCACGCTTATCCTTGAATCCTTGAAGAAAATAAATTTATCAACATCGGCTGCGTGTAAGAAAACATAATTTTTCAGGTAGTTTTGCACATTATTAGTGAGAAAGGGTAAAACAGTTCTGTGTTTAACGTCTTTAAATTCAATAGCATCATTTAAAACCTGATAAGTTTACAGCATGGACCAGACACGCACGTTTCGGGTACTAAACCCTCGTCAGTGATCCTCATATCTAAATAATGTAATATGGCCAAAAATATGAAAATTATTATGTCCAAAAATGTACCAAAAGACGTAGCAGAATGGGTGGGATATGATGCGACAGGATCCACGTTTTAGAAATTTCAAGAAAATTTCTAACAGAAAATTTCAAATGCGTTGAAGAGACAGACGATCAACCATATTTGATCGAACTTGGCTCTGTGTGTTCAGAAGGATGCTCAGTTGCGACGGATGAGTTTGACGTTTCGCTTTTCTTAAATAAGAATCGACAATTGCAATAATGGCAGCATTATTAGTCTTCTTTTCCTGCGTGTCTCTTCAATGTGGATAATGTAATAGTGAAATGGAAATTTGTATTTCTGTGTATCGTTCGTAGCTTTTTCGCAGTGCCGAAGTAATTTACAAATATATCCCTGGTTAATTAGATCCTTTGCCCTCCGAGCAAAGTAGTGCCTCTTAAGGTATTATATGTTACTGAAATACTTTGTTATGACTATGAAATATTCATATTTCCGAGGCAGGCCGATGTTAGCCGATGTTGGACGAAGTTTAGGCTACACATCATTTAAACCGAATTTTATGGTGAAAAATAGAAATGTCAAAAACTAATTATTGCTTCTTATAAGCTGTCATTTTATTGATAAAGTTACTGGTTTCTTGATTCTTATTATACATACCTTAAAAATTGCGAGATGAGTACACAATACGTATTTGATAAAGGAATGTTGTTTTTGTCATCGCATGTTAATTTCGTGTTAAATTATTTTCCGTACATCTTCTCTTTTTGTTTAACACCTTAGATGTATGCGGGTCTAAATTGTGATGTTGCCATGAGTGAAAAAAATTACGGTGTGAGCAAAACGATACACGAATTTCTGTTATGTACACCATAGAAGATGTACCATTTGTAGTACAGGAGTCAGAGATCCAGGGGAATATGACATAATTATGTAAGTCTCCATTAACACGGCAATCGCAAACCCCAAATGGAGGTAGGAACAGGTGCCCGGCAGGAGTGAGCGTCCTCTGACTGCATGTAACACCCGGCATGAATGCGAAATTGAAACGTGTCAAATCCGGTAATGTCCAAATAGGTAAAATGTTGGTTGGAAGGTCGTACTCAATAATTTCCTCAATCGTCTTTTATACGCAAATGTCGAAATGTGCAATTAGTTCTGTGTAGCGACATATTAAAAGCCGTTACCCTAAATAACCTAAATAAACAGCTTACTGGCGGGTATCTTTGTCCTCGACATGAAGTTTTCCTACTCAGAACATGCTCACGAATAGCGTATTAGTTGCCAAGAATACGCTATAGGCAGGCGAAAAGGGAAAGTTGTTGCACATGAAGAACACGTTTGTGATGGTGAAATTAAAATCTTTACGTTTGTCATAAAGAGAGGTGTTCAAATAACCGTTGTCAATGATCAATAGTTGTATGTTTAGTAGTAATCACAAACAATGCTTCATAGCTTTTCTTACGGATAGACTACTGCAGAGAACAATTTATTATATTGAGTGCTTCTTCTTATTCATCTTTAAATTCAGATCACTGTAATATTCTGGACGCATGGTGCCGGTCGACATGAAGTAGAATTGGTGATCTCTTCAATTTCCAAAGATGATCAAGTTGGTGTACCTCCATGGGTAAGTTTACATAGGCAATAGGCTTTTTATCCACATAAGTCAAATTGATGTTTCATTTCAGCTATTATTTTCGAAAGGTGCCATATGAGTTTTTTTAGGTAGAGTATCCCTCATGTTAGAATTGTTGGTAATTTATGCTTGGATACTCTATTTTTTCTCATCAGAATATTGTTCATACTATCAAACTAATATGAATTTTGGAAAATGTACTAATACAGTAACATTTTAACACCTCTAAAAAGAAAATTTTCTTACTTTTTCCATAGGGTACAATGTTTAAGTTAAAACGGCTAAATTTCTTGGCATAGTCATGAAACCACATAATTTATTATATTTTGTTTGTATATCAGGTTTAAATGAAAATATTATAAAAGTTATTAAGGAAAAATTAGCATTTTTGAGACCTTGAAAAATTGAGACCTGAGGGATGCTCTACCTTAGTATTAAAGAGAACCAATTCAAGCTTTTTAGGCGCAAGGAGGGGACAGGATGACTTTTGCCAGTTGTAATAGTTTCTGCTGCATTTTTGTCAGGGTCAGAACATTTTCCGCGACCCAGGGTCGAATTATTTTATTCTTTGAATCAAAAGTGATTACATGATCAAGAAAACATTTCACCGATCCTTCCGTATGGAATAGCATCGCTAATCTCTCAACACTTGTCACTCAATTCTGATTGGTTATGAACATTGTCCGTCTGAATGGTTTTTATATACCCATTCTCGTTTTGTTTATATACTGTTATGCAACAATCAAAGAAAGTTTTTCCTGAATGTTACGTCTATCGGACCTTGTTTCGTTAATGTACTACCAACAAGATTTGAACACTAGTACATGTACTCACAAGGAGGGAGGGGATCTCCAACCAGACCTAGTTGCAGTGCCAACAGCAAAACACCAAAACACCCGATGCCAAAACACAGAGTAGACGAGCTCAACAAGAGACGGAAAAGAGATATACGACATAGAAACATTACAAACACAAAAAACAACGCATAAATCAACGAGACCAATGGTTAACCATTGCCCACTTAGCTACGCAAGTAGCAAATGATGTGTTTATCCGGATTACGTGCACATAAGCTTCCACTTTTCCAGTTCATACAAGGTACAAGTATTCGAAACTGTAAAGTCTGCTGATATTCCCAAAAAGACTTACAATTTCGGTGGAGATGGGACAGTTTGAGCTCTTTTTTTTTAATCTTTTTTATTTTTGTAATAATCAGTCAATAGGTTCTCAGTTTAAGGTGTGTGTTAACTGTCTAAACATACATGTATAAAAGTAAACGAAATGTTCCAAATCCCCGATTAATGAGTCACCTCATCAAATTTTGGGAAATGAAGCACTAAAATCCAAGCTTATTTGGAAATCAAACTTCATTACCGCATGCCAAACGAACAAAAAGATAGAAAATGTTTTTGAAAGGAAAAAATTTTGCCCCCTGCCTGACCTTGGGTCAAGGTAATATGAAATCATTAAGCAAAAACTAATTGAAACATGACACCGACTGGGTAATTATATCGTTCGAGGTTTTTGACAGAGACAAAAGCAATAGGTATCCTTCCGTTGAAAGATATATATACCCTCAGTTGCTCCGAAGAAGATGAAAATAAAGTGAATACTCCCCATGTGTTGTTTTTATATATAAGAAATGATTTCTTTAAACATGTTAAAATTGGAAAAAAAAAATCTTAATCTCCGTGTAGGATGAGTATTTCAAAAATCCGTTAATAAGTATAATGTGTGAAATATTTTAAATTTAGTAGATGAGCAAACGCAATGCCTTTCTTACATTATTCAAGCGATACTAGAAAAAAAAATTGACATATGCAATACTAATTAATTCATATTGTTTTCAAACTCTTACATCAGGCTTGCAAATGGAATGAGATAAATTGTGACGGACTTTGTAAATCCCTGGCTATTGTCAATGACGGTATACGTGAATGCTCCCTGTATGGAACTGACGAGTACAGTAAGTCCAAAAAAACATAATTCAGTAAATGAATGAACATCAAAGAAGTACCTATCAGCTATTCAGTCTCAAGTCGAGAAGGCAAGGCAAGAATTCCCATTGGATCGGTTGCTAACCTCGGAATGAATAATATTCCGAAGTGAGACGAGGTACCCGGGGAGAATAAGCGTCTCCTGATTGCATACAACACCCTGAATGAATGTGAAACAGACAATAAAAATCAGAACATGATAATCAAAGGGCCTACAATATTATGGAAAATACAAATCTTAACAAAACTATTGAAATATTATTCAAACGAGCAAAAGTGAATCCACAATTAAGATAAGAGCAGGTGCCCGGGAAGACTAACCATCACCAGCATGTTTGCAACACTAACCTATTTGTCAATTCGGTGTTATACGTGTAATAGTATGGATTGTATCTGTTACTGACCCTTTCGACTTCATGTGCTCATTTTGCGCCCTCAAATATGAAACGATAAGTTCACAATCATGTTAATTTTCAATTGTTTAAAAAAATATAGGCTTGCGAGAATGGCATATCGCTGTCTAAAATGAGAGGTATCTGATGTTTAAGTTGAAATCGTAACGATTGTCGTAGACAAAATGACTCAAAATACAATATGACGTCAGTATACACCAATCACTTACATATTGTGAACAAAAAATACGGAAGTGTTCCAACTCTTTATATTCTTGATGAGATTTTCAAACCAATTTTAATGCACCAGACAGGTGTTTCGGATTGTAAAATCCTCATCAGTGATGCTTCCAGCCGAAGTGATTTTCAGACAAAGCCAAAATTCATTGTAGTAGCGCCTTCTGGTTTTATTTTTTAGAATTTCAATTTCTGCAATGACATTTTGCTTGCAGTTCCATTCTTTTATTCTTTTTTGCTCTTTGTACAACTTATGTATTAATAAAGCTAAAATTTGTTCTATACATAATATGAGTCTACGAAGATATCAAACACAGATCTCCTATTTCACAATGAAGTAAATTCCTCCATATGTGTCGAGGAAGAGTAAGCATCTCCAGCTTATTCTTTTTTAATTACAGATTTTCCACCATGTGATAGTAACGAGATACGCTGTAATTCTGGTAAATGTATCCCTGTTTCATTTCCGTCATCTTTGAAAGCTCAGTGTTTGAGCAACCAGACCGAATTTCCCTTTGAAACATCAGCGAATGAATGTCCATCAGCCTATCTTTGCAAACAGGCCGATGTGTTCGAAAAACCTATATATCTGCGTCAAGATCACATATGTGATGGTATCCCACACTGTCCACACTGGGATGATGAAGCAAACTGTCCGATCCAAAATTGTCCGGATGGCTGTATCAGCTGTTCGAATCACGTGTTTGTTTGTGATCCGATCGCTTTGCCAGATGTACCAAATCAAGCATATGGTGTTGACTTTTCAGGATATAATTTCAGTATATCGGAATTTTGCATGAAGCAGTGGTCATCTTTAACGTTTCTGAACATATCGAATTGTGGGTTGTCGGATATATCGTGCCTTTCAGCATTTCCGTTACTAAAATTGGTGGATGCGTCATACAATAATATCGAATATGGCTTCCTTCGCGAGAATGGAGAAGCTAGATTTATTTTCAATGGAAATCCTATCAAACGGATGACTTATAGCAGGACTTATGAACTTTCACTGACAAATGCGGGTATACAAACACTTAATTGGTATTTTGATGTTAGAAACTATCTTAAGACTATATATGTCAATTTACCTGTTGTAGGTAGACCATACCATAGATATTTCTATTGCATGATACATAAAATCGATCTAGGTAGAAATGAGATAGAATCTCCCGAATTTCTTACGATTTGTCGACATTACCTAGACATTGTTGATCTATCAAACAATCTCATTACAAACCTGACGGAGAGATCATTTCAAGGGATTTATAACATGAAGGAATTAAATTTAGCAGGCAATTATCTATCAGTCATATCATCAGAGATTTTTTCGAGAAGCTTTAAGCTGCAGAATTTGAATCTAATAAACAACAAAATTACAACTATTGGAAACAGGGCCTTTCAAAGAAACGTGAAACTCCGAAAACTTCATCTAGGACACAATCGATTGACACTCATCCATAGAACGTGTTTTATTTACCTCTTCCGACTTGAAATTCTATCTGTTGAGAATAATGAAGTCGAAGGTATAGAAGAGGACTCCTTTAGACATCTCATCTCGTTGGAGGTACTTGATATATCGAGGAATAATATAAAACATCTGTCGAATGGTTTGTTTCGTAACATGGTAGCCCTAAAAAACTTGAACCTGAAAGGAAATGATATTGCCGCCTATGAAGATATGTTCTATGGCCTTGCTATCTTATCGGAATTGAAAGCTGATACATTTACGTTGTGCTGTGCTCGACCAAAAAGTGTAAACTTTGAAAACTGCGTTGCTCCAAGGATAAAAATGTCCTCGTGTAAATACTTGTTAAGAACTAAGTTTCTGTCACCATTTATCTGGGTGTTGATTTTCGTGATTATTGCAAGTAATATCGTGATTTTTCGACGTCGATACAGGAACCACAAAAATCAATGCACAAACATGAACGCAAATTTTCTTCTTCATATGTCTATAGTTGACTTCATATTCGGACTCTGCATATTTGCAATCGCAACCAAAGATGTCGAGAGCAGAGGATTCTATTGGCTAGGACATAATGAATGGACAAAAAGTATCTTTTGTGAAAGTATTCGATTTATATCTCTTTTGTGTATTGCTGCATCTAACATTTTCTCCTTATATACGATTTTGATGTCATCAGTTAGGAAACAACTCGCTCTCAGTCGAAACAGCCATTTTCATTGGCTAATCTTATGGATCGGAAGCCTCGTTCTCACCATTGTAGGTTTCATGCTGAATAAATATATGATTTACGACTCTTCAGCATATCATCACATATGCTTAATGGTACCTATACAAAATCGAACACTTTCTGATGACACCTGGAACATGACCTTTACAGGCTTCCATGCATTATACATTGCATTAGTATTACTAGCTTCGTCGCTGATGACTGTAAAGCAAATGAGGTCTGGACAGAGCATAAAGTCCAATAAAGTAGTGTCTCTTACCATTCTCACAATAAGCATTAGAAATATATTCACCTGTATTAGAGGTAACTGACTTTAGAGAATTCTTCATTTAATATATGTTTAGTGGGAATTTTAATCAAATCTTTACAAAATTCATTAAATAAGATTTAATAGATGAATAATATTTCTCCCTATAGAAGGTATGTAATTTCTTTGGCAAATGTTAATTACCCTTATCGAGAATATTGTACCAGATAGATATAGTATACTTGTATTGTTTCAGTTAGGTTATTATTATTGTACTATTTTTTGTCAACATGCTTCATTGCAATGGCGGGCGTGATGGTACCAGAAGAACTTGAGCTTTTGTCAATAGTTATCTATCCTGTGAACAGTACGGTGGACTGTCTACTACAATTATTTGGCAGACCTCCTTCAGGTTTGGTATAGTTTTTTTAAGTACTTTAACCGATTTTGACAGATTTTCATGGAGCTGATGCGACGGGTGTTGCATGCAATCAAGAGACGCTGACTCTCCCCGGGCACTTGTTGTTCATTCCGGGGTTCGCAACCATGTCAATGGGAATTCTCACGATTTTGCCTTGCCTTCTCGACTTTGAGACTGAATAACGGTTGGGTACTTCTTTGATGTTTATATTTGCGGAAAGTATACGAGCAGATGAAATAAAGGAATCTACATGATAGGGTATATTTTGTTCCCCTAAATGAATTTCCAAACTCTTCATCTATGACAAATTATTGGCATAGAAGATCCTTTTGCTATTTCTCGCCAATTTGTTGAAATCAGACGTCAATTTGCATAATTTCATGCAGTTTTTGTTAAAGGAAATACCTAGCGCACTCTTGAGCAAGATTATCATTCTAAACATGAATACATAACAGAAAGTAGGAAATTTCCAACAACACTTGGCTGCATCACCCACATCATAACAGCAAAACACCCTCATCCAAAAACATACTAGACATGCACAACAAGAAACCAAAAAAAAAAGGGGGACAAGGAACAACAATATTACGGAAGTGTTCCAATTCTATAGCTTCCGAAGAAAATTCCAAACCGATTTATTATGCAGCAGACACGTGTTTGGAATATTAAATCCTCATCAGTGATGCTTCCATCCAAAGTAATTTTAGACACAGCCAGAATACATTTTAGTAGCGTCCTCTGGTAATATTTTTAGAAATTAAATTTGTGCAATTTGCAGAGAGTGCGCCGCTCCAACTTTCCTGTAGGGTCGATTCAGTAGCATATCCAAATAAAATCTAGATTCAAAATAGCATAGGAAGTATGGTGTTAAGATGTTTACCTCCTTCGAAACCTAATTTCGATTACGTTTTTGAATGAAATGACAAGTTTTCGAAGTAGCAAAATAATATGTATGACGTCAAATTGATAAAATGCCAAAACAACGCTTCTGTCAGGAGACAGGGCTGGAAAGAAGCACTTACTACTCTAAAGAAACATCCATATCACGTGGAACGATTTTAACTGCTCCACACTGCAACAGGAAATAAATGTTTATTTAATGATACGGACGTGTTCCAACTCTATACCTTCCGAAAAAAAAAATCAAACCAATCTATTATGCACCAAGTACAACATGAAAACATTAAATACGAAAGACTTCACTGAAACAAACGAGACCAATGGGAAATCGGTGCCGATTGAGAATGGAAATCTGCCATGCCCCTAGCAAATGATGTGGTTATCAGGATTGCGTGCGCATTAACCTCACAGTTCTTCAGAGGTCTCAAATAACGCACAATTGTAGTGATGAATAATATCCTGACTTGAAAATTGCCATACTAACAACACGCAGCGACAAAGGAAACACACAGATGGATATTTAATATATATAATAATGGATATAAAACAGAGTGAACGAAAGACAGTCCGTGCGCTACCGGCTGTAGTGAGTTGATGCATTTTATCATGTTTGGTTTTCTTTCGCTGATTTTAAATTATACTATAATTTGACGTAACGGTTATGAAAAATACATGTACTTTAAGCTTATTATGACGTCATCAACTATACGATAACATGGATGTTCATATGGTATTTTGTTTAAAAGACTGCAAATATGGATTATTACCATATTCCAATACATAATACAAAATCGATAATTCAGAATATCATAAACCGAAGGCATACGAAATCAGGATAAAACAGGAACCAAAGCAAACAAATAAACATCCTCACCACATAAAAAGAAGGAAACTCCCAATATGGGATTGAAACCAGGTGTCCAGGAAGAGTATCTCCTGCTTGCATTTAAAATTAAAATCGACTCAAATTAGTACAGAAACACTATAATTTAAGATTTAAATTTTCCCGTCTTTATCAAAGAAATACGAAACATCTCGGAACACAACTGCTGCGACGGAAGTTTAATGTAAACAGGAGACGCTAACTATCACCAGGCACCAGGTCTCACTTCGCAATATTCACAACATTTCCAATGGAAACTCTAATAACTTTTCCTTACCTTCTTGACTTTGAAACTGAACAACTGATGATTACTTCTTTGATGATGACATTAAAGCAGATGAAATAGAAATGAGGTTAACTTGTATCCCTTAATAGCTTAATTTATCATTTTCTAGCTTACTCAGTAGGGTTTTTTTTCTCTATGGATGTAACAAAATATTGCTGAAACAACCGTTTATGACGCAGGATACAGCAAAATTCAGACTCTGGTCCACGTTGCCAATTTATTTGTTCTTAAATGATGCTATTCAATTTGAAGACGTTTACAATTAGTCCTGTGAGTACACAAAACCGGGTAAACCGAACACTCTTATTTCTCTTCCAGATTACATATATATTATCAAGGAAGTCATGCCTCGGGCCGTTCCCTCTGAAGGTCTAAGTAAAAAATCTGAAAGAATGATGATAATTACCCTACCTAATTCAAAATCAAAAGATAGGTCGAAATCTAGGAAAACCAAAGGTAAGTGTGAACTCAAACCTTCCGCGAAATAACACTATAATACTCTATAAAGATCCGTATCTATCAAAGAAAATATCAAGGTTGGTTTACCTTGTGCGTAACGAAATTAAAAGAAGACATACAAATGTTTGACTTGCTTAAAAAGAAAAATTCTGCAGTGTTAATAGTGTTTTAAGTTAACAGGAAATACTTACTTTTCCCGAGCACCTGAGTATCTTCATGTGGGAATTCACATTTGCTCATTTGTAAAATGTTCTAGATGATTTTTTTTTTCAATATTGTATGTCCATTGCTTACGATTCTTGTGGGTTATTATTTAGTTTTATTGTTGACTTTCACTCAGTAGTTTTGATAATTTATCAGGATAACATTTGTTGAATTTTATTGTTTAATAATTTAGTAAAACAAAGGAGGGGATCTCCAATGACACCAGGCTGCAGCACCCACAGCAAAACCCCAAAACATCCAATGCAAAAACACAAATCAGACAACAGAAAGAGACGCATAAGGGACAAGGAACGTAAACGCACAACACAGAAACATCAAACACAAAGGACTACACATAAACCAACGAGACCAATGGGCAAACGGTGCCGACTTAGGACGGCCACCTGCCACGGAAATAGCAGAAGGTGTGTTCATCCTGGATTACGTGCGCACAACCCTCCCACTTTTCCGATTACCCAAATTCAAAGTCCTGGAATGATATAAGATTGGAAATAAGCGTCTTTAAAATTTTAATCTTATATAAAAGACAGCAATAACTTTTAACTGTCAAAAAGTATTTTATTACAATTTATAATGGATTTAGATTAATCCACCAATGCTGTTTCACTCCTGCAACAAATACTTTATTTCTTTCAGATTTTTCTTAATTAACTTCATAGTTTTTTTTTTAATTTTGATCTCGATTTGTAATTTTGGTTGAAGACGTACATTAAATTTCATAGAATATGAATAGAAAAAAAGAGTTAAGTTCAGTATCTGAAATTTCTTATTGTTTAATAATAGAAACAAAATTCAAAAGATTGGAGATAATAAACATATTGTTCTTCTGAAAATGAAATTAAGAATCATCCCCCCCCCCTTAGTTAACCATGGTTTGAGACAAAGAAAATAGAATTAAAAAATTAATAAATAATGGAGAGATCAACAATTAGTGAATAAATTTCAAAACAAAACCCAAAATCAGATTCCGGAAATCACAACCAAAAAACTTACAAATTCTTGAAAAAATAAACAAAATATAAAAGATGAAAATTATTTTTAAAATTTGAGAAGTGACACATCTACTGAAGAGGATACAATTTGTGTAGAAATTTTTCCAATCGGAAGATATCAATTGATATGAAATAATCGTTATTCTTTATTCTTGAAACAGACGTACAGGTCCAGTTCTCTGACCACTCTGGATGGAAATATCGATCTGAAAGTGTAAAGGTTGTAAGACATGTAAGTATTCTGTACAGACATGGCTAATTAATTTTATGATAACTTTGATATATGTATTCGGAGGTCAGTTGTGACCATTTGATCATCTTTATTGTGTATACATTCCTACTGTTATAATGGAAGGGTAAATAAAAACAAAGATTACCGATAATTATTCTTCAATTTTGCTCTACTCTTGTTTTCCATCACAAATGTATTTAGTCCTTGTTTCAATGAGATGAACTGTCATTTTCAATATTGCGGAAGTGTTCCAACTCTATACCTTCTTGAAGAAAAGTTCAAACCAATGTTCATACACAAGTCACGTGCTTCTAGTTCACCTCAGAGGAAAACGTGTTTACAAACATGCCACTTAAATTTCAATATTGTGCAAAGTTGGTAATGTGTTCAGTGTTGCAAAATGTAAGAATAAAAGAAAGTATATAAAGGGTCATTTTAACGTAAAACTGTCCTGTAAATGTGTGACATCTATTAGAATCCGGAGGATCGCCTCTTGGATCCCCACTAAGGCTTCCCCTGGAACGGTTGGGGCCTTAGAGCGACCCTCTTATACCCCCTCCCTGACTAAATGTGCTTTCACAAGAAAGTACTCCGACTACGTACCTGAACTCTGTTACCAGAGAGCATCCTTCTAGACAGATACTATATAGTATATCTAAATGCGCTGCATCAAACATACATGTTTCGAATGATAAATCATCCACAGTGTTTCATCATCATATTTTTTGCTTTTTCGGAAACTTTCCATTTCATCGAAAATATCATCGAAATTAAAAATTAAAACATCTTCATGATCTTAGCGCCATCTCTCCAATGCTATTTTGAACATAGATTTTATTTCGATATGCTGCTAAATCGACCCTACAGGAAATTAAAAAATTCCTGTAGGTCGATTCAGTTGCATATCAAAATAAAATCTATGCTTAAAATAGCATTTGAGGGATGGTGCTAAGATGTTATTCTACTATAATTTCGATTATATTTTTTCGGTGAAATGGCAAGTTTCCGAAATAGCAAAAAATATATATAATGTCACATTGATAAAGGGCCGAAACAAAACTTCTTTCAGGAGACAGAGCTGGGAAGAAGTAATTAATACACTTGACAAACATCAAGTCACGGGGAACGATTTCAACTGCTCCACACTGCAACAAGAAATAAGTGTTTATATTAATAATTCGGAAGGGTTCCAACTCGATACCTTCTTGAAGAAAATTTCCAACTAATTTTCATGTACCAGACACGTGTTTGGAATATTTCATTCTCATCAGTGATGCTTCCAGCCAAAGTACTTTTTAATAAGCAGCCTAAATTAATTTCACTACCATGACTTATGTGTTGTCTTTTATGTTCGATGTTTGATGTCTCCTTGTCTCTTGCTGTATATGTCTTCTCTGTGTTTTCACTTGGGGTGTTTGGTGTGTTGCTGTTGGTGCTGCAACCAAGTTTTGTTGGAGATCCCCTCTTTTCTTACATTTCGAATGACTTTATATTATAGGTGATTCTGTGTGATGCGCCTCCATACCAATCGGACGGAGCGAATACGGAGCTTGCAGTGGAGATCTTGGGATTGAATTGCGGACGATATGGAAAGAGCAGTGTTAATTATAAACAAGATACAACTCAGTTAACAAAATTTACCATCGAGTAACAATGCTAATTGTTTTTTCTTAAACCAATCTGTTCTTTTTCATATTATATATGTATTAATAGAATGTATCTTGTTTTAACTCTAGTTTATCTAATATCGTGTTTCGTGAAATCATATATGAAGAAAATTGATGTAGTCACCATTCGTTACACATTACGTGAACAATCTGTATTTTCAATGAAAATTTATAAAATATGGGAGGTAAGCACCATTGTACCTACTTTCCAATAAATTTTGGAGACTTACTTTATTCTGAGTATTATTAACTGACCTTAATTTATGCTCTCCAATCATGTGAATGGAAATGCCATTGATATTATATGCAACTTTTCTCATCTTCCAGGGAAAATAATCATAACTTTTCAACAATTGTTTAAGAATAAAACGCAAGATTGAGACGGACAATTTTGTATCCCTTACGCGCTCATCAAAATCAATTAATGAACTCATTATCACATGCAGATAAAAGTTTATTGCGATGCAATGATATATACATGTAGCCTTACTTCTAAAAGCCTTGTTACACGATGAGATTTGTCGCAACATCTTGGTGTAGAATTTGTCGTTTGCGTCACGTGTAACCTCAATAAGAGTAGAATAGGATTGATGGGAGTTTCAAAAGACGTGTATAATTTTAGGTTTATGTTTTACGTTTTGAATTGTTACATTAAACATAAATAAATGACGAGTCTAAGTGGATGGAAAGTACACTTACATCAATGAGAATTAATTAAAGTATTCTGAAGGGTTACAAAAATCAAGTGATGCTTTAATTTGCAAGTAAGATACTCGTTCAGGTTTATATTGCACAACGGCTGAATTCATCTTTGAGGAAGTTCTTCGGTCGCTACGAGGATATAATAAAAGCATATTAGATCCCCCTTTCTAGAATGATCAATGACATTCTGGATTGTGATTGAATGGCTGTCATCATCACCAAACAAGACTTACCTGATGTGTACACCAATATGTACATCGAGACAATCACCAAATTTGAAAAGTTTCCATGGAGCTATTGCAATAGGTGTTGTATGCAATCAGGAGACGCTGACTCTCCCCGGGCACCTGGTCTCACTTTGGAATTCTATACATTCCTAGGTTTGCAACCGTTCCTTTGGAAAATCTAAAGATTTTGCCTTGCCTTCTCGACTTTGAGACTGCATAACTGACCGGTACTTTTTTTAATATGGATTCTCTGTAAAAACTTAAAAATTCAGACATGTTTGGCCACGAAATGTCTCAGATTTTGGATATTTTTGTGAACAAGGTGTATATGATGTCCTCAGGGCGAAATGACCCTCCATTTTTTTCTCTGAAGTTCCGTTGCCATGGTAACCAAGGTTTTGTATTTAAACCCCTTTAAACGAGGTATTTTTATGCATCCCGTAAGTAATTTCCTGAATATATTATTTAAATCCTCTTAAGTTAATATAATTTGATTATTCAATGCTCCTTCTTACTGTATGTCATGAAAATTTGTTTCAATTTCAAGGAAAATTGCTTATTCAAAATTTGCCATTTTCGGCCAAATTAGGCCTGATTTTACCTATATTTCACTTACTATTGACATGAGTGATACATGTAATGCAGTTGCACATGATTTGAATTACAGTTGCTTATTTCCTGAATAGAACTATCCTAAGATTTATGGGAATCGAAAGAAATTTATGTAGAATTAACATTTGTTTGTTAATATGCCTTTGAAAAAGGTTACTATGGCAACATTTGGTACGAAGGTGTAAATACCTGTCATATGTAAAAAGCTAATTTCTAAAGATCTATGCCTTTTATCGTTACAAAACTTGGTATGTAATGTATTAAAGACCATTTGATGCTATCATGACCTTGTGAAAATGTCAAGGTCATTTGCTCAATTTTCAAGGTCATTGAAAAATATTTGCTATTTTCAAACCACATTTTGCGATTTTTCAATAAAAGGATGCATGATTAACAGTAAATGGTATGGAACTTTGGTAAAAAAAATCAAATAGAGGTGGAAATATGAAAAATGTATTATTTGTAGGGATAAGTATCAAAATTGTCAAAGTCCATTGAAGAATCAAATAAATTTCACATAGTTTACGAGAAAAATCTAGAAAATCTCATTTTTAGGCTCTTATTGAAAGAATGTCATTTATAAAAGTGAAATACAATTTAACAAAACTGTGATGAACTCTACTTCTTTTGATAGGTTGTTCAACTGTAAATATTCAAAATCAAAATGTCTAATGAGACAAGTTAGAGAAAGCAATTCAAAATAATTGGAAATCCTGATTTTTGTGTAAATTTGAGTAAAAATTAGAAATGACCTTGAACTTTGGGCAGATGACCTTGAAATAATTTAAAGGTCAAGTGATATGATAAATGTAATTTGTATACAGGTATGCGATTTCATAATCATAGGACTCACAAATGGGGGAAAACAATGTTTTTAAATATGCTGAATACGGAAATATTGATTCCAAGTTGCTATAGCAACGGTTTTTGATTAGTATCTATGACAAAATGTTGAGTTTCACCATAAATTTTGATTTTTGATTTTTCCAGCAATGGACATTAATTCTGTCAAGGTGACATCAAATACCCAAAACATGTGCCAAATAATGGTTTTCAACCTTCAAAATAGTCAAAAACAAGTCAAAAATTACCCTAAAAAATATACCCTATTTTTGCTTATTTTTCCCATATATTGACTGAATTTCAATAACTACCTTATCGCCCCCTTCCCAAAATTAGTTTTTCATTTAAGAGTTGAACTTACAAAGAAAAGATTTTGTATTCATAAAGCAAGTTTTAACTATGGTTTCCACGGCTACACAATGCCACAATATGTCTTATTTCTCACATATATGAGGGTGTCAAACAGATGGACCCCGTTACCATGACAACCGTGGTTCAAATATAACAATATCGTTTGTTTGTTTTCATTGTTTTTACATTAAGTATGTCACCTGAAAGAAGCTTTGTTTTGGCCTTTTATCAATGTGACATCATATATATTTTTTGCTATTTCGGAAACTAGCCATTTCACCGATAAATATCATCGAAATCAAAGGAGTTTAACATCTTAGCACCATCCCTCCAATGCTATTTTGAACATAGATTTTATTTGGATATGCTACCGAATCGACCCTACAGGAAATTTGGAGCCGAGCACTCTCTGTAATGTAAATGTAAAAATCTAACTTAAAAAAATTAAGAGGGCGCTACTGAAATTATTTTTGATGGCTCCGCTGAAAGCATCACTGATGAGAATTTAATATTCGAAACACGTGTCTGGTGCATGTAAACTGGTTTGGAATTTTCTTCAAGAAGGTAGAGAGTTGGAACCCCTCGACATTACTACAGAAAGTTTCATCAAGATCCACGACATGCCGTGGTCAGCTGTTTCATGGTTTAACAGAGAATCCATATTTAATATTTATCTGAAATGGTGAATGTCAAGTTTTAGTCGCAATTTTCCTTCCCAAATGTTATATTTATTCAATATTTGAATGATTTTAAAAAATCACCTTCGTTTGTTTTGTTTCATATTGAAATGGATTTTTCTTTCAAAACAGATGGGATATTATATTCAAAACTTAGTAATTTGGTCATATGAAGACGAATGTGTCCCAACAATCCAAACACCCTCTACTTGATAGGCGCATGAAAAAAATTTTTGTCAAGGAAGTTCTCTCTCGTTTCAGGATTGGAGCTTTTTTAATTAACCCAGAATGGAAAAACCAAAATCCTGAGCAACAAGCAATCACATATAACAGCTTTTTAACATAAACAAAATTGAATTCCGTTCATGGCGGAAATTGAAACTTGTGTCAAAACCCTATCTGTTTCTCTATTTCATTACACGTGGGGATGTAAAGGTACAATTGGTATAATATTGCCTGTATTATTCTAATTGTATACAAAATGTAAGTGATTAACTAGTATAAATAGCAATGAAGAAAGACCGGGTAAGTTATATGATTGCTTGTGTTTCTGTATTGTAGCACTTAAAATCACAATTGCTTTTTTTTTTTACAATAGTACCATTAATAATCTTAGAAATTTGATCGGTATATTTGTGGCCAATGTCTGAACACCTTTTAAGGTTAGGGTTGCAACTACAGGGAAATAACTCTATTTTCGTATCACGTTATATTTGAAACCGAAAAAGCAATAATTAGTGCATCATATGATAAATCCTTGGAATTCCATTGGTTGAGCACGCGGGGACTATGAGAGAATAGTGCCCGGCGACCAGGCAGTATTATTGCTTTTTGCTTTACAGAGTTACGTCGCTTGGAGAGTAAAGCGCTATATATAGATGTCGCCTCTTCCTTGTCATAAATACTCTTTTCTTTTAAAATTGCTGTTGAAGTCATGTGATGCACTTAAGCTATTAATGTCCGTTGTGCGGGTACAGACGGTCGGGCACTAATCTTTCCCAAAGCAATACTTTAAGAGAATAGTACCCACACAAACGATTTTTAATAGGTAAATGATATAACCTCAGTTTGTCACAGTATTTCAGAAAAAAATAATACTCCTTGACATTTTCATCGCTGAAAGAGTATTTTCTTTTTTGGGGGGGGGGGGGTGGGATGTAATTTTCTCAATAATAATCACCGAAAATAAGGAAAAATCATTTTCGCATGAGTTCTGCTACCAAAGAGTCGAGCATCAGATTATACGTTACATGTATTCATTATTCTCTTTAAAAATGAAATAATGAGAAATACGAATGTTCTTAGGTCAAAATATTAATTTTTTGCATAAATTATTGTGCTATTTATAGAAACAGTCATTTTGCTCAAAAACTAATTCGGGTACATATTGGTTTGACATAATGGTTTCTATGGTCGATATTGGGAACCCGTCATACCACTCTCAAGAATGGTGGATGATATTCTGTCTTAGACCATTTGAACAATCCAACCACCGAATATACTTGTATCTTCCGAAAAGGAAGTAACCGGATGTGACAATTCTACAGAATTGAAGTGACGGGTGTTGCATGCAAGGAGATGCTGACTTTTCCTGTGCAACTGGTCTCACTCCCATATCGGGAGTTCGCTTCTTTTCATGTTGTGGAGGTTTTTGTTTGTTTGCTTTGGTTCCTGTTTTATCCTGATTCTGTATGCCTTCGGTTTATGATTTTCTGAATCACTGATTTTGTACTATGTAACTGGGATATGGTCTTTATCCATATTTGACATCTCTTAAAAGACGAAAATGTTGAAATAGGCCTAAAATGGACGTTTATAGCAAAAAAAAAAAAACCCCGAGACTGGCAAATTTTGATTTTATTTTTGGTCTGAATAGTTTGAGGAGATGTTCCTCTGCCTGTGGGCATGTCCATCTTTCTTCTTCCTCATTTCTATCAAAAGTCGCAACCCTGGCCTTAAAACTAAATTTTCCCCTATTATAATTCACTTCTTTTCGCATTGTATCCTTGCAAGATCGCTTCGGAAAAATTCCATTGAGCAACCTTTAATTTCAAACAAACAGTTTAAAAAGGAATAATTTAATTTTTAACCTTTAAATATTTTCGATATACAAGTATTTATAGTTACTAAACCATTTCTGTCAGTATACTCTCGAAATATTTAGAATAAAGAATACTGTATATATTACAAAAAAAAATCATAATAAACGACGACAAACATAAAAGTGTAACACCTTCTAATTTTCCAGATGCATTATGGATTCAAGATCCTTGCGTCTTTCATTGCTTTCATTCTTGCTTCAACAATGATATTTTACATATGGCGTCATGGAAAATACACCATGTATTTGGAAAGAATTAAAGCGGGAAACATAGATTATGGTGGATCCATCTCGACGAAACTAGGTGTTATATACATGACCAAGATCGTCCAAAAACCCATGGACATATCAACTTCAAAAACAGTAAAACCAAAAAAACTTAAAATCAAGTTAACACATAATACATACTCTATCTAGCCAAATTTGTTAAAGAGCAATTACTTATAGTGCAAGTAGGAATTGCCACAAAGTCTGGAATAAAAAAAAATGTTTATAATTTCCTTTCACGTGAAAGGAGGAGATGTGCATCACATCGAATGTGAATGTCGAAAATTGCGGTTGTCTAGATCATGGCACCGGTTATCAGCAACCCGTTCCCCGTGACATGGATGTTTTGAAGTGTATTATTAACTTCTTTTCAGCTGTGTCGCCTAAAAGAAGCTTTGTTTTTGGCACTTTATCAATTTGACGTCATGAATATTATTTTGCTATTTCGGAAATTTGTCGTTTCATTAAAAAAAAATGTCAAAATCATAGGAGGTTAACATCTTAGCACCATACCTCCAGTGCTATTTTGAACATATTTTATTTAGATATGTTACTGAATCGACCCTACAGGAAATATGGAGGCGCACATTCTCTACAAAGTAAATGCACAAAATTAATTGAAAAAATATGTATCCAGAGGGCGCTATTAATATAATTTTTGGCTGTGTCTGGAAGCATCACTGATGAGGATTTAATATCCCAAACACGTGTCTGGTGCAGAATAAATTGATTTGAAAATTTCTTCGGGAAGGTATAGAGTTGGAACACTTCCATATTATTGCAAACAAGACCTTAGGCGGCATACCATTGCAATATGATGTAGAGAAAAGCGGAACTGAAATCTGACGCATGCACAGGAGATTGCAATAATCAGGCTTTCTGTGCCAAGACGCTCATTTTGGTGTTATGCCCACTGGTCTCGTTGGTTCTATGCCGTATTTGGTGTTTCTTGTATATTTTATGTCTATCTGTGTTGCTTAGGCCCCTGTGATTTACGGTCTTGTTTGTGTGTGGTCATCTGACAGTGAGGAGGTTGTTTTACACCACAATTGTACGTTCTTCGAGACCTCTGGGTAATCGGAAAAGTGGAAAGATTGTGCGCACGTAATCCAGGATAACCACACCTTCTGCTATTTCCGTGGTAGATGGCCGTCCTAAGTCGGCACCGGTTGCCCATTGGTCTCGTTGGTTTATGTGTAGTCATTTGTGTTTTATGTTTTCTATGTTTTTCAACGTTCCTTGTACCACTGCGTCTCTTTCTGTGCGTGCCTTCTTTGTGTTTTACAGTGGGTGTTTTTTGAGGTTGCTGTTGGTTCTACAACTAGGTGTTGTTGGAGATCCCCTCCTTTCTTGCTGTGCTTGTATACTCTTTTTCGAATAGGGTGTTTTTGGTGTTTTGCTGTGGGTGCTGCAACTGAGACTTATTGGAGATCAACTCCTCTGTCGATTTTAGAAGTCCGTTGGCGTCATAAACTGTGAAAAATTCTTTACGTTGCAGTTGGTTATCATGCAAGACGCGAACCCTCTTTCTGTATATTCTGGTTTGATGATATATATTGTTTTGTCTGTAGGAAATCGAAGTGTCCAATTTGAATACTTCATTATATGACAAACGTGATAATTCAAAATTAAAAATAACATTTCGTTTGTAGCAACATTACTTAGTCCCCTACATATGGTGTATTCATATCGCACTTAGCACGCTTTTTAAGATAAAGCTCAAACTGTATATTTACTAAAGATCTACGTCCGAGGGCAAGGAAACTAACCGAAAAGCTACTGAACCAATGGTACATTTGTGTACGACTGACTTCTTCACATTTTTGGCCGATACAATGAAAATATTGAACATTTTGAAGAGCGAGTTTGGGATGTCAACTATAGATCCCTCCAGAAATAAAATTGTGCATGCCCTAAATGAGACTCAGTCGAATGCAATCTAGCAGAACGTACCGTAGTTCCCGTTTCTTGAAAGATTACATGTTTTTGTTGTTAGACTTCATTTCCAGATATCTTGTTTTCATCGCTAGATGTAATGAATTCATTGCTTGAATCATGTTTACATTACCATTACATTACCTGATAGTTTGTTTCCATTACTAGATATCGTATTTTCTTTGCTAGATGTCATGTTTCCGTGTCAAGATATTATGTATTTATTGCCAGATGTAATGTTTTCTTTCATGTTTTCATTATCGGATATCTTGTTTATTTGTCAGATATAATATTTAATTGCCAGGTATGATGCGTTGATAGATATCATGTTTTCATTATCAGATATTTTTAATTGCCAGATATCATGTTTTCATTATCACATATCATGTTTACTTACAAGATATCGTGTTTCTTTGCTAGATATCACGATTTTATTGTAAGATATGTTTTTATTGTCAAATATAATGTTGTCACGATCAGATATCATTATTTGCAGATATCATTATTAAACTGTAAGTTATCGTGTATTAATGCCAGATGTTAAACGTCTTCAAATTGAATAATATCACTTTAGAAAAGATTTTGCAGTATGGACCAGACATGCACGTTTCGGGTACCTAACCCTCGTCAGTTATCCTCAATCTAAACAATGTAATATGGCCAATGAGGGAGTTATAATGTCCTAAAATGTACCGAAAGACTTAGCAGAATGGGTGGGAAATGATTCTACAGGACCAACGTTTTAGAAATTTCAAGAAATTTTGATAGCAGAAATTTTCGAATGCGTAGAAGAAGTGATCTACCCTGGTTGATCGAACTTGGTTAAATGTACCCTCGGGACTCCTGGTCCACCAGCAGTCAGTAGGGCGGCAATTTACAGGTGCGGCAACCGTTGCTAAGGCTTGCGCATGAATATTGTTCAATGATGCCATATTCTAGCATATAAATATGTAAGCATTAGGTCATTATCATGTTTTCATTACAAAATGTCATAAGTGTGATTATAGTGCAACGGCGGGTGCAGCTAGCTAACAGGGGATGCTTACTCCTCCTGGGCACCTAGTCCCACCTCTAGCTTGCTAGGGGTCCGTCGATGCTGAATTTGGTGCTCTATTGTGAGTGCTGTTGAGATTATCGTCAGGATCTTCTTTAACTCATTTGTGTTACACTTATGCCCTTTGCCGTGTGGAGCTCGTAAAAAAAGTTCCCCGCGAGGGGTTTGAAAGTAAGTGTTTTGAATATGTTTCCCTGACATGGTCGCCATAGTGCTTTCTATATAGACATAACCTTAGACAGTGCATGTATATTTATTTATTGTTTCATTTTCGTGCATGAACATCGACGGCGGGTGCGGCTAGCCAACAGGGGATGTTTACTCCTCTCGGACACCTGGTTCCACCTCTAGCTTGCTAGGGGTCCGTCGATGCTCAATTTGGTACTCTATTGTGAGTGTTGTTGAGATTATCGTCAGGATCTTCTTTTTCTCATGTATTCATTATTACAAATCTTATCATATCAAATACTGTAAAACATGGAAAGTAAAAACTTTCTTTCAAACAAATGTACATGAATTGGTCATCGCCTTCGAAGATGTTTGAAATAAGTATTTTTGAGAAGAAAATGTTTTATCATTGTAAGATCTTCTTTAACAGTTTTGTATCTTTATTTATTGTTGTTATACATATTTTGTTATTTGTTTGAAATGAAAAAAAAAAAGAAAAATGAAAAGGATTAAAATTTATCCAATAATTAATTTATTTGCGTATGAGACGAGAAAAGGATAAGCATACCTCATGGTGTGAGTTGGTCTCGTTGGTTTATGTTTCAATGGTGTTTCTTGTCCCTTTTGCGTCTCTTTTTGTGGATGTCTACTTTGTGTTTTTGCATTGGATGTTTTTGAGTTTTACTGTGGGTGCTGCAACTGAATGTTCTTGGAAGTTCCCTCCTTTCTTCAAACAGAGGCGAACTTAAAAGCATGTGTAAAGCCAAAAGGTTTTGGAAAAGTAATGCTAAAAGAGAAATAAAGAGAAACTCAACGTAGGGTCCAAACAGATATGTGTAGCCAACTTAAAAATATGTGTAGCTATAAGCTTTTGGAGAATTAGTGCTAAAAGTGAAACTCTAAGCATGTGTAGTCAAAAGCTTTTGGAGAAATTGTTAATAGTAAAACTCTACGTGCGGTCCAAAGAGGCAAACTTTAAAACATGTGTAGCCAAAACCTTTTGCAGGATTAGTGCTAAACGTGAAACATGTATGAACCGAATTAGTGGAGAAAGACCAACGTGCATCTGGGGCCGACTTTGAACATATCATACATTTAAAAAATGGCAATTTTAATCAACTAGTACTTTACCGCTCTTTCTAAATTCTAAAATAGTCATCCATCCCCTTTTTAGCTCACCTGAGCGAAGCTCAAGTGAGCTATTGTCATAGCGCACCGTCCGGCGTCCGTCCGTCGTCCGTTGTCGTCCGTCGTAAACTTTTCACATTTTCGACTTCTTCTCCAGAACGGCGGAACAGATTTTGATGAAACTTGGTAGGTATGAAGTACTCATGGTCCCCTACAAGTGTTGTTGTTTTTCGTCCGGATCTGTCAACAGGTGGCGCCACCAGAGCCAAAAGTAGGTCACGGGGGGTACCCTCCTTTGACAAACTTCTTCTTCAGAACCGAAGCATGTATCGACAAACCGAAAGCATCAGGATGATCTAGAGAGATGTCTTAAGAAGTGTTGTTATTTTTGGTACCACTTCGAAGTCAAATTTTTGACGCGTTTTTGACGTCTTTTCGGACTTAGTCAGAAATGCACATTTTTGCACTATTTCTTTAAATAACTCAATAAGTGTATGATTTTACACACTCATTTACTACATATTTATCATATTTAACTTACTTAATGCTTTGATATGTATTTTATGCTTAAATTTTATTTTTTTGATTTTTTATGAATTTTTTTTTATGTAAAAAGGAAGGGGGGGGGGTGATTTTCATACATTTTCTGCTTCTTTTCTATAACCACTCTTCAGATTGTCATGACAATTTGTAGGTATGAGGTACTCATGCATGGTACCCTACAAGTGAAAGAATTTTGTCAAGATATCCACTTTTGGATTTTTAAGGAATATTTTTTAAGATTGTACATAGGTATAATGTATGTTTTCCATTTTTAGATCGACCTTTCATCCATAGTTACAGCTGATAATTCAACAAGTGACACATGCTCCAATGTCTTATTGATTGACCTTTTATGTGATATGATTCAATTATTTAAATTCTTTATACTTGTTTAGAATCTTATTTTTAAAGTCGGGAACATAAGCCATTTTTTGCCGTGTAGGATCCAGATCCCAGTTATTTTTCAAGTACTTTCTTACCAAAAATAGGAGAAAAATTCTCAATTCGCAACGGCTTAAACACATTGACACTACTTTTGAATGTTTAGAAATTTTATTTGAATTACATAGAAAAAAATGCCGTAAAGATTAAAAGTACACAACTTTTTTAATATTTTTTTCAAAGCCATGCACCTGGTTCCGGACCGGAATTATTCGAATTTTATGATCTGGATCTGAGGACCCATTTTCACACGTATTCTTCCACACATGTAGATGTCTCACACACTTTAAACTATATTCAAAATTTTATTTCATCTATCTAGTAAACAATCACGGGAAGACAATTCAAGATAAACATTGTGTGTATTTTCCACCAATTGTTGAAAATAATAAGAAAATAATCGGAACTATTTGACAGGACAATGACCTAGATAATGACCTGGACAATGATCTAGATAATGACCTAGATATGCATATCTGTATCCTGTACCCGAAGGGGATTCCGCATATAGTAATGTGATACCTTTAGTACTGCGATACATTTCAGGAGATACAGTGCAAACGGAATAGATTTTTATACTTGGAACACTTTCGTAATGGTTATCATTCATGTACTTGGAACACTTGCATGTACTTGTTATCATATATAAAGTTTGCTCGAATTTCCTCTGTCTTAGACTCTCTTAGATGAAGTAATTTACGGACTGATTTCTTGAAAAAACGTCTAATGAGTAATCTCTTCCTCTGGATTTTGAGAATGCATAGGACATTTAAATACCTGAAATTCTTGAAAATAAATAATTCCGTTCAGAGTTCCTGAAATCTTCCAATGAAATGTTGGACCACAGAAGCTGTTGTTTTAATAGAGAAAATAAATTATTATTCACAACTTTAAGCCATTGTGTTCGTCATCTTGTATGTATAATATTTCTAAGAGGAACACAGAGGCCTGAGGTTTTGAATAATAAAACATTTTCTCTCATAAAACGACAGGTTCCTGTGTTAAGACATTTGGGAATTTTTATCTGTTCAAATAATAGATACATGATGAGTTTTTATCGGACCAAATAACTTTTTTGTCGGCAAATCCGATGCAACCGATACATTTCATGAACTCTCTCCGCTAACAGACCTATGATGAGGTAAAACAATTAGTTAACAGTAAATAACGATGTCGTAGGTCTGCTAGTTGGACAAGCTTAACAATTTCATGGGCCTTTTAATTTGTATCAAACTGCGAAACCTAGAGAAACCACTTGGGTTGTTGAACAGCGTATGCTGAAATGCAACGCTCCTTCTCGCCTGTTGAAATATGCATAGGCAAGAAGCGCCGCATTTCAGCATATTTTACTGAAAATTATTTAATCAAGTGGCTTCACTGGGTCATGAGATTTGATACAACATACACTGCTTTTTTGGAAATCAAACTGGCCCAATTTCTGCACAACTCACTTGAATTGATAAATATTGGATCAAAATGATTTTAACAGTACGTTTCATGTATTTGAGATGAAATCAATACTATTCAAAAGCATAATTCATAGATTTCAGTGAATAAAGGTAAAACCGAAAAATCTTTGTTTTTTATGCCCCTGGAATAAAAGATTCGGGAGCATATAGTTTTTGGCCTGTCCGTCTGTCTGTTTGTCTGTCTGTTTTCCGAAAAACTTTAACATTGGGCATAACTTTTGAATGGAAGCTGGTGATAGAGGTTTCGTATTTCACATGTGTATTCCTTGTGACAATACCTTTCCATTGATACCAAAATTTTTGACCTCATGACCATAACCTTTACCTTTCACGTACTTCTCAAAAACTTTAACATTGGGTATAACTTTTGAAACGTTAGTGATAGGGCTTTCATATTGTACATGTGTATTCCTTGTGACAAGATCTTTCCATTGATACCAATATTACGCTGACCCTGATCTCTCACATACTTGACAGAAAATGGCGTTTATACTAACAAAGATGCCGCTGGGGGCATTCTCGTTTCACAAACACAGGCTTTATAATTTTTGGCATGCTAGCTATCAATAATGAAAGGTTTTGTGTTCAATTTTAAATAAACTTAATTAATGAAATAATTTCATTGTTTTATTCTTTTTCTGCTGCACATTAATGTGGAATGTTACAATATGATTTTATTTTTGATGTTGCATAATTGAACTATACTAGCTGGGCATATGACGTTGGACCACTTTATCCGTCTTTTCAAATCAGTAAAAAAGTTATTGTTTTGAAATGTGACTATTTATTCTTTTTTGTACTTTTAAAGGTTGTCTGAAAAAAAAACTTCTCTGCATCCGGCAAAAATCTTTTTAGAAAGGTTGTGGGCTAAAATCCTGGTACTGGCTTTATCAGTATTCAATGTCAGTATGTCAATTAGAGCGTGCATGGGTATCAGGTGAGCGTTGTGCCCCCTGGGGCTCTTGTTTTCGTTTTTCGCCTGTGGGACATTGTTTCCCCCAACCTACTCGGTTCATAGCCCCACTTAGTCTGAAACTATGTTTCACTGATATACACCTTCGGCGATAGTGGCATTCTGAACCGACCGGGGGGGGGGGGGGGGGGCAAAATTGTGAAAAAAAATTGTTATCAGTTGATTTCTTTGGAAAAAGCAACGACTTTTTTTTACTAAAATATCGGTCTTAGTTTGAATAATTTATCCAACCTGATAGTAGATTCATATTTGGAGCATGCAAGAAAGGAGGGAATCTCAAACAACACTCGGTTGCAGCACCCACAGCAAACCACAAAACAACCAATGCAAAAACACAGAGCAGACACACATAGAAAGAGACACAAAAGGGACAATGAACACCAATTCACACCAAAGAAACATGAAACACAAAAGACCACACATAAACCAACGAGACAACTGGTGCCGGCTGAGGAAGGTCATTTGCCACGCAGGTAGCAAAGGATGTGGTTATCCGGATGACGTATGCACAACCCACCCATTTTTTCCGATTACCAAGAGTTCTCTAAGAACGCCAAACTGTGATGTAAAATAACCTCCTCACAGTAAGATTAACATACAAACAGACAACATGACGCAGGGACCCAAGAAACACAGATGGATATGTAAATGGATATAAAAACAGAAGGCATACGAAATACAGTCCGTTCCCTGCTGGCTGTAGCGAGCTTATGCATGTGATCACCCGAGGAGTCCGACTAACATTCATAGAGGACAGGTAGTCGGGGCTCTGTCTTCTTTAACGAGGTTTGGACAGGACCCGACATGAGTCCCATCGTCACTGTCAGTCGGAGTGCAAGTATTAAGAATGCGCTGGTACAAGACTATAGATTGGTCCAGTACAATTGTTAAACGTCTTCAAATTAAAAACCAAGTATTCGTCTGGTGACAGAAGGATCATATCCACACTAAAAAAGGCATTTGATGATTCTAACACAATTTAGTGGTAATTATATTTACTTTTAATCCTTCTCATTTTGTTGATCATGTACCCATAAAATGCAGGTTGTGAAATACCCAAAGTAATATACTCTGTTGCTTGTTTGGATCCGAATTTCAAAAGAAGCTGACATTTTTTTTGTAACATTTCCAGATAGTTTTTACTTGATTGTGATAGCGAAAATCTTGACAAATACGTTTCTTGGTAATTTGTAAATTTCTACTATGAAAGTCCAAAACATCAGTACATGCTCTAGCATACCGGATGAGCTGCGAGACGTATGACGGTAATCTGGGAACATCACCGTCAAGCCAGGGGAAATTTACAATGTTGAATCCAAAATCATCTCTTTTGTCATAAACACTTGTATGAATCTCTCAATTAAGAATTTTGATGTTTAGATAAAAAAAAAATGGTGTTTCTGTAATTTTGACATTTGCCTTGTTCAGAGTCAATTCTTGTGGACAAATAGAATTTTTTTACTTTTCAAAAAACTGTTAAAAGTTTAAAAAGATTGTCGATAGTAAGACTATTATCCAGGTACCTAGAATCAAATCATCATGTTTTCTTTGTTTTTGAAGATTTCGGATAAATTCTTTTTCATACGTTTCTACAACAAGAGGCGCACATTTAGTATTAATTGGGATCCCTACAACCCGATTGTAGAGATTCTCACCAAATCATAAATGTTGTCCAAGGGACATAAATGTTGTCCGATGTAAGCTGTCATTTCTACCGAAATAATTCTCGGACAGATTTTCACCTTATCATCATAATAGTTTTGTCCTCATATAGCTGCTGAAGCTGTAACATTAATCAAAGTGTAGTTCACTGTTGTTGAAAATAATGATCAGGAGGATATATCACCAAGGATCTACGACAAATTGATTTTATTAAGACAAAATCAATTTTCAAGATGTGAACCTAACATATTAAAAAAAACATCGATCTCGTCATTAATGAGAGTTTTTTTTTCGTAATGACATGAAATCTCATTAATTTATTTAAAGAACTATTTTCAAAACAATTAGGTGAAGCCTTATGCTCTTGATATGAAAAATGTAATTAAATGAATGATCAAAACTAGGGCTACAACCACAGGCACTTGCTTAGTGCACCTCCTACTCTATCATATCCCGTCCTTACATGATAGAGGGGGACACAAAACAATTGCCTGTGGCTGCAACAATACAATATGCTCACAATACGATACGTATTACGATATCTGCTTTCGGTACGATTACTAAATTGTTTTACAATTCTTTGATTTCTCAGCTGAAAGATGAAATCAGACTTAAGTTAGGGCTTTGGGTATTTTCTACTGGTAAAGAAAACGAATACCAATAAGGGAGCAATACTATGACGTGTTATCTTGAATGAATTTACAATAAGTTTCCTATACGTAATATATGTTGAAACTTTGCTTGCAAATGTCGTAGTGTTGTTTTTGAATCGATAATGTAAAAAAAAAAAACAGTGCCATACCGTTAATCCAGTTAATCGAGAAACGTGTTGAATCGTTGCAGCCCTTATCAAAATTAACGTTTAGTTGGTTGAGTGCACTGGTAGCTTCTTTTTTAATTGAGAAATTCAGGTAAAAGAGCTGATAAGATAAGGGCTGTATTATCTCTGAATCTCGTCCAGTATTTCTTCTACACAATGATTTATACGCTAGAAGAACTTGATCATTACTAAAATGTAATATATAATATAAATATTCGTTATACAACTTTTATTTTTGTAAGCTTATTTCTAGATACTTAAATCACAGTCCAAAGAAAACGTTAAAAATTAAGAACTGTCTGGCTAAAATTGATTATTATCTACAAACTTTAAAACATAATAATAAACATGATTGTTTAGAACTAGTACTAGAAATCAAATTTAAAAGACGGGTCTCAACTTTATCCATAAATTTTAAAATCTTGAACTGAAATATGGTTGTATTTTGTATTCATTGGCTCAAAAGTAGGTATTTGATCAAGAAATACACACTGTGTAGAAATAAACAGCACGCTCTTGTTTGTTTCATTCTAAAATCTTGTGTATATCATGTGAACATGTTTAGAATAATTAAATGGATGACTTTATAAGGGAAAAAATGAAATTTTGCTTATATAATGGCCTAAAACAAAGATGTATAAAATGCCCCCACCTTCCCTTTATCAGTTTTTCGACTCTAGGGCATCGTTCCCCCTAGGTACAGAACCCCATTTTCTGCCTCTGAAATAATAGATAATTACAAATCAGCTCTTGCTTCCTTTGGCTTCGACACTAACAATTTAGATTTAGATTTACCATACTTATACTGCATACCTAAAATGCATAAGAATCCGTACAAACAACATTTCATCGCTGGTTCCTCAAAATGTTCTACCAAATCTGTATCAATCTTATTCACCAAAGTTTTATCTGAAATCAAATCTGGGCTTCAAAAATATTGTTCGACAGTATATTCTCGCAGTGGTATCAACAAGATGTGGATTTTAAAGAATTCGAAGGAACATTTAGATCATCTGAAATCACCTCATTTTAGGAGTGTCCATTCGATCAAAGCCTTCGATTTTTCGACACTTTACACTACAATCCCACATTCTAATTTGAAAGAAAGACTCGCAAAAATTATAAGTAATGCGTTTACAAGTAATCTTGAACGGCAATCGCAAATACAAATTCATTGTTGTTATCTATGACGAAACCTACGTTGTAAAAGAAAAGTCCGATTCTGAAAATAAGTACACTGAAACAGATATTATTCAGATGTTAAACTTTCTTCTCGACAACATTTTTGTGGTGTTTGGAGGAGAGGTATTCCAGCAAATTGTCGGAATTCCAATGGGGACCAATTGTGCCCCACTCCTTGCTGACATTTTCCTTTACTCGTACGAAGCCGAATTCATTCAATCTTTTGTCTCTGAAGGGAAAAGATACTTAGCTTCTTACTTCAACTTCACTTACAGATATATAGGCGATCTCTTGTCCACAAATAATCCAAAATTCGCGGATTACCTCAGCAGTATCTATCCTTTGGAGCCTGAAGTCAAAGAAACTACAGAGACAAATAATTCAGCATCCTATTTGGACAAAATGTTGTCCCACGACACTGATGGTCTCATGAACACCTCACTCTATGACAAACGTGACGACTTCAATTTCAGTATTACAAACTTTCCTTTTCAGTCGGGGATATGTCTGTTACCGACTAACATCGTCACTGAGGAAGTTCTACGGTCGATATGGGGAAATCGTCATAAAATATGATGTCCCACTCTCCAGAATGGTGGATGATACTTTGTCATAGACCATTTGAACCATCCAACCAAAGATTTACTCTATGTCTTCCGAAATGGAAGTAACCTGATGTGACAGTTCTACCGAATTGAAGCGGCGGGTGTTGCATGCAAGCAGGATATGCTTACTCTGCCTGGGCACCTGGTTTCACTCCCGTATCGGGAGTTCGCTTCCTTTCATATGGTGGAGGTTTTTGTTTATTTTCTTTGGTTCCTATTTAATCCTGATTTTGTATGCCTTCGGTTTCTTGTTTCTGATTTTCTGAATTATCGATTTTGTGCTGTATACAGTGATATGGTCAATATCCATATTTGTCATTTGTCAAAAGATGTGTATTGGTGATAAACACCTTCTGCAAAGTGGCGTTTTTTAGCCTTGGGGACAATCTTTCACAACAATTCCATTTTCCATTGATTTCTATAGAAAAATAACATATTTTGCCCCAAAATATAGGAAATCCATGCACGATAAATCTTATCTAACTTCTGATTATGGTGAAATCTAGAACTGGCATCAACTCTGTGAAAGAAATTTCTGCAAGTTGAAAATTCCCCTTTTTTCATGGCAAATTTTACGCCCTACCTTATGAGCTCCTTTCACTCGAAAGAACACTACTCAAGGCGAAATGCTGACCGAGATGTTCAGACAAATTTGCGTTTGGTCTTAATTGACATAAATTAGCAATTTTTTGTAACAACTTTTTTTCTTATATATTTTTATTTAAATCTAGCTGTAATTGTCCATATCGAAATATATGTTGTATAGTACCAATTTTATTGCACTAGACACGTGTTTCGGATATTGAATCCTCTTCAGTAGTACTTCATGTCAAACATTTTTTAATAAAACCAAAGTGAATTTTCCAAGCGCCATCTACAATACAGACCTTGTTAACATTTTCTTAAAACTTATCTTTCATGTGCATGTTTTGTAGATATTGTTTTCATTTTCGTGCATGAACATCGAAGGCAGGTGCGGCTATCCAACAGGGGATGCTTACTCCTCCCGAAACACCTGGTCCCACCTCTAGCTCTATTGTGAGTGCTGTTGAGATTGTCGTTAGGATCTTCTTTATCTCATATCAGTAACACTTATGCCCTTTGCCGTTTGGAGCACATTTTGGTACATGAACATCGACAGCGGGTAAGGCTAGCCAAACAGGGGATGCGATGTTTACTAATCATGTTTTAATTGCCAGATAAAAGTATAAGTTTCCGCTAGGGGTTTGACAGTAAGCGTTTTAAATATTTTTCCGTCGTCGTCGCCATAGCACTTTCTATACAGACATAACCTCATACAGTGCATGTTTTGTAGATATTGTTTACATTTTGGTACATGAACATCGACAGCGGGTAAGGCTAGCCAAATAGGGGATGCTTACTAATCATGTTTTAATTGCCAGATTAAAGTATGCCGAATAAATCGGTTAACGGTATGTATATCGTCCTTATACATGCTTGTAGAACTACTGTGAACCAATCAGAATGCTTGAAACAAACAGACTAAATTAAAACTAGACACATGGGCGGATCCAGGAATTTTTCAGGGGAGGGGGGGGGGGTCCTAAAGTCCGATTTTTTTGAAGAGCAAAAAAAAAGAAAGAAAGAAAAGAAGAAAACCAGCAAACGCAAGATTTTCAAGTTTATGTCAGTTCCGTTTCTTTTTATTAATTAAACATGTTACTGGAGAGCAGTGGCGAGCAAAGAGCTTAAAAATCTTGAATTTTCACATCATAGTATTGCTTATTGATTGTCAGTTCTAAAATGTAAATACAACAAATGGTGAGCGATAGCGAGCCAGCGTTTTTCCGAAAATTGGAATAAAATCCCTATTCGTTGTGTCTTTTCCAGTTTCTTTTCGTTTTCTTATTGCCCTTGTTTTTTGACCTAGGTGAAATGTATATCTGTTGTATATAGGAAAGCGCAGCATCAGTTGAAAATAACGTGCTTGTATGTCATAAATTCTCAAGCGGTAGCTCGCCAGAGAAAAATTTTGAAATACTGACGTCAAGATATTATCAAAATGAAAGATTTCTAATACAAATTTATAATATATTTTTCAAATTGGGACTTAATCTTATGAAATATGTATATTAATAAAAAAAAAATTAGCTATGCTTCGAAAATTCCAGGGGGGGGGGTCCAGACCCCCCGATCCCCTCTGAATCCGCGCTTGAGACATGTACGTATTTTTGTTAAACGTCTTCAAATTCAATCGCATCATTTAAGAACGGATAAATTTACATCATGGACCAGACATGCATGTTTCGGGTAATTAACCCTCGTCAGTGTCCCTCAATCTTAACAATGTAATATAACCAAAGAGTGTGAAAGTAGTATGTTAAAAATGTACCGAATGACGTAGCGAGATTGGTGGGATATGATGCTAAATAACAAACGTTTTAGAAATTTCAAGAAATTTTGAAAACAGAAATAATCGAATTCGTTGAAGAAATGATCAACCGAAGTTGATAGGACTTGGCTACGAATTGTGCCCTCGGGGACTCCTGGTCCACCATTAGTGACACTCCCCAGGTGGTACAAATGACGAATTGCACTTTATTTTGGTAAAGTGTGATCCAGAAAGCAAAATTTAGATATTCCCTTATAAGATAAACAACATGTGTGTGACAGATAGGGCCTTTAGAAAAGTTTTTTTTTTAAATGTATTCAAATCGGTGGTTTCTGGAGTGTCTAAACAAAAGTGTTCTTTGAAAACCATTTCATACGAGCCCCCTCTTTTTGGCCGCTGCTGGGGGAGAGGTAACCACTCTCTCATTTGGGGGAGGGGGCACAAACATACGCCTAGCTACTCCCCTGTGGATATTATGGATTTTAAAGAGAGTTGTCTTTCTTTGTCCACAAAGTAATTTTAGCATCGGTTTTTGTGCCTCTCGCATAGACATGACACTTTACTGGGGTTTTCTATATTTTGTGTGTGTGTACTCTTGGTTAGAGGCTGATAAAGTAGATTCTATTAAACATCGGGGTCTTAATCAATACCTTCTCATGGAACAGCCCGAAATCATACATTACTTAATCACAACAGTCCCATGCTGTATTCATATATATATTAATTTATGTCAAGTATTGTCTTATACCAATTAAAGCCCTGGTCACAACCCGCCGTGCATGTTTGTAGAGGCTACGTGCGCTACGTTTTTCTAAAGACGCAAGGAAGGAAGTAGCAAGAGAACGGAAGGAATGCGTCCCGCACGTCGCACGCACGGTTATATGGATGGTTACATGCATCATATGTAGCGCAAAAAAAGTAAGTGCAATGCATGTATTTTCTCCGTACGTCTTCTGCGTTATTGTAAGGATGTCGAATTGACACATACTGCTAACGCACGGAATACTCACTGCCTTGCGTCGAAGGTGCGTTACAACGTGCGTACGTGTCGTATTTCTTGTTGAATTCTGAGACAACACGCAGACAGGACGCAGCGAAAGTTCTGTATGCACTAAAGCACTATTTTAAACTGCTACGTCCTGTCTGCGTGTTCCCAAATTCCGCAAGGAGGACGCACGGGACACTTACTGATAACGCCCGGACACTGTACGGATTCCCAAGGTTTGCCTACATTATTGCACAGAGACAGCTCGTACGTGTACGTGCACATACGGCTGGTTGTGACCACCGCTAAAATACAATGCATACTGTATAGTACTACATGTATTTATAATGCTTGAATTTTGAACAATAAATTGCATTTTATTTTAAAATAAAGCGCCCCCCCCCCACCCGTTCAAATACCATGGGAACTGAGGATGGTACATGTAATTTGACTACTATCCAAATGCTGACGCTAAAGGATGGAGAGATCAAGAGGATGGTTTATACATTGCAAGGCCGTTCTCCCTTCCTATATCTTCAGTATTGTATCCCATTCTCTTTTAGAAATCTCTTAACAGGCTCACATAAGGATCAGGCAGATGAAAGACCTTAGATTTTTTTGCAAACTTTTTTCTGTAGAAATGAGTTCAGATCAGCCTCCATGTGAATGTTCTGAAGGAATTTTTGGCATACTTGTATGGTGAAGAAAGTTAAAGGTGTAGCAAAATTTGTTGAATTATACAGTGAAAATTTTCCCGCCATTTTACATGATAGATTATGAGGTGTATACCTCGCTTTACCATAGCTACCTTGTGTGTTTGATTTGTAACACATATATTTCTCAAAAAAGAGTTAAAAAGTTTAGCCCAAAAATTGATGCATCAACCCTGCCTGGTTCTGAAGTGGACCTATACTTAATATTTAAAAAAAAAATATGTCACATGAATTAGAATAGGGATAAACGTACTTTCTTTTGTGGTTCCGACTGGTATATGTTGGACATGCGCTTTACCGTCGCGGGGACAAGCCCCGACGGTATTTATATAACTGCGTTTCCAACAGTATATCCAACATATACCTGTCGGAACCACAAAACACAGTACGTTTATCCCCTGAATAATATGGGATTGAACGTCAAATTGCCGATAATTTGTTTTTATTCAGATATTATCGTGTATTGATACAGTCTATTTCCTTTTGTGCAAGTTGGACATTTTGACACTCTTCGCGCTCTTACACGACGTCATCGCTATTATTGCTCTATCTTTTTGGAAACGTTACGTAGAAACGCTGAATAGGACGCGCTGATTTCATTTTATCGTAGTCCAATTTGAACTGTACTTATAGTCCAGTCAAAGTAATATTGAACCTTGAACTAATTCCAATACAAACTTTTTGTGTTTTTCAGTGCTTCCATACAATATGATAACACGGAATCTGGATATCATTCTCGTGTTAAATAGATAAATAATGTCTGATTTCTATAAAATTATTTTCACTTAAATTGTGAATTTTTTCTGGACACATAATTGTGTGGATAAATTTTCCTTTATCGGTTTGAATTTATCTCAGTAAAAATAAAGCATTCATATTAAGGGTCTTTGGTATGGCCTTTTTTTATGATATTAAATTTGTAAAATTGTATTCTTAAGACAAAATGTAACCATCTATTCCCACAAGTTTCTAGCTCGCTCCGCTCACCAATATAGAATAGAACTTCATATCTTAAAGTTTTGATATAAACTAAAGTAAATGTAACAAAAAATCTTACTCTATTTCGTGTACATGCAGTCAGAATTAACCTCCTCCCCCTTCTTAATGAAATGATCTTAAGATTCGCGTATGTCTTCGGCTTGTCATCTTTTTGTGAACAAGTTTCTCTTAGCTGGACTTAACCCCCCCCCCCTTTTTCTGTAATTCTAGATTCATCACTGAGCCGGATACTTGTTAGACGTTTTTTGTTTCAAGTACAAAAACCTGCACATCTATATAAGTTGTGTAAACAAGGAAGACAAATCAGCTGAAGAAGAAGCGGAAACCTCTTGAAAGTTTGAACATTATTGACAGTCTTAGTATTGTATATGCATATGGCCCAAAGGTGTTATTAGGGCGACACGAACCCAGTTTATTACGCCCCGAGTGATGACACTTGCGCCCAAACTGGTGTTTATAACATCCCAAAACATATTCATTACGTCCTACATCATTTTCAGTACGCACCATACCCATTCAGTGCGCCCCACACTCCTTACATTACGCACCAAACCATTTTCAGTACGCCCCGAATCCTTTTGCAGTACCGTCCCCATACCCCTCTTCAGTACACACCTCCCCACACCCTTTTACGCACGTCCCGCTTTTTCTGAATAAAGATCCGCATTCCATATCCTTCTCAGAACGCCCCATCCCCATACTGTTCAGTAATCCCCACTATGGCACCATTTTTGATGTCGATACTCTGCATTTATTGAGATAGTTTCTTTTTCGGGAATGTGCCTGTGCCTATCCGATTAGGAGAATTAGCCATTTGTACTCTTATTCTGGAAAATTTATCAACATTTTGTTATTCAAAACTGCAATCTTAGTGTACAGTTACTGTATCACAGTATATGTAAACTAAATGAGCTTCAAAAGAACATGTGATAAAGAAAAGCTAGATGCACAGGAGAAAAATGAATTTGAGGCTGTGACCTTACGAATTTCTCATTTCGTTGTTGGACAATGAGGCTATTGGTTTTTTGTGTTTTGTTACGGGTATACAACATCAAAGCAAGTGCATTTCTCATACATGTAATACGCGTTAACGCATTTCATGTGATAAATGTACTTGCTGTGTGTTGCATACCCGAAAAAAAAACACACATTACATGTGTATGACATTTATTCTATATATATGCACCACAGTTGTTTGTTTCATTCTTGTTTTCTGAAGTCGCGTTTTTCTGGATAAAAAGGTGACGTTACAATTCAGGTCACCGCGGTTTCAGTTTGCAGGATGGAACAGCCGTCTCGGCATGTTTCTTTAGATCGTATGGATTTTGACGTCACGAGCGTTTTCATGCAAAAATGGAAGACGTTCGTTTCAATAATTGCATCTAAGAGAATTACATTGGTTTTGCATATATATCAGAATGCTTTGCAAGACTTTTTATTTCTGATTTGAGACATAAATGTGGTACAAATCAACTTATGAATATTCATATTCATCTTATAATATGCCTTCTCGACTTTGAGACTGAATAATTGTTAGGTTCTTGTTTGATGTTTATTATAAAGGATTATAAAGGAAAATAATGGCGAGAAATTTCTTTATATAATTCAACCAATTAAATGCCCCTTTTTTCAGCATCCACGTATGTAGAAAATTCCGTCAGAATATATGTTTAAGGGCTATCCCGAGCACTTTTCGAAAGATAAAAGTTTTGCTAAAATTTGAAGGTATTTCACCTGCCTGATTCTTACGCAGACATGTACTTTACAAATTATGCAATATCCAAGCTCTGAGATATAATGTCACCTTATGGAGTTATTGGCATGTATGAAACATAAAATATTTCACGGAAAAGTGCAGATATATCGGGATAAGAAATAGTAACTGTTTGATAAAAATATAAGAGCTTATTGTATCTTTTAAGTAGTTTGAAAATTTTAGCAAAGAAAACGGAAACGGCTTTCCGTAAGTAAAAGATAAGCTGTCCTGTGTCCTTTGAATTCATATCAAAGCCTGTTTTGCCGAAATAGACATTCAGAATTTTGTGGATCTTGTTATATTGAAATTGTCGATCACAGATCAAAAGGTAGGAATTCTCCATTTCGTATTCAATGTGATTCTTATGTAATTTATAATTTTGCTCTTACAAGGATTGTCAAAATAATTTCAGTTAGCTCAGTGGACGCCCATTCGCTTCTCACCTCTACGGTCCCAGGATCGAATTTCTGATTCGGCAAAGGGGTCTTATGTGGGAGGGTATGGCGGTCGCCCACTCAGTCATACGATGTTTTTCTTGTGTTCTCCGGTTTCTACCTCACGCTAACATCTGAAACCCCATTGAGGCATTAATATAAGTTTGAATCTTGTTTGTTAAACGTTGTTAAATGAATTAAGTCTTTTAAAATTTCAAAAAATATCCTCGATGTTGAATTTCAAAGAATTCCAAATATATTTTAAGTCCATTATTTGGTTAAACTACTAATACAAAACATGATTAATTTGATTATATATAAAACGTTTTTCAAAATTTATTTTTAATGAATTCAACATTCTTTGACATATTATTCCAAACGCTAAATATTAATTCCCAGATGCGGTAATAATTGTGCTCTAGAAGTATACGAAGCACATATTTTTGAGAAAAAAATTCTAGAGGAAGACTACTTAACATGGACTGACAGATAACACTGACACTTTTCCCCAAAGCCCCAAACTCCAAACTATGAAATAATGTAGAATTACTTTTAATTTTATGACACAAGATAAGGAAGCTTCTGTCAAGAAAGACCGCAATACAAAAAAAAAAAAAACAAAACAAAACAAAACAAAACAAAACAAAAAAATAAAACAAGATAAAACCTTTAGATTGCCGATTGGTCTCATTGGTTTTTTGTGGTCTTTTGTGTTTTGTTTTTCGGTGTTTCTTGTCCCTTTTTTCGTCTCTTGCTGTACGTGTCAACTCTGTGTTTTTGTATAAGTTTTTTTTTTGGTGTTTTGATGTCGGTTCTGCAATTAACCGAGTGTTGATAGAGACTTTAGACTTCATACATGTATTTAACATTCCCACTACCTTTCACAAAAATCAGCCCCCTCGAAAATGATCAAAATTTGAGATGGATGTTTAGGAATAATCTTTTTATATCTATATTCCCAATGACATGTACCAATACACATCAATAAAGTAGAAGAAGTAAATCAATTGGACAAAGCATGGTAAAAAACCTTTTTTCAATATATTCTTAGAATGTAAAAACAAAAATTGTCGAAAGTCTTTCACACACTTAACTAAAAAACAAATCACGAAAGAGAATGATAAGAACAAGTACCCAATCGTGTGTCATTTTTACAAAGATAGCATCATTATATCATGATAGTTATATTCATTTCTATCATGAATTTCTTGAGTGGAAAGCCGGAAACTTGTTTGACGTATTTTGTCAAGTACAAAGAGATTCACATTAGTTGTGTAAACAAGGTAGAGAAATCAGCTCATTTAGGAGGAGAGATGAAGCGGAAACCTTTTGAGAGGAAGAGCATTTTTTGACAGAAATAGCGATAGATAATAAAAATTGCTTCTGTGAGAGAGATAGTGGCTAAATAAATGCATTTGGTTAAGCTGCTTCTCGCTCAACCTCTCTGCTCTAATCAACGTTTCAACCGAAACACGTGTCTAGTACAATAAAATGGGTACTAAAGAAAATATAGTGCAAAGTTGCTTACTTATAATTACTTATAAATTGTATATATACATGGATTCCCATGAAAACTTCCAACGACTCCGCGATTTAATGTTTTAAGTGAATGAATAAAAGGGTCCCTGTAAAGTGCGAAACGAAACAAAAACGAAACGAAACAAATCGAAACGAAAGAGATCGAAACGAAACGAAACAAAACAGATCGAAACAAAACGAAACAAAACATGAATTTTAAAGAACTTGAGAAAAATTGATGTAAATGCAGAGAACTTACACGGATGTTAATGTCTGCATATATCATTGCCTTCAACCATTAGTTCTTGTGGCTGGAGAGTTTAAAACGTTTTTAAAAGGTCAAAGTTGAAGATTAAAACCTTATATATACGGTATATGCTATCTTCGTTAGGTATTAATGAGAGTATGGTTTCTCATGCAGTGTTTCTTTCAACTGTTTAGGAGGCGGGAAAGTGACGTCATTGAGTTAAGAATAGATATTGTGCTTGGAGACGCACATTTTCAAAAAATGAAAAATAAAGGAATAAATCTCCACGGTTAATTTCAACTGCTTAGGAGGCGGGAAAGTGACGACATTGAGTTATGAATAGATATTGAGCTTGGAGACGCACATTTTCAAAAAAATGAAAATCTCCACGGTTACTGTACATGACCATCCTAATCAATGAAATCATGATAATCTACTCTGGTCAAGAATCTATATACAGACGTATGAATCAGAATCGGAGACAGAAAATTCTGTATCTCTCCGTGCACCATACATGTCATGTGATAAGCATAGCCATAGATAATTTTTCGCTGAAGTATTTTCTGAATATATATAACTCTTTTCTTGATCAGAAAAGAGCACCATCATGATTTTTATGTATTTTGGTCTATGCGTCTATGCAACGCACACTGACCATTAGATATCGTGTAACTCATTCTCATACCAAAAAGTTACGAAAATTGTATTTTATAATACATTTCATTCAATTTTTTACATGATAAAATGGTTAAAATCGAGTTAATCCGGTTTTCAGAAAAGCAAAAATTTTCCGAAATTCTACTGACTTCAAATTTACCAGAGATCATCATCAGGTTTGACCCCAATAAATACATTGAATACTTCGATGATTATATGGGGGGGGGGGGGGCGTGCGCATGCCACGGGTCTCCAATGAATGTTGTACAACAATAGTATAAGGATTCCGAAGCGTCCAACCACGGCCATGCCAGATCCCTAATACATATAGTCACTCTGCTACACTAGCATGACCATGGATGGGAATCGGATGGAGTAATAAAAATCGACTGATCGGATACGCCTCTCGATTGAATATTGATTAAATAATCGGATTCTTAAATATACAATGCAAAACTGATAGTCTGTAAAAAAATTTCATGATTTGTCCGTAACTTACTTTTTATTGACAGCAAATTTTATGGAAACTCGGCAAAATGTTTCACACGAGTATGCATACTGACCTAAGTCAAAGATTAAATTATTAGTACGACGTGACTTAGTATGAAATGTTTCTCTACCAAAATACGGTTTAAGGATGCAAAAATATCATTCTTATAATGTTTAAAATTTCCCGATTATAATCCATTATTAAAATCATAATCGATTTTCGTAATCGGAAGAGTTTGGCGACGATGTCCCCGACGTCGGCGATAATCGGCACAACACTTCCACGGATGATGTCAAACAAACTTACAAAGAGTGTTGGGAATCGAATACAATCACAATCGATGAATCTGATAAAATGCTTTCGATTGATAATCGATTGATAATCAGATTCTTTGTTTATATACAGTTCTGTAAAATACTTCATGATTTTTCCATAACTGTACTTTAGATTACTTGCAACTTTCATTGGAACTCAGCAGAATTTGTCATATCTACTTGGTCTGAGATTGTTTGTTCATTAAAATTTAGCTGAATTGTTTCCAGCATAACATACAGTAACATCAGAAGATAGTGTAGGCTTTCCCTAACCCGTGGGCATGTCCTTTTTCTGATATTTGCTATGCGAGTTGTCCACGATATCTTAATAGATTAATGGTCAAGTACACAATCAATATTCTGACTCGAACCTAGATCAAGGACTTCTAAAGGTCATGGTACTGCGCAGCTACAAAATCAAAAGTTTAAAGACAAAGCACTTAATTATGTGTTTAAATTATGAAAAAAAAATTAAACACGACAATCATGAAAATCTTCACCAAAATCAAGACAAAAAAAAAAAACCCAAACCCAAACAAACCCCCCCCCTCCCCCCCATAATAACAAAACAAAGACAAAAACAGATTACAGCGGCGTCTCGTCATTAAAGGATGAAGGTAAAACAATCTAAGACCAAGTAGATATGACAACATCTGAAGACCCTGATCCAAGATATTAATGTAACACCTTCAAAAGTTGGATCCTGTTTGACACAGCTTGGTGATGTCCTAGATTACTGGCGTGCTGCGCATGTCTCGCTAAAATCTGCTGTAAGATTTTAGGACATGTTGTAATTGGTTCCATCATGACTCATGTTGTCACACACAATATTTTATATTCCCTCCAACAAGGTTTTTGATGCTTCCGATCCTTGAAAATTTAGGGAGCAACCATTTGATTTTTAGGGGGAGGGGAGGGGGGATACTTTTTCAAAAAGAAATTCCGGATCCAGATTTAAGGGGAAGAAAATTCCGGATCATGAAATTGCCCCCCCCCCTTTTCTCACATGCCAAATAAACACTTTTTTGTGTGTCATAAAATATAAAGTAGAAATAAAAATGAAACAAACTTTATTCAAAGGAAATTAGCCTGTCTGTGTTGAGTATCTCGATCTTCCCTTAATTAAAGTGAAAAGATTATAGGTTTCATATGCCATTCCAGAAATCATATAGAAGTAACAATGAACACTCTATATCCACAAATTTTCGGACTGTCGGCCTTTATAAAGTGGAAAACATGAATATAAAAGATCTCTACGTAATATCTATAACTGCTGGTAAACAAAGCCAAGCGTTAAATCGTTTTCATGCTGGGATCATGCTTTTCGATCAATATATTACATGTACCAATACTTTGTTTTGTACATTATTTTCTGAAGAGGATATACAGCCGAAATACGTGTAGCATTAAAATTTGAATACTAGTATATCATTTCTGTGGTACTTAAACATTTTTTTTTCGATTATTATTATTCTCTACGTTGGATTCTTTTGAATCATATTTTGGACATTTATTCTATACATGTATTATATATGCTTACAAAGTTGTCTGTTTCATTCTTGTTTTTGGATATCCCGTTTTTCTGATTAAAGTGACCGCGGGTTCAGGTAACCCGGCTGGTTCAGTTTGCAGGTTGGAACAGCCTTCATGGCATGTTTCTTTCAATCTTATGCACAGTTACGTCACTGGCGTTTTCATGGTCTCCTGCACAGAATTTGACGAAACTTTACAGGAAGCAAGTATTCAAGATCAAGTAGAGATTTTCGTATCGATCGGTCTATAAATATGCTCTGGTATATAATGTCATATAGATTAGAATTCTGAATGTTATCAGAGCCGACATTTTGTTCTTATGGACTGAAATAAGACATGATGCAGCACTTGGCGGATTTAGATGAGGTACTAAGGCGCCTTTTCCACCCAAATTGATCGATTCAGAATACTAGCTCTTTGTGTTAAAGCAATAAAGGGTCGCTTAGCTCACCGTATTTATCAGTTGATTATATCATACTACATATACTTAAATTACAGCTCAGTTTACATCCTCCTTTCTTTATGCCCCCGTAATTAAAGATTGTAGGGGGCATATAGTTTTAGGAATTTTTTTGCCCCTTTTTTGGGCCATTATTCGGCCCCATTCCCAATGAGAAATAGCATCTTTTTTCCCAATTGTGGCTATAAAATTTTTCCATTCACATAGAAATGGAATAATTACTGAAATTAGTGAAATTTACTGGTTCAAAAGTAGCAGATTTACTAATTAATTGCCATATTATGTAAGCATAAGATATTAAATCTTATTTCAAAGAAAATTATACGATTAAACATTCAATTCTGAACTTTTTATTGTATAAAATGTCATTTAACTTTTATATACATGTATTAAGTACTTCCGTAAATATTCCCAAACGTCGTAAATTTTCCCAATTTCATGGGTCCCGACCCCATTCCCAAATTACGGACAAAGATCACTGCAGTTTAATTGTGGCATATTCGTCTGTTTGTCTGTATGGTTTTCTGTTTGTCCGAGGTAAAAACTTTAACACTGAGCATAACTTTTAAATGAGGTGATATGGCTTTGATATTTCACATGTGTAGTCCTTGTGACAAGACGATTTCCATTGATACCAATATGTTTGACCTCGTGACTTTGACCTTGCAATTTCTTCTTGCTGAACATAGAAAAATACTAACAAAGATGCCGACGGGGGCATTCGTGTTTCACAAACACATGATTTTTTTCGCAGTTGTGTTTGAATTCACTGGTGAATCTATAGGGGTGTTGAACGGGCTTAAGGTGATATCACACGTTTCATGTTTTACAACATTTTTTTTCTGAAAAAAAAGCATCATTCTTATTTCCTAACATAATTCAGATGTAAGAGACAATGAGGTAATCATCCAAAATTTTGAGATTTTGAAACTGATCAGAATTTTAGCCATCCATTGATTGTAATGGAAATGCTCATTTCTTGGCTATATTTTCTTTTCAGCCCAAGATTTTCAAAAGAAACTTCACATATGATTCCTTCATTATATTGTGCAGATTCTTATAGAAAGAAGTCATTCAATTACCACGTCATGTGTTGCAAACTCTGACTGAATGTGTATTTCATCATGTACAAAAATTTAAAATGCAATTAGAGTTATCTTTCTTTACTATATGACCAGAGACAAAAGAATCAACTTTTTTGAAATATCACAGCAGGCAATGATTTCAATACGTAAATAAATAGAGCCGAATACCGATTTTGTGTATATTGAAATAATGCGACAGTATGTGCACATGTGTAATGATATAACCATATGGGTAAGATATATTATAAGTTTCTCTACATTCAAACACTTTACAGGCATAAGGATCTTCAAACTTTTGTAAAATATCACAGCAGCATTCCAGCAATTACAATGATTACAATATGTATATCAAAGTTTTGTGTAATGATATGAACATATGCATAGGAAACATTCATATGAATAGTGTGAAAGATAAATTTTCTCTACATTGAAACTCTTCTCAAAAATCCTGATAGATATAATTATTTCTATTTCTGAATAGATATGACATATGTATGTAGGTAAAAGGTCAGATCAAAATTTTCAAATAAGTTCAAAGTGAGCTGTAATTCCAGTAGTAATTCGAATATTGTTGGTCACTCTAGGCTTACCATTACTTTATGAAGAAAAAAAAACTGTTGGTGTCTACATTCTAATTAATTCACCTCTTGTGCAGAATCGAACCACGGTCCTCCCGCATGACAATCTTTAGCTCTACCTTTGTGTCACTAGATCGACATACCGATTAGGGGTTTATTACAAGTACTGAACATGAAGAAATTTTAAGTTACGAAAATCGGAAAACTTCAGCGTGGAGATTTCTTTAAAATTCTCGTCTGAGGGAGGCTACTGAAACGCGTGTGATATTCCGTTAATTAAGAAAGCGCTCAGAATTGGTATATATATATATACTATGAAAATCATAATTCAAATCAATCTTTGACCATCTTTTAGACAGTATAAAAAAAATCCGCTAGCTCGCTATCGATCGCCAGTTTTCAAGACTTATAAATGTACAATGTATATGATTTTCAAACTTCATTATATCCCTTCACGTTATTTTTTCTCTCTTTCTTTCTTTATTCATTTTGTTTATTGAATTTTATTTATTCCTTTATTTTCGTTTGATTGGCAGTTTTAGTCTTCGTTTGAGTTGGATCCCGAACCTCCTTTTTGAATCTTATATGCGCCACTGTTATGCTCTTCAATTCTGAAAAAAATCCGATTTACTACGCTCGCCAACTTACATGTACGTATGAAATTTTCATTCAAAAGAAAGAGGATATATTTTACCGTTTGCGTTAAAAAAAGAGCCCCCTCCCCCTTCTGAAAAAATCCTGAATTTGTTTGTTCAAATAAGTCTTGCAAATTATTTTTCATGATTTCTGGTAAAATTTAGAGAATGAGAGAGAGAGAGAGAGAGAGAGAGAGAGAGAGAGAGAGAGAGAGAGAATTGTATTTCTTAAGTTCAAAAAGTTCAAGTTCAAATAATTTATTATAGTGTCACATGTTATAAAAACATTATTATGATTACAAGTATAGAATTCAACTAAAATATTTATAACATCCATCCAACAGGACTTATGAGACACTTGTCATTATATACAATAAAATCATAAATCACAATTTAAAAGATCATTAAAATTTGTGTTAAGTGATATACAAAAATCATACTGAACACTCTTAAAATTTATCATGTAATACTGTATCTTTTTTCCTATTTTGACCACTGACTTTCGAAATCTATAGGGAATTATTTTAAATGTATAACATAAATGAACAAATGACCTTGACTTTCTGTTGTTCTATGATAAGTTTGCATTACGCCACACACAATAATTTACATTTCTGTCGTATACATGTATTCAAAATACAAATAACAAGTTATTATTTAAGCAGTATATTAAGCATTAACCCAAAAATATCTTTCTACGATTAAACATAAGATATAGCGTCTTTGCAACATCATGTTGTAAACTGATATGATTCATCAAAAATCTTCAAATTCATCAAAAAAGATAGTTTATCTTTATCTTAAGACAAAATGTAACCATCTATTCCCACAAGTTTCTAGCTCGCTCCGCTCGCCAATATAGAATAGAACTTCATATCTTAAAGTTTTGATATAAACTAAAGTAAATGTAACAAAAAATCTTACTCTATTTCGTGTACATGCAGTTAGAATTAACACCCTCCCCCTTCTTAATGTAATGATCTTAAGATTCGCGTATGTCTTCGGCTTGTCATCTTCTTGTGAACAAGTTTCTCTTAGCTGGACTTAACCCCCTCCCCCCTTTCTGTAATCCTACTGAGCCGGATACTTGTTAGACCTTTTTTTTCAAGTACAAACAGTTGCGCATTTATATAAGTTGTGTAAACAAGGAAGACAAATCAGCTGAGGAAGAAGAAGCGGAAACCTCTTGAAAGTTTGAACATTATTGGTTGATATCAAGATATCGACCACTTCTAGATTTGTATAGGTTGTCAACCTCGATTTGATTCATCAGATTCAACATTGCAATAGGAGCAATTGTCCGATTTCTTGTGACTAGTCAAAAACACATGGCCAGAGCTATCCACTGTACAAAAGTAGGACATGTCGTCATGACAACGCTTTGGTATCGCAATTCTGAATTTGAATATTGCACATTAACGTAATATCTACAATAATAAATTGTTCTTGAACAATTTTTACTTTTAGACCAATTAGCGGTGATACAGTAAACCCTATGCCTTCAAAATCCCTATATGACATTTCTAGATCCCTGGATCCATTGCATCAAAGAGACGTTTGGATACTTTGAATGCGAGGCTGACAGTGGGCTATTCAAAAAAGGTTCTCGCCATCCAGCCGACTAAGCTGTTTCGTTGAGGATATTCCATTTTGTTTATATATTTTCTTTCCAAAGACAAATTGATAAATGCAACAAAGAAATTAATGAGCGATATAATAAATCAGTAAGAATGTGCGTAGTCACAAAATGTAATAGGAATTTTTTAGAAGTTTCCCCTAATTTCCCCCAAATTCTTTTGTCGGAACTCTCCGCTTTTCCCGCGAATATATACTAAAAGGCTTTTGATTGGTCAAGTTAATTTGCGTTATAATGGAATTTTCCTACCGCGCAGGTCAAGCAATTTATGAATGACTGTGACAAGAGTTGTCTAGTGCAAATGTACTAATTTCTAAATTTTCAGAATTATCAACACATAAGTTTCTATTGCGTAACCCAGTTTTTTTTTGTGTGTGTGTGAATTTCATGCATATCTTTACTAATACTACTCTTTACTCTTTATTCTAAGAGTCAAAATTTTAAACCTATTTTGAACGAAAAAAATTTTTTGTGTGATTAAATAAATGTTGATATCGACCAAGCTTTTTTGGAAAGCTAATTCTTGTTGACAGTCTTAGAATTGTTCCTGTGAGAAAGTTAGTGGCTAAAAACCCATTTGGTTGAGTCGATTACAGTCATATCGCCTCGACGACAAGCTTGTATGCCCCACGATCATTGCGCCCCAGTTGCATATGGCCCAAATGTGTTATTAGGGCGAAACGAACCCAGTTTATTACGCCCCGAGTGATGACCCTTGCGCCCAACCTGGTGTTTATAACATCCCAAAACATATTCATGACGTCCTACATCATTTTCAGTACGCACCATACCCATTCAGTGCGCCCCACACTCCTTATATAACGCACCAAACCATTTTCAGTACGCCCCAAATCTTTTTGCAGTACCGCCCCCATACCCCTCTTCAGTGCACACCTCCCCACACCCTTTTCTGCACGTCCCGCTTTTTCTGAATAAAGATCCGCATTCCATATCCTTCTCAGAACGCCCCATCCCCACACTGTTCAGTAATCCCCACTCTGGCACCATTTTTGATGTCGATACTCTCCGTTTATTGAGATTGTTTTCTTTTTCGGGAATGTACCTGTGCCTATCCAATTAGGAGAATTAGCCATTTTTACTCTTATTCTGGAAAATTTATCAACATTTTGTTATTCAAAACTACAATTTTAGTGTAAAGTTACTGTATCACAGTATGTGTAAACTAAATGAGCTTCAAAAGAACATGTGATAAAGAAAAGTTGATGCACAGGAGAAAAATAAATTTGAGGCTATGACCTTACGATTTTTTCAATTCTTTGTTGGACAATGAGGCTGTTGGTTTTTTTTTTGTGTTTTGTTACGGGTATGCAACACAAAGCAAGTGCATTTCTTGTACATGTAATGCGCGTTAGCGCATTTCATATGATCAATGTACTTGCTGTGTGTTGAATACCCGTAACAGAATACACATTATGACATTTATTCTATATATATGCACCAAATTTGTTTGTTTCATTCTTGTTTTCTGAAATCGCTTTTTTCTGGGTAAAAAGGTGACGTTACAAGTTCAGTTTGCAGGATGGAACAGCCGTCTCGGCATGTTTCTTTAGATCGTATGCATTGTGACGTAACGAGCGTTTTCATGCAAAATTGGAAGACGTTCGTATCAATAGTTGCATCTAAGGGAATTACATTGGTTTTGCATATATATCAGAATGCTTTGCAAGACTTTTATTTCTGATTTGAGACATAAATGTGGTACAAATCAACTTATGAATATTCATATTCACCTTATGATATGCCTTCTCGACTTTGAGACTGAATAACTGTTAGGTTCTTCTTTGATGTTTATTATAAAGGATTATAAAGGAAAATAATGGCGAGAAATTTCTTTATATAATTCAACCAATTAAGCGCCCCTTTTTCAGCATCCACGTAATAGTAGAAAATTCCGTCAGAACATATGTTTAAGGGCTATCCCGAGCACTTTTCGAAAGATAAAAGTTTTGCTAAAATTTGAAGGTATTTCACCTGCCTGATTCTTACGCAGACCTGTAGTTAACAAATTATGCAATATCCAAGCTCTGAGATATAATGTCACCTTATGGAGTTAGTGAGAGTAATTAGTAGTCACTGAAGGGAGTAGTCGCATTTTTTGCCAGTCCTATTTTTCATCGAAATTATGGATAAATAATCGTTATATTTCAAAACAGTGTTAGATCATAATTATTTACTGGGACATGGTATACATGGATTGCATTTTTGGAAGTAACATTTACGTTATATATTTGGACTTTAAAGGATGTTTTAGAAATGTAAACAACACTGTGGACAGTGGTCAGTTATGAGTGATTAGTTTTCGCGTTACACAATGGCCAATGTTTCAATGAGCGAAACTATAAGTGAAACGTCTGGCATATTACAAGAGAGTTTATCAATTGTTAATAATGCAGAAAGTGAAAAGCAAGATGAAAAGCAGAATATTTATGTGATGCTGAAGAATATCGACATGAAACTGAACAAATTGACTTATTGGAGGTTGGAATGGCCAAAATAGAACGTTTAGTTGAACGTATGGAAATAACTGAAAAACGTGTTAGTAAATGTTAAAGTTCTATTACTTCATTGGAGAAGGAAGTCAACAAAATGAAGAAAACCGATTTGGAATTGGAAACTTATGAAGGGGGATTAGGGTCAAAATGCTATTTGACTTTCTTACATGCTTCATGCTATGTTGCTTCATTCAATGTTTGATTATTCCATGTTCATTTGTCTTGCTTTCATTTCAAATTGACTTTATTGCATTTGTCTTTCTTCTTTATGCAATGTTGCTTTCTTGCATTTTACATTTGTCCTTCGTCAATGCATAATTGTCGTTCTACCATGCGTTATGACATCTTTCATTGTGCCATCATTCTTTCGTCCTAATGCCATTATTGCTTCGTCAATGCTAACTTCAATTTTGATACCAGGTGGCGCTCCGTTTGTGTCCGTTCCTTGGAATTAACTTTGAGACGTCCCCTCTCGCAGTACTTGGAAAAATGAGTTATAAATAGTGGAAAAAAGCAAAAGCCGATTGAAATATTTGAACAAAAAAAAATCATTAAATGATAAATATTTGAACCTTTTCTATTTGTTTGTTTGTTTTTTTTTTATTCATACAGTAATAGCCATTAGGGGATTTGAAACCTCTAGAAAGTTTTGCAAGTAATTGTAAATAACTACGTGACTCAACGGTAAGCGAGCCGGACTTTACTAGCATTTTTTCCCCGCATGGGTTCAAATCCTATCGGCTACATAATTTTTTTTTCTGAATTGTGAGTGGGAAATATAGAAGTCAGTTTTTTCTGAGATATCATGAGAAAGGCGGTATTTCATATCGAAAAATTCTAGATAAATTGAAACTACAGCGCGTCCTACACTGATCGAACCTAGAGATCAACATCCCCCGGCCCCATTGATTCAGTCAATAATGCAATTTCTAGTCTCCTTTCAGGACCTTGACCTTGAAAATTTACCTTTTGACATCTCTGTATGCCAAAATTACTCCAAGCTGTTGTCCAGGACAGGCGGAGCGTAGGAGAAGGGGGGGGGGGGGGGGCAGCGTTACCGCTCGCCAGTTCTTTATAGACTTTCTGAATAATTTTCATTTATTTATTTTTCTTTTTTTTTTTTTTGCCTGTTAGAAATTTTTGGATGTTGTGCCCCTCAACTTTTTCAGGCAGAGCTACGCCGTTGGTCCATTGCTACGCCTGTTCAAGAACATGGCACAAAAACAGTTCAGTGTCATTCTCAGCCTTTTTCAACAAAGGCCAAAATTTAGACGTTTATTGTGTTCCTATACTCTGTGTTAGGAGCGCAAGGAAGGTATAATTTTAATAAGATTGCACTATGGCAAACTTGTCAGATTATTCTTGTTCAGTGATGGATCCATCGCCCCCTTTACCGGGGGTCAAGGGCGAATTTTGCCGATTTTACTGATGTACCTGTTTTTGTCGGGAAAATATTGGGTCTGTGCAGGAGCATCCCCTAAATCCGCCACTGTTGTTCGACTCAAGATCAAGGTTAAGATTGAAATCCAAGCGTATGGTGCTTACAAGGATTGACCTTGAACATTGACCTTCATAAGTCCATACTTCAAAGTCAATTATTATAGAAGTTTTATCTTTTTATGCAAGAAAGTTACATTATACTTAAAATTGACAAAAGGAAAAAATGTAACCTCATCCGGGATTCGAACCCACTCGGAAAGGTGTAAAATAAGATTAATAAGTCATCGTGATAACCACTACGCTACAAAAATTCTTCTTACATGAGTGTATTTTATAGTCACTGTTAAAACTTACAAAAATCTTATTGCATACAAAATCAAATATTTACTAATTACTTCAAAATATTTTTCAAATATTTATACAGCCAATCTACTTCTGTCCTCTCGTGCGATAATATAATTACTTTTCGAACGATACTGTTGTAGAAGTGAAAAGAAATTTCTAAATACAGGGGATGTTTCAAAGTTCATTTCAAGGAACGGGCACATGCGGTCGCGCGAAGCGCCATCTGTTATCAAAATTGAAGTTAGCATTGACGAAGCAATAATAGCATTAAGACGAAAGGATAATGGCAGAAAGAAGGATGTCATAACGCATGGTATAATGACAGTTATGCATTGACGAAGGACAATTGTAAAATACAGGGAAGCAAAACTACACAAAGAAGAAAGATAAAGTCAATTTGAAATGAAAGCAAGACAAATGAACATGGAATAATCAAACATTGAATGAAGCAACATAGCATGAAGCATGTAAGCAAGTCAAATAGCATTGTGACCCTAATCCCCCTCCATAGAAACTTGCGTAGATGGACTTAGTTATCTTTTTGACGGGGTTTCTAAAGATTCAAATGAGATGAAAAAAGAAATAAAAGAAGTAAAGAAACAGGCAAATTCTGTTAGCACCAATGTAAAATCTACAGCCGAAAAAGTTGACAATAAGTTTGGATTTAACAGATGTTTGTGATGAGCTTCGAGATGATGTACTGGATCTTAAATGCAGGTCGATGAGAGACAATTTATTATTCGTGGGCCTAAAGGAGGAGGAAGAAGAAGATTGTGAGGAGACCGTTAAATCGTTCATACGATATAATGTGACTATTGAAAAATTTATAGAGTTCGAGAGGGTACACAGGGTCGGGCGTAAACCAAGGAACCCGAATTCGCGACAACGCCCTATTGTCGCAAAATTTACGAAGTTCAAGGACAGAGAGCTCGTGAGGAAAAAGGCACCAAGGACTCTTAAGGATACAAGTTTTTACGTACAGGAGCAGTTCCCGGCTGAAATAGAGCAAAGGAGGAAAGCTCTTTACCCGGTTATGCGCGAGGCACGTAGGATAAAGGACAAAGTGACGCTAGTGAAGGACCGTCTTTATATTAATGGAGTGGAGTACGAGCCATCAGAATGTCAAACAGTGCGTCGTCGCCTGTCCGTTCGTCTTCTGGTTCACCTGCATATCGACAAGACCGTAAGCGCGCCAGGGTCGGATCCTCATAGGACAGACAAGAGGGTACGGGACATACAGACAGTGAATTTACGTTTAAATTCCTTAGTTGGAACGTAAATGGAGGCTTAGAAAGAAAACTTAATGATTCTGCCTTTATTAATTACATTTGTACATATGATGCATTTTTTCTTTCAGACTGTTGGATTGAAAATGAATTTGATTTTTCTATTTGTAAATGTATACCAAGATCTCTTTCTAGGATCAAACAGGGGGGGGGGGGGGGGTGGGTGGGTTGGAATGGCATTTTGTTTTCGAGATTACCTTTCCAATTATATTCACAATATTGGTATTTACTTTGATACTGTTATATGGATTAAGATAGATAGCACAGCAAGTCATGATGGTAAAGATATTTATATTTGTTGTACTTATATACCACCAGATAAATCATCATTTTTCAGACTTTATGACTGTGATATTTTTATGTGTTAGAAAATCAGATAGCCGAATTTTCAGAAAAAGGGAAAGTAATAGTTGTAGGTGATTTGAATAGTAGATGTTCTCTTTTGAAAGATTATATTGATCACGATGAAATCGATAAACATATAAGTGATTTAGTGTCGCCACTGGATTATGTTGAAGATGATATTTTAGAGGACCGTGTTTGTCCAGACAAAACAGTAAATACTTATGGGTTGAAGTTGATACAGCTATGTATAGAGACTGGCCAGCGTATTTTGAATGGCAGGCACATTGGTAACATGTCTAACGATTTAACTTATTGTGACGCAAATGGTTGTAGCGTGATAGATTATGTTTTGGCCACATCCGATATTTTCAATATGTTTCATAAATTTATTGTTAGCAATTTTAACATACATTCTGACCATGCACCATTGCATATAGAGTTGAAAATACATTCCAATGTTACTAAAATAGATTTAGACGATATGAATGTCGATGTGTCCAATGAGAAAAAAATACATTAAGTTTAGATGGAATGAAGATGCAGCTAATGATAGCAAAATGTTTTAGAGCAAAATATTGCATGTTTACAAAAGTGTATTGATGATCATGATTTAGTAACTATGCAAGGTTTAATCAATTGTGTTGCTGATTTTGTAGAGAATTTATCTAGTATGATGTCTGATTTCCACAAATCACCGATACGTGTGAATAAACGATCAAAGAGTAATGTTAATTTAGATCGTAAACATGATCAGCCTTGGTTTTACCAGGAATGTAAACGGTTTTATTCTATTTATAGAAAAGCACTGTATGATTTTAACAGGAACAAAAGTATTGATAACCATGAAAACTTAAACTCTTGTAAAAAACAGTATAAGATTGAGAGATGAAAGCCAAGAGGCGATATCTTTTTGAAGAGGGTAATATGCTTGAAAATATTAGGAAATCAAATCCTAAATTGTTTTACTCAAAATTTGTACGTAAAAAGGAAAACAAATCAGGAGTCAGTTTGATAACAATATGCCTTACATTGAGTTACAAGAGTTATCCCTCTTTTTACTGATGTATGCCGAAGATGTGGCATTACTGGCACAATCGGCTCCAGACCTACAGGATTTATTAAATTTTCTTGATGTGTAGACAGATAAATGATCGCTAGAGGTTAATGTGATTAAAACAAAAATAATGATATTTAGAAATGGAGGTAAAATAAGAACTGACGAAGAATGGTTTTATAAGAATGAGGAAATAGAAGTAGTAGATACTTTTTGTTACCTAGGTCTCTTATTGAATTACAATGGAAAATTTTATGTCACTCAGAAGCAACTATCCCTACAATGTAAGTAAAAGCTGTTTTAGCCCTTAAAAGAAAATGTTTAGATATGCAGCTTAATATTGTTACTTTATCATCTCTCTTTGATTCTTATATAAGTAGCACAGCATGTTATTGTTGTGAGGTGTGGGGTTTTCATGCTGCCCACGACATTGAAAAATACAAATTGATTTTTGTGAAAATATGCTAGGTGTCAAGAGATCAACTCCAAATTCTGTTATTTACTGTGAACTTTGGAGATTACCTTTAATATGCATCCGAAAAATCCGTATTCTAAAAATATTGGTTAGAACTGTTGAAGACAAATGATTGTATTTTGAAGAATTGTTACGAGTACATGAATATTGAGTGTGAATCTAGAAGTAATTGTAAAAATTGGGTTTCTGGTGTGAAAAATTTACTATGTAGCATAGGTTTAATGGATTTATGGATTAATCAACATGTTAAGAAGCCAGAATATATTTTAGGTGTGGCAAAGCAACGTTTATTTGATATGTATAAGCAGTCTATTTTGTCTGATATTGATGCCTCACCAAAATGTTTCATTTGTAGAAATTTAGTTGACAATTTCACATTGCAAAATTACTCGTTGAAACGTATTCCTTTCTATATAGACTTACCTCAGACAGTGCATGTGTTTCAGAAATTGTTTTCATTTTCTTGCATGAACATGGACGGCGGGTGCGGCTAGCCAACAGGGGATGCTTACCTCTCCCGGGCACCTGGTCCCACTTCTAGCTTGCTGGGGGTCTGTCGATGTTCCATTTGGTGCTCCATTGTGAGTGCTGTTGAGATTATCGTCAGGATCTTCTTTAACTCATTTGTGTCACACTTATGCCCTTTGCCGTGTGGAGCTCGTAAAAAAGTTCCCCGCGAGGGGTTTGACAGTAAGTGTTTTGAATATTGTTCCCTGACATGGTCGCCATAGCACTTTCTATATAGACTTACCTCAGACAGTGCATGTGTTTCAGAAATTGTTTTCATTTTCTTGCATGAACATCGACGGCGGGTGCGGCTAGCCAACAGGGGATGCTTACTCCTCCCGGACACCTGGTCCCACCTCTAGCTTGCTGGGGGTCTGTCGATGTTCCATTTGGTGCTCTATTGTGAGTGCTGTTGAGATTATCGTCAGGATCTTCTTTAACTCATTTATGCTGACACACACAATATTTTATATTCCCTCCAATAAGGTTTTCGATGGTCCCGATCCTTAAAAATTTAGGGAGCAACGATTTCATTTTTAGGGGGAGGGGGACGGGGGGGGGGGAGGAATACTTTTTCAAAAAGAAATTTCCGGATAGAGATTTAAGGGGAAAAAATTCCGGATCATGAAATTGCCCCCCCCCCCCCCTCCTTTCCCATATGCCCAATAAACACTTTTTTGTGTGTCATAAAATATAAAGTACAAATAAAAATGAAACAAACTTTATTCATAGGAAATTAGCCTGTCTGTGTTGATCTTCCCTTAATTAAAGCGAAAGGATTATAGGTTTCATTCCAGAAATCAAAAAGAAGTAACAATGAACACTCTATATCCACAAATTTTCGGCCACTCGGATTTATCAAGTGGAAAACACGAATATAAAAGATATCTATAACTGCTGGTAAACAAAGCCAAGCGTTAAATCGTTTTCATACTGGGACCCTGCTTTTCCATCAATATATTACATGTACCAATACTTTGTTTTGTACATTATTTTCTGAAGAGGTTATACAGCCGAAATACGTGTAGCATTAAAATTTGAATACTAGTATATCATTTCGGATCCAGGAATTTTTTTCAGGGGGGTCCTAAAGTCCGATTTTTTTGAAGAGCAAAATAAAAAAAGCAAACGCAAGAAAATAAAGTACTTGATTGACGATTGTCAGTTCTGTTTCTAATTGTTATTAAAACGGGTGACTGGAGAGTAACGGCGAGCAGAAAGCTTAAAATCTTGAATTTTCAACTCATAGTACCTGATTATTGATTGTCAGTTCTATTATGTGAGCGAATTTTTTTTCCGAGAATTGAAATAAAATTCACTATTCGTGTCCTTTTCAGTTTCTTTTCGTCTTCTTAGTGCCCTTGTTTATTGACCTAGGTGTTATGTGAATGTGTTGTATATAAGAAAGTGCAGCATCATTTGAAAACAACGTACAATTATGTAATAAATTCTGGTGAGCAGTAGCGAGCCAGAGAAAAAAATTTAAATCCTGACGGCAAAATATTATCAAAATGAAAGATTTCTAATTCAAATTCATGATATATTTTGTAAATATTATGACAACAAAAGGGGAATTGGGACTTAATCTTATGAAATATGTATATTAATAATAAAAAAAGCTATATTTCGAAAATTCCAGGGGGGGTCCGGACCCCCCCCCCCCCCCCCCCGACCCCTTGAAAGTGACCGCGGGCTCAGGTCACCCGGCTGGTTCAGTTTGCAGGTTGGAAGAGCCTTCGCGGCATGTTTCTTTAGATCTTATGCACAGTTACGTCACTGGCGTTTTCATGGTCCTCTGCAAAGAATTCAACAAATGTGACGAAACTTTACAGGAAGCAAGTATTCAAGATCAAGTAGAGATTTACGTGTCGATCGGTCTATAAATATGCTCTGGTATATACATGTAATATAGATTAGAATTCTGATTGTTATCGGAGCCGACATTTTGTTCTTTTAAAAGAAAGGAGGGGATCTCCAACAACACCTAGTTGCAGCATCAACAGCAACCTCCCAAAACACCCACTGTAAAACACAAAAATGACACGTACAGAAAGAGACGCAGTAGTACAATGAACGTCAAATCACAGAAAAATATAAAACACAAATGACTACACATAAACCAACGAGACCAATGGGTAAACGGTGCCGACTTAGGACGGCCATCTGCCTCGTGAGTAGCAGACGGTGTGGTTATCCTGGATTACGTGCGCACAACCCTCCCACTATTCCGATTACCCAGAGGTCTCGAAGAACGTACAATTGTGGTGAGGAAATAAGACATGATGCAGCACTTGGCGGATTTGATGGGGGACTAAGGCGCCTTTTCCACCCAAATTGATCGATTCAGAATACTAGCTCTTTGTGTGAAAGCACCAAAGTTAAGAGATTTTTCTCGGCTCGCTTAGCTCACCGTATTTATCAGTTGATTATATCATGCTACATATACTTAAATTACAGCTCAGTTTACATCCTCCTTTCTTTATGCCCCCGTAATTAAAGATTGTAGGGGGCATATAGTTTCAGGGATATTTTTGCCCCTTTTTTGGGCCATTATTCGGCCCCATTCCCAATGAGAAATAGTATCTTTTTTCACAATTGTTGCTCTAAAATTTTCCAGTCACATAGAAATGGAATAATTACTGAAATTAGTGAAATTTACTGGTTCAAAAGTAGCAGATTTACTAATTAATTGCCATATTATGTAAGCATAAGATATTAAATCTTATTTAAAAGAAAATTATACGATCAAACATTCAATTCTGAACTTTTGATTGTATAAACTGTCATTTAACTTTTATATACATGTAAGTACTTCCGTAAATATTCCCAAACGTCGTAAATTTTCCCAATTTCATGGGTCCCGACCCCATTCCCAAATTACGGACAAATATCACTGCAGTTTAATTGTGGCATATTCGTCTGTTTGTCTGTATGGTTGTCTGTTTGTCCGAGGTAAAACCTTTAACACTGAGCATAACTTTTAAATGATAAGTGATATTGCTTTGATATTTCACATGTGTAGTCCTTGTGACAAGACGATTTCCACTGATACCAATATGTTTGACCTCGTGACTTTGACCTTGCAATTTCTTCTAACTGAACATAGAAAAACACTAACAAAGATGCCGAAGGGGGGCATTCGTGTTTCACAAACACAGGATTTTTTCGCAGTTGTGTTTAGATTCACTGGTGAATCTATAGGGGTGTTGAACGGGCTTAAGGTGATATCACACGTTTCATGTTTTACAACAATTTTTTCAGAAAAAAAGCATCATTCTTATTTCCTAATATAATTCAGATGTAAGAGACAATGAGGTAGTCATCCAACATTTTAGGATTTTGAAACTGATCAGAATTTTAGCCATCCATTGATTGTAATGGAAATGCTCATTTCTTGGCTATATTTTCTTTTCAGCCCAAGATTTTCAAAAGAAACTTCACATATGATTCCTTCATTATATTGTGCAGATTCTTATAGAAAGAAGTCATTCAATTACTACGTCATGTGTTCCAAACTTTGACTGAATGTGTATTTCATCATGTACAAAAATTTAAAATGCAATTAGAGTTATCTTTCTTTACTATATGACCAGAGACAAAAGAATCAACTTTTTTGAAATATCACAGCAGGCAATGATTTCAATACGTAAATAAATAGAGCCGAATACCGATTTTGTGTATATTGAAATAATGCGACAGTATGTGCACATGTGTACAAATGTAATGATATAACCATATGGGTAAGATATAAGTTTCTCTACATTCAAACAATTTACAGGCATATAAAGAATTTTCAAACTTTTGTAAAATATCACAGCAGCATTCCAGCAATTACAATGATTACAATATGTAAAATGTATATCAAAGTTTTGTGTAACGATATGAACATATCCATAGGAAACATTCATATGAATAGTGTGAAAGATAAATCTTCTCTACATTCAAACACTTCTAAAAAATCCTGATAGATATAATTATTTCTATTTCTGAATAGATATGGCATATGTATGTAGGTAAAAAGTCAGATCAAAATTTTCAAATAAGTTCAACGTGAGCTGTAATTCCAGTAATACTTCGAATATTGTTGGTCACTCTAGGCTCACCATTACTTTGTGAAGAAAAAAAAAATTGGTGTCTACATTCTTTTTAATTCACCTCTTGTGCAGAATCGAACCACGGTCCTCCCGCATGACAATCTATAGCTCTACCTTTGTGCCACTAGATCGACATACCGATTAGGGGTTTATAACAAGGACTGAACATGAAGAAATTTTAAGTTACGAAAATCGGAAAACTTCAGCGTGGAGATTTCTTTAAAATTCTCGTCTAAGGGAGGCTACTGAAACGCGTGTGATATTCCGTTAATTAAGAAAGCGCTCAGAATTGGTATATATATATACTATGAAAATCATAATTTAAATCAATCTTTGACCATCTTTTAGACAGTATAAAAAAAATCCGCTAGCTCGCTATCGATCGCCAGTTTTCAAGGCTTATACATGTACAATGTATATGATTTTCAAACTTCATTATATCCCTTCACGTTATTTTTTCTCTCTTTCTATCTTTATTCATTTTGTTTATTGAAGTTTATTTATTCCTTTATTTTTTGTTTGATTGTCAGTTTTAGTCTTCGTTTGAGTTGGATCCCGAACTTCCTTTTTGAATCTTATATCCGCCACTGTTATGCTCTTCAATTCTTAAAAAAATCCGACTTACTACGCTCGCAAATTTACATGTACGTATGAAAATTTTCATTCAAAAGAAAGAGTATATATTTTACAGTTTGCGTTAAAAAAGAGCCCCCTCCCCCTTTCTGAAAAAGTTCTGAATTTGTTTGTTCAAATAAGTCTTGCAAATTCTTTTTCATGATTTCTGGCAAAATTGAGAGAGAGAGAGAAAAAAAAAATTGTATTTCTTAAGACAAAATGTAACCGTCTATTCCCACAAGTTTCTAGCTCGCTCCACTCGCCAATATAGAATAGAACTTCATATCTTAAAGTTTTGATATAAAATAAAGTAAATGTAACAAAAAATCTTACTCTATTTCGTGGACATGCAGTTAGAATTAACCCCCTCCCCCATCTTAAGATTCGCGTATATCTTCGGTTTGTCATCTTTTTGTGAACAAGTTTCTTTTAGCTGGACTTAGCCCCCCCCCCCCTTTGCTGTAATCCTAGATTCATCACTGAGCCGGATACTTGCTAGACTTTTTTTCAAGTACAAACAGCTGCACATTTATATAAGTTGTGTAAACAAGGAAGACAAATCAGCTGAGGAGACGTTTTTTTTCAAGTACAAACAGCCGCACATTTATATATTAAGTTTTGTAAACAAGGAAGACAAATCAGCTGAGGAAGAGGAAGCGGAAACCTCTTGAAAGTTTGATCATTATTGACAGTCTTAGAATTGATCCAAATGAGTCGATTACCGTCATATCGCCTCGACGACAAATCGCCCAAGCTTGTTTGCCCCACGATCATTTCGCCCCAGTTGCATATGGCCCAAAGGTGTTATTAGGGCGAAACGAATCCAGTTTATTACGCCCCGAGTGATGACACTTGCGCCCCAACTGGTGTTTATAACATCCCAAAACATCCTCATTACGTCCTACATCATTTTCAGTACGCACCATACCCATTCAGTGCGCCCAACACTCCTTACATTACGCACCAAGCCATTTTCAGTACGCCCAAATTCCTTTTGCAGTACCGTCCCCATACCCCTCTTCAGTACACACCTCCCCACACCTTTTCTGAACGTCCCACTTTTTCTGAATAAAGATTTGCATTCCATATCCTTCTCAGAAAGCCCCATCCCCACACTGTTCAGTAACCCCCACTGTGGCACCATTTTTGATGTCGATACTCTCCGTTTATTGAGATAGTTTTCTTTTTCGGGAATGTGCCTGTGCCTATCCGATTAGGAGAATTAGCCATTTTTACTCTTATTCTGGAAAATTTATCAACATTTTGTTATTCAAAACTATGATCTTAGTGTTCAGTTACTGTATCACAGTATGTCTAAACTAAATGAGCTTCAAAAGAACATGAGATAAAGAAAAGCTAGATGCACAGGAGAAAAATAAATTTGAGGCTGTGACCTTACGAATTTTTCAATTCTTTGTTGGACAGTGAGGCTATTGGGTTTTTTTTGTGTTTTGTTACGGGTATGCAACATAAAGCAAGTGCATTTGTCGTACATGTAATGCGCGTTAGCGCATTTCATGTGATAAATGTACTTGCTGTGTGTTGCATACCCGTAACAGAACACACATTATGACATTTATTCTTTATATATGCACCACAGCTGTTTGTTTCATCCTTGTTTTCTGAAGTCGCGTTTTTCTGGGTAAAAAGGTGACGTTACAATTCAGGTCACCGCGGGTTCAGTTTGCAGGATGGAACAGCCGTCTAGGCATGTTTCTTTAGATCGTATGGATTGTGACGTCACGAGCGTTTTCATGCAAAAATGGAAGACGTTCGTATCAATAGTTGCATCTAAGGGAATTACATTGGTTTTGCATATATATATATATCAGAATGCTTTGCAAGACTTTTTATTTCTGATTTGAGACATAAATGTGGTACAAATCAACTTATGAATATTCATATTCACCTTATGATATGCTTTCTCGACTTTGAGAATGAAAAACTGTTAGGTTCTTCTTTGAGGTTTATTATAAAGGATTATAAAGGAAAATAATGGCGAGAAATTTCTTTTTATAATTCAACCAGTTAAGCTCCCCTTTTTCAGCATCCACGTATGTAGAAAATTCCGTCAGAACATATGTTTAAGGGCTATCCCGAGCACTTTTCGAAAGATAAAAGTTTTGCAAAAATTTGAAAATATTTCACCTGCCTGATTCTTACGCAGACATGTACTTTACAAATTATGCAATATCCAAGCTCTGAGATATAATGTCACCTTATGGAGTTAGTGGCATGTATGAAACATAAAATATTTCACGGAAAAGTGCAGATATATCGGGATAAGAAATAGTTTTGAAAACCTTAACTGCATGACATCTAATGTTGTGTACGGAATAGAGTGCTCACTTTGTGGATTGATTTATGTGGGCGAAACCAAAGGCCAGCTCCGAAAAAGAATGTCAGGACACCGGTCAAAAATAAATAATAAAGGAAGTCAACTCCTTTACCGACATTTTGACCAGGCGGATCATTCTGTTTTATCGATGAGAGTCAGAATCCTGGAGAAAATATATCACCCCACAAACAATCCCAATTTGAGCACACCTCTCCGTCGCAACAGAGAAGAGTTCTGGATAAAAAATCTTAACACTGCAGCGCCCTATGGGTGCAACGATAACATCAGCACTATAGGAAACTTAACAAGTCCCGGTTGTCAATTGGTAAATGTGACTAGCTTATTCAACAGATCACAAAGAAGACCTCGAAGTCATGGCATTCGAAAATATAATAGGCCTGAGATACATAGTTTCTCCTTCGATGACTTGGTTCCATTTTTGAATGAGCCTCTAGGCCTGCATTATATTCGTACCAAATTATACTCTGTTCCTTTACGGAAGTTACACGAAATCTACGATTATACGAAGGATCTCGCATATACCGATACACGTTCCCCAGAATACAGACTACAAGGAGTCATCTTGGACATTTCTACTTTTCGTTTATTTCAAGCAGTTAGATCAGATAAATCAGAGGAGAAAACAAACCGCCCTTTCATTAAAGTAAGATTTGCAAACAAAGGTATTGATAACTTGAATCTTGGTCAAATTTTGAATCACAAAACTGTCACAGAAAAAATCCCACCATATTTCAAAAGAAAAGAAACTCCTTGTATTTCCTATAGCTACACACCAACAGTTGCATCTAAAATTTACAATTACAAACGATTCCTGCAGTGTATTGATTTAAGTAATCCCTCACTACATCCACTTCCCTGCGAATGTTCTTCATCGGATTTCAACTACTCTCCTTGTGGACACGTTATTACTGGTGACCTTAGTATAGTCAAGAACGACAAGTTGAGAGAATTGTTAAAAAAGGGTCCCAAATACAGAGAAAGTATGTCCTTTACATGGAACCAAAATGTCAAAATTATTATGGACTCTTGTGAGGAATATGCAAGACGTTGGGCAAAGAAAGAGGATGTACAGCTCGACACCCTTTCCGAATGGATAAAATCAATCAGAGGGTTACTTTTATCTAGAATTAACCGATTAAAATCAATTGTGAACACCAGATTCGTGTCTATATTTAAAGACCCTGATGTTATCACAGAACTTACCTACCTCCAAGAACATTATGTCATCACACCAGCGGACAAAGCCTCAAATAATTACACATTTACTTGCAAAAAGTACTATTTCGACAGTCTAGTTAAAGAGTTGGGTTTAAATTCGACACCTGGAAATCCCACTTACACCCCAACAAACCTTTCTGCCTCTGAAATAATAGATAACCACAAATCAGCTCTTGCTTCCTTTGGCTTCGATACTACCAATGTAGATTTAGATTTACCATACTTATACTGCATACCTAAAATGCATAAGAATCCGTACAAACAACGTTTCATCGCTGGTTCCTCAAAATGTTCTACCAAATCTGTATCGATCTTACTCACCAAAGTTTTATCTGAAATCAAATCTGGGCTACAAAAATATTGTTCGACAGTATATTCTCGCAGTGGTATCAACCAGATGTGGATTTTAAAGAATTCGAAGGAACTTTTAGAACATCTGAAATCCACTCATTTTAGTAGAGTCCATTCGATCAAAGCCTTTGATTTTTCGACACTTTACACTACAATTCCACATTCTAAATTGAAAGAAAGACTCGCAAAAATTATAAGTAATGCGTTTACAAGTAAGAACGGTAATCGCAAATACAAATTTATTGTTGTTAACTATGACAAAACCTACTTTGTAAAAGAAAAGTCAGATTCTGAAAATAAGTACACTGAAACAGACATTATTCAGATGTTAAACTTTCTGATCGACAACATTTTTGTGGTGTTTGGAGGAAAGGTCTTCCAGCAAATTGTCGGAATTCCAATGGGGACCAATTGTGCCCCACTCCTTGCCGACATTTTCCTTTACTCGTACGAAGCTGAATTCATTCAATCTTTGGTCTCTGAAGGGAAAAGATACTTAGCTTCTGACTTCAACTTCACTTACAGATACATAGACGATGTGTTGTCCATCAATAATCCAAAATTCGCGGATTACCTGAGCAGTATTTATCCTTCGGAGCTTGAAGTCAAAGAAACTACAGAGACAAATAATTCAGCATCCTATTTGGACATAATGTTGTCCTACGACACTGATGGTCACATGAACACCTCACTCTATGACAAACGTGACGACTTCAATTTCAGCATTACGAACTTTCCTTTTCTGAGTAGCAACATCCCTTCATCGCCTGCTTATGGCGTGTTCATATCTCAGTTGATACGCTATGCCAGAGCAAGTACCAAATATACGGATTTTGTTCTGAGAGCTAGGCGTCTTTCAGATAAGCTTCTCAGTCAGGGATATGTTTGTGACCGACTAACATCGTCACTGAGGAAGTTCTACGGTCGATATGGGGAACTCGTCATACACTATGATGTCCCACTATCCAGAATGGTGGATGATATTCTGTCATAGACCATTTGAACCATCCAACCAAAGATTGTACTCTATATCTTCCAAAATGGAAGTAACCGGATGTGACAGTTCTACCGAATTGAAGCGACGGGTGTTGCATGCAAGCAGGAGATGCTTACTCTTCCTGGGCACCTGGTCTCACTCTCATATTGGGAGTTCGCTTCTTTTCATATGGTGGAGGTTTTTGTTTTTGTTTGCTTTGGTTCCTGTTTTATCCTGATTTTGTATGCCTTCGGTTTCTGATTTTCTGAATTATCGATTTTGTACTGTAGACAGGGATATGGTCATTATCCATACTTGTCATAGTAACTGTTTGATAGAAATACAAGAGATTATTGTAACTTTTAAGTAGTTTGAAAATTTGAGCAAAGAAAACGGAAACGGCTTTCCGTAAGTAAAAGATAAGCTGTCCTGTGTCCTTTGAATTCATATCTAAGCCTTAAAAAGTACATGTTTTGAAGAAATAGACTTTCAGAATTTTGTGGATCTTGTTACATTGAAATTGTCGATCACAGATCAAAAGGTAGGAAATCTCCATTTCGTATTCAATGTGATTCTTATGTAATTTATAATTTTGCTCTTACAATGATAGTCAAAATAATTTCAGTTAGCTCAGTGGACGCGCATTCGCTTCTCACCTCTACGGTCTCAGGATCGAATTTCTGATTCGGCAAAGGGGTCTTATGTGGGAGGGTATGGCGGTCGCCCACTCAGTCATACGAGGTTTTCCTTGTGTTCTCCGTTTTGTACCTCACGCCAACATCTGAAACCCCATTGAGGCATTAATATAAGTTTGAATCTTGTTTGTTAAACGTTGTTAAAAGAATTTAGTCTTTTAAAATTTCAAAATAAATATCCTCGCTGTTGAATTTCAAAGAATTCCAAATATATTTTAAGTCCATTATTTGGTTAAACTACTTATACAAAACATGATTAATTTGATTATATATAAAACGTTTTTCAAAATTTATTTTTAATAAATTCAACATTCTTTGACATATTATTCCAAACGCCAAATATTAATTCCAAGATGCGGTAATATTTATGGTACTCTAGAATGAGTTAAAGTAGATCCTGACGATAATCTCAACAGCACTTACAATAGAGCGCAAAATTAAACATTGACGGACCCCTAGCAAGCTAGGGGTGAGACCAGGTGCCCGGGAGGAGTAAGCATCCCCTGTTGGCTAGCCGCACCCGCCGTCAATGTTTATGAAGCATGGAAATGAAAATATAAAAACTTCATGCACTGTCTGACGTTATGTCTTTATAGAAAGTGCTATAGCGACAATTTCAGGAAAGTATATTCAAAACACTTACTGTCAAACCCCTCGCGGGGAACTTTTTTACGAGCTCCACACGGCAAAGGGCATAAGTGTGACACAAATGAGTTAAAGTAGATCCTGACGATAATCTCAACAGCACTCACAATAGAGCGCAAAATTAAACATTGACGGACCCCTAGCAAGTTAGAGGTGGGGCCAGGTGCCCGGGAGGAGTAAGCATCCCCTGTTGGCTAGCCGCACCCGCCGTCTAGAAGTATACGACGCACATATAAATGAAAAAAAGTCGATTTTATGACACAAGATAAGGAAGCGTCTGTCAGGAAAGACCGCAATACAAAAAAGGAACAACAAGATAAAAACCTTTAGATTGCCGATTGGTCTCATTGGTTTTTGTGGTCCTTTGTGTTTTGTTTTTCGGTGTTTCTTGTCCCTTTTTTCGTCTCTTGCTGTACGTGTCAACTCTGTGTTTTTGCATAAGTTTTTTTTGTGCTTTGATGTCAGTAGTGCAATTAACCGAATGCTGATAGAGACTTTAGACTTCATACATGTATTTAACATTCCCACTACCTTTCATAAAAATCAGCCCCCTCGAAAATGATCAAAAGGAGTAGGTTCGGTAACCATGGAATTCGGCCCTGTCGTACTTTTGAATGAAATTTTGTATGTTAAATAACTGATGTCTGCAGTTTCTAAAAATGTTTTCTTTGTTCAAATATCTTAAAAATTGACGAAAATATGTGGAATCGTTCGAGGCATGGTATAGCGTATTGATCGACGTCAATGACGTCGTCACATGACGCCGTCACGACGTTGTGTAGCCATAAGAAATGTATGAACACTAATTGTAACGGAAACAATAAATTAAAAAAAAGCAAGAAGAAAAGAAAGTATTTACATTTACGATTAAATTAGACGATTTGAAAAGATATGAGCTGGAATAGCCTCAAGGTAGAGAAGATGCGTGGCGTATTTTCATCGGAAACTCGAGATCCATGTCCTGAAAACTGCCCGTGAACACGCAGTCGGGAGCGTATTTTTCACATATTGGATTTTTTTCTGCAGAAGTTAATTTCGTTATATAACAGTCATTATGTCAAAAGATCCTACCTTTAATAAAAAGTCGCATAAAATTGTTTTACTAGTATACATGCAAAACCATGAACAGTTTTCTAATTGGTATAATGGTATTCCATTCGATTTTGGTTATTTTTCTTCTTCTTTTTTATTAAGGATTCCGACTATTCCGTCGGAATCCTTTCTGTTATTGCAATGTCTTTTCTTTATTCTTATTAAGGATTCCGACTATTCCGTCGGAATCCTTTCTGTTATTGCAATGTCTTTTCTTTATTCTTCTTATTATTATTCTTATTATTCTTACCCCTTTCCATTTCCAGACACTATATTCAAAGGTCTTTCAACACAGAGCAAAAAGGATGGTACCATTAGAAAGAGCATACAAAGATCTTCTTAAACTATTTTTTGTTTGTCGATAAGTTCACCAATGCCCTCGCTAGATGTCATCAAAGGTCAAATCTTTAAACTCTTATAACTTCTAAATTAATCACACGATTTGAACGAAATTTGTTTTATATCATTCTTTGGAAAATTTGCAAACTTTGATACGTTTACATCCTCGATAAAATATTTACGGTTTTCGCGCTATTTTGAGTTGAAAATGGAACTTTAAATCGGCACAGTGCCAATTCCTACAGTTTTCGAGATTATGAGTTGAAACTTGGATGGTAGATTACTTATAGGTAGTCATTGATGATGACCTAGTTTCAAGGTCAAATTATTATTCTCAAGGTCACAACAAACTTTTGCCTATAGAACAAAGACTATTTGACCTTGACACTTCAAACTTCATAAATACAATCATTAAGCCAAGCCCTTCCACCTTGACCTTGACCTAAGGTCAAATTTTGATTCTCAAGGTCGCAACAAACTTTTGCCAATAGAATAAAGACCATTTGACCTTGAGAGTTCATACTTGGCGCAAATATTCCTTGCATCAAGTCCTTTCACCTTGACCTTGACCCAAGGTTATTTGTTCGATTTCAAGGTCACAACAGACTTTTGTCGATAAAATATTGAGCTTTAATTAGATTAAGAGGACTCTGGATGAGAATAAATTCAAATGCTTATAATTTTTCAAGGTCATAACAAACATTTACTCTTGTAGAATTCCCAGCATTTTGTCCTTACAATTTATTCTTCACACAAGTAGTACTTCTTATTTGAGCTTTACATAGTAAGATAGATAACTCTTTTATTCTTGTTCTCTGTTTCTTTCTTTTTTATTCTTAATAGCATTACAAATCAGTTTTTTTCATGTTGTTGTCATTTTCTATTAATAGAAATTATCTCATTGCAAAATCATTGTGCAATTCTATTTTGAGAAAGTCATTGTAAAGGATTAGATATTGATTGTGCATGGAGTTTAAAGCTTTTGTAAACATGAAAGGTATTTATTATTAAGGATTCCGACTATTCCGTCGGAATCCTTTCTGTTATTGCAATGTCTTTTCTTTATTCTTATTATTATTCTTATTATTATTATTTTTATTCTTACCCCCTTATCATTTCCAGACACTTTATTCAAAGGTCTTTTAACACAGAGCAAAAGGAATAGTACCATCAGAAAGGGCATTACAAGATCTTCTTTAACTATTTTTTGTTTGTCGATAAGTTCACCAATGCCCCCGCTGGAGGTCATCAAAGGTCAAATCTTTAAACACTTATAACTCCTAAACTAACCGTACGATTTGAACGAAATTTGTTTTAAAATGTTCTTTGGGATAATTGTAAACTTTTATACGCTTACATGCTCGATAAAATATTTACGGTTTTAGCGCTTTTTCAAGTTGAAAATGGAACTTTAAGTTGGCACTGTGCCAATTTCTACAGTTTTTGAGATTTTGAGTTGAAACTTGGATGGTAGGCTACTAATAGGTAGTCATTGATGATGACCAAGTTTCAAGGTCACATTATGGTTCTCAAGGTCACAACAAACTTTTGCCTATAGAACAAAGACTATTTGACCTTGACAGTTCAAACCTCATAAATACAATCACTAAGCCAAGCCCTTTCATCTTGACCTTGGCCCAAGGTCAAATTTTGATTCTCAAGGTCACAACAAACTTTTGCCTATAGAACAAAGACCATTTGACCTTGAGAGTTCAAACTTGGCGCAAATATTCCTTGCATCAAGTCCTTTCACCTTGACCTTGACCCAAGGTCATTTGTTCGATTTCAAGGTCACAACTGACTTTTTTCGATAAAATATTGAGCTTTGATTAGATTAAGAGGACTCATGATGAGAATAAATTCAAATGCTTATCTTTTATCCATGACCTTGGTTTAAGGTCATATTAACTTTATCAAGGTCATAACAAACATTTACTCTTGTAGAATACATAGAATTTTGTTCTTAACTATTTATTTTTCACACAAGTAGTACTTCTTATTTGAACTTTAAATAGTAAGATAGATAACTCTTTTATTCTTGTTCTCTGTTTCTTTCCTTTTTATTCTTAGTAGCATTACATATCAGTAGTTTCATGTTTTTGTCATTTTCTATTAATAGAAATTATCTCATTGCAAAATCATTGTGCAATTCTTTTTTGAGAAAGTCATTGTAAAGGATTAGATATTGATTGTGCATGGAGTTTAAAACTTTCGTAAACATAAAAGGTATTTATTATTTTTTCTTCTATTTTGTTGATAAATAAATAAGAGTCCCAAATTAGACATAAGCTCTTTTGACTCATTTGCTGAAGTTAATATGGTACTTAAGCAACTATTCTTTTTTCCATCTTTTTTATTCGGATTTTAGCATTTCAGTTCCGAGGAAGGTCTAATAAAGGAGGAATCCGTCTGTTGCTTGCAACAGTAGCCATCTAGTTTTGTTCTTCTATTTTGTTGATAAATAAATAAAAGTCCCAAATTAGACATAAGCTCTTTTGACTCATTTGCTGAAGCTAATATGGTACTAAAGCAACTATTCTTTTTTCCATCTTCTTTGTTCGGATTTTAGCACTTCAGTTCAGAGGAAGGTCTAATAAAGGAGGAATCCGTCTGTTGCTTGCAACAGTAGCCATCTAGTTCTTATTATTCTTATTATTCTTACCCCTTTCCATTTCCAGACACTTTATTCAAAGGTCTTTCAACACAGAGCAAAAAGAATGGTACCATTAGAAAGAGCAGACAAAGATCTTCTTAAACTATTTTTTTTTGTCGATAAGTTCACCAATGCCCTCGCTAGATGTCATCAAAGGTCAAATCTTTAAACTCTTATAACTTCTATATTAATCACACGATTTGAACGAAATTTGTTTTATATCATTCTTTGGAAAATTTGCAAACTTTTATACGCTTACATGCTTGATGAAATATTTACGGTTTTCGCGCTATTTTGAGTTGAAAATGGAACTTTAAATTGGCACAGTGCGAATTCCTACAGTTTTCGAGATTTTGACTTGAAACTTGGATGGTAGGCTACTTATAGATAGTCATTGATGATGACCTAGTTTCAAGGTCAAATTATGATTCTCAAGGTCACAACAAACTTTTGCCTTCATAAATACAATCATTGAGCCAAGCCCTTTCACCTTGACCTTGACCCAAGGTCAAATTTTGATTCTCAAGGTCACAACAAATTTTTGCCTATAGAACAAAGACCATTTGTCCTTGACAGTTCAAACTTGGCGCAAATATTCCTTGCATCAAGTCCTTTCACCTTGACCTTGACCCAAGGTCATCTGTTCGATTTCAAGGTCACAACAGACTTTTGTTGATAAAATATTGAGCTTTGATTAGATGAAAAGGAATCTTGATGAAAATAAACTCAAATGCTTATCTTTTATCCATGACCTTGGTTAAAGGTAAAATAAACATTTTCAATGTCATAACAAACATTTACTCTTGTAGAATTCACAGGATTTTGTCCCTAACTATTTTTCTTCACACAAGTAGTACTTTTTATGTGAATTTTACATAGTAAGATAGATAACTCTTTTGTTCTTGTTCTCTGTTTCTTTCTTTCTTATTCTTAATTGCATTACATATCAGTAGTTACATGTTGTTGTCATTTTCTATTAATAGAAATTATCTCATTGCAAAATCATTGTGAAATTCAGTTTTGAGAAAGTCATTGTAAAGAATTAGATATTGATTGAGCATGGAATTTTAAGCTTTCGTAAACATAAAAGATATTTATTATTTTTTTTCTTCTACTTTGTTGATAAATAAATAAGAGTCCCAAATTAGACATAAGCTCTTTTGACTAATTTGCTGAAGTCAACATGGTACTAAAGCAACTATTCTTTTTTCCATCTTCTTTATTCGGATTTTAGCACTTCAGTTCCGAGGAAGGTCTAATAAAGGAGGAATCCGTCTGTTGCTTGCAACAGTAGCCATCTAGTTTCTTATATTTTTTTTATATACGCTCGTGCATTCAAGGTATCCATAAAAGTATATTTTATCTATTAAATGACCATCGAATTGTGTTCAAACTTACCTTACATGTAGATAGTGCATGTGTTATGCGTGATCAAGGAAGGTTGGGGGGGTGTTATTGTTGTGGGTGTCGACCGGTACGATTTAAGTGACATGCGAAATAAATTTTCTTGTCATCTTTCAGTCTTCTTAGATTACAACTTACTTTGATGAATCTTTTTACCAGTGTAAATGTAACTGTTGCATCATACATGTTGTTTCTAATCTTAAAATATCCCAGACACATAAACAATGTGTGGGACAGACGACACACGGAAGCTATTTCACAATGCGCACGCAGAGGCCGTAGCCATATTTTTTTCTTATTCACATGAAATAGCTGTACGAAGCTGATTAAATGGAAGGAGGGAAGGGGGATGGAGTTTTGATATATGCAGAATAAAAAAAAATCTGGCTACGGCCCCTGTGGATGTGCACGAATGAAATTTTTCATTTTAAAATCTCTGAATAGATAACGTATTGACACCTGAAAAGAAAAGAAAAAAAAAACCAAAAAAAAAAAACACTTGCTTCCAGGACAGTTTCTTAATTTCAACGGGGTCCGTTGTCTTAAGCTCATAATAATCCATTTCAGTGCCTGGTAAATGTATCTTTTACATTCTACAGAACTTAGATTCTGTTTCATTTCCAGTTATTGTGTATTTTTACTAGATTTGAAAATTAACAAATCATAACATTCAGATTATCGCATCGTCCATTTATGTAATCGTTTGCGAAGTATAGTTGAAAAGTGCACATCCGATGCGGTATTTTTTCATCTTTTATTAATGTTTAACGTCTTCAAATTCAATATCAGCATTTAGCATATACTAGAAAAAATGTAGATCTATGCGCAAATTTGAAAAAAAGATCGATTTTCAAGCCGGAAGCTGCATATTACAAATTGATTGATAAAGGAAATTATTATAGATAAAAACACAAAAACAAAGAATTTTGTGTTGTACCTAGGCTACGATTGGATCATGATACATGAACATAAGCAAAATTTTAAAATGTTCGTCTCATTATGTTAACATCCTGTCAAAATTTCGGGGCCAAGCGCGGATCCAGAAGGGGGGGGGGGTCGGAACCCCCCCCCCCTTGAATTTTCAAAACATACCTTTTTTTATTAAATATACAAATTTCATAAGATCAAGTCCCAATTCCCCTTTTGTTGTCATAATATTTGAAAAATAAATCATGAATTTGTATTAGAAATCTTTCATTTTGATAATGTTTTGCCGTCAGCATTTAAAAATTTTTTCTCGCTACCGCTCGCCAGAATTTATTACATACAATGTACATGTACATTGTTTTTCAAATGATGCTGCGCTTTCCTATAAACAAGGGCACTAAGAAGACGAAAAGAAAGTGAAAAAGACACGAATAGTGGATTCTATTTCAATTATCCGAAAAAAAAAAATTCGCTGGCTCGCCATTTGTTGTAATCACATAATAGAACTGACGATCAATAATCAAGTACTATGATGTGAAAATTCAAGATTTTAAGCTTTCTGCTCGCCGTTACTTTCCAGTCACCTGTTTTGATAATAATAAGAAGATACAGAACTGACAATCATCAATCAATAACTATTTTCTTGCGTTTGCGTTCTTTTTTTTTTTTTTTTTTTTTGCTTTTCAAAAAATTCGGACTTTAGGACACCCCGCCCCCCCCCCCCCTGAAAAAAATCCTGGACCCGCCCATGGGGGCTATTGAGCGATGAACATGTCCGTCCATCAAACTTCCTAGTCGAGCTTCCTAATAGGTTATTCATGCCGGCAATAGATTTCTGGATTAAATCGGTCCGTCCGTGTGTCATTCCGTCCGTCCGCCGCCCTAAACATGGTTCTGAACATTTTAAAGAAACCCTTACAACGAATCGATTTACTTCATTTATATAACCTTTACAAAAAAGGTCATGTTTGAGTATGACCCATGTCGCTCGATCAATTATGTTCAGATTTACTCCTTGCAGAAAAAAATGCAACCTTTTCGGTAAATGTTATGCTGCATTTTTCTTGAAATATTTTTTTCTGAATTTAATCCATTTTACTCTTTCTGATTATCTACGAAAAAACCTATTATCGATTCCTAAATGTCATCAACACTAGTACTGACCCGGCCCATGATATGTCTTTAGACCAGTGCTTTCAGTTTGATGTTGGATTCATGAAAATACAAAACAGTCTGTTTTATTTCCTTCCTCTTGATACAATACGAACTCAGATCCCGGGTATATTTTGTATCAAACATGAACACAAGCTAAGTAATAAGCTAGAATATCGTACATCATATTTGTATAATCTAAATTGGAGTTTATAAGTCATACCAATAATAATAACATTTTCCGATACTATCTCTCTCTCTCATTTTCTGAATAGAAATTTCGTTTTTCTGTTTGTCGTTTTGAATTTGAGAAGGTATGGACTGTAGTCGCAGTTATTACTATTTCTGTTTAGTGTTTGAAAATAATAATGTTGGATAATGAGCGAATATTTCTTCATTTTATTCAATATATATTAATCTTCCAGAAGCACATGATATGAATGCTTAAATACGTTCTTCATTCAACTCATTTATTTATAATTTTTTTTTGTAATTTACGTATACCTAGAAAATCAAGATTTTGTCATCTTTATCTTTTGAAACTTTTGATAAGATGTAGACCATTTGATAGTTTTAATTTTAATATAAATTCAATACTGATATGTACATCGTATATTTATACCCAGAAACTCGTTTACTTTAACGTACACGATGTACTGAGCCTAAAAAAATATCTTATAAAATCGCCCTATCAAACTTAGTTTCTGGTCCTGGTAAATATGTTATATTAGCACTTATTATGTTAGTATTTACGAGAAATCAAGAACAATCAAACTGTATAAAAATTATTCTCAAAATCTGTAGACACTGAAAAAACATTTCTCGATTTTCTGATTTCTAAAGAGAGCTGTAGACGCTAAATCTCTCTCAGTTTGGTAGAAGTTCGACACAGAAAACTTTAAAATAGATGCACAGCACAGTGCGTCACAGAAACGAAAGATCAAATCAAAGCAAGATTTGAGTATAATCTTCAATTTAATACCAATTCAATTTCTGTGACAGCGTGTGCTATGGGTAAAATGTCAGGATAAAGACTCTAAAACATGTTAAAAACACGGAAATCGGCATACCGTCATGGATTAACGACGTCATAGATGACGTCACAGCACGCGCAAATTCCCGAACGTCGTATTTTTCTGAACTATCAAAGTTTGTCATTGCTTTCATAAAGAAATAACACGAAATAAAACAATTTTAGAATCTAGGTTTGAACAGGGCCAATATCGGTAGTTTCTGAACCTACTCCTTTAAGAATGATAAGAACAAGTACCCAATCGTGTGTCATTTTTACAAAGATAGCATCATTATATCATGATAGTTATATTCTTTTCTATCATGAATTTCTTGAGTGGAAAGCCGGAAACTTGTTTGACGTATTTTGTCAAGTACAAAGAGCTTCACATTAGTTGTGTAAACAAGAAAGAGAAATCAGCTCATTTAGGAGGAGAGAAGAAGCGGAAACCTTTTGAGAGGTTGAACATTTTTTGACAGAAATAGCGATAATTTGAAATTTTGTTACAAAATTTCTTGAAATTTCTAAAACGTGGGTCCTGTAGCATCATATCCCACCCATCCTGCTACGTCTTTCGGTACAATTTTGGACTTTATAATTTTTACACTTTTCGGTCATATTACATTGTTTAGACTGAGGATCACTGACGTGGGTTAAGTACCCGAAACGTGCATGTCTGGTCCATGCTGCAAATTTATCTGCTTTTAGATGATGCTCTCGAATTTGAAGACGTTTAACATAGATAATAAAAATTGCTTTTGTGAGAAAGATAGTGGCTAAATAAATGCATTTGGTTAAGCTGCTTCTCGCTCAACCTATCTGCTATGATCAACGTTTTAACCGAAACACGTGTCTAGTACAATAAAATTGGTACTAAAGAAAATATAGTGCAAAGTTGCTTACTTATAATTACTTATAAATTGTATGTATACATGGATTCCCATGAATGCTTCCAACGACTCCGCGATTTAATGTTTAAAGTGTATGAATTAAGTTATTTCCATCTCTGTCGCCTGAAAGAATTCATCGAAATTGTCTTAGATATAAAGCACAACTGGAATGTTTATTTTAAAACCAATCGATGAGGCGAATGCCTCTTCTCTGTTTTGACAACCATCACAAAATTTATGCAGGTAGTTGCTATTCTTGTATTTTTTCTTTTCAGATGAAGTGGATATATCCATTTATCGCCACATTTATTACATTGACGGCGAGCCAGACCCTCATTTCCAATACTGAGTGCCCGGCACTGGACGAATTAATCCGAGTAAATGAAAAAAATGGCAATGATTTAAGAAAGAAAATAGAAGAACTTAAAAAAGAGAAACAGCGCTTATTCAATGAAATGTCATTACAAAGAGATTGGATTAAGAGTATATTGGTTCAAAGCAATGGTATGGATATTTCTGTAAATGCAAAGCTATATTGACCGGTTGCACATTTGTCTCGTTTGTTAATGTGTAGTCTTTCGTGTTTCATATTTCTATGGTGTAATTTAGTGTTCCTTGTCTCTTTTGCGTCTCTTTCCGTGCGTGTAACTGTGTTTGCACTCGGTGTTTTTGGTGTTTGCTGCGAGTTCTGTAACCGAGTGTTGTTGGTGATCCCCTCCCTTCATTATTCGTTGAAACGTTTATGTAAAGGGTCATATTACTGTCTCCGAGGGCGTAGCCCGAGGAGCAGTTGTATAACCCACGTGTTTGGTTATCAAACAATAATTACCGATGATTGCTGCATTGCTAGTTTCAGAAAACTACTCATGGTAGTCAGTCAAGGACTCATTCAATCATTATTTCAATCAATTATCTTATCATTGAAACAGAATGAAAATTATTGCACCTTCTGGAAAGGTGTTAATTACCGTCTACAAGGTAGACCGTGCAACACAGGACAAAAGATAAGCAACAGGGAGGTGATTGTAGAAGTCGCGTGAGGCTCAGGCAAACGAGACCATAAACCCTACCTTTACTTTTACTTTAAAATTGAATAGTATCCATCGGTTGAATTTGAAGCGTAACACCGAATGCTATTTTGAATACAGATTTAATTTGGATATGCTACTGAATCGACCCTACCGGAAAGTTGGAACCGCAAACTCTCTTTAATGCAAATGCACAACTTAGATGCTAAAAACCAGAGGGCGCTACTGAAATGAATTTAGGCGGCTTGTGAAAATCACTTTGACTGGAAGCATTACTGACGAGTATTTAAGAACCGAAACACAAGTTTGGTGTATGATAAATAGGTTTGAAATTTTGTTCAAGAAGGTATAGTGTTGGAACCCTTCAGTATTATTACTGAACGTGTATTGTCAGAGAGATTACTGTACATGTTGCTTAAGGTTTCTGTGCTGTAATAAGTCTGTCTTTCTCTGACTTTATAATCAACTAAGTTGGTAAATAGTGATGCTGATAGACGTTGTGTCTTGTTACACGTAGAAAGAAAAGCTGGAATATTATTGAACACAATGAAATTACGTGAAGAAAATTTAATGGTAGTAATAATATGCAAGGAATATCGATAAAACATTCAATTAAATGTCCGACGACATACTTTGAGTACAATAATTAAGACGAATTATTCCTAAATCATTAAGTTACGTTTTCATTTGATTTTGTATCTTCACAATCATAAATCTGTTCCTTCAGGGATAATGGATTGTATGTGGTACAAAATAATGGATCCTGACGCACAGAGTGGAGTGTATAACCTGATCGTAGGAGCTAGGGATGTCCAGGCATATTGTGACATGGAAACAGACGGAGGGGGATGGACGGTTTGTTAAACTTTTAAGAATCACTTTTTAGAGCCGCCCATTTTTGGCAAGAGGAAATAAGTCTATATTGTAGATGGTGCTTTGAAAATTCAATTTGGCTTTATTCAACCTGTTTAGAAATAAGTACTTAGGACGAGGAACACGCGTCTAGTACGATAAAATTGGTACTATAAAACATATATTACAATCATTGAAATAACTCAAACTGTAGTCAATATTAGAGAAAGTGAAGTGCTCCAACCTTTAACCTTCTTCAACGGCATTTCGAACTAAAAGGAAAGAACACAACTACAGTGTGTCCATCCTGATTTGCATTTAGTTACCTACTCAACCCGCATTCTCGCATCATTCTGTACACAAACGACCTTTTCCGATTCCGTTCAGAACTTATTTGTTTTTGGTTTGTTGTTTTGTTAGATGTTATTTACGTAGCACTTTCTTGTGACTTTGTTTCGCTGGGTGAATGCAGGATGGTCATGCTGGAGATCATCCCGTTTTCTTCAACTGGAACTATGCAGAGGACAGTTAGGTTAATGCGTGCCAGATGCTCAAACCATTGTTGTAAACTTGGGGCACTTGCACTTGAAATCATTAAATTGTTAAATTATTTCATAGACGTACTCTGTTATATCTTACTGATTAGCTAGATCTTTTATTATGAAAAAAAAGAAGATCTATTGTTGTTTCTCTTTATTTTGCGTAAACCTTCATTGCAGTTCTGCTCCAAATTTCCGTTTGTCGGGGTTTCCACAATATTTATGAAGTAATGTAGAACAAATTCTAATGCAATGTCGCTATAACGTCGCATTTCATTGGTTGTTTGCTCCTTTGTTACGACTGTAAAACTAGAACATACTAGGCTTTGACGTTTCTAACGTCACATTTTGCTTTATATTCACAAAAATATAGATTGCATTAGAATTAGAATAACTAGCTTCTAACGTTATATTTGCGGACGATAAATGCTGATTTTACGGTGCAAACATCCGTTTTTCTGGCTGTATCTTCCGTTCGCAAACATAACGTCAGAAGCTAGTTATTTCCTAAATGAAATTCCATGCTGATAATCTGATCCTTTATTACGGAGGATAGTGTCCTTTCCATCTATTTAAAATTACAAATATGTATAATGATCATATTCCAGTATACAGCACAAAATCGATAATTCAGAAAATCAGAAACCGAAGGCATACAAAACCAGGATAAAACAGGAACCAAAGCAAACAAACAAAAACCTGCACCATATGAAAAGAAGCGAACTCTCGATATGGGAGTGAGACCAGGTGCCCAAGAAGAGTAAGCATCTCCTGCTTGCATGCAACATCCGCCGCTTCGATTCGGTAGAACTGTAACATCCGGATATTTCCATTTCGGAAGACATAGAGTACAATCTTTGGTTTGATTGTTCAAATGATCTATGACAGAATACATCCACCATTGTGGAGAGTGGGACATCATAGTGTATGACGAGTTCCCCATTTCTACCGTAGAACTTCCTCAGTGACGATGTTAGTCAGTCACAAACATATCCCTAACTGAGAAGCTTATCTGAAAGACGCCTAGCTCTCACAATAAAATCCGTATATTTTGTACGCATTACTCATAATTTTTGCGAGTCTTTCTTTCAATTTAGAATGTGGAATTGTAGTGTAAAGTTTCGAAAAATCAAAAGCTTTGATCGAATGGACTCTACTGAAATGACTGGATTTCAGATGTTCTAACAGTTCCTTCGAATTCATTAAAATCCACATCTGGTTGATACCACTGCGAGCATATACTGTCGAACAATATTTTTGAAGCCCAGATTTGATTACAGATAAAACTTTGGTGAGTAAGATCGATACAGATTTGGTAGAACATTTTGAGGAACCAGCGATGAAACGTTGTTTGTACGGATTCTGATGCATTTTAGGTATGCAATATAAGTAAATCTTAATTGTTAGTGTCGAAGCCAAAGGAAGCAAGAGCTGATTTGTGGTTATCTATTATTTCAGAGGCAGGAAGGTTTATTGGGGTGTAAGTGGAATTTTCAGGTGTTGAATTTAAATCCAACTCTTTAACTAGGCTGTCGAAATAGTACTTTTGCAAGTAAATGTGTAATTGTTTGAGTCTTTGTCCGCTGGTGTGATGACATAGTGTTCTTGGAGGTAGGTAAGCTCTGTGATAACATCAGGGTCTTTAAATAAAGACTCAAATCTGGTGTTCACAGTTGATTTTAATCGGTAAATTCTAGATAAAATTAACCCTCTAATGGATTCTATGCGTTCGAAAAGGGCGTCGAGTTGTACATCCTCTTTCTTGCCAAACGTTTTGCATATTCCTCACAAGAGTCCATGATAATTTTGAAATTTTGGTTCCATGTAAAGGACATACTTTCTCCGTTATAATTTGAGACCCTTTTTTTAATATTTCTCACAACTTGTTGTTCTTGACTATACTAAGGTCACCAGTAATAACGTGTCCACAAGGAGAGTGTTTGAAATCCGAGGAAGAACATTTGCAACGAAGTGGATGTAGTGAGGGATATCGATACACTGCAAGAATCGTTTGTAATTGAAAATTTTAGATGCAACTGTTGGTGTGTAGCTATAGGAAATACAAGAAGTTTCTTTTCTTTCGAAATTTGGTGAGACTTTTTCTGTGACAGTTTTGTGATTCAAAATTTGACCAAGATTCAATTTATCAATACCTTTGTTTGTAAATCTTCCTTTAATGAAAGGACGGTTTGTTTTCTCCTCTGATTTATCTGATCTAACTGCTTGAAATAAACGAAAAGTAGAAATGTCCAAGATGACCCCTTGTAGTCAGTATTCTGGGGAACGTGTATTGGTAAATGTGAGGTCCTTCGTATATTCGTAGATTTCGTGTAACTTCCGTAAAGGAACAGAGTATAATTTGGTACGAATATAATGCAGGCCTAGAGGCTCATTCAAAAATGGAAGCAAGTCATCGAAGGAGAAACTGAGTATCTCAGGCCTATCACGTGTACGAAGGCCATGACTTAAAGGTCTTCTTTGTGGTCTGTTGAAAATGCTAGTCACATTTACCGATTGACAACCGGGACCTGTTACTTTTCCTATGCTGCTGATATTATCGTTGCACCCATAGGGCGCTGCAATTTAAATGTTTTATCCAGAACTCTTCTCTGTTGCGATGGAAAGCGAGATCTAAAAAAGAATCGATTTCATTAAAATTTCTGAATGATAAAATAATGAAAATCGCGTTTATCTAGTTTCCGAAGTGAGCCTCGCGGACAGTTAGTCTGAATCAATCAGTATTTCTTAAGAATGCAACCTCTGCTTCATCCAAGATAGATTTCTAGCGCTGATGAGAGAGCATAAAACAGTTCATGCCCGCTGCCGTCGCGTGCAACAATTAGTAAATATTTGAGGAAAAGTGAACAGTCTGACAAACAACTACAGAAAAATCACATGGTGTCATTAAACATGTTATAAATTCAAAGCATCATTTAAGAACAGATAAAGTTGCAGCATTTGAGTCCCCAAGGGCACATGCAGCCAAGTTTGATCAACTTCGGTTGATCGTTTCTTCAACGCATTCAAAACTTTCTGTTATCAGAATTTCTTGAAATTTCTTAAACATGGGTCCTGTAGCATCATCCTGCTACGTCTTTCGGTACATTTTTGGACATAATAACGTTCACAATCTTTGGCCATATTACATTGTTTAGATTGAGGATCACTGACGAGGCCCGAAACGTCCATGGCTGGTCCATGCTGAAAATTTACCTGTTCTTAAATGATGCTATTGAATTTAAAGACGTTTAACATTTGTACCACTTGGTTAGTGTCACTGCTAGTGGACCAGGAGTCCCCGAAGGCACATGTAGCTAAGTTCGATCAACTTCGGTTGATCGTTTCTTCAACGCATTCACAAATTCAAAATTTCCTGAAATTTCTAAAACATGGATTCTGTAGCATCATATCCCAGCCATCCTTCTACGTCTTTCGGTATATTTTTGGACATAACAATGTTCACAATATTTGGCCATATTACATTGTTTAGATTGAGAATCACCGACGAGGGTTAAGTACCCGAAACGTGCATGTCTGGTCCATGCTAAAAATTTACCTGTTCTTAAATGATGCTATTGAATTTGGAGACGTGTAGCATTTACCAGACATGCACGTTTTGGGTATTTAACCCTCGTAAGTGATCCTTAATCCATACAATGAAATATGACCAAAGACTATGAATGTTGCAGTAATGCAGAAATTAAAATGGGACCAATTAAGAAGAAGATTCGTCGTGCATCTTGTCTGAGATGACACAAAACTGATATATAGGGTGCTATTTTGTTTAGAATGCGAAAATTGCTTGCACTTAAACATAAACAAAATAACTCCTTCTCCTCTTTCCTAGAAACTACTGCCTGCGTGCCCCAGGGGTCCGTCCTGGGTCCCTTCCTGTTTTTGATCTTTATCAATGATATTGCTGATAATCTATTAAGCGTAGCTTTACTTTTTGCCGATGAAAGCTCCCTCTTACATGCAGCTAAACGTATAAATGATATTGAACGCACTCTAAACTCTGATCTTGATAAAATAAATGAATGGTCTAATAAATGGTTAATAAATTTCAATCCGTCAAAAACAGAAGTTCTTCTTATTTCAAATAGAGAAACAGAAAATATTGCCCTAGATTTTGGTGGTACCGCTCTTCAAACATCGAACACTCATAAACATCTCGGAATTACTTTCAGCTCTGATGGAAAACGGTCTACCCATATAAAAAATCTTTGTGATGCTGCTTACAAGAAAATAAATGTTTTAAATAAACTTAAATATGTCCTTTCTAGAAAATCTTTGGATAAGATTCACAATACATTTATTCTTCCCACTCTAGAATATGCCCCTGAAGTATGGGACGGGTGCTCTGAAGGAGATTCTTATAAGTTAGAGAAAATTCACCACCAGGCTGCCCGTATTGTAACGGGTCTTCCTCTTTATACTAGTATTGATTCTTTGTATCTCGAAACTGGTTGGATGTCACTGAAAGAACGACGAGAGTATAAAACATTAAACCTTTTCTACAAAATTCATAATCGTATGGCTCCTGATTATATTCTTGATATTCTCCCTCATCAGATTCAGGGCTCCACTCCATATAACCTTAGACGACATGATAGCGATTATAGAATTCCTAATTACAGATTACGCAGTTCTACTTTATCCTTCTTACCGTCTTCTATCAACCTATGGAACTCGCTTAATCTCGACATTCGAGAAAGACCAACATTGAATCAGTTTAAATATTCATTAAAACGAAAATACCGGCCTGATCCAGTCCCCCCTCACTTACTAGTTGGAAATAGAAAGTACAATGTCATTCTCACACGCTTACGAAATTGTTGTAGTTCTTTAAATGCGGATTTATTTAGAGTAAATTTAACAAATACACCAAGCTGTTCCTGTGGATCTCAAACAGAAGACGCTTTTCACTTCTTATTTGAATGTACCAAATTCAATTTGCCAAGGACAATATTTCTACGTAACTTATCTCAGTTTGGTAATCTGTCTGCTGAAGATATACTTTACGGTAGTGAGCTACAAAATCCATCCAATAATGTCTCAATACAGATGATTTTAATTGAATACATAAAGGCAACACATCGATTCTAAGTACTAAATACAAATATTAACTTTAATCTTAGGTATGCTAGTATAGGTTCATTTCAAGGTCATCACTGCGCTCTCTCTCTCTCTCTCTCTCTCTCTCTCTCTCTCTCTCTCTCTCTCTGTTCCGTTTTGTTAGATAAGACTCATTTAATATATTCTCTGTAAATTTAGAAATTATCATTTTCATGTCTTTGTTTCTGTTTTGTTTTAAGATAAATATGTGTGCATGCCTCTTATGACCGCATTGTATGTAATATTTATGTAGGGAACGGGCAACATATAATGTTGGGATAACTTACGCCCAATCCCATTCAGCTTACTATCTGAATAAAATATGTTTAAACTAAACTAACAATTTCAACTTCCAACTTGTACGTCATCAGTAACTTTGTCATTGTCATTCTAGGTCATCGTATCACGAGATCCTGAGAGTTATAATGAGATGAATAGATCATGGCAGGAATATAAACATGGTTTTGGAAATGTGGAAGGACCATTTTACTGGATTGGTAAGTAATCAATACCTTTTCACCTACCAGATTTGAGTTGCGAGTATTGAAATGTTTCCATGATATATTTGAAATGATTGATAGGAGGGCGTATCCGAACCAAATCCTATATGGTTTTCTTTACAAACGAAAAGCATATGTCTGAAATAAAGGATTACCACAGTCAATAACAGTTGCTACGTATGAGTGGTAAATATCGAAATACATACCTATACAGCAATACATACCAATATCCGACATCCTACCTAAGTCAACGTTTGAGGACACAAATCACCAACATTGTACGGTCAAACAAACAAAGCAGACACACCAATATCAGACATCCTACCTAAGTCCACATTTGGTAACACACAACACCCACATTGTACAGTCAAACAAACAAATCAGACACACCAATATCAGACATCCTACCTAAGTCAACATTTGAGGACACACAACATCCCCGTCTAACTGTCAAACAAACAAAGCAGACACATCAGTATCAGACATCCTACCTAAGTCAACATTTGGTAACACACAGCACCAACATTGTACCGTCAAACAAACAAATCAGACACACCAATATCAGACATCCTATCCAAGTCAACATTTGGAAACACACAACACCCACATTGTACGGTCAAACAAACAAAGCAGACACACCAATATCAGACATCCTACCAAAGTCAACATTTGGTAACACACATCACCCACATTGTACCGTCAAACACACAAATAGACACACCAATATCAGACATCCTACCTAAGTCAACATTTGGTAACACACAGCACCCACATTGTACGGTCAAACAAACAAAGCAGACACACCAATATCAGACATCCTATCCAAGTCAACATTTGGTAACACACAACACCCACATTGTACGGTCAAACAAACAAAGCAGACACACCAATATCAAACATCCTATCCAAGTCAACATTTGGTAACACACAACACCCACATTGTACGGTCAAACAAACAAAGCACACACACCAATATCAAACATCCTATCCAAGTCAACATTTGGTAACACACAACACCCACATTGTACAGTCAAACAAACAAAGCAGACACACCAATATCAGACATCCTACCTCAGACAATATTTGAGGTCACACAACACCCACATTGTACGGTCAAACAAACAAAGCAGACACACCAATATCAGACATCCTTCCTAAGTCAACATTTGCATTTGATTTGGTAACACACAACACCCACATTGTACGGTCAAACAAACAAAGCAGACACACCAATATCAGACATCCTATCCAAGTCAACATTTGGTAACACACAACACCCACATTGTACAGTCAAACAAACAAAGCAGACACACCAATATCAGACATCCTACCTCAGACAATATTTGAGGTCACACAACACCCACATTGTACGGTTAAACAAACAAAGCAGACACACCAATATCAGACGTCCTACCCAAGTCAACATTTGAGGACACACAACACCCACATTGTACCGTCAAACAAACAAAGCAGACACACCAATATCAGACATACTACCTAAGTCAAAATTTGAGGTCACACATCACCCATATTGTACCGTCAAACAAACAAAGCAGATACACCAATATCAGCCATCCTGTCCAAGTCAACATTTGGTAACACACATCACCCACATTGTACGGTCAAACAAACAAAGCAGACACACCAATATCAGACATCCTACCTAAGTCCACATTTGGTAACACACAACACCCACATTGTACGGTCAAACAAACAAAGCAGACACATCAATATCAGACATCCTACCTAAGTCAAAATTTGAGGACACACATCACCCACATTGTAAGGTCAAACAAACAAAGCAGACACACCAATATCAGACATCCTACCTAAGTCCACATTTGGTAACACACAACACCCACATTGTACGGTCAAACAAACAAAGCAGACACACCAATATCAGACATCCTACCTAAGTCAAAATTTGAGGACACACATCACCCACATTGTAAGGTCAAACAAACAAAGCAGACACACCAATATCAGACATCCTACCTAAGTCCACATTTGGTAACACACAACACCCACATTGTACGGTCAAACAAACAAAGCAGACACACCAATATCAGACATCCTACCTAAGTCAAAATTTGAGGACACACATCACCCATATTGTACGGTCATACAAACAAAGCAGACACACCAATATCAGCCATCCTACCTAAGTCCACATTTGGTAACACACAACACCCACATTGTACGGTCAAACAAACAAAGCAGACACACCAATATCAGACATCATACCTAAGTCAACATTTGGTAACACACATCAACCACATTGTACGGTCAAACAAACAAAGCAGACACATCAATATCATACATCCAACCTAAGTCAACATTTCGTAACACACAACACCCACATTGTACGGTCAAACAAACAAAGCAGACACACCAATATCAGCCATCCTACCTAAGTCCACATTTGGTAACACACAACACCCACATTGTACGGTCAAACAAACAAAGCAGACACACCAATATCAGACATCATACCTAAGTCAACATTTGGTAACACACATCACCCACATTGTACGGTCAAACAAACAAAGCAGACACATCAATATCATACATCCAACCTAAGTCAACATTTCGTAACACACAACGCCCACATTGTACGGTAAAACAAACAAAGCAGACACACCAATATCAGACATCCTACCTAAGTCAACATTTGAGGACATTCATCACCCACATTGTACGGTCGAGCAATCAAATCAGACACGTCATATCAGATATCCTACATAAGTCGACATTAAGCGACAAACATTATATTTATATTATATTTATATTACATTCTTGTTACATTTTATGGAAAACATGACAATGGAAGTAAGGCAATTATGAATATTTACATTACTAGTAGATTCCCCATGTTGAACGCCCATTAGGCAACTAGAATTATATTCCAATAACTTTGGTTGCTATTGTGACGTCACGTTCAGGTTTTGCATGTAGGGAGAATTTACCAAAATTAAGATACATTTGACGCTGTTACAGGCAAAATGTGCGATGTGCATGCAAATAAAAATGACCTGTAATTAGAATAAATGTAAATATAAGTAATGACTGTCTTACTTTTGGTGTTCATGGGTGTATAATTCTGGTTGGACACGTGCAAATTTTCCGAGAATCGCTTTGCGATTCACGGAATTTACACGTGCCCAACCAGAATTATACACCCATGAACACCAAAAGTAAGACAGTCATTTCTTAAATACCATTAACATTTTGTTGCTATTTCTATTAATTTCCTATGTATGATTCTTCTAATTCCCAATGTCTGATATCAGTAAGATTTAGTTAAGACAGTTAACATGGACGCACACATGCGGCTTGATTATAATAGTAAACATTTTGCATGTTAAGATTATACATCTTTAAAAGCCGACGTTGAGAACCACCCGGTCGTTAATAGGTATACCTAAATGATATAAGCTTGATAGGCGTGGCAAACCGCCTTTGAAGACAACGCCGTCTGCGAGCGGCGTGTTACATCAAAGACAAACCGACAGGTAATCCTTTATTATGCTAATGAGATACCCGAGTCTCATCTGTTTTAAGCTGTCAATCAAAAATTTATAGGGGTAAAAGGATTAAAGGGAACCAATCAGATACCAATCAGAGATGTTAACCCTATAGCGGTCAGTGAGGAAATGACAGAAAATTTACCTGTCCCCTTATATAGTCCCCCGCCGGCCTTTAACAAAGGACGGGATCTCCAGCAGGACTCCATAGTAACACCCACAGCAAAACAACGTAACACGCAGCGGACATGCACAACAAGTTACACAAAAATGGACATACCTTAAGTTTAACATACATTTAATTCGTGCGTTTATAATGGTAAAAAAAGAATGCAGGCTTACGTATTCGGCGAAATAGTGAAATAAAAGCAGCGACCTCGTCTCATATCACTTCGCTCTTCGGTACCCTGTAATTGGATCAACCAATAAGATTTATTGAGTCAAATTCTATCAATCAATGTTTTCGTCTGTTTGGATAATGTTATGAATCAAGAAGAAAGGTCATTAGCGATGAAATAGCATATTTCATGCAAACATAAGGATGGGGTAAACATACTCCCCCTCGCAATTTGTTGTGCCTTTGCTCAATCTCTGAATTTTAACAAATGTTTGACAATTTTGAATTCATACGCATTTTATCATTTTGAATTTAAAGATAAGACAATCAACACTACTTAATTTCAAATGTTCTTGATTACTTTACTTTGCAAACGACATGTAACATGTTTTAACATGTTTAATGTCTTCAAATTCTTCAAACACGTCTAACTTACTAACTTACTATTTGTCTAACTATTTTTCTGAAAAAAGGCATCGACCTGTGTATGGAAAATAAGCATAAACTGATATGACGAAAGAAATATGTTTTGGTTTTTTTTTTCTATTTCAGGAAATGACAACATTCATGAATTAACCAAGCAGAGACCGTCTGATGTCTACATTAAAATAGACCATAAAAATTATGGGTCATTATGGGCTAAATACAAAAACATGACGGTCCTATCAGAGGAATACAAGTACAGATTGTCTTTCGATGAGAATTCATATGTCGGATCTCTGTGTAAGTCTTTATCTTCTAGTTCAGTGTCAAAGATAGAAATAGGGAGATTATCTCCAACAAGGTACAACTAAAAATAAAACAGCTCCCATGTCATATTGCAAAGTGTGTAACACTACACTTGTACACGATGATGTACATGTAGTGTAAATAGCACATGTGTCTCTGTGTTTATATAGTCAGGGTAGCCACAGATTATGATAAATGAAATTCCCTGAAATTTTCATGATTTTCCCTGACAATTAGATGCGTTTAACATGTTTAAATACTAGTCTGTTTTACACTTTTATGTTCGAATATGTAATCAAATTTCCTTGACTATACTTACTTAGGTAACTGTACTTAACTTTGCATTCTAAGATCTGATGTCCATTCGCGAGTAAAGCGAGCCAGAAAAAAAATTAAGACATTAAATCTGCAATAGAATGTCTTATTTGTTTGTTCAAATGTATATTGTCAATTCTATCAGGTATTTGTCATGTTTTCAATAATACGGAAGTGTTCCAACTCTATACCCTAATGAAGAAAATTCCAAACCAATTTTTCCTGCACAGACACGTGTTTCGAACATTCAATTCTCATCAGTGATGCTTCCCGCGGAGCCACCAAAATTCATTTCAGTAGCGCCCTCTTTAATGTTTTGAATTTAGATTTGTACATGTACTTTACAGTGAGTGCGCGGCTCCAAATTTCCTTTAGGGTCGATTCAGTAGCATAACCAAATAAAATCTATGTTGAAAATAGCAAAGAAGGGATGGTGCTAAGATGATAAGCTCCTTTAATTTCAGTGATAGTTTTGAATGGAATGACAAGTTTTCGTAATGGCAAAATAATATCTATGATGTCAAATCTCTAAAGGACCAAAACAAAGTTTCTTATAGGCGACAGAGCTGGAAAGAAGTAATTGATACACTTCTAAACATCAGGTCACGGGGAACGATTTTAACCGCTCCACTGCAACATGAAATAAGTGTTTATAATAATAATAATGAAGTGTTCCAACTCAATACCCTTATGAACAAAATTCCAGACCAATTTTTCCTGCACCAGACACGTGTTTCGAACATTCAATTCTCATCAGTGATGCTTCCAGCGGAGCCACCAAAATTCATTTCAGTAGCACCCTCTTGCATTAAAATGAATAACAAATAGTCAAACATTAACTGAAGAACATTCCCTGATTTTCCCCTGATTTTCATGAAATTTTCAAATTCCCTGATTTCTCCCTGCAGGGAATTATTACTTAGCATTTTAAGATGCAAAAGCTATGTATTATTATACAAGTATTAGCTTTTACAAAAAGCTTGCCGTCAGTTAGCTGACTTTTCAAATCGTTGTAAATTCTAGTAAGAAAAAAAAACCACCATCAGAAAACACGATCCGTATGTTACTCTTGTATTTCAGGGCCTTTCCGTTTTTAAATCTATTCCAATTCAAGCGACGGAAATTTCCGAGGATGTGCGATTGTTCTTGGACGTATCACTACAAAGACTTTTCGGTGCATCTTTCGGAAGAAAATGCATTGATACGATATGGCTTTCAATTGTTAGGTCACCTAGACTCTCGAGACGACCTGATGAAAGAATCTTTTGTACAGGGTTTGAATAACCTATACGAAAATTTGCATTTTTTGCAAGTGTTGACCAATCATATTGCCAAGAGGTATTCTATCCGTGCATGACTGACTGTAATCATCGCTTTCGTACAAACGGTAATGTTCACGGGAAGGTGAGCGCAGACATGTAGGTGCGCAAAATATTTGCTATAAGAAAAATATTGTTTCAAGACGACTCCCTTATGCAATAAGCTAACCTAGGCATGGATAATTTTACCTGTTAATGTCTCAAAACTTATTAATCAATGCACATTTGATTTAGTCCCAGTTCTAAACATAAATGACTTCCATTTTTCCGGATGTACTGTAAGACCTAGTCAATTTTACCTCAGCATATTTCGATCGGTAAGAACCTCTCCTTTGTATGAGCACTAACCCCAAGGGATCAAGGTTGAAACAAGACACCGTTTACAAAATCATTCATTCACCTGTTTCAAGTTTATTCTTTTTCATTGTAAGGTTTATAAAAGTCAGTACATGAGAAATCTATGATATTTATATGATGCAATAGGGTGAGCTCATCAACAAAGGAGAGGTTCATACAGATTGATATGTACACCGGTCGCATTGACCGAATCTATTCATATGTAAAAATGCAGACATTTCTGTTAAGAACTGAGACAAAAACAAATGTGCATAAATTTACAAGTTTTAAGACATTAACAGCTAAAATTATCCATGCCTAGGTAAAGTTAAGTAAATTGATCAGCTGATTTGAAGAATACAGTGCACAGTATTACTCAAAAATAAACTTCCAACCAAATGAACCTGTTGCACTAACGCTTTGTATTACATCACATACCGTAGCGTTTACCTAGTGCTAATGGCCACCCTGATAAAACATTTATTCAGTTATATAAACAGTTATTCTTCCTTTAAACCATTTTCTGTCATGATTATAAATGACATCAGTACTTAAAACAAGAGGCCCAGGGGCCACAACGCTCACCTGAAAACTACGTAAACTAAGCACATCAAACAAAAAGAAGTTTGTAAGAGGAAAATAACCAGACTTCAGAGTGGAACAAAAATTAACAACACTTCTTAAGACATCTCTCTAGATAATCCTGATGCTTTCGGTATGTGGATACATGCTTCCGTTCTGAAGAAGAAGTTTGTCAAATGAGGGTACTTCCCATGACCTATTTTAGCCCGTTGTGGTGCCACCTGTTGACAGATCCGGACAAAAAACAACAATACTTGTAGGGGACCATGATAACTTCATTCCTACCAAGTTTCATGAAAATCTGTTCAGCGGTTCTGGGGAAGAAGTTGAATATGTACGAAAATCATCTCCCCCTTCTTCTTGAGTAATCTAAGTAACCCGAGACAGACAGTTATAAAGAAGCTAAAGCAAAATCCTGCTAATAAATTACAGCCTTCTCCCCCTCCTTTCATTACGTTCAGTAAATGTGAAGTTCTGTTTTTACATTAATATTTTGAGCTGCTCTCAATATTTTAATTTCAAAGTTATATATCTAAGTCTTCACAAGATGAATTTGAAAATACTTATTCATCTTTTTGAATTATTTAATTTCCTTTTGCATACTCATATAATAATTTAAAATATATAACATTCAAATGAATCAATAATCCAAGAATACATATATCTATATTAAAGAAAGACAACTCTTGCATACATGAGTTCTGCTGCCTCTTATACGAAAGGGTTTAAAATTCCTGATATAGATAAAAGAAGTACCAGAACTTGAACCAACAAGCCTTGGGTCAATGTGCACAGTAAACATATCTATTCATGATTGAAAAAAATACTGATAAAAATCTGTTCAGCAGTTCTGGAGAAGAAGTTGAATATGTATGAAAATCACCCCCCCCTTTCCTTTTCACATAAGAAAAAAAAATTCATAAAAAATCAAAAAATTAAAATTTTAGTATAAAATACATATCAAAGCAATGCTCAGGTGAGCTAAAAATTGTTGGGGTTCCGCCGGGGTTCGAAGCCACTCCCCATGGGTCCATTGGGCATGGAAAACATACATTATACCTATGTATAATCTTAAAAAAATATTTCCTAAAAATGCAAAAGTTGATATCTTGACAAAATTCTTTCACTTGTAGGGTACCATGCATGAGTACCTCATACCTACAAATTGTCATGACAATCTGAAGAGTGGTTATAGGAAAGAAGCAGAAAATGCATGAAAATCAACACCCCCTTCCTTTTTACATTAGAAAAAAAATCATACAAAATCAAAAAAATAAAATTTAAGCATAAAATACATATCAAAGCATTAAGTAAGTTAAATATGATAAATATGCAGTAAATGAGTGTGTAAAATCATACACTTATTGAGTTATTTAAAGAAATAGTGCAAAAATGTGCATTTCTGACTAAGTCCAAAAAGACGTCAAAAACGCGTCAAAAATTTGACTTCGAAGTGGAACCAAAAATAACAACACTTCTGAAGACATCTCTCTAGATCATCCTGATGCTTTCGGTTTGTCGATTTATGCTTCGGTTCTGAAGAAGAAGTTTGTCAAAGGAGGGTACCCCCGTGACCTACTTTTGGCTGTGGTGGCGCCACCTGTTGACAGATCCGGACGAAAAACAACAACACTTGTAGGGGACCATTAGTACTTCATACCCAACAAATTTCATCAAAATCCCTTCAGCTGTTCTGGAGAAGAAGTCGAAAATGTGAAAAGTTTACGACGGACGACGGACGGACGGACGACGGACGCCGGACGGCACGCTATGACAATAGCTCACTTTAGCTTTGCTCAGGTGAGCTAAAAACTACATAATATCCATTGACGGATCAAACAATGTGGAGGGAGGCGGGGAAACCGGTCTTCACACTCTCCTCTTCCCGGTCAGACTCGTTGTTACAGTAAGTGTTTTGAATATTTTTCCTGACTTGGTCGCTATAGCACTTTCTATATAAACATTACTATTTTCTATATAGTTTTCATTTTTCGTGCATGAACATTGACGGCGGATGCGGCTAGCCAACAGGGGATGCTTACTCCTGGTCCCACCTCTAGCTAGGGGTCCGTCGATGCTCAATTTGGTGCTCTATTGTAAGTGCTGTTGAGATTATCGTCAGGATCTTCTTTAACAGAGAGAAAATCCAAAGTAAAGCCTTTTCTGACCATCTATCGTTATTCTTATCTGCTTATAGGATCTATTTTCTTCGGGGAGGGGGTTGGGAAATGTATCACGCAGAGAGTGAGAGATAAAATGTAATCAAATTTAAGATGCCCTCTTTGTCGTTTCAAAGTATATAATTTCATTTTCTAATGTTGTATGAATTTATTAAGGTGAAAAAATATTTGTAATTCCATGGAAACTTAAAAGAATAATGTTATATAAGGAAAGTTGTCCGCTCGCTCTTCTTATTTGTATGTGTAAAAAAAACCTGATTATCATTGACCCCCAGAATTCATCACCGGGACTACTTTTCTTGTGATGTTTATCTTATAAAATGATATTCCAATCGTTTCAGAATTAAACGAAAAGTAACGAGCGTTCCTCGTCAACGTTAACTAATATCTAGTACCTACTTGAGACAGAATAAAATAGAATGATGACAAAGAATTCCATTTCCGAGGAACATTACAATAGAGACATAATACTATGTCCACTCCAAAAGATTATGGTCACCTTGAAGTCCAAATATCAAAATGTTAAGAAAATAGATACCCTGAAAAAATAATATATATATATATAAATAAATATTTAACATGGATGCTATTGAATTTGAAGACGTTTAAAGGTACAAAAGGTCTCGACAATATCAAACCATGAATCAACTACTTTTGTCAAAATTTTAACACAAACGAGTCTATCATGCTTAGAAATTAGAAACTGGCTGGCTACAATAGTCACATATGCCTTCACTACCGAGCTATTATCAATTATTGCTTATAAAATGGGCACCCTAATATAACATACTTTTCTCCGTAAAAGACCGATTGCGAACATGTGTAAGCCCTTATTTGCATACGGCTAGTACTGTATCAAAACAAAACAACGTGGCTGACGGATAATACGTGGGACGAAAATGAATCGACAATCAGTGTTATCAAAATCTGAAAAGAGAAATGTTATTAACAAATAGTATTGGCTTGGTATTGGAAAGTTATAAAAGACCTAGCTTAGATGACGACCGTGAAATTAAAACTCTGACAAGTCTGAGGGAAATTAGCTAAATGGATCTACAGTATACATGTACATGTAAAGTTCTCGTTTATTTTTATCCATGAGAAGTATATGAATAAATTTGACGTGTACATGTATATATATCCACAGTAATTTTGATATGTGTATATATAATATATATATTCACAGTCTAAATGAAATATTAAAAAACCAACAAAAATTATAACTCATTTCAGGTTAATTTTCATTCAGGATTTGGTAAACAAACGCACATATGTATAGCAGACTACAGCTGCCTCCCATTCAAGCCGTCATACACTATTACACGTTGTTAGTCATTTGAAAGTGTTCGATTATCCATGTTCAAAATGGTGATTTGAATGGAACATGATATCTTTACATGATATCTACCTTGTATTTGCAATTTATGAAATATTAGTGAGTAGAGAGAGAGAATTTCAAAATGACTGCATGTATACGTGGTTTACTACATGTTTCGTAGTGATCCCACAATGTAAAGTTCATTCAAGCGATTGGCTGATCGTGGTAGCGTGTTCACTTTGACATAAACGTGACATATTTCTACATACTGTATATGCAAATACTACGCTTTTCATACGACCATGAGAATTCAAACGCAGCCCCTGGTGATTACTTTTTACGTCGTCGGTGGAAGATTTTTCTAAATTGAAAAGGGGGCGTCTCAATGGTTTGAAAGTATAATTCTGTGGGTATCAAACGGCTTACAATTATTTAATGCGATTAAAATACATTTTTTGTGTAGATCGTGAGTAACGATCATTTTGAGTACCATCATGAGCACAATCCACCAAGAAATAAAGAATTTACACTAAAAGAAAAAAAGAAAGGAAAATGTTAAGTAGGTCGCGCTTGTTATCGATCGAATCGGCAAAGTGTTACAACTAAGCTTTTTTTTATTAATTTTGAAAGAAATTAATAAAACTGATGGTCTGCAAGTTCTAAGTCAAGTCGTTCAATGCAGCTCCACTCAACCATATTGATATCAATCGGTGCCCGATCATGACTGGCAGTGCCAATAATTCAGTGGCTTGACTTAATCTATACTGTAATACAGAAGAAATTAAAGCATTCCATACACTGCTTTCTTATTTATCTATCATAACGTGCTTTTTCCTTTGTAAATATTAATCGATTCTGCCTAGAAAGTGATTATACATATATAATTTTCCTAGTCCATCGTTCATGCAATTTTAATGTGAAAGTTTAACGATATCGACAAGGTCGGGTGGGGGGGAGTGGGTGGTAAAAACGTTAAAATCTCAGTTTAGACCGTTCTGATCCTGATGCATAAAGTCTATGTATCACAAATCGTCTTGCCCGAATTCTAAGCACTTATTGATATTTCTTTTGGAGTGATTGTTAATTTTTTTCGACCAAAGCTAAGCAACAGAAGTTTTATTTTCACCTTTGAATTTTTTTGCGACAATGCACATCGATCTTGAAATAATGAACTAAAATGACCTTGTGTCATAGACGAAGCAGCCGACATGGTCCAATTACCAAAGCTATACAGTCATGTATTATAATAAATGATTAAAAAAAAACAGTCTGGTCGTATGAAAAAAGTATCTACTTGTATCTGTTTTAACATATTTTTTTATACTTTTCGTGCATTTCTCTGCACATCTGATTTGTATTTTTGACAAAACATATTTCAAATAGACAAAATCAGTCAAACTGATGGATGCTTCCCGAACAAGATACAAGATTTACATTTTCTTGGTGTATAATATATTAGTCAGAATTTCAGACAATTTGCACAAGAAACAGATTCCGAAGAATGATTATGCAGAATTTTTTTTACCCTGAAAGTGACCTTACCTTTTATGAATTACCTTATAGTAAGTGCCTTTGTCCCATATTGGCCAATCATAATGAATATATGTGCGAAACATCATCAAATTATACAGGTATAAGATTAAGGAAATATGAGCTCGGACGGACGGACAGACAGACGGACACGTCAGCAACAATATGCAACCCCATTTTTTATCGGAAGCATACAAATCATAACTAAATGAAATCAACAGTCATATTTTGTCTAGTTAAAGTGATCGATGTTCAGTTCAAAATATATCCAACTGGTCGGAAAAATCCCGCAATGCATTCCAAATCAATGCTCTTTGTTACTTCCAAGATTGCATATATCGGAAGGTTTCCTTTGGCCATATCTGAAAATTCGTATTGAAGCTTTGTTCGAATAAAGTTAAAGGCATGTTCTACATGATTCATGTCGGGGCTGTCAGTTGGCAAAAATATAAACTCGACACCAATTCCTGCAAAATATATTCGCAGTGCACGTTCAGCGTCAAATCGATAAATTGACGCATTGTCAACAATGACAGTTTCACCTGATTCTATATGAGGTCTGTCATCATCAGAGTAAGTAGTAGCGACTTCATGAAAAAATCTCAAGAACTCGGCAGAATTTGAAGCACCATAGATAAAATCTGCACAAACCTCGCCATTTAGTCCAAGCAATAAATTCAATGTCGAATTCGGTTCCTATTTAGAAATTTGCGTGTTAATCGCCCGCAAATCTATAGGTGAATGTCCTGTCCTATGACAAATTCGAAATATTGAAAATATTTGAATTTGCTTAATGACTACATTTATACGAATGATAGATCATGTAGTCATTAAGCAAATTCAAATATTTTCAATATTTCGAATTTGTCATAGGACAGCTATATTCTATATTGATTTTGTTGTTTTGTATTTCATTGCATGAAAAAATTTCATATACAACATTTTTGAAAAAATCATGTCATGTTTAGTATCAAATTAAGCAGCTTGTTGAGTTTTTGTCAGATTAAGAAAGTGTATTTTCAAAAGTTCAAAATTATAGAAGTTATTTATATTTTCTAATTTTTGAGTCTCGGCTATAAGTCATGAAAATGACCATTAATCCTTGTAAATATGTAGACTAGTGGATTTCCGTATTTGATTACTTTAGGGCTTATAAAAGTGTCCGTAAGAACTTTTTGTTTGCGCTTGCCAGCTTAAGACTTTTGTTAAGTAAATTAATTGTTAATTGCTATCTAAACTTTATTGCTCAATTTTGACACGCGAGCTCCGTTTTTTTTTTCTCTAGAGTGACCGTCCCTTGCGGACAAAAGAGATCAGGGCGTGGTCTCGTCTGTCAAGTCAAGGTAAAAAAAAAAAGAGAAGAAAAGATTTTTGGGGCAGTAAGAAACGGGTCAAAAGGTCAAATATTTGATTATTGATTTTGATTGGTTGATTCCTGGAAATCCGCGTCCAAGGTTGCAAGGGGGTTCCTTGAGCGCGTTCCTCACTTCAAGATTTGGATGCGAGGAAATAAAGATCAAAAACTTTTTAGTAATCCGACTTTAATTCGTCATTTCCAGGTAATCATTACAATATGATCAATATGTTTTATAGTTCTTAAATAATCGAAAATACGTTTATTTTGTACGTTAAATGAAAACTATATTTCTTTACTTCAATGTTATCAATTTGAGCTTTCGTCTTATAATTTTGGGAGCGAGTTAAAATTATTGAAATTTATTTAGTTTCGCTGTTTCTGGATTTCTTTATGTTATATTGTTCTTATATGTATACTTGTCAAGTCTTTATTATATTTAGTTTAGAATGTTTTGTATCTGTCATATTCACTCACTTCAAGATTTGGATGCGAGGAAATAAAGATCAAAAACTTTTAGTAATCCGACTTTAATTCGTCATTTCCAGCATTTGATCACAAAGAGAAGCAGCCCACACGGCGGCCCGGGGAATCGACACACCCCGTGGCCCGCCACCCCTTATCGTTACTATTCCAATATTCAATCCAAAGCGACGAAGTTCCAGTTAGAGGTTATAAAAAGGTCTTTCTACACGGCGGCCCTTAGGGTACGAACCTACCCCATGACTGAGAATTCTTTCTGCGAGCGCGAGGGAGAACTTAAAGAGAAAAGGGCGCGCCCGCAGCTTCGACATTTCGTTGCACAGAGTGTGCAACACATTTTCACCGTGTCAGTCCCCTTTTCCTATTAATGGCGACAGACATAGCAAAACCAGCCTCATCCATAAACTTCAGTTTATATGGATCCTTTGTCCTAATTTCTTGTATATATGCATCAAGATAATTAACATTATGGTCAGAAAAGGGGCTCTGTTGCTGGTGTAGTTAAAACTTTATAACTCCAGTTTCCCTCATTTACTTTAGTATTTATTGCACGAGAGATTGTTGATAAAGAGACGTCTTTGTCACAGTTTTCGTTAATTTTCTCTCTTACTTCTTTTAACGACAAATTAAGATGGTCTTTCCTTTTTAAGGAAATGAATGTAATCCAAATCTTGCTGACTGAGAATATCTGTTTTCCCGCCAGAATGTTGTAATGGCTTAACAGAACAGGAATCACAATAACCTTCCCATATCTCTTCACAAATGCCAAAGAAACTTTGAAAATACTTGACGTACGGCTAATCAGACCTCTTGGTAAATACCTTAATTCCACATTAGCACCCGAATTTTTATCAAACCTCAAGTCACTTCCGGTTACCTTTCCATTGTCATATGTTCGTCCAAGAGAATTAGATTTTTGAGACATTTTCACAAGTTCCTCTGCAAAAAAAACAAAATTTACAATTCTTTTAGGTGGTCGGCATACGAAACAGTTAGGCCAACAAATTTAAAGTTTAGTTTTCAGTCCCCTGACCATCAGTGAATTATAATGAAATTTACAGGACAAATATAGATGTGGCCGAGGTGCTAGTAGTTGTTTTGGGATTAGGTATACTGAAGCACAAATTTTAAAGCTACATATTTTACTTGCCACAGTCGTGAAGAATTTATGATCTTTTTATAATTTCCCGTGAGCCCAGACAAGAGGTTAACAAGGACGCTTTACGGGAAATAAAATCGTACTGGCCTAATCGCTTTAAATGGACGTAGCTAGGTTATTAAGGGTTTAGAATCGACGTAGGGTATCACGTAACTGAACAGGTGTTTTAACGCCTCAGAGTTGTTAAAAAAATCGATGTAGGGTATCACGTCACTGAAGAGTTTTACAACCATCAAACGGCCAACATGGCTCTCTCACAGCAAAAATTGTACGAAGAAGTGGAATTCAAATGCCGCTGCACTTAAATCATTCTGATGATAGATTTACCGTTTTGCAGTTTCATATGAGATATTAACTGCACTCTCGGTTCAGGATTTTTGTGAATATATCAAAAACGAAATCCCTTATTTACGTCGCATGCCGGTCATAAGAATATCTTATAGAGATGATGAGAATCATTGGGTAGATGTTGATGAAAGAAATTATTTCCGGTTTATAAATCAGAGCAACAGAATCAACATTAAAGTCATGGATGGACAAAGTCCTGCACCAGATAAAGATTTTAATCGGAATTTAGATAGGCGAAATAGTGAAAATCCACAAAGTAAACGTCAGCTAGAAATGGATTTTGGAATATCTAATGACAAATTCATTAACAAGAGTCCAATTGAAATGGACATGGACTTAAAAAAAAGTGAAATTGAAATGAAGGAATCCGAATTTAAAATTCATTTTGAGAATTATGACAGTTTAAGTCAGCAGTATAATCCATCAGTCCCCAAAAGCTCCAAAAAGCTATGTCATCATTGTCAAAGTCGTGATGGTCATTCAAAGGCCAGATGTCCTAATTTGGCGTGTTCTTCGGTTTTGGAATGTGGTGAACTTGATGTTCATCCGGAAAACAAAAAAAGAACTGCAAGATTTGGCAAAATTAAAAAACAAAACTGAAGGAGAATTGAAAAAAATGAGATTGGAATACGAAGCAAAGAAGAAAATTTACGAAGGCATGTCTAAGTCATTTGAATACAAAATCCATAGTGCATTGGTAAACCCAAACCCAGATAAGTATCTAGTGAATGGGGTCGGTCCTGGGTTTAAAAAAATGGGTGTTGGACGCAGATAAGTGCATCCTACGGAAACTCTACAAGGGAAAGATCCCTATCCATTTACATTTAGAATCTGCATCATGGAAATCGATTATCGATGCACATCACGAAAAGTTTGATAATAAATCAACAACCAATAACGTACCACGAAACCCTGTACTATCTAGAATTAATGTACGATTTTTAAAAACGGATAAAAACGAAAATTTGGAACAAAGTTCACAACCCGAAAAGAGCCCAAATCTTGAAACTGCAGCGGAATATGCGCCAGGAGCTTATAATCATCCATGGACTTACCCTTACATGTATATTAATCCATATTCATTTGGCGTTCTTCCGCAATACCCTACAGTATTTCAAAATTACCCTCATGGAATGCCAACGGCTATTGTAACTTCTAGTGTGGACAGCCAAAATACTCGGGTCATTCAACCTGCTCAAAATTCATCCAACATGCTTCCATGCTCGTCAGGGGCAAGCACGTCATCCCATCCATCGCTATCTACTGTTGTACCTCCGGTTATAACTCCGCCATTGTCAAAGACTGAAAACAGACGCCCTCGCCCCTACCCCCGGGACCTCCACCTCGTTTTGCATGGAACTAGGAAATTTGCGTTCAATGACAATGTAACCTAACATGCTTTTTGCATCTTATTTTTTTGTCATTTGTTTGTTTGCATTTTTTCCTTTTACCTTTTTCCCTTTTTTTTTTTAATTTTGACTAATTTGATTTGTGTTCTATTTCTATTCCAAGACTTCAATAAGGGATATGAAAGACACTTTTTGATTTGTTATTATGAGGAATTAGATAATTGTGAGTACCCGGATTTCATGATTAAATATTATGGTTTTCAAAATAAATTGAATGATTGAACATTCATATGTTTAATGTTTTATAAATCAAGAAAGTATGAATATTCTAAATTCGTAAAAATAATTAAATATAGTTAAGTGAATGCAGCGTACTTATTCTATCATTTTGTTGTTCATTTTGTTATTCTCTGATTGCTGAATGATTGTAACTGCTGATTTTATATATTAGGGTACCTGTTGATATGGTTGAGTGGAACTGCATTAACAATGGACGATAGCGTCACATACGTACGAAAATAAGTTTTACCAGATTCTTTCAATTCTGTTACATGTAATTGTTTAAGTTTTGTAAGGTTCATACGTTGCTTATTCGATAGACACCAAACATGACCTACTTATGTCACATATTGGTCAAATGTGAACATTTGCCCTACTTTTTCAAAACTTGCCTTCAAAGTTATCTTTTGGTGTAACTTCTTTATTTCTTAATGGATTGTATTCATGATGGTACTTAAAATAATTACCATTTCGCTCTCTTTTCAGACTTATATAGTTTAATTGCATTCAACGTTTGTTAGCCATACAAAACCAGCTTACATCTTCGTCAAAACCTTTGAGATGTCCCATTTTAAAATGTAGAGAAATCTTCCACTGACAATTCAAAAACTAATCAACAGCTGCGTTTGAATTCCCATGGTCGAATGAAAAGCGTAGTAACAATTTCCGAAGTTAACCGAAATCGTGTGTACCAGAGAGTAAAAACGTCTATAAAAGAAAAATGTGAGAGATATTTTATGTAAGTTATATATAGATGTTCAAATGGTAGTACTTAAAAGCTATTTACGGTAAAACTTCATTATTGACAGCTTAATCCATGTTAGACTATTTGTACCTTTAACTATGTTAACTTGTCGACGATGACCAATATATTTATTTTCGAAATTCAGTCCAGGCCACTTCCGCGGTTGGAACTTACGATCACCCAATCTTTTAAGATATTAGAGAGGTTGAGACTTCCTACGTGTAACTTGTACATGTACTTGTATTCTGGTCGGCTATTGTTTCGTCATCATTTATTGCGTTTGACGTCATTTGCTTTACAAGTTACACGTTGCCAGTGAACGTGTAAAGTGCGAGATACACGTAGGTCTTTACTTCAAGATATTTCATCCCCTTTATTCTATCGAATAGTATAAAAAGTATGGCATTCAATTCAGAATGATTTGAAGTTTCTATTTCAATATAGATTTAACCGAACTTTATGTTCCTCTTGAATTTATATAATACTATCCAAAAGTCAACTCAAGTTCACTTAGATTTTTCAAGTACACGTAGCGGTCTTTGAAAAGAAATCTCAACAACTGTTACGTGTAATTCAACATGTACACTAGACTTACCCGTACAAGTTACACGTAGAAAACCTCAACCTCTCTATTACAGTAGTACTAGATATAAAAATTTTCTTTTGCGTATTTTTATGTTCCACAGGTGTCCGTTTGATGAAATAAACATCAAAGAAGTACCCATCAATTATTCAGTCTCAAAGTCGAGAAGGCAACGCATTTGATGGATGTTTCATAAAGCATTTGATGGACATTTCACTTTAATAACATATACCATTTTTTTTATTCATTTCCTTTTTATCAATTTATTCATAATTTATTTCTATATTTCATGTTTTTGTTTGACACAACAAAAGAGGTTGTACGATGTTTTGTCATAAATATCGTTTCGTTTTTTCTTTCTTTCGTTTTTTTTTTTTTTTGCTCCAAAATTTTCAGAAATCTTTAGATGACGATTACATAGTCACAGGAATATATACAATTACATCAAAAGAAGACAAATCTACGAAAGCTTATTAGTGCCATTTTGGAGAAAGAAAAAATAATAAAAAGTCGTTCTAACAAGATATTAAGTCGTTCAAACGAGTTAAAAAGTCGTTCAAACAAGATAAAAAGTTGTTCAAACAAGATAAAAACTCGTTCAAACGACTTTTTAACTTCTTTTAACGACTTAAGAAACTCGTTCAAACAAGATAAAAAGTCGTTCAAACAAGATGAAAAGTCGTTCAAACAAGATAAAAAATCGATCAAACAAGATGAAAAGTCGTTTAAACAACTTTTTATCTTGTTTAAACGACTTAAGAAACTCGTTCAAACAAGATAAAATGTCGTTCAAACAAGATAAAAAGTCGATCAAACGACTTTTTAACTTGTTTAAACGACTTAAGAAACTCGTTCAAACAAGATAAAAAGTCGTTCAAACAAGATAAAAAAACCGTTCAAAGAAGATAGAAAGTCGTTCAAACAACTTTTGAAAATACCATTTATACAAGATAAAACTAGTTCTGATCGATGTCTAGATATACTTGGTATTCGATCTAGATTTATGATAGGGTGTTAACTTTACTTTTTGAGTGGTCGACCTGTGTTTTCCTGATATACATTTACTAAATTAATTAGTATACCCTTACAGCTAAGGGAATGGGTGTATAACCCCCCCCCTAAAATCAGTTGAAAGAAAAAGCATTCTCTACCACATTACTTGATGTAGTTTTTTTTTTTCATTTCAATATTGGTTAAAACTATATATCCGTGCTGTCTTCATTACCGTCAGTCACTTGTCATTATAATACGGTCACTCTTATCGCCTTTTTTTTAATTTCTGTACATGTATAAGGAAAGGTTTTTGTCCCCAGAACCTCCATCAGTACTTCACTTTAATATAAGACGGCGCCAAGATCCCTTGCATTTTAGATAAGCATACCCCCCCCCCAACTAAAATCTTGCATTATCCCTCTCCTATGAATCATGGGTACCAGTAATAGCTTTGCACTCTTGTACATTTATGTAGGGCCACATTGCTTGAAAACATAAAAATTGCTTGGATCAATAGTTAAATTTGTAGCATTCTAGATATTTGACTGAGACCGTCTAGCAATGAGGAAAATAATAAGATATCCCCAGTACTAAAAATTGATCATAAAAACAGGAGGGGATCCAGCCAAACTCGGTTGCAGCAGCCATCGCAAAACAGAAAAAAAAACTCCCAGACTCAAAACAAAGAGTAAACAAGGAAGTAAAGAGACACAAACATGACAAAAGGGACAAGGAACACCAAATTTGACATCAGAACACCAAACGCAAAAGACTAAACATAAACAATACAGACAAATGGGCAATCGGTGCCGATTCGACGGCCATCTCCCATGTCTGAAATTAAGCAAATGATGTGGTTATCCGGATAACGTGTGCACAATCCTTCCGGGTTTTTTTTTCTGGAAACCCAGAGATACAAAGAAATGTTCTATATCCATGTACATAGCTATAATTAATAAACATATTATGTACATTGCTATAATAAACATAATTTCATTAAAATTAATGCGATTTGAAACATAATTACCTAATTGGAAATTCGGACCTTTGTAATGGGCCTTTTCGAATTACATCTACGGACCGATCATCCCATGGTCCGATTGTTCTTCTGCTCCTTAATATTATAGGTATCTTGGTTTCTGAAAAGAGACGGGATGGTCTGACCCACTCTCCTTTGGAATAAGAATAATAAAAAAAATTTAGAACCACTCCACTGTAAATATTCATTTTGTGTCTAGAATTTCATTGAAGGGCATGGTGCCGTCTCAGTCAGAGACCCCTCGATCCTACTTACCAGTCCCATGCATGCCTAATTCTTCCGCAGCACCGCCCTCAATCTCGGCAAATTACCTCTCTTAAAGAGAAAAGAGTTCTTTGAATCTACATGTATATATACCGGTACATTAGATATTATTTTCATGTAGATTTGTATTGCTTTATTGTATGATATATGCTTCGTATGTATCTCAACAAAGGTATTTCAACGCAAGGGTGAAGTCTAATGCTTACTAGCATGTATCGATCCAATACTTATGTTATGCGCTGTATAGAAAGCTATGATAAAAAGTCGTTTAAACGATTTTTTATCTTATTTGAACGACTTTTTTTCTCGTTTGGACGAGTTTTTATCTTGTTCAAACGAATTTTATAAGTCGTTTAAACGAGTTATTAACTTATTTGAACGACTTTTTATCTTGTTTGAACGACTTTTTATCTTGTTTGAACAAGTTACATAAGTCGTTTGAACGAGTTACATAAGTCGTTTGAACGAGTTACGTAAGTCGTTTAAACGAGTTTTTAAAAGTCGTTTGAACGAGTTTTTATCTTGTTTGAACGACTTGTTAACTTGTTTGAACGACTTTTTATCTTGTTAGAACGACTTTTTGCTTTTTTTCTTTCCCAAAAATGGCATATAATAAGCTTTCGTGCAAATCTATATCAAGTGAGAAACATAATTTCCAGGGGTGGGGTGGAGAGGGTGTCGGTGGACGAATGTTACAAATCGGGATATTTTTAAGTTTTCTGAAGAGACGAAAGTTGCGGTTATTCGGTGCGGATTTTTTTTTCATTTAATGTACAGTAGTTGTATGACTTTGATTTTTTTCGTCGGCACGTCGGGGGTGGGTGGGTTCTAGCTGCACTTATCGATATCTGTTTTTTTGCCCCCTCTCCCGCTCAATGTAAGGAAGGTTGTGCCGATTGCAATCTGACTTGCCTAAGTAGGGGGGAACAAAAATCCACGAAGGAGGGTTGTATCAATAGACTGAACGGAAAGGAATTCCATTAAGGAAATTATTTGATTTTTGTAAAAATGCAATGATCGCTGTGCGATATAAGTCCCCTACCGGCGGCAGAAATTTATGACTTGCATCTCTGTTCATCAGTTCATCTTCTGCAACAACAGCCAGGAAAAGTCTGGGAAACTGAATTCACGAAATTTGCTAAGTCCAAGTTAAACTCAAATCTGCATCACACTATAATGTATTCACATACAAAAAATCAGCTCATTATCTGCAATAACAGGCATAAAAAAGGTCCGGAAAACTGAAAATTTCATGAAATTTGCTAAGTCCAAGGGCCATAACTCTTGTAAAAATAGGTCAATGAAAATCAAACTCAAACTTGGTCTGATTCACACTGAGATGTATTCATTTACCAAAAATCAGTGCATTATTTGCAATAGAACCAAAGAAAAGTCCGTAAAACTGAAATTTTCATAAAATTTGCTAAGTCCAAGGGCCATAACTCTTGTAAAAATAGGTGAATCTAAAGCAAACTCAAACTTGATCTGTATCCCATTGAGATATTTCCACATACCAAAAAAGAGTTCAATATACATGTATGCAACAACAGCGGAAAAAAGTCCGTAAAACTGAAATTTTCATAAAATTTGCTAAGTACAAGGGCCATAACTGTTGTAAAATTAGGTCAATCGAAAGCAAACTCAAACTTGATCTGTATCCCATTGAGATATATCCACATACCAAAAATGAGTTCAATATATGCAACAACAGCAGAAAAAAGTCCGGAAAACTGAAACTTTCATAAAATTTGCTATGTCCAAGGGCCATAACTCTTGTAAAATTAGGTCAATCTAAAGCAAACTCAATCTTGATCTGTATCCCATTGAGATATATCCACATACCAAAAATGAGTTCAATATATGCAACAACAGCGGAAAAAAGTCCGGAAAACTGAAACTTTCATAAAATTTGCTAAGTCCAAGGGCCATAATTCTTGTAAAATTAGGTCAATCTAAAGCAAACTCAAACTTGATCTGTATCCCATTGAGATATATCCACATACCAAAAATGAGTTCAATATATGCAACAACAGCGGAAAAAAGTCCGGAAAACTGAAACTTTCATAAAATTTGCTCAGTCCAAGGGCCATAACTCTTGTAAAATTAGGTCAATCTAAAGCAAACTCAAACTTGATCTGTATCCCATTGAGATATATCCACATACCAAAAATGAGTTCAATATATGCAACAACAGCGGAAAAAAGTCCGGAAAACTGAAACTTTCATAAAATTTGCTAAGTCCAAGGGCCATAACTCTTTTAAAATTAGGTCAATCTTAAGCAAACTCAAACTTGATCTGTATCCCATTGAGATATATCCACATACCAAAAATGAGTTCAAAATATGCAACAACAGCGAAAAAAAGTCAGGAAAACTGAAAATGGGACAGACGGACAGACGGACGGACAGACAGACAGACGGACAGACAGACCGAGAGGAAACTAAGAGTCCCCTTCGGCGTTGCCGGTAGGGGACTAAAAAGGAGGGGTATGGTCAATTCGTGCCATAACCAACTCGTACCTGCCACTTCATACCAAACTTACTACCAACTCGTACCAAAACCATTTCGTACCATCATCAACTCGTACCATAAATTCTACCAACTCGTACCATACATAAACTCGTACCAATACCAACTCGTACCATGGTACCAATACTCGTACCATAAACTCGTACCATGCATAAATTCTCATCCCTACCAACTCGTACCATGGTACTCAGTAAATTGTACTCTGTAAACTCGTACCTGAAATAACTTTTTTCGGACCTTGATAAATTTTTGCATTAATTTCTATTGATTAAGCGTCACCAGACATGCATGTGTCAAATATCTAATCCGCATTAGTGGGAACTTTATTCATATTTTATTCAAAAGATTTTATATATATACGCTACATCGATGGGTGATTCGAGTAAGTTGGCTATGATTCGAGTAAATGATAATGGAAATGAGATTATGGATGATTCGAGTTGGTTATAAGAGTTCATGTCAATGGGTACAAGATTATGTTTGGTACAAGTTTGTTATGATTCGAGTAAATGTTAATGGGTACGAGATTCTAGGTGATTCGAGTTGGTTATGATTCGAGTAAATGTTAATGGGTACAGGATACAGATCCCAATTAATGCATATCTAGGTCATTGTCCTGTCAAATAGTTCTGATTATTTTCTTATAATTTTCAACAATTGGTGGAAAATGCACATAATGTTTATCTTGAATTGTCTTCCCGTCATTGTTTACTAGATAGAAGAAATGAAATTTGGAATATAGTTTAAAGTGTGTGGAAGAATACGTGTGAAAATGGGTCCTCAGATCATAAAATTCGAAAAATTCCGGTCCGGAACCAGGTGCATGACTTTGAAAAAATATTTAAAAAGTTGTGTAATTTTAATCTTTAAGGCATTTTTCTATGTGATTCAAATGAAATTTCTAATCATTCAAAAGTAGTGTCAATGTGTTTTAGCCGGTGCGATTTGAGAATTGTTCTCCTATTTTTGGTAAGAAAGTACTTGAAAAATAACTGGGATCTGGATCCTAGAAGCGAGGTTTGATATGCAAGTCAAACGATTCTAAGGATGACAGATTTTATCTATATCATAAGGAACCGTAAATATGATGGAAATTCTGACATTTTAGTGTACATTCTGAGACATATACTTGAAATAAAACGTATCACAGACGCTATACATGTACATTTCATTGTTATTTCAGCCTGACGTCGAATTTACCATTCAAGAGCTAGTGCTCACTATAGTGGCATACTTCTGCCCCCTACATGCAAGAAAATTATGTCAGCATGCAAGATAATTTTGTCAGCATGCGAGATAATTTTGTCAACATGCAAGATATTTATGTTAACATGCAAGATAGTTATGTCAACATGCAACATAATATTTTAGAGATAAACAGTGTCAAAAAGAGATTTAACGCCAACTCATGCCAATGTTACTTGAAATTACAAGAAATATAACTCAACATGCGAGATAATTATGTCGACATGCAAGATAATTATGTCAAAATGCAAGATAATTATGTCAACATGCAAGATAATTATGTCAACATGCAAGATAATTATGTCAACATGCAAGATAATTATGTCGACATGCAAGATAATTATGTCAACATGCAAGACAGCTATTTCAACATGCAAGATAATTATGTCAACATGCAAGATACTTATGTCAACATGCAAGATAATTATGTCGACATGCAAGACAGCTATGTCAACATGCATGATAATTATGTCAACATGCAAGATAATTATGTCAACATGCAAGACATCTATGTCAACATGCAATATAATTATGTCAACATGCAAGATAATTATGACATAAATAAGTTGCATGTAGACATAATTATCTTGCATGTTGACTTATTTATCTTGCATGTTCACATAATTATCTTGCATGTTGACATAAATAAGTTGCATGTTCACATTATTATCTTGCATGTCAACATAATTATAGAGTATCTTGCATGTAGAATGGCACATGTTGGCACACTGATCCCATACATGAGGAAATAACTCTTCTCATTTTTATCTTGCATGTCGACATAATTATCTTGCATGTTCACATAAAACAACTTGCATGTAGGGGGCAGAAGTATGCCACAATAGCTCACGAATAAAGATACGTCGTATCATAAAATTTTATACAAAAACGATGTAGTGTTGTTTTTATTTCATGAAAGAAGGCTAATACTGGTACAGAATGTGATTTGGATGGGTATGACATCTATTTTATGTGTACATATTACACTCTCATTCAAAATAAGGCGCCGAGCCCCCCCCCCCCCCCCCCCTTCCTTCCTTTAAGACGCCGACCCCTCCCCCAGATGATAGGAAATTTTGTTGTTTATTTTTTTTCTTAACCAGATGTGATAAGAAAAGTATCAATTGATGATGAAGTTTAGCATATATATCGAAATGCTGAAATTTTCGCAACATCCCCCCCCCCCCCTTCCGTCTTTTTTTTTTTTTTTTTTTTTTTGTTTGTTTGTTTGTTTTTTTTTTTTTTGGTATTCATCGCTATGAATTGCTATGTAAACGAATCATTTTTTAGAAAATGATTTTTATTTGATGTATAACTTATTTCCAAATGGAAAACTAGCAACTTTGGGTCTAATGTACAAATTTAAGCTTCATTCTGAGCCTTTACCGAACATACAAGGAAAACGCGGAAGTGTAAAGTTAGGGGGTTGGGTGCGTTTTTGCCTTACTATGAGTCGTTATATCAATATATCAATACTTTTTTCACCTTACAGAGTTGCTGTATGGTCACTGACATAGAACAAGAAAAAAAATTTCAACTCTAGCCTAGAATTATCTTTTTCTGGTTGATTTTGCGCAATTTTTACAGTTTGAATTACGCCTCTCGGGCCTCCTGGAAAAAAATCGTATAAATTCTAAAAATATAGTTTGAAGTTTTTACATTTAAAATATCATTATATCAAAGTTGAAAGAAGACAACACAGTTTATTTTGTTTAAATATCTTTATTTGGAAGAGAACAGGACATTTTTGAAAATAGCGGACATGAAAATGTCATGAATTTTACCTAATATTGCGTGCTTAGAAATAGCGTCAATCGGGCTTCATTTTGGCTGAATTATTTCAAAACGAATGAAGATATTTTAATGAAACTTTGTACAAAGCATACAAACATATGGATATATATGACAGTGCCATGATTTTGTTGGAGGTAAAAGAGGAGGAGAGTTATACATGTACGAGATTCTAGGTGATTCGAGTTGGTTATGATATTAATGTCAATTGGTACGAGATTATGTGTGATACGAGTTGGTTATGGTTACCGTACTAGTACATGTATGTAATGGTACGAGTTGAAATAAAATTGGGTACGAGTTGGCTATGGTACGAGTTAATTTCAATGGGTACGAGATTATGTGTGGTACGAGTTGGCTATGGTACGAGTATGTTATGGTACGAGTTTGAATAAAATTGGGTACGAGTTGTACCCATGAATTCGCAAAAGGTACGAATTGACTATTTATTTTGGTACGAGTTGGTCATGGTACGAAATGGTCATGATACGAGTTGGTAAATCTTTGGTACGAATTGACCAATGTCCGAGTTAGTTATGGTACGAAGTGACCATCAACCAAAAAGGATACCCTCTCCTCGTCTCGAACCCCCTACAAGGGTTAGGTCGTCATGACCCTTGGATATGCCAAAGCTGCTGCTTTTTCTTTGTTTCATAATTTTTTTTTTCAAAGAAAACGGTTTACCCCCCCTCCCCTTTTCTTTTCCGGGGGAAAGGCAGGATCGACTCCCCCTAAATTTACTCTCGAGTAAGATAATACGTACACTTGTCTCAATAAATCTTTGATAATATTATTTGAAAGTAGTTTTATGGTAATATATCAATGAACGTATATATATATGAGCGTTTCTTGAGTTTGTAAATATTTACTTTATAAATAGATATAAATATATCAATTTGATTATTAAAATTAATGCTCTTTTATTATGATCATTATGCTTATTCTCATACACTCTCATTTCATATATCATTTATTTCAAAAGGCAAATGTACATACAATAGTACATTCACTACATAAGTCATCAACACTATATATAGCATTATGAAACTTGTTTCCCCTGTGTATAGCTTTGTTTGGAAATGGGAAAAGGTGGTAAAATATTAATTACTCTATATCAGCTCATATAGAGATCACCAAATGGGCATATTTCTGGTTGGAATTTAGTATGAATGTTCTATAATATACATGAAAATTTCCACGACTAAAGAACTTCCTTAGAATATTAGAATTATGTGAAGAATATAACCAATCAATCATAAATTTATGATCATCCAGAGAAATTGATATTTAGAGAACAAGTATATTCCTGACGTAATTCTGCCTTAAGTCATTGAAGTCGAAGAAATTATTTTTTTAAATACAAACACCAATTCATATTATTTTAACACTGAATTTAAATTTATTTCAATGAACACAGTATCCGAATGTAAACAATAGGATGTTGTTTTGGCATTGAATTTTCAAAATTATTTGAATTTTGGAATTAGGTTTACTTCTGTTCACATTTAATCTTATTTGTCTTTTTTGCTGGACTTCTCATCTTGATTACCTTATTTGGTAATTTTATTGATTAGATGTGAATTCGTGTAGATCTATTCATTGTGTTTCAGCTGATTACCTGGGAGGAGATGTCTACGAGGACTGGAGATTACACAACATGGCCTTCACTACGTACGACAGCGACAATGACGGTAATACCTATTATAACTGTGCAGTGTTACTGGGAGGCGGATGGTGGTACAACAGCTGTGGCTATAGTATGACCCAGCAGTCATTTATTATGGACTACAGTTTAAGTGAACTACGACCAGGGAACATGATGATGATCCGCTATAAGAAGCCGAAATAAACAAATGTGTATTGTCCTTCATGGTTCCATGTAGCTGTATACTTGTCCGCTTTATCTCTCGTGAGAATGTAAGAGCTCCTAATGATTGTGGTTCTTAGATTCTGATTTTTTGGATTTGTGTGAATTTCATTTACTGATCGTGCTGTTGTACATGTACTTTTCATGGTAATACACATGTTAAATGTTTATTTGGGTTTTGTGTGAATTTCATTGACTGATCGTGCTGTTGTACATGTACTTTTCATTGTAATACACATGTTAAATGTTTATTTGGGTTTTGTGTGAATTTCATTTACTGATCGTGCTGTTGTACATGTACTTTTCATTGTAATACACATCTTAAATGTTTATTTGGGTTTTGTGTGAATTTCATTGACTGATCGTGCTGTTGTACATGTACTTTTCATTGTAATACACATCTTAAATGTTTATTTGGGTTTTGTGTGAATTCCATTGACTGATCGTGCTGTTGTACATGTACTTTTCATTGTAATACACATGTTAAATGTTTATTTGGGTTTGTGTGAATTCCATTGACTGATCGTGCTGTTGTACATGTACTTTTCATTGTAATACACATGTTAAATGTTTATTTGGGTTTGTGTGGATTTCATTGACTGATCGTGCTGTTGTACATGTACTTTTCATTTTAATACACATGTTAAATGTTTATTTGGGTTTGTGTGAATTCCATTGACTGATCGTGCTGTTGTACATGTACTTTTCATTGTAATACACATGTTAAATGTTTATTTGGGTTTTGTGTGAATTCCATTGACTGATCGTGCTGTTGTACATGTACTTTTCATTGTAATACACATGTTAAATGTTTATTTGGGTTTTGTGTTTGGCTTTCTCTCATTCATTATGGTTACCATGGTTACACTGTTTATTTTTCATGTTATTGCGTAAATTAATTGATTGAATAGATTGTGCTTATAAATGCATCAGTATAATATATTATCCATCCAATAGATGTAATGAATCATGCTTTTTATGTATATTGCAAATTTAAGGGCTCGTTGTGTGGACACTGTATTGAATATTGTCACAGGAATTTCATTATTTAACATCCTTGTTACATGATCTACTTTTTATGAATTCATAGAATAAAGCTTTTCCTTTACAAAACAGTTTGATTGTGACTCATAATAATAATAACGGTTCTCTTGTATATCTTTGATATCCGTTTTCGCGGAATGACTGTTTGTGATTTATCATAACCTGCTATGAGAAAGTCTGTCCATTCATCTATCTGATAGTCTGTCTGTCAGATTTAAATGAAAATGAAACTTCTTAGAAATATTTATCTTGAGCAAAGAAGGATATTTATTGATTATTAGATCAAAGATCATAGCTAGAATGTACATAGCAATCATTTGGAAAAAAAGCCCCTTAGGGAGCAACCATTTGATTTTTATGGGGGGGGGGGGGGGCAGGAAGACTTTGCAAAAAAAATTTCCGGATCGAAATTTGAGGGGAAAAAATTTTCCGGCCCGAAGGGCCAGCAAAAAAAATTTTCCGGATCATGAAATTGCCCCTCCCCCTCTCTTCCAACCTTTCCACTGCCAAATAAACACTTTTTTGTGTATCATAAACAAAGTATAAAAAATGTAACAAACTTTACACAATTTGGAGTGAATAAATAAAATTCAAAAGTCATTAGCACCATACAAACATGTATAGCCTGTCTCCGTTGAGTATCATTTTAGTAAACAGATTATAGGCACCAGTTGCCATTCAAGAAATTAAAATGAAGTGATCTGCTGGCAAGAGATGAACTCATTGTGTGTTTGATGTTTAATATGACTGAAAAATCACGCTGAATTATTTAAACTTTAGAGTAATTTTCAACATTGGAAAATTATTTTAAAAAAATAATCCGGCCCGAAGGGCCGACGAAAAAAAATTTCCGGCTCTTAAAATGGCCGAAAAAAATTTTCCGGCCGGCAAAAGTCTTCCTGCCCCCCCCCCCCCCCCATAAAAATAAAATGGTTGCTCCCTTAGGAAACAAGAGCTCTTATGAATTTGAGATAGGAAGATGAATAGTGAAGGTTAATCATTGGTTTCATGCTTGGCTAACCTGAAACTATACTCAGATCAGCGTTATTACCCTGACGTTACAATGGATATGACGTCACTTTAACGCACTGACTGAACAGCGTCGGGAAACTCCACATAGTGCGTACATGTAGGCTAGAAAAGTTCAGTAAGCACAAGTTGAAATGCTCATCGAGATCAAATGCGACTCTAGATTAATCGCAGTATATGTACCAGTATATTCTAGAAAAAATGGACGGATATCCAGTGTACTCACTACAAAACGTGAATACTTACATAATGGGATCATTTCAGGGAATTTGTATGTACATGTACCCACAACAGAGCACAAAATTGAGCATAGACGGACCCCATCAAGCCAGAGGTGGGACCAGGTGCCTGGGAAACCATATTCCTATTAAGAAGTACAAATTCATTGATCGAAAAATCATCTAACCAAGGGCATTCAAAACCAGGATAAATCCAGAACTTAAGGCAAAGGAACAGAAATTTTAAAAAATCTACAATATGAAGAGAAGTGAACTCCCAGAGAGAGAAAGAGAGAGAGAGAGAGAGAGAGAGAGAGAGAGAGAGAGAGACTGTAAGCAACAGCAGACTATTTCTTGAAAGAAAAAATAAAAGAGAGATCTATACATGAGTTTGCACAGTATGACAATTACTGAAATAACAAAATAGAAAAAAAGAAAGAGTTTGCATATCAATGAATTAGATTCAAATTTTAAGCTTAAGCATTCCAGAAAAGGAAAGAATTCTTTTAACCTTCTGAAATATGTAAGGCTGGTGCCCATCTAACCCATGAAGAATTGAAATTTTCTACTCTATTTGCTTTTTTAAAAATTTCTTTATAAGTTAAATAATTAAATTTCAAAATATTAAGGCATGCATTAAATGAAAGTTGATTTTTATTATATTTACATTTATAAATATAGAATTTGGTGTTAAGAACTATTATGTTACGTACACTGTCTGATGATAGATAAGGTCCAAGTAAAAAGTATTTCATATTAAGATTCAGAAAGAGTGAAAAAATGGCAAAGTGGTCTTCTAGTTTTGAAAGGAAATTTTGAACTTTCTGACATGACCAGAGTAAATGTACAATACTCTCTTCCTCATCCTGACAAAAGGAACATAATGGATTATCTGATAATTTCATTTTAAAAGCAGATTTGTTAGTAGTAAGTATATAATGGTTAATCCTATATTGGTACCAAATGAGCTTTGTATCTTTTATATATTTCAGTGATTTATAAATTTCTTTAAAAGCAGTTTCGTCTAAATCATCAAAAATATTAATCCACCTCTGTTGTGCATTTATCTTACTATTATCCATTCTTAATATTTCATACATATCTTTTGATCCTTTAATGCTTTTCAGAATAATTCTTATTGAATTTGGAACCTATGGACCATACTCTTTACATAAAATTTCCTGCTTTGTTTGTCTAAAATATTTCTTTACAGAGCAGATGATTCCATTATATTCTAGAAAGTTTGTTTGAATATTAAAAATCTCTTTGAATTCATTAAATGAGTAAAAAATTCCCATGTTCATTTAAGAGGTCATTTATATATAGAACGTTCTTATCAAACCAATGTTTCAGAAAAATACTTTTATTGCCTATCTTTATATTATCATTTTTCCATAGAGGGACCCTAGCAAATTTAATTTCAGTACTGTCTTTTATCTGTAGTTTTTTCCATGCAATCAGTGTATCTTTCCAAAAGGCATTTTTAGTTTGCGTAATAGTGTCATTTAATTGTGCAAGTCCACATTGTAATAAAAATTTAATATTAATGGATTGTAAAATAAAATTTTGCCAGATACCCTCTGTGTTCATGAATCTATAAAGAAATTTGTCTAGGTTAAGTACCAGGAACAGTCGTGTTTTATGAGCTTCGACAAATTTCAGAACTGTTGGTTGTTATATAGGTATAACTACTACAGTAAGTTGATGAAAACATAACTTTACATTCATTACATGTTTTGTGGAAATTGACGAGAAATTCGAAGAAATATAACTTTTTGGATTATTTATTGATTTGTTTATCTTTATGATTAGATTTCACTAATGTCTATGTGAAATCGTGATGGACATATTAAATCTTTTTAACGAGGAGAACAGTGAAAGAAAAACGAATAAGTAACAAGGATCTAAATGATATATACATGTGTAGCATGTTAGAAAAATTTGACTGAAAATTGAATAAAATTTCAAATGTAGATGAGAAATTGGTGAAGATACATGTAGAAGGATAAGTTTCGAGGATGGAAAGTTTGTAGTTTGGAAATGAGAGTCAAAAAGTCAGAGACAGAGATAGTATAAATAAAGTGGTCATGCTGGGGATCCTTCCCTTTTCTATTTATTTTAACGACACGCGTGATAATGACGACATCGTGTATGTTTGAGCTATGCTGACTTCTAGCAATGGACAAAATATCGTATCACAACTAGTCACGGACATAAAATGTTAATTTTTTTTTTATTTTTAATCACTTTTATTAAGCAAACGTTTAAGGAAAGTTATCATTTGCATAAATGAACCATTTGATAAAACACTGTACGATTTAACATACTTTCAGTCATGTTACATGCATTTTTTCTTTAAAGATTATCAGAATGATCTACTAGTATTCCCAAGCCTGCAAAGAGGAATGCCATCTGGATTTCCCATTGATGTTAAATACTCGATAAATTATTCAGCATCGTTTCAATTATCGATAAAAATATATTTTTTTTTAAATTATTGTTAAGCAGCGGACGGTGATTGCATCTTTCTATCCAAGGACGGCAAATTCGCCTAACTTTAGAGGTTTTGAAAACAACGGCGATAAAACCGTCGTAACGTATTCCTTCCCGTGATTTTGAGCGACTTGATCATGTTCAATTTTTTTTTATTAAACTTTATGCCGCGACGCGACTTTTTGATGTCAAGTATTCCTTGAACCCCCCCCCCCCCCTCCCCTTCTGGATCCGCGCTTGAGGAAGCATAGTTTTCGCTTCATTGCATTCTTTTTCTCGCAATATAGTTTTTAAGATAGTCATATAAATGTCTTTTAATTTGGTAGACATATGTCAAACGACATTTGGAAGACATGAAACGTTTCGTTAACATTTGCATTTCTTTCGAATAAGATGTGAGGAATAAAATGCAAATACCCGTAAATCAGTACTTAATTTTCTTCCACATCTCTTGAGAGTTTTGCTTTATGCAAAAAAAATAAAGCAATAATTTGGAAAGTGAATTGTTATAGAATTTTTTCGTTAGATCTATAATTAGAATTCCGTTTAATCTATTCTTTGATTTTAGAAAAAAATGTTAGAGAAATTGATTATCCATAGCGGAAGGGGTCAATTTTAGCAGAAACTATACTTAACCATTTGTTCAATCATACAAGGGATAATATTTTTGGAGTGAAAACATTTCTCTAAACGTTAATGGTTTCATAAAAAATAATATTTCATGTTAATAGGGGACGAAGTCGCCATCAAGATAGACGTGTGTACATGAATAAGCAAAAAAGCATGCATTTTCCCGTTTTTCTTACCATTACCTTCGATTCAAAATTTGTGTGCACGGTACATGCGGAAACGGCGAACGTTAGAGAAGATAGAAAGGTTACGAATGGAAATGCACATCACAGGCTGCCGATATTTATCAATCAAAAAATAAAAACCAACCTTTTCTTGTTTTTTATCGTACATACAGGGAAAGAAGAACAACAAACGGTCAGCTTTTATTTTTTATATATTTTTTAAATAGATAAACATCGACAGCTTGTGATGTTCATTATGACGTCGTTTTTTGAAACGTAAATGCGCGTGAAGTTTTGTGTACGCATACATTAACAAGTACAAAAATAAAGAGGGAAGATGCCTTTTGAACAGAGATTTAAACACGAAATGAAATATTTCATCGTAAGATCGTACTGCCGACCCGCACGCAACATGTAACAGATCGATTTCAGTCGAAACTACATTTGTACAGTTAGAAATGCGTGATAATCACGACCTACCCCGACATAACATTTCACTGCCACTGGCCAAGATGAATGACAAAAGTAGATCAAACATTCAACCTAAATTTTGAATAAGTCTGATCCACTAATGCCCGAATTTGCACAGTATACATCCTAAAAACTATACACAGTGTCGGTGAATGCACAGCCAGTCCTTGAACTTCGTCTGGCATGGTGCGTCATTGACTACGTCACATTGACATTTACTAGGTCAATCACACAGTGTACACGTGAACTCATAATTATGTCATGCAACTACAAGGAGCAATGGGGAATCGTCAAAGATATATATAGTACATCGATGATCAAATTGACAATTTAAATTCCTTGGTGGATCTTTTTTTCCCTGTACGTATGATAAATAACAACAAAGGATTGATTTTTATTTTTTAATAGATATAATTTATTAAAAATCGGCAACCTGTGGTTTCTACTATATATTGTTGACTTGTACAGCTCTTTATCTCTAGAAATTGATTTCAAACTTTTTTTTTTTTTGGAATGACACGTATAAGTCGTCATTTATTTCAAGCTGGATTTATTATCATTAATTATCATTATCATTTTTCTTGAAAAAGGATGGGGGGGGGGGTATTTTTTATCTATCATTTTTATTTATTTGTCTATCATATATTTGTCTATAGCTACATCTCTTTATCTTCAAATATTGATTGAAAACATTTTTTTCGGAATGACATGTTAAATCGTAATTTATTTCATGCTGGATCTACTATTATTTCATTTTCCCTTGGAAGGTGAGGGGGGGGGGGGGTGTTAATTAATTCTTAACATGATTCGGCAAAGTATTTCGTCAGCCTTTTCATCTGTTTTTGTTTCTTTTTTTTTGGGGGGGGGGGGTGTTGATGAGAAATCTCAAGTCAGTCATTTTATTTACCTAGAACATCCCAACCTTCCCTCTGCTACATGTAATAATGTTTCCCCACAATAATTTAATGCAAAGGCCATACTGAGCTTGGAATACCAACAGATATTGCAGACAGACACTCATGGAAAAGCAACAGATACACGTAACATAAGATTTTCATGAAACTTTGTGTTGTCCATGAATTGATAAGACAGCACGTTTTGGTTTTCAAGGTCAGAGCTTAATGTACATGTATAGCGGTCCTCAACCTTTTCATTCATTCATTCATTCAAATTATTCTTCACTTTCTCATTACATGAGGTTATGACATGAATAATATAACGATCAATAAATAGAATCAGTTTTTCATATACAATTATACATGTACCTACATGCTAATGCAAAAGAAGTAAATTAAAAAAGAGACAATAATAGAATATCATTTCGCTTTTCAAGAGGCTAGTAAGAGCTTCATGTCATTATACTGTTTTGTCCATGTGGTAGAGATTATAATATTATTTCGCTCTGGCTAAATCTCCCCCTTTGCCGGGGGTCAAGGGGCGAATTTTGTCGATTTTTATTGAAATTGGGCCAAAATACATGTATACCTGTTTTTGTTTTTTTTGGGGGGGGGGGGGTCAGTGCCGGGGAGGGGACGCCCCCTCCGCACCCCCTTGAATCTGCCATGCACTGTGTGTGAAATTTACTGATAAATAGTTCCAATGGTAAGAAAAAAATATGCAAGAGGCTACATGTAGCACTACGAGCTACATGTCATTATGCTGCCGAGGTAGAAATCACTGTGATTGTCACAACTAGGAGGATAACACAACTTTAACCTCTTTAGAGGAGACAGGGCCCCAACCACATGTTCTCTCTGAATGTCAGTCGCACTCCTCTGATGATAACATATATGAGCTCGCTACAGCCGGTAGAGCATGGACAGTATTATGCACGTCCTCTTTTTATATCCATTTACATATTCAATACCTTTGTTGCTTGAACCCCTGCGTTTTACGGTCTTGTGTGTGGTCATCTAACGGTGAGGAGGTTGTTTTACACCATAATTGTGCGTTCTTCGAGACCTATGGGAAATCGGAATAGTGGGAGGGTTGTGCGCACGTAATCCAGGATAACCACACCGTCTGCTACTTATGAGGCAGATGGCCGTTTAAAGTCGGCACCGGTTGCCCATTGGTCTCGTTGGTTTATATGTGGTCTCTTATGTTTAATGTTTCTATGGTGTGAGTAGGTGTCCCTTTTTGCGTCTCTTTCTGTGGGTGTCTGTTCTGTTGTTGTTGTTTTGTTTTTTTTGCATTGGGTGTTTTGGGATTTTGCTGTGGGTGCTGCAACCTAGTGTTGTTGGAGATCCCCTCCTTTCTTTTAACTTTTCTATCAGTGCTACGTCCCCTTCATGGCTTTGCCATAGTTCATATTACTCAACTGGAGAGTCGAGAGACTAATGGATAGGTCTTACAGCTAGGTAACAGACCTTTTATGCATGAGAGAACCCTCATTGTATTGTAAGAATCACAAGGGTTCGGGCCGATGTAAATTTTAGCCATATTTCCACCGTTTTTACGTATATATAGTAAAACTGTTCTAGTTTACAAAATTGAAGCTTGAACCACCCACCTACCCACACCACCACAACCATTACCGCAGGGGTGAGGTATTATCGCTAGGTCACAAACCCTTTCCTCTTTACAAACCCTTTCTTCTTATATATAAGAAGAAAGGGTTTACAAGTATGTATAGAGGAAAGGGTTTGTGACCAAGCGATGATACCTCACCCCTGTGACCATTACCACCTGACGGACTCCCCCTTGGACAAGAATCTAGATCCTTACATGTAAATAAACTCTCGAAATTACAAAAAAAAAAGAGAAGAATGTAAATTTTAAGTGTAATCCAAGGAAATCGTTTTAGCGGGGAATCCCCTCAGTTTTGACTGTGAACAGGGCAGAATAAAAGGTGTCACACCATTGGTCAAAACTATTGAAAATTTAAAACTAGCACATGAAATCAAAATTGAGTTTTGAACCTGTTTTTGTCTTTTATTCAATCTATAGATCGATTTAAAAATAGATGAAATTTGTAAAATTTTCGATAGAGGGGTGATGTAAAAAAGTGGAATTTGTGAGAAAACGGTATGCATGACCCCCCCCCCCCCTTTTTCTGTTCTTTTTATGTGTGTCAAATGTGTCCAAATCCAACGAGACCAAATTCATAATTATTGAAGGAATGGAAGTCACTCAAATTGAGCTAAATGATTAATCATACAAAGAAGGTTTTTATTTCCTTGGATGACACCTTGATTAACCTTCTGTGCCAAAATCTTGTCTAAGTGTATGAATCTTGTTTTTGTTTTTGTTTTTGTATTTGATTTAAATTTTTTCACAAGAGGACCCCATTGGAAATAAGCACATGTGCTTTTATGGGTAATCCTCAGGCATAATTTAAATCAATACCATGTATGATAAGACGCTACGCCACTGTATCGGACAAAAAGCCTTTACGGAGCTCTTCAACATAGGAGGCGTGTTTGTTGTAGGTCACCACGTATTAGCGTGCTAGGCAACGGGACTTTCTCGTCTTTCTTCATTTAATCCGAGCAAGTAAGTATTTGCAGGATAGATATTGTAAACACTTGTTTTGAAATTCTTTTCTAAAGAAGGAGAAATTATAATTCAGTTTGCAAACCTCTCAATCTAGCTCAAAAATGTGAAATTTATGATTATCTCGAGTGTCCTCTGTCGAATAACATAAACTGGCACCTGCGCAAAGTCGGTCGTTAAATCTTATCATTGGGGACCCCCTCGGTGTAGACAACCGAATAATCACACATCATTTATTTAATTAAATTAAATCACATTGATAACAAAGTGCTATGTAATTATTTAAACTTGATAAACTAATAGTTCTACTGATTTAAAATGAATTTAGGTCAGTCATCCTTCTTTCCAATGGTTTTGATTGTGTACTCTTTTTAAGTATGAAGATTGGACAGTATGAAGTCTAGTCGGATGACCAAAATAATTATAATACTGTGTCATTGACTCTCACTATGAGTCGGCACACGACAAATTGTCTCCGTAACATCCTTTGCTTACTACTTCCCATTATAAATAAGGAAAATTTCAAAGAATCTTACATTTTCCCCTTTTAACACGTATCTTTTTTGGAATCATTGCTTTATTTAGATTTGAAAACCTTTGTCCAAAATGTCTGTAAGAATTTAGTGTGAATCATTGTATGGGAATTTTTATTTGTATAATTTATACATCTACCAAATGATCACATTTTGAACAAATGTTTCCCCTCAAATAGAGATGTATTTGAAAATTATCTGTTGTATATGAATGATAAAAATAAAATGCTTTCTTTCAAGCATTATAATTTGGCAGTGGCTCCCGATACGAACGTTCGTATCTTTAGACCTATGTCTCGGCGTACGAACATGTTTCTGATTGGTCTCTAACTGTCACATGACTCGGGTCATGTGTGTCCGTAACAAAATAAAAAGTTGATTTTTGTAACCATATTAAGGTAAACGAGTTTATTCTGCATAATCTGTAATCTAGCAACCGGGACAAGAGGCTATTTTCTTATAATGCTCTCAATCATTATAGTGATCATTGATCAGTAAAAGACACGCGCTTGTTGGCTGTTGTGTGCACGTACTGACGTTCCGTGCTTTTTACTCAATTAACTTTTCAGAATATGTCACAAAAAAGATACAATTTGAACACAAGATGCCTTGAAAAAAAAAATAGCAATCCAAGGAATGCTTGTGTCGCCTGCGAAGGGGCTTATTCTAGGAGGTGGATCACATGGTTCAAAATTACTGATATCACTATAAAGGTCTAATGAAATTCATATGTGAAATATCAGACCTCTTAATTACCAACTGAAAGATATGGTCAATCTCAAATTTTAAGAAAATAGTGTCAATCAACTAGGTCAAGGTCACTGCGTAAATATTTTGGTAACAAAACAAAGGTCACATCATATGAAATATATGCGTGAAATATTAAAGCCCTATCACTTAGCAATGAAAAGATATACGCATTATTCTAGGAAAAAAGGTCAAATATCTAGGTCAAGGTCACTAGATCAAAATTTATGGTATGTTTAGAAAGGTCTTGTCACAAAGAATACACATGTGAAATATCAAAGCCCCATCACTAACCTATCAAAAGATATAGCGAATCCCAACTTTTTTGAAAAGTAGGTAAAATATCTATGTCAAGGTCACAAGGTCAAAAATTATTGTATGTGCAGAAAGGTCTTGTTACAAGGAATACACAAGTAAAATTTCAGAGCCCTATCACTTTCCAATCAAAAGATATATACAATATTAATTTTTTTTAAAGTAGGTCAAATATGTAGGTCAAGGTCAGTAGGTCAAAAATTATGGTATGTGTAGAAAGGTCTTGTTACAACCAATACACAAGTGAAATTTCAAAGTCCTATCACTAACCATTCAAAAGATAATGCAAATTTTAACTTTTTTGAAAAGTAGGTCAAATATCTAGGTCAAGGTCAGTAGGTCAAAAATTATGGTATGTGTACAAAGGTCTTGTCACAAGGAATACATGTGTGAAATATCAAAGCCCTATCCCTTACCAATCAAAAGATATAAGCGTTCTTATTTTTTTCGAAAAGTAGGTCAAATATGTAGGTCAAGGTCACTAGGTCAAAAATTTTGGTATGTGTAGAAAGGTCTTGTCATAAGGAATACACATATGAAATATCAAAGCCCTATCACTTACCATTCAAAAGTTATGGGCTGTGACACCCAAAGTGTGACAGACAGACAGACGGACTGACTGACGGACGGACGGACGGACGGACGGACGGACGGACAACGGACAAAGTGATCCCTAAGTGTCGCTATGCTTCGCAGGCGACACAAAAAACGAACCAAATTGAAATATATATGCAGTAGCTCACTACGATTTGTGTTCGTACGCCGAGACATAGGTCTAAAGATACGAACGTTCGTATCCGGAGTCACTGCCTTATAATTTATTCAGTGGCAATTACATAATTTAACTATGAAGAAGTTATTACTTGAGTATTTCTAGAAATTTATATTTTTCTTTTAATATAGACTGCCCGATATAGACATGGCATGCTCTGGGATTGCAGAACATAATGAAGCTAGGAGAAAGGGAAGAAGAGAGGAATTAAGGGCATTTCTCAAAAAGCAACTTTTGGTAAAATTCCTCCATAACTTTTACCATGTTTACTATTCAAGATGCTTTAAAGATTTTTAATTCTTGTGATTAATAGAATCTATCAATGGGTGTGATCATTGACAAGGAAATCCAACCTGAGTGTCCTGTCTTGCTTGTACCAGGACGAGGCTTGTCGAGTGGTGGACGTAAGCATAAACAATAATCAGGTACACTCAGGGTAGGATATCCTTGTCATTATGATCACACTAGGTGATTGACCATTTTCTCCAAATGTCTGAAATACGTCAAAGATGATAATAATCATTGTACAATTTTCTGTCAGTTCTTTTGATCAAGACTGAAGCAACGAAGCGCGTTAGTCTATTATGACGTCATATTCAACATTGGCACATGTACATTAAGCTTATCATCCACCCTTCTATGGATGATCGATTTATCATTTTGCACGTTTTACAACATGTATGAACATTGGAGAAAATGTTGTCTTTTATGAATAGAACTGGCAATTATGCATTCGATATTTTATGTATAACTTTATAATTTAATTATCACCATGAATAAATGCAAAAACTATTGACTTAAGTCTTTTTTGTTTTTATTCTCTGGAGAGAAGCAACAAGAATATAAAATTTTGTGATTGATTGATTAAATTTACAATTATATTCATTTTCAATATAATTTACTGATAATTAATTCATAAAAGGTAATCAATCTATTATGATAATATTATGTCACAAAATTGCAAACATGGTAGAACTGTCATATATGTATCTAATATAAAGTTTTTGTTTTTAGGAAAAATTAGAAGATTCTGCAGATCTACCCGAACAATCAACATATGAGAGAGAATTTAATGTTCAGAAAAGATGTAGTCCAGGCCTCATTTCAGCAAGTCCGCATAACGCTGCCTTTGTTGACCAGTATGTAACATTCAATAATATTCAATAATATTCAACATAAAAACCAATGATAATGCAAGCCAAAATAAAAAAAAAATCAAAAATAAAGTTCAATGATATTAAATTAAATTTAATGTAAAATTTAATGATAATAAATGCAATTCAATGTAACATATAATGATATTCAATACAATTTAATGTAAAAATCATCGATGAAAGATGCAATTCAGTGTAACATTCAATGATATCAAATGAAATCTAACCAAAAAAAGAGAAAAAAACAATGATATCCTATGAAATTCAATTTATGTAAAGTTCAGCAATATCAAAACAGAAAAAATGTTGAGTAAATTTCAATGATTATAATATTCTATTTGATCTGCCTTGATTGAATTATTGATAGGAGTGTGCTTGACACACATACAAAATAATTTAGATGACAAGGGGCATAGTATTTCATGCACGAACTTTGATGATTATTATTGAATACATGTGTACCAGTCATTACATCAATGATATTTTATATCTTACTCTAGGCAAAGAAGAGAGTTGATCAGGCAACAGCAAATGGTAGAGTACACTGCAAAGTTACCCAAGCGATTCTCGGTTAGTTCCCCTTCTTCTCTCCTTAACTGGGTCAAATAATCAAAATAATCCCAAAAACGGAATACTGTGGGCAAGATAAATAAAGAATACTACGAGTAGGGTAGAGTAAATACAGAATACTGTGGGCAGGATAGATACTGAATATTGTGGGCAGGATAAATTAGAATACTGTAGGTTTAGTAAATACAGAATACGGTGGGCAGGATAAAAATAGAATACTGTGGGTAGGATAAATCAAATACTGTGGGTAGGATAAATCGAATACTGTTGACAGGATAAATACAGAATACTGGGATTAGGATTAATACAGAATACTGTGGGCAGGATAAATACAGAATACTGGGAGCAGGATTAATACAGAATACTGTGTGCAGGATAAATATAGAATATGGTAGGCAGGATTAATACAGAATACTGTGGGCAGATTAAATACAGAATACATGTGGGCAGGATAAATATAGAATACTGTGGGCAGGATTTATACAGAATACGGTGAGCATGATAAAAACATAGAATATGGTAGGCAGAATAAATACAGAATATTGTGGGCAGGACAAATATTGAATACTGTAGGCAGGTAAATTAAAGAATACGGTGGGCAGGATAAATATAGAATACGATGGGCAGGATAAATATAGAATACTGTGGGCAGGATAAATACAGAATATGGTGGGCAGAATAAATAAAGAATACTGTGGGCAGGATTAATACAGAATACTGTGAGCAGGATAAGAAAATAGAATGTGGTGGGCAGAAAAAATACCGAATATTGTGGGCAGGACAAATTAAGAATACTGTAGGCAGGTAAATATAGAATATGGTGGGCCGGATAAATACAGAATACGGTGGGCAGGATAAATACAGAATATGGTGGGCAGGATAAATACAGAATATGGTGGGCAGGATAAATACAGAATATGGTGGGCAGGATAAATATAGAATATGGTGGGCAGGATAAATACAGAATATGGTGGACAGGATAAATACAGAATATGGTGGGCAGGATAAATACAGAATATGGTGGGCAGAATAAATACAGAATATGGTGGGCAGGATAAATACAGAATATGGTGGGTAGGATAAATACAGAATATGGTGGGCAGGATAAATACAGAATATGGTGAGCAAGATAAATATAGAATATGGTGGGCAGGATAAATACAGAATATGGTGGGCAGAATAAATACAGAATATGGTGGGCAGGATAAATACAGAATATGGTGGGCAGGATAAATACAGAATATGGTGGGCAGGATAAATACAGATTATGGTGGGCAGGATAAATACAGAATATGGTGGGCAGAATAAATACAGAATATGGTGGGCAGGATAAATATAGAATTTGGTGGGCAGGATAAATACAGAATATGGTGGGCAGGATAAATACAGAATATGGTGGGCAGAATAAATACAGAATATGGTTGGCAGGATAAATACAGAATATGGTAGGCAGAATAAATATAGAATACTGTGAGCAGGATAAATATAGAATACTGTGAGCAGGATAAATATTGAATACAATGGGCAGGGTAAATATAGAATACTGTGAGCATGGTGAGCAGGATAAATATTGAATACAATGGGCATGGTAAATATAGAATACTGTGAGCAGGATAAATATTGAATACAATGGGCAGGATAAATATAGAATACTGTGGGCAGGATAAATACAGAATAAAAAGTTTGTCCCTGGGTCTTCTTCCTGAACTGAAATAGATCACCATGGCCAGATAGGGAATCCTGATTGTAACTCACAATGGCGAGAACAAAGGCATCATTTTCAAGGTCAGTGGTCAAGGTCACCGTTCTCAGTTTAGATAACAATACAATTTTATGTATCGTGCCATTTGTAAAACTGATTTTCTATAATTCTTATCAGTGATGAACCAGTTGTCATTGACAATCGTTTGTCAATCTCTAAAAGTCTTTTAATTCTGATTATTAATTTCGATTTCTTTCAATCAATTGTTTCTGAAGGGAGATGTTTGGGTATGAAGTTTCTCTGTCCATTTTTCTCTACAAAATGTCGTACAGTTATTTGTTGATTTACTTGTAAAGATGGTTTAATATTCCTTAAAATCTCTTCTGATTATTAGACTGATATATGACACTTATATATAATTCTTACACGCAATATTCCCAGTTTCAGTACATGTATACCTTTAATTACTTCATGCAAAGCTGATAGAAAATTCATAGGATTTAATTTTAATGAAAATATTCATCCAAGGAATGTTTGTGTTGCCTGCAAAGCAGTGGATCAAATATATAGGTCAAGGTCACCAAGTGTCAGTAAGGAAATCTGATCAAGGAAATTAACATGTGAAATAGATCGACCTATTACTTACTCATCAAAGGATATGGTCCATCTCAAATTTTCAGTAAAGAAGATCAATCATCTAGGTCAAGGTCACTAGGTAAAACATTTTGGTAACAAAAGAAAGGTCTTGTCACAAGGAATACACATAGCAAATACATAAGACTCATCACTTACCAATCAAAAAATATGGTCAATCTTATTTTTTGAAAAAGAAGGTCAAACACCTAGGTCAAGGTCACTTGATCAAAACTTCTGGTATTTATGAAAAGGGTCTGATCACAAGAAATACACATATGAAATATCAAAGCCCTATCACTTAAATTACGAACCAAAAGATATAGCCAATCTCAAGTTATTTTGAAAAGCAGGTCAAATGTCTAGGTCAAAGTTACGAGGAAAAAAATTTTGGTATGTGAATGGTCTTGCCGCAAGGAATACACATATTAATTCCTATCACTTACCAATAAAAAGTTATGGGATATGACACCCACAATGTGACAGACAGATGGACAACGGACAAAGTGATCCCAGAGTGTCACTATGCTTCGCACAAAAAATGAGGAAATTTTTAAAAGTTCATTCACCTGATTTGAAAGTTTTGTTAGCATTATTATACTCTTGATACTGTATTAATGTCAGGAAAGTAGCAAGCTAGTATATAATGATGAAGCTTATATAATATAAGCAAGTGGTTGTAGGCAAAGGCAAATCAGGAGGAGCACTCCTCCCCCCCCCCCAAAAAAAAAAAATAAATAAAATAAAAAAAGAGGGGGGGGATTTCAAAAAACAAATTTTGAAGGCAAATTTTATTTTGAAGAATAATAGACTATGCCAGTTGGTATGATTGTGTTCAATTTCAACATATTTGTGCCTAAATTAGAAATGATTGAAAAAGCGTGAAATTCAATTAGCATGATTAGGTAATTTTCTTTAATCATCTGGATTTTGAATTCCAAAAATGGCTTCCAGTTGAATGTCTATCTACACCATTATATATTTATTCTTTTTCCAAGTTGATCATGATGATTTTGTAAAGAATGATCTTTGAAATCTTCCTTAATTTCCGTTTGGGAACCCAAAATAACTGTTTCTAGCTATCCAATTATATTGCAATACAAGAAAATTTGAACTATTCATTCATTTTATTACATAAAATACTGCAAGAATTTATTCTCTTTATTTCAGTCAGTAGATTACAACAGTCAGTGGTAGAGGATAGGAAGAAGATTAGATCAGGAAAGAAAAAAATTGGAAGATCCAAATTACAGAATTGACTCAATAGCACATCTTGATTATGATACTTTCCTAAATGGGATTTGAAATACATTATGGAAATTAGAACTTTTTGGTTCATGAATCGATTTTGTGATACAAAATTCATTAGGATATTCTTCTTCATATTTTTATTATGGTATGTGGTATGTTTCTTTAAAAACTTTTGAAAATATCAGTAGTTTGGAAACAGGTATTTATGGCTTTGTTTCTTTTTTTTTTTTTTCATCAAAATGACATTGGCAAAGGGAAATTGAATGATCATTATTGATATTTTTCCTATTTAGAATTATTTTCATTTTTTTTTTCCTTAATTCTTTAAAATCTGAATTTTATAATTGTTGTCTTGCCATGTAGACTTTATAGAGTGTTATGATGATTGGTCACAGTTCAAAAGTTTTTTAATGCAATAAATTTAGTCGTTTTATGCAAAGTTTTTCACCAAAAAAATTCTCTCCCACACTTGAAAAAAAATGGAAAAAGAGAAAATTAGAAATATATTGATGTTGGGAACTTAACATCCATGCAATTATTTATTTGGTAGAATTAAAGGCAACTTTATATAATCTCTTGTACAATTCGATATAATTTTTGGTAATTGGATGAGATGAAAAAAAAAAAATCTTTTACTAATTAAATGAAAGTTTCTTGACTCAAATTTTTAAAAAGAATGAGACACTTTTGCTGTAAGATAATGTGTAAAAAAAAATATGAAAATTTGAATACTTGAACAAAATGAATTTTAAATTATGAGGGTTTCCTGATACAGTCACATCACCTGTATAGTTTCAAGGGATGAAATGCACAATGTATTAAGATTTATGTCCTAACATATTAATGAGTGAGATACGATGTTTCACAAGTCAATTGAGAAGGTTTTGTTTTTGATTTTATCTTGAAATCTCAACAGAGCTAGTATTTTTGAGACTCAGTATTCTATGTATTTCTAAATAAATCTCTTTAAAAGCTAGCCTCTGGGTATATATGTTTCATGAATTTTGTATTTTGCCATGTTAATCAGTATTATTTTGTCTATTCACTTTTGTGCACTTTTCATATTTTATTTATTTTCATAGACTTTCAACCAATCATGTATCCTGATATTGTTTGTTGACTTCATAATAAATTCCATTTCATGGTTTTAAATGGAAAAGTTCAGGAAAATGAATCATAAGTGCTGCTGTGAGACTGATTTTAAATCCCCATGTTCCAATGTGTTTTAATTTACTAATTAATGATATGAACTGATTGATCCCTACAGAAACTTATTACACTTTTATGAAAATTGCGTGGTGAAAATTCATTATCAATTTTATTACAAGAGAAGCTAATACGTCCCTTTTCTGACCTGCTTTAAATCATCCCCCCCCTTCCCTCGACCCCCTACCCCACCCCTACAACCCCATTCTCTAGCTTTCTGCCTCTCCCCCAGCCCCACCTTCCCTCGACCCCCTACCCCACCCCTACAACCCCATTCTCTAGCTTTCTGCCTCTCCCCCAGCCCCACCTTCCCTCGACCCCCTACCCCACCCCTACAACCCCATTCTCTAGCTTTCTGCCTCTCCCCCAGCCCCACCTTCCCTCGACCCCCTACCCCACCCCTACAACCCCATTCTCTAGCTTTCTGCCTCTCCCCCAGCCCCACCTTCCCTCGACCCCCTACCCCACCCCTACAACCCCATTCTCTAGCTTTCTGCCTCTCCCCTAGCCCCACCTTCATCCCAATCCTTCACTTTTTTTCTTGAATTTTTCAGAAATTATTGATTGTTGTAAATTTAATGTCTTTAATCTTTATTGAATGTAGCATGCTAGCGTGGAGTTTGTATGTCTCTATCATGTATCTATATGTAAAGCACTCTGTGATAACTTTTATCATTAATATTTTCTTTTAAGATTTGTTAAATCTTTGCTGTTATAGAGCTGTTTTTCTCGGTATCTTGTTATGATTTCTCTATGATTAGTTTTAACATTTTATCTTCTTATTTTAACCCTAATAGTTTTCTAATGTGTTTCGAGAATAATTTGCTCTAAGTGAAAATCATAAAAAATAATTGAAATTACAACAAGCGAACTGTTTTGATAAACCAAAATTGTATACAACAAGACTTTGTAGTGATGAATTGAATTGAATAAAGATAGATGGGGAAAAGAAAAACAAATGTTATAATGTTTATCATGCTTTATTTACATGTCATTCATTTTCATTATGAGTATAAAACACAATTAATAGAATTTTTCAATGAAACAAAATTTTTTCGTAAGTTTCACTTTCAGGTCTTTTATTCACCTATTACAATCTTGACAATGATCTTTTTCTTGATATATTTAATCAGATTGGTTTTTGGCTTGTTTCTCGCTATTTTCTTTCAGAGAGTTTACTTGATAATGTTGAGCACAGTAAAATAAAATTTATATGATGAAAATTGAGTGTGAAGTCTCCTCATTGCTTTCCATCAATCCTTCCTGAGTGAAAAAAGAATTCAAACTGGATCAATTGACCCTTCCGATTGCGGGAAAAAAATGCAAAATTTCGTGACGTCACAATGCTTTTACCATGTGTTTACTTTGGACAAATTTTTCCCGCGTTTGGAAGTGTCAATTTAGTGACATATTGTCAAAACTGTGTTTCATAAAAGTCAATTCCTAAATTAAATCACTTTGTAGTCTGTCTGTCTTTCTGTTCATCTGTCAGGAGCATCATATGATATCTTCATGACAGTTTGCTAGAATACTAAAGCAAGAGATCAAGGTCATGCAAAAGGTCAAATCTTCAACATTACTCATGTCTGATGACCTCTCTTAGTTTTGTCATATGCATTGCAGATGACAGAGATTTTTGAAATATTTATGTACATGATGGAATTCTATGACCTTGGCAGCAATTTTCCAATGCCTTGGTAGTAGTACTTGTACAATCAAAGATTAAAAGGTCACAATGCTGACATTTGACCTTGAATTACCTTCTTGTGGAGGCCCTATAGTAATCACCATGTCTATTCTTCAATAAACTTCTTCACCATAAGAGCTAGGCCTCTTATATTTTCCATATTTGTTCCTTATGACATGAACTTTCTGTTAGTGCAAAACCTTTCTAAGTTCTGACCTTGACTGTGACCTTTGGCCTACATTTGGAAAAACTTGAAAGTCGTCCATAATCTATTGACCATATGAGATCAGGTTCTCACATTTTGCATTTGTACTCCTTTTGAAAAGACTTTTCTGTTGGAAGCAAAAAAATGTTCAAATGACCTTGACTATGACCCTTGGCACTTGAGCTTCTTTAACATTGACCATTACTACTACATTTCAAGAGGCAGGACTCTCATATTTAGCACATGGTTTTTTTGTGACAAGAACGTTCTGTTGGTTTCGAAGATTTTCTTCAGTGACCTTGACAATGACTTTTGACCTGCATTCCCAAAATCTTTAAACCTTGTCCATTGCTACTATACCGTAAGAAGCAAGACTCTCGTACGGGGAGGCAGTTCATGTGGGTTATATTCTGTGCTCACTTTTAATGATTCAAAATTGAAAGTTAAAAAAAGACATTTGAAGCTTACAATACGTCACAATAGAAGCATCGTGGGAAACAAAAATTGACAAATTTAAAAACAAAAATGAAAACAAACGAAAACAAAATTAAAAATATTTCTTGAGGATATGTATGCAGAGACGGAAGACAATGTTTTGTTTTCCTCCCTTTCCTTGGTCAGGTTTTGAAGGGTATTTATAAGCCTTAAAGAGGAGAGGAGGGCGGTGATATGACGCCCTTCCAAGCTAATTTGAATTAGGCAGAAATTGTTATTTTTCACATTTAGTGTTTAATCTTACAATCTTGAGCTTAATCATATTATCTGTTTGGTGAAATATTATTGATATAATATACAATTATAATACGAGTCACGAAAAGTTCTTATTTTAATAATTTCGTTTTTCCGATTAATCTCAATACTAGTATATTCAATTTTGTTTTCTAGTTAAACCTTTGGATGCCATCAAAATCTATTGAATATTAATTCAAACCTAGAAAATAACATTTCACATTTCTAAATAATGTATACACCTCTTTCCGCTTGGTTAATAAGTTTCCATTCAATCTGTACTTGTAGCTAGAATTTTGATTAAATTAATTTTCCGATAAATATAAATCATATCTTATTAAAAACAGAACTATCACCAGTTCAAATAACAGGCTTAGTATTGATTTTTAACAAATACTGTTTGGGACATTCGCATTTATTTATGAATATACTTTAAGATGTGTAAAATTTACATTTAGCAAACAAATCATTTTAACTAAATATTGAAATCTAAACAGGAGAGAGAACTGATCAATTCAGAGTATAATTTTCAATATAGACTCAGGTTAATTTCTTTGTTCAGTGGCGGGTTTCATGGGGATATGATGCACCGGTCACTCTATTTTAAATTCTCCAAAAAGTAGAATTTTGATATTTTTTCCTACATCCTCTGGAAATCAATTGTCTATGGAAGTACTCCCTTAGTTGTCCCAAAGAGATATCATTCTGAACTAATCTTGACGCCCTTTCATATATCCATATTGGAAATTTTTTTGTGCCTACACTTAAATGTAACCTGCTGTTTATCTATAATTCATATAGAGTCAATAAAATCTACAACACTTAACTTAATCAATAAACCAGTAGCGTATACACAGAAGGAATGACTGATTCTGCTGAACGTTTCGCCTTGTACATTTGGAAATCTGCTGTTACTTACGATTACAGTTCGAGTTGTTCTTGCAACATGTGCAATGTGTCAAAAAACATAATAATAAAAATGATAATAAAACAACACAACAAAAACAAAAACAGACAAAAACATAATTAACTGAATATAAAATTTGTTTTAGAAACGCTGATATCCCTGGATAGCAAAAAAAAAAAAAGGTTGGTTTTTTACCGAGATCACAAATGTCAAGATCACTTAGTAAGACACCAAACACTTTACTAAAGATGAGTATATGACCTATGTTATTCTTTTAATAATGTTTATTTCTTTACAAGTAAGAAAAAATTCTGCTTAAAATTGAAAAAAAAGTCTTATTTGCAATTTTTCGTTTGATTTGATAAAGTTGTCACATCCCAATGCACGTGTCTCAGTATTGAATTTGGAATCCATGGAATCGTTCTTTGAACTTTATGAAAGGAAATTAATTGCAATTATCAAGAACAATCACCCACCGTTGGATCGTTCCATCAATCATTCAATGCTTTCTGCAAGACAACTTCGTGAACCCATAAGGTGTTTTGATTAAATCTTTTAAATCATAGATTTTCGTAACACTCCCAATGTATTGTTTTTTAGGATTATAAACAAAAGAAGCTTATTCTAATCCATTTATAATGCTTCTACGGACATTTAACGTGTCCTAAACTCGTAGTTTAAAATGACCTTTGAAATCGTGAACCTTCCAGCAAAGATTTAGGCATGGCTATGGCACGTAGAAGAAGCTCCGTTTTCGATTCGAAGACTATTTTTGAGAACTTTGAGGTTTTGTCCCCAGGTCGGGAGTCAAGCTTGTCAGAATCAAGGACTAGTAACCATGGAAACCATGTCCGCTTCAGCGACAAAGTTGGTAAGTAATGATTACAATCAAGTTGACAATGTAGAGCATGGTAGGATTAAGAGATTTCTGTAACATTATACAGGAGCCTATCCAGAGATGTTGACGGGGATGCTGACTCACTTGAATCCGAACCGAGCCGAACCGATTCCACTGATACATTCTAGCAGATTTGGTAAATTGCTATAATACAATGTACCCTGCAATTCGGTGTCCGTCCGTCTGTCGCCCGTAACATTTTCCCTTTTTCTACTTTTCCTCAATGACTCTGGAATCAAATCTGTCAAGAAACGAACACTCGGGGCCATACTCCGCCATATTAATTTTTTTGTCCGAGGCAATTCATAAAAAAATATGGTCACTGAAGATTCTGATTGTCTGACGTATTTGCAACTTCTCGTTTGCAATAACTTGCAAAAAAAAACCCCACAAAACAAAACAACAAAACAAAACAAAAACAAATAACAAAAAAAAAAAAAAAAAAAGAAAAGAAAAAAAAAAGAAAGAAAAAGAAAATTACAATAAAATAAACTGAACGGAAAGCAAGTGATCGTGTTTTTTAATTAATCTGTCAAGTAAATGGGGTATATGTATATTAGGCGGTTCCCGAAAAATCCTGACTGAAAATGCATCTACTTGGGGTGTTGTTTTGTTGGTTTTGGATTTTCCCAATATTTTTTTTTAAATTTGCTATATATTATAGTGCTCTGTTGTATAAATTTACAGGTTCAAAGAAGGAAAAGGAGAGATCCCCTACTATATATTCCATAATCTCTGCAAATAACATCACAGGATTGGAAAATTTTATTACTGTTAATCCTCTGAGCGCTTTGAATAAGAAGGACAGAAGTTTAAGGACGCCCCTAGGTTTGGCAGTATCCTTAGACAGACAGGAAATGGTACATCGAATGATAGAAGCAGGAGTGGACGTAAACCTGTGTGACAAATGCGGAAACAGTCCTCTTCATGAAGCTGTGGAAAAAGGCAATCTCGAAATGGTTAAAATTTTACTCGATACAGGTACTTGTATCAACTTTTTTCTTTAATATCGCACTTATTCGTATCAATATAATTTGGAAAATGGTGTAAAAGGACAATTTGATTCTCAGCAGTAAAATTGCCTATTTCGAGTATTTGTCTTTGGGAAAATAAGATTTAACATTTACGGGGGGGGGGGGGGAGATGAAACATCATGCACCAATCGGCAGCCATCTTTTGTGTGAAAGTTTAGTCAAACACCCAACAAGGTCAAGGTTACAAGGTCAACTAAACCTTATGACCGAAAAAGGTATTTTCACAAAGAATGAGTATGTGAATTACAAAGAATATGAAGCGATCTCCGACAAAACCATACAGCACTGACCACAGCGGAACACACCCACACGATTACAATAAACAACTATTATTATAGATTGAGGACAAAACACTACAACAACAATAGGGGACAAGAAAACACACGAGAACACCCAGGCAAAATGGACTTTGTCTGAAACAAAGCCCTTAGCTATCACTTTGTGTTAGAAATACACGGAAAGTGGACATTCAATATTACGAGGGCTGATTGATATGTTGTGAGCCTCGGTTTTCTGGGATGCAGAAGGTATTCTGCCGATAGATTATCTCAAAAAAGGACAAAAAATCAATGGCACATACTATGCTTCTCTTCTGGCACAGTTACGGAAAAATATTAAACTTAAGCGCCGCGGAAAGCTCACCAGTTAAAGGTGCGATATTGCTCCTGTTCACAAGTCTGCCACTGCCATGGCTGCCTTTCGTGATTGTGGCTTTAATTTGATTGAGCATCCGCCTTATTCACCTGATCTTGCTCCACCAGACTTTCATCTATTCCCAAAACTGAAAGCAGCTATTTCTGGCACCCACTATCAGTCCGATGATGACGTCATACTTGCAGTGAATGGCTTTCTGACCAGTCAAGATAAGGAATTCTTTAAAAGGGGTATTGAGGCCAATAAACATTGGTGACAAAAGTGTATAGATACTGAAGGGGATAATGTAGAAAAATGATTCAAAATGTCTGATAACAATACGAGGCCCACAACATATCAATCAACCCTCGTACATGTAAACATACAAAAAGAAAAGACTTATAAAATTATTAAAACTTATTCAGTCCATCTATTATTATACAGGAAAGTGCAATCTAGAGGTCAAGGACCCCCACGGACAGTCGCCCTTGACCCGAGCTGTGTACCATGATTATGAGGATGTCGCAGAAGCCTTACTTGTAGCAGGTAAATATTTGTTTTATTTCCCTTGTCTTTCTCTTACAATTATCTGATTTACACGTAATTTATCGTTATATTGAAAAAAAAAACAGTAAGTGTGAACGGAGGAACTTGTTTACTAGAAATGTTCTGTACTTCTCTTGCTCACTGTTGGGAGCTTTAAATGGCCATTCGTAGTAGCTCGCTTGTAAAATTTAGAAGTTTATGTATTGCGAACGAGTTCCGAAGTTTTGACGTACAGAACTGACGGTATTAAGGAGGCTTCGTTCGAATTTACTATACTGTAGTGTAAAATGCTCATGGATTTAGAAAAAGCGAAGGTAACTTATGAAATGAAGTAATCAGGAGCTGGAAAAAGCTGGATTATCCTATAATTGACAAAGATCTCAATGATCTGGAATTTGAAATGTTTGAGCGCAAACGTTCAGACAGGGAGAGTTAGCTTATTTCATGAAAAATCGTTCTAAGAGACGAATTTCTTATTACATTGTAGCTTTTTTGTTATTTTAATTATAATTAACTTCAAGACTATATTTGATGGAAAATCGTTTTAAAAGACGAATTTCTGCTCTGCATTTTTCCAATCATAATCTTAACTTGTTTTATATATAATTTTTGTTAGGAGCCAATACAGAAACTGTAGTGAACAAGGGTAGAACGTGTATTTTCGTCAGTGTTCTGGAAAGCAGCATAAATTGTATGGAGCTACTGATAAAGAATAAATGCAATATACAAGTGAAGGACAACTACGGCTTCTCTCTCCTCAGGACGATATTCAAAACCAACTCTATCGTGAAACCAGAGGCAATCAAACTTCTGCAAAAATATGGTATATCTGATTTCTACGGTGCTCATGTGGGGATATCACTTCTTCGACTACAGTATATATGAACAGGCAAAGAAGCGAAGAGATTATCCAAAGTTCTCTAAGCGAAGAAATTATGCGAAGAAACGATGCGAAGAAGCAATTATTCCTTCGCCTCTTCGCCTAATTTCTTCGTATATTCGCCTGTCCATGTATTGTTGGGCGAAGTTCTAAGCGATATTCCGTAATGAACAGCTTAGATTTATGTTTGGTGAACTAGGTATGAAACTAATTATAGGTGTCGCCACTAAAAGTATTTCTACTTTCACTTTATAACTTCGTTATTTCATATCCTCATTAATTGATTAAGAAAAAACAACTAGCTAGCCGTGGTTTGTTGTCCAGTAATTCCCCGAGTTGCATGAACCAAACAGATCATCACCGAGCCAATTTGATTGACTCATGCGATGAGGGGAATCACTGGACAACAAATCACAGCTAGCTGGCTAGCTATTTGTTATTTCTATTCTAATATTGTTCTGCACGAGCTTTATATCACGTGAAGGGGCGGAGCTTAGTGAACTGGAAGTTTGTTGGAGATTTTACACCAGACGAGTTCTATAGTACATAAAGGGAGAAAACTCAAATAATGTTAGAATATACTATAAAACCACTTGGACTCGTCATTTCTATTTCTTCGTAATGTTGAATATTGAATGCAACGAATGAAAAAGATAACTTAAATCTGGTAAACATATTTGAAAAGTAATGTTTTGTCAAAGCGTGTTTCCAAGATAACAAGAAAAAATATTTGGAAAATTTCATCAATAAAATCTTTCTTTTTTTCAGGTTACGATTATCATTTCTGGAGGAATGAACGATTTAAAAAGTGAAACTAAAATCTAATATTAAAAATTTGAAAATTTAAAGCTTTTGGAAAAAATATTTGGATACTTTCATAATTTTTTCTTATTCAGGTTACAAAATAGACTCAGACAGATCGTTTCTGGAGGACTTGTTAGAAAAATCACGTGACGCAAACGACAAACTCTACGCCGAGATGTTGCTTGGCAACCAAAGTATAAAAACTGCATGCGAAAACCCTTTTTCTACACAAGGCTGGTACCACAGAAGGTCATCATTGAATCGTCGTATCTCCGTCATCAGCGAGGTGTCCCTGTCGTTTGTTTACGGCGATACCAAACCGTCATTCATGGACTGAATATAACAAGGAAAACATAGGCGGATCTAGAATTTTCCCCCGGGGGGTCTAATAGTGCTGTATATTGAAATAAAATTTTCAATACAATGCAACGTAATCCATTTTGCTTCAATACTCAACATTTTCAATACAATACGCATTTTTTCATTTCTCATTTTCTCAAATAAGTCATAATAATGAATCAATAAATGGAGTGTTTTATGTTTTAATCAATGAAAACTTTATAAAACAGAGCAAAAATAAACAACAAATAGATGTTTTCCATGATTTCAAAAACAAAAAAAGGAATAAAAAGATGGCCATGGCAGGTATGGTGTTTCCTTGTCTACCAAAGAATTCTGGTTAATTTAAAAATACAAATTTCGTGAATCGCGAATTATACACCCATGAACACCAAAAATTAAGACACTCATGTCTTATACTTACAGTTTTGCTAAATATTAGACACCCTATTTTTGTACGAACATTGCAGACACAGCGAAATGCAGCGTCAAAGGTATTCTAGATAACGTTGCAAAATTCTCCCACGTTCAAAATTTGGGCGTAACGACGGTCACATTGGCAACCCGATTTATTGGCATATGATTAAAAGATTGAAGCTTTACTGGCTCTCGTATGTTTAAATGTTGATGTGATCAGAGGAGAAGATTCAGAAAAAATATGAAAATAAGAACCAAAAACAAATGAAAAGTTAAGGATTTTACTTTTTATCAAATGTATTGAACATATCGATATTCAGCATTTGTTTATCGATACGTAAGGAAAATTTCAAAATATCGATACTCTTCAATATTTAATATTTATCAATACACAAAAAACGGGAAAAAACAATAATATGTGAATATTCAAGGAGGTTCCTGACCCTCCTATTTCTAGATTCGCAATTTGAAAAAAAAAATAGGTCTCACCATGCAGTACCCAAGTGCGGATCTAGAGGGGTTTGTAAAAGGTTGTAAGAACCCCCCCCCCCCCCCCCCCCTGGAACTTACCATGAATTCATGTTATTTCCATTTTTATAAAATGAATCTTAACGCGTTGTTATTTCGGGGGAAGGGGGGGGTTGCGCAGTGATACAACTGCCTCCAAAGACGAAAACAAGTTATGGCAGCTGCCATGATTTAAACAGCGAACGATCGACTTCCTATATGTACAGTTAATTTTTAGTACGTAGAAAAGAAATGGTACGTAACCCTAGAAATGTTAAGCAAACATCAACAAATAGTATTTTCAGGGACGAGTTTATTCGTATTTGAGGGAATCCCCGGTTCTAAAAATAGTGCTATAAATAGATTTCCGGCGGGTGCGGCTAGCCAAACAGGGGATGCTTAGATGCTCAATTTTGTTTTCTATTGTCAGTGCAATTGAGATTATCGTCAGGATCGTCTTTAACTCATTCCGTGAAAAATTCTGTTGATCGATGTATCAACAAAATTTCTTAGCGAATCAGAATCTTCGGTTCTTGAAAAGAACAATGGAAATTAAATGATCTCAAAATCATTGACTGTACTCCCTCTAATGGATTGGAAGAAGGGAGGGGATCTCCAACAAGACCCTGTTGCGGCATCAACAGCAAAACACCAAAACACCCGAAAACACAAAGACGAGCATACTAAGAGACGAAAAAGAGACATACGACATATATATAAGCATCAAACACAAAAGACTACACATAAACCAACGAGACCAATGTAGTCCAGTCAAATTTCAATTCAACCCTTAAAATATTGCAACAGAAATAATTTTTGTTGTAAATGATAAAATGATATGTACTTAATGACATGTAAAAAAAATCTAAGAAAATCTAATTAGGGGAAATACTTTTTTTTGTAGAAAAAGATATCTTTTTGTGCAAAATTCGCTGGAAATAGGAAAAAAAAAATTGTAACTTTTACATAGATGATGATTTTTAAAATTAGAAAATGTGAATATATAGTATTTTATGTGCTCTTTCAGATGATATAAGTTTCAAGTTCCAAATCCTACTTTAACTGTGTGTTTTAGGGTAAAAAAGTCGAATTTTTGCAAAATTTCACAGAAATTTGAGGAAATTTTAATTACTTTCTGCTTCTCAGTTCCCCAGTATTGCATACATTCATTCAATGATGATTTAAGGATATCTTTAACGTATCTTCTTACAAATGACATATATTTTATATTCTTAATTTTTTTCAAAATCCTCGAAATTGTCGTTTTAATACAGAAATCTGTGTTTTAAATTAAAAATCTGAGATTTCTGTAACATCAATTTAAGCAAACCTTATTCATTATGAAATCAATGATTGAAAGGTATTTTCTATCGTATTTTTTCATACTTTTTCAGATTATATATTTTTTACTGGTATTTAATCCATAACTGAGGTGTTTTGGAGGGGAAAATATAATTTTTCATTAAAAATCACTGATTTCTGGATAATATTTATTGAATCTATTTGATTTGTTCAAAATGATGGCAGGAATGTATTTTCAACAGTAATTGTTTAGATTCATTCATAAATTACATATTTGAAACAAAAAGGGTATATTTTCTACTTTATTTTGGTCAAAATGCTTGTTTTCTGTTTAAAAAATAGCAGATTTCTGGACAAATTCTATAAATTCACTATCTTAGCTAGAATTAAAGAAACAATGCTACTTTCATATTGAAAATTAGTAATCTTATCAAATAAAAGTTAAAAGAATGTAATAATTCATTAAAATCAGCATTTTTGGGAGTAAATTTGTATTTTTCGTGCAAAAACCACTTATTGTAGAAAATGATTATTAAATAAAATGATAGGAATGTCATTTGAGAATTGAAATTTTATTTATATGCTATTTTGGGGCAAGAAAACTAATTTTTATGTAAAAATCACTTATCTCTGATAATGATTTGTAAAATTAATTTATATTAGTAAATCAAAGCAGGAGAGGTTTCCTATAATTTGATGGCATTTAAATGATCAAGTGAAATGATTCAGGAGAGATTGGTTTGATTATTTTGCTATTTTGGGGGGAATGCGTGAATTTTTATTTAAAAATTGCCGTTTTCTGGAAAATCTATATTACTATAAAATGCTACATTATTTATGATATTCAGAAGAGTTGACTAGGTACATGTAATATCATAGTTTGTCATTCTAAGTGATGTAATGTAATGTGTACTTTATGGTATCATTCGTTCATTTGTTTGATATTTTGGCAAAACATATGTTTTATATAAAGAAAATGCTAAAATCAAGAAAATTATTACAGAAAGTTTTCTTTTACAAGTTATCACTTTTATGATCTTGATTTCCTATCACATTGTATATTTTGTATTAATTTACCTATCAATATATTCAATTCAATTCAATTTCTTTATTTTCACAAGTTGTACATGGTACATGTATTTACAACATATTCAAATCTTGTAAAGTAATGTAACAGTTATAATTGTGATGAAAATATAAATCCAAATGGAAAAGAAAGCACTTTTAAAGTTAAAACTGAAAATGCAATAAACAAATTTAGAAGTTATATGTTGCAAGATTTTTAAAGATAAATGCTTGCTAATATGTACTTTAATGTAATGTATTTTACCCCAAATATAATAATATTACACAACATTGAAGTAAAATGATGAATACGTATAAAGAATAATAAAACTTTTAAATAGCAAATAAAGATACAATGTAATAATAGTTGTAATTTGAAAAATGAGACTTTCTATAATAAAGGGGTAGGGGTAAAATCTGCTGTTTTTGTCCCCCTTTTTTGCTATTTTCAAAAATTGTTTTCCTACTGATTTTTATCTTTTAAATAGGGGTTGAGATATTGATGTTTATTAAAATTGAATAGAAAAAAGATCTAAATGAGTTAAAGAAGATCCTGACGATAATCTCAACAGCACTCACAATAGAGCACCAAATGGAACATCGACGGACCCCCAGCAAGCTAGAGGTGGGACCAGGCGCCCGGGAGGAGTAAGCATCCCCTGTTGGCTAGCCGCACCCGCCGTCGATGTTCATGCAAGAAAATGAAAACTATGTCTGAAACACAAGTGTTGCTCACTATTACCAAAATTAATGATAAAATGTTAACAACCAGATTTCAACATCATACTTTAAAGAATATATAGAGCAAGGACGTGTGACAAAGAAGGGAGGAGATCTCCAACAAGACCCCGTTGTAGCGTCAACAGCAAAACAACCGATGCAAAAACACAAAATCCGAGTACAACACGTCATGTAAACATCAAACACAAAAGACTACACATAAACCGACGAGACCAAACCGGTGCCGACTTTGGACGGCCATTTGTCACGCAAGTAGCAAATGGTGTGGTTATCCTGGATGACGTGCGCACAACCCTATCACTTCTCCAATTACCCAGAGGTCACGAAGAACGTACAATTGTGAATAAAACAACCTCCTCACTGTAAGATGACCTCACACAAACAAGACCGCGAAACGTAGAGGCCCCAGAAACACAGATGAATATGTAAAAGGATATAAAAAGAGGACATGCGTAATACAGTCCGTGCTCTGCCGGCTGTAGCGAGCTCATATATGTAATCACCCGAGGAGTCCGACTGACATTCAGAGAGGACAGATGGTCGGGGCCCTGTCTTCTCTAAAGAGGTTTGGACAGGGCCCGTCATGGAGTCCCGTCGTCACAGTCAGTCAGAGAGCAAGTCTCAAGGATGCGCTTGTACAAGACTGTAGATTGGTCAAGTACCAAGCCTAGTGTCCGTCTGGTGACATTAGGATCATATCCACGGTATAAAAGGCGTTTGATGATTCTTACGCATTTTCGATGGTTATGCTGCCTACCTTTGATCCTTCTAATTTTGTTTATCATATCACCATAAAAGACAGGTTGCGTAATACCCAAAGTAATGTACTCTGTTGCGTGTCATACTTTTCATTTACATCTAGAATATTGAAAGTAAGGTCTCGTGTGAGTTTGAACCTGCCCTTGCTCTGGGGCCTACAATGGTAGGTATGTATGCCCCTTGCCGAAAAATATAAATTTCTATTGTGAAGTCATAGACCTAAATTTTCAATCGTTTTGCCCCTAAAGGTACGGTTTTAGAGAAATTACATGAAATATGTCTTTTTTGTTTACAAGAAGCATGCTGAATGAGAAAATATGATTTTTCAAAAATTTTGATCGGGGCCCAAAAATGTCACTTTTGCCCCTACCCCTTTTCTATGTCTTTATATAAAACATCTTTTTGCCCCAAAATATCAAACAAATTAACAAAGGATACCAAAAACTCATATATCTTACAAGGACAAATTATGATATACCCAAGGTTACACTTTTGAGTATAATTAATAATGTAACATTTCATAGTAATGAAGATTTTCCAGAAATCGGCGATTTTTAAATGAAAATTCAGGCATTCCCCCATTGAGTACAAGTTAAAAAAGATATCCCTTTTAGTTCCACAATCACATTACACAACATACAGGTACACTGACTTCTCGAATCAACAAACACCAAGTGAGTGATATGGTGCGGTAAACCTAACCTTAAAGTCTACGTCTGCGGTAAACCTGAAAGTCTATGTCTCTCCTAACGACAAAGTGTTCGCCTTTCACACAATGCATTACCAACACACAGATGATGCATATTTTTATGCATACAATTTGATATGGCGATCTGATTCTATTAAACTCCTGCTTACTCATGAATTGGAGTATCGGAACCATGGTGTTTCCGTTTTATTTCACTTTACTAGTATTTTGTTTATAAGGTTTTCTGGTTTTGTGTGTGTGTGTGTGTGCTGCAAATCCTTTTTCATCTTGGTCATGTTTGTAGCACCAAATTTTTCGTTCACGTATTCAAATTTCGATGTAGACCCGTCTTGAGTAATGTCCCCTGTTTTAAGCCTCTCCAAATAGGTGGCGTATTTTCCATGGCGCCAAATGTAATGTATCATGGTTGAAGCGAAAATGAATGCAACTAAAGTCGCCAGGAACTTGAATCCATAATGAATCTGGAAAATTAGAAGGTATCGATGGAAGATGTTACATTTTTCAAAGAATGAAGCAAGGTCCTCCATAGAGAAGTTCATGTTATAAAAACAACAAAAGCTTGATATATCCAAAAAAAATTGTTCTTTGGCGTTTGATAATCGAAGATGTTTTTTGTCTTTTTTTCTGTATTTATATATTTTTCCACTTGATAAAGGTCAAGAGGCCGACAAATTGTGGATTGTCTTTTGTTATCTATCACACTTTTCAGTTTGTCAAATGTTTGTGTAAATCTTTCTGCATATTAATTTTATTTCTTAAAATATTTTGAAAGTGATTTAACATCAATTCTCTGTAAGCACCAGAAATTTAGCATAGGGCCCCGGCACGCTATTTCACAGATCCTTTCGGTTTTTATGCAAATGATAGGCCATATTGAAAATATTTGAAAATGACGAAAAAAAATCACATATGTATGCTGGTTGCCATGGAAACGGAATTAAAACTCTGAAAAAGTGCAATTTTTTAAGCCTTACAAGATGAAATTAACACATTTTCTTCCGACATATGTGATTGAATCGTAATGTTTGATCCTAATTCTTTTTTGTAAAATCATTAGATAACGGGAGAAATTAAGTTACCATGGCAACAATTCTACCATTATCTGAAGATAGCATTTTTTCATTTTAACTTAGATAAAGTTAAATAGAAAAATTATTAGGAAGTTTAAAGTTAAAACTAATCAGATGGCAATAAACGAATTGTATTTTTTCTTGGTTGCCAGAGCGACATGAAGGAAAACTGTTCATTTTAGCTCAGATTGTATACCTTAATATCAAAGGACAAAACATGGGGAAAAATACTAATAATAAGCTTTTAATGTTATCCTTACTATTCATTAAAATATTTTGCTCAATACTAAGAGAAATAAGCTGTTGCTAAGGAAAAATATAGAAGACTAAAGCTTCAAATTTGAAATAGGTATGTTAGTTTCCTTGGATACGGCCATTTTGAATAAATATAATGGATTGAAAAATTTTCTATAAAATTGTTTAAGCAACCTTCTTTTATATCACAGAGATTTTTTCTATGAAACCTAATTAAAAATTTGATTTCAAAAGAGTTAAAAAACCCAAAACAAGAAGAAATTTTGTGTAAATCGGTCTTGTTTCCATAGTAACCATGCAAAATATGTCTTGTTTTTATCGAACTGAATTCTATCAATACGATCATTTCTGATGGAATAGAAAATATTACTATTACAAAACTTTAATCTTGAAATTCAACTTTTTTTTCAATTGGTTGCCATGGTAACGCTTACCCCACCAATTTTATTTAAGCTTTAGAAAGGGTGCATTACACGTGACATAAAAAAGTTATCACATTTTATCTATCAACTGGATATTATTATTTATCAAGCTCAGAAAGTCCAATTTATCATTATTTCAAACCCATGGAAACGGTTGCTATGGAAATTCAGATCCTAAGTAACCAACTTATTTTAGTGTCAATTGTAAGTTCTTTCAAACCAATAGATAAAATGGCAAATAATTATCTCAAAGCAATTTAAAACCAGAAAATAAGATTTAACTTTTTGAAGAATTTTGTCAGAAAAAGCAGTATCTATTACCATGGTAACCATGTGTATTGATAAAATCTGAAAAGATAATGACTTTGGTTGAATATCTCATAGCCTCTATTTTTGAATTTCATAACAATTGAAATTATGAACAATTTGTATGAGACACAGTAAGGCTACAGAATTGTTTTATTTTCATATTTTGGTATCTTATGACCTGGTTACCATGGCAGCCAAGTCACTTGGCATCAATATGTTGATGATTTTCTATTCCTGACATTTTGCCCTACCCATTAATGAAATTTCATGAAAATCGGAGAACATGCGTGGCCAAAACATTTTGGTGCTTACAGAGAACTGATGTCAATTACTAGTTTATCGAAAATATCTGAAGATTAACAATCACAGTTCTCCCGTGTTTCTGAAATTTTGTATTTTTTTCACTTGAAAAAGGCCAAGAGGCCGACATACCGTATTGTGTATTGTCTCTTGTTATATTCTACACTTTTCTGTTTGTTTAAAATTTCCTGCATATTTTTTTTTCTTTCTGAAAATTTTTGAAAGAACGTTGACAGAATATGTTAATAACTATAATACTAGTTTATCGAAAATATCTGAAGATAAACAATTTTATTAAACCTTAATTTTAGTAATATTTTGCCTTCTTAAACTGTGTGTCCGAAATCAATGGTTACTCCATGAAACCTTACCGAAGCGAGAAAGAAAGTGAATATAAACAAAGTTTTAAAAAGGCGAAGAAAGGAATTGTCCCCCTCCCCCAAACACTTAATATCTAATTGCAAAAAATACACACAAAAGGTACCTGCATATATTTACATATGCCCATTCATTTGTATAGAATTTACACTGTAATTATAGGAGTATAACCGCGGTGGCGTGGTTTGGATTATGACGTCATAGTAACTTGGCTTGATTTGAACTTTGACGGTTCGTAGCAACGGAGTTTGCTGTAAATTTATCAGGTTTTAAATGATGCTATTAAATTTAAAGACGTTTTGGTGAGTGTGGACAAAGAGTGCCCGAGGGCACATGTAGCCAAGTTCGATCAACTTCGGTTGGTCGTCTGTCTCTTCAACGCATTTGAAATTTTCTGTTACAAAATTTCTTGAAATTACTAAAACGTAGGTCCTGTAGCATCATATCCTACCCATTCTGCTACGTCTTTTGGTACATTCTGGACATAATAATTTTCATACTTTTTGGCCATATTACATTGTTTAGACTAAGGATCACTGACGAGGGTTTAGTACTCGAAACGTGCATGTCTGGTCCATGCTGTAAATTTATCAGGTTTTAAATGATGCTGTTGAATTTAAAGACGTTTAACATTAGAACTACTTGGTGAGTGTCACTGCTGGTGGACCAAGAGTGCCCGAGGGCACATTTAGCCAAGTTCGATCAATTTCGTTTGATCGTCTGTCTCTTCAACGCATTTAAAATTTTCTGTTACAAAAGGAGCAGGTTCGGTAACATGGAAAATCGGCTCTAATTTTAGAATGTTTTTGATTTCGATTGTATTTCGTATCAAGAAAGTTAAATGTATGGTTGTTTGAAATACCAAATAAATATTTTAATTTACGTGCAATACACCGAAATATATGGCTTCAAAATCAGCTTAAAGTCGTAAAATGCTGAAAAATCGTAAGAAATCGGCATAATTCTGGTCAAAATTTATGAAAATAAGTAGGGCGCCAGCCCTTACCCAAAATAATTTTCATATTAAAAGTTAAATTTGCAATGTATCTTTCGATCTACATAAAATTTGTTTTGGGTGTAGGTTGGCGCCTATACTAATTTTAAAGATTTACGCAGAAAATATGGCGATTTTCCTTCATTTTCCGTAATGCAGAGAAAATGACGTCACAATGTGACGTCATAACTAACGCACATGACGTTTTGACAATGAAAAATATTTACTTTCTATTTCGGCAGGTATTTGAGATAAATATAAGAGATGCTAAATCATAATTTTCATAAAATTATTTTTCGCAAAAATTTAGGGCCGATTTTAGTAGCTAGTGAACCTACCCCTTTCTTGAAATTACTAAAACGTGGGTCCTGTAGCATCATATCCCACCCATTCTGCTACGTCTTTTGGTACATTCTGGACATAATAATTTTCATACTTTTTGACCATATTACATTGTTTAGACTAAGGATCACTGACGAGGGTTTAGTACTCGAAACGTGCATATCTGGTCCATGCTGTAAATTTATCAGGTTTTAAATGATGCTATTGAATTGAAAGACGTTTAACATTTTATTCGTATTTCAACGTCATTTAAGCGTGAAAAACTGGAATGTAAATATATATAATAACTGTCTTTTGGAATGTGATTATAGCACTTTAAACTTGAAAGATGTTGATTTAAGAACTTATTTTTTAAATTACTTATAGAATATCTGTCTTTTGGAATGTGATTATAGTGTGATAACCTACATTGGATCCAGGAATTATGTTCCTTAATGCGCGTTAGCGCATTATGAGAAACATAATTCCTGGATCCATTGTAGGTTATCACAGTATAATACAGAAACATAAATACATTTATTAAGTAATCATATAACTTACCCGGTCTGGCATCATTGTTATTTATACTTATCAATTATATTTCATATACAATTGGAATGATGCAGGCAATATGTTACCAGTTATCAGATTAATACCTAAATCCCCACGTGTAGTTAGTTATATGGTAATGACCCGAGTTTCAATTTCCGCCATAAACGGAATTCAATATAGCGCATCCTGTACACTTAATTGCTGTAACAGCATTGAAATAAAACTATTTATTTAAATAGATCTGCATGTACGTGCACATCAAATTATGATATTGAAGCCATGAAGTCCACCAGAAAGGGGGGATCCGATCTGATATAAAAAATACTGTGTATATATATGTAAAATCTAATGAACGGAAGGGATCTCCAACTAGACTCCGTTGTAGTATCCACAACAAGGCACCAAAACAACCGAAGCGAAAACACAGAAGACATACACAGCAAGAGATGCAAAAGGGGAAGGAATTATACCATATACTTCTGGTGCAAAGCAGATGCACGTACCACCGGGTACCTACATCCCGTCATGGCGACAGGCGATATATACCGATTCGTATGTTTACACCCTTCAATAGCATTAAGTAATACAGTTCATTTGGGATTTGTACAATCAACGTGAAGAGTTTTAAGATCCATAAATGGTAATATGCATATGATCATAAACATCGAGTTGAAGCACTATATTTCAACCGAATCAAAATGACGATGATGTAGGTACCGGGAATTCTTTGATGTAGGTACCACAAATTTTGCTCAAACACTGGTACCTACTTCCTTGTTATTTTCATAATCTCAACATAAACTGTATATTTTACAATCAAATTTGAATTTTTACAATCAAATTTGAAATTACGTAATTTCCAGCATTTATCCATACACAATCTTCACGTTGAGCGTACAAATCCAGCATGCATTGTGTTGTTTATTGATATTGAAGGTTGTAAACATACGAATCGGCATCACCTGTCGCCATGACGGGCAATTTGGAAAAAAATCAGCATTTATAGCAATGCCAGGATAAAGACTCCCTAAGGTCGAAGATCGAGAAATCACGAACGTGAAGATGACAATCCATAAATAGATTAGGAAATGAAATACAGATTCTAACATTGGAGTTTGATATGGAAAAGAAGACATTTTCTTTCATATTTTTAAACAGCAAAAAAACCATTTGCCTTCTAGCTTTAGATAGCTAGATACATTAAACTTGGCGCATCTTCTCTGCTTTCAGACCTTGACCTTTCAGTATTACCCTCTTGACTTTTCAAACATCTTAGTCCTTAATTAGTTTTTCCAAAGTATTACTTTTAGTTTTTCCTTGATAACTGTCGTTCTCACTAAGGACCTTTCTTTTCTTTAAAACACTGGCACTGACGCATATCGTCTAGCTCTGACGCTTAGCTCTGACGCCTAGCTCTCATTAAAACACTAGCACTGACGCATATCTCCTAGCTCTGACGCCTAATTCTCATTAAAACACTAGCACTGACGCATATCGCTTAGAACTTGACATTTCAATACTAAAGTTTGATTACCCTATGTTTGAACGATACACGTGTTTTGATAAAAATGAGAAATTGAACACTGCAGGAAATGACCTCTGTCAGATAAATGGTCCTTTTCCGACTTTCCAACTCCAAATTTCAAATTAAATAAACCCCCGGTTCCAACCCCGAAGAAGTGCAACTCAATACTATATGCAAATTTTATCCCAAATTGATATCAATTTACTTAGTAGTCTGTGAAGTTTGATAAATCACTGTCTGCTGAAAAAGGGTAAGCGTTGTAAGTACCTTTTTAGTACCATAAATGACATTGACCTGACAGAAATGACATTGAGTTACCTTTGTCATGTAATTTCGTGAAAATCCAGTAACAATTCTAAAATTATAGAAAAGAAACTGTCTGAACGGATTTTCAATGAATTTCTCAATCATTTTACGTAGAAATAACCCCTTCAAACTGCAAAAGGCGGTATGGGCGGATTGCGAAACGGCAGTGTTTTATTTTATCAACGAAGATATCAAAAGTAATTAATCAGTGAAATATCAAAGAGACCTGCGAAACATTTTATATTTCAATAAATAAAGCCAATATTCATTTTTTTTTAATTTAGGTCAAAGTTCAAGGTCATGATCACAATCGTGCATCGTTTTCCTAAATTTTTGGTCAATGTTTGTCCTTTTCTTTATAGAAATCAATGGAAAATGGAAAAAAATTTTATTTAATCTCCCCCCTAGCTACAGAATGTCACTTTTACTGGACCAGGTGTATATCACTAATACACATCTTTTGCCAAAGCGGGTTCTGTAGCGAAAGGGGGGATGCCCAAGAGACGAAAAACCGAAAAAGGAGAATTGGGCTTTTTAAGAATCTTTGTTTTAGGCCATAATATAAGCATATTTCATATTTTCCCTGTCAAAGTCATTCATCTATTCTAAACATGTTCAAATGGCAAGCGTGTTTTTTTTTTATTTCTACACAGTGTGTATTTCGCGATAAAATACATACGTTGTAGCCAATGAATACAACATACAACCGCATTTCAGATTCAAGATTTTAAAATTTATGGATAAAGTTGAGACCAGTCTTTTAAATTCGATTTCCAGTATCTTGTTTAGACAATAACAATGTTTTAAAGTTGATAGATATCCATATTAGCCTTTATTATAGATATCCATATAAGCCAGATAGTTCTTAATTTTCAACGTTTTTTATCGATATTATCTTCTTTTCCACATCAAGTGAGCTATACAGGCTCAAGTTTACCTTTGTTTTATACGTGACTTGATTCTTAAAAATTAATATCGCAAGTTGAATAAAAGATAGATAGATGATAATAACCTACTTTGACTTTACGTTGCATAACGGACATGCTTATTTATAACGGTATTATAATACACTCTTTCTGGCGTATAAATAAATCAAAAGAAGAAACGTAAAGGGGAATCCTGTCTTCACTGTCAGTGAGATCACGTGACATCATTGTCCATCGTTAGAAATTAATTACACAAAAATCGCCTGTCTGACAAAATTTCATAAAACAGTAACATTCGGGATTTTATTTGCCACTTTGATGTAAGACTACTTCGATCGCACGTCGTGTCGCGTGTGCTTCTAGAAGATTGGAAATTTTACATTGTGATAGAATTAAACTTGTTCTAATATTGAATTTGCTTAATTCTCTCTCTTAGTTCCTTTTTGCATGAACCTTGGTAACTGCCACCATAAAAATTAATCTTCGAAACTAAAGGATATCAGGAGAAGGAATATAACACCAACAACAAAAAGTTATAACTTGGACTGGCATGGAACAAACGATCTTTTCCATGGGACAAAACTTCTCCGTTGATGAAGCTGCGACAAAGCTATTTATAGACAAAGTGGCAAATCTTTTCCTTTGTACTCAAAGTCAAGAAACCAGGACGAGCATTTTACTGATGATGGAACATGATGCAAACTCGCAGTTCTACTTCATACGGGCTCTGGAATGCCATTTGAAGTCCTTGAGAAAAAAAGACAAATCTTTCAATGCTGAGGTACATTCTGATTCTAAGACATGCGCAGATTCGTCAAGGAAGACGTTCGAGAAATTTGGCGGGAATTCCACATCCAAAGATGGAGATAGTCGTTCTGAATGGAATGTAGCATCAACCGAAGAAGTAAAATTTAGATTTCCGGAATTCGATTTCAGTCTTCCCGGCATAGATTCTCTGCTAAATGGTACACAGGAAGCTGACGAAAATCTTTTACGTCTTCTCATTTCATGTGAAAAGTCAAGCGGCAAGTCAAATTCCGACACGGATTGTTCGACGAACAACAGCGCTTCTCCAGAAATACACCCCATATCTGCTATGGGACATTTTACCCGTTTGTTAGAAGATACAGGCATGAAGACGACGACACCGGAATTCCGGTATTATGCGAACTTCTTTTCGATGGAAGAGAGTGCCTATAATCTTATATAGACACATCACAAAAGCAGTAAAAAATATCTATGCGTTATCTGTTACTTCAAGAGTGTAGAATCATCAAATATATGCAAAATGAAAAAAAAAATTGAAATATAAAAACGTACTTTTGCGAAAGCGGGGAACAAAGAGTATCTAACTTACACTCTAATCTACGGAGTTGACGGGATTGTACAAACCAATTAGAGAAGAACTAAGCGTTTAGCTCTTGTTTACAAATTTAATTATTATCCAGGATTTTGCGCGGTATGTTCCATGAGGTATATTTTGTGCCTTGGGTTCTGTGGGTATCTGTTCTGTGTTTTTTGCATGGGTGTTTTGGGATTTTGCTGTGGGTGCTGCAACCTAGTGTTGTTGGAGATCCCCTCCTTTCTTGGTGAATGTGTTAGTAATACAATGGAATCTTGAAAATTTTACATCGACTTGATGGTTACGTATCTACATGTATTTATAAGACCGATCAATGTGACTCTCGTCCAACGCCGTGTCCTGATTTGATAGTTGTAAAACGGATTAAGTCATCATAGGGTAAAAGCATACAACTGCTTGATTTTTTTTTCATTTTTGTGTCCCCATATACTTTTTAGAAAATAACTGCGCAGAAGAAAAAACAACATACACATAATCATGCATTTTATATTCGTAATAAACAGATCATTAAAAAATCAAACCACATCTCAAAAAAGGAGTTTGAATGCCATGAAATGCTTAAACCATCAACAGGAGATATTTATGATTTGTTTAAAAAATTAAGTCATAATTACTTGAGATAATTCATTTAATTCAGCTTTCGACTGGGCGAAAGCTCCTCAGATTGATTTTTTTCTAATGGCCTCCTTCCTCCCCTACAGCCATCCAACTGCACCATTTACTGATTAAAGTATGTGCAAGTTGTAGTTTTGCTGAAACGTCCACCAGTAGGAAGTCTGGTTAAGAGAATTTACTACAATGCATGGATTTTATTTTAAATATATTGAAACATCCCCCTCTACAGCTTCCCAAAAGTTTAAAGCGTTTCTACTTTAAAGGATTACTTCTTCAGCTTAAATTGAGAGATTCCCTGGTAAACATTTCAGCATTTACAAAATATTTACATGGTGCAGTTAAATCATGACATTTCTGGAATGGCAACATTAGCATTTCTTGCATTTCTCCTTTTTCAATAAAAAGATGACTTGAAAGTGATCTTTACAGTGTAACCATTTTGTTCCAGTACAGCGATCCAGTTATCACTGACTAAACATATTGGCCGCACTGAAAAAGATTTCTGATCAAGTCATTTATCTATTTAGCATTTTGATAATATAGATCTATAGTTAATGTTGCCATTCCAATAATCATATAGAATAATGATATGAATAAAGTAATAATAACATAACATTTCATAATTCATCTTATATATAGTAGTCATCCTCGAAAATATTGTGACATTACATCTTTGCAATGGTACATATCATTACACGTTTGAAGACCTTTAAATATGATATTGATATCATTCTATTAAAGCAAAATAGTTTTTGGGTAACAAACAATGCATTGGTCTTTCACAGATGTATAACATTCTCATCAGTTATTTTTCGAGTGTCAAATATCATAATTTAATAGATAGCAACATATGGAATTCATGCTTGTCCCACTGAGTTCAGTTTTACCTTGAGATACATGGATGGCATGTTGCCCATCAATACATGTAATCCGAATGTTAAACGTCTTTCAATTCAATACTTTAAGAACTTTAAGGACCATCTACATGAAATCTTTCCTCATCAACTAGATACCAAGGAAACAACCAAGAGCGACAGATCCGCTTCGTACTTGGATATACTTCTATCTTTCGACGCAAACGCCATTTGAACACATCACTGTATGACGAGCGTGATGATATCAGCTTCCACATAACTAATGCAGAAGTGCCCACCAATACATGTAATCCGAACTTTAAGGACCATCTACATGAAATCTTTCCTCATCAACTATAGATACCAAGGAAACAACCAAGAGCGACAGATCCGCTTCGTACTTGGATATACTTCTATCTTTCGACGCAAACGGCCATTTGAACACATCACTGTATGACAAGCGTGATGATATCAGCTTCCACATAACTATTGCGTAAGGAGGTATCTTTTGTGCTTTGGTTTCCTTTGTAATTTCAAAATTCAAACTTCCCTTTCATGAGTAGCAACATGTCGTTTTCTCCTGCTTATGGTGTTTTGTTTCTCAGCTGATACGATACGCCAGGGCATGTTCTAAATATAAAGATTTCATCATTAGAACCAGACGGCTTACAAGTAAGCTACTTGTTCAGTATTACATTACACAACGGCTGAAATCATCATTGAGGAAGTTCTTCGGTCGCTATGGGGATATAATAAAAGCATATCAGATCCCCCTTTCCAGAAAGATCAGTGACATTCTGAATTGTGATTGAACGGCCGTCATCATCACCAAACAAGAAATACTTACCTGATATGTACACCAAAATCTACATCGAGACAATCACAGATTTAGACGAATTCCCATGGAGCTGTTGCGACGAGTGTTACATGCAGTCTGCAGACGCTGACTCCCCGGACACCCGGTCTCACTTCGCAATGTAAGGTTCGCAACCGTTCCAATGGGAATTTTCTTTTTCTTTTTTTTTTTTTTTTTTTTTTTTTTTTTTTTTTTTTTTTTATTCACAAATAATACCTGAATTTAGTATAATTTCCTTCGGGTCCAGATACCCCCAAAGGATGAACATAATAAATATACATCTTAAATATATTTGCTAAGGTATCATCAATATGAGATTTATACGTTATATGAAATAATATCGTACTATACGATGTGCATGTGTTTATCCGTATTTTAATAACCGAAAATAGTCTATGTGATATTGAATACGACTTACTTCCGTTAAAAGAAATCGTGCAGAAATTTTCTAATACGTGTCAGATTTCACATTGGACATCCAGATAGATAGATTCAGGTGGACAGACTAGCTGTAACATTTAATGGGCTGTGTTGTATTGGAAGGAGATTGAACTGTCATAAAGGTATGTACTAAGTGGGACGATATTTTAATACAGAAGACTAGGTATTCAAGTAATACAGTCAGTAGTAAACAAGTAATATAAAACTATTTGTAGTAACAGGCGAGTTTAGAATAATAACTTCGATGATTGTTTAAATGGGTAGAGCGATAAAGTGTGCGTGCGATTATACAGGTAACGTTTTACAGGTAAAGCTATTTTTAGAATAAGGGGAAAACCTTTTACATTGGAATGTTGTTTTTGTTTACAGTATTTACCAGTGCTACAGTTAATGCTTGAAGTGGGAATTACCAAATGCATTTTGATTAAACATGGAGTGATTGTTGGCCAATATAAAGATAAGTATAATACATATACATGAAGTACATATAAAAAGTTATTCTTTATGTTCATCAAGGTAAATTTTAACTAATTTCGATTGATGTTACTTTAGAAGTATTATATTTATAATCTTGTAATTTTGTTTGTTTTGCTTGTTGTTTTATTTTTTTCCAGATGATTTGGAAGGAGGGATTAGTTTTGTATGCCATTCAGACGTTTACAGAATTTTTTAAAGAGACTCGGAGAATTAATTCCCCTTTGGATATATGTTGCGGATTCAATGTTTAGACGGTGTTTAAGAATATTCATTGTGTTTACTTGTTTAGTGCGCTGATCACTTACATAAAAGGATTTATACATTGCAAAGGAGATCGACGTGATTAGTTTATTTAAGGTGGTATATTGTTTACCTTGAATTTTATATCCTATTACTATGTTTTTTAAAGTCAAGATGTTTGTATTGAAACCTAATGTTTTGAATATGTCATTGATAGTAATTCTATATTGTTGAAAATATTGACATTCCTCGAAAAAATGTTCATAGTCATCTACAACTGAGCAAGTGCAACATAAAGGATCTGGTTTCTTTTTCCATATGTAAAGAAGTTTTTGGTTTGGTAGAATTTTGTGAAGAAGTTTCCATTTAAACATTTTTAGTGTATTTTCTTCAAGATTATAAAATATGAAACAGAGAGTATGTTTTATTTTGACATCATCAACTGACAATTTATCTTTCCAATAGATGTAAGCACTTGGAGCCTCAGAATATTTTTGGACTAGACTGTTATATATCTTTTTGTTATAAAATTCATTTATTTTTAAATTTTCTCCAGTATACAATTTTATTGTTATATTTGATTGGATATTTTATTCATTTATATCAGAATCTCTTAGTTTAGTTAGCCACTGTTGTGGGACGGCTTTCTTTACCATAGCAAGTTCAGCAATCCAATTTTGTTTGAATTTTAGTTTTTCATAAATTAAAGTTTCATTTATTTTCCCTGTCTCATCTAATAGATCTTTGACAAGTAAAAGACCTTCCTCTATCCAGTGATTAAAAATCAATGTCTTATTTTTTAATTTTATTTCTTTATTTCCCCATAAAATTTGAGATCCAATTTCTTTTATGTTTTGTGGAATTTTTCTTTGTCCACCCCCAATTTCAATCCAAGCATTTATTACATTTTGATAAAAAATTGGAATTGTTTCATAGTTTTTTATACTTTTTACACTGTCAAGGTTCATTTGAAATAAAAACATGTTTTTGCCAAAGTTATAAATGTAGTTTTTTGGAAAGATTTTCCATTGACTTTCTTTATTATCCAGAAGTTTAACTACCCATTTTGCTAATATTGTATTCATATGGGCTTTTAAATCAAACATTTTTAGGCCTCCTTTTCCATATTCTCGTATCATTGTTTTCCTCTTTACTTTTTCAGTATTGGTGCCCCATATAAATTTATATATCAGATGTTCAATTTTTTTAAAGAAAGAACTTGGTATTGGTAGTACTGTTATTAAGTATGTGATCTGAGGTATTAATAGTGCTTTTACAATTTGTATTTTACCTATCATTGTTAGATTTCTCAATTTCCAAGAATTTATTATTTTATTGATTTTATCTACTCTTTCTGCCAATTTATTTCTAATGTTTCATTAGTACTGGTACCAAAGTATATACCTAATGCTTTAATTGTTGTATTTGACCAGTCAATATTTTCATAATTCTCAGGTATTATTACTTTGTTTCCTAACTTTATTCCTTTTGTTTTTTCTCTGTTAAGTATAAGTCCTGATAGGTTACCAAAAATTTCTATAATATTTAATGCTTTAGTTATATCATTTTTTTCCTTTTAAATAGAGTGTCGTATCATCAGCCAGTTGTGAAATTTTTATTTCTCTCTTTTGATTCTTGAAGAATGTTAGACCGTGTATAGTTTCTTCTTGGCGTAATCGAGCAGCCATGGTTTCAACTGTAATAACAAATAGCAGTGCTGAAATAGGGCAGCCTTGCCGAATTCCACGAGAAGGGTAGATAGGGGAAGAAATCCATCCATTATTAATGATTTTGCAATTTATATCTGTGTATAAAGTTTTAATCCATTTCATGAAAGATTCTTTAAAGCCAAACTTTTCTAAAGTTATGAACATGTAATTCCATTCAATACTATCAAAAGCTTTTTGAAAATCAAGAAATAATATTGCTCCATCAACATCAAATTTTTCTGCATAATCAATGATATCTTGAATTAGTCTGATATTATAATTTATATTTCTGCCTTTGATAAAACCATTCTGGTCAGTACTTATAATTTTAGGTAAAATTGGTTTAATTCTTTGGGCCAAACAATGTGCTGCAATTTTATAATCAACATTCAATAGTGTTAAGGGTCTCCAATTTTTAATATCACAAGGATAATCTTTTTTAAACATAAGAGAAAGTAAACCTGATTTTTGAGAATGTGTTAATGAACCTTCATGATAACCTGCATTAAGAGCTTTAATCAGTGACATTTTGATTTCTTCCCAAAAGGTTCTGTAAAATTCTAAACTCAAGCCATCTGGACCTGGGGACTTATTAAGCTTCATTGTGTTGATTGCTTTTGTACATTCCACTTCATTTAAAAGACCTTCACATGCATTTGCATCATTTTCATCTAATTTTGATGTAATTTTTATAGAATTGATAAATTCAATTATTTCAATCTCATTAGGATTTTTTGAATGATATAATTCATCATAAAATTCTTTTTCTCTTTTTATTATCAAATTCTGATCATGTAAAAGATTACCTTCTTTATCATATATTTTTGTAATTGATTTCTTAATTTGTCTACACTTTTCAAGGTTTAAGAAATATTTTGTGTTTTTTTCTCCTTGTTCAATCCACTTAACTCTTGCTCTTACTTGTGCTCCTTCTGCTATTTTTGTATATCCTTGTTCGATTTCATTTTCAAGTGATTTTATATTTTCTTCATTACCTTCATTATCAATTTCATTTTTCAATTTATTTTCAAGGTCTACCATGTGGTTTCTAAATTTGCATGCTTTTATCTTACCATATTTTATTGATTGCTCTCTAATTTCGATTTTACACATCTCCCATAGGGTTTTAATATTTGTATTTATCTCTTGAGACTTTATAGAATATTTATGTATTATAAATTTTATCATATTTTTATATTTATTGTCTTTAAGTAAACTATTGTTTAGTTTCCAATATCCGGGTCCTTTTTCAACTACCTTTACATCTAAACGTAAAAAAACTGCTTGATGGTCTGTACATTTAATATTAGCTGGGCGAATATCTGTTTTTACTATTCTATTCATCAAATCTTTTGGAATCAAGAAAAAGTCTATCCTACTTGCTTCTGTTTCTGAATTTTTCCTTTTCCATGTAAATTGTATTTTATTTTTATAATGTTCTCTCCAAGGATCTATTAATGAAAAATCTTTCTTTATTTTATTAAGATTTACATTTATATTGATTTTATTTCTTTGTGATTTCCTATCCTCTTTACTTTGAATGTCATTCCAATCACCACCTAATATTTTAAAACCATCACTTAAATTTAATTGTTCATGGATTTCATGATAAAAGTGGGATCTTTTATTTTTGTCATTATGAGCATAGAGATTTGTGATGCAAAATGTATTATGTCTCCCCCCCAACGGGGAGGAGACATATTGGTTTTGCCTTCGTCGTCCGTCTGTCTGTCCGTCTGTCTGTCTGTCCGTCTGTCCGTCTGTCACACATCGTGTCCGGGCTATATCTCCTGAACCGTTTGCCCGATCACTTTCATATTTTAGTATGTTGTTGCTTATGACCCGAAGGTTTCACATCACCTTGACCCAAGGTCATGTGACCAAGGTCAAGGTCACTTAGTGCATTTTTAATGAAATTATGCATACATTCCTGTCCGGGCTATATCTCTTGAACCGTTTGTCGGATCACTTTCATATTTTAGTATGTTGTTGCTTATGACCCGAAGGTTTCACATCACCTTGACCCAAGGTCATGTGACCAAGGTCAAGGTCACTTAGTGCATTTTTAATGAAATTATGCATACATACCTGTCCGGGCTATATCTCTTAAACCGTTTGCTGGATCACTTTCATATTTTAGTATGTTGTTTCTTATGACCCGAAGGTTTCACATCACCTTGACCCAAGGTCATGTGACCAAGGTCAAGGTCACTTAGTGCATTTTTAATGAAATTATGCATACATTCCTGTCCGGGCTATATCTCTTGAACCGTTTGCCGGATCACTTTCATATTTTAGTATGTTGTTGCTTATGACCCGTAGGTTTCACATCACCTTGACCCAAGGCCATGCGACCAAGGTCAAGGTCACTTAGTGCATTTTTAATGAAACTGTACATACATTCCAGTCCGTGCTATATCCCTTGAACCGTTTGCCGGATGACTTTCATTTTTGTGTCGCCTGCGAAGCACAGTGACACTTAGGGATCACTTTGTCAGTTGTCCGTCCGTCCGTCTGTCAGTCCGTCCGTCTGTCTGTCTGTCACACTTTGGGTGTCACAGCCCATAACTTTTGATTGGCAAGTGATAGGGCTTTGATATTTCACATGTGTATTCCTTGTGACAAGACCTTCTTACACATACCATAATTTTTGACCTAGTGACCTTGACCTACATATTTGACCTACTTTTCAAAAAAATTAAGAATGGATATATCTTTTGATTGGTAAGTGTTAGGACTTTGATATTTCCCATGTGCAATTCTTGTGGCAAGACCTTTCTACACATACCATAATTTTTGACCTTGTGACCTTGACCTAGATATTTGACCTACTTTTGAAAAAAAGATAAGATTCGCTATATCTTTTACACATATTTGACCTACTTTTCAAAAAAAATAAGAATGGATATATCTTTTGATTGGTAAGTGTTAGGACTTTGATATTTCACATGTGCAGTCCTTGTGGCAAGACCTTTCTACACATACCATAATTTTTGACCTTGTGACCTTGACCTAGATATTTGACCTACTTTTGAAAAAAAGATAAGATTCGCTATATCTTTTGATTGGTATGTGATAGGGCTTTGATATTTCACATGTGTATTCCTTGTGACAAGACCTTCCTACACATATCATAATTTTTGACCTATTGACCTTGACCTACATATTTGACCTACTTTTCAAAAAAATTAAGAATGGATATATCTTTTGATTGGTAAGTGATAGGGCTTTGGTATTTCACATGTGTATTCCTTGTGACAAGACCTTTCTACACAGACCTTAATATTTGACCTTTTGACCTTGATCTAGATATTTGACCTACTTTTCAAGAAAAGTAATATTGGCTATATCTTTTGATTGGTAGGTGATAGGGCTTTGATATTTCACATGTATTTTTCTTGTAACAATGCCATTCTACACATACCATAATTTTTTACCTTTTGACCTTTACCTAGCTATTTGACCTTCTTTTTTAAGGTTGTATATATTTTTTAACTGGTAGGTGATAGTTCTTAAATATTTCTTATGATGACACCTTTTTGTTACCAATTTTTACGTAGTGACCTTGACCTAGATGATTTACACTCATTTCTGAAAATTTGAGAATGACCATGATAAAATGAGATAAGATGGAATGATAATTTGTAATTAAGAGGTCTGATATTTCAAATGAATTTCATTTGACAAGACTTTTCTACTGATACCAATAATTTTGTTCCACTTTCTAGAAAAATAATCAAACCGCTTCGCAGGCGACACAAGCATTCGTTGGATTGCTATTTTTGTGCGAATAGCACATAGCGATTGCCAGATTTCTTCACTCATGGGAGCCCCGTCTACTGAATATGTATAAACGATGTTACTCTGTTTACATGTACCTTGGGACTGCGTCAGCGTCATGATCGGTATAAAGTCTGATCACTGTCTGAATCAATGAATTATATCTATATGAATCGAGCTGTTGTGTTATGTACATGCATGACCTAATAAAAATTGCATCTGTATGTACTGAGATGAACACAGTGTGTTGGAAACCCCTTTCCATTACCAGGTGATTGTCTGTTTTAGTGGACAATATATAAATGAAACGGTGCTATCGATGAAGATATTAAGTTGAATCATTGAAACGTAAAACTAACTTCAAGTAGGCTTATTTTGCCCCTCTTCACAAAATAAAATCTGTATACGACGGAAAATTAGGAACTTCCATCATGAAATATGATATTTTAAACAATTATGAAAAATAAAAGATCAAAACATTCCCGTTTAGGATGTATCATGTTTTTATATACTAAAAAAGAAGTGAATTTTCCTTCAAATTCTTAGCACACACCTAGCATTGAACATGAAAGGTTAAAGAGAGAGTGGGGATCAAATTTGAAAATAAGATTCGTCTTCTTTCCTTGTATATGGAATCATCAAACGATAGTCATATTGGATTGTAACTCATTTGTACTTTTTAGAGGGGGAGGGGTAGATTTAATGCGATGTTATTTAATTTTCATGTTCACTGTCAGACATCATCTTTCAATTCATTACGACAACATTATGCATTTGCATTTTAGTTCTGTCTTTATACGTCCATAAATTGGCCAACGAAGGTGTTCAGGAACAAATATAACTTTGAAAACACAATATTTTGTCATACATTGTAAGTGATATTATTCTGGCTATTCGCACTCAGTACCTTTAGTGCTTTGATTTAGTATGTTGTTGCTTATGACCCGAAGGTTTCACATCACCTTGACCCAAGGTCATGTGACCAAGGTCAAGGTCACTTAGTGCATTTTTAATGAAATTATGCATACATTCCTGTACGAGCTATACCTCTTGAACCATTTGCTGGATCACTTTCATATCTAAGTATGTTGTTGCTTATGACCCGTAGGTTTCACATCACCTTGACCCAAGGTCATGTGACCAAGGTCAAGGTCACTTAGTGCATTTTTAATGATATTGTGCATACATTCTTGTCCGGGCTATATCTCTTGAACCGTTTGCCGGATCACTTTCATATTTTAGTATGTTGTTGCTTATCACGTAAAGGTTTCACATCACGTTGACTCAAGGTCATGTGACCAAAGTCAAGGTCAATTAGTATATTTTAAATGAAATTGTATTTGTTACATGTATTATGTCCAGGCTTAATCTTTTGAACCGTGATCGGATCACGTCATATTTTAGTATGATGGTGCTCATGACCCAAAGGTTTCACACCTCCTTGATCAAAGGTCATATGACTAAGGTCAAGTATTACATTTTTTAATGAAATTGTAAATGCTATTGAGTCTGTGCTATATCTGTGGAATCGTATACTGGATCACTCTTATACTATAGTATGCTGTTGCTCAGGATTGGAGGGTTTCTTATCATCTTGACCCAAGGTCATGTGCCCAAGGTCAAGATCAGTTAGTTCTTTTTAATGAAATTGTACATACTAATATTGTCTGGGCTATATCTCCTGAACCCTTCTTACAATTGTTTTCATATTTTAGTATGTTGTTTCTGAGGACTAAATGTTTCTTATCACATTGTCCCAACGTCACATGGTTAAGGTAGCTTCTTACTTTGGTAATGAAATTGTATATGCTAAGCATGTCCAGGCTGAAATTGTCTATGCTAATAATGTTTAGGCTTTATATTTTGAACCGTGTATCCAATCACTAATTCAGTTTTTTGTTGCTCATGATCCATACAATGTTAAACGTCTTCAAATTCAATAGCATCATTTAAAAGCAGATAAGTTTGCGGCATGGACCAGACATGCATGTTTCGGGTACTTAACCCTCGTCAGTGAGTGTAGGTTTCAGATCACCTATATCCAAGGTCATGTGACCAAAGTCAATTCCTTTAGATATGCTTATAATGAAATTGTATATGCCAATCATGTTTGGCCTTTACCTCAAACAATGTAATGAATCACTTTCGTGTTTTAGTATGATCATGATGTTGCCCATGACTCAAAGGTTTCACATCATTTTGCATTTTGGCCTAAGGTCAAAGTAACTTGGAGGGGGGAGACATCTGTTTTTTTATGAAAAACATTTTGTTTAATTCTCATTTATTTTTATATTCAAAATTATATATCTGCCTTCCTTATCTACTTTACCATTTAGTATTTCATAATTTATTCTTTTATTAAGAAAGATGCTTACTCCACAACTTTTTGTGTTACCAAAACTATGTATAACATCTCCTTGCCACTCACTTTTAATGAAAGAGGTTAGTTCATGTGTAAAATGTGTTTCTTGTATAAAAATGATATCTGCCTTTTGATTTTTAGCATATTCATAGAATCTATTTCTTTTCAATTTATCTCTTAAGCCTTGTACATTTATTGATAAAATGTTAATATGTGTTGTCATTTTACTGAGATTTGTTTTTTATCTTTTTGATTACTCATCATAATTAATAATTCTATTCAATGTTTTACATATGTATATAACATATACAATGAACATTTTGTTTTCTGGTATATAATAAATAATAATGTTTATATATTTCTGATTTTGTGTGCATTTTCTGCCAGGTATGGTGGTAAAATCAAGTAGAAAGACTGTGCTTAAAGCGAGTTCATGTCTCCAACTGAAAAATGGGAATTTTCATTATTTTTCCTTGCTTTCCTTTCTCGACTTTGAGACTGAATAACTGATAGGTACTTCTTTGATGTTTATTGAAAAGCAAAGTTTTTTTTCTTTTTATTTCAGTCGATATCATATTGATCATATCATGTGTATGTTTGTTTGTCTGATGGGAGGATTCATCCAAGAAAAAAATCTGTGATATTATATGTAATTACCATAGCCTTATCGGAGATTCGGGTCAAATAGATGTTTGCCTGCTGTCTGTACCTTTGTCTGTTTGCAATTTGTCTGCAATAACATAGAGAATCTTAATGAGATGGCTTTCATGCGCGTGCACTCTTGAGACATCAATTTTCGGTCGGCACCAACATTTTGTGTTTAAAAAAAATAATTAAAAATTAATCTTTCAGAATTCCCCGTAGGTACACACTTTATTTTCAAGAATCCATATTAAAGGAGAAATTCAAATCTTTCTACACGACAGGTTTCGAAGCTTTAATTTTCAACACAAGAAAAGGGGGTGATCTCCAGTATGACCACCCTGCAACCACCAAGCGAAACAAACCATCAAGATAGTGATACGTAAATGACATGAGATAAAACTACAAACCACAAAAAAAAAATACACGACAATAATCACTAGAACATCAAAGAAAACAATCGAAACAGACGTACAGAAACTTCAAACATTGATGACAATAATACGGAAGTGTTCCAACTCTTTACCCTCATGAAAAAAATCCCAAACCAACCCCTCTGCACCAGACACGTGTTTCGAACACCAAATTCTCACCAGTGATGCTTACAGCGGCCTCACCAAAATTTACTTCAGTAGCGTCCTCCTTTTTCATTCCCACGATTTTAACTTTAACGATTTAACTTCAAAACATCAAGTCACGGGAAACGATTTTAACAACACATAAAAGGAAGGAGACCAATGTGCACCAGGCGCCGACTTCGGACGGTCATCTGCTAGAAGCAATTGAGCTAATGTGTCGTCTCACGAAAATCAAAAAATAATATAAAACAATGAAAAAAAAAGTAAACACAATAATATATAATAATGAAAAAAGAAAATAATCGCATTAGAGATAACCGATAATTATATAAAGCCTACGCTCACGCAGCAAGATACGCCCGTTGGGATTTTTTTCACAACACCAAAATATCTAAGTCCCATAACTCCATAAGGACAAATTGGATGAACCTAGCTTAAAATCGAAAGGCGGCTTCCTCTTCAAAGTCTGATCAAAATGTACAAATATCATGAAAATCTGTTGACACATATTCAAGTTATTGCGTTCCATGCACCTATATTTTGCCCCTAGCTTAACATGTGTGTTGCATATAACCAAACCCCAACCCCCCCCCCCCCCCCCCCCATTACACATAATTTCTGGATTATGTGACAAAAAATTCAAGAACCCCTTATATATGTGAAAGAACATCCTTTCTACTTGAAGTATACAAAATTTCAAAACATTCAACCAGAAATAGATTTTTAAATAATTTTTAACTATTTTAGTATATTTTCACTGTATTTTAAAATGTCTAAGTCCCATAACTCTGTAACGACATATCGAATGAACCTGAAAATCAAAAGGCGGCTTCCTCTCCACAGTCCAATCAAAATGTATGAATATCATGAAAATCCGTTGACGCATATTCAAGTTATTGCGTTCCATGCGCCTATATTTTGCCCATAGCTTAACATGTATGTGCATATAACCCCCCCCCCTTCCTATTACACACAATATCTCGCTTATGCGACAAAAAAATTAAAAACCCGTTACATATGTCAAAGAGTATCCTTTCTACCTTAAGTATACAAAATTTCAAAATATTTCGACCAGAAATAGATTTTTAAATAATTTTTAACTATTTTAGTATATTTTCACTGTATTTTAAAATGTCTAAGTCCCATAACTCTGTAACGACATATCGAATGAACCTGAAAATCGAAAGGCGGCTTCCTCTCCACAGTCCAATCAAAATGTATGAATATCATGAAAATCCGTTGACGCATATTCAAGTTATTGCGTTCCATGCGCCTATATTTTGCCCTTAGCTTAACATGTATGTGCATATAACCCACCCCTCCCCCCTTCCTATTACACACAATATCTCGATTATGCGACAAAAAAATTAAAAACCCGTTACATATGTCAAAGAACATCCTTCCTACATGAAGTATACAAAATTTCAAAACATTTCGACCAGAAATAGATTTTTAAATAATTTTTAACTATTTTAGTATATTTTCACTGTATTTTAAAAATCTAAGTCCCATAACTCTGTAACGACATATCGAATAAACCTGAAAATCGAAAGGCAGCTTCCTCTTCACAGTCCAATCATAATGTATGAATATCATGAAAATCCGTTGACGCATATTCAAGTTATCGCGTTCCATGCGCCTATATTTTGCCCTTAGCTTAAAATGTATGTGCATATAACCCACCCCCTCTTCCCATTACACACAATATCTCGGTTATGTGACAAAAAAATTAAAAACCCGTTACATATGTCAAAGAACATCCTTTCTACTTGAAGTATACCAAATTTCAAAACATTTCGACCAGAAATAGATTTTTAGATAATTTTTAAATATTTTAGTATATTTTCACTGTATTTTAAAAATCTTAGTCCCATAACTCTGTAACGACAAATCGGATGAACCTGAAAATCGAAAGGCGGCTTCCCCTCCACAGTTTGATCACTATGTATAAATTTCATAAAAATCCGTTGACGCGTATTCAAGTTATTGCGTTCCATAGGCGGACGGACAGACGGACAGACGGACAGACGGACGGACGGACGGACAGACGGACGGACTTCGCCATACCATAATACGTCCCGTCAAATGACGGGCGTATAAAAATGAATAAGATCCCTTAAAATTATTATTATGTTAGCTCAAAGACTGGTCTGAGTGATGCTTTGATATCGCCTCCCACACTGAAGAATTTTTGATTGGAGGACAAGAAGAATAAAAAGCACAAAATTTGCACATTCTACGTTAGTTCAACCGATAAGAGTGTATGTTTTGTCAAAATAATTGAAAACTCTTTAATAAAAAAGAAAAAAGAAATAGAGACCACCAAGACAAACAAAAAAGAATGAGAAATGATAAAATAAATAAGGTTCCTAAAAATTAAATGTTAATTTGTTATCGTTAAATGCCTACATATTACAATGTGTGCAGATGTATTTAATATGATTAATATGTATTAATTTTAAAACATACTCACTTTAATTTCATTGACATATACCTGAAATTAAAAAGACAACACATTTGGGCCATTTGAAAATTTACGTAATTTTAAATTCGTATATGATTGTGTCAATGTATCACGCACTGACCTTGGCCATGAGTTTTTCGTAAATGTACGTTTATCTATGTATCCGTGACAAAATTATTCCTGAAAAGTCAAAAAAGAAATCGAGAAAATTGCATAAAATTGAAATTTATACGGCGAGTTATGCAAAACGAATGTTCAAATAAGAGATACATGTACCGGTATTAGATTTAATGTACGTTGGCAAAATAGAAACACAGCTATGCGTTTTGTACTCCTAATGACGTTTCTATCGAGGATGACGAAAGTTTATGGATCGAAATTCACTTACCGAAAACAAAACATATTATTATTGGTGTACGATATAGACCTCAAAAACAGTCGAATTTTTCAACGAAATTTGGGGAAAGTCAATCTAAGCTGGGAACAGACTGTGAACTTATCATATTTGGTGATACGAAAAGTCAACCATTTGTCATCGAAGAACAAGGAAGTTCTACGGTCGATACGGGGAACTCGTCATACAAAATATCATGATGTCCCTTTCTCAAGAATGGTGGATGGTGTTCTGCATTGGGCCATTGGACCCGCCAGCCGCTGAGCGTGGAAGTAACGAAGTTCGAAATGGAAGTAACCGGATGTGACAATTCCGCCGAATTGAAGCGACGTGTGTAGCATGCAAATAGGAGATGCTGACTCTTTCTGGGCTCCTGATCTCACTCCCATATTGGGAGTTCGCTTCTTTTCATCAGGCGGAGGTTTTTTTACATTGGTTCCTATTTTATTCTGATTTTGTATGCCTTCGTTTATGGTTTTCTGAATAAACGATTTTGTACTGTTTATGGGGATATGGTCATTATCCTTATTTGGTCTTGTATATCTGAGAAAAAATATGACCATAGATGATTTTTTTACAAGTGAATGTAACATATTTCAGCAGTATAGAATTCACACTCAGAATGTAACGTAAATACTACATACCACATACCACTACATACCACAACTGCACAAGTCTCCGTACAAATTTCGATTCATTGCTAATTCTAGCAACTGCTCAACTACAATTTTGTCTAGAAATCTTACGTCAGCACTCACAGCGATAAAGGAACACAGCAAAATATTGTGAAACTGTTCTAAACAGGAATGATGTAAATTTATTTTGGTCTATTAAAAATTCAGGGGATGTGATTGACAAAATGAAATTTGAAATTTTCAAGCCAATACGATTTCTTCATACGACTTTTCAAATATGTACACCACCTTTCCTCACGACAAATTTAATTATCAATTATCAAAACAAATTGTTCTTTTATCGAGAGGGGAAACTTGTATTTGTACATTCGAATCAAAGAGTTTCTTATCCGCTTCAGCATAAAATCATACAAATCATGGACATGTGTATTGCTTTGTCCTTCCTCTTGGACAACATTTACGAAAGATTTGGTGAGAATCTCTACAAGCACGTTGTTATGATCTCTATGGGTACAAATTTTTGTATACATGTACGAGGATGAAAAAGAATTTATGCAAAATCTTCAAAAGCAAAGAAAACATGATGATGTGAAATGTTTCATCGGTACTTCTAGGTACCTAGATGATATTCTTACTATCGACAATCCTATTTTTGAATAGTATAAATTAAAATGTTATTTATGCACAAGAATTGACTCTTAAGAAGGCAAACGTTACAAACGTTACAAAAACAGAAACACCATTTTTGGAACTTGCGTGGCAGATGGCCGTCTTAAGTCGGCACCGTTTGCCCATTGGTCTCGTTGGTTTATGTGTGGTAATTCATGTTTCTATGGTGTGAGTTGGTTTCCCTTGTCACTTTTGGGTTTCTTTCTGTGGATGTTTGATCTCTGTTTTTGCATTGGATGACTTGGGGTTTTGCTGTGGGTGCTGCGAACGAGTATTGTTTTGAAAGAAATGAGGGGATCTCCAAAAAAAACTAGGTTGCAGCAACCACGGCAAAACTCCAAAACGCAAAAGATCATACATAAACCAACGAGACTCATGGGTTAAATACTGGAAACGTGCATGTCTGGTCCATGCTGTAAATTTATCCTCTTTGAAAGGATGCTAATGAACTTGAAGACGTTTAACAATCGCTATACCAAAAGCCATTGTATTCATTGAAAGCTAAGTCAAATGAAACATCATGTGACGTTACATCCAATATGAAATTCTTATTGCATGGTCTACGTTGTAGACGGTACTTAACACCTTTTTAGACGGTGCAATAATTTTCATTGTGTAGCAACGATTAGATTAATGTTTGAAGTAATGATTGAATGATTGACTGGGTCTTTGACTGACTACCATGGGTAGTTTTCTTAAGCTAGCAATGAAGAATTATCCAATCATTGGTGATAATTGTTTGATGGCTTAACAATTGCCGTGAAACAAGTTGGTTTTTCAACTGCTCCTCGGGCTACGCCCTCGGATAGTAGGAGTTATTTATTCAATGAATTTCATAACCTTTTTGTTTTTCAATTGTAATCAAAATCAAAATCTCTAAAATATTATATATATTTTCAATAACTCTACATTTATTCATGTTTTACCTATTAACTATTAAACTGATCATTAGTCGAACTCGCTTTTTACGATTTTTTTTTACATCTAGTATCATTATACTTGTAGAAAACTTGAAGCATTGATTCTGAACTAAGATTAATGTAATTTGTATGTTGATACAGAACACACACAATCAATCATACATCGATGTTAAACGTCTTCAAATTGAATGGCATCATTTAAGAACAGATGAACCGGCAGCATGGACCAGACATTCACGTTTCAGGTACTTAGCCCTCGTCGGTGATCCTCAAATTTAAGTAATGTAATATGCCAAAAAAGAATGAAAGTTACAATATCAAAAAAGTGTACCAAAAGACGTAGCAGGATGGGTGGGATATGATGCTACAGGACCCACGTTTTAGAAATTTCAAGAACTTTTGATAACAGAAATTTTAGAATGTGTTGAAGAAACGATCAACCGAAATTGATCGAACTTGGCTACACGTGCCCTCGGGGACTCCTGAACCATCAGCAGTGCCACTCACCAAGTGGTCAATGTTAGACGTCTTCAAATTGAATAGCATCATATAAGAACAGATAAATTGGCAGCATGGACCAGACATGCACGTTTCGGGTACTTAACCCTCGTCAGTGATCCTCAAATCCAAACAATGTAATGTAATACATCCATTTTTGATATGTATCAATAACTACCCATACCCACCATCCCATCGTCACAGCGCTCAGGTAAACATTTTAGTACGTAAGTCATTCTCGCTTTATGGGAATTACCAGAGTGAGTCTTGCCATGCTTCAGTGACCCGGCCAGAGAAAGCATCAACTTCCGGAAATTTTAGTAAATGGGTTGGATACCGTACTTAAGTCTCAATATACCATGCGCTTTGAAAATACGTCACTAATGTTACCAGGGTTAACATGGAGGTTACATTAAATTGTGTGTTTCTGAATTTGAATAGTGTTAATGTTGTGAATTTCTATTTCAATGTATAGAGGAGGCCATTCTGCAGTGAAAAAGTTCAATTAGTTGGATTCGAAACTGTACGCTATGAAATCAGGGTTAGCTCTGTGTCAAATGGGGAATCCCCTTTTAAGCCTATAATGATGAGTTGAAAGTAGCATGCTGTCCATGTGTGGTGATTTTTCTAGAAAATGAATCTAGGGACCTATTGCAAATGATACCTTTTTGAAAAGTGTAAGATTTTGTCTCAAAGATGAAACTTGTCTTTTTGCTGGAAGAATTCATATAACGAAATCTGATGTAGCTGAAAATTGGTAGGTTTTCATCATTTTTGGTGATTTTTCATGGGTAGATCGGCACTTGTTATATACAATCCCAACACTACAGGAAGCATGAAGCTGATATGTTAATGTATATTTAAATACTGTTACATGCTAACTTTCAATTAAATCAAAAATTATTTGTGACAATTGGTTGCCATGGCAACAGAATTTAAAAATTCAAAATCTGCCTCTCACAGATGAGTTTTCATCTATTTGTTGGTATATTGAAACCTTAATTAAGCATACATTGCTACTCCAGTCTCAAATTTCATGAATGGTTACCATTGTAACACAATATGTATTTTAAAGGTCATGACCTTGCTGTATCTTAATATACCAATATTTATGAAATTCTTTTAAAATTGAAAAAAAATTTGATTGTCATGAAAATTGATGCTGCTCCTGTATTGTAATGACTTTTTGAGAAAAGACAGTACATTTTCTGCCATCATGGTATGTTTAGAACACCACTGCTACAGAACTATAGGGTATACAGTATAGTGATAGGTATCAATATATTCAGCAAATATCATTGCATGTATATGATGGAATATATGAGAAATTATGGTTACCATAGCAACCATATTGAAATGATGGGAAATTTAATGCGAAAAGTCTTTTCGACATTTGTCGGTACATAGCGGAATGGTTAATCGGTCTCCGATACCACAAAGTATTGTCGTTGTCATGGCAACCGCCCTACATAAATGACATTTAGACTTCTCTTTATCTCTTTACTAAGTATATGATAACATGAGCATAAAGATTTATTTATACTGAACATGTTTATGTATTGTGTTGTATTGCAGTTAAGGTCACATAGGGGGTATTGGGATGGGGGGTCATGGGTCTTTCGACAATGTGTTGCGACATAAGTATAATGCGTAACGCACAAATCTTGGTACCGTAAAGTGCGAAAAGTCTTAGACTTGCGTAAAATTGAAAAAAAGTTTATTCGACAAAAACAACCCAAGTCCTTAATTAAAGTCTCAATATACCATGCGCTTTGAAAATACGTCACTAATGTTACCAGGGTTAACATAGGGGTTACATTAAATTGTGTGTTTCTGAATTTGAATAGTGTTAATGTTGTTAATTTCTATTTCAATGTATAGAGGAGGCCATTCTGCAGTGAAAAAGTTCAATTAGTTGGATTCGAAACTGTACGCTATGAAATCAGGGTTAGCTCTGTGTCAAATGGGGAATCCCCTTTTAAGCCTATAATGATGAGTTGAAAGTAGCATGCTGTCCATGTGTGGTGATTTTTCTAGAAAATGAATCTAGGGACCTATTGCAAATGATACCTTTTTGAAAAGTGTAAGATTTTGTCTCAAAGATGAAACTTGTCTTTTTGCTGGAAGAATTCATATAACGAAATCTGATGTAGCTGAAAATTGGTAGGTTTTCATCATTTTTGGTGATTTTTCATGGGTAGATCGGCACTTGTTATATACAATCCCAACACTACAGGAAGCATGAAGCTGATATGTTAATGTATATTTAAATACTGTTACATGCTAACTTTCAATTAAATCAAAAATTATTTGTGACAATTGGTTGCCATGGCAACAGAATTTAAAAATTCAAAATCTGCCTCTCACAGATGAGTTTTCATCTATTTGTTGGTATATTGAAACCTTAATTAAGCATACATTGCTACTCCAGTCTCAAATTTCATGAATGGTTACCATTGTAACACAATATGTATTTTAAAGGTCATGACCTTGCTGTATCTTAATATACCAATATTTATGAAATTCTTTTAAAATTGAAAAAAATTTGATTGTCATGAAAATTGATGCTGCTCCTGTATTGTAATGACTTTTTGAGAAAAGACAGTACATTTTCTGCCATCATGGTATGTTTAGAACACCACTGCTACAGAACTATAGGGTATACAGTATAGTGATAGGTATCAATATATTCAGCAAATATCATTGCATGTATATGATGGAATATATGAGAAATTATGGTTACCATAGCAACCATATTGAAATGATGGGAAATTTAATGCGAAAAGTCTTTTCGACATTTGTCGGTACATAGCGGAATGGTTAATCGGTCTCCGATACCACAAAGTATTGTCGTTGTCATGGCAACCGCCCTACATAAATGACATTTAGACTTCTCTTTATCTCTTTACTAAGTATATGATAACATGAGCATAAAGATTTATTTATACTGAACATGTTTATGTATTGTGTTGTATTGCAGTTAAGGTCACATAGGGGGTATTGGGATGGGGGGTCATGGGTCTTTCGACAATGTGTTGCGACATAAGTATAATGCGTAACGCACAAATCTTGGTACCGTAAAGTGCGAAAAGTCTTAGACTTGCGTAAAATTGAAAAAAAAGTTTATTCGACAAAAACAACCCAAGTCCTTAATTAAAGTCTCAATATACCATGCGCTTTGAAAATACGTCACTAATGTTACCAGGGTTAACATAGGGGTTACATTAAATTGTGTGTTTCTGAATTTGAATAGTGTTAATGTTGTTAATTTCTATTTCAATGTATAGAGGAGGCCATTCTGCAGTGAAAAAGTTCAATTAGTTGGATTCGAAACTGTACGCTATGAAATCAGGGTTAGCTCTGTGTCAAATGGGGAATCCCCTTTTAAGCCTATAATGATGAGTTGAAAGTAGCATGCTGTCCATGTGTGGTGATTTTTCTAGAAAATGAATCTAGGGACCTATTGCAAATGATACCTTTTTGAAAAGTGTAAGATTTTGTCTCAAAGATGAAACTTGTCTTTTTGCTGGAAGAATTCATATAACGAAATCTGATGTAGCTGAAAATTGGTAGGTTTTCATCATTTTTGGTGATTTTTCATGGGTAGATCGGCACTTGTTATATACAATCCCAACACTACAGGAAGCATGAAGCTGATATGTTAATGTATATTTAAATACTGTTACATACTAACTTTCAATTAAATCAAAAATTATTTGTGACAATTGGTTGCCATGGCAACAGAATTTAAAAATTCAAAATCTGCCTCTCACAGATGAGTTTTCATCTATTTGTTGGTATATTGAAACCTTAATTAAGCATACATTGCTACTCCAGTCTCAAATTTCATGAATGGTTACCATTGTAACACAATATGTATTTTAAAGGTCATGACCTTGCTGTATCTTAATATACCAATATTTATGAAATTCTTTTAAAATTGAAAAAAATTTGATTGTCATGAAAATTGATGCTGCTCCTGTATTGTAATGACTTTTTGAGAAAAGACAGTACATTTTCTGCCATCATGGTATGTTTAGAACACCACTGCTACAGAACTATAGGGTATACAGTATAGTGATAGGTATCAATATATTCAGCAAATATCATTGCATGTATATGATGGAATATATGAGAAATTATGGTTACCATAGCAACCATATTGAAATGATGGGAAATTTAATGCGAAAAGTCTTTTCGACATTTGTCGGTACATAGCGGAATGGTTAATCGGTCTCCGATACCACAAAGTATTGTCGTTGTCATGGCAACCGCCCTACATAAATGACATTTAGACTTCTCTTTATCTCTTTACTAAGTATATGATAACATGAGCATAAAGATTTATTTATAGTGAACATGTTTATGTATTGTGTTGTATTGCAGTTAAGGTCACATAGGGGGTATTGGGATGGGGGGTCATGGGTCTTTCGACAATGTGTTGCGACATAAGTATAATGCGTAACGTACAAATCTTGGTACCGTAAAGTGCGAAAAGTCTTAGACTTGCGTAAAATTGAAAAAAAAGTTTATTCGACAAAAACAACCCAAGTCCTTAATTAAGCAGACATTGCTACTCCAGTCTCAAATTTCATGAATGGTTACCATTGTAACACAATATGTATTTTAAAGGTCATGACCTTGCTGTATCTTAATATACCAATATTTATGAAATTCTTTTAAAATTGAAAAAAATTTGATTGTCATGAAAATTGATGCTGCTCCTGTATTGTAATGACTTTTTGAGAAAAGACAGTACATTTTCTGCCATCATGGTATGTTTAGAACACCACTGCTACAGAACTATAGGGTATACAGTATAGTGATAGGTATCAATATATTCAGCAAATATCATTGCATGTGTATGATGGAATATATGAGAAATTATGGTTACCATAGCAACCATATTGAAATGATGGGAAATTTAATGCGAAAAGTCTTTTCGACATTTGTCGGTACATAGCGGAATGGTTAATCGGTCTCCGATACCACAAAGTATTGTCGTTGTCATGGCAACCGCCCTACATAAATGACATTTAGACTTCTCTTTATCTCTTTACTAAGTATATGATAACATGAGCATAAAGATTTATTTATAGTGAACATGTTTATGTATTGTGTTGTATTGCAGTTAAGGTCACATAGGGGGTATTGGGATGGGGGGTCATGGGTCTTTCGACAATGTGTTGCGACATAAGTATAATGCGTAACGCACAAATCTTGGTACCGTAAAGTGCGAAAAGTCTTAGACTTGCGTAAAATTGAAAAAAAAGTTTATTCGACAAAAACAACCCAAGTCCTTAATTAAAGTCTCAATATACCATGCGCTTTGAAAATACGTCACTAATTTTACCAGGGTTAACATAGGGGTTACATTAAATTGTGTGTTTCTGAATTTGAATAGTGTTAATGTTGTTAATTTCTATTTCAATGTATAGAGGAGGCCATTCTGCAGTGAAAAAGTTCAATTAGTTGGATTCGAAACTGTACGCTATGAAATCAGGGTTAGCTCAGTGTCAAATGGGGAATTCCCTGTCAAGCCTATAATGATGAGTTGAAAGTAGCATGCTGTCCATGTGTGGTGATTTTTCTAGAAAATGAATCTAGGGACCTGTTGCAAATGAGACCTTTTTGAAAAGTGTAAGATTTTGTCTCAAAGATGAAACTTGTCTTTTTGCTGGAAGAATTCATATAACGAAATCTGATGTAGCTGAAAATTGGTAGGTTTTCATCATTTTTGGTGATTTTTCATGGGTAGATCGGCACTTGTTATATACAATCCCAACACTACAGGAAGCATGAAGCTGATATGTTAATGTATATTTAAATACTGTTACATACTAACTTTCAATTAAATCAAAAATTATTTGTGACAATTGGTTGCCATGGCAACAGAATTTAAAAATTCAAAATCTGCCTCTCACAGATGAGTTTTCATCTATTTGTTGGTATATTGAGACCTTAAGCATACATTGCTACTCCAGTCTCAAATTTCATGAATGGTTACCATTGTAACACTATATGTATTTTAAAGGTCATGACCTTGCTGTATCTTAATATACCAATATTTATGAAATTCTTTTAAAATTGAAAAAAATTTGATTGTCATGAAAATTGATGCTGCTCCTGTATTGTAATGACTTTTTGAGAAAAGACAGTACATTTTCTGCCATCATGGTATGTTTAGAACACCACTGCTACAGAACTATAGGGTATACAGTATAGTGATAGGTATCAATATATTCAGCAAATATCATTGCATGTGTATGATGGAATATATGAGAAATTATGGTTACCATAGCAACCATATTGAAATGATGGGAAATTTAATGCGAAAAGTCTTTTCGACATTTGTCGGTACATAGCGGAATGGTTAATCGGTCTCCGATACCACAAAGTATTGTCGTTGTCATGGCAACCGCCCTACATAAATGACATTTAGACTTCTCTTTATCTCTTTACTAAGTATATGATAACATGAGCATAAAGATTTATTTATACTGAACATGTTTATGTATTGTGTTGTATTGCAGTTAAGGTCACATAGGGGGTATTGGGATGGGGGGTCATGGGTCTTTCGACAATGTGTTGCGACATAAGTATAATGCGTAACGCACAAATCTTGGTACCGTTAAGTGCGAAAAGTCTTAGACTTGCGTAAAATTGAAAAAAAAGTTTATTCGACAAAAACAACCCAAGTCCTTAATTAAAGTCTCAATATACCATGCGCTTTGAAAATACGTCACTAATGTTACCAGGGTTAACATAGGGGTTACATTAAATTGTGTGTTTCTGAATTTGAATAGTGTTAATGTTGTTAATTTCTATTTCAATGTATAGAGGAGGCCATTCTGCAGTGAAAAAGTTCAATTAGTTGGATTCGAAACTGTACGCTATGAAATCAGGGTTAGCTCTGTGTCAAATGGGGAATTCCCTGTCAAGCCTATAATGATGAGTTGAAAGTAGCATGCTGTCCATGTGTGGTGATTTTTCTAGAAAATGAATCTAGGGACCTGTTGCAAATGAGACCTTTTTGAAAAGTGTAAGATTTTGTCTCAAAGATGAAACTTGTCTTTTTGCTGGAAGAATTCATATAACGAAATCTGATGTAGCTGAAAATTGGTAGGTTTTCATCATTTTTGGTGATTTTTCATGGGTAGATCGGCACTTGTTATATACAATCCCAACACTACAGGAAGCATGAAGCTGATATGTTAATGTATATTTAAATACTGTTACATACTAACTTTCAATTAAATCAAAAATTATTTGTGACAATTGGTTGCCATGGCAACAGAATTTAAAAATTCAAAATCTGCCTCTCACAGATGAGTTTTCATCTATTTGTTGGTATATTGAGACCTTAAGCATACATTGCTACTCCAGTCTCAAATTTCATGAATGGTTACCATTGTAACACTATATGTATTTTAAAGGTCATGACCTTGCTGTATCTTAATATACCAATATTTATGAAATTCTTTTAAAATTGAAAAAAAATTTGATTGTCATGAAAATTGATGCTGCTCCTGTATTGTAATGACTTTTTGAGAAAAGACAGTACATTTTCTGCCATCATGGTATGTTTAGAACACCACTGCTACAGAACTATAGGGTATACAGTATAGTGATAGGTATCAATATATTCAGCAAATATCATTGCATGTGTATGATGGAATATATGAGAAATTATGGTTACCATAGCAACCATATTGAAATGATGGGAAATTTAATGCGAAAAGTCTTTTCGACATTTGTCGGTACATAGCGGAATGGTTAATCGGTCTCCGATACCACAAAGTATTGTCGTTGTCATGGCAACCGCCCTACATAAATGACATTTAGACTTCTCTTTATCTCTTTACTAAGTATATGATAACATGAGCATAAAGATTTATTTATACTGAACATGTTTATGTATTGTGTTGTATTGCAGTTAAGGTCACATAGGGGGTATTGGGATGGGGGGTCATGGGTCTTTCGACAATGTGTTGCGACATAAGTATAATGCGTAACGCACAAATCTTGGTACCGTAAAGTGCGAAAAGTCTTAGACTTGCGTAAAATTGAAAAAAAAGTTTATTCGACAAAAACAACCCAAGTCCTTAATTAAAGTCTCAATATACCATGCGCTTTGAAAATACGTCACTAATGTTACCAGGGTTAACATAGGGGTTACATTAAATTGTGTGTTTCTGAATTTGAATAGTGTTAATGTTGTTAATTTCTATTTCAATGTATAGAGGAGGCCATTCTGCAGTGAAAAAGTTCAATTAGTTGGATTCGAAACTGTACGCTATGAAATCAGGGTTAGCTCTGTGTCAAATGGGGAATTCCCTGTCAAGCCTATAATGATGAGTTGAAAGTAGCATGCTGTCCATGTGTGGTGATTTTTCTAGAAAATGAATCTAGGGACCTGTTGCAAATGAGACCTTTTTGAAAAGTGTAAGATTTTGTCTCAAAGATGAAACTTGTCTTTTTGCTGGAAGAATTCATATAACGAAATCTGATGTAGCTGAAAATTGGTAGGTTTTCATCATTTTTGGTGATTTTTCATGGGTAGATCGGCACTTGTTATATACAATCCCAACACTACAGGAAGCATGAAGCTGATATGTTAATGTATATTTAAATACTGTTACATACTAACTTTCAATTAAATCAAAAATTATTTGTGACAATTGGTTGCCATGGCAACAGAATTTAAAAATTCAAAATCTGCCTCTCACAGATGAGTTTTCATCTATTTGTTGGTATATTGAGACCTTAAGCATACATTGCTACTCCAGTCTCAAATTTCATGAATGGTTACCATTGTAACACTATATGTATTTTAAAGGTCATGACCTTGCTGTATCTTAATATACCAATATTTATGAAATTCTTTTAAAATTGAAAAAAATTTGATTGTCATGAAAATTGATGCTGCTCCTGTATTGTAATGACTTTTTGAGAAAAGACAGTACATTTTCTGCCATCATGGTATGTTTAGAACACCACTGCTACAGAACTATAGGGTATACAGTATAGTGATAGGTATCAATATATTCAGCAAATATCATTGCATGTGTATGATGGAATATATGAGAAATTATGGTTACCATAGCAACCATATTGAAATGATGGGAAATTTAATGCGAAAAGTCTTTTCGACATTTGTCGGTACATAGCGGAATGGTTAATCGGTCTTCGATACCACAAAGTATTGTCGTTGTCATGGCAACCGCCCTACATAAATGACATTTAGACTTCTCTTTATCTCTTTACTAAGTATATGATAACATGAGCATAAAGATTTATTTATACTGAACATGTTTATGTATTGTGTTGTATTGCAGTTAAGGTCACATAGGGGGTATTGGGATGGGGGGTCATGGGTCTTTCGACAATGTGTTGCGACATAAGTATAATGCGTAACGCACAAATCTTGGTACCGTAAAGTGCGAAAAGTCTTAGACTTGCGTAAAATTGAAAAAAAAAGTTTATTCGACAAAAACAACCCAAGTCCTTAATTAAAGTCTCAATATACCATGCGCTTTGAAAATACGTCACTAATGTTACCAGGGTTAACATAGGGGTTACATTAAATTGTGTGTTTCTGAATTTGAATAGTGTTAATGTTGTTAATTTCTATTTCAATGTATAGAGGAGGCCATTCTGCAGTGAAAAAGTTCAATTAGTTGGATTCGAAACTGTACGCTATGAAATCGGGGTTAGCTCTGTGTCAAATGGGGAATTCCCTGTCAAGCCTATAATGATGAGTTGAAAGTAGCATGCTGTCCATGTGTGGTGATTTTTCTAGAAAATGAATCTAGGGACCTGTTGCAAATGAGACCTTTTTGAAAAGTGTAAGATTTTGTCTCAAAGATGAAACTTGTCTTTTTGCTGGAAGAATTCATATAACGAAATCTGATGTAGCTGAAAATTGGTAGGTTTTCATCATTTTTGGTGATTTTTCATGGGTAGATCGGCACTTGTTATATACAATCCCAACACTACAGGAAGCATGAAGCTGATATGTTAATGTATATTTAAATACTGTTACATACTAACTTTCAATTAAATCAAAAATTATTTGTGACAATTGGTTGCCATGGCAACAGAATTTAAAAATTCAAAATCTGCCTCTCACAGATGAGTTTTCATCTATTTGTTGGTATATTGAGACCTTAAGCATACATTGCTACTCCAGTCTCAAATTTCATGAATGGTTACCATTGTAACACAATATGTATTTTAAAGGTCATGACCTTGCTGTATCTTAATATACCAATATTTATGAAATTCTTTTAAAATTGAAAAAAATTTGATTGTCATGAAAATTGATGCTGCTCCTGTATTGTAATGACTTTTTGAGAAAAGACAGTACATTTTCTGCCATCATGGTATGTTTAGAACACCACTGCTACAGAACTATAGGGTATACAGTATAGTGATAGGTATCAATATATTCAGCAAATATCATTGCATGTGTATGATGGAATATATGAGAAATTATGGTTACCATAGCAACCATATTGAAATGATGGGAAATTTAATGCGAAAAGTCTTTTCGACATTTGTCGGTACATAGCGGAATGGTTAATCGGTCTCCGATACCACAAAGTATTGTCGTTGTCATGGCAACCGCCCTACATAAATGACATTTAGACTTCTCTTTATCTCTTTACTAAGTATATGATAACATGAGCATAAAGATTTATTTATACTGAACATGTTTATGTATTGTGTTGTATTGCAGTTAAGGTCACATAGGGGGTATTGGGATGGGGGGTCATGGGTCTTTCGACAATGTGTTGCGACATAAGTATAATGCGTAACGCACAAATCTTGGTACCGTAAAGTGCGAAAAGTCTTAGACTTGCGTAAAATTGAAAAAAAAGTTTATTCGACAAAAACAACCCAAGTCCTTAATTAAAGTCTCAATATACCATGCGCTTTGAAAATACGTCACTAATGTTACCAGGGTTAACATAGGGGTTACATTAAATTGTGTGTTTCTGAATTTGAATAGTGTTAATGTTGTTAATTTCTATTTCAATGTATAGAGGAGGCCATTCTGCAGTGAAAAAGTTCAATTAGTTGGATTCGAAACTGTACGCTATGAAATCAGGGTTAGCTCTGTGTCAAATGGGGAATTCCCTGTCAAGCCTATAATGATGAGTTGAAAGTAGCATGCTGTCCATGTGTGGTGATTTTTCTAGAAAATGAATCTAGGGACCTGTTGCAAATGAGACCTTTTTGAAAAGTGTAAGATTTTGTCTCAAAGATGAAACTTGTCTTTTTGCTGGAAGAATTCATATAACGAAATCTGATGTAGCTGAAAATTGGTAGGTTTTCATCATTTTTGGTGATTTTTCATGGGTAGATCGGCACTTGTTATATACAATCCCAACACTACAGGAAGCATGAAGCTGATATGTTAATGTATATTTAAATACTGTTACATACTAACTTTCAATTAAATCAAAAATTATTTGTGACAATTGGTTGCCATGGCAACAGAATTTAAAAATTCAAAATCTGCCTCTCACAGATGAGTTTTCATCTATTTGTTGGTATATTGAGACCTTAAGCATACATTGCTACTCCAGTCTCAAATTTCATGAATGGTTACCATTGTAACACTATATGTATTTTAAAGGTCATGACCTTGCTGTATCTTAATATACCAATATTTATGAAATTCTTTTAAAATTGAAAAAAATTTGATTGTCATGAAAATTGATGCTGCTCCTGTATTGTAATGACTTTTTGAGAAAAGACAGTACATTTTCTGCCATCATGGTATGTTTAGAACACCACTGCTACAGAACTATAGGGTATACAGTATAGTGATAGGTATCAATATATTCAGCAAATATCATTGCATGTGTATGATGGAATATATGAGAAATTATGGTTACCATAGCAACCATATTGAAATGATGGGAAATTTAATGCGAAAAGTCTTTTCGACATTTGTCGGTACATAGCGGAATGGTTAATCGGTCTCCGATACCACAAAGTATTGTCGTTGTCATGGCAACCGCCCTACATAAATGACATTTAGACTTCTCTTTATCTCTTTACTAAGTATATGATAACATGAGCATAAAGATTTATTTTACTGAACATGTTTATGTATTGTGTTGTATTGCAGTTAAGGTCACATAGGGGGTATTGGGATGGGGGGTCATGGGTCTTTCGACAATGTGTTGCGACATAAGTATAATGCGTAACGCACAAATCTTGGTACCGTAAAGTGCGAAAAGTCTTAGACTTGCGTAAAATTGAAAAAAAAAGTTTATTCGACAAAAACAACCCAAGTCCTTAATTAAAGTCTCAATATACCATGCGCTTTGAAAATACGTCACTAATGTTACCAGGGTTAACATAGGGGTTACATTAAATTGTGTGTTTCTGAATTTGAATAGTGTTAATGTTGTTAATTTCTATTTCAATGTATAGAGGAGGCCATTCTGCAGTGAAAAAGTTCAATTAGTTGGATTCGAAACTGTACGCTATGAAATCAGGGTTAGCTCTGTGTCAAATGGGGAATTCCCTTTCAAGCCTATAATGATGAGTTGAAAGTAGCATGCTGTCCATGTGTGGTGATTTTTCTAGAAAATGAATCTAGGGACCTGTTGCAAATGAGACCTTTTTGAAAAGTGTAAGATTTTGTCTCAAAGATGAAACTTGTCTTTTTGCTGGAAGAATTCATATAACGAAATCTGATGTAGCTGAAAATTGGTAGGTTTTCATCATTTTTGGTGATTTTTCATGGGTAGATCGGCACTTGTTATATACAATCCCAACACTACAGGAAGCATGAAGCTGATATGTTAATGTATATTTAAATACTGTTACATACTAACTTTCAATTAAATCAAAAATTATTTGTGACAATTGGTTGCCATGGCAACAGAATTTAAAAATTCAAAATCTGCCTCTCACAGATGAGTTTTCATCTATTTGTTGGTATATTGAAACCTTAATTAAGCATACATTGCTACTCCAGTCTCAAATTTCATGAATGGTTACCATTGTAACACAATATGTATTTTAAAGGTCATGACCTTGCTGTATCTTAATATACCAATATTTATGAAATTCTTTTAAAATTGAAAAAAATTTGATTGTCATGAAAATTGATGCTGCTCCTGTATTGTAATGACTTTTTGAGAAAAGACAGTACATTTTCTGCCATCATGGTATGTTTAGAACACCACTGCTACAGAACTATAGGGTATACAGTATAGTGATAGGTATCAATATATTCAGCAAATATCATTGCATGTGTATGATGGAATATATGAGAAATTATGGTTACCATAGCAACCATATTGAAATGATGGGAAATTTAATGCGAAAAGTCTTTTCGACATTTGTCGGTACATAGCGGAATGGTTAATCGGTCTCCGATACCACAAAGTATTGTCGTTGTCATGGCAACCGCCCTACATAAATGACATTTAGACTTCTCTTTATCTCTTTACTAAGTATATGATAACATGAGCATAAAGATTTATTTTACTGAACATGTTTATGTATTGTGTTGTATTGCAGTTAAGGTCACATAGGGGGTATTGGGATGGGGGGTCATGGGTCTTTCGACAATGTGTTGCGACATAAGTATAATGCGTAACGCACAAATCTTGGTACCGTAAAGTGCGAAAAGTCTTAGACTTGCGTAAAATTGAAAAAAAAGTTTATTCGACAAAAACAACCCAAGTCCTTAATTAAAGTCTCAATATACCATGCGCTTTGAAAATACGTCACTAATGTTACCAGGGTTAACATAGGGGTTACATTAAATTGTGTGTTTCTGAATTTGAATAGTGTTAATGTTGTTAATTTCTATTTCAATGTATAGAGGAGGCCATTCTGCAGTGAAAAAGTTCAATTAGTTGGATTCGAAACTGTACGCTATGAAATCAGGGTTAGCTCTGTGTCAAATGGGGAATTCCCTTTCAAGCCTATAATGATGAGTTGAAAGTAGCATGCTGTCCATGTGTGGTGATTTTTCTAGAAAATGAATCTAGGGACCTGTTGCAAATGAGACCTTTTTGAAAAGTGTAAGATTTTGTCTCAAAGATGAAACTTGTCTTTTTGCTGGAAGAATTCATATAACGAAATCTGATGTAGCTGAAAATTGGTAGGTTTTCATCATTTTTGGTGATTTTTCATGGGTAGATCGGCACTTGTTATATACAATCCCAACACTACAGGAAGCATGAAGCTGATATGTTAATGTATATTTAAATACTGTTACATACTAACTTTCAATTAAATCAAAAATTATTTGTGACAATTGGTTGCCATGGCAACAGAATTTAAAAATTCAAAATCTGCCTCTCACAGATGAGTTTTCATCTATTTGTTGGTATATTGAAACCTTAATTAAGCATACATTGCTACTCCAGTCTCAAATTTCATGAATGGTTACCATTGTAACACAATATGTATTTTAAAGGTCATGACCTTGCTGTATCTTAATATACCAATATTTATGAAATTCTTTTAAAATTGAAAAAAATTTGATTGTCATGAAAATTGATGCTGCTCCTGTATTGTAATGACTTTTTGAGAAAAGACAGTACATTTTCTGCCATCATGGTATGTTTAGAACACCACTGCTACAGAACTATAGGGTATACAGTATAGTGATAGGTATCAATATATTCAGCAAATATCATTGCATGTGTATGATGGAATATATGAGAAATTATGGTTACCATAGCAACCATATTGAAATGATGGGAAATTTAATGCGAAAAGTCTTTTCGACATTTGTCGGTACATAGCGGAATGGTTAATCGGTCTCCGATACCACAAAGTATTGTCGTTGTCATGGCAACCGCCCTACATAAATGACATTTAGACTTCTCTTTATCTCTTTACTAAGTATATGATAACATGAGCATAAAGATTTATTTTACTGAACATGTTTATGTATTGTGTTGTATTGCAGTTAAGGTCACATAGGGGGTATTGGGATGGGGGGTCATGGGTCTTTCGACAATGTGTTGCGACATAAGTATAATGCGTAACGCACAAATCTTGGTACCGTAAAGTGCGAAAAGTCTTAGACTTGCGTAAAATTGAAAAAAAAAGTTTATTCGACAAAAACAACCCAAGTCCTTAATTAAAGTCTCAATATACCATGCGCTTTGAAAATACGTCACTAATGTTACCAGGGTTAACATAGGGGTTACATTAAATTGTGTGTTTCTGAATTTGAATAGTGTTAATGTTGTTAATTTCTATTTCAATGTATAGAGGAGGCCATTCTGCAGTGAAAAAGTTCAATTAGTTGGATTCGAAACTGTACGCTATGAAATCAGGGTTAGCTCTGTGTCAAATGGGGAATTCCCTTTCAAGCCTATAATGATGAGTTGAAAGTAGCATGCTGTCCATGTGTGGTGATTTTTCTAGAAAATGAATCTAGGGACCTGTTGCAAATGAGACCTTTTTGAAAAGTGTAAGATTTTGTCTCAAAGATGAAACTTGTCTTTTTGCTGGAAGAATTCATATAACGAAATCTGATGTAGCTGAAAATTGGTAGGTTTTCATCATTTTTGGTGATTTTTCATGGGTAGATCGGCACTTGTTATATACAATCCCAACACTACAGGAAGCATGAAGCTGATATGTTAATGTATATTTAAATACTGTTACATACTAACTTTCAATTAAATCAAAAATTATTTGTGACAATTGGTTGCCATGGCAACAGAATTTAAAAATTCAAAATCTGCCTCTCACAGATGAGTTTTCATCTATTTGTTGGTATATTGAAACCTTAATTAAGCATACATTGCTACTCCAGTCTCAAATTTCATGAATGGTTACCATTGTAACACAGTATGTATTTTAAAGGTCATGACCTTGCTGTATCTTAATATACCAATATTTATGAAATTCTTTTAAAATTGAAAAAAATTTGATTGTCATGAAAATTGATGCTGCTCCTGTATTGTAATGACTTTTTGAGAAAAGACAGTACATTTTCTGCCATCATGGTATGTTTAGAACACCACTGCTACAGAACTATAGGGTATACAGTATAGTGATAGGTATCAATATATTCAGCAAATATCATTGCATGTGTATGATGGAATATATGAGAAATTATGGTTACCATAGCAACCATATTGAAATGATGGGAAATTTAATGCGAAAAGTCTTTTCGACATTTGTCGGTACATAGCGGAATGGTTAATCGGTCTCCGATACCACAAAGTATTGTCGTTGTCATGGCAACCGCCCTACATAAATGACATTTAGACTTCTCTTTATCTCTTTACTAAGTATATGATAACATGAGCATAAAGATTTATTTTACTGAACATGTTTATGTATTGTGTTGTATTGCAGTTAAGGTCACATAGGGGGTATTGGGATGGGGGGTCATGGGTCTTTCGACAATGTGTTGCGACATAAGTATAATGCGTAACGCACAAATCTTGGTACCGTAAAGTGCGAAAAGTCTTAGACTTGCGTAAAATTGAAAAAAAAAGTTTATTCGACAAAAACAACCCAAGTCCTTAATTAAAGTCTCAATATACCATGCGCTTTGAAAATACGTCACTAATGTTACCAGGGTTAACATAGGGGTTACATTAAATTGTGTGTTTCTGAATTTGAATAGTGTTAATGTTGTTAATTTCTATTTCAATGTATAGAGGAGGCCATTCTGCAGTGAAAAAGTTCAATTAGTTGGATTCGAAACTGTACGCTATGAAATCAGGGTTAGCTCTGTGTCAAATGGGGAATTCCCTTTCAAGCCTATAATGATGAGTTGAAAGTAGCATGCTGTCCATGTGTGGTGATTTTTCTAGAAAATGAATCTAGGGACCTGTTGCAAATGAGACCTTTTTGAAAAGTGTAAGATTTTGTCTCAAAGATGAAACTTGTCTTTTTGCTGGAAGAATTCATATAACGAAATCTGATGTAGCTGAAAATTGGTAGGTTTTCATCATTTTTGGTGATTTTTCATGGGTAGATCGGCACTTGTTATATACAATCCCAACACTACAGGAAGCATGAAGCTGATATGTTAATGTATATTTAAATACTGTTACATACTAACTTTCAATTAAATCAAAAATTATTTGTGACAATTGGTTGCCATGGCAACAGAATTTAAAAATTCAAAATCTGCCTCTCACAGATGAGTTTTCATCTATTTGTTGGTATATTGAAACCTTAATTAAGCATACATTGCTACTCCAGTCTCAAATTTCATGAATGGTTACCATTGTAACACAATATGTATTTTAAAGGTCATGACCTTGCTGTATCTTAATATACCAATATTTATGAAATTCTTTTAAAATTGAAAAAAATTTGATTGTCATGAAAATTGATGCTGCTCCTGTATTGTAATGACTTTTTGAGAAAAGACAGTACATTTTCTGCCATCATGGTATGTTTAGAACACCACTGCTACAGAACTATAGGGTATACAGTATAGTGATAGGTATCAATATATTCAGCAAATATCATTGCATGTGTATGATGGAATATATGAGAAATTATGGTTACCATAGCAACCATATTGAAATGATGGGAAATTTAATGCGAAAAGTCTTTTCGACATTTGTCGGTACATAGCGGAATGGTTATTAATAATCGGTCTCCGATACCACAAAGTATTGTCGTTGTCATGGCAACCGCCCTACATAAATGACATTTAGACTTCTCTTTATCTCTTTACTAAGTATATGATAACATGAGCATAAAGATTTATTTTACTGAACATGTTTATGTATTGTGTTGTATTGCAGTTAAGGTCACATAGGGGGTATTGGGATGGGGGGTCATGGGTCTTTCGACAATGTGTTGCGACATAAGTATAATGCGTAACGCACAAATCTTGGTACCGTAAAGTGCGAAAAGTCTTAGACTTGCGTAAAATTGAAAAAAAAAGTTTATTCGACAAAAACAACCCAAGTCCTTAATTAAAGTCTCAATATACCATGCGCTTTGAAAATACGTCACTAATGTTACCAGGGTTAACATAGGGGTTACATTAAATTGTGTGTTTCTGAATTTGAATAGTGTTAATGTTGTTAATTTCTATTTCAATGTATAGAGGAGGCCATTCTGCAGTGAAAAAGTTCAATTAGTTGGATTCGAAACTGTACGCTATGAAATCAGGGTTAGCTCTGTGTCAAATGGGGAATTCCCTTTTAAGCCTATAATGATGAGTTGAAAGTAGCATGCTGTCCATGTGTGGTGATTTTTCTAGAAAATGAATCTAGGGACCTGTTGCAAATGAGACCTTTTTGAAAAGTGTAAGATTTTGTCTCAAAGATGAAACTTGTCTTTTTGCTGGAAGAATTCATATAACGAAATCTGATGTAGCTGAAAATTGGTAGGTTTTCATCATTTTTGGTGATTTTTCATGGGTAGATCGGCACTTGTTATATACAATCCCAACACTACAGGAAGCATGAAGCTGATATGTTAATGTATATTTAAATACTGTTACATACTAACTTTCAATTAAATCAAAAATTATTTGTGACAATTGGTTGCCATGGCAACAGAATTTAAAAATTCAAAATCTGCCTCTCACAGATGAGTTTTCATCTATTTGTTGGTATATTGAGACCTTAAGCATACATTGCTACTCCAGTCTCAAATTTCATGAATGGTTACCATTGTAACACTATATGTATTTTAAAGGTCATGACCTTGCTGTATCTTAATATACCAATATTTATGAAATTCTTTCAAAATTGAAAAAAATTTGATTGTCATGAAAATTGATGCTGCTCCTGTATTGTAATGACTTTTTGAGAAAAGACAGTACATTTTCTGCCATCATGGTATGTTTAGAACACCACTGCTACAGAACTATAGGGTATACAGTATAGTGATAGGTATCAATATATTCAGCAAATATCATTGCATGTATATGATGGAATATATGAGAAATTATGGTTACCATAGCAACCATATTGAAATGATGGGAAATTTAATGCGAAAAGTCTTTTCGACATTTGTCGGTACATAGCGGAATGGTTAATCGGTCTCCGATACCACAAAGTATTGTCGTTGTCATGGCAACCGCCCTACATAAATGACATTTAGACTTCTCTTTATCTCTTTACTAAGTATATGATAACATGAGCATAAAGATTTATTTATACTGAACATGTTTATGTATTGTGTTGTATTGCAGTTAAGGTCACATAGGGGGTATTGGGATGGGGGGTCATGGGTCCTTCGACAATGTGTTGCGACATAAGTATAATGCGTAACGCACAAATCTTGGTACCGTAAAGTGCGAAAAGTCTTAGACTTGCGTAAAATTGAAAAAAAGTTTATTCGACAAAAACAACCCAAGTCCTTAATTAAAGTCTCAATATACCATGTGCTTTGAAAATACGTCACTAATGTTACCAGGGTTAACATAGGGGTTACATTAAATTGTGTGTTTCTGAATTTGAATAGTGTTAATGTTGTTAATTTCTATTTCAATGTATAGAGGAGGCCATTCTGCAGTGAAAAAGTTCAATTAGTTGGATTCGAAACTGTACGCTATGAAATCAGGGTTAGCTCTGTGTCAAATGGGGAATTCCCTTTTAAGCCTATAATGATGAGTTGAAAGTAGCATGCTGTCCATGTGTAGTGATTTTTCTAGAAAATGAATCTAGGGACCTGTTGCAAATGAGACCTTTTTGAAAAGTGTAAGATTTTGTCTCAAAGATGAAACTTGTCTTTTTGCTGGAAGAATTCATATAACGAAATCTGATGTAGCTGAAAATTGGTAGGTTTTCATCATTTTTGGTGATTTTTCATGGGTAGATCGGCACTTGTTATGTACAATCCCAACACTACAGGAAGCATGAAGCTGATATGTTAATGTATATTTAAATACTGTTACATACTAACTTTCAATTAAATCAAAAATTATTTGTGACAATTGGTTGCCATGGCAACAGAATTTAAAAATTCAAAATCTGCCTCTCACAGATGAGTTTTCATCTATTTGTTGGTATATTGAGACCTTACCTGTTTGGGGTCATGGGTCCTTCGACAATGTGTTGCGACATAAGTATAATGCGTAACGCACAAATCTTGGTACCGTAAAGTGCGAAAAGTCTTAGACTTGCGTAAAATTGAAAAAAAGTTTATTCGACAAAAACAACCCAAGTCCTTAATTAAAGTCTCAATATACCATGCGCTTTGAAAATACGTCACTAATGTTACCAGGGTTAACATAGGGGTTACATTAAATTGTGTGTTTCTGAATTTGAATAGTGTTAATGTTGTTAATTTCTATTTCAATGTATAGAGGAGGCCATTCTGCAGTGAAAAAGTTCAATTAGTTGGATTCGAAACTGTACGCTATGAAATCAGGGTTAGCTCTGTGTCAAATGGGGAATTCCCTTTCAAGCCTATAATAATGAGTTGAAAGTAGCATGCTGTCCATGTGTGGTGATTTTTCTAGAAAATGAATCTAGGGACCTGTTGCAAATGAGACCTTTTTGAAAAGTGTAAGATTTTGTCTCAAAGATGAAACTTGTCTTTTTGCTGGAAGAATTCATATAACGAAATCTGATGTAGCTGAAAATTGGTAGGTTTTCATCATTTTTGGTGATTTTTCATGGGTAGATCGGCACTTGTTATATACAATCCCAACACTACAGGAAGCATGAAGCTGATATGTTAATGTATATTTAAATACTGTTACATACTAACTTTCAATTAAATCAAAAATTATTTGTGACAATTGGTTGCCATGGCAACAGAATTTAAAAATTCAAAATCTGCCTCTCACAGATGAGTTTTCATCTATTTGTTGGTATATTGAGACCTTAAGCATACATTGCTACTCCAGTCTCAAATTTCATGAATGGTTACCATTGTAACACTATATGTATTTTAAAGGTCATGACCTTGCTGTATCTTAATATACCAATATTTATGAAATTCTTTCAAAATTGAAAAAAATTTGATTGTCATGAAAATTGATGCTGCTCCTGTATTGTAATGACTTTTTGAGAAAAGACAGTACATTTTCTGCCATCATGGTATGTTTAGAACACCACTGCTACAGAACTATAGGGTATACAGTATAGTGATAGGTATCAATATATTCAGCAAATATCATTGCATGTATATGATGGAATATATGAGAAATTATGGTTACCATAGCAACCATATTGAAATGATGGGGAATTTAATGCGAAAAGTCTTTTCGACATTTGTCGGTACATAGCGGAATGGTTAATCGGTCTCCGATACCACAAAGTATTGTCGTTGTCATGGCAACCGCCCTACATAAATGACATTTAGACTTCTCTTTATCTCTTTACTAAGTATATGATAACATGAGCATAAAGATTTATTTATACTGAACATGTTTATGTATTGTGTTGTATTGCAGTTAAGGTCACATAGGGGGTATTGGGATGGGGGGTCATGGGTCCTTCGACAATGTGTTGCGACATAAGTATAATGCGTAACGCACAAATCTTGGTACCGTAAAGTGCGAAAAGTCTTAGACTTGCGTAAAATTGAAAAAAAGTTTATTCGACAAAAACAACCCAAGTCCTTAATTAAAGTCTCAATATACCATGTGCTTTGAAAATACGTCACTAATGTTACCAGGGTTAACATAGGGGTTACATTAAATTGTGTGTTTCTGAATTTGAATAGTGTTAATGTTGTTAATTTCTATTTCAATGTATAGAGGAGGCCATTCTGCAGTGAAAAAGTTCAATTAGTTGGATTCGAAACTGTACGCTATGAAATCAGGGTTAGCTCTGTGTCAAATGGGGAATTCCCTTTTAAGCCTATAATGATGAGTTGAAAGTAGCATGCTGTCCATGTGTAGTGATTTTTCTAGAAAATGAATCTAGGGACCTGTTGCAAATGAGACCTTTTTGAAAAGTGTAAGATTTTGTCTCAAAGATGAAACTTGTCTTTTTGCTGGAAGAATTCATATAACGAAATCTGATGTAGCTGAAAATTGGTAGGTTTTCATCATTTTTGGTGATTTTTCATGGGTAGATCGGCACTTGTTATGTACAATCCCAACACTACAGGAAGCATGAAGCTGATATGTTAATGTATATTTAAATACTGTTACATACTAACTTTCAATTAAATCAAAAATTATTTGTGACAATTGGTTGCCATGGCAACAGAATTTAAAAATTCAAAATCTGCCTCTCACAGATGAGTTTTCATCTATTTGTTGGTATATTGAGACCTTACCTGTTTGTGATTATGAGTCAGTTTGCCAACCAAGATGGACGAACTAGATATTGTTTTGTCATTCTTTCACTGCATTCGTTTCAGGCTATCAATATCACATCAATCACAGGCAGTGAGGTGAGCTATACTGGCCCATTTTTGCCTTTTGTTTTATACGTGAATTGGTTGTTAAGAATGGTAAGGACATCATGGGTTTAAAAGAATAATACCCTACTTTGACTTTACGTTGCATAACGAATATGATTATTTATAAAAATTATAATACACTCTGCCTGTCGCATAAATCATAAGAAGAAAATTGAAAGGGAAATCCTGTCTAAAATGTGTCATAGTCCATCGTTAGAACTTGATTACACAAACATATGTAATCACAGATTACGAAGCTCACCTCGTGACAGCAAAATTCAATTCAAACATATTTCTTAGTACATGTATATTGGCTTTTAAAGGCAAAACCACTCAAGCAGAAAAAGTAGGTCAAGGTCATTTTATGAAAGTTTGATCAAAGATACATCCAAAATGCAAGTTTGGTACATGTAGCAGTTATACTTTGCTCAATATTGGCTTTATAGAGCAAAGTCACTCAAGCGGAAAAAGTAGGTCATGGTCATTTTATGAAAGATTGATCAAAGATACATCCAATTTGCAAGTTTGGTACACGTATCACTTATACTTTGCTCAATATTGGCTTTTAAAGGCAAAATCACTCAAGCGGAAAAAGTAGGTCGAGGTCATTTTATGAAAGTTTGATCAAAGATACATCCAATATGCAAGTTTGGAACATCTAGCACTTATACTTTGCTCAATATTGGCTTTATAGGGCAAAATCACTCAAGCGGAAAAAGTAGGTCAAGGTCATTTTATGAAAGATTGATCAAAGATACATCCAATATGCAAGTTTGGTACATGTATCACTTATGCTTTGCTCAATAATGGCTTTTAAAGGCAAAATCACTCAAGCGGAAAAAGTAGGTCGAGGTCATTTTATGAAAGTTTGATCAAAGATACATCTAATATGCAAGTTTGGAACATCTAGCACTTAAACTTTGCTCAATATTGGCTTTTACAGGCAAAATCACTCAAGCGGAAAAAGTAGGTCGAGGTCATTTTATGAAAGTTTGATCAAAGATACATCCAATAAGCAAGTTTGGTACATGTAGCACTTATACTTTGCTCAATATTGGCTTTTAAAAGCAAAATCACTCAAGTGGAAAAAGTAGGTCAGATGCTGCATCCGATGCATGGGTCCATCTCGGCATCCAAAGATGAATCACTTGTGCAAGTTTGGTTACTGTAGCATTAGAACTTTGTCAGATACTGAGCTACCCCAAACTTCTTATCCAAATCACTCAGGCAGAAAATGTAGGTCAGATGCTGCATCCGATGCATGGGTTCACCTCAGCATCCAAAGATGAATCACTTGTGCAAGTTTGGTTACTGTAGCATCAGTACTTTGTCAGATATTAAGCTACCCCAAACTTCTTAACCAAGTCACTCAAGCGGAAAATGTAGGTCAGATGCTGCATACGATGCATGGGTTCACCTCAGCATCCAAAGATGAATCACTTGTGCAAGTTTGGTTACTGTAGCATCAGTACTTTGTCAGATACTGAGCTACCCCAAACTTCTTAACCAAGTCACTCAAGCGGAAAATGTAGGTCAGATGCTGCATACGATGCATGGGTTCACCTCAGCATCCAAAGATGAATCACTTGTGCCAGTTTGGTTACTGTAGCATTAGTACTTTGTCAGATACTGAGCTACCCCAAACTTCTTAACCAAGTCACTCAAGCGGAAAATGTAGGTCAGATGCTGCATACGATGCATGGGTTCACCTCAGCATCCAAAGATGAATCACTTGTGCCAGTTTGGTTACTGTAGCATTAGTACTTTGTCAGATACTGAGCTACCCCAAACTTCTTAACCAAGTCACTCAAGCGGAAAATGTAGGTCAGATGCTGCATCCGATGCATGGGTTCACCTCAGCATCCAAAGATGAATCACTTTTGCCAGTTTGGTTACTGTAGCATTAGTACTTTGTCAGATACTGAGCTACCCCAAACTTCTTAACCGGACGCGGACGCGGACACGGACACTGACGCGGACACTGACGCGGACGCGGACGCGGACGCGGACGCGGACGCGGACGCGTGGGGTTATAGCATAAGCTCACTCAACTTCGTCGAGGTGAGCTAAAAATCACCTCTCTTCCAAAGTCTCATAAAACAGTAATATTCGGCTCTTTCTTCGCCACTTTGATGTAAGACTGCTTCGATCGCACGTCGCCCCGCATGTACTTATAGAAGATTGGAAATTATACATTCAGATAGAATTTGCTTCATTTTCTCTCCTCGTTCCTTTTCGCTGAACACTTTGTAACTGTCACTATGAAAATTAATCTTCGAAACTGAAGGAAATATACGAACAAAAAATCCATATTGTGAACTGGGAAACCCGGATGGAGCCAACAATGTTTTCCAGAGGACAAACCTCTTCCGTTGATGAAGCTGTGACAAAACTATTTATAGACAAAGTCGCGAATCTTTTCCTTTGTACCCAAAGTAAAGAAACTAGGACGAGTATTCTATTGATGATGGAACACGATAGGAACTCGCAGTTTTACTTCATCCGGGCTCTGGAATGCCAATTGAAGTCCTTGAGGGAAAAAGACAAATCTTCCAATGATGATGTACGCACTGATTCCGAAACATGCGCAGATTCGTCAAGGCCGATGCACGAGAAATTTGGCGGGAATTCCCCGTCCAAAGATGGCAAGTGTCGTTCTGAATGGAATGTGACCTCAATCGAAGAGGTTAAGTTAAGATTTCCGGAATTCGATTTCAGTCTTCTCGGCATAGGTTCTCTGCTATATGATTCACAGGAAGCTGACGAAAATCTTTTACGTCTGCGATTTTCTTGTGACAGATCAAGCGGCACGTCAAATTCCGACTCGGATCGTGCGACGAACATCAAAGCCACTCCGGAAATGCACGGTACGTCTGCTACGGGATATTGTACCCGTTTGTCGGAAGATACAGGCGTGAATTCGACGACGCCGGATTTCCGGTATTTGAACTTGTTTTCGATGGAAGGGTGTGCTAATAACTTTATGTAGAAACTTCACAATAGAAGTGAAACAAAAATACATGTTCTATCTGTTATTTCGAGGGTTTGAAAATCATCCAAATATATGCAAAATGAAAATTTTAAAATGAGTTTCTCAACAACTAGAAAAAACGTACACCTGATCAACAGTGTATGTCAATAAAGGAAGCCATTAGAATGCTGAAGAATTGTGTTTTCATTTAGAATCGCAATCACCATTGCTTGCAAATTTAAATCTAACAAAATTTCCATAATGATTGTATTGAAATTCAAGTTTACAAATATAGAAAGGAGGTTTCCAACTTTGTGATATTGAAGTGATCTCAGCGGAGCACACACATACATTGATCTAAGCATACATTTAGATTTTCCGTCTATTTTTTTTTTTTTTTTTTTATTTCATGATGTTTTCCTATTTTTAAACATTAAAAAGAGTGTTTAACTTGCACTCTATCCTTTTAAGTTGACAGGTTTGCACAAACCTCGTAGAGATCGAAGAACTTGATTCCTAGCTCGTGTTTGTGTGTTTCATATTTTTCTAGGATTTTGCGCCGTATACTGTTCCATATATATTTTTGTGCTTTGGTGACAGGAATGAAGTAATACAAAGACCGATCACAATGTGATTCTCACCCCACGACTTGTACTGATCTTATAGAACTTTGTAAAACGGATAAGACATCACAGGGTAATAACATATAGCTGCTTGTATTTGGTTCTCATCTTTAAGTCCCTTTAATGCAAAATTTACCGTTAGAATGCGGGTACTTTTAAGGAAAACTGAGCAAAAAGGTAAAGTATTAGGATAAACATCATAGAAGTACCAAATCGTTATTCAGTCTCAGAATCGAGAATTCAAGGCAAAATCGTGAAAAGGGGTAGGGTCACGAAGCCCCTAAATCGGCCCGGTTTCTTAACATTTGGATAGATTAAATATTTTTTTTTTGTGATTTGATACTTTGTCAAGTCCTTCACTAAATTATGTGTTGATATTTTGTAAAAAAAAACTATTTACCAGTATCTTTAAGCCCTATAAAAACCCCGAAATCGGCAATTTTCCGTGAAATTGCTGCAAAACCTACATGTTTCTTTAAAATTAGCATTGGCCACATGTAGATCTATCGAGAAACATGAAAAATTTACAAATGAAAGATCATCATCATATCTTCTTGTCATAAAAGTTTTATGTTTCTCAACGCATGTGGCCACATCGAAATTCTCAAATAAAGACACATTTTCGAGCATTTTTTTTTACCATGATTTATCAATTATGTCAAAACGACGTCATTTGGTGACGTCACAATACCTCTTACTGTGCTTCAGTAGGTGATCAGCTCTTTCATTAAAAGCGGGAAACATTCATTATATTTTACGTGATATATCAAGTATTTCGCATTAAGTTTAATTCTAAGGAAAATTGCTGGGCCGTTTTCGGGGCTTCGTGGCCCTACCCCTTTCCTTCGAAACGGTTGCGAACCCCGGAATGAACAACATTCCGAAGTGAGACCAGGTGCGCGGGAGAGTCAGTGTATCCTGATTACATGCAACACCCGTCGCAACAGCTCCATGGAAACCTGTAAAACTCGGTGATTACCTCGATGTACATTTTGATGCACATATCAGGTAAGTATGTTTGGTGATGATGACAGCCATTAAATCACAATGTAAAATGTCACTGATAATTCTGGGAAGGGGGATCTCATATGCTTTTATGACATCCCCGTAGCGACCGAAGAACTTCCTCGGTGATGATTTCAGTCGTTGTGCAACATAACCCTGAACAAGTTGCTTACTTGCAAGCCGTCTGGCTCTAATGATGAAATCTTCATATTTGGAACATGCCCTGGTGTATCGTATCAGTTGAGAAACAAAAACACCATCTCTTTTTACCATTTATTGAAAGAAAGGTGTTGTGAATAATATTGGCAAGTCTGTTTTTGAGTTTTTGGTGTTGGATGGTAGTGTTGAGAGTGGAGAAGTCGAAAGACTTTATGCTGGTGGTATGATTGAAATTGGTGGCTTTTAAATTTCCAAAAGTTCCTTAGAATTTTTTAGGATCCACATCTGATTGATTCCATTTCTGGAATAAGTTGTCTCGCAGTATGTTGGAAGACCTTGCTTCATGCGAGTTAATATTTTCGTGAGCAAAATGGAAAGAGGTTTTGTGGAGCACCTGGACGAACCGGCGATGAAGCGGTGCTTTTTTGTGCATTTTGGGAATCCAGTAGATATAAGGTAGTTCAAGATCAGAGTCATCGGTGTGAATACCGAAAGACTCAAGAACAGATTTGTGATTGTCAAGCATTTCGGAGTGAGAGAGTAAGCGTACACTTGTCCCGAGAAGATACGTAAGTCCCCCACCTCATTTCCTCATACTTCATGTATTTTAGAAAGAGGAAATGCGGTTGAATTTACATGTAGACCCATTTTTGACGATCGAGTTTTGTTCCATGAGTTTCCTCTCTGTCAATGCACCAGTCCGTCTGTCTGTCTGTCACACCTTACTTTTCTGGATTTTTTCGCCAATTCTATAGATACTGAGCTGAAATTTGGTATGCGAATACAACTTTTCGTCCCGAGTAAAGAATTCTAGTCTCAATTATGGGACTTTCGTTTGAATTTACGTAATTTAAATTAAAATTCGTATAATATTTTGTCAAAGTATCACGCAGTGACCTTGGATTTTTTGTTGTGGTTTAACGTATGCTCTATATGTGGTTTGTATCCGTGGCATAGTTATTTTTGAAATCGAGAAAATTGCATAAAATTGAAATTCATACTGCGAGTTATGCAAAACTTATGTTTAAATATTAATAGGAGATGGAAGTATTAGATTGAATGTACGTTGAAAAAAAAAACAACATTGTAACAACGATAAGGAATTATATCATTTGCTTAATCAGACTATCATGTCAATATCAATGAGGTCATTTTCAGACGTCCAGGTCAGTTCAAAGGGAAACCTTCATGTGTATTCGGAAAGGGGGAGAGGTATTGAACGATACGGATCTCTTTTTTTACATAATAATAAATCCTTATTTCGATCCTTCACTATGGAAAGATATCTAAGCAAAGTTTCCAATGCTCAATTGGCAGAATTAAAAATGGTCAAATTCGCAAATAAAAAAAGACCTCCAGTTAATATTCTATTCATAGGATGCACAGATGAATTTTATTTAGCATCGAATTTGAATGACTCGTCACTTGATGGAGCTTACTTAATTTTTGCCTTTGAAGATTGAATTATAAAAAAAGAGAAAAGAACTTGTATTTCTTGTTGCAGATTTATTTTTATACACGTATGAAAAAGAACTTATCCAAAATCTTCAAAAACAATGAAAACATGATGATGTGAAATGTTTCATTGGTACTTCTAGGTACCTGGATGATATTCTTACCATCGACAATCCTGTTTTTGAAAAGTATACAAAATTAATGTTATTTATCCACAAGAATTGACTCTAAACAAGGGAAACGTTACAAACACAGAAACACCAATTTTGGACCTAAGTATTAAAATATTCATACAAGTGAGTATGACAAAATGATTTTTGATTCAACAAACAGTAATAAATTTTCCCTGGCTTGACGGTGATGTTCTTAGATTACCGTCATACGGTATCTACATTTCACAGCTCATCCGGTATGCTAGAGCATATACTGATGCTTTGGATTTTCATAGTAGAAATTTAAGAATTACGAGCAAAAGAGTATATTACTTTGGGTATTTCACAACCTGCATTTTATGGTGACATTATTGACAAAATAAGAAGGATCAAAGGTAGACAACATAGCCATCGAAAATGCGTCAGAATCATCTAACGCCTCTACCGTGGATATGATCCTTTTCTCACCAGACGGACACTAGGCTTGGTACTTGACCAATCTACAGTCTTGTATTTTGACTGACTTACTGTGACGACGGGACTCCATGACAGGTTCTGTTCAAAACTCTTTTGAGAAGGTAGTGCCTCGACCACCTGTCCTCTCTGAATGTCAGTCGGACCCCTCAGGTGATATAAATAAACATCAAAGAAGTACCTAACAGTTATTCAGTCTCAAAGTCGAGAAGCAAGGCAAAATCGTGAGAATTCCCATCGAAACGGTTGCGAACCCCGGAATGAACAAAATTCCAAAGTGATAACATACAAAGCACGGACTGTGTTACGTAAGCCCTCTTTTTATATCCATTAACATATTCAACTGTGTTGCTTGGGATCCTACGTTTTGCGGTCTTGTTTGTGTGTGGTCATCTAACAGTGAGGAGGTTGTTTTACACCAAAATTGTACGTTTCTCGAGACCTCTGGGTAATCTGAAAAGTGGGAGGGTTGTGCGTACGAAATCCAGGATAACAACTTCGTCTGCTATTTTCATGGCCGATGGACGTCCTAAGTCGGCACCTATTGCCCATTGGTCTCGTTGGTTTATGTGTAGTCATTTATGTTTGTGTAATTTGGCGTTCATTGTACCATTTCCGTCTCATTCTGTGCGTGTCTGCTTTTTTTCAGTGGGTGTTTTGCTGTTTTGCTGTTGGTGCTGCAACCGAGTGTTGTTGGAGATCCCCTTGTTTCTTGTAAATAGACTAATTGTCTAAGTAACAATATAGTTGTGGGTATCACACTTTTGAAACAAAATACTATAATACAGCCAGTCTGTAAACTGTTGACTAAAGCGAGCTCATTTCACTTCGTTCAAGGAGCTCTTTCAACTGTATAGTACAGCAAGCAGGTGATGCTGACTCTTCCTCGGCACCTGGTCTCGCTCCTATTTGGGGGTTCGCTTCTTTTCATGTGGTGGAGGTTTTTGTTTGTTTGGTTTGGTTCCTGTTTTATCCTGATTTCGTATGCCTTTGGTTTGTGATTTCCTGAATTATCGATTTTGTTCTGTGCATTGGGATATGGTTATTGTCAATATTTGTCATTACAACTTGAAGATTGTGTAAGAATTTGTCCATATGGATTTATTGAGAAATGATTAAATATATGTATGAGGATCTGAAACATTCGATTTCCGTTTTCTCTTCCACTATGATAAAAAATATCAAGTTGATTTGTTTAAGGACAAATGGAATCTTCAAAAAGAGGGTTTGAAATAAAAAAGAAATTAAAATGTAGAATTATCTTATTGCCTCATTCATTCAGAAGACCAAACGTATGAAAAATGATTATCTTTAAAATGTTAAGTGAAAGTACAGGTCTCCAAAACATGTACGACTCATTGAAATATCACGTTGAAAACTTTCATAACCAGTAAAAGGAGATAAGACTGTCAAGACATTACGACCGAGGTTGTCGGACATGTCCAGGAGTTAATTCCATTGTGCCGTGATTTCAATACTCTCACATGTTGTAACGTATGTCTGTACATCTGGATTCCGATTTATATAACGAGATTTTTACTATAAAATGAACTGAAATTTCAATTGAGAAATACAATTTTGAGGCACAACAACTCCTTCGAGAAACCTCTAGACTATACCAAAGATGTTGTCATTTATCATCAGTCTTGCGTTGATGCGGTGCTCCTCGGCTTTTATCGCCGACACTCTGTTCGGGAAAGGTCCGGTTACAGTGGTGGATTCCGTTGATACAGAGAAGTATCTGGGACACTGGTTTCAGGTATCAGTGCAATTATTTCTTTCAAAAATTGAGCATAAAGGTTTATTTTGATTCAGATAACGTAATTCACAGTAAACTTGGGGGTTATGCACACTCACTCCGGATATCTGCATACTTTCTATCTGTGCAGTGAAGGCTCCGATTCAATTTCACTAGACTCCGTCGGTGTATTTATGGGGTTTCAGTTTCTCATCTAAGTCCTTACCAGAACACATTTGTATAATTATTCATTTTTCATTTCTCTGTACGTTTTATCATGAAAACCATTTCTCTGAACGTCTTTTCATTTTTAATATAATGTTATTAAGTTATTCCTATCTTATGTTCAGATAAAAGTTTCAATATCGAAGTCCCTATCTCGAATCTATATACTTACCTGAATAGACTTCAGTTTGTTCAGAAGCTTGAATGTCTCCTTTTTTTTCTTTAAGATGTATGGTAGTAATTCTATTTACCTGACGTTTGAAAGGAATGCTTACTGTGTAACGGCTGACTGTAAGTTCTGAATAATATTTTTTCATCGATTTCATATTTACAAAAAAAGAAGATTTTTTAGAGTCGGAAATTAACGCTAGTATTGTTTTATAATCCTCGCCAATAAACAGATTCAATAAATAAATGATTAAATTTATTTAGTAATTAAGTAGATAAATCAATATATCAAATTCATTGGGATGAATGAAAGAATGAATCAACAGAAATCTTTATACTTTTTGGCATGACTGCGAAGCAAAATCCGACTTGTGAAATGGCGCCTTCCGTCTGCGTTAACAATATGGCTTAGCTGTTGCGTTTAGGTTAGTTGTGAAAGAGTTATAAGGAATATGTGTACTACAATCTTCAAACATTGTGAGAGAATCTGAACGTACATGTAGGTATTGTTTTTTATCTTGACCTTGAGGTTTGACATTCACTTTGAAAAAGTGATTTTGTGTTTAGGTTAGTTTTGAAAGAACTATATATGTGTTACAATCTTCAAACTAGGTACCAAGATAAAGCATGAAGAGATAATATGAACGCATGATAACTGAACTTGATTTCATGCAATGTCCTTGCCTTTGTCAGTTTTATTATGAGCTGGACAGTGGACAAACGCCATTATATTACTCAATGAAGTATTAATTTAAACCTTGCCATAGAGGGTTTATTATAGAACATGATTAGTGGAACTGGTTTCTTGTACTGATGTTAACATTGAGGATTGACTTTTGACTTTGAAGATATGATTTTGAATTGGACTAAAGTGTGTCAAAACATTATAGAATCTCTTATTGAAACTTTGAATGGAGATATTAATATTGCACGCTGTTGATGTTCCAAAACATACAATCTGCTGCCAGCAAGCCTGCAGCGGTGGTGACTTGTTTTACTTTGAATAAATATATAATTCATCAAAAATTAAGTTTCATCATATTCAGAAATAATTCGTCTATGTCTATTTAAAAATCATTTTCATCTTAGATTGCACATCTTTTCTGTAAAATATTATCTTCCTTTGAAAATAGACTGAGCTCTCTCAGAAATCCAACAATGTGCATCTATAAATTAAATACATGTATATATATTTTTTTAAAAACTTTGAACTATATCTTTATTTTCTAGATTCCCTGGCAAACGACGGTTCAGGGAGGATAGCAGTTCTAAACTCGGAAACTCTCGGTTCTGGTAACGGCACCAAAAAGGTGATTCACGGATATGCCACGCCCAGCTCTACCCCGGGAAAACTCACCGTAGATCTGGAGGGAGTCTTATTTTCAGCACCATGTATGTATATCCTTTATATAAAGAATTACACCCCAACCAGCCCCCCCCCCCCTTCCCCCCCCCCCCCCCCACAAAAAAAAAAAAAAAAAAAAAAGAAATGAAATGAGTAGTTTCAAGGGAAAACAAAACTTTCATTTTTGTATTGAAGGTGAAATGATTCTATGAAGGCGAGTCTAGAGTGCGCTCTCTAAGTCCACACATCAAATATCTGCTTATTTCCATGAAGATTTGGCCTGTTCATATACTACCATGAAGGACTGGTGAATTGATCATCATCTATGCGCGAAAATACAAGTATGACCAACCAACTCTGTGTACTTACTTACTTAGCATATGCGTTATGATTTCACATTTACTTTCTACATTTGTTTTCAGACTGGGTAACGAAGCTCGGACCCGCCAACTACGGTCCGGACAATCTGTACCAGTATGCCGTGGTGACGGACAATCTGAGGGCCACACTGTTTGTATTGGCTAGGGATGTCCAGGTGTTCCGTCAGACCTACGAGGAGGAAGTGTTACAGTACCTTAAACAAAACGGATTTACCACCGTGGTGAACAGACCGGTAAAAACTTACCACGAACAAGACTGTCAGTACAACACGCATGCGTGAAGCTACCGAGCCGAGGAACAAATTTTTGTATTTTAACTATTATCGCTTTGAATGTCATTTGTTTGATTTAATAAAGATTTAGATAAAAAATTATTTTCTATTTGAATTTGAGCTAGTTGCAGCAAAATCAAAACCGCAAATAACCCAAAACAAACAAACAAAAACAAACATGACCACACAAAACCCATTGCGCATGTATTTTTAATTTCTTGAGCGGGAAGGATGTCAACTCTCCTGCTTGCATACATAAACAAGCCGTTAAACAAATTTTCAAAGATATTTACGATCTGTACAAAGTCTCATTCTATGTTTAAATTCAATTATATCCTTTACAGGTAAATGAAGAAGGGAGGAGATCTCCAACAAGACCCCGTTGCAGCATCAACAGTAAAACACCAAAACACCCGATGCAAAAACACAAAAGACAAGTACAGCACGAGACGGAAAAGAGACACACGACATTTAAACATCAAACACAAAAGACTACACATAAACCGACGAGACCAATGGGTAACCGGTGCCGACTTTGGACGGCCATCTGTCACGCAAGTAGCAAATGGTGTGGTTATCCTGGATTACGTGCGCACAACCCTCCCACTATTCCGATTTCCCAGAGGTCTCGAAGAACGCACAATTATGGTGTAAAACAACCTCCTCACTGTTAGATGACCACACACAAACAAGACCGTAAAACACAGGGGTCCAAGCAACACAGATGAATATGTAAATGGATATAAAAAGAGGACGTGCGTAATATAGTCCGTGCTCTGCCGGCTGAAGCGAGCTCATATATGTTATCACCCGAGGAGTCCGACTGACATTCAGAGAGGACAGGTGGTCGGGGCCCTGTCTTCTCTAAGGAGGTTTGGACAGGGCCCGTCATGGAGTCCCGTCGTCACAGTCAGTCAGAGTGTAAGTCTTAAGAATGCGCCCGTACAAGACTGTATATTGGTCAAGTACCAAGCTTGGTGTCCGTCTGGTGACATTAGGGTCATATCCACGGTATAAAAGGCGTTTGATGACTCTGACGCATTTTCGATACATATGCTGTCTACCTTTGATCCTTCTTATTTTGTTAATTATGTCACCATAAAATGCAGGTTGTGAAATACCTAAAGTAATATACTCCGTTGCTTGTATGGGTCCGAATTTCAAAAGAAGTTGATCATAATTTTTGTAAAATTTCCAGAAAGTCATATACACTTGTATGAATTTGTCCATTGACAATTTTGATATTTAGGTCCAAAAATGGTGTTTCAGTGTCTGTAAAGTTTGCCTTGTTTAGAGTCAAGGTAACATTCAAATTTCGGTCCGTGGTCTTTATCAAGTGAAATCAACAACTTTTCATAATGTCTATTGCTTTTGACAATGCCAGCTAGGGAGCGGAAAATTTGTATGGCTACATGTAGATTTTTGCGTCTTTTGGTCTTTACTATAAGTATGTCCTACTAGTACACATATTAATATGCATGGCTGTGTAGATTCTTGTACTGCAAAAATCAGTTCTAAGATTTTAGTCATATATGGTACACAGTCTGGTAACAATTGGTACTCCTGCATTAATAATAAATCAGTATGACATACAATGTTCAATGTAGTCTTCACCTGACTTGAGGTGCATTATTTAAGACAATTACTCTCTATTTTAAATATTTCCACCACTGTGACTTTGTTGCAATCAACGAGTAACGTTGAGAACCGAAGTGGGACGAATCGATTTCATGCGAAAAGACTCGAACAACGAACATTACATGTACGATAAACGCACTTGCTGTGTTGTATACCACCCGTAACAAAACACAATTTAAGACACTTATTCTCTCTCTCTCTCTCTCTCTCTCTCTCTCTCTCTCTCTCTCTCTCTCTCTCTCTCTCTCTCTCTCTCTCTCTATATATATATATATATATATAAATACTCACAAAGATGACGTCGTTCGGTGTTTCACATACGAATTCCCTAGTGGACCTTCAGTTCTTTAATTGTTATGAAGCAGTGCCCAGTTTCAAACAAATTCCTCCGAAAAGTTTAGCAATTTTCGAAACTTTCATCATCAAATAAAAGCTTGTAATTTTTTTTTTCAATTTAGGTCATTTCTACATGTACATACTAAATACTAGTATACATTCAGAAACAAAACTTCACGCTAACGCAAAAACTATACAAACTTGACCATACGTTTTTCAAAACAATAATTTTATTGATTAAACTGCTAATCACCTAGCTTAGTTTTCAACACACTCTATTAATGCACAGGTAAATAGAGGCCAAGATCCCATTTTTCAATATGATGCAATAAGAATCCTGGGTTCCCCCTCTTCCGAGTCGTTGTGGAAAAGAAGCTGAAATGTATTAACCCCATCCCATCCCCCACCCCACCCCCTATTTTTACATAAGAAAATAATTCATTAAGATTCCAAATGAATACAATTCTAGCATAAAATATATATTATATATTAAGCATTAAGTTACTTAAAAATGATAAATATATATAGTAAATCAGTTCATGAAATATATATTTATTGAGTTATTGACAGATATAAAGCATAAGTGATTGAGTAATTCTGACAAAGTCAGAACGAAGACGAAGAATTGGAGTAATGATGCGAAGAATTGCAGAATTGAAGTAATGATGCGAGTAATTGCAGAATTGAAGTAATGATGCGAAGAATTGAAGTAATGATGCGAAGAATTGCAGAATTGAAGTAATGATGCGAAGAATTGAAGAAATGAAGTAATGATGCGAAGAATTGAAGTAATGATGCAAAGAATTGCAGAATTGAAGTAATGATGCGAAGAATTGCAGGATTGAAGTAATGATGAGAAGAATTGCAGAACTGAAGTAATGATGCGAAGAATTGAAGAATTGAAGTAATGATGCGAAGAATTGAAGTAATGATGCGAAGAATTGCAGAATTGAAGTAATGATGCGAAGAATTGAAGAATTGAAGTAATGATGCAAAGATTTTAAGATTTGAAGTAATGATGCGAAGAATTGAAGTAATGATGCGAAGAAGCGAAGAAATAATCGTTTCTTCGTATCATTACTTCAATTTTTCGCATCATTACTTCAATTCTTCGATTCTTGGCCTATTGATATATATAAGGGCGAAGAAGTGAAGAAGCGATATTCCCTAACGAACACCGTAAATTTTTGCATCTTTAAAAATCCGTACGCTCTATATTGTAACGTACATCGTATCGTAAGTTCTGTATGGTATATGTATCGTATCGTTGCTCTGTATTACAATACGTATCGTATCGTACATGTAAGCCCTTACAATGTAACTGTACTAGCGTATATATAGTAAACGCTGTATCATGATATGTTTCACCACTACTACATGTGGCATGAGATTAAATAGAAACGGATTTAAGTAAATGAATAAAAAAAAATACCCCTTCCTTTCTAAAACAAAAAAAGTGGGTTACCAGAACTGAATTTGTATGATGCTGACGCCACCAGGCGTCGCTGTGTATTATGACGTCACAGTAACGTTGTCTCTAACGTGACTTTATACGCTGAAAACGACGAACGCTCGAAAATCACGCTAAGAAAAATCAACGACGATGAGATCCTTAGAGAAAGTTCTACGACAAAACTGGGAGACGGAATTTTACTGTGAACCTTGGATGGAATGGTACGAGGCAGAGTACTACTTGAAGCAAACGTTGTCCGATACAAGGGAATTCCTACAGGACAGTAGAGTTAGATTTGACGACACGCTATTAGAAATGTCCGACGACAGTCTCCGATCAAAGGTGAGTTGTTTTCAAATATTATTTTCAATTTCATTGTTTCATAATCATCGATCATTGCATATGTGCATCAGAAATTGATAAAGATTTTGTGTATAAGAAGGAGTAGTGAGAGGGGGGGGGTATTCATGGTAGAATTGGAAATACGAGTTCGTGTGAAAAGGAGGTAGGGGTTTCCGAAATAAATCGGGGAGGAAATATTCCGAAGTTAAAGTTAGTTTCAAAGTTAATTGAAGTGGATGTTTTTCGAAGTTTTTTTAATGGGGGGTGGGGTGAAGTAGGAGTTTGGGTGATTCCGAGTATAATATGGGGAGGGTGGTTCGGAACAGTCGGTGAAGGAATATTGTGGTTGGTAACGGGGGGGGGGGGGGGGGGGGGGGTCCAAGCCATCTCCAGTATCAGCACAAAAATTCGCACCTGTCCTTTTGCAAAATGAAAGGTTCACATTCAGTACTGTTTCTACAGGCCGCCTGTATTGTGAGAGCAGACAGATTGCAATCTTTACTTACAACTTGGGCACACAGAATTCAGGATGGCGCCTACCTTCAATTTAGACCTATCGAAGACAGAAGAATTGCAGCGAAAACTTCTCTAGGTAACTTTACAATGAAATCTTACAAATTAAATCAAATAACAGAGCACTCTCACTGACGATCAAACGTCAAACAAATCCAAAATACAAAACAAAAAAACAAAAACAAAAAAATTAAAAAGAACGGAAAAATTAAGCACCCCTCCCCCCCCCCCCCCGAAAATCTTTATCGCTTAAGATTCAAGACACGATTCCCGCACATTCATTATACAAATGTATATGGAGTTATACATTTCCGTTATTGTAATGTCTCCTCTTTGTTCTTAATCTTTTTGATATTGAGAAGTTACCATATGTTCCTCTGATTTCATCATGATATTTTGTTAATTACAAAAATGTCTTTGAATTATGTATTGTTTATAGAAATATATGTTAAATATGTTCTAATCCGAGAATTTTACCAAATAAATTGCTACAGGGTATTTCCCCAGATTATCAGAAAATTAAAATGTCTATCAATATTATTTTTATCAACAGATAAAATAACCAGACATGCCACGGTGCTCCATTTTCTTCTTCTTCAAATGGAGGAGAAAAACGGATTGAAACATCGAAAGTTGCTTGGTCGTCTGATTGCTAAGGGAGACATCAACTTGAAAGACATCGGTAAGATGAAATTTTCAAGTAATATGACTTTCGGCAGTGTAGTCAGCAACTGAAATATTTCTTATAATGGCTGCCAGGGCAAAGAGAATATAGTAACCTCAAATTAGAAGGGATGAGGTGGATGACGAGAGGCTTCCATTTCGGCCTCAGAAAAGGGGGAGGGGCAGCCTACAATGTATGTCTATGAGAATAAAACATAAATGTAGATCTGTGTATGGGAGTGTTGATACTTCGTACATGTCTCAATACATGTATATTGAGTGATTGATTCTTATCTTACTCTTATTTTTGTAGATTTATCTTCGATATTAAATGACGACGAAGATAAAGACCTACTTAGTGAGAAATACATATTATGGCAAGCTCAGGTGAGGATTAATTACAAAAGTATTTTGTTATTTTGGACACATAAAAGAATTTTTAAAAGTAGGACGATTTAGGGATTGCGTTCTATCATGTTTTATTTTATTTATTTTTTTTTTTTTTTTTTTTGTTTATTTTGTTTTGTTTTGTTTCTTTGTTTGTTTGTTTGGGTTTTTTTTTTCGTTCAACGTATAGTTTTACTGATGTTTATATTAAATTTTCTATAAATATAGGTTCTGAGACAGGAAGCCTATGACAGAGTCGCCCACAATGACAACTTGATACTTAATGCAGAATCTGAATCTGACAAACGGAAGGAGTCAGCTATCCCAGAATGCCTCAGCTATGAGGAGTCAGCTATCCCAGGATGCTTCAGCTGTTTTAGCACAAAAACCGCGGACTCTATAACTACGACGAAGGATGCTCAGATTTCCTCATTCGATAATGAAACTGTTATTATGGAAACGAAGATCAAAAGTTGTAAAAAGGACAAACAGAAGAAGAAGCCATGGTCATCATTACGTCGCGTTATCTTCTCTATTTTTCGTCTGAAATAGGAATCTCAAAAATTCGCGAACGATGTAATCATGACACTTTTCGTTTTGTTTTTCATTATTTTATATCATTTTGAACTTATAATTTATAGCCTATTAAAATTTTGTATATACATATCTGCGATACCTTGTTTATAGAATATACAATATATTTTTCTCGGAATGGTCCGAGGATGTCACAAGTATCAAAACTGACGCAAATATAAACCTGATTATCAATGAGATAAATTTAAGATCCTGACAATTTCAACAGCACTCACAATAGAGCACCACATTGAGCATCGACGGATCCCTAGCAAGCTAGAGGTGGGACCAGGTGCCCGGGAGGAGTAAGCATCCCCTGTTTGGCTAGCCGCTCCTGCCGTCAGTGTCCATGCATGCACGAAAATGAAAACACTGTACATGATGTACGTATCCCTCTATACTTATTAATAAAAAAAAATCTGTCAAACTGGCCCAATTGAGCTATTACGAGCTTGGTACTTGACCAATCTACAGTCTTGTACCAGCGCATCCTTGAGACTTGCACTCTGACTGACTGTGACGACGGGACTCCATGACGGGCCATGTCCAAACCTCTATAGAGAGGACAGGGCCCCGACCACCTGTCCTCTCTGAATGTCAGTCGGACTCCTTGGGTGATTACATATATGAGCTCGCTACAGCCGGCAGAGCACGGACTGTATTACATTTGTACGCACGCCCTCTTTTTATATCCATTTACATATTCATCTGTGTTGCTGGGGCCTCTACGTTTTGCAGTCTTGTTTGTGTGATGTCATCTTGCAGTGAGGAGGTTGTTTAACACCACAATTGTACGTTCTTCGAGACCTCTGGGTAATTGGAGAAGTGAGAGGGTTGTGCGCATGTAATCCAGGATAACCACACCATTTGCTACTTGCGTGGCAAATGGCCGTCCATAGTCGGCACCGGTTGCCCATTGGTCTCGTCGGTTTATGTGTAGTCTTTTGTGTTTGATGTTTACATATCGTATGCCTCTTTTTCGTCTCATACTATGCTCGTCTTTTGTGTTTTTGCATCGGGTGTTTTGGTGTTTTGCTGTTGGTGCTGCAACAGGGTCTTGTTGGAGATCCCCTCCCTTCTTTGATCTCATTGGCTGACTATTTCACGTCGGAATCGGGTTTTTGTTACTTTTAACTCGGGCACCATGACGTCTTATATGGTCCCGTCGACACAGTGATCAGAATATCATTTAATTTCCATCGTTATTATTAAGAAACGACGATTCTGATTGGCCGAGAAACTTTGTTGATACCTGTATCAACACAAAACGGAAGTACGCGCTTAGCAACTTCATAAGCAACGTCATTGGCAACACGGTTTCAAAGCCGCAAATAAACATTGGAAAGCAACAAAATGAAATGATAAGTAATCAATGTAATATTTTTTTGGTTGATCGAGGCATCCACACCAAAAATTGAGGGAAAACTTGTGCATCTTGCGCTACGCAGATATTTCCAAATATGTTTTACCAGACATACATATATGTTTTGGATAATTTCAAATTACATGTACCATGTATATAATTTTTAATTTTCTCGGAGTTGGTAACGGATCTATATTCTTAAGGTTAAGAATAAAATAAAGATTATGCCCATACAAAGTGAACTGGAGTTTCCCGTATTTCCATAATTATTATGTCTACCAGTTAACTTGGTTTTAATTTTTGAGAGAGCTAGGTCAGGCGTTTCGAGAATAAAATGGTGAGTGTACAAAGAAAACTTATTTAATTTATGAATTGATGCCTTGGCAGTCTGTAGGAAAAACAGTAATCAAAATTAGGCCACAGTCCTCGGAAGCTCTATACAAATACAAATAGCCACTTCCAGGACGTTAGGTATAGTCTGAGTGCAAAATTCTTCTCTAGCATACGAACATATATGGTAGGTCTGCCACTGTCTCTAGAATGAATTCGTCTCTGAGCAGTATTTACGGAGATTTTGACCAATTCCCATGTTGACATTGAACAAATTAATGACTTTGAAGATCTAAAGTCTTTCCTAACATCATTGTCAATAAAATTATCAAAAGTTCCATAGAGTTTACGAGGATTTGTATTTGTTTGACTGACACATTTTCATGTCAGGGGTCCCCGGGAGGCACGGATAGAAAATTCGCTCTAACCACTGCCCAATCAAACCCACCTACTTATTATTTTGTCATTTGCAAGTAGCTTTATGAGCATTGACTATTAAAAGAGAAGTAAACGTTTGTTCTGAATAGAAGCACCTGTCTAACTGATATCGTTATAACAACCATTCAGCAAAGTATGGTTATCATAGTGAACCAACTTTATGGATCCACCATTGACATCTAAACCTGTTTTTATGGATCCGCCCATGACACATAAACAATAAAAAGCATGACTACTCATTATCGACAATAAACAAAAAATAACTACACATGCATTACATGATTTCCTTTCGTATTTTCGGTAAAATGTGACAATTTTCCTTACAACTAAGCTGTGAAATTAATTAAGGTTCACAAAAAATGAGGGATAAAACGCACAAGGTAGGTTACTTTTTCTATTTAAGAAAATTACGAGTAGTGCGCGGAACCAGATTTGGTAATAGGGGAGAGAAAGAACCCCTCCTCTTCAAACTTTTAAATAATACTATTTCTTTTTCTTTTTGTACAGTCTTTGTTAAGTTATATAATTTTTTCATTTGGTCTTATTTTTTTGTTTTATTTTGCTGGCTTTTGTTTGTTTGTAATTTGCTTTTTGTTTGTTTGTTTGTTTTGCCTTTTCTTATATCATGATCTTGCTTTGGTATCATTTTTTTTCAAACAGAGTTATGTTTCTTTGAACATGATTTCAGATTTTCTATTTTCTGCAAAGTTTTCAATACACAAGTTAAAAAAAGTCGGTGAAGTTCAGCGGCCAATTTTACCTTTATATTCAATAATAAGCTGCATTTATGGGTCGTCGTTTGCTTAATGTGTATCCAGCTTTTCATTTTCCTGATTATTTTGATTTATAGTATCCTGTGTGACAAGTCATCCCCCATTATACAGCTTGTAATGGGTGACTAATAGCACATAGAAAGGCTATAACGAAAAAAAAAAAAATCCTGGAAAATCTTGAATGTTCAGAGAAATTTCATTCATTCATCTAGCATGTATGATACAGAATACAATGTACCTGTACATGTAGGTATGGTAATCGTTTATATTGAGATATATGTTTATATAGGAAAATAGTTTTCAATGGAAATGTATGCAAATGAACATTATCTGAGAAAAAAAATTTAGCATTTCATTTTTTTAATCAAGGTTATCATTTTCATTCATTTCTAATGAATCAATTTCATTTCATTCTTTTCAAAATTAATATAACTGTTCAGTATAGATCAGAAATAAAAGAATAAGAACAAAAAACTGAATAAGTACTCAGCCGCAAAAAAAAGTGATGCAAGACTTGTTGGCTCCAGGATACATGTCAACGACGTACCATGTATGCCTTGAAATTTATGCTATAACATCCACCTTTTCTTCTCAAATTTCCAACTTTACACAACAGCGTTTTTTATGAAATTTGACACATTTTGCTCTAGAATGACAGTTAAACTTGAACCTTCCATGGTCAAAACCCTGCATGACCCCTTACTAGTGCATTGACTTGGACCTGCTTCAAGTCTCTAAATGTTCACAGATTCGTTGTAGCATCAATATTTCGCCCGTTTCACACGTTCCTATATTCGGTTATTTTTGTGTGTGATAAAAATAACGGAATAAAAACAACGTCTGAGATGGACAAAATACTGCCAGCATAACCACTGTGGGGTATCACGTGTTACGCAAATGATATGTTCCATGGGAATCCCCTTTGATTAAACCAAGTAAACACTGTCTAAATCTACTTTATATGAATTTATTTTAAGCCTATCATATGGTCATTATTATCAATTATATGATGGTAATCTATTCTACTCAAGAATAGACGTATATTTTGAGAACACTTAAACAGAAAATTGTTGTATTTGTCCGTGCACCATCATATCATAACATGTGGTGAGCATTGAAAAATTGCTGTTTAAGTGTTCTCCGAATACACGTCTATTTTTGACCAGAACAGATTACCATCATATAATTAATGATAATGGCCATATGATAGACCCAAGAAAGTATTTACTTGGTTAAATCAAAGGGAATTCCCGTGGAACATATCATTTGCGTATCACGTGATACCCCACAGTGATAACGAGAAGCTTAATTCACTGTGGCGTATCAGGTGATGCACAAATGATATGTTCCACGGGAATCCCCTTTGATTAAACCGAGTAGATAGTGTCTAAATCTACTTTATATGAGTTTATTTTAGGCCTATCATATGGTCATTATTATAAATTATATAATGGTAATTTATTCTGGTCAAGAATAGACGTATATTTTAAGAACACTTAAACAGAAACTTTTGTCTGTGCACCATATCATTACATGTGTTGAGCATTGAAAATTCTCCGAATACACGTCTATTCTTCACCAGAATAGATAACCATCATATCATTGATGATAATGGCCATATGATAGGCCTAAAGTAAAATCATATAAAGAAGATTTAAACAGTATTTACTTGGTTTAATCAAAGGGGATTCCCGTGGAACATTTCATTTGCGTATGACGTGATACGCCACAGTGTAATTGGAATCACTTAATTTTGACGAAGCTACGCCACTGCATGTACATCTGATATTGCCTACACTAGTGTAGATGACTGTTTATTTCTGATAAGTAGAGGTCCATATATGAGGTACTAATGACCTCAACGTAAAATCATGACGTTTATTGCTGTTTTATTACAAATGACGTTATAAATGATCGTACATGCACTTCATAGGCGGGTCTGGAAATCTTTCAAGGGTGAGCCCAGCTTATGATTTGTAATTTAACCGAAAAATCAATAAACTCCAGGGGTTGGGTGTTCCTCTTCATATCCACCCTTCACGAGTATAAAGTACAATGGCGTCGAGTTGTTTTATCATACAGTACTCAGTCTGACTAATTTTAAAACAAGCCCTGACGATGTAGGAGAAAAGGATTGGTAAAAGTCACATTGGTAGCAGTTTCGCCCTAGATTTTATGTTAGATTAAAACAGATATAATAAAAGATAGTTTCCCGATGCTTGACTTTTTACCTAATTAAGGATATGCACATGTATTTTTACAGAGTCCATCGGAACATGTATACAGAGATCGAAAATCCGGGCACTGTGGGTGTAACTTGGTGGTAAATATTGATAATCAATTATCGTAAATTAAATCAAAATTTCTTCCAGAGGTAAGAAATTAAAGTGACAAATTAAATATACATACACATTTTCGGCCCCTTGGCCTTTATCAGTTGTGAATACGACCTTGGCTTTTTGCGCCTGATAAAGGCAAAGGGGCCGAAAATTGTTGTTCTAAGTCTAAATGAAGGTCAAAGGACCGAGAATCGGTGTATTATTTTAAGATATTCATATTCAATTATTAACTTTTACAAAGGAACTGATAAAATAAGGCGTAAAATCTGCCAGGAAAAAGTGGAATTTTCAAAATGGGAACTTCCAGAAAATTCTTTCACAATTTGTCAAAACTGATGCCAGTTCTTGGCTTCATCAAAATCAGCAGTTCGATAAGATTGATCGTGCATCGTTTTCCTAATTTTTGGGGCAAAATATGTCTTTTTTTCTATACAAATCATGGAACATGGAAAAGGTTTAAATTTAAAAAAAAAACATTGCCCCCCCCCCCTATCTACAGAACGCCACTTTTACAGAAGGTGTATATCACAAATATACATCTTTTGACAACGTTGGGTTCTGTAGCTAGGGGGACGATGCCCCAGAGACAAAAACTGAAAAAGGGAGGATGGGGGTCTTTTGAAAAAAAATGTAGATATCCATATTAGGCAGAGAGTTCTTAATTTTCAACGTTTTTGATCGATATTAGCTTCATTTTCAATATGGCTATACCCCTACTCTTTGGACTGTAATTGAAGTCTTATCAATATAAAAGTTGTACAAGGAATCTCCAAATACATTACATTTTAGTAATGATGATTCAAAAGTTTTCTTGCGTATATATCATTGTGTAGAAGAAACACTTGATGAGTTTCAGGACTAAATACAGCCCTTATCATATCAGCTCCCTTTAATCTTTTTTTCATGGTTTAGCTTTTGATTTTGTGAAATTTATGTAATTGGATATGTATAACGTACAGTGTATAAATTTTACTTAAAGTTATATGTGTATTTGTCAAAATTATTTCACTGATTAATGCGACCATAGAAATTATTAGTATATCAATCAATTAACCGTTACAACATGTACACATGTACGTATATCTTTAAAAGTGTGATATTTGTCTTTATTTCAGACTTTTGTCGCTGGTTTCTTTATGATAACAACGCTCCTGTTAGTTGGTGCTTTGATATGGAGGGTTTATTTGTAAGTATCCATGGTAACGTGGGATAATGAGTTGTGACACAGTCCTCTCTGATAAAAAGCCATCAATGCACAAAAAGGCATTCAATTAGACAGTAGCGACTTCCTTCAATAATATTCCTTATCGAAATGTTCTCTTGCGATTTCAGCTGTCCCTCTTGAATAAACATTACAGAAGTTCAGTCTCATAGTCGAGAAGGGAAAGCAAAATCATTAGATTTTTCACAGCAACGGTTGCAAACCTTGGAATGAACAAAATTCCGAAGTGAGAACTATCAGGAGTAGGGCTTTGATATTTCACATGTAGATAGATATCTTTTGACGTGATATATCATTAAAGACCATGACCTTTGACCTACTTTTCAAAAACCTCATCCTGTGCTGTATGCCTTAACTCTGTACCACTATAGAAGACATTTCGTTTGAGATAATGACCTTGAAGTTAGTGAACTTAACCTTTAACTTTGACCTACCTTTCAATAACTTATACCTGGGTTGTATCTTAGCTCTTTAGAGGGTATTTAATATTAAACATGCACACTGTGACAGACTCCTCATAACAATACTTCTTGGATTTTGAATTTATTTGATTTTTGATAAAAAACTTATTACGGCGAGCTGTAATCTTTGAGTACAAAGTTTATGTCGGTCTAAAAGCTCAGTAGAGCTTATGCTGTACTTGTTACTTCGAGATGCCGGCTTTAAATATAGCTTAATATCATATCATATCATACATGTGTATCTGATCTGATCTTAATGCCCTATGTTTCTATTAATTGGTAAGGCCTTGACCTTACGATCCCGTCACAAAATAAAAAAAGGAAAAGAAAAGATACTCGATAAGTGCAATTTAGAAGATAGTCTGGATAAGAAAATGGCACTATGATAAACAATAAAAATGAATCAAGAAAGCACATCATTGTTATATTTATTTCTACAGTTACGGAAAAGCGATGACGAGCGAGTCATTACGAGATAATTTTCCCGGATACTTCCGATCGTTAGAAGAACAGATCGAGTTTCAGAATAGATTAATTGCCATAGGATTGAAGTTTGTATCCGACTACGGTAACGTGACAAAGTACTGTGATACTGATTGCCAAGGTCGGAGCTGGTCTCAAAAGAAAGTGAGAAAACGTGCAGTTAAACCTACAGGGAGGTCCGTGTGGGGAGACTCGGTATATCATGGCTGCTGTGAATCGTACGTATATGTATATATTTTCATTTAGAGGGGTGGGGATGGGTGGGTGAGCTTGAGGTACATTTATGTATAACTGACCCCTGGAATTTGCAAAAAAAAATCTGATTGTTGCTAAATTCGCGTTTATCGTGAAGCCTACATGCATAGCATTTGCAGACATCACGTGACTCGATATATGTGACTTGCTGATGCCCCAAAAATGTATAAATTGAGTGAATTCCTTTGCCTCAGCAAAGCAGTTCCCGAGACCTTCGAAATTTGTTCTGTGCGTTGGACTTGCCTTCGAAGAAGATTGTTGATATTCTATTCGTTCGTGCCACCCCATGACCTCATTATTTACCGACATAGCAAAAGTTCAGGTTTAGATGTTTCTGTATTCAGTTAGAGCACAGATGATTCGGTCGATGTGATAATTTTTGGAGTGATAAATCATCATATCGACCTCATCACTGTGCAATAATTGCAAAATACATGTATTGTTCTATGTGTTTCTTCTAAGTGACGTAGTTTAAAAAGAAAAGATCCGCATGAACAAGAAATGCTTAAAACTTAATGTATTTTTCATAGTTTTACTACATGAAGACATAGCGTGTGTTTTCCCGCCAACATCATAACTGTATTTTTGGTTTCAGGTCTGTATACTTCACCTCGCCTTCCTCCAGGATAAGTAGGAAGGGAAAATGGAAAAAGCTGGTACAACTCAACGGATCTCAACAGTTCTTTCAAGTTTGCACGTGCATGTATGCGATTTTATTTTAGCTTTTCCGTAAATAAGACCCCCCCCCCCCCTAAATTAATCTCGGGGATGATAAAGGTTGTATGGTATGTATGATAAAATCCGGATAACCACAATATTTGCTAATAGTAGATGGCCGTCCAAAGTCGGCGCCGGGTGTACATTGGCCTCCTTCCTTTCATATTTTATCATCAATGTTTGATGTTTCTGTACGTCTGTAACGATTGTTTTGTATGATGTTCTAGTGAATACTGTACGTTGTGTCTTTTTGCGCTTTGTAATTTTGTATGATGTCATTCATGTGTCACTTTCTTGTGGGTTTGTTTCGCTGGGTGAGTGCACGGTGGTCATGCTGGAGATCATTCCCTTTCCTTTGGGCGGGCAAAAAGCTCACAGCTATATATGGCTGATGAATCACAAATTAGACCAAAAAAGGAAAAGAAATAACGAGATGATTCATACAATTCAGTCAGCATGTCGCAGTATTGTGTTCCACTGTAGATCTGTAATTACCTACAGTGCTGGGGTCTTCCTGTTTCCCTATCTAGTTCCGTATCTCAGCTGCTCATCGTATAACGCAATCCTTCTATTTCTTTAGCATAAGGCCATGACATACTGTGGTCTTCAAATCATATATATTTCGTTTAAGTAACATTTTAGTCTGAAGGACATCAACTTAAAGGTCTAGCAACACACCACGTCGCAAGAATTGCATGAAATTAGAGGGCCAGTTAGGGTTTTCCGTAAATGATTGCTATGGCAACAGTTTCACAATTATTTTTTCTGTGCTATATTACCACCAAGACTGCAATGTATCACAATAGTGCTATATCATATCTACAGCTTACATGTACTTACCTTTGACATAATAATCAATAAGCTCAGCGTCAAATATCACTAAAAATGAGTAAAAAAAAATCCCCAAAGTAACCCCATGTCTGACCCCTCTGACCTCAAAAATAATAATTTTCCAGAAATTTTGAATCTGTCAATTTCTTGCAGAAATCTTGCTCATTCCAATGATACCACATTCAATGTACATTTCCACAATTGTAGCTGCTTTGTCAAACACATGTATACTCACACTTCAATTCTGCTCATTTCCCCCACATGTCATTTGAGTTATACAAGAAGTCAGCTAGCTACACATAAAATCAGGAGCAGTTTCGTATTTCAAGATCGTTTTATTTTCTCCAGAAAAGCCTTCTTAGCAAGTTTAAAGTACTATAGTGGGTTCATAAGGCAGCATCGTATAAAAAAATACCAGTGGTCACTACGAAAATAACCCTTGTCGCAATAATGGAAGAGGGGGGGGGGGTTGCATGAGTAGTTTTTTTTTCTTCGGGGTGGGGGTGGAAGGGGGAGGCGGGTTACAGCCCAAGATTTTTTAGCTAAATATATGTACAGCGAGGAGGTCTTGACAGTACAAACATGTAAAGAAGCATAACAAATAACAAACATTAAATAAATAAATAAATAAATGAAATAAAAAAAAAACGTAACAAACAATACATGAATAAATAGATAAATAAATATAGAGAATAAGTGTCTTAATTTGTGTTTTGTTACGGGTATGCAACACACAGCAAGTGCATTTATCGTACATGTAATGCGCGTTAGCGCATTTCATGCGATAAATGCACTTGATGTGTGTTGCATACCCGTAACAAAACACAAATTATGACATTTATTCTATATATATGCGCCATAGTTGTCTGTTTCATTCTTGTTTCCTGATATAGTTTTATCTTGGTAAAAGAGTGACGTCGAAATTCATCTCGCCGAGGGTTCAGTTTCCAGGTTAGAACAGCCGTCGCGGCATGTTTCTTTAGATCTTATGCATTGTGACGTCACGAGTGTTAAGCACGTTCCTTTCAATAGTAACATCCCAGGGAATTACATTGGCTGTGCATATATAAATAAATAAATACATGAATGATAAAAAAAAAACCCAAAGAAATAAAATTTAAATGAAATAGAATAGAATGATATTCAAATAAATTAAAATGAATAGAAAATAAGACACATGTACATACATCATTCAAAATATTCACAATTTCGAGAAAGAAAAAAAAATGAAGAAAAAAAAAACATGCTAGAGGGATATTTACACGAAAAATCGGAGTGCATCTTAATGTTAATGAGTTATATGTATGTAAGTTATTTTCGTTGTTCTAATCATTTCAGACAAGACCCGAAGTGTAATGGGTGCAGATGTACTTATCAGACAGAGTTACTCAGCGCTGTGGTATTTAAAGAAGGTTCGACTGAAGATGGCGCCACTCTCGACGACCTAGAAATTGACCTTTTTGAATTTGACGGATGCTGCAAATGCGTGAATGATGGATCTTAAACCTAAATCAAAACGAATTAAGCCAGAGAAGAAGTTTATACGTTAAAGAAATAATTACCATCCGTCTTATTCGATTATAATGATCGCTCAGTGAGCCTATTTTATCGTTCAATTAAATAATAGAAAATGCTATGTCGTGGAGAAATGATTAAAACGATATCAGGACGGATACTTGCGTCCTCCCTTGTCATTCAAACTCAGAAATAAACGTTATTTTACAGGAGTGACGTGCTCTATAGACGATCAACGGGGTCAATGTCTTTTTTCTAAGAATGCTCTTTCAATAAAATGATGTAAAACAGATTCTGTAGAGTGTTGAACTGCTTTGCGCTTTTTGATTTAAGCGTTAAAGTGCAGAGAAAAGGGATTGAGATTCATTTCTGAAGATAGGATTTATAGAAGGCACTCCACAACCTTAGATATGTTAAAAGTCTGAAGTATACTGCTATTTATTGTAGTTTACTACATACTTACTGTAAAAATTTACTTTTTTACTCATTTCCAAATACACGTATTTAAAGAATAAATATAAAGAAGAAAAATGTAGAATTGTTGTCACTTATATTTGTTGATTCGCCAAGAAAATAGGAAAACATAAATAGCCACATACTGACCGCGATTACAATTAAAAAAAAGAAACCTGTTGCTATCGCAAGGATTATAGCTTATGAAAGGATCTAGGAGGGGGAGAGGGTCAGGATTTTAAGACCCTCCTTGAATTGTGACAAACAGTGACTTCCCAAATTTTACATCATACATAATTTCTTCAGTATACAGAGAAAGGGGCGGGGGGGGGGGGGACACTTTCATATATTTCATTCATTAAATCGTTCAGAATACAGAGAAGGAGTTTTGATGGATCACATCATTGGATTAAGAAAAACACTCCGTGCTCTGCTGACTGAAGCGAGCTATTGATCGACTTTCCGAGATTTATGGCCTTGAAGTATTGACCTTTAGAGGTTTCAACTATTTCAGTTTCGAATAAACATAAAAATATTTGGATAGATCACAGCATTGGCACATCTATTGCGAATATAAACTTTTACTTTGACAAGTCCTGAGGTAACAGTGGAGAACAACCTTACGTTTCTTTGACTTTGCTTAAAATTTTCTGTCAATTCCGATAATTATCTAGCTATAGCTCTCCTTTTAATCTTGATTCTTTCATCTACCGTGTTTTTTTCTCATCAATATTTCTAAGACTTCAACCGAAGACACAACAGTACAACTTAATCTTTACTTGGAGTAATATGATTTTCTTTTGATTTCAAAAACGCATTAATGAATTTTCCTTTCAGCAGCTCTCGGCAAATTCAGCCCAATCTAATATAGAATTATAATAATTACTATTATTGAGATTTTTACGAAGATCTGCTACATCTAGATGCTTCTACCTAGTATATTTTCTGACGATTTAAGGATCGTGATAAGGAGAAAGGAGACGATGGAGGTATCAAGTGTCTCCACACAGATACATACAATATTCAAATGTACATGATAAACCACAGACACTACAAAAAAAAAGACAAATTAAACAACCAGAGTCAAAGAGACAATTAAACAACGGGAGTTAAAAAGGCAAATTAAACAACCGAGACAAATTTCAAAGACAAATTAAACAGCCGGAGACAAAAATGACAAATTAAACAGCCAGAGACAAATTTCAAAGACAAATTAAACAGCCGGAGACAAAAAGCAAATTAAACAGCCGGAAACAAAAAGACATTAAACAGCCTGACACAAAAAGACAAATTAAACAGCCGGAGACAAAATGACAAATTAAACAACCGGAGACAAAAAGACAAATTAAACAACCGGAGACAACTTTAAAAGACAAATTAAACAACCGGAGACAAAAAGACAATTAAACAACCGGAGACAAATTTTAAAGACAAATCAAAAAGCCAGAGACAAAAGACAAATTAAACAGCCGGAGACAAAAAGACAAGCCGCCCAAGACAAAAAAGAAATTAAACAACCGGAGACAAATTTTAAAGACAAATTAAAAAGCCAGAGACAAAAGACAAATTAAACAGCCGGAGACAAAAAGACAAGCCGCCCAAGACAAAAAGACAAATTAAACAGCCGGAGACAAATTTTAAAGACAAATTAAAAAGCCAGAGTCAAAAGACAAATTAAACAGCCGAAGACAAAAAGACGTGTGTTGTTCCTTTTTATTCCTTCTGAACGTCCTTTTTTCTGGTACTGGAACGTGTGTTTCCGGAAAAGGGATCTGGAATCATCTGTCACGTTTTAGACCAACGTTCCAGGCTGTTCCAATATGATCAGACCGACTTTTCATGATCGTTTTCGTAGTTTTTGTATAATTATAGTGTTAAATATTATATAAGTGGAATTAATTTTGTTTTGACCATGAAAAATGAATTTTGAATTTTATGCTTAATTAATTAATACAAGTAATTGATGTATTAATATCAATATTTTGGCCAGGGAATACTGCAAATATACAGAATTCGTTTTTTTGGCGTATTCTTGTTGGAAATATTTTCCCTCATTAAATATTAATATAAACTATTTTGTGCAGTTATTAATATTTTAATTTGAAATAATCTCATTTTGAATCAACTATCGTGGAATAAGTTACCGGCCTAGTAGAATCAATTTGGGTTCTCTCCCTTCTTGGCCTCACACATCTTGAGCATAAAAGTTTCCTCAATCCTTTTCTGAATTCTCTACTCATCGTGCAGTACAGGATAAAGTTTATTCCATTGTTCACCAATGCTAGTATATCCATTGTATCACCAAGTGGAATATAAATATTTTCGAAAAATCCTTTAAGGAATAGACTCAGGAGGACCAATATCGACTGAGGCAATTCGGTCAAGAGAAACAACACCAGCACAATCAGCAACATAATCGTTGTTCTGGACGTATCCATTGGACGCTGTAAATAAGTCCGTTTCCGCAGCAACTGTAGTCTTTTGGTGCGAAATTTCGAATTCAAAGTCCTTAGTAATAAGCTTCCAAAAACTATCATGAGTACGCAGGGAAGTAATTTGGCGACAACACCGTATAATATTATGTTCAGAAACATAATTTTCGATACGGACTGAGACGCTAGCTTCGGATCTTTCATTATAAATATTGTTGAATTTTCTTCTTTGGCGACAATTTCATTTGAAAGATAATTAGGTATGAGAAGCAACAAAGATCCTAAATATATAACAAACACCGTGATCCTGGCACGAATCAGTCTGCGCATGCGCGTCAAATTCCCCTTCGCAGGCGACTGTATGTGGTTGTATCGAAAAATAGCCAGAGCCACTCCCAGCCAAATGGCGATTGTATGAGTTGTGGCGGTAAAATTCACGTGAAAAAGTAGATACTGCATCCATCCGTAACTATTCTTTTTAGCGGAAATGACGTCAGGTGGATTTAGACAGTAGAAGTGCATAGCGAATACAATGTACGACGCCATGGTGAGTAGATCCGATACGGCTATCCATGTGAGCACGCAATTAACGGGTGTCTGCATGTGCTTCCGGGTCAGCACCGATATGTTAATTATATTCATAGGAATTCCACACAAGCATACGAACAGACTCAAATATCCATGTACGTGCATGTAGGAAATACTTAACTTTTCAAGAATTTCGTTGTGGTACGGCGATTCAGCGAGATGGATGTCCTCAAACGAAACGAGATCTGTTGTGTTACACGCCGTCCATTTCATAAGGTAGCGTAGATCAGAGGCACTTAGCTGCATTAGGTACTTCAACGGACTCTCCGTCATAGTCATGTTGGCTTCCATTTTAATATCCATACGCGCTATAATAATGAAAAAACAAACAAACAATGAATTCATGAATACAATCTGTGAAGTAAGAAAAACATTCCTTCACGCGGCATCACTTCTAGCATCTTAATTGAATAAATCAATTTCTATTTTCCACTCCTTATGTCAACTGAAGCTTCCATCAACAGACATCAAGTGTGAACGGCGATAGTTAGCGAATTTCATTCTGCGCTTAAAGATTCATTAATGATTTGATAGACTTAGCTATATTATAGGTACATAGTAAACGTAAAGAAATATCAAAGATCAATGGCGTAACTCGGATGGGAAAGGTGAGAAGGGGGAGGGGGGCTCATATCTGGAAATTTTTGACAAGCAAAAAATACCCCAAAAACTAAAACAAAAGCAAACAAACATACATACATACAAACTAACAAAACGAAACAAAACAAAACAAAAAATCCAACAAGAACAATAACAACAACCAAATTCAAGGAAAAGACTCGATGTGTATTATAGGAATGTATATTAGTTTTCATGTTGTTAATTAATGTAAAATATCTGATATGAATACACATATTGTAAATTATTTCCCTTGGGAATGTTCATATTCAGGTTTATTTCCCTTATATCCCTTATGTTTTAACTAATTTCATTCAAGCATAATCATACCGATCATAATGAATAAAATGATTGGTTGAAAAAGTGAAGGGGGATGCGTTAGAAAAACCATAGTTCCCCTCCCCCCCCCCCTTTAAAAAAGGGACACGAGTCCCGTCTGCCCCCTCTCTCCAACGCCCTTGAACTCTAAACGTATATGAGTTAAAGAAGATCCTGACGATAATCTCAACAGCACTCACAATAGAGCACCAAATTGGGCATCGATGGACCTCTAGGAAGCCAAAGGTGGGACCAGGTGCCCGGGAGGAGTAAGCATCCCCTGTTGGCTAGCCGCACCCGCCGTCGATGTTCACGCACGAAAATGAAAACAATGTACCAACAGAACAGTTCTCGTGAGTGAAACTGACTGTACTATAAAAGTTTTTCGTACTTAAAACTTGTCCTAAATGTCTGATTAACTTTATTTTAATTCAAATATGCAAGAACGACAAACGTTTTAATTTCAATAAAACAAATAGCGAGAAGAAACTGATGAAGTGAAATTCTCAATCGAAGATATCATCACACCATTTACATGTACATGTACAATTTACTGCCGCTTGCACTTGTTGTCTTTTGACAGTAAGTGGCTAACTCAGCTTGAAAATCATGTAGCAAGCAGCCATACATCTTAGCAATTCTTATGAATTATTCTTTATGACACTGCTTGACTGAAGTGTCTATTGAGTTTAACGTATTATAAGAATCGTTTTCCATGTTAATTGCTTTGCATGCAGTGGAACCCTTGAGCTACCTTTTCGGTAATCACTTTAGGTTATTAAAGAAAATGAAACATGCTGAAGAAGATTTAGCTCGGAAATGCATGCGATTCTTAATTACTTCTTCTTTCTATAAAACTTAAATTTTTCTGAAAATCTGAACAGGTGCAAACTCCTCAAGAATCTTTTTTTTTTCTTCAAAGATACATTTTTTCTTTCTGCCACTATAAGATTCATTTATACTTTTATAACAATTATTATAAAACGATGTGAAGAGATAAACTAATATTAAACAAGAGGCCAATGGGGCAAATCTCTCATCTAAGAACTGTGTGGCGGTGAAGTGGTACTCGGATTCTAGATAGAAATATACTGTATAATAATATAATAGCATTTTATAAATACGTGTACATGTAGTAAGAAACACTGTCCAAACAGAGCTCTTGGTGGCCATACTTGTTGGCCAATCGACACTAAAACACAATTATTTAGCAGAAAACCTTGAGAAAATGCTTTCTGTAAGGTTTTATGAAATTTTGTGCAGCGGTTGCGATCGAACGATCCGCACGAAAATCACACACTTGGTATAGGACTTTGATCACTTGCTTTGCGTAAGGTTTCGTGAAATTCTGTGCAGTGATTACAGATAAAATGTATTAACCCCCCGTTTACACTATGTTCCCGGCGGCCAAGGCGGCCACGTTTCAAGCCACCGTGGACGAAACGTGCTGACCGTGAGACAACGTAGGGGAACGGGATCGACAATCGTAACTAGCCGTGGATGCCGGGGCTGACGGGGCAAATGTTTAAACTGTCAAAACATTTGTCACGGCAGCCCACGGTGCAGATGGCCTACTTTAGAAACCGTAGCAAAACGGGTCGAACGCAACGCAACGTGACAGAACGTTACAGACCGTGACAAAACTTGGGACAGTGTCCGTAGCGGAACGGGAAGCAAAAGTATGACTCAACAAATTACGATCCTAGCGAAGTTGAGTTACGGTCTGCCACGTTTATGTCCCGTTTAGCTGCGGCTGCTTTAGGGCAGATGCACGTTTTATCAAGGTGAGCTACGGTTTCTCACGGCGAGCTAAGGAAGTGTTAGCCGTTTCGTCACGGTACGTCCCGGCTTGTTACGGTTCATTTCAAGTTCTACTACGGCCTGGCACGGCACGCACGGTCACACAAGAAGTATAACAATCCAAACCCTTTTATGCAGCTTTTTGTGTCTCCTGTTCCCGGTTAATCGTAGTGGGCCTTGACAGAACTTGGTAGTCGTGGCCAACTTGATTGGATCGTAACAAACCGTGACAGACCTTATCAGAACGTGACAGGTCGTGAGGAAACGTACAAACGTCCGTAACAAGCCGTAGGTTGAAACGTAGTGCGCCGTCAGGTCTCCGGGATTCAGGAGCCGCGGCTCGTCAAGGATACCTTGATAGACCGTGCGAAAACGTAACGAGACCTAACAGAACTTGAATACCAAGATAAAAACTGCCAAAAATCATACGGTGTGCTACGTTTTTGGCCGCCGTGACTGCCGTGGTCGGCCCGATAGAGATGATTAAATGAAGCTTGAGTACGGACCAAAATAAATTATTGCTTGACAAAAAAAAAATAACAAATTACTAATAATCTGTAAAAAATGATATATTCCCTAAAACGCAGGCTGTCCTTTAACGAGTTGTAGAAAAAATCCTGGGGCAGACAATGAGACGACAAGAATAGAATCAAGTCTGAAATGAAAGAAAAACCACCTGTCATACAAGTAAATGACAGAAACTAAATCTAGGAGTGGAACGTCCTTTTTCTGTAGTACATTTGATTATAACAAGATGATATATTATACAATTATTGACTTTTGATGAGGTCTACTTGTGACTATACAGACCTGGTCAGGTATTGGTTGACCGAGGCCGAAGGCCAGGTCTGTATAGTCACGAGTAGACCGAAATCAAAAGTCAATAACTGCTTTATTAAATTACCAGTACTTCATTAACATTTGCATTGTAATGATTCGCGAAGTCAAAGATCTAACACTACAAAAATCAACGCATGCGCTGGTCCCGCACGCGCTAATCCCGAATAGACCGCTTTGGAGCGTTAGCGGTCAACTCACTCTGAGATACACTCTATCAAACAGCGTCTCCACCAATCAGAAATAAGCAAAATAGGCAATAATTCCTGATCATTTGAAAAATTTATATATAGACTTTGTATAAATATATCTCCAGGGGCAAGCCCTATTGATATCAGTTGATATCAATAAACATCAAAGAAGTACCTAACCGTTAATTAGTCTCAAAGTCGAGAAGGCAAAGCAAAATCGCGAGAATTCCTGAATGACGAAAGAAGTAATTTAAAACATATTCGCATCAAAATGAAAAATTCAGTAGCTATGGACAACGTCCTTAGTCTGACGTCTTATAATACATGTATATAAATATAAAATCTCAGCAGCACAAAAATCGAAATAAAGGAAAAATATTATAGCAGAGAAGATGCACAATTCGTACTTCATGAGTCGCCGATCCAGGGCAATATGGTATATACAATTGTAATAGTCTCTATTTACAAGACAATCGCGAACCCCTGAATGAAGGCAGGATCAAGTGCCCGGGAGGAGTGAGCGTCCTCTGACTGCATGCAACACCCGATGCGAATGCCAAATAGAAAGAAGTCAAATCCGGTAATGTCCAAATAGATAAAAGACGGTAAATTGGAAATGTCTACTCATGATCATCCTTGATAGGGATATGTCGATATGTGCAATAAGTTCTTTGTAGCGACCATAGAACTTCCTCAGTGACATATTAAGTCGTTTTCTTAAACAACATTGAGCAAGCAGCTGATTGGCAAGCCTCTTTGCATAGCGTATTAATTGTGAAATGAATACGCGATGGGCATGCGAAGAGGGAATGTTGCTGCACACGAGGGAAATGTTTGAAATAGAGAAATTAAAATCGTCACGTTTGTAATAAAGGGAGATGTTCAAATGACCGGTGTCACAAATCGAAAGTAATATGTCTATGTAGGATGCTGAAGTGTTGCTATCAATTGTTTCTTTGATTTCCAGTTCACTGGGACAGATGGCGCCAAGGTGATCCTGGTTGGATTATTGACGGAGAGTACGTCATCATTACAGTTAGTGCCCATTTGAACTTGGCTACATGTGCCCGAGGGTACATGTGCCCGAGGCACATGTAGCCAAGTTCGATCAACTAAGGTCGATCGTTTCTTCAACGCATTCGAAAATTTCTGTTGTCAAAATTTCATGAAATTTCTAAAACGTGGGTCCTGTAGCATCATATCATTCTTTCATTTTGGGATCCAATCTAGTTTCTGATGAGATATGATGGTGACGCGTACAGAGTGGAAAAATCGAAAGATTTATTGGTTGTAATGTGGTTGAAAGACGGAGATTTGAGATGGTCCAGCAGTTCTTTTGAGCTTTTGAGGATCTACACGCTAGAGGTGGGACCAGATGCCCGGGAGGAGTAAGCATCCCCTGCTTGGCTAGCCATTCCGTCGATGTTTACGCACGAAACTGAAAAAAAAAATTCTGCAAAACATGCGCTGTCTGAGTAAGTGAGCAAGTCCAAATTCTCTGTCTATTATCAAATGCAAAAACATGGTAAATCCCCTCCTCAATTTCAATTTGATATCAATTTTGAAATTGCATGCAGATTTTAAATTTTACGTCGAATTAACTTCTTGATGCTACAGATTAAATTTTCTGACACATCTACATGTACCTATGGGAAACAAAAGTTCATGTAACGGAAATTACTGAAGCTTTATGACAGTCATTGGATATTTTATTAGTAGGTGAAGTAGGGATTATGTAACATTATGTCTTAATTAGGAAGAGCAAATTTTAAAGACACCTTTGACGTGTGGAGAAGTTCCCCGCGAGGGGTTTTATATATAAAGTATTTTGAATATTTTCCCTGACATTGTCGCCATAGCACTTTCTACATAGACATAAGTTCATACAGTGCATGTATTTTATATATTTTTTCACTTTCGTGCGTAAACATCGACGGCAGATGCTGCTAGCCAACAGGGGATGCTTACTCCTCCCGGGCACCTGGTCCCACCTCTAGCTTCCTAGGGGGTCCGTCGGTGCTCAAGTTGGCGTTCTATTGTAAGTGCTGTTGAGATTATAGTCGGAATCTTCTTTAACTTATTCAAGACAAACGGCGACGTATTTTATAAGCAGGAAGACCACCTTGCAAAACGAAGGAGGGGATCTCCAACAACATCAGGTTGTAACGCCCGCAGCAAAACCCCAAAACACCCAATGCAAAACACAAAACAGACAAGCACAGAAAGAGACGCATAAGGGACAAGGAACATCAACGCACAACACAGAAACATCAAACACAAAGGACTACACATAAACCAACGAGACCAATGGGCAACCTGTGCCGACTAAGGACGGGCATCTGCCACGGAAATAGCAGAAGGTGTGGATATCCTGGATTACGTGCGCACAACCCTCCCACTTTTCCGATTACCCAGAGGTCTCGAAGAACGTACAATTGTGGTGTAAAACAACCTCCTCACTGTCAGATGACCACACACAAACAAGACCGCAAAACGCAGGGGCCCAACCAACACAGATGAATATGTAAATGGATATAAAAAAGGGCGTACGTAATACAATCCGTGCTCTGCCGCCGCGAGCTCATTTATGTTATCACCTGAGGAGTCCGACTGACATTCAGAGAGGACAGGTGGTCGGGGCCCTGTCTTCTCTAAAGAGGTTTGGACAGGGCCCGTCATGGAGTCCCGTCGTCACAGTCAGTCAGAGTGCAAGTCTCAAGGATGCGCTTGTACAAGACTGTAGATTGGTCAAGTACCAAGCCTAGTGTCCGTCTGGTGACATTAGGATCATATCCACGGTATAAAAGGCGTTTGATGATTCTGACGCATTTTCATTAGTGATGTTGTCTATCTTTGATCCTTCTTATCTTGTTAATAATGTCACCATAAAATGCAGGTTGTGAAATTCCCAAAGTAATATACTCTGTTGCCTGTATTGGTCCGAATTTCAGAAGAAGTTGACAATAATTTTTGTAAACATCAGAACACACCCACATAATCATTATGCAATTACCACATCAGAACACACCCACATAATCATTATAAACATCAGACATTACAACTTTAACAAACAACAAGTGACAGCGACGATACAAACGGACTACAATACATTTAATCAATAGATATGCTGCCAGGCAAAAGAAATCTTGACTGTGATTTTATTTCTTAGTCGACCGTCTTGATGAGCATTGCTATGAGAAATGTTGACAAAAGAAATTACATGTATAAGCACCTCAGGAAATAGTATATTAAGATTTGCTTATGTTCTCCATAAAATCCCATTTCTAAAGCAAACTGAGATAATGATGTTTTATAACAGCCGAACTCAAACAGCTTGTTAATGCGCATATATACCTTCATAATTGGTCATTTTTGTTTTCTCTGTTTTATTTTGTATCCTTTGGAAATTTCTGGTTGGACACGTGCAAATTCCGTGAATTGCAAAGCGGTTCTCGGAAAATTTGCACGTGTCCAACCAGAATTAATATTATACACCCATGAACACCAAAAGTAAGACAGTCATTACTTATATTTACATTTATTCCAAAAAGCGGTCATTTTTATTTGCATGTATTTCGCACATTTTGCCTGTGATAGCGTCGAATGAATTTGAACGTCGGCAAATTCTCTCTACATACAAAACTTCAACGTGACGTCACAATAGCAACCCAAGTTATTGGAATATAATTCTAGTTGCCTTATGGGCGTTCAACATGGGGATATACTAGTAATGTAAATATATGGAAATGAAAATATTGTAAAAGTTTTATTTGGGAAATATGAGCATCTGAAACCTAAGGGATGCTCTACCTAAAATGAATTTATTTGAGACCTATCATATGACCTATGTGATGGTAATCTATTAGACATTTTTCACCATGACGAACTTCGCACTTCGTACTTCGAACTTCGCACTTTAATTCTATAATTGTATTGCCAAAACAAAAGCGCCAGTAGTACAGGAAGTGCAATTTACAAATTCCACTGAGTATACTAATCAATAGGTAGATGATTCCGCTTAATATGCGTTTATACGTAAATGGCAGCTACTCCACTGATTCTTCACATTGAAAAAAAGTCTAATTTCTGATCAGGAATAGAGTTATATTCAGAGGACACTTACATCAGAGGACACTCAAATACAAGCAGAACATTTTCGATACTCACCACATGTTCTGATATGCATGCATGGACAGATACAACATTTTCTGTTTAAGTGTTCTCTGAATATACGTCTGTTCTTGAGCAGAATAGATTACCATCACATAATTGATAACGACTATGATAGGCCTAAAATAAAATCATGTTGACAGTATATCCATGGTTTAATCAAAGGGGATTCTACCTTGTTTAATAAAAAGAGAACTTTTATCATTTGCGTATCACTTGATATGCTACTTGATAATCTATTTGAACTTTATTTGAGATGAAACTTTGTATATTAATGACACGAAACATGAATTTAGCATAACTGATAGTTTGATACATATTGTCACTGTTGTTATATGGGCTGTCCACGAACTATACGGACAACCCTCGTATTGCTGGTTATCCCTCATATAACAATCAAAAGACATTTCCGTCACACGAAAAGCTCGTGTAACTTTATGATATTTTTTTAGGAGATGAAATATGACGAAGAGAGAATTATGTAATATTGAGATTTAGTAGAGAAGAGCATGTTTCAAAACACCTTTAAGGCAGACGGTAATGCTTACACAGCAGACTTAAACGCTTTAATACATAGACAGAGGCTATACATTTTCTGCTAGACAAAAAAATAATAATAATCTTGTAAATTTTCTTTCCACACCGACCTTCTTGGCTGACGTTCCTATAAAACATGTTGACAAAAGAAATTATAAACACCTCGGGAAATCCAATCCAGACTGATTTTCTTATGTTCTCCATAAAAATCCAATTCCCAGAGTAAACCTAGAAAATTATATCACAACAACTAGACATGCTGCTGGTACAGAAAACAGTAATGTGCAAAGATCCATTAGCTTGTTCTTGCTCAGCGCATATTATTCGTTTGATTTAGTTGCAACACCCAAAGCATATCACCGGGACACAAGAAAACACAAGAGCTTCTGAAGGCATTTCGCTGGTTGCTGTAAAATATGAATGAGTAAAGGTCGAACATAACACTCCAATAAGAATGAGAAAATCATAAATGAGGCATACAAAATCAGGATAAATGAAAAAAAAAATCAAACAAAATTACTTAAACAATCTGAAAATTAGCAAACGTTAACCCACAAGAGGAATAACATCAGATGCCTGGGGCGAGTAAGTATCCCCTGCTTGCTTGTTAAACCCGTTATTTCAGTGGTTAGTTTTATCGTACTTATATCGTAGAAAAACTATCACGACTTTTATCAAACACATATTTTTGTGTCGCGAAGCATAGCGACACGTAGGGATAACTTAGTCCGTTGTCCGTCCGTCTGACCGTCCGTCTGTCTGTCACACTTTTGGTGTCATATCCCATACCTTTTGATTGGTAAGTGATAGGGATTTTATATTTCACATGTGTATTCCTTGTGACAAGACCTTTCTACACATACCATAATTTTGACCTACTTACAATGAAATAAAGATTGGATATATCTTTTGATTGTTTATTGATAAGGCTTCGATATTCCACGCGTGTTTTCCTTATGACAGGACCTTTCTACAAATACCTTTAGTGTTTACTTTATGACCTTGACCTTTGAGTTTAACATACTTATTCAAGAATTAAGATTGACTATATCTTTTTATTGGTAAGTGATATGACTGACATTTGACATGTATATTCCTTGTGCCTAGACCATTTTAACCATACCTTAATTTTTTTTAACCTTGTGACATTGACCTAGATATATTTGACCTAATTTTCAGACATTGCAAAACATTCCATATATTTTTGATTAGTGACCAAGACCTATGTATTTGACCTACTTTTCAAAGAAATTAAGACTGGCTTAATCTTTTGATTGGTAAGTTATAAGTCTATGGTAATTGTAATTGTAATATATCGCTGGTGATGAGACCTTTGTGTTGTTACAAATGTTAAACGTTTTCAAATTCAAAAAACATCTTTGCGTAGTAACCTTGACCTACTTATTGACTCTCTTTTCTGAAAATTTGAGATTGACCATATATTTTAATAAGTAAGTAAGAGGTCTGATATTTCACATGTGACTTTCCTACTGATATCAATAATTCTAAACCTAGTGACCTTGACCTACATATTTGATCCACTTTTAAAAAATAAGCCGCTTCGTAGGCGACACAAGCATTCCTTGGATTGGATTCAATTTGAAGACGTTTAACATTTATACGTACCACTTGGTGAGTGTCATTGCTGGTGGACCAGAAGTCCCCGAGGGCACATGTAGCCATGTTCGATCAATTACTGTTGATCGTTTCTTCAACGCATTCTAAAATTTCTGTTATTCTGTTATTTCTTGAAATTTCTAAAACGTGTGTCCTGTAGCATCACATCCCACCCATCCTGCTACGTCCTTCGGTACGCTTTTTTGACATAGTACCTTTCACACTTTTTTGGCATATAACATTGTTTAGATTTGAGGATCACCGACGAAGGTTAAGTACCCGAAACGTGCATGTCTGGTCCATGCTGCAAAATTATCTGTTCTGAAATAATGCTATTCAATTTGGAGACGTTTAACATTTGTACCATTTGGTGAGTGTCACTGCTGTTGGACTAGGAGTCCCCGAGGGCACATGTGACCAAGTTCGATCAATTTCGGTTGATCGTTTCTTCAACGCATTCTAAATTTCTGTTATCAAATTTCTTGAAATTTCTAAAACGTGTGTCCTGTAGCATCATATCCAACCCACCCAATTCAATTTGAAGACGTTTAACATTGCTATTTTTAGCTCACCTCGACGAGGTTGAGTGAGCTTATTCTATAACCCCACGCGTCTGCATCCGTGTCCGCGTCCGCGTCCGGTTAAGAAGTTTGGGGTAGCTCAGTATCTGACAAAGTACTAACGCTACAGTAACCAAACTGACACAAGTGATTCATCTTTGGATGCTGAGGTGAACCCATGCATCGTTTGCAGCATCTGACCTACATTTTCCGCTTGAGTGACTTGGTTAAGAAGTTTGGGGTAGCTCAGTATCTGACAAAGAACTGATGCTACAGTAACCAAACTGGCACAAGTGATTCATTTTTGGATGCTGAGGTAAATCCATGCATCGGATGCAGCATCTGACCTACATTTTCAGCTTGAGTGACTTGGTTAAGAAGTTTGGGGTAGCTCAGTATCTGACAAAGTACTGATGCTACAGTAACCAAACTTGCACAAGTGATTCATCTTTCGATGCTGAGGTGAACCCATGCATCGGATGCAGCATCTGACCTACATTTTCTGCTTGAGTGATTTGGATAAGACGTTTGGGGTAGCTCAGTATCTGACAAAGTACTAATGCTACAGTAACCAAACTTGCACAAGTGATTCATCTTTGGATGCCGAGATGGACCCATGCATCGGATGCAGCATCTGACCTACATTTTCCACTTGAGTGATTTCGCTTTTAAAAGCCAATATTGAGCAGAGTATAAGTGCTACATGTACCAAACTTGCATATTGGATGTTTCTTTGATCATGCTTTCATAAAATGACCTACTTTTTCCGCTTGAGTGATTTTGCCTTTAAAAGCCAATATTGAGCAAAGTATAAGTGCTAGATGTTCCAAACTTGCATATTAGATGTATCTTTGATCAAACTTTCATAAAATGACCTTGACCTACTTTTTCTGCTTGAGTGATTTTGCCTTTAAAAGCCAAAATTGAGCAAAGTATAACTGCTACATGTACCAAACTTGCATATTGGGTGTATCTTTGATCAAACTTTCATAAAATGACCTTGACCTACTTTTTCTGCTTGAGTGGTTTTGCCTTTAAAAGCCAATATACATGTACTAAGAAATATGTTTGAATTGAATTTTGCTGTCACGAGGTGAGCTTCGTAATGTGTGATTACCTATGTTTTATTACTAGTTATGAAATAATTTTTGAAATCTTAATAAACAAATAAGTACTTATTCTCAAATAAATACATAAGCCCTCTTTAGATTTGCAATGATCAAAAAGAAGCGAAGATAAGATATGTATTCCAGATCAGTCCCGAATGTCATTGAATTTCTCCAATCAAATTATCAAGATATTGTATAAGCAGAAGAGAAAAAAGTCCAATTTCCGCTTCATTAAGTTTACACACAAAACAAAATCGTAAAAATGACCAGACCAGAGAAGTAATGGCTTTGATGTATAGAGAATCTCTCCTGTCTTAAATGGCTGAAGATTTACGACGGAGTTGATTTTGGGGTTGAATGACCATATCCTATTTACTCAGGAATCTCTTAATGAAATGGTATAAAAGACATAGACTCATTATTGTTTCGTAATTCATACTGCCATAAAGTCCTGTCTAGTGTACCTAAGGACTTTTTCCTTTCACACATACTATTAGTTCTGTACTTTAGCTGACTCTTTGAGACCCAAGAATCTTTTCGGTCAAGGTTTTCGCTTTCAAAAACTAGTAACGACTTTCTGGAAATTTTACACAAAAAATAGTGTCAACTTCTTTTGAAATTCGGACTTAAACAGGCAAGAGACAATATTCCTTTTGATATATCAAAACCAGCATCATTAAAAAAAGGAAAAGGATTAAAGGTAGACCAAAATTACCATCGAAATTGTGTTAGAATAATCAAACGCCTTTTGTACCGTGGATATTACCCTTCTGTCACCAGACGGACACTTGGCTTGGTACTAGACAAATATACAACCTTGTACCAGCGCATTCTTAAGAATTGCACTCTATTTGACCTTGACGACATGACTCCATGACTGACCCTGTCCAAAAATCTTTAGAGAAGAGTTAAAGAAGATCCTGACGATAGTCTCAACAACACTCACAATAGCACCAAATTGAGCATCGATGGACCCCTAGGAAGCTAGAGGTGGACCAGGTGCCCGAGAGGAGTAAGCATTCCCTATTGGCTAGCCGCACCCGCCGTCGACAGGGTCCCGACTACATATCCTCTCTGAATTTCAGTCGGAATCCTCGGACGATCACATGCATGAGCTTGCTACAGTCGACAGAGCACTGACTGTATTTAGTATGCCTTCTGTTTTTATATCCTTTTACATTTCTATTCGTGTGTTTCTTGGGCCCCTGCGTCATGCTGTCTGTTTGCATGTTTATGCGTGATTTTTCGTGTTTTATGTTTCTATGCTGTGGGTTTTTGTTTCTTGTTCCTTTTAAGTCTCTTTCTGCAATTGTCTTCTCTGTGTTTTGGGTGTTTTGTTGTGGATGCTGCAACCTAGTGTTGTTAAAGATCCCCTCTTTACTTTGATATACATTTAAGGTTATCTCTCCCAGTTAAAAACCATTCCCTCTGCAAGCAGAAAAATTGGACAATCACCTTTCCAGATTTTATTGTTCAAATTATCAACGTCAGAGGAAGGAGGGTATCTCCAAAAAGACTGGGTTGTAGCACCTACAGCACAACGCCGACACATCACTATGCAAAAACACATAGTGAACAAGCACACGAGAATCGAAACTTCAAAGGGACAAGGAAACTAAACAACACATCAAAGTACTAAACAAAGTCAAGTTTGACCCTATGACAATGAAAGTAAGATCTGTTTTGAAATTTTTCAATCATTCGTACTTTGGAATTTGTCCGTCTCGTCCTTCAGAATTTAGCATTTGTTGAAGGCCAAAGGGCCGAAAATTGTGTAATAAAATGTTTGTGTTTTTAACTTGATAAAACAAATAAGAAAATCAAATTTTTATGAATTACAAACGAGAAGGGACTGCAGACGTCACCACCTTTTCTTCTAGACCAGCACAAAGTCATGTTAAACGCCTTCAAATTCAATAACATCATATAAGAAAGATAAAAGGTCATCCTGGACCAGACAGGCACGTTTCGGGTACTTAACCCTCGTCAGTGATCCTCAATTTAAACAATGTAATATTGCCAAAGAGTGTGAAAATTTATTATGTCCAAAACTTTACCGAAAGGTGTAGCAGGATGGGTGGGATATGATGCTACAGGACCGATGTTTTAGAAATTTCAAGAAATGACCACATTCTATCTACATATTATCTAAAGAAAACGTTTCGGGTCCCTTTGAATATTTTGTCATATGTAAAATTCTTTAAAGACGTTAATGCGTTTTATTTAAATTTTTATTCAATTCCCAACTTTGGAAGAGATCCTGGAACACTCATTTCGTGGAAACTATCTATTTTTGTTAAATTGAAATCGATTGGAATATGAAATATTAGTTTTACTTAGACGATACTTGAATTTGCATAATTTCAAGCAAGATGAAATAATTTACCAGTATAAAACTTAATCTTCTTACCTTAAAACGCCCAAAACTCTTTCATTACATGTCGTGACACATTAAAACATTATCATGTTGACTTTTCATTTACTGTAAATTGGTTTTTATTCGTCAGGTACCAATTTTCGTCATTTTCGTCAGTACCTCACTTGACGAAATTACGTACCGACGAATGTAAATTCTCCTGACAAAATATAGTGTAAAAAGGAAAAATTGAATCGGTATCTTGGTAAACTTAAATAGCATCGGGACAGTATCTTGGTAAACTTAAGTGGCATCAGGAACACAGAGGAGGAATGAAAAAGCTGAAGGTTCAAAGTTTGAAGAGTTATTACGATATGCAAATGATAAATCAATGAAAACTGAATACGCACACAATGTTTCTAATTACCAAATGATATGTTTTCACAACAAGCTAGGTGGTATACATGTCTCTAATTGTTTGTTTACCAATTATTGTTAAATATTTTTTACAAACAATGAAAATAAACGTATATATATATGGCCTATCTGAATGTTAAGGTGGCATTTGAACACACGAATTTACATTTAGGAACCCTTGGATGACGAATTTACGTACTGACGAAATGGTCATTTTGAACGAATTGACGAAAATTGGTACTGACGAAAATAAAGCAATTTACAGAATACGCCACGGAGACTAGCATACAAAGATGCAGCACGTACTTTTATTGACCTTCGGAAGCAGAATATATTTCTTGTAAGTCCATGTTTTTTTATCATTGTAGTCTATTGGTTTGTATGACGATCTAAATAATTTTCGTGTTCGATTTTCATTTATTATCATACTTTCACACAAAGTGTCACACGTACTTTTACAAACAGACGGAAGCAGAATATAATGCTAGGAAGTCATTATCCTCGCCGTCTATTTGTTATGATAGGTATTACCATATAAGTAATTTCGTGTTCGATTTTCATTTATTATCATACGTTACACACAATTTTGTCAAACGTACTCTTAGATCGGACGGAAGCAGAATGAAATGCCAGGAAGTCAGCGCTATATGATCCCCGTTGTCTATTGGTTATAATAAGGTATTCTACACTAATACTGCCATCGACCAGAATAAATATGTATTTCAAGTGAAATATATTAGGGATTTCCTTGCAGACAGTCTTGAATTTATCTTGGAAATAGGACTAAAATGTGGACGTTTCTTATCTAGGTATAATAAAAGAAATGAATAAACGAAAATTACATGTAAGCAATATGATTTTAAAAAAGGCTTATACATACAAATCATGGACATGTAGTGACCTGTGTAATGCCTTTCCTTCCTGATGGATAACATTTATGTTAGATTTAGTGAGAATCTCTTCAAATAGGTTGTAAGGATTCCTATGGATACAAACTGTGCGCCTCTTGTTGTAGAGTTATTTCTAGTATACACTTACGAAAAAAAAATGTCCAAAAAGTCCAAAAGCAAAGAAAACATGATGATTTGAAATGCTTCAATGGTACATGTACTTCCAGGTGTCTGGATAATATTTTCACTATCGACAATCTTATTTTTGGAAAATGTAAGAATGTTAATATTTATCCACAAGAATTCACACTTAACAGGGAAAACTTTACAAACACAGAAACACCATTTTAAGACCTGGCTTAGCAGATGACCGTCCTAAGTCGACACTGATTGCCCATTGGTCTCGTTGGTTTATATGTAATCTTTTGTGTTCGATGTTTCGGTGTTGTTATTTGTGTTCCTTGTCACATTTGCTTCTCTTGTTGTACGTGTCAACTCCGTGTTTGACAGTAAGTGTTTTGAATATAATTCCCTGACATTGTCGCCATAGCACTTTCTATATAGACATAACGTCAGACAGTGCATAAAGTTTTTATATATTCATTTTCATGCTTCATAAACATCGACGGCGGGTGCGGCTAGCCAACAGGGGATGCTTACTCCTCCCGGGCACCTGGTCCCACCTCTAGCTTGCTAGGGGTCCGTCGATGTTTAATTTTGCGCTCTATTGTGAGTGCTGTTGAGATTATCGTCAGGATCTTCTTTAACTCATTTGTATGGGTTGTTTTTGGTGTTTTGCCGTAGGTGCTGCAAGCGAGTGTTGATGGAGATCCCCTCCATTCTTGTATTGCTCACCAGAGGAATATTGTCCCTCTACATATTATTTCATAAAAACCGTGACGAAAAACATTAAGAATAGAAAATTTAACTGAATGAAAATAAACGTAAAATACAAGAATAAAAGTAAAATTGATTAATGATTAGAAAGACAATTTTCGTTTGCCCTGACTTTAATGTCTTGTGATTAAATCCCACTATCCTTAAACATGGCTGTGTAATCAATAATGAAATCTGTGTCTAATCTCGGATGATCTTAAATTGACGGAGTAGGTGTGATTTATTGTACTGCAGATTTCCAGTTTTCAGAATTTTTCAGTAGAAATTAACCTAAATAGTACTTGAAATAAAACCCGAAAATGCATAAATCCCGTCCTCCTTTGATGAAATTTAAGTTTTAATATGAAATTAAGTGAAAGGTTTGTTTATACATTTAAGTGCCACAACCATTAGAAAGAAGGGTATCTCCGACAGGACTCGGTGGCAATACCAACAACAAAACACCGAAACACCCCAAAGACGGCATAAAGACAAGGACGATCAGACAACAAAGATGACACATTTAAACACCTAAAACGAATGAATACACACCAACCATTGGGACCAGTATGTATGGATAACTGGCATCTGTTAGAAAACACAAATGGAATACCACCGTCATTTATTGAATATATTACAGCGGGGAAATGTCATTTCGGGCAGTAAATTTAAGTTCATTTTGTCTCCTTCATTTTTCGTTTTTTTTGCCAAAATCACATGTCATTCTTTAATTTGAAGGATTTTCATCATCAACTTTCTGACTCTGTGACCAGGCTGGCACATGCAATGATTTAACAAAGTAGATCCTGTATTATTATATACTGGAGAAGTCGGATGTATGATATAAATGGCACGTCATGAATATGGTTCACTGACGCAGATGAGATAAAACGAAAAATAATAGTTTAAAAGTTTCATATTTAATGACAAATATGGAATATGACCATATCCCAATACACAGTACAAAATCGATAATTCAGAAATGCATAAACCGAAGGCATACACAATGAGGATAAAACAAGAATCAAAGCAAACAAAGAAAAACATCCACCATATGGATAGAATCGAACTCCCAAAATGGGAGTGAGACCAGGTGCCCAGGAAGAGTCAGCATCTCCTGCTTGCATGTAACACCCGTCACTTCAATTCGGTAGAATAATCCTTTCCTAGGTCGGCACCTTTTGTCCATTGGTTTATATGTGGTCATTTATGTTTGATGTTTCTATGTGATTTGGCGTTCATTGTACCATTTGCGCCAATTTCTGTGCATGTCTGCTTTGTGTTTTTGCATTGGGTGTTTTGAGGTTTTGCTGTTGGTACTGCAATCTAGTGTTGTTGGAGAACCTTCTTTTTTTCCTCGGTTCAAACACTAGAAAAGACGAAACCTCTATTACATTTTCCTTCTACATGTATTTATTCTGACACAAAGATGAAAGATAAAAGTTAGCTAAAATGAATGATAAATGCTCAGAAGTTTCATATCTTAATCACAACTTCCTTGATTTATTTAAACACTACAAAATGTAATTTCGTCACATGTCATAACTTATATTCTCAACCTCGTTTTTTATTTACTTCTTCAGTGTTAAATCCAATATTCGAACACCAAGATGACGCCAGATGATGCCAGACGACGCCAATACTCTTGTTACTGAATGATAAATGTACTAGTATTTGTCAGTGACTCGCGAATGGTGTAAAATATGTTTATTTTGATATCAGATATCAGAATCTTACTTTGCAGATGTGTTTGAAATATGACGTAATAAATTACATCTGCGTACTTTTAATGATCAAAGAAAATGGGGAAAACCACGTTACAGCGAACAAAGTGGGGAAAACAACGACACCGATAAAGTTACTGTAAGTGTTCTGTAAAGTTACTGTAAGTGTTCTGTAAAGTTACTGTAAGTGTTCTGTAAAGTTATTGTTAGTGTTCTGTAAAGTTACTGTAAGTGTTCTGTTAAGTTACTGTAAGTGTTCTGTAAAGTTATTGTTAGTGTTCTGTAAAGTTACTGTAAGTGTTCTGTTAAGCTTCTGTAAGTGTTCTGTAAAGTTACTGTAAGTGTTCTGTAAAGTTACTGTAAGTGTTCTGTAAAGTTACTGTAAGTGTTCTGTAAAGTTACTGTAAGTGTTCTTTCGGGCGTTTTTCAAGTTGAGTCACGACTTCGCACTCCTAACTTCGCACTTTAGGGGTCATATGAAAGAAATCAAGTGCATTCAAAAACGTAAAATATGAACACACAATAGACGAAATTACGCTTGAGATCTTTAAAAATGTATATTCATACATAAGATTAAATAAATTCTCACATAAAGTATTCTAGGTTCATGGGGAAAACATCATCAATTTACGTTTGTGACATAGTCCCCTCCAAGTGCGGTGTCTGAAGACCGCGAACATGAAAAATGTCTATCCCAGTGGGATGTTTGTGCATACATTATCCAGATATTATAATGTATCAATTGCCAACCGTGCCCCATGAATAAATCTCAAAATCATAATAAAATGAAATGAATATATAGAAAAACGTAATTTTTCATTGTTAATGCTCGAGGGCATAGGTTAATGTTTGAATGTTTGTACAACTATATTCTAGAAAGATAACTGTTACAACGTGTACTGCTATAGTAAATTGATTCATATGTTCGCCTCATTTTCTACTTTGCCTATTTTAGTATGTTCTTCCATTTAGTAGTTTCAGTCATGTCACCTTGTGTTGGCTATGCATTCAAATGTTTGCAACATACCTATGCTTGAAGGAAATGCCCTTTCGTATTATTTAATATTTGTTAAACGTTTTCAAATTCAAAAACATCATTGAAGAACAGATAAATTTGCGGTATGGACGTTTCGGGTACTTAACCATTTTCAGTGATCCTCAATCTAAACAATGTAATATGACTTAAGAGTTTAAAAATTATTATGTCCAAAAATGTACCGAAAGACGTAGCAGGATAGATAAGATATGATGCTACAGGACCCACGTTTTGGACATTTCAAGAATTTTTGATAACAGAAATTTTCGTTGCGTTGAAGAGACCGAAATTGATCTAACTTTGCTGCATGTGCCCTCTGGGACCCCTGGTCCACGGGCAGTGACACTCAGCAAGTGGAATGTTATACGTTTTCAAATATTGAAATAATGAATATGTATTTCAGTCAATTCATATTTACTGAGCAATAAATACATAAGACGGTAAACATCGTAAAGCCTATGAACTTGTCATTGAATTTCGCCAGTGAGTGTAAAATTTTAGAAAATGAATGCACATTGCAGATAAAAACAACATTGACTTTCGTCAATGCTTGGAAACTTTAAGTTACAATAAATAAATGCACATTGCAGAAAAAAAACATCAACGAAAAAGACAAATTTCAAGGTAATTTAATCTATTCTTAAATGATGTTATTGAATTTGAAGACGTTACACATTTTCTTTGAAAACAATCTTACCTTCGAGGCAAATTAATGTTCCTGTTTGTCACATGCTTTGTGAACGTAGTCAATCTATCCTGCGATTGATCAAAACTATCACAAAATTATAGTGCGAAACTATCGCTGTATTCTCCAATACCATAAGGATTCATGATCATGTTGGTGAAATTCCATCTCAGGAGTCTTCCTTACGTCAATATAATCCTTTTTGATTAACAACTAGTGATATTCTTAGTGATATTTTGATATCTGATGCTGAATAATTGTCTGTAGCCACATGAATTGAATGTTTCCTAAATAGGTACATCTGCTATTCCGGTTGAACATTTAAGGAATCACTTTAAAAATGTTTCAATGGAAATTCTAATGAATTTCCTACCCTTCTCGACTTTGAGACTGAATAACTGATTGGTACTTCTTTGATGTTTATTTGCTTCTTTTGTCTCTTTTTCAGAAGTGAATAAATGACATTGAATATTCGCTAATTGCATGTAATAACCATCGATAGGTTCAAATTCACAGAGTTAACAAAAGAAAATGTTTAATCATAGTTCCCAATATTGAAATCAGGATATATGTTGTCGTGGTTAATCCCATGGGTCTGGCTTCTTAGTGGAATGGAGGGGATCTCCAACAAGATTCGGTTGCAAATCCCACAAAAACCACTGCAACATTCCAACGAAAACACAGAATAGACACACACAGCTAGAGACGCAAAGGGGACAAGGAAAACGACATCAAAACACCAAGTAAAGAAATCGTCTACATCTAAACAAACGGGAGCCAATCGGTGCCAACTTAGTGGGTACAATTTGAGTTATTGCACCCGTGTGTTTAGTTCTCTGGGTTTTGAAGTGGTTTTGGGTAATGTCGATCGTTTGTTTCAAAATTGCAGGTGTGTCCCGCTGTAATAAGTACGTTGTTTTATCGGAGATCTTTTTCAAAAAATCCTATTGAATCTATGCATTCTCTTGATTTAATACATACGTGCCTTAAGCTAAGTTGAATAGCATTGTTTGTTAGTATGTATATTTCTTATAATGGTGGTTATGAATTTTTACTTTATCTTTTAATCCCATTTGGTTTCCTAATTAGCTTCAAACAGAACATTTCATGCTTATCAGCAGAATGTTAAACGTCTTCAAATTCAATAGCATCATTTAACAGCAGATAAATTTTCAGCATGGACCAGACATGCACGTTTCGGGTACTCAGAAAACTTTAGAAAACATGTTTACATATTTTAATCCTGTATAACCCGAATGATTGAAAATGCCTTGAACCAAGGTCACGTGACCAATGTCAAGGTTAGGTATTACTTTGGCATGGTGATTTGGATTTTGACGTTAGTATATCTTAGAAGGATGAAATGCCTCTGTTCTTTAATAAATAAAATATATGTAGACTGTCAGATTATGTGTCATGCTTCCTGAAAATGTGCAATATCTGAATATCTATATCACCTAGCTGGTCGTATTGCTACAGATGACTTTTCAATTATCAAGGACAGACAGCTCCATGGTCTTCTCAAAAACGGTCCTATGTATACAATCCTATCTAAGATAGATGTTATAAATGTCGCAAAGTGCTAAAGTAAGCTTTAGATAACTGAAAATAGGAAGGAATCGACTCGCTTGATATGAATGACTGGGAAAACCTCATTTTGGATATTCCCTATATTCGAATAGATAACTTCCACAAAAATCTTCATCTTTTTGAAAATCGAAGTTCTAAATCTAGATTTGGTGATAATCTCTACATGATAGGCTGTAGAGATCCCTATGGGTACTAATCGTGCGATTCTTGTTGCAGATTTTTATTTCATAGTTTTTTTTACACTCTTGGAAAAGAATTTATCCAAAATCTTCAAATTAAAGCAAAGGCAATGTTTCATTGGTTCTTCTTGGTACCAGGATGATATTCTTATGAAAGAATTGGCGCTACATAAGGCAAATGTTATAAACACAGAAACAACATTTTTGGACCTAAACATGAAAATTGTAAATAGAGAAATTCATGCAAGTGTGTATGACAAAAATATTATTTTGAATTCAAATATAATAAATTTCCCCTGGCATGACGGTGATGTTCCTAGATTACCGTCATATGGTATTTACATTTCACAGCTTATCCGGTACGCTAGAGCTTGTAATTATGTTTTTGATTTTCATAATAGAAATTTACAAATTAACATGAAATTTTTAGGTCAAGGCTTTTGATTCCAAACTTGTAAAGACTGTCTGGAGATATTACAAAGTTAGTGTCAGGTTCTTTTAAAATTCGGGCCCATACAACAACAGAGTATATTACTCTTGGTATTTCACAACCTGCATTTTATGGTGACATGAGAAACAAAATAAGAAGGATCAAAGGTAGGCATAATTACCATCGCAATCGTGTTAGAATCATCAAAAACCTTTAATACCGTGGATATTCTCTGCTGTCACCAGACGGACACTTGGCTTGGTATTCGGCAAATCTACAGCGTTATACAAGCGCATTCTAAGGAGTTGCTCTCTATGTGACTGTGAAGACAGGGCTCCATGACGGACCCCGTATAAATCCCTTTAGAAAAGACAGGGACCCGATCACCTGTCCTCTCTGAATGTCAACGTCTTAAAATTCAATAGCATCATTTAAAAACAGATATATTTGCAGCATGGACCAGACATGCACGTTTTGGGTACTTAACCCTCGTCAGTGATCCTCAATGTAAACAATGAAATATGGCGAAAGAGTGTGAAAGTTATGTTGTCCAAAACTGTACCGAATGTTTTAGCAAGATGAGTGGGATATGATACTACAGGACCCACGTTTTGGAAAATTCAAGAAAAAAATTTGATAACAAAATTTTTTAATGCGTTGAAGAAACGATCAACAGAAGTTGTCAGTCGGACTCCTCGGATGATAACAACGGCAGTCGGACATTTCAGGTGATCACATTCATGAGTTACAGCCGGCAAAGCAAGGATTTGTTTCGTACGCCTTCTGTTTTTTTATATCCATTCACATATCAATCTGTGTGTTTCTATGGTCAACTTACAGTGGGAAGGTTATTTTACACCACAATTGTGCGTTCCTCGAGACCTCTGGGTAATCGAAAAAGTGGGAGGGGTGTGCTCACGTAATCATAATTACCACACATCGTCTGCTTCTTGCGTGGCAGATGGTCGTCCTAGGTCGGCACTGATTGCCCAATGGTCTAGTTGGTTTACGTGTTGTCATTTGTGTTTGACGTGCTTGTGATGTTATTTTTTCTGTGGAAATGTAACTTGATTTTTATGGCTTTTATGCATTTTATTGTTGTGGGTTAGAATAAATGTTAAACGTCTTCAAATTCAATAGTTGATTTTTGCTGTTGGTGCTGCAACCGAATGTTCTTGGAAATTCCCACCTTTCTTTCACGTTCATCGAGACCTCTGGGTGCACTCGGTACTCGGAAAAGTGGGAGGATTGTGCGCACGTTATCCAGGATAACAACACCGTGTGCTACTGACGTGGCAGATGGCAGTCCGAAGTCCCCATTGATCTCTTTGATTTATGTGTAGTCCTTTATATTGATGTTTCTATGTAATTTGGCATTCATTGACAATTTGCATCTCATTATGTGCGTGTTTTTGCTGTTGGTACTGCAACCGAGTATTGTTGGAGATCCTTGCCGGACTATAATAGAAGATATTTAAATCAATGATCGGCATTCATATTTTACCTCCTTGGTAACCTTTAATTTATTGTCAGTTGTATTGTCAGAATTCCCATGCATCTGCTACATCTCTTTAAAATGAAGCGTCATGCTGTAAGTGTACGAATTGCTTGTAGGTCAGTCACGTGACACCTCGTTGGAGCGGAAAATGTTTTGCTTGTTTGATGTTTAAAGATACTTGAAACAAATCTCCATTATACCACCTTGAACAGACAAAATCAGAAATGCAAGAAAGGGGATATCTCCTACAATACCCGGTTGCAGCACCAACAGCAATGAGACGATATCCTGAAGACGATCTCAATAGCACTCATAATAGAGCACCAACTTGAGCAAACTACTGTAGAGGTGGGACCATGTTCCCGGGAGGAGTGAGCATCCCCTCTTTGGCTAGCCGCACCCGCCATAGATGTTCGATAACAAAAATGAAAACAATATCTACAAGTCATGTACTGTTTGAGTTTATGTCTATATAGAAAGTGCTATTTAAGTCATGTCAGGGAAAACAATTAAAATGAGTTACTGTCAAACCCCTTTGAGATTGACACAAGGTGAAAGCATAGAGAAGACCTACAGAGACAAGGAACACCAAACACGACTTCAGAGATCTGGCGGAACACCCGTCTCGCAACGTCGGTTTGATGGAACGGGTGTTTTTCTTTTTTTAATCATGATGATGACAACAAATTTTAATTTAACATTTTATGTCTTAATATTCATGATACCCTCTGAAAGTACTAGAATAGATATGGACATTACTTTCTTCTAGCTTCCATGTGCCAGAACATAGAATTGAAATATTCCCAAAATGACACTGAAATTATGCAAATTTGAGCAAAACCTACCCATTTTCAGGTCGCCATAGCTACTGAAAGGGAAAAAAAACCCCAACAATATGGTCACTATGGATCTCTAGATAAAGTCTTTAACTTTTAAATGGTACCATATCAAATGCCTCTGCCGTAATTCATTTTCTCAAAAATTTGCCATCCCTCCATATTTCTTACCTATTTTCAGTATATGGCCAAGACAGGAAACCGAATGTAAGCAAGCTGCATGGGGGTTTCTACACAGTTTCGGACCAGTCTTAGATGCCTATTTTCAGCAGAAAATCTTTAAAAGTCAACATTTCCTATTAAAATTCAAAGAAACTTTAAGTTTTCTTAAAATAAGAATTTTAACAGTGGTCACTTATTTTTAAGTTGCCACATGGTAAAGTCTAGAGGTGTTCCGCGAGACCAGAATACCAAACACATAAGACGGCCATCTGCTACATTAGTAGCAAATGGTGTGGTTATCTGGATAACGTACGCACAAGCACTAGGTAGAGGGTAAAAAATCCTTCAATAAAAATCAACGAGCAACGATACATAAGACAACTTACACCAGATAGACGGACCAAAAGTTGCCACATTAAAACCTGAAAGTTGAATGTTTATATATAATGAGGGTCCACATGACTAAAAAGAACTTAATCCTCCCGAATTAAGAAGAAAGAAAATATAATACATGATAAAAGACAAAAAAATTGAGACATAAGACTGATCTTTAGGATGCATATTTTGACACTTGATGGAAAAACCAAAAATCAACTGAATATCAAAGGTCTCAAGAAAAAATAGATAACACATTGAAAAACCAATTCCGGTTGACTCTCTATCATAGATAATGACTGCTTAATCAAATATCTTGCCGTTAGTCTGGAATCTGATGTAGAATTGACAATTTATTATATCTGGGTCTAACATTATTGCAAACGAGGTCTTTGGTTGTCTCATTAAGTATAGAAGCAGATGCGTGTAATTCCCCAAAGCGTATGTTACAGAGCCAACGAAGGAGGATAACCTGTGATTATCAGCTGTAATGTGATACAAAATAATGTACGTACAACAGAGGCGGATCTAGAATTTTCCAGGAGATCTAGCCCATCTTATGTGTCCAGTCAATATTTTGAATTCAAAAATAGAAGAAAATTATGCCTTGATAAAAAGGAAATTGTGCACTTTTGTCACCTTTCGGAGGGTTATGTGTTCCTGGCCCCTGAAACCTCCACTTGATCCGCGCTAGTAAACTGGTTTGAAGAGAGATATATTTATAAGTTATGGCATACCATTTATCGGTAATGTGTCTGCCTTCTATTCTAAAATCACATTATACATTCTGTTCCGTGTTACTTTAAGCAAAGGGGTAGGGCCACGAGACCCCTAAATGGGCCCTCGATTTTTCCCTAGAAATAAATTTCATAAGACATACTTGATATCTCTCATGAAAATACACTAACGTTAACCGCTTTTAGAGAAAAGAAAAATTTCACCAAACAGAGTCCTATTTAATTGCAATGACGTCATAAAATGACGTCATTTTGACGTTATTGACAAAATATGGCAAAAATTGCAGGGAATTTTGTCTTTTGACGAAGAATTCAATGTGGCCGCATGCGTTAACTGAGATAAAACGTTTATGACAAAAGGATATACATGTACTAATATTCTTTCACATATAATTTTTTCATCTTAGTTAATGCATGCGGCCATTGCTAGTCTAATGGAAATATGTAGTTTTTGTGTCAATTTCGCGATATATGACCAATTTTGGTGTTTTCAAAGGACTAAAAGCTATTGATAAACGCAACATTTACAAAAATATAGATTCGTGATTCAGTGGAGAACGTTTCAAAATGTCAAATAACATTTAAGAATTCTATGAAGTACAATGTTCAAAATTAGGGCCAATATCGGGCTTCATGGCCCTTCCCCTTTTAAGTCGAATTGATTACACGTCTTTTCAATGAGTAGAAAGTGCATGATCTAAAGAGTACTCGGTTGCAGGATCTACAGCAAAACTCCCCATGCAAACTACAGGTCAGACAAGCACAGTAAGAGACGGACAAGGAACACCAAACACAACATAGAAACATCAAACACAAAAAAAATAAACATAAACAAACGAGACTTATTCTAGCGTGACTTGGGATTTTCTCCCTATATGTACTATAGAACTCGCCTGGTGTAAAATCTCCAACAACCTTCCAGTTCGCTAAGCTCCGCCCATGCACGTGCTATAGAACTCGTGCAGAATGATATAAGAATTGAAGTAACAACTAGCTAGCTGTTGTCCAGTAATTCTGTTTACAAAATTTCTGAAAACCTTGGTCCTGTAACATCATATCCCAGCCATTTTGCTACGTCGCTCGGTATATTTAGGACATAATTTACACAGATTTATAATATGTTACATAGTTAAGATTGAGGATCACTGACGGAGGTTAAATACCCGAAACGTGCATGTCTAGTCCATGCTGTAAATTTATCTGTTCAAAAATTATGCTTATGAATTTGAAGACATTAAACATAAACCAACGATACGAATGGGCAATTGGTGCCAACGTAGGACGGCTATGCTACGAGTTGTTGGAGATCCCCTCCTTTTGCATGTATGATGTTCTCTCCTACATTGCTTAATCAAGAGCACTTCCACATGACTGAAGGACAAAAATAACATTTGAAGTCTTGATAATCTTACAAACACAGTTTCTGAAATATATTGTTCACGAATTTGAAAAGGGTTATTATTATTGATATAGCTTCGCTACGATACTCGATTCTACGACAAGTGACATTTCATCTTCCAGTAAAATGGCATGAAAACCCCCACCCCAACATATTCATAAGTGAGTACATGGCATTGTCAGTTTGTAACACCTCTTTTTATGCGATTTTGACAAAAAACAAACATTTAATTTAGCTATTCAGTCTCAAGTAAAGAAGGTAACATGGGAAATTAATGCCATTCAACACCATCTTTAATTCCTCCCTACAGAGATTTAAACATACATGTATTTTCCCCTGACATTGTTCCCATATCACTTTCAATATAGACATGGCCACAGACAGTGCATGTATTTTATATATTATTTTCATTTTCGTACGTGAACATCGACGGCGAGTACGGCTTGCCAACAGGGAATGCTTACTCCTCCCGGGCACCTGGTCCCACCTCTAGCTTCTTAAGGGTCCGACGATGCTCAATTTGATGCTCTATTGTGAGTGCTGCTGAGATTATCGTCAGGATCTTCTTAAACTCATTTGTGTCACAATTATGACTTTTGCCGTGTGGACATCGTAAAAAAGTTACCCGCGAGGGGTTTGACAGTAAGTGCTTTAAATATTTCCCTGACATTGTCGCCATAGCACTTTCTATATAGACATGGCCTCAGACAGTGCATGTAGTTTATATATTATTTCCATTTTCGTGCGTGAACATCGACAGCGGGTGCGGCTAGCAAACAGGGGATGCTTACTCCTCCAGGGCACCTAGTCCCACCTCTAGCTTGCTAGCGGTCTGTCGATGCTCAGTTTGATGCTCCATTGTGAGTGCTGTTGAGATCATCGTCCGGATCTTCTTTAACTCATTGATGTACATGTAACATTCATGCCTTTTGTCGTTCGGAGCTCGGAAAAAAGTTCCCCGAGAGGGGTTTGGCAGTAAGTGTTTTTACTATTTTCCCTGACATTGTCGCATTAGCACTTTCTATATAGACATGGCCTCAGACAGTGCATGTATTTTATATATTATTTTCATTTTCGTGCGTGAACATCGACGGCGAGTGCGGCTAAGCAATAGGAGATGCTTACTCCTCCCGGGCAATTTGTCCCACCTCTAGCTTTCTAGGGGTCCGTCGATGCTCAATTTTGGTGCGCTATTGTGAGTGTTCTTGAGATTATCGTCAGGATCTTCTTTAACTCATGCAATTCAATTCAAATGACAAACAATGTGTAGAAATGATCAATCATGTGCATATTTATACACATAATTCTGAGAGTGCAAGTATTACATTTCAAAATTTAAATTTTGCGTAGTTAAGTGTTATAACACGATGCTGTTGCCCTTATGAATTTAAAGCATATAAACGAAAAAAGTTTTGCTATCGTCTTCATGCACGGCGTGGTCCGCAGTTTTGCTACCTAGTAACTTAACTGGGTTAACGTTTCATCATAACTCATAAGATGACGCAAATTTCCAAATACGTGCTTGTTTGAATGCTTGTATGAAGGGCATTGAAACGAGCAAAATCTGAATCCAAGTTGACTTTTCGGATGCAATAATGAAGTGTGTGATCAAAGTTAGCGTTTTTAACTATCTTCTATCAGGAAGCCTTCTCTGGAAAGGAAACATCAACCGTGTAATCATGCAGATACTCTTGCAAAGAGTACTTTATATGAATTCGACTCACATCCGTTATGAAGCCGATATTTTCCTCTTGTCGGATCTTGCTAGGAAGCGAAAAAGTTTATGAAGGAATTTTTGTTTTGTAAGTTTATTTATTTCAATTTTACACAATTTCCCCAGACAAAAGCTTCCTTTTGTCGATTTCAGCCGTTATTGGGAAGATACCGAGCATGCTCTCACATATGTTCGAGCGTGTGCCAATTGGAAACTTTTGTATGTCTTCGACATCATAATGCTGCATTTTGTTTATCTGATTCACATCACGGTAACGTAAGTTATTGCACTCTTCACAACCATATACTGCTGCAGGGATAAAATACTGATACCTACTGCACAATGTTAATGAGTTAAGGACATATCCGGTACCCAAAATTATGAATCTTTACATCGAAGAGTATTCTGTATTTCTGACGTACAAAGAAAGAGAACTCCGATTCCCATTATGAAGATCACTCTTCACAACCATATACTGCTGCAGGGATATCAAATTTCTTATACATATTTCACATTGTTAATGGGATAATGCAGGTTGGAATTTCGATTTTAAGTAGGAATTCCGGCCTTTTCCTCATGCTGCCATAGTCCTCTTGTGAGATGAGCCGGGTCCAGTTAGTATACATGTAATTCTCATATGTTTAACAAAGTCCTCAAGAGGAATATCCTCATCCACCATCCACCTCAAGTGCACGAGATCTGACCTCGATGCCCACAGACTAATAAATCTGAAATGAAGGTTTGCTTTTATTTACTTATGATTTTCAGGGTTTTTTGATAAAGTAGATATAAACTGTTTTAAAATACATATAAAACAAAGGAGGGGATCTCTAGCAACACAAGGCTGCAGCACCCACAGCAAAACACCCAATGCAAAAACAGAGCAGACAAGCACAGACAGAGACACAAAAGGGACAAAGAACGTCAACGCACAACACAGAAACATCAAACACAAAGGACTACACATAAACCAACGAGACCGATGGGCAACCGGTGCCAACTTAGGTGTCACACTTATGCCCTTTGCCGTGTGAAGCTCGTAAAAAGTCCCCCGCGAGGAATTAGTCAGTAAGTGTTTTGAATATTTTCCCTGACATGGTCGCCTTAGCACTTTCTATATATACATACCTCAACCAGTACATGCATTTCGTCTATTTCATATATTGTTTTAATTTTCGTGCATGAATATCGACGGCGGGTGCGGCTAGCCAAAAGGGATTTCTTACTCCTCCCAGGCACCTGGTCCCGACTCTAGCTGGCTAGGGGTCCGGCTATGCTCGATTTGGTGCTCTATTGTGAGTGCTCTTGAGATTATCGTCAGGATCTTCTTTAACTCTTCAGGACGGCCATCTCCCACGGAAACAGCAGAAGGTATGGTTATTCTTGATTACATGCGCACAACCCTCCCACTTTTCCGATTACCCAGAGGTCTCGAAGAACGTACAATTGTGCTTTTAAGCAACCTCCTCACTGCCAGATGACCACACACAAAGAAGACCGCAAAACGCAGGGGCCCAAGCAACACAGATGAATATGTAAATATATATAAACATAGGGTAGGAGCGTACGAAATGCAGTCCGTGCTGTGCCGGCTGTAGCAAGCTTGTGCATGTTATCAGAGAGGACATGTGGTCTGGCCCTGTCTCCTCTAAAGAGGTTAGGACAGGGCCCATTACGGAGTACCGTCGTAATAGTCGGTCAGAGTGCAAGTCTAAGGATGCGCTGGTACAAGGCTGTAGAATGGTCCAGTACCACGTTGAGTGTCCGTCTGGTGACATTAGGATCATATCCACGGTATAAAAGGTGTTTGATGATTATGACGCATTTTTGATGGCTATGCTGTCTGCCCTTGATCCTTCTAAATTTTGTCTATCATGTCACCATAGAATGTAGGCTGTGAAATACCCAGAGTAATATACTCTGTAGCTTGTATAGGTCCGAACTTTAAAGAAAGCTGTCTGTAATTTTTGTAAAATTTCCAAGAAGTCTTTACGAGTTAATGAAAGCGGAAAGCTTGACCTAAAGGTGTCTTGGTTATATGTAAATTTCTACTATGAAAAACCAAAACACTAGTGCACGCTATAGCGTATCGGATGAGCTGTGATATGTAAATGCCGTATGACGGTAGTCTGGGAACGTTACCGTCAGGCCAGAGGAAATTTACCAAGTTGAATCCAAAATCATCTCATATGTCATAAATACTCGTATGAATTTCTTCGTTTGTAATTTTGATATTAAGGTCTAAAAATGGGTTTTCTGTATTTTTAACATTTGCTTTGTTGAGTGTCAACTCCTGTGGATAAACTTCATTCTTATATGTATCAAAAACAGGATTTTCAATAGTGAGAATATCATCTAGGTACCTAGACGTATAGGTAAAGCATTTCATTTATTTTCTGCTCTTTGAGGATTTTGGATATATTCTTTTTCATAAGTGTATAAAAATAAATCTGAAACAAGAGGCGCACAGTTGGTACCCATAGGAATCCCTAAAACCTATTTTAAATATCCTCACCAAATCTAACATAAATATTGTCCAAGAGGAAGGACAAGGCATTACACAGGTCGCTACATGTCCATGATTTAAATTATTTGAAGTCTGTTGAGAAAAAGACTCCTTTGATTCAGATGTACAAATGTAAGTGTTCCTCTCTCTATCACAACATCCTTTAATTAGTTTAGACAACCGATCATTAATTTTGTCGTGAGGAAGCGCGGTGTACATATTAGAGAAGTCGTATGAAGAAATGGTTTTGGCTGGGAAAGTTTTAGTTTTCATTTTATCAATCACATACCCTGACTTTTTAGTAGACCGAAAGAAATTAACATCGTTCCTGTTTAGTGTTCCCTTATCGTCGTAAAATGATGTAAGATTTCTAGACAAACCTGTAGTGGAACAGTTGCTAGAATTAGCAATGAATTGAAATTTGTAAGGAGACTTGTGCAAATAAGGTATGCAATACATGGTCGGAAGATCCAATTTAGATATAGAGATGTTGGATGAATAAAGTTCGTTCACTGTTATGCTTGTGCAAAATATAAAAGATACTTTTGATATAAGTATTTATAGACGAAAGTTCCGAAACTAAAGTTGATATGTAGTAACGTTTTCATATGATAATTGTGTTGTTAGCTGCTTTATCTGCAGGTGCAAAAACAAATTTTTCATGTAACTTTCTTAACTTCGATTTGAAGTATCTTTCAGATTTGGATCGTGGATTTTGAAACAGATGAGGGCTTTATGAAAGTTAAGTTTGCTTCGTAATTTGTAAATATCTACTACGAAAATCAAAAACATCAGTACATGCAAGCCCCACCTCTATATAGAGATAACTTAGACAGTACATGTATTTTTCGTGTGTGGACATCGACGGCGGGTGCGGCTGGCCAACAGGGGATGCTAAAAAAAATACTCCTGGGCACCTGGTCCCACCTCTAGCTTGCTAGAGGTCCGTTGATGCTCAATTTGGTGCTCTTTTGTGAGTGCTGTTGAGATTGTCGTCAGGATCTTCTTGAACTCATGCTCTAGCATGAGCTGTAAAATGTAGATAACATATGACGGTAATCTAGGAACATCACCGTCAAGCCAGGGAAAATTTACTATGTTGAATCCAAAATCATCTCTTTTGTCATACACACCTGTACGAATCTCTCCATTTACAATTTTGATATTTAGGTCCAAAAAGGTGTTTCTGTTTTTGTAGCGTTTGCCTTGTTCAGAGTCAATTCTTGTGGATAAATTACATTTTTAAAATTTTCAAAAACAGGATTGTCGATAGTAAGAAGCACCAATGAAACATTCTTAATCATCATATTTTCTTTGCTTTTGAAGATTTGGGATAAATTCTTTTTGTCATACTTGTCATACTTGTATAAAAATAAATCTGCAAAAAGAGGCTCACAATTAGTACCCATAGGAATCCCTACAATATGCTTATAGAGATTCCCACCTAATCTTACATGGATGTTGTCAAAGAGGAAGGAAGCGTCACTGATGAGTATTTTAAAATATCCGAGACACGTGTGTGGTGAATAATAAACTGGTTTGAAATTTTCATCGGGAAGGTATAGAGTTGGAACACTTCCGTATACTATTATTTTGCATCTATGTATGTCTACTATGGGAAGTTTCGGTGTTTTGCAGTGTGGAGCTCGTAAAAAAGTGTTTTGAATGTTTTCCCTGACATGGTCGCCATGACACTTTCTATATAGAAATAGCCCCAGACAGTGCAAGTTTTGTAGATATTGGTTTCATTTTCGTGCGTGAACATCGACGGCGGGTGTGGCTAGCCAAACAGGGGATGCTTACTCATCCCGGCACCTGGTCCCACCTCTAACTTACTGGGGGTCCGTCGATGCTCAGTTTGGTGCTCTATTGTGAATGCTGTTGAGATTGTCGTCAGGATCTTCTTTATCTCATCGCTGCGGATGTTGCAACGGATTTTGGGGGGTTTTGTTGGATATTACGTCATTCCTTCTAATTTATTGAAGTCAAGGTAAAAATGGTGTATTAAGATTTTTAAAGCATTCATTGATCTCATACATTTATTTGGCTGAGAACATGAAGTCTATTTTGCCACAAAAGAGGTCGAAAGTATTAAATAATGAATGTGTCCGTCATTTAACTCTCATTATATTAATTTTTCTTCGTGATATCTTCCTTTGGATCTGATAATTCGTCAACATTTTTGGAATAATTCTTTTCCTATTGGATCCAGTTTTTGATTTCTTGGACCCTTCTTTTGTTTGTTTTAGCATCTTGAAATACGCAAATGCACCCTTCTTTAAAATTGCACAGTCATACGGTCGAACTCTTAATTCTTGTTTTAGATGAAAGGTCTTGATAACAAGATCTTTAGCTAACTTTCCGCCATGGCAGTATTTGGTCACCTCGAGTCTTGCCCTTCGGAAATCCTCTAGTTCTTTTTCAAAAGTGTCGTCCTGATTAGCAATTATTCTTTTTAACTTGGTAAGGAAATGCTCATACAGTATATAATCAATAGATTCCCAGGCTCTGTGACGGGTTACGTCTACCTCTGTAACATTCTGAATGGCGGCTGTTTTATTTGTGATTCCGGCGTTTGATATTCCAAGGTAGAGAATGTCATTTAATGACCAGTTGAGCATTCTTTTCATCAAAATGAAGGATTCGTCAAAATATTCCAATACCATAACGAGATCAAACTCCTCGTCAATTTTCTCGATAAATTTCGAAATCTTTTCTTTGTTTTTATTTTTGATATCTTCGGGTGCCAATCCAAAATCATACGCCATTCTGTTATTTGTGAATGATCGTGCCATTCCTTTTGGTTCATATTTTCTGGGGTTTGCCAAAAATGTCGATATTACATTGTCACTTTTTATACTGGTCAGATATTTTTCTTTATAATCTTTCCGAAAAAATAAAATTGCAGAAACGAATCGGGCAAATGGTTCCCGAACGATGGCAATGTAGACTGTGTCCTTTGGAAGAATTCGCTGTATGGTGCTCCTGTTATAAACAGAATGATGGCATAAAATATCAAAGTGTTTTCCTTTTGGGGCTGGCAGATAGTAACCTTTATTTTCCTCAATAGGGACATCACAAATCGTCGAAGAATGTTTCTCAGCCGGTAAAACGAATGTTAAATCGTTCATAAATCCAAATCGGAGGAATAATTTATACACTGACGTGCTGCCACATTTGTGAGTTTTTAAGAAATAAATGTGCTTCGTCTTGCCCGTTGTAGGTGAATGCATTTTCTCATCGGAGAAAAGCGGCCATTTTTCGTTTCTGATATAGGTTTGTGTCACATTATGGACTTCGTAGCATGTTGAAATGTTGTGTAGGATCAAACAGACGGACAGAAGTACAACAGCTACAGCCACAAACCTAAAAGAGAATCAAAGCATTCATAATTACATTTCCATAATGTGCTTGTTACTGGTGTTGCGTGTTCGTTGTTTGTTGCTAAACACCATATACGACATGAAAACACCAAACACAAAAGGGAACAACGGACACCATATACGACATGAAAACATCAAACACAAAAGGCACAAGGGACACCATATACGACATGAAAACACCAAACACAAAAGGGTCAAGGACACCATATACTACATGAAAACACCAAACACAAAAGGGAACAACGGACACCATATACGACATGAAAACACCAAACACAAAAGGGTCAAGGAACATAATATACGACATGAAAACACCAAACACAAAAGGGTCAAGGAACACCATATATGACATGAAAACACCAAACACAAAAGGGACAAGGACACCATATACTACATGAAAACACCAAACACAAAAGGGAACAACGGACACGAACAATGTCGTTGACAAGGAACACCATATATGACATGAAAATACCAAATACAAAATGGAACAAGGAACACCAAATACGACATGAAAACACCGAACACAAAAGGGAACAAGGAACACCAAATACGACATGAAAACACCGAACACAAAAGGGAACAAGGAACACCAAATACGACATGAAAACACCAAACACAAAAGGGAACAAGGAACACCATATACGACATGGGAACACCAAACACAAAAGGGAACAAGGAACACCAAATACGACATGGAAACACCAAACACAAAAGGGAACAAGGAACACCAAATACGACATGAAAACACCGAACACAAAAGGGAACAAGGAACACAAAATACGACATGAAAACACCAAACACAAAAGGGAACAACGGACACCATAAACGACATGAAAACACTAAATACAAAAGGGTCAAGGACACCATATACGAATTGAAAACACCAAACACAAAAGGGACAAGGAACACCATATACGACATGAAAACAACAAACACAAAAGGGACAAGGAACACCATATACGACATGAAAACAACAAACACAAAAGGGAACAAGGAACACCATATATGACATGAAAACACCGAACACAAAAGGGACAAGGAACACCATATACGACATGAAAACACCGAACACAAAAGGGACAAGGAACACCATATATGACATCAAAACACCAAACACAAAAGGGACAAGGAACACCATATACGACATGGAAACAACAAACACAAAAGGGATAAGGAACACCATATACGACATGAAAACACCGAACACAAAAGGGACAAGGAACACCATAAACGACATGAAAACACCAAACACGAAGGGACAAGGAATACCATATATGACATGAAAACACCAAACACAAAAGGGACAAGGAACACCATATATGACATGAAAACACAAAACACAAAAGGGACAAGGAACACCATATAAGACATGAAAACAACAAACACAAAAGGGAACAAGGAACACCATATATGATATGAAAACACCAAACACAAAAGGGACAAGGAACACCATATACGACATGAAAACACCGAACACAAAAGGGACAAGGAACACCATATACGACATGAAAACTTCGAACACAAAAGGGACAAGGAACACCATATAAGACATGAAAACACCAAACACGAAGGGACAAGGAATACCATATATGACATGAAAACACCAAACACAAAAGGGACAAGGAACACCATATATGACATGAAAACACCAAACACAAATGGGACAAGGAACACCATATACGACATGAAAACAACAAACATAAAAGGGACAAGGAAAACGAAATACGAGATGAAAACACCAAACACAAAAGGGACAAGGGACACCATAAAGGACATGAAAACACCAAACATGAAAAAACCAAACACAAAAGGAACAAGGGACACCATATACGACATGGTGTTCCTTAACCCTTTTGAGTTTGGTGTTTTCATGTCCTATATGGTGTTCCTTGTCCCTTTTGTGTCTCTTGTTGTGTATGTCTTCTCTGTTTTTTTCATATGAATTTCTTTTTTATTTTTTGCTGTTCTTGCTGCAACCAGGTCTTGTTCGAGATCTCCTCCTTTCTTTTATAACACGGATAATATAGTCACAAGTTCTCAATATTAACTTAATATTGTAATAGACTGGTTTTACCCTAGTAGGTACTTGTTGGGTGGGGTGGATTTCTGATTTATGCAAATTGTCATGTTTATGAACCAGCATTTATGCATGTATAGGCAGATGTAATCTTTTGTTGTTATGACCATATCTTCATTACATGAATACAGGGTTGTAAAGCTTGTTTCCCTCATACATGTTATTTCTATGAATGTCATTTTTGGACTAAGATTGTGCATTGAAAATTTTACTTTTCTTTGAAAATACTTTATCTCATGAAATATGAGGATATTCCTCCCGGGCACCTGGTCCCACCTCTAGCTTGCTAGGGGTCCGTCGATGCTCAATTTTGTGCTCTATTGTGAGCGCTGTTGCGATTTTCAATCTAATTCATGAAAGATTAAATTAATAATAAAATTATTATTAATTTAATCTTTAATGAATTAGATTGTCATTTGATTGTTTTTATTAAGTTTGATGTACGTTTTGCAGTGAAATTCTACCTGCCAGGAATTAACCTGGCACTGCCAGGAATTTTCCTGGCTGCGATTGGCCCAAAAATTACAAACGGACGACAGTAAACGCGATCGACACATTCTTGCTCATGCACGCTCGTAGAGGCAACATCTCTTCAAAACATTAACTTAGGTACCAAAAATGGATATGAGAACTGATGATCATATGTTTTATTAGTTACGATGAAGAGCAAATACAACTATTATATAGTTAATTCAAATAGATATGGAGTTGTAAATAGACAAAGTTGGTACATAGTAAATTTATTTTGATGATAGAACACTATTGAAATTCGAGATTAAGTGAAATCGTGACAAGTACTTATAGTGAACTTAATATTTCGACAACAGGCCCAATGCCATCCCAGAGCTCAGTTACTATGTTAAGACTATAAGATTTTTACCAACAGAATTCATTTTTCAACATGAGGCCCAGTTGGGTACCAGGACTCATTTAGTATTTCCATCGTATTTATGCGTAGTAAAGAGTACCATAGCGATCTAATCATTGTTCTGTACTACTAGAGAGGGAAAAAACCATTCTCATTGATCATGTTGATGTGATGATTTCATTTATGTGACTTTGTTGAATAAACTGTTTTGAACTTCTACAGACGTTATTTCTACAATCTGAGATGTGGCCTGTTCGGCCAGACTGCCACAATATATCCTATCTTCAGTGGCGGATCCAGTGCCCACTTTGCCGCGGGGGTCAAGGGGCGAATTTTGTCGATTTTTACTGAAAATGGGCCAAAATACACCTGTTTTTGGAACATTTTGGGTCAGTGCCGGGGGGAGGGGCGGATGCCCCCTCCGCACCCCCTGAATCCGCCACTGATCTTCTTTACGTTTCTTTTCATGTCCAGATGCATGAAAATATCTAATCAACGTTATGAAGCTTTTAAATTTATTTCATGCTGACTGAACTTTTTAAAAAATACATTTTTCCTGGTTTCGACTCCATGATCATAATCTGAATTTTTCCTTTAATTTGCTTGCGTTCGGTGGGTCCATTTACAACAACGCATTCGTCTGCAAATACAATGTAGACATTGGTCTGTATTTTTTAAATGCCTTTCTTCTTCGATAATTTTCCTATTTCGTATGTCGTTTCATTCCATTTAATATTCAAATTAATCTGTTTGCTTGTTGATGTTAAAACTGGTCTCGTCTCATGTGTGTGCGTGTGTAGCTGTGACCACTGTGACGTTGTGATATTAGGATACTTTTAGATTTAAAGCATTGCTTTTGCTTTATTATGTTTGATCTTCATCAATGTGAACAAGAGGCCCAAGAGGGCATCCTCGCTCATCTGAGTTGCAGACAAATGAATGATGGTGTACAATTTGGTGGCAATTCAGGTTCGGAGATTTAAAAAAGCATCAGCCAATCAGAGCCCTTAGCAGCCATATTTGTAAACAGATCTGCACCAAAAAAATCTTGGTAGAAGACTTTAAGTGAGTGCTTCATGAAATTCTATGCAGTGGCTGCAGTGGAGAAGTAAAAAATGAGTAGGCCAATTAGAGCCCCTAGCGGCCATATTTGTTGTTCGATCGGCACAAAATACACATACTTGGTAGAGGACCTTAAATATTTGCTTCCTGTAAGGTTTCTTTAATTTCTGTGAAACAGTTGCAAGGGAGATTTAAAATATGTGTTAATGACTTTATCCAATCAGAGCCCTCGGCGGCCATATTTGTTAACCTATCGACACGAGAAACACAAACTTGGTAGGGGACTTTAACTACTTGTTTCCAGAAAGGTTTTCATAAAATACTGTGCAAATGTTTCAAAGAAGGAATAGAAAATGAGACAGCCAACCAGAGCCCTCGGCGGTCATTTTTGTTGACCGATTAGCACGAAAGACCTTGAGTACTTGCTTCCTGAAGGGTTTCGAGAAATTCTGTACCGCGGATGCATAGGAGAAGTCGAAAATATATCTGATAATCAGAGCCCTCAGCGTCCATATTTGTTGACGTTGACAGATCGGCCCGAAAAACACATTTGCCTTTTACAATTTCATAGACTTGAGAAAATATCTATACGGCCATGATTACAACATAAACATGCACGTGTTCAAAATTTTAAAAAGTGAAATTTACCATGTTTACGAGGGCTGATTAATATGTTGTGAGCCTAGAGGTTTTCTGGGTTGCAGAAGGTATTCTGCCGATATATTATCTCCAAAAAGGTCAAACAAATAATGGCACCTACTATGCTTCACTTCTGACACATTTATGGGAAAATATCAAACTTAAGCACCGCGGAAAGCTCACTAGTTAAAAGTGTGTTGTTTCATCAGTACAATGCTCCTGTTAACAAGTCTGTCACTGCCATGGCTACCATTCATGATTGTGAATTTAATTCTATTGAGCATCCGCCTTATTCGCCTGATCTTTCATTTATTCCCAAAAATGAAAGCAGCTATTTCTGGTACCCACTTTCAGTCTGACCATGACGTCATACTTGTAGTAGATGGCTTTATGACCAGCAAAGATAAGGAGTTCTTTAAAAGTGGCATATATACTGAAGGGGATTAAATAGAAAAATAATGCAACATGTCTGATGAAATTCAAATCCATCCATACGAGGCTCAAAAACATATCAATCAGCCCTCGTACGTAGTCGAAAACCTGAGGCACTGCCATTATAATATTTCCTATGTATACATCACATTTTCACCCAGTTATATACCGATATTCATAAACAAACATATAAACTTGTACTCACCTGTTCATCTTGGCCGTGTACATCCAGATAAGTACACATCTATCACAGCCAAGGGTGAAATCAGCCGAGCATGGTATTACGGTGATCATTAGGGGACATCGCCTGTTTTACAAAAGAAGGGAAGAAGCGAAATAATGATTTGAGGAAGCGAGGAATTTATGCGAAGAAGCGAAGGAAGAATCGCTACTTAGCATCGCTTCGCTTTATTCCTTAGCTTCTTCGCATCTTTTCTTCACCCTTTCGCAAGTTCAAAATGACTTCTTATGAACAATGTATGATATCGCGCGTCGTACTCTTGACCATGACGAAAGGAGGACGAATAATTTTTTTCAATGTCTTAAATGCATTCCAGTTTTTTTTTTTTTTTTTATGTACATGTATTAGACAAACTTTTTTTTAAATCCATAGCTTATAAGGGTAATACTATATCATTTCCATTTAATTTATTTCATTTTTCCTTTTCAAATATACAAAAATTATGTTCAGTGTGAACTAAATTTGAAAATATAAATTACAGCTTTAAATTCCTATGACATAACTTTCTTAGTGATAAATCTCTTAATACCCCCTCCCCTTAAACTCAATGAAATTTGAATGATATTCTTTGATGTCGAAGTGAAAATGCATTGTTATTCTAAGTCAAGTCTCGCGAGATGTGACCAATCCATATTCACTCGCGGAACACCTGTCTCGTAATGTCGCTTTGCGGGAAGGGGTGTTTTTCTTTTTTTCCCAATCTGTTGCCATGGCAACCAACTTATTTGACATTTTATATCTTAATATTCACAATACCCCCTCAAAGTACTAGAGCACATATAGACATTACTTTCTTCTAGCTTCCATGTGCCAGAACATTGAATGGAAACATACCCAAAATGACTCTAAAATTATGCAAATTTGAGCAAAACCTACCCATTTTCAGGTCGCCATAGCTCAGGGAAAAAAATTTCCCACAAAATATGGTTACTATGTATCTCTAGATAAAATCTGAAACTTTCAAATGGTACCATATTACATACCTCTTCCGTGATTCATTTTCTCACAAATTTATCATCTATGAACAAGACTGGTATTTTCCCTCCATATTTCTTACCTATTTTCAGTACATGGTCAAAACAGCAAACCGAAAGTAAGCCGGCTGCATGGGAGTTTCTACACAGTTTCGGATCTGTCCAAGATGCCTATTTTCAGCAGAAAATCCTCCCAAATTTATTTAAACTTCAAAAGTCAACATTTCCTATTAAAATTTAAAGCAACTTTAAGTTTACTTAAAATAAGGATTTTGACAGTGGTCACTTTTTTGAAAAGTCGCTACATGGAAAAGTCTAGAGGTGTTCCGCGAGACCATAAACATGTCATTCCTCCCCCTTCGAAGATTTTTTTTGGCGAATATACTAGAATGTGAGGTTTTTCGAGTTAAACGCAACTCTCCATTTTGTGTTGCGCATTTTAGTTTTGTCGCACTACTCTGCCGAAAGAACCATACCATGCGAATAGCCATATCACGTATTGCGACAAAAATGAAAGAAGTCGTTAAATACAAAAGTCTTAAAATTTCATATGTTCATGTTATTGACTATCAGTCAAAGGAATTTAAATGATTGAAAAAGTCCAAAATGATGTTTTGATAAGCAGTTGCCATGGCAACGACAAAATTTTGTCGCTTCGGAGCTCGATAAACCGTTCCGTATAGTAGCCGAAGTGGAAAACACAGTCAACAGCAGTAATAAGGTTTGCAAGAAAATGGTTGCTATGGTAACAACAATTGTCAATATTTGACTATTTTCTACTAAATATACTATTTTTGTATACATAGATACTAAAAGTGTTCATATACATCTATAAATCATGCTGTAACAGTGGCTGACTGGGACCATCTTGCCACAGGCTGGGTACCATTTCTTCACAAAATGAACTGTACACTATGGTACAATAAATTTTCATAACAATCAAAAAATTTTTGTTTTTAGCTTTACCACCCCAAACTTGGTATATTATGAAACAGCAGAGTCAAGACCTACAAACTATGTTAAGTGTTGCCATGGAAACCATTTTTGAAAATTTGGACCTGTAGCGACAATGCGCTTATGGTCTCGCGGAACACCTGTCTCGTAATGTCGCTTTGCGGGAAGGGGTGTTTTTCTTTTTTTCCCAATCTGTTGCCATGGCAACCAACTTATTTGACATTTTATATCTTAATATTCACAATACCCCCTCAAAGTACTAGAGCACATATAGACATTACTTTCTTCTAGCTTCCATGTGCCAGAACATTGAATGGAAACATACCCAAAATGACTCTAAAATTATGCAAATTTGAGCAAAACCTACCCATTTTCAGGTCGCCATAGCTCAGGGAAAAAAATTTCCCACAAAATATGGTTACTATGTATCTCTAGATAAAATCTGAAACTTTCAAATGGTACCATATTACATACCTCTTCCGTGATTCATTTTCTCACAAATTTATCATCTATGAACAAGACTGGTATTTTCCCTCCATATTTCTTACCTATTTTCAGTACATGGTCAAAACAGCAAACCGAAAGTAAGCCGGCTGCATGGGAGTTTCTACACAGTTTCGGATCTGTCCAAGATGCCTATTTTCAGCAGAAAATCCTCCCAAATTTATTTAAACTTCAAAAGTCAACATTTCCTATTAAAATTTAAAGCAACGGCGACTGTCCACCTGAGTGGACGCGTTTTTATTTCGGCAAGACCAGGACTCCGGCTACACGTGGCCACGTGTATATCTTCATATGTAAGTAATTTTCTAGATTTTCTAACTAGCAGGGCTAGTTTTAGTTGTTACAGACCGGGGGTCTGTTTTTTATTGCAGAATTTTTGAGAGTAAATATTTTTTATTGCCAGTAGGTTCGGCCGAAGGCTAATAAAAATAAAAAAAATAAAAAAATTTAGATGCATATTTTGTATAGACCGGGGGTCTATTTGGTAAATGTAGCCAGTAGGTTCGGCCGAAGGCTGTATTTTTGTTTTATAAATTGATGCGTTTTTTATGAGCCAGTAGGTGCGGCTATTTTTTAATTGAATTTTCTACACGTGGAATTAAGTAATGGGGAAGTTTTGTGTAGAGATGTATAGTGAGGTACATATTACCGTAATTGGTATAATAACTTTATTTTTGTTACACGGGTATAAATGTTTATACTGCAATGTTGAGAGTGTGTATTTCACATTTATTATACGGTATACGGTAAATTCCAGCTTTTGGCACGTGTGCAAACGTAAGAGCCGGGTGGAGCATGGAGTGCTGACCAGTGTTTTGTTCATGTTGTATGAATGTAATTACACATTTGAGGGATATCGGAGTTATTTTATATTATTTACGGCCTTCATTATTCTGCTGGTATTATTTTATCGTTTGTTTAGCTACAGTATAATGACTATAATGAGTTATTCAGTATTTGAGCCAATATGCTGCATGCTGGTAGCTTTATTTACGTGTACAGTGTCAGTAATCTTCATGCACATGTGAAATGTTTGTGTATTAAATATTTAATTACATTGTACGTTTACTTTATATCTATAAGTGAGCATTTTATCCTTTGTGTATATAGTAAATTTGTACGCTTATTTATAGAATTTTTTCTGCCTCTTTTAGGATGGCAACGAATGGGACTAGTAGTATGTTTCTGAAGCCTAGACATAACTTGGTTGGCAAAAGCTTAGTACCTGTCATTCTAAGAATGAAAGCATGGGATAAGGCAGATACCATAAGCACTTACGCTAGACTTAAAAGGGGCTACCCATTGGAGGATTACTCCATAGTGGAACTTAGAATGGAATTTGAGAGACTGACTGGGGAGTCAGTCAAAGATATAATGCTGTTATGCGGTCCTAAAGAAGAAGATATCGACACAGTTCGTGCTTTGGTCAGTTTCTCTATTGAGCATGCTAATTTGGTAGGGGCTCCGAGAGGTTCTCCCCTTGTGGAAAGTGGATCGGACAGGGCTGGAGACAATATACCTGTAATCCAGGGTCAGAGTTCCTCACGTCGAAGCTCTTCTCAATCAGGTATGATCGAGTCTATGTAAGTAAGAGAGAGGGAGAAAGAAAAAAAAAAAATTTACATGCTGTACATGTATGTAATATATAGTTGATATCTGAAGTATAATGGAATTTTAAGCATTCTTAAGGTTTATAACCCAGTTTTGATTGTAAAAAATTTGTATTTATATATAATTTTTCTTGACTTCATGTTTTCAAGTTTACCATCATGATCATATGGATGCATATCTGTTTTCATTTTTGAAATAACAAGTTTTATCACTTTATACTATCGGATATACATATTGTGGGAACATGGTACATTCATACCTCCACGTTTATGTCAACATTTGGTTTATTATGTGGTATTATTTAATAATTTTTTGATAGACTGTCTTTATTTAAATCCCTGGGAAAATTTTATACTCATTGGTTTTTTGGATAACGCCTGTTTTTCTTGATGAATGAGATATTTGGTATTTAATGCATTTTTGTAGATGCACCCAGTGGGAAAACAGCCTCTAGCACGTCTGGTAGCGATTCTGGCACTCCAGTTAAGTCGAGCACTTCTACAGCTTCTGGCATTGAAGAGCAACTTCAGAGCATGAGGGAAGACCTTAATGCGTTAAAGACGAAAAAAGACACGATGCAGGTAGACGAAGCATTATCTACCGTAAGATGTTTGGCTAGCAGACCAAAACTTACTTCGCCTAATGTACTTGTAGCTGCTATTGAGACACTTATAGAAATTGCAAACAAAGCCAATCATAAAGACGCTTCTTTATTTAGTAAATCTTTGACTATCTGTAAAAAATATGAGGACAATGATGATTTTTGCGGATTAGTTCTTAAATTGTTTGGCACTCAAGAGGATAAAAAAATTGCCTCAGCAGTGTCTGACTGGGCTAAATCAAAAAAATATGAGCAGTCAGACAAAGAAAAATGTCAGTCAAAAGAGAATGTGGCATCTAACACTATGTCGGGTATGCAACCTTATGGTTTTGGTTCAGTGTTTCCCCCTCAGGTGCCTTATCCCCCCATGAACATGATGTATCCTTACCCTCATATGCAACCTGGGTTTTATGGGTCTAGACCTCCTACCATGGGTCGTGGTCAAGGTAGGAGAGGGAGAAGGGAGGATCATTGTTTCTATTGTAAAGGACAAGGTCATTTTGTAGCCAACTGCCCAAAAATTCCTGGCAACTCTAAAAATAAGTAATTTTCAGAGCATCCACCTTTTTCCCAAGGAAATTAATTTCCTTGTGAGAATTTATTTCTCACTTGGGATGAAGGCTTGATGTCTCTCCTTATGATTTCATTTCTATAAGGTTTTTCTTTGTTTTATTTGAATGTAATCGGTTTCAGGAAGAACCATTTAAGAAGCAAAAATTTATTCCTGAGATCCCAATTTGGGAAATGGATTCTGGATTTAACCCATTAGGAGCTTGGAATGACAGAAGAACTACATTTAAATGGGTAAATATTGAAGGAGAGACAATCAAGCCTTCTCCCCAAGTGAAAAAAGCTGAAGATGTGGCTTTTGGAGGTGAATTTGACTTGATGGATTTGTGTTTTAGAGATCCTAATTTTTTCATGGCAGGTAGCCTTAGCAAATTTGTTACTGAATGGGAAAATATACAGACACCGTCTTATATTTTAGAATGGATCGAGAGAGGAATTGACGTTATCCCTATGTTTCGACATTTTAAAGGGAATTTTAAGGGGAAGCCCTATGACTCGGATACTCCTATTCCTAATTACTTTCCGAATGCACTTAATTGTAAGAATCATGTTGGTTTCATTGTTAAAACTTTAGAGGATATGATTAAGTATGGGTCATTATCTGTACTTGGGAAGGTTGGTGAAGTGGATCCTCCATTAGTCATTATGCCAATAACTATTGAACCTTCTAAGCCCAGGATGTGTCATGACGAACGATACTTGAATCTGTGGGTCCGTGATTTTCCATTTAAGTTAGATACTTTGAAAGAGGTTCCTCGTATGATAGGAAAGGATATGTTTATGACGTCTTTGGATGATAAATCTGGATATGATCATTTTTTATTGCATCCAAATTGTAGGACTTATTTCGGAATTCAATATGGCGGCTGGTATTTAGTATACAATACGATGCCTTTCGGATTTAAGGCCAGTGCGTACATCTATCATACAACAGGTAATATTCCTATTGGATTGTGCAGAGATTTGGGTGTACCATCTTTGCTCTACATTGATGATCGTTTGATAGGTGAATTTCAAAAAGCAGATGGGTCCATGTTTGGGGATGAAAATGCATCTTTTAGAGCATTGTACATTACATGCCAAGTTTTACTTAGGTTAGGTTATTTTCTCAATCTCGATAAATGTGTTCTAAAGCCAACACAGAGTATCAAGTTCCTTGGTATGATTTGTGATTCAAGGTCATTGTCTTTTAGAATTCCAGATGATAAAAGGAACTCATTCTGCGTTTTAAGAGACTCAATTTTAGAATCAAAGTCAGTAGACTTAAAAACTCTCCAACGTTTTGCTGGCAAGTGCATTTCTTTGGTGTTGGCTGTCCCAGCTGCAAGGTTGTTTTCCCGAGAGGTTAATAGGGCTATTAGTGCTGCTTGTAAAAATAGCAAACCGCTTCATATCTATAAAGAGCTTAGAGAGGAGCTTGAGTTTTGGTTATTTTTGGATACCTGGGAAGGGGTAGCTACATGGAGGAAGGAGCAACACCTTCAAGTCATTCTTGCCACTGATTCTTCCATGTTTAGATGGGGTGCCTTTTTGGTTGTTCAAGGTCAAGCACAGGAATTTGGTGATTTTTGGAATGAACAGGATAACAGGCCTATTCATTTGAAGGAAGCATCTGCATTATTGATAGCGTTAGAGTCCATTCAGTTGGAAATAGTGGATAAAAGGGTCGATGCTTACTGTGACAATCAGGCAGTTGTTGCTGCATGGAATAATCAGGGTGCTAGAAACTCTGCTCTTAACTCCATATTAAAAGAAATTTTTCACTTAACATCTCAGAGAAATTTTGACCTTCGTCTACACTTTATAGGTTCCAAAGATAACCCTGCAGATGAGGAATCCAGAAAGTTGTCCAAGTCAGATTCCAAGTTAGCAAATGGAAAGTGGGAGATAGTGGAAAAATGTTTCGGGCCACACTCAGTTGACCTTATGTCTCTCGACTCAAATGTAATGTGTGATAAAATGGGGATGCCACTTAGACATTTCACACCAAACCCTTCGAAATTTTCTGCAGGGGTTAATGTTTTTTCGCAAGACCTTTCGTTGGAGGACAACCCCTATGTATTTCTACCTTTTGGGCTTATTTTTTCTCTTTTGAAATTTTTTGAAGAGATCAAGGTAAAGGAGGTTACAGTGGTGGTTCCCGATGTTATTCCTAGACCTGTGTGGTGGCCATTTTTCATTTTGCATGTTGAAAAATCGTTTGTTTTAGGTCAGTTAGGAGAAAAAGGAGTAGTAAGCTTCCCTGGGAAAAAAGGATTTTACTTGGATATGATTGGTTTGAAATGGCCCCTCTTGGCTGCACGTTTAAGCTTTTCATAATTTCTATTTCTTGTAGGTGGACAAAGGTCAGGAGTTAAGGATACCATGCTTTGATACTGCTCAAAATGATAGAGGATCGGAAAACTATTTGATAGAACGACGGTTATTTTTCCTAGACAATTTGATTAATAATAGTAAATATAATCGTCAAAAGTCAGCATTGGAAAAGGAGTTCATTTCATATTTAGTTAGTCATTGTAGGGGAAAACCCATAGAGTTGACAAATCCTGATGATATCCGTCAGTTTTTAGTTCATAAAGATGAAAAAGGGAGAACTCAAGTTCATCACCTAAATTGTCAATATTTGGGTAAGAAAGGGTGTTTTTCTTGTGGTTGTCCTTTACGTTTAGCTGCAGGAACTATACAGTCAATTTTAGGCAAGCTAAAATCTATATTTATCCTTCATGGAATGGGATTGGAATGGAGTTTGACTGATGGAAAAGGAAATCCTGCTGATAGTCCTAGTGTTAAGAGATACTTGAGAGCTGTTCAGTTAGAACAAGCTATGTCACATGTTGCTGTTAAGCAAGCTACACCCTTGTTCCTTAGTAAACTAAGACAGGTTTCACTTTTTATACAGAATCTCCTCCAGGAACAAAGTATTTCCATTTCAAGACGTTTTGTTTTGTTGCGTGATCAGGCCTTCTTTAAGATTCAGTTTTTCTCTGGCGATAGAGCACATGATTTGAGCCAGAGTTTGGTACAGGAGGTCATTTTATTGGCAGATGACAAAGGGCTTGAGTTTTCACACACTGTTGGAAAGACATTGGGCAATGGGAAAGTTAATAGGTTTATTGTTCCAATGATTAATGATGAGGTGTTATGTCCAGTCAGAGGTTTAAAGAGATATATGAATGATGCTTCTGGGATGGGTATTGATCTGAAGTCTGGTTATTTATTCCGTAGTCTTGACCATTCGAAGCGTGTGGTTATAGAGGAACCAGTTTCATCTAGTGCTATGTCAGATCGTTTGAAGGGGTATTTGCAAGATTTAAAAATATATGAAGGGGAAACCTTGCATGGCATTAGGGGAGGTTGTGCAGTTACTCTAGCCACTTCAGGGGCTGCTGTGGGGGATATTATGGACCACATTGGTTGGAGATCTGGTTCATCATATGATAGATACAGCAGACTAGGGAAAATGTTGGGGGACGGTTCAATTGGAAATATACTGGCAAAAATAGCTTCGAATAGGTGTGATTATCCAGAGAGAGTGTATAAGAAGTTGATGCAAGAAAAGTCTTTTATTTGACTTTCACATAGGTTCTCATGTGTATTGTTGGTAGACTGACATTTTAGCTTTCACATACATGTAGGTCCTCATGTGTGTTATTGGTAGACTGACATTTGTGTTTTCGTGCATATAACATTGTATATCTTTATAGATTTGTTGTGTGAGGCATTTTGTTTTTTCATGCCATTATTTCAACAAATATCTTTTGTTTCACATATGATGTTTCACTTTCACATATGATGTATTTTATTTTGAATAAAGGGTAAAATGATAGAGAATCATTGTATTATTTCTCAAGTGTTCCAATTTGTAGCTTCTTATCAAATTCCTGAAATGTACCCTCTAGATAGATAATAGTTTATTAAAACCTACAAAATGGAACATTTATTATTTTCTGGTACATATGTGACTAGTTTTCTGAAGTATTGGGTGAGTAGTGGGTGAGTATTGGGAGGGTATTTTTGAATATTGATGTTTTCCGGATGATTAACATGAATTTCGATTTGTTTTCACCTTTTCACCCAATACTTAAAGAAACCTGGTCACAGCGAGTATAGACTTCACTTAGTATATTTCTATATTCTAAGTCAAGTCTCGCGAGATGTGACCAATCCATATTCACTTTAGCGGCGACTGTTGGACCTGGAGTACAATGGTTTTATTTCACAAATTGTTGAATGTAAAAAAAAAAAAAAAAAATGAATGTACACACAAGTCTCACATTTCATTCTTGACCAGGTTTTCACCTTTTCACCCAATACTTAAAGAAACCTGGTCACAGCGAGTATAGACTTCACTTAGTATATTTCTATGTAATCAGACAGGAACGATAACTCCTTATTTTTTTAAGTTAATTGTTATGCACGTTTCGTTTAAAGGCGATCTAATTCACATATCAAATGAATAGACAATAAGTACACACATGTATATGCTAACGATAGAATTGGATAGTCCCCCCCCCCCCCACACACACACACACACAATTATGCTTTCAAATTTCGAGATGTAAATGAACAAGGGGTGATTCACTCAACTTTTTTTAACTTTAAAATTCTATTAAAGATTTAAGATTCTTCTAAAAATGTTTCTAATAAGTCTTTGCATTGTTGGTTACTTTGCTGTAAGTCTTCGTTTTGTTAGTTATGCTTTTTTATTATTCTTTTGATATAAGTGTTCGATTTCGGTGCTGAGGAGGACATTCAAGCTTCAACAGAAATATAAAGACAGTTAAAAGAAGCTTTAGAGTTCATCTGCATTGTCAATATAAAATATATTTTTAAATTTGTTCAATTCTTTCCTATTCAATAAAAAAAAAAAAACGTTTTCAATGAAAATCATCATATTAATTTTCCTATGGTAACATTCAAAACTGCATTTATGTTCCCAAACTCATGATATTAGATCCCATACTTGTCGAAAGAGAAGCACATGCACTTACAAACGCAGCATAAAAGTGTGGTGCCATGTTGCACTGAATCTAAAGGCTCTATTCTGTCTTCATTCTGTATTTCATCGAGTACCTTCCACGCCGAAACACTGTAGTTCATGATATATAGTTGGGAAGTTTAGATACGATAACCTCACTACGATGGCATTCGATCGTTATATTTGAACCATGTTTCATTTTAGTTGCCCAACACATGATGAATTTCTTTTCACATACCTAGACTGGACTATGTGGATATTTCGCACACCTAGATTTGACTATGTGGAGATTTCACATACCTAGATTGGACTATGTGGATATTTCACATACCTAGATTGGACTATGTAGATATTTCACATACCTAGATTGGACTATGTGGATATTTCACATACCTAGATTGGACTATGTAGATATTTCACATACCTAGATTGGACTATGTGGATATTTCACATACCTAGATTGGACTATGTAGATATTTCACATACCTAGATTGGACTATGTGGAGATTTCACATACCTATATGTGGAGATTTCACATACTGTAAATTGCTTTATTTTCGTCAGTACCAATTTTCGTCAATTCGTTAAAAATGACCAATTCGTCAGTACGTAGATTCGTCATCCAAGGGTCCCTAAAATGTAAATTCGTCTGCTCAAATGAAAACTTAACATTTAGATCCGCCGTCAAATTGTCAAATCTGTCATATGTGTTTGATTTCATTGTTTGTTTAACAATTATCGGTAAACATACGATTAGACATGTATATCACCTACCTTGCTGTGAAAACATATTATTTAGTAATTAGAAGTACATCATATGCGACCTTGTGTTCATATTCAGTTTTCATTGATTTGTCATTTGCGTGTCATAATAACACTATTTAACAATGTCTTAAAACTCGGAACCTTCTGCTTCTTCCCCCTCATCCGCAGTGCTCCCGGTTTACACTTAAGTTTATCAAGAGACTGATTCATTTTTTCCTTACTACAATTTATTTTTTCTACGGAGTATTAATATTCGTCAGTACGTAATTTCGTCAAGGAAGGCACTGACGAAAATTGGTATCTGACGAAAAAAAAACCAATTTACAGTACCTAGATTGGACTATGTGGAGATCTCACATACCTAGATTGGACTATGTGGATATTTCACATACCTAGATTGGACTATGTGGAGATCTCACATGCCTAGATTGGACTATGTGGATATTTCACAAACCTAGGTTGGACTATTTGGAGATTATTCATACAGATAGCATTGACCATCATGATTCAATGATTATGATTTTATTGTCTTCGTCAGTTTCTTCTATTTTTCTCGTCTCATGAAAATGTGTTCCGCTCTTATTCCTGTTTGTGTGACCTCTTCCGTATAATCATCATAGAAGTACCTATAAGTTATTCAGTATTTAAGTCAAGAAGGCATGCAAAGCAAAGTCATTAGAATTTTCATTGGAACGGTTGCGAATGTCGGAATAAATAACATTCCGAAGTGAGACCAGGTGCCCAGAAAAGAGTCAGTGTCTCCCGATTGCAAACAACTCCCGTCTCTGGTTTTTGTTGTTGTTTTGTTTTTTTGTCTATCGATTCTTATTTTTTATTCCGAGTTTGGCTTTATGTCTGACTTTGACTCAATCTCTGAGTTTTGCTGTCTGGTTTGTATCCTTTTGGTCATCTTACAGTAAGGTCATTTTACACTCCAATTGGGTAACTGAAAACATGGGAGGGTTCTGCACACGTAATCCGGGTAACGACACAATTTGCTACTTGCGTGGCAGATGGCTGTCCTAAGTCGGCACCGATTGCCCATTTATCTCGTTTGTTTATGTGTAGTCGTTTATGATCTATGTCGTATGTCTCTTTTGCGTCAGTTGCGGTGCTTGTTTACTCTGTGTTTTCGCATCAGGTGTTTTGGTTCTTTACATTTGGTGTTGCAAGCGAGTCTGGTTGGAGATCCCCTCCTTTCTTTCTTCTCACTCATCCAGACTTAAATTATACATACATATAGCCTGTAGTGCTTTACTGACAATATGAATTGTAACTCATTAGAAAAGAGACGGTCTACAAGATTATTATGCAGTGAATACCGCGAACCATAACATTCATGAGACGAGATAAGATGGGCTCTACGTACGTCAAATTATCCTGCAACAAATTAGAAAACTACGATAACAATAACACCAAAGTGACCAACAAATAGGGTTAAACACCATAGAAACATAATATTGTTTTGTGTATCGTTTCCCCTGTTGTCAGTTGATAATACTTTATCTGATCTTCTTTTTATCCTGCGTGTGTGTTCCGCCGTGGGATATCTTCCACAAGAAAAGGAAATGAACCCCGTAGTACATTGTACAGGTTACTTGCACTTGAAACTGAATTCAACTGAACGCGTGTAGCATGCAAACAGGAGACGCTGCCTCTCCCCGGGCACCTTGTTTAACTTCGGAGTATTGTTTATTTCGGGATTCGTAACTGTTCCAATGGTTATTATAATGATTTTGTCTTACCTTCTCGACTTTGAGACTGAATAACTAATGGGTACTTCTTTCTTTGATATTTATGCATTGTACATTGTCGTACCAAAATGGAAAAGAATCAAAACAAGAAACCGAAAAAAGTACACACACATACGGTAAATGAACAGATACATGTAATTCATAAACGCAGATATAAGTTTATAAATATACTTATCAAACAAAAAATAAAATGTTAGCAATGTTTGATAGGATATACATATCTTTAAAGTTTTACAGGTTTTTCCGAATGCTGCTTCCTTTTCAGGAGTCCTTTGTATATATCTTTGACATGGTTTCTAAATTCCAAATCAAAGAAGCCGTAGTAGAATGCATTGGTGACATTGTTTATCAGATAAAGCCTTAAGGCCAACAAGTAGAGAACAGTACCCGCTGGAGAGAGATTCTCGCTGAAATCTCGCTGTGTCGCGTATATCACGAGAATAATTATGTAAGGGGAATAAGTCACGACAAATGTAAGAGTGATAAAGAACAGTAACTTTGTTATTCTTTGCTCCCTTAATGCATCTAAGTCTTTAGATTTACTCCTGAAGTACTTGGCTACGATGGTGTACAGATTTTTCTGTCTTTTTACGGGGATGCTATTGGTACTGACACCGGTAGATAACCTTCCTATATCTGCACGTTGATCGGAGGTGACTTCCTCGCTTTCACTTCCTGGACAAATTGCTTCCGTCATTTGTGATCTATTCTCACTTGAATTCTGAGGAGATAAGGAAAGAATATCCATGGTATTGTCCTCAATGACATCCTTAACAATTTCTCCATTAGTCATTGTTGTTTCTTCACTGTTTACACTGACGTCTTGTCCATGGGGTCCTTTAGAACTTGACCTCTCAGAAACAGCAATGAAGGACACTCTTTTCTGTTGAACCTCAACGTCTTTCCCTTTTCGTCCCAGCGTAAAAGTACTAAAGGTAACAAGCTTGGTATCGTCAGAATCCATGAGTCTGTCGATTGTAATTTCCTCTCCCGTTTCGGTCTTGTGGACAATTTTGGTAGGATTTGAATTTCTCGGATCAAATCTCGCAGCCAGAGAGATTCCGACCGACTTCCGGTGTCTTCGGATGGCTGCGCCCACCATTGTATACAGAATTGTTATACTTATCATAGAAAATATTATAAACAAAAGTTCAAGTCCGTAATACAAATATCCGTAAATTGAATTACTGATATGATCGTCCCAGGAGCATTCCGAAACAGTCACGTTGAACTCCTCTATATCCATCGTTTGTTGTCCATAAACTATCAAAGCTGGCGAAGTGATGAGCGATGATACAAAAATAACACACAGGGACATGTGTATCGCCTTGGTCTCTGTTACCTGTACATGTGAGGGTGTACAGATCTTACGGTATCGTTCCATTGCTATGACGACCAACATCAGCGCAGACGCAATGGCAAGGTTCGTGTCTAGGTACCGGAAAAGCTTACAGGCTATCGGCCATGTGAAAGAGAATGGATGAGTTTCGTCCACTATTTGAAAAGGTATGGATATGGAGCATCCTAAAATATCGATAACCGCTAACGTCAAAACGAACACTCTGTAAGTTGAACGCCGCATCTTCTTCACGAACACGAATATTACGTGAATATTGCAGACGAGGCCAACTATACTTAGTATTGCCAAAATAAGGATTAAAGAAAGTCTTTCCTTGACTTCTTCGGCTTCAAGTCCACTAATGTCCATTCCATGATGATGTCCGGTATGATTAATCACCGTTACGGTCATGGCCGAAAGATGAGATATTCGAACACTCGTATGTTATGTAAAAGATGTTTCTATAGGTAAAGAATCTAGATTTCTGATGAAAAATTTGACTCCTCTTATTTTATATGACTTTGATCACAATACATGTAACATTAATAATGCTTGTAGGTGAGGGTAAGTATTAAGTGTATCCTGTTACCGGGGGATAAGAGGCACTTAAACAATGTGACTGTCAATTTCTACACGTAATTACAACGAGAAGAATCAAAACATGATCTGCAGGTCAATTATATTGGGTTATTATTAGTTGATGAGGAAGTCGGTGCACTGTGATGCGTTATAATTAGATCATTAGGAAAGACAATGCAGGAGCGAAACTACGAGGACTATCTAAAGAGGGAGAACTTCCAAAAACTTTTGAATTGTTTCCTTAGTACATACATTTTTTCCATAACCATAGGATTGACACCCCCTCCAATCCAACGATACCCTACCCGAACCGACTGTATCCCCTTCGAGAAAAAAAAACCATCTAGATCCACCTATAATTTACTAAGAACATTTCAGAAAATATAACATCAAGGGTGCTAGAAGTATAGATTCAATTCCAAATTGAAGCTTTTGTAATTGAAAGCGTAATGAGTGATGGATTTTCCACAATTGGCTAAAACAATCAATGATACGTACTTTATAGCAAAATTATCCTTTCTCTAGTTTACATCCCACTCTTTGTGGATTCACGGCTTTCAATGATTTATTAGTGATGACTTGGTTATTTCACATTGTACATGATGCGGTTGTCATGTGTACATCTTTGTTTGTAATGAGATCATTAACTTGGATTTGTAAAGGTCCAGAACTAGGACCCAAGGCAAAACTCTCTCTTTGTGTTAAATCACACCAGTCCGACCCTTTTATTTCACCATTATGTATCTCTCTTCATTTCCGGTCTGGCTCCCCTGGTAGAATTTTGTATATAAAAAGACTTTCGTTTTGAATTTATATTTGAAGCAAGTTCTTACTTCGGATGTTCATTAAACAATTGATACATGGTCAAATTAGCTATAAGCCCCTTCCCAGAAAATCTTGTAATGTCTGGATTTTAAAATCTCGAAATTTTCCCCAGCGAAAATAACCACGTTTACAGTATTAGCTTTACGATAAAAGGTGCATTTACTAAATGTTCTTACACTATTTTGTACATATACATGTAGAGGTGTGGTTAACCACATAATTATTATTTCCGTCAGACACATATTCCAACAAAGGCTTACATAGCATGAAAAAGTATAAAACCGTGTGAACCTTTTATTTTTATTGTCCAATCACTCTTTATACAAGTTGACAATACATTTTAACAAAAAGATAATATATTTACTGATAATCCAGAGATATAAACGAAAGCCTTTTTTTCCAAGAGCTCTATTTAAAAGTATTTGTAAATAAATGTTGTTTATAAAACATTGTTCATGGTTTGGAAAATTTAAAACAAATCTAACTTGGAATTCGCTCCCTCGTTATCATAGACATCCACATTCTAATACATTCGATTAAAAAAATATATTCATTCATAAATTGACCAAAATTAAGTCGATGCATTTGCATTTCGCACATTTCGATCAACTGGTAGGTTTCCTGTAGAAGTTTAACAATGGAAGGTCCACTAAAAAAAGCCATTCCAGAGCATTGTTCAAATTGAGAAAAGCGTATTAGTGAAAATTTAGAATTTTTTTTTTGGGGGGGGGGGGGGGGATGGATGCTGTTAATTAGCATACTAACATAAATGGAAGCTATGCCACTTTTTATATACATTTATTCATACATTTGGCTTGCTTGATCATATATGTACCTTAATAAAGATAGATGTGTTTGAAACATCAATCATATTTTTTTCCACAGAGTATATTGTAGACAAGAATTCGCATACTAGTAATCGAGACAAATGTATGTACAAAATGGATTTGACAACATCCAATGCATAGTCAATATTTGAAAGGAATGTTGTAAACAACCTAGGCATCATTTTAGACAATGATGGGAGATTGGGGTCTTCATAAAAAAGTTCTCAAAAACAACAAAAACCAAGCATTTTGGCCACATCTATGGGAGGTGGGTCCCTTAAACATTCTCCATCTAGGTAAAAGACGGTAGCAAACATCAGCTGTAAATGCTAGCTTTGGTAACTGAAGGTTCATTTAATGTAGAATTGAGTTAGTGAAGATAGAGATTGGATATTAAAGAGTAAAAGCTTTCCTGTACGGGAAAGGGGAGGAGGATAGGGCCTTTCATAGATAACGATTAAATTCGTTTTCGTATCTTTCTGCAACATGAAATAATAGTAGCTTATCTGAATGCTGAACAGAAAAGGTCCTTTTAGTTTTTGTGAAACCTTAGTCTTTTAGTATACAGTATATATATGGAATATAAACAACTGAAAGAAGAATACAATTACTGTCCTGTTCATTAATTCCAGAGCACCCTGTTTTCCCGGTTTTCTCTAAAATATGATAATGTTATCTTCCAAAAAGATATCAATTTTATAGTACTCCTTTAGTCGTAACAGAAAATACCATTGTTTTGGCTGTGCGTCACTTAAGTTAGAAATAGGACGGAGAATAAAAAGTCTACGGGGATTTTCTATAGTAAAATCGCTTAAAATGTGTGACGTCGGAGGCTTTGACGTCACTGTTTACTATTGTTGACACGGAGAACAAGATGGTGGCGGCTTGAAATTTCCCGTAGACATTTTATTTTTCATATTGCGGTTTGAAGGCAGCTGATAGGGTGCGTTGAAGTTAATTTCCAGTTACGACTAAAGGAGGTCAATGCTCGGAAACAATAATTGATAGCAAAATTCTTCAGACGACAGAATAAATCGTCAAAACAGGGTGCTCTGGATTTAGTGAACAGGACAGTAGATGATGAGAAACAAAAGCTTGAGGGATTTGTTTTTAATGTGTGAAACTTTAAGGCAGTATGGATGTATCTATCTAGAAAGCTTTTCCCGATGTCTCCCTGAGATATTGACTGATGAAGGGATCATAGTACATGTAAATATAATGGTACATCTTGACATAAAATGAATATGAAGTTCAACTCTCTAATTTCAATCTATGTACTTTTTAAAAGTCATTTTTGGCGTTTGCTCACGTTGCATTGAAGGGTAAAATCTGAAAGAACAGAAAATCACGAACAATTGCATTTCCATGTACGTACTATGTACATATTCACAGTAATATATGTTACTCAGATCATTAATTCTCAATTCCTGATCTCACTCAGAACTTTGTCTTGTCAGTATCGTCTTCAATATAAGCAGGGTTTTTCATCCCGTTCATCGGTGCCGGATCGTAGGTTTCCGTCATGACTCCGTTATTAGGAATGTCCACAGTGTATCCGTTGTTGATGGCATCTTTTGTCGGGTAAGCATTGCCTGCTGGAGAATCATAATCGTTCATTTCGTGGGTATTAACATTTTTGGCATAGCGTCCTGTTCTGTTTTCTTCCAAGGCCGGTCCCCAATCTTCTTGGTGAAAATTCAGCTGTACACATAGCTGTAATTGTCAAGCATTGAATACTAAATTGGTAAATGACGTTAACAAGCATAAAGAGATTGATTTCCCATGCTTTACGTTGTTTTCACAAAAGTAGGTCATGGTCATAAGGTCAAATGATAAAAGCACCAATGTTTAATTGATTGTGATGATACATCTGTAATGGTTTCAAGAACTTAAAAATATATATCAACTTTAAATAATTAGTTTTAAAATATCGGGGATCGTAAAATTATTTTTCTAATGCAAGTTTGATATATGTGACAATTTCTTTTTTTTTTAAATTATCTATAAAAATCAAAAATTTCTTCGAAGCCCGAAAAGATAAATTAGAAAGAGAGAAAGAGGTGATAGCGGTATAATGATGTATACTAGACGGAGAAGATCACATACCTTCCAAAGTCCGTTCTTGCAGGAGTAAAACACGAACCAACACGGAATGCATATCAATGGCGCCAAAACAATCAACCAACCAAGAGCCTGGGCTACATCCGGGTATACGTAACCATTATCCGTGTATGGTTCCGTCTGATATGCGGTGAAGCATATAACAGCCTAAAATTGTACAGCTTTATAATTACACATGCATTAAATGTAAAAAAATACCATAATTAAATGTTGTGTTTTAAGTACTAAACTCAGAGAAAAAACGACAGGCGAAATTAAGTCACCTACCAATAAGGCCAGAGGGGATACGAGCATCCAGGCTGTTCCGAAGTAGAAGAAACAAATTTGGACGGCTATACCGGAACCCAGCATCATCTCTATGTCACGCTTGTACCGCCAAAATCCTGATGATAGAAGTTAGAATGTTAACTATACCATAGACAGTTTATTTCAAAGAGCGGGTCCATCAAATGATACACGACTCCAGAGCATCTAAAATTGTTTGATTATCTTATTCAGATGCATCTCTCTAATATGCTCAAATGTGAACAATCAATTAAGGCACTTCTTTTTTAATTGCACAATGTCATTGTGTTCACTGACATGGTAGTGTATGATTGTAATAGCCAGTTCCTTACGTAGTACGAATGATAACTCTTCTTTATATTGAAAGCGCTGCAGATACAGATATTTACTAGTCATAATGATGACCATACATTACCATAGATGTAGTTAATGGATACAAGCTCGAAAAGTCCGACAAAGAGTAAGGGGAATCCTCCAACGAAATGATCCACGACGTTTAACATATATACTCCACCCTGTTATTTAAAAATTATAATTAAAGATGAGGATTCAAGAATTCTATTCTTCATACGTTCTTACTCAAGTTTTTTTCTTCTTCTTCTTCTTTTTTACTCAAGTTACTTATGCTTTAATTATAGTTACTATGAAAATACTTATTTGATGATAAATCTATTTATAAATATAAAAAGTTAAAAACAAAACAAAAAATGTCCAAAACTTTTACCCGTGTTGTCATTGGTAGACCGAGCAGGAAACCTATTGCGCAGATGCAAAACCGGAAACCAATACGCCTAAACGTTGTTTTAGAAAAGTATGAGAATTCATCTATCAATCCTGTGATCACAGTCTCAACGATGGAAAACTGTAAAAAAAAAAAAAAACGATAATGAAAGGGAAATGACAACAATTATATGCATTTCGTTGATTTTAAGTTAAAATATGCATTTAAAAACAGAGAAAAAAAATCGTTCAAATTATATTGAACTTTAATATATTTATATCATGCTTGTTTGCTTTGCTCTCATTTTGTGGATACTTTCTTGTAAAGAAAATTCATTCTTCGTATCTGTTTATATGCATGTATCAGACAAATAAATATGATTTACCTGAGAACTGAATCCTAAAGTGGCCATCATAAAGAAAAATAAAAACGACCACACGGGGGCAGCTGGCATCTGAGCTAGGCCTTCTGGGTAAACTACGAATGTCAATCCGGGTCCTGAAATGCGACAAAATTGACAAGGGAACATACTTTTTGCATTCTTGAATTGAAACATCATTACAAATCGCAGCTCCGATACGTCTTAGAAGAGTAGGAAGGTTAGGACGTATCGGAGCCGCATCTCATTAAGATGGAATGTATGATTGGAATATTACATGACACGCAACGTCAATGCCTAATTTCCAAGTTCATAAGCCTTCAGGTATAGAATTCGAAATTGGAAGCAAACTTTCGTACAGTCAGACAAACAGACGTGACATTTTTTTTTCCTCGTTAACTACGAGATCATGAAAATACATGTATTTTTAAATACTTTAAAAACATGATATCTTTTGAAATATTAATTCAAATATTTTCAGGATAAAAACTCGGCACTGATAGGTATTGAGCGTTTCGTTTGAGAATTGTTTTAGATCTTTATGCTAAAATAAAGAAATATAGCATCCGCCGTTTTAAGAAAAAAAAAAATATTAATTACATGTTTATAAATTACACACCTCCTTTTGCAACTTCGTCCACTGGTACGCCTTTTGCATGCGCCATAAAACCAAGAACGGAGAAAATCACAAATCCGGCGTAAAAACTTGTCAAACAGTTTATTATAGGCACCAAAAATGCATCTCTACAAATACAATAAATTCAGAATTATACTCTGATATAGTGCAGCAGCAAAAGAGCTTTTTTCATTTTTTTTTTCAGATTCGAATTTGATGTCTCCTCCAAACAGTTTAGTTACATCGGTATATCTATGATGACTCTCCCCGGGCACCTGGTCTCACTTCGGACTGTTGTTCATTCCGGGGTTCGCAACCGTTACGATGGGAATTCTCACGAGTTGGTCTTGCCTTGTCGACTTTGAGACTGAATAAGTGTTAGATACTTCTTTGATGTTTATTATAAAAAAAAGTTACTGCAGGGGAAGTAGAGTGCATTAATTTTATAAATATTTGCCATAGGAGAAAAAAGTAACTATCAGAATTCTTGTGGTCATGGATATCTGTCATTCATATATAGTAATATGAAGTTTAAGATACAGTTACTCCTTCTTTGTAACTGCATATTGACGAAATCACAAGGCAAAAGTTTCAATATTTTTTTCCTTTTCTTTAATTTATATGCGTGCATACTTGTACATTTGAAAATAAAATGTCAACCTGAGACAGTTATTGTTGAATTTGTTGTAGCTGGCCATGGCTATAAGCCCTCCTGAGCATGCGCTGAGGGAATAAAATATCTGGACTGCAGCATCTGACCATACCTAAACAAAACCAAAATAATACAAAGTGTTAGTAAAAGTCTGATATAGAAGTCTATTATAAGTAAGCATGTCCTGCTTGCTAGAAACACCCGTCACAAGCAATGCTTCAGTACAAAAGAGGGGGTGGAGGGGGGGGGGTATTATGATCGGAAACGCTTTTTTTTTCATAAATAGCGATATATACAGTTGTATTTAGAATGTTTCGGAATCCTCATTTAATCATATTATCGAATACTTCAAGGATTTTATACATTGCGTTTTTAATCGCCTAGTATTCAGTTTTGTGCTATAAAATCACAGCAGTCAGTATGATTTTATACATTATTATTTGTTTACAAACACTGACATTGTTTTTTTTTTACCTGTGCATCAGTCAGCTTGCTAAAGTCCGGGGTAAGATAATACATGATTCCGTCATAGTGACCTTCCAATGTAAGACCCCGGATCAGAAGGGCGGTCAGTAAAATGTATGGAAACGTAGCGGTGAAATATACAACCTGTAATAGAATGGTTTCTTGTGTATCTTATCTTATTTTAACCCGAAATGCATAATAAATACATAATACTAAAATTTTATACTCAATTAGGAATAGATGCCATTTCATAATTCATTCATTATTTTCAATGTGATTAGTTGGCTGATCATGACATTGGATGGACATTTTATATCGGAAATGTGAATTTGGATTTCTTTATGAACATTATTCGACAATCAGAATTCTATCGCTTTAAAAATTCCCAGTTTCAACCTGATACCTTTCCCAGGGACTTAATTCCTTTGCTGAGGACGATGAAAACGATGGTCCAAGCTAAAAGGTTACAAAGAGTGACGTCCCATTTCACGCCGCCTGTTTCCTCAAACTTAGACGTTACACCTAACACTCGCTGCCTGCAAAGAGAAGGAGGAGTTTGGAACTTTGTCCAATCAGAAACGAGTCTAGAAAGAGTTTTTAGATACAGATACATGCAAGCTAAGTGTGTTTATCCTTAAGATGAAAACTGAAACATATCTATATGTATATCATATCATACATACTCAAAGTATTCTGTACTGGCCCCTACTCCTCTTGTACCGTGCGTGAAGTTGAACGTCACTGTAAATTATCAAATTTAAATACAGTTACCATTTATACATAAAGAAAATTTGATGATTTTCAAATGTTATCGGCGTTATAAAATTACTTTTTTTCAAAACTTCTTCTTCAATAACTTTAAAATTAAACTTCAAAATATGGATAGATTTAAATTGCTTACAAAAGAAAGCAGAGGAATTGAAAACCAAGCTAACAAAAGGAAACAGTCTATCACGTGAGAAGTTAACTTTCAAAGTGGCATTTAAAGGAGGTACCCGGGAAGAGTGAGCATCTCCTGGCGGCAAGTAATAATATTAATCCAGAACATTTGTGGTCTGTTTTTTTTTTCAATACTTTCCAACAAAAAGTTTCAAAGGTCTGGAATTTGTCTTAAGATTCGAATTTTCAAACTACTATATTCTACTCTTCCACATATTCATAACTTAGTCGTTTCCAAAAAGATATCGCGAGATCGACGACAGTATTTTGAGAAACTCACCAAACATCAAACATTTAAAAGAAGATTTTTAAAAAAAAAATCGATAGACGAACTCATTGCAAAATTGCAACAACGAAGGCAATGCAAACATCAAGAACTCAACACAAACAGAGAACTGATAAAGGAATATATTTGTATAAAACTCATCAAAGATGGCATCCCTGAGAAAGAGAGGAGAGAGGAAAAGTATCAAGAGAGGACAAGAGAACATGACGACGTTACAGTGATCACAGCGGAACACACAAGACGTCGTATCAGATGAAAGGATACTAAGAGTCCCCTTCGGCGTTGCCGGTAGGGGACTAAAAAGGGAACATACAGACAGATGCTACCAGGGCAATCGCATCCATTGACAGCAAAAGAAATTTCTAGATAGAAGTATTATTATGACTAATTTTTTTTTTTTTTTTTTACAATTTTACAGAAGCGTCATTAGCGTAACCCCCCCCCCCCCCCCCCGCATCGAGTTTACCCTGAGCTGTCAGAAGCAAGATACTTACGACATGAGTTCCTCCTTCCTTGCCACGGGTCTACCAGTGAGAAGTTCTGATTACCGTCCTGACACTCGCACGTGTTCCACGTCTTGTCGCAGTCCTGCCACGGTAAGTGAGTGGTCCATGAAGCAAAGAAATAATACAAGCACCACGCTATAACCACGTCGTAATATAAAGCTATAAGGGCTGATACGATCACCATGGCGTACCCTAGTCCTGTTAATAAGAAAGAAATGCATGTATATTATTTTATACGTGTAACCATGCTGTGATAAATGTGTGGTCCATGACGCAAAAAGAAATAATACAGACACCAAGCAATGACCACGTCATAGTCATCTTGGTCTCCAATGCACATCTTATTCCACTAGGCGCTTCATTACAATGTAGCAATGTAGCCATGAGGGAAGGGGTTGCCATGTTTTTCACGATTCGTGTAAAACTGTTTGTATGTCCTGTACGCTGGTTGTCACCATTTCTTTTTATTTGTACTTCTTAAATTGAACAAAATCTACCCAGATGTCGTAAACTCGAGGATTTGCTTCCGCCAAAATTGTAGTCAGAGTTTGTTACTATTTCCTTTCTTGGGTCAATGCTTCCGGCTTCGTAAACGCGAAATAAATACTACTGAGAAGGCATTTCAAAAAAGATGAGCAGATTCCAGCTAAATAATGAGTTTGGAATTCGAATGACGCCATCGTTGCTATGCATTTGGTTGGCGGTGTGTCGATCATATTCATTTACATAGCAACCGAAAGCCGCAGAGTAGGAAAAATAATGTCAACATTCAGATACCCTCTGAGTTTACCGTAAAAATCTCGAGAAGGAGGAAAAAGATTGTGAGTTCCAAAAATACCCTTTCGGGCAAGGTCATATTGAGACTATGACGTTGTGATGCAAGACGCATTATGGTATAACGGTATGACGCCATGGTAGGTGTATCGTCCACGACACAAAGAAATAATACCAACACCACGCTATTACCACGTCGTGATATGAAGCTATGAGAGTAGATAAAATCACCATAGCGTATCCCAGTCCTTTTGGAATTCTTATGTCATACACAAAACTGCGTCTCCGGTAAGCTTATCATCTCAAAACTTGGAATAAATTTTTAAATGTATTTGGTTGATTTTGCTTGTATACGAAAGTATAACAAACTATAGACTCTGAATTTGTCGTATATACTCTCAGAGCGAAACTCACCGTGCCCCCGATATATTTTCCTTTTACGGTCTCAATACGAGGTCATTTATCCCCTCCCCCTTAGTCCACCAGAATACATCTGTGGCATTTAACATTTATGTTTCTAAAGGTCAACTTCGACTATTTCAAGATACCCTCTAGCCACTAGAAATTATGGACATGCAGATATGTCTTTAAATGTTTGTTCTCAGCAATGATTTCTCTTTATCCTTTTTTTTTCTCAAGTTCTTTAAGTTTTATGTTTCGTTTCGTTTCGTTTCGTTTCGATCTTTTTCGTTTCGTTTCCTTTTGTTTCGTTTCGTTTCGATCTGTTTCGTTTCGTTTCGATTTGTTTTCTTTCGTTTCCATTTGTTTCGTTTCGTTTCGTTTCGTTTTTGTTTCGTTTTGCACTTTACAGGGACCCTATAGGATGCGATGATGAACATTTCGCAAACCAGCAAATTCGATTGACGTAACAGTCTGAAAAGTGATCGACATGCATATATTATTTACATACTGCCATAGATAAATTCTTATTCTTAAGTGAAACAGAACTCCACAGATTTTGCCTATCTTACATTGTTTAAATTGAGGATCACTGACGAGGGTTAAATACCCGAAACGTGCATGTCTGGTCCATGCTGTAAATTAATCTGCTCTAAAATGATGCTTATGAATTTGAAGACGTTAAACATTTGAACCACTTGGTGGGTGTCACTGCTGGTGGACCAGAAGTCCAAGAGGGCACATGTAGCCAAGTTCGATCAATTTCGGTTGGTCTTTTCTTCAAACGCATTTGAAAATTTCTGTTTACAAAATTTTCTCAAATTTCTAAAACCTGGGTCCTGTAGCATCATATCCCAGCCATCTTGCTACGTCTTTCGGTATATTTAGGACATAATTTTCACATATTTTGGCTATATCACATTGTTTAGGCTGAGGATCACTGACGAGGATTAAATACCCGAAACGTGTATGTCTGGTCCATGCTGTAAATTTATCTGCTCTAAAATGATGCTAATGAATTTGAAGACTTTAAACATTGTTATTTTAGAGTGGCACTTTGAATTTATTAATAGCATGTGGTCGTACGTAGAAGGAAAGTAGATATATGCTCCTTTGAAACCATAAAAAATATTGTAGGTCAGCACGATTTAAGGGCAAGCGTACTAACCTACGAGGATGCACATCGATTTGTTCTCAACAGTAAAATTGCAAAGATGTGATGTCACCATCAAATCAATCAAGAGTGAAATATTACCTACATAAATACCATGTATACCTATCTCTAGGGTTAATTTTATCATATTGAAATATAATTACATATTTAAAATCCAGTATTTGTTTAACTATATTAACCATTTGCAATCATTTGAAAAGAAAGTATTGGTTATTCGCGAACACTTTTTACACGACTTTAGACCAGATACTGTACAGTCAATCTACTTTAAAAAGACTATATTTACAATTAAAGTTAGTGTACTTGAAGAATAATTTACCTTTCATTGCAGGGTTGAATTTCCATATTTTTATAGGCCCAAGACTGGCAAACTGACCAAAAGAAAGCTCAAGGTAAAATAATGGTATTCCTATCACCACCAGACATGTAAAGTATGGAATCAAGAAGGCTCCTGTAACAAATAAAAGAAATAAATCAAATATCGCAAGTCATGTCAATGTAGAACAAGAGACGTGTATTCTGATAGATCCTATAAGAAAAGAATGAAATTAGATTTCAGAGTTGTCAGTGTCATAATCATAATATATGGAATTGAACCCTTTTGTATGATGTCAATAATGTCACTGATAAATCATTGTCAACAAAACCCACATGGAATATGTTGTATCCATGCACCGATTAAACATTGCATCTTTTATGCTGTATACATTTTGAAACTTCTCTAATCACAGCGTTCGCAAATGTGATGCCTTCACAGGTTTTGACCTTTTTCTGTAGGTATTGCTAGAGAGCAGGAGATGCTTACTCTATCTTATACAAATTTATTGTTGTTAACTATGACAAAACCTACTTTGTAAAAGAAAAGTCCGATTCTGAAAATAAGTTCACTGAAACAGATATTGTTCAGATGTTAAACTTTCTGATCGACAACATTTTTGTGGTCTTTGGAGGAAATGTCTTCCAGCAAATTGTCGGAATTCCAATGGGGACCAATTGTGCCCCACTCCTTGTCGACATTTTTCTTTACTCGTGCGAAGCTGAATTCATTCAATCTTTGGTCTCTGAAGGGAAAAGATACTTAGCTTCTGACTTCAATTTCACTTAAAGATACATAGACGATGTATTGTCCATCAATAATCCAAAATTCGCGGATTACCTCAGCAGTATCTATCCTTCGGAGCTTGAAGTCAAAGAAACTACAGAGGCAAATAATTCAGCATCCTATTTGGACATAATGATGTCCTACGACAATGATGGTCACATGAACACCTCACTTTATGACGACTTCAATTTCAGCATTACAAACTTTCCTTTTCTGAGTAGCAACATCCCTTCATCGCCTGCTTATGGCTTGTTCATATCTCAGTTGATACGCTATGCCAGAGCAAGTACCAAATAAACGGATGTTTTCTGAGAGCTAGGCGTCTTTCAGATAAGCTTCTCAGTCAGGGATATGTTTGTGACCGACTAACATCGTCACTGAGGAAGTTCTACCGTCAGGGATATGTTTGTGACCGACTAACATCGTCACTGAGGAAGTTCTACCGTCGATATGGGGAACTCGTCATACACTATGATGTCCCACTCTCCAGAATGGTGGATGATATTCTTTCAAAGATCATTTGAACCATCCAACCAAAGATTGTACTCTATGTCTTCCGAAATGGAAGTAACCGGATGTGACAGTTCTACCGAATTGAAGCGGTGGGTGTAGCATTCAAGCAGGAGATGCTTACTCTTCCTGGTCACCTGGTCTCACTCCCATATCGGAAGATCGCTTCTATTCATATGGTGGAGGATTTTGTTTCTTTCTTTTGTTCCTGTTTTATCCTGATTTTGTATGCCTTCGGTTTCTGATTTTCTGAATTATCGATTTTGTGCTGTAAACAGGGATATGGTCATTATCCATATTTGTCATTTTATCAGAAAGATTCGTCGATGAACATCAGGTCATTGACATAATTGACCTTATCTATTGTACGTACGATTTATACTTCAACATACCATTGTTAATTTTGGTATCTATGGGCGTATTAAATAACAACCGTATGAATAAATGACTTTTTGTATAACGATTCATGAATCACATTTTTTTCGAAAATGTTACCTCCTCCGTTTTTGAAGGCCAGATAAGGAAATCTCCAAACATTCCCTAGTCCCACAGCAAAACCGACACAGGTGAGGATAAACTCCAACTGGTTACCCCACGCCGCCCTCTCATTCTGTATAAAAAAATTAAAAAGAATTCTCTGTATGTAACCATGCGGTGATGCAAAAAAGGAAAGCAAAGGAAAAGGGATAAGGTACGAACAAGGTTATATTAACTATATAACATTGCGCTTAATGGTCACTCTCGCTCCCCTTATCTTAAAATGGCAGGATCCAATTACATGAATGAAGGTTGAGATTATGGTTTTTTAGAACAAATATCAATTAATTCAATAGTTTACGTCTTGTCATAATGCGGGAACCTATCAATATTGTGTCTTTCGGGATTCTTTTCTTTGTACACAGCCAATTGTGTCTCACATAAAATTCATATGAAATGGGCATCATGTAAATTTTACATGAAAGCTGATGTGAAATTAATATATTTCACGTAAGATTTATGTGAAAAATATTTCACATACATTTGTAAATTTACTTCATATGAATTTCACATGAATGTTTCTTTGTGACCTCCATGTGAAATTGAATCCACATAAAATACATGTCAGAAACTTCACATGAATTTCATATAAAACATCTCATGTAAATTTCATGTTTGTGCTCGTTTCACATAAATTTCATGTGTACTTTTATGTAAATTTCATGTAAATTTCACATGAATTTCATATGAGGCACAATTGGCAGTGTAAGAGAGGATTCATCACACATAATATGGATAATTATGCATCAACAACCTGTCATCAATTCGCAATGTCGCCTGTAGTAGATTAGATACACCTTCCAGAAAATTGACCAAAGACGTTGTCAGAGCCATGGTGCTTTGCTGATTGCGATGGATACAAAGAAAACTTGGACGTCTTTTACAGCATTAAACAGTATTTTGGGTTTATGTATTTCTCAAAAATCTATTTTGAATTCCTTTTTATCTCCTGGTTTAGAGCAAAATCATTCAAAGAGAATTGTACTTGTTTGCCGTTGATCTAATCCAGCCAAATGCACGAAATCTCAAGCACATGAATTGGTTATTTACAACGTTGGATGGCTTCTTGATAAATTCAAGTCAGTTTTACAGCAAACATGACCAACAATATTGTGTATATCCCTAATAAATAATAAACCAAAAAAGCATAAAAAGGTACTTCTTTACCTGTGAGTGTGTTTGTTGTCAATTAAAAAATCTAAAGATATAATTATTCACTCTTATGTACAGCATAGCAAACGGAGTCCTTCTATTTTTCTCTTGAATTTACATCGTTTACTTTTACTTTTTTACTTTTTAGACTAATGGACCGTTTACAATGTCACTGACATTAATTTGACCTCAATCAATTGTGTATAGAAAGAGCGTCATAACAATGCCCAAATTAAAGTACGTAGTCATTACAAATCCGGTTTTCGAATAGAGTTCCATAGCTTTTAGCTTTCCTAAATACTAGTAGTTCTTTTTCTAATGTTGTTAAGCTGTATAATATTGTCGTTTTGGCGTAGTTCTCGTTGTCGCCATCTGTTTGTTTCCGTTGTGCTTTTCTATGTTGCCCCCCCCCCCCCCCAATTGTTTCGTGTGTGTTCCGCTGTGATCTTGTTGTTCTCTCTGTGATTTTACATACTTGTAAAGTCTTTCGTATTTTGATGTCGTATTTGGTCTTCCTTGTCCCTGTATATATATAACAATCATTGTCTATGCTGTGTTTTCACATAAATGTGTTTCGGTGCACGTGTTTTGCTGTGGGTGCTGCAACGGAGTCTTGGTGGAGATCCTCTCTTAACTTTTGTAGTTACCTCGGTGACCATAAAACCTGTTTCGAGTACAATTACGTTTAACGTGAATAAGGATGAAAATTTACTTAGTTACATGTAAATGTGATATAAACATGCTTTTTGTGAACCGGAAGTATGTTTTAGCCTTTGCATACATACATTCACTTTAGAAACACTATCAAATATTGATACATCGTGGTAAGGTTTTGTAAAGAATACCATTTATACGCAGAGATTAAGACATTTTGGTTGAGTTTCTGTTTGAACTTTTTTCTCCTGTGACATTTTTTTTTTCAGTTGATTAGTACCCAATTTGACGTGTGTAGAAAGTTGCAACATAAAAATGTACCATACGGTGTCTCATTAATTTTTGTTCAATCAGAATAAAAGATCTCTTTTCACTGACTACACCCACAGGATGCTAGGGACATCGGACAAAGCAACCTCAACAAACAACAGTGGACAACAGCACATAACAAAACACGTACGACAAACAATGAAGGTAGACTCAGCAAAACATGAAACATGAGTAACAAAACATAAATAGAGGAAGACCCATGCACATCCAGTGCGGACTTTTGACGGTCATCAACTACATAATAGCGAGTGATGTGGTTATCCGGATAGTCTGGCAACCGTTCTGGATTTTTCTCCGTTCGTTTTTACCACATACGTAAACTGAGTAGCGTAGCGTAAACGAAGAGATCTATTATCAAGATGACACAAGTGCACTCCTTTATCCGGATACACAGAGGTCTTCTGAGAGTTGATCTTCTCAATGTTTCATCGAAAATGAGACAATAATAGGCAGTGGACCTATGTCTCATTCATGAGCTATATGTTAATAAATATCAAAAGCAATGGACATAAGATATATATTCATGTCTGAAGCAATCTGATCTAAGCAGGACCAAATTTGAATAATATTAAGAATCCTGATGAGATTTCAGTATAAGATTTCAATGGGCAAAGGTTGCACATTGGTCTCGTTGGTTTATGTGTGGTCTTTTGTGTTTCATGTTTCTATGATGTGAGTTGGTGTTCCGTGTCCCTTTTGTGTCTCTTTCTGTGGGTGTCTGTTCTGTGTTTTTGCATTTGGTCTTTCGTGGTTTTGCTGTTGGTGCTGCAGCCTGGTGTTGTTGCAGATCCCCTTCTTTCTTCAATATCCCCGCTGTAGCATTTTAACTAATACCAGTCCCCTCTATCAGTTAAGAAAGGAAGTCTAAGATATTAATTAGTATTATAACCCGAGCCTTTATTGATCCAAAAAACAAGATCTCAGTAGGATCCTTTTCCATCTTATCTAAATTTGATGGATTCTTATGGTATACATGTATCACCTGGAAAGGTTTTGAAGATATTTTCCCTGTGAGTGGTCATCTTACCCCAAAATTAATAGGTTTCTTGTATCCCTCGTAAATATCCGTTTGTCGGTATTTAGACTGGGTGGATGAAAGATACCCTTGACTATTGATTTCAAAGCTTCCAACCACTGTACAATGACAAATATGGATAATGACTATATTCCTGTATAAAGCACAAAATCGATAATTCAGAAAATCAGAAACCGAAGGCATACAAAATCAGGATAAAACAGGAACCAAAGCAAACAAAGACCTCCACCATATGAAAAGAAGCGAACTCCCGATATGGGAGTGAGATATCCGTTTACAGTACTCCAATTTCGTTTTGGTAGACGAAAGGGTTCTTGGGTTATAACAATGTATCTCCACACTCATAGTGGAATAGAAAGACCAACAGAGGGAATGACAGAATGACAAACTACAAATCTTTGTCGGCATTATATATACCGGGGTAAAATGAAGGTGCACCATCCCTACAATATTCTTTGATAACAAACATTCGTGTAGATGAACGTTTTTATATGAAATAAAGGATGGGATCTCCAACAAAACCCGGTTGCAATACCCATAGTAAAACATCAAATTACTCCTATGTGAAATCACAGAGCAGACAAGCACAGAAAGAGACGCAAAACGGGCAATGAACACAATATGACATCAAAACATGAAACACAAAAGACCACACATAAACACACAAACCAACGAGACAGATGGGCCATCGGTGCCGACTTAAGACGGCCATCTGCAACGCAAGTAGCAGACGGTGTACATGTAGTTATCCGGATTACGTGCGCTCAACCCTCCCATTTTTCTGGTTATCCAAAGGTCTCGAAGAACGCGTATAAAAATCACTTCATATTTTTTAGAATGAATAGGAATACATCGTAAATGACAACATCTAAAGGCGGAATTGATGAATATCTTTGAAATAAGTTTGTAAAAAAAATACATGGGTCCTACAAAGGATGCGTAAAAAAAGCGTTACGTTAATCTTTTTGAATAAACAGCTTCATTTCAAATAAGGTCTTTCCATTTGTAGATGATAAACAGTGCACATTGCAGCTTGATAAAGTACAGTGTCACAATTTGATATCATATACTTCAACATTCTAATTTTCCACTTTCGTGAGGTCATAGTCTATATTGACATTTCTTTGCCATAATGATAGGGCTCTTATGAATCATAAATATGGTAAACAATGACTTAAACTTTATGTAGGTAGTATAAAGCAACTGTCATAAATATATTTTACATATAATTACATCCATCTTTACGAATGTTTAACACGACATATGTTGGTTAAACAAATAACGACAGAATTTCACATTTCTGCCTGCAATGATGAAAGGAATTAGATATCAAATTTATTTTTAAAAGTTAGTCAAACATAATTCAATATGTCTATTTGTTTGTAAGTCTTGTTCATTCCGAAATAAAAAAAACATCAGGCCTTATTTCTATACCTCCCAGTCAGGGGTAATAAATAACTTCATGTACATCTTCAAAATGAACGATTTCTGCTTCGCAACGGCTAAACAATCTTGAAATTAGGTACACATGGAGTAAATTAATTAAATATCTTAAAAAATAGGGGTGAAACGACCCATCAAGAAAAGAAAGTTTTTATAAATAGGGGGCGAAACGATCCACCTTGAGGGGCGAATCGACTCACCTTGAGGGGCAAAAGGACCCGGGGCGAAGAAGAAAAGGGGTGAAACGACCCGGACGCGAAGGAGAAACAGGGCAAAATTACCCGACACCCACATGGAGTACCGAAGGTCCCAGAGATAGTTCGAAGATACGTGTGAATCGATATATATTTAGCTGATTCCATGTAGAAAAGGTCTTTTAGTAGGAAATCGAAGTTATCTATCTGTTCTATTGGTTAGTGATTTATTTTGCCCTTTTATAATGCCTGTTCAATTACATTTATTGAGCGATGGGACTAGACTATCTGAAAATTGATAGTTTTATGTCCCCGCGTCAACGACATAACTTTGTAACTACGATACACGGATTGTGATTCTCCTTCATTTGTTGACCTGGAATGCCTGACCATGTTTTTGTCTGATCAACAGATTATGGTCAAGGTTTTGTGCTTTTTAATCGTCTATGAAATTTTGTTCTAAGGGAGGTTGGCGCTCAATCTATCATTTTGAGAAAATGATCCGTAAAGATGAGAAAAAATCAGCTTATCTTAAAACATTCGTAGGATGGAGACAGGGGTACATGTATCAACAATTCAACTGAAGAGAGGGTTGATCAAGTATGACCGAAAAAAGAAAGAACCAAATTTTCGAGAACCAAAGCGCGCTCTCTCTCTCTCTCTCTCTCTCTCTCTCTCTCTCTCTCTCTGAAAGTCTAGGAGGTTTAATGAATTTATCATGTTCAAAAGGTATGTTTGTCCCTCTTGATCATATTTTCGTGAGCAACATAACAAAACATCACTTAATTGAACCTTACTTCTGAGTGCAGTCTTCACGATCGTTGCCCTATTTGCTGAAGATAACCTGATATGAATAAATTTATCAACTACAATCCTTAAAACGACTTGAAGTCTTTATTTACGTTCGTACATGTACCGAGTCATGATCTTCTTTTTTTCAAAATTTCGGTGAGCTAAATGTAAACATTGTGCAAGTATTTACCCTTCCTGTAAAAAGCTTTATCTTGTGCAGAATTTCCGAAAAAGATAGAGTTACAAGAACAACCAATGAACCTTGATCGCTCTTTACTTTTATCCGGTTGAATGATTGAACCAGAAAAAAAAAACACTTTGGTATAGATGATAGCATGTTCGTGTACATTTTGGAGAAGTTTTGCTCAGAAATTCTTGAACAAACCTTCAAACCATCAGTTCCACTGTACGATACCTTGAAGCATGAATCAATCTGAAGGACTAAGATTGGTTACGGGTCATGAGAAAAAGCTTATTGTTAGTAAGATTTTGTTTTTATTCATTTTGGAAACGAAAATAGAACAGACAATAAGAACCATTATATGTAGTACTAAAAACCTAGGTACACGCACTAAAAACCTAGGTACACACACACTAAAAACTTAGGTACACGCACTAAAAACCTAGGTACACGCACTAAAACCAAGGTACACGCACTAAAAACCCACTAAAAACCTAGGTAAAAGCACTAAAAATCCAAGTACACGCACTAAAAACCTGGTACACGCACTAAAAACCTAGGTACATGCGGTTGACCCTTTCCTGATTGTTCAAGAGTAATTGCTTCCAGCAAAATTTTTATGAATTTTATTAAACAGCTTGTACGTGTTGAAGATGAACAAAGAAACACCAAGAAACAGAGACCATGACTGTTTCCTTAATAAACTGATTTGGTAAGCATCTATGAAAATCTGTGCAGCATTAGCTTTTTGCAGAGGAGTAGTCATGTTGTGTCACCAAATCGAAGCCATTGCATGGTGATCATCTTGACTGATTGACTGCAAGGCTTGAAGAAGCTAATTCTTGTGAAAACAATATTTCCTGCAGGGAATGTTGATATTCCATATGGCGGGGTACATGTAAGGAAAGTCGGAAGTGTGAAAGCTTACAATAGACCTACTACGGCGACAGTTTAAGATGGCCAATCTTGACTGAGTACTGTTCAAATACCCAGAGGAAAAAAGATAAAGATGGACTAATCACGTAAAAGGGAAACAATTATTCAAATGCTTAATGAAATTAAAAGAAAAATAATGTTATATATTTACATGTTTTGTGTGAACAATCTGAGTTTTTTTTTTGGGGGGGGGGATTAATAGCAACATGGTCTTCCTTTGCCATTTTGTTGTTTTGAAGATTGCTTATTTCGATTATAATATTTTACACTTCATGTTACGCACAAGATATTAACAACAAAATACCAAAAGAAAAAAAAACATAAAAAAGAAACTAAATTTAAGATTATACCAAATGATTGTGAACTTGCACATTAATCGGCAGGTCAGACTTGGTCAGAATCTGCATTTCTTTTACCTTGTAGGCTACTGATACCTGAAGTCACCAATTTTTCTGCAGGATTTTAGAATTTCCTGCACGAAATTTTGAACTCCTGTAGGAATTTAAAAGTTCCTTTAGGAAATTGTATTTCCTTCCTGATGTTTACCCTACAAGAACTGTTTTCTTTTTCCGTAAAATATATATATATATATATATATATATATTTTTTTTTTTTTTTTTTTTTTTTCGTCTTTCAAAAATATTACGGGAATAGGAATCAGAAATAGGAAAAGGGAGCGTAATACTTCAATGTCATTTATGTGTCACTTTCTTGTGGGTTTGTTTCGCTGGGTGAGTGCAGGGTGGTCATGCTGGAGATCATTCCATTTCCTTTCTATGTTGGATAACTTGTTTTCAATCCCTTTGATGTTATCATCAATAAAATATGTTTTAAAAAATCTAAATGTAATCTATAATTACGGACTAGCTTGCAAGTTGAGGATTATTTTGCCCACTCTCATCTCGATTTTACAAAGTCCTTATATACACGGTCATTTTGTCTTTTATACTATCTGTGACATTTAGTATCAACCTCAATTCACTGTCAATGTGTCTTGATTTTCGGACAGTGATGCAACGATAAAAAAAATTCAGGCGAGACAGATTTTTTCTTGAAAATCTTCAAATAGTCTAAGATTAGATTATGCTTCAATCTTGTATTTTTCAGTCTAAGTTACTTTATTCCTTGAGATGAAAATAGAAAAAAAAATCCACTAGATAATTGTTCGTGCCCTGCCTATTCATCAAGATAACGTGGACCAATCGATTTTTACACCAGTCCAAGCTTCTCATATGTGATATTCCCGCCACATTTTTGTACGGCCATCCTTACTATCTTGTTTTTCGTATTTAAAAATAAATTAAAACCATCTACTCACCTCTCCCCCTGAACCCATGTTTTTTTATTCCTACAAGATCCTGGTCTGGGTAGATTTTACTTTATTATAGATGTAAACAATCGGGGATTTTATTATAACTTGGAGCGCCTGATAACGTTCAGGTAACTCAGATATGCAGTATAAGGCCACGCAAAGTTCTTTATCTAAATCCACCCATGACGTGGTATGTTTAAAGAATGCAAACATTATCAAATATGCGCAGCACTTTGTTTTTCGATCAGTATGTAAAAAGTGTGATGTTTCTCGACAAATTGTGCATCAGTAATTTTATTTGACAACATTTTTGGGATTAATTTAAGAAAAAGCAAACAAAAAAGTTGAAAAACAAAGAAAATGAAGTGCAATGTGAATTTTATTCAGTATTCATTCGCAACTGTTCCCACTGTTCTTATGATTTTGCCCTTATATTACCCTCTCGAATTCAATATAACAAATTATCCACCAAATAAACAAACAATTCAAATTCATAAATCAGATAATCAATAAACAAGTAATAAATAAAAAATTAAATTCAAAATAAATGAATGACATTTACATTTTCCATGTGCATGCACTACATTAGCATTTATAATTTATCGAGCTCGTTGTTCTAGTCAGACTGTATTGTTGTTAGTCGTTTTAAGGTGTCCGCAAGTCAAGTAAAATGGTTTTAATTCTCTAATTTTTAGCCCTGCAAATCAAAATGATTCGTAAATTTAGAAAATTAAATAGCCTTTGATCTGTTAGGAGATTTACAAAATGATATGTATATGATTTAGCATGTTAATCCACAATGTACATGGTGCAATGTATGTAAAGGTTTGTCTACACTACGAAACACTAATATTTGAATTGCAATGGCCTCACAAAGGGTGGCGACGTTTGTCATATCGCGTTTATCTCCCCTACGACGTAAAAGAAAAATACTGGGAAGTGATCACCTTGAGCCTGTATATTGTGCTTTAATCTTTCCCTTACGTAATTTCAAGTGAAAATGATGAAATTAATTCTACCATGTATACCTTCTATGTAAGAAAATGAAAATTTCCCGCCAGGTCATTCGGTTGAACACATGGAACTTATTCTTTTACATGAAGTATATTTCGATATCTTCTTGTATTCAAAATTTTAAAGCTACTTCAAATGGTTGCTTAGAAACGATATTTTATGCATGAATGAAATAAAAACCTTCTTCCATATCTTGGTAGACCTATAGACAGAAAATAGTGTAAGATTTATAAATATTTGTTCACTTTTTGACTTAATTTTTCTATAATAGATACATGTACTTATATTTCCATAAGTGCTTATTCGTAAGAACGCGATCAACGGACATTTTAACACGAGACTGGCGTTCAAAACCCGGAATTTTGTTTTTGGGGTTTTCTTTTTTTTTGTTTTTGTTTTTTTTTTTTTTTTTTTTTTTTTTTGCTTTTTTTTTTTTTTTTTTTTTTTTTTTTTTTTTGTTTTTTTTTTTTTGTTTTTGTTTTTGTTTTGAATTTTTTTTTTTTTTTTTTTGAATTTTTTATCTTCTCCGTCGATGCAGATTTGTTTACTAAGATTCGGATGAACTTTTACATTATTTTTACATTATTTTGGCACATTTTTTGATATTCATGAGCATGATATAAAAAAAAAAACAAGTGATCATCTATAGTCAGTGGAGAGAAATTTCTGGTATCTTTTATAATTAAGAAATGACTGTCTTACTTTTGGTGTTCATGGGTGTATAATTCTGGTTTGTCACGTGCAAATTCCATGAATCGCGAAGCGATTCTCGGAAAATTTGCACGTGTCCAACCAGAATTATACACCCATGAACACCAAAGGTAAGATAGTCATTACTTATATTTACATTTATTATAATCATTTGTCATTTTAATTTGCATGCACGTTGCACATTTAAGCATGTAACAGCGTCAAATGTAATTTAACGTTGGTAAATTCTCCCTACATGCAAAACTTGAACGTGACGTCACAATAGCAACTCAAGTTATTGGAATATAATTCTAGTTCAATAACGGGCGTTTACTACTAGGAATCTACTAGTAATGTAAATATTTGGTAATGGAGTATATTCTTGTTTAGTTTTCAAAATGCACTCTTTGACTTTCTGTACATACGCTATGTCTCTAAGTAGAGAGTTATTTTTAAAATCGTCTACAGCCCGGAGCTTTCTGAAAATCTGAATTTGTTATTTCCAGTTCAATATAAGAATGGTCTGTCCTGTATCCATGCAAAATATTTACTTTTCTCACCAAAGACATTAACTCATTTGATATTAGCAAGAAATCAAGCCTCGATTGTTTATTGGTTCATCACATGATAAATCCTTGGAATTCTATTGGTTGAGCACGCGGGGACAATGAGAGAATACATGTAGTGCCCGGCGACCAGGTAAATTGCTTTTTGCTTTACAGAGTTACGTCGCTCGGAGATTAACGCCCTATAGGTGTAAAACTGAGGTCATGTAATTCACTAAACCTATTAATGTCTATTAACGTTTTTGTGGGTACTATTCTCTCATAGTGTTGCTTTTGATGGTAAATAGTGCCCTGGCTAACGCATAATTACAAACTCATTGATAATCAAATTCTTCTAATATATCACAGATTCTTTTAAAAAAAAATGTGTATTCATCCGAATTAGGTCCATAAATATTCACTCGAGAAATAGTAATTCTGTTTGAAAGTTTAATTTAAGATACCAGAAGGTTACCTAATAAAGAACCCTTCTTAGTTCTATGTACAGTATAATCGAAGTACTTTAACGACACACAATTGAATGAAGTCTTTGACGGAAGTAGATAAACTGCGTTTGCGTCATGGAATTTGTTTTGTGTTTTATGTATTTTTTTCAACTTCAGTGTTCTCCCAACCGAATATTAAATGCTCCGACTTTTAATCCCGGTATTGTATAGTAGAGAGAGAGGGCAGACCACTATGCCATCCATAAATAACTATACAGACAAGGAAATCATTCTAAATTCTTTATAAGAATATCCTTATTTTGATATTCTGAACTTGAAAGATTCATAATGATTGGCTTCACATAACTCGAAAGTATGATTTGTGAAAAAAAAGTAAATAGATACCTTTTATCAGCACATATTTTTTTTTTCAAAAATTGTCATTTTGATTTTATAAAAATCATAGAAAGGAAAAATGTAAATATTTAGGTCCAAATTTGTTACAAGTTATTTCTATGAGGTTCATCCTCAGAATTAAATTTCAATGGATCCGAAACTGTTCTTTTTTTCAAACATCAACGTGAACAGAAATGGTGTATACTAATTTATGGATGGCAGTATAACGTCGGATAGCAAGTAAAGTGTGATGAAGTGATTGGAAGGCGGGAAGGAGAAGAGGGGAGATATGATTTTCCAGTCGTGAGATAAGTACTCTTTCATTGTATCATTATTCATTACATATTATGTTTCTTTAACTCATTTGTGTCACACTTATATGCCCTTTGCCATGTGGAGCTTGTTAAAAAGTTCCCCGCGAGGGGTTTGACAGTAAATGTTTTGAATATTTTTCCCTGATATGGTCGCCATAGCACTTTCTACATAGACATAACCTAGACAGGACATGTATTATATATATTGTTTTCATTTTCGTGCATGAACATTGACGGCGGGTGCGGCAAGCCAAACAGGGGATGCTTACTCCTCCCGGGCACCTGGTCCCACCTCTAGCTTGCTAGGGGTCAGTCGATACTCAATTTCGTGCTCTATTGTGAGTGCTGTTGAGATTATCGCCAGGATCTTCTTTACATGTAACTCATTCACATAATCGGAGTGCATTTTGAAATTGCATTATTGTTCTCAATATGTTCGGTATATATACCCCCAATATATTGCACGTTTCGAAATTAAACATACATTTTCTATTGTTAAAAAAAGAGTAATGGGCACTCTCTAGCCATACACTAAATTTTATCTCGTTGAGTGTTAAGTCATTGCATGTATGGAAATGTAAGATCTACACGTACATCTTCAGATCTGACGGTATATATCCGGGTTACATAGAATACCAACTTGAGAATTATTTTAAAAACAAAGACAAAATTATAATTTGACATTGGAGAATTAACTAATCTGTGGAGAAACGTACCTGCATATTAATTAAGGGCGATTCCATGTTTTAATCTAACCCGTGTTAACTTCGTGTACATGAATTTAGTTTCATCGACTTCACCAATGTACGAGGTTGGCAGGTCTAATGTGACATTTTGTTCGTGATTTGAATTTTAATTTCTAGCATCTATTTGTGATAGGAAACAAGTTCATTTAGGCCTTCATTTCTTCTTCCGTCCACATATGAAGCAACATTGTAACAAAAAAATTGTTCAAAAATACAATGCAAAATCATTATAGGTTCCTTGCGCCATAATTAAAATTTTAGCATCTTACACACCAACAAAAAAGACACGAAAATGTTCAACCAATCTTTTCCTAAACAATGTGCGAGTGCAACAAGAACGCAGCTGGAACATGTTTCTTCTTTCCATGGAACTGTTACGACAGGCATTGCATGCAATCAGGAACGCTGGCTCTCCCCGGGCACCTTATCTCACTGCGGAATGTTGTTCATTCCGAGGTTCGCAACCGTTCCGATGGTAATTCTCACGGTTTTGCCTTTCTTTCTCGACTTTTAGACTTAATAACGGTTAGGTACTTCTTTGATGTTTATTCTTTACCCTTTATGTAGACTTATTTTATACCTCATATTAAGAAATAAGGAATCATTGACGGACATGTGGAATAATATATCTCTATTACTTGCCAATTAAGAGTCATATCCAATAGTTAAATATACAAGAATATTGATATCATAGTTATTCACTCCAAGAACCTTTGATCGTGAATAAAATAGGTGAAATAAGTACAATTTCGTACGGAAGCCCGTAGGTGACAGGTATGAATATTAATCAATAATTTATCTGGCGGCCGCCACTTAAATCTTTTGTTACATTTTATCTGGTTATTTTGCAGCTGTCATATCAAAAAAATTAAAAGAGAGGATGAATTTAGCCCCCCTAGAACAGAAAAAAACATGTTATGCATCAATTTCGTTTTGATTTATTGTAAATTATGTTGCGGCCGCCAGATAATTATGTGGCGGCCACCAAATAATTATCTAGCGGCCGCCAGATAAATCATAATTCATACCTGTCACCTACGGTCTTCCTTACTTTCGACATAATTTGTTACCATTGAAAAAAGAACCGTAAAGCTTACTCGTAAGAATCTTTATTGAATTAACTAATCGTATTTCATGATTTTATTTTCGGGATCAGAATGATAGAATTGTTTATCCCACAATGGCGTACTCCTCGAAAACTGGGGACACGAGGTATCCTGAAAACGTGGAGTAAACCTCATCTGTTGCTCCATAGATATTTGTAGACGCTCCCTGATTAGCCGATACCGCTTGCACAAAAACTTCGTCACCTAAGATAGATATTGACGTAAAATAAACATGAGCTGTGTTTGATACACCAACATAAGGACTGTCTACTTTAGTGTTGTGTCAGTTGTGATCATGGATTAGAGCTTATCAAGCAAATGCAAAACGTCAATTATTATGATACCAGTAAATATGTTTATCTCAGTGAAGGAAACGAATGACTTAATCGGCAAAAACGAAGGAATTGTGACGTTTTCTGTAGAAAGTACTTTTTTCTTTATGAGTGAAAACATCGATAGAGGGGAATATTATAATAGGACATGACTTTTACTTGCAAAACCTTGAACATAACGGAGACATTAATATTCAACAAGTATGTGAATTAAGTTTACCTCTGCTCAAATGTAGAACAACAGAATTTCCACCGGAAGCATAGTCCCCTGACGCATGCCCATACATTGAACAGATGTAGTAGCCATTATGGTACAGCTCTGTCCATACATGTTTGCCCTACAACAAGGTATAATAACTTATTATAAAAATTATTTCCTGATCATGTTTGTCAAACAATAATATGAGAGAATACTCGCTCGAAAAAGTTACTTTTTCATATCTTATCGAGAAACAGAAAATAAAAGATCATTGACAAACTTCAAATGTTTGAGGAAAAGCTTTTGTACATAATAAATTTCAAAATTTCCAGATCTATAAAACGCAAAAGTCTTTTACGGTCATAATTCACCTGCTGTGCTGTTGATTGTTACAGTGAACTCATTTGTCAAATATTCCGTAAGTTAGATGTCATATCATGTTTGCATGAAACACAAACAGAAGCTTCGAACAGATACTGTCATAAATGTATAACCTGGTTTGAGACTGAGTGCATCTGGAAGACATAGATTCCACTGTTTGGACACTTGAATCTCCCTGTGCTACTGTCATACCCAGATCCTATGTTGGTGAAGATTCGGTCATACACCAGGATTTCTGAATGATTTAGCTGGGTAGTTCTGGTGATACCGGCAGAGAAAGCCACGGCGCTCGCTGCATTGTTTTGATTGCCCTGTCCATCTATTTGATTCCAAAATATAAAGAAAAACGTTAATGATGATTAAGCTGACTAGACCTACTGATACCGACAGAGAAAGCCAGAGCGCTCGCTGCATTGCTTTGACTGTCCTTTCGATCTATTTGATCCAAGAAATAACCAAAAAAAATACTCAAAACTTTAATGTTATCTATATGTAATCATGATATCAGTTATGGTTTATATCAAAGACGAAAAGGACGACACCAAGATCAAATTTAGAGATAAGGAAGGAAGGAATCTAGTGTCGAAGAACAAAGTAGGTACTAGTATGTAAACTTCATACTACAGATCAAGAGACAACAGCTTATCAGAAAACACTTCAGCATTATCCAAACAACGACCAGACCGATACATTTCTAACACCGATATATTGAAGCACAAACAATATATCAGAAAAGAAGTACCAACCGTAGCAGATCCATGGGAATACGTCATAAACGTGTTAGTTTCCATAAACAAGGCAATCGTTAAACCCGAATGGAGGCAGGACCAATTTATTTTAACAATAAAACGCTTAGGACAACCCAAAACCAAAACCTATAAGCCAAGCCACGAATAGCAACGACATGATAAATACACCTGACCTGAAAGGCAAGATCAACCCGGGTCTATTTTTATGGTCATTTACTTCATGGAAAGTTCAGATTGTAGTGATCGGGGGAAAGTGCAAAAACCTCGCATCATACGCGAATCAAAAAGGTTAATGTTTCACTTGTGCATAACTGTTTTGATTGCAATTCAAACACAAATCCAAAAACCGCAATCGAAAGGCTTACGCTCTCTTGAAAAAAAAAATGTAAAAGAGAAGTTCTCTTGCGAGGTCAAAAATCCGACCAACAGACGGAGACAATAACGCAATACCATAGAAACACGAGGGACAACTTTATATTACAAACAATCTCCAGACTCCAGTACAAGTGCGGAACGCGCCGTGATAATTTGGAAAGTTTGAGAAAATGATTCTTGTGGTATTCAGATATACCTATTCAAGTAAGGTTCATGAACGTTTTTGAGACGTCGGAAATTGTTTGATATAGATCATACATGACTCTTACACCTAATGCATGTGTTAAACGTCTTCAAATTCATAAGCATAATTTAAAAAAAAAAACAGGAAAATTCACAGCATAGTAAAGACCATTCGGATCTCCTCGCCCTTTATTTATAGCGGCATAAAAGACTCAGATGCCAATCGTGGAAGGTTTTACATCTTATCGATGTAAAATTAAAAGGCACTTTTTCAACATTCAAAATACTCCAAATTAAGTGAGTAATGTTGTGAGTAACACATTTGTCAGTTACGATCCAGTGTTGGAACTTTTATATCATGGTAGATTATAACAAAACTAATAGATCAACGGGGAACTATTTTTAAATAGCACCGTCTGACGTCCGAGTCTTTTTTTCTAAGAAAAAGATCGAGGCTAATCCGAATGGGCACGTTTCGGATATTTAACCCTCGTCAGTGATCCTCAATACAAACAATGGAATATGGTCAAAATCTGTGAAGATTATGTCCAAAATATACCCACAGACGTAGCAAGATGACTGGGATATAATGCTACAGAACACGGGTTTCAGAAATTTGAGGAAATTTGGTAAACAGAAATTTTCGAATGCGTAGAATGCGAGAAAGGAGTATAAATGAACATAAGAAAGGAGGGAATCTTCATCAAGACTCGGTTGCAACAGCAACACACCAAATACCCTAAAAGAAAACACAGAGAAGACACATACAGCAATAGACAAGAAACAGCAAACGAGACATCAAACATCGAAGATATAAGACAACACATAAACCAACGAGATCCGTGTGCAATCGGTGCCATAAAAGTACTACGTATTCTAAGTAATAACAATAGTGTAAATACAAAAGGTACATACATGTATCTGCTGATAGAAAGTAATCAGAACAACATAGTATATGCATGTTTCGGATACTAATATCCAATAGACGATTTTCTCATTATCGCAGTTGACTTGCATTTTACTCACCCCATGATCCGACATCACATGATTTGGCGTAACTTTTAAATGTGACGTCGTGGCAGATTTATGACGTCATAATTCGAAATCCCGTCTAAATTAGTGACGTCGGGTCTTAAAAATGTCTAAAATGCTGGTCTAGCAGTAAAATGAAGAACGTCTATTCTTATTAGTGATATCATTAGCTAAAAAGTTGTAACGTCATCTATGATAAATAGACTAAACCTTAATATATCTATTATCGTTTTGTAAAGAGTACAAGTTCTAGCTTAATTTAGACAGAAGGTCTAAAGATCCGAGGATTATTTCATAAAGAAACACTTTCAAAAATAAAATTGAACGTATTAAGCTACCCATGAAAACTCCATCATCCTTTTCTAAAGATTATTTCTTTATTCTGAATTACTTTTGAATCACCATTTTACTTCTCTTACCAAAAAAGAAGAAGATTTACTGCATATGATAATTGATTGTAGGGCTAAGGTGATGTAGTCTCATGCCGACAGAATATGCTTACTTTTCCTGGACAACTGATCTTGCTCCCAGATTTGGAGTTTATTCTGCTGAAAAGGTATGTTGTTTCGGTTGATTCTGGTTTGGTATAATTTGTATGCTCTTGTTTATATGATATTCGAATAAGCAAATTTAACAGATGTATGGTTTTATCTAAATTTTGCAATCCTAAGCTTTAGAATATTCTACTTACAAATGCAGACAACTGCGGTGGCAGCAATAATAGCTTGTAGTATTTGCATTATGTGTGTCTGAAACGGAAGAATGTCAACGTTAAGAATTTGATATTAGATGTTTAGATTATTGCTTTGTTTAAATAAGGAGTCTCTTCCAGTTTCTCTCAAACTCACTAAACTTAAGAATCACACTGATAGAAAGTGGTAAGGTTTTTTAATAGATGGCAAGAAAGGAGGGGATCTCCAACAACACTCGGTTGCAGCACCCCATCTTATAAGAGATGACTGGACAAAATAAACTCATACTTCTTTAAAGAGTTTTTTCTATGCATGCCGATGTCCAAATTTCATAGGAGAAGGCTTGGCTCCGGTCTTTTATCTCGATTTCCATCATACTTCTCTGTTGTTACCAAAAGCGTCTGAATATCTGAGTTCTCGTTTATCTAGAAGTGTTTTCGCTTACAGATATTGTGAACCTTGGACTACTTCTGCTTATCCGGACAAATAAGAGGGTTGTTAGTATGAAATCCGGTAACGACGTACAATAATATACATTTTTCATGTTTCGGACTTCGGAGACTGCACTTGGAAGGGACTTTGTCAAAAACGTAAATTATTAGTGTATCCCACATCACCTAGTTTAAATTTGTGGAATTCATTTATTTTCATTTGTGAAAACACATATTTAAAGCTCTCCACGATCAACTCCTATCTTGTGTGTTCAGATTTTACTTTTCTAATGTCACTTGATTCCTTTTATGTGATCCCTTAAGTGCAAAGTACGAAGTTCGAAGTTCGAAGTCCGAAGTACGTCAACTTGATAAATATCCAATAAGGACACGGAAATATTCCAATTCTAGACCTTCATGATGAGAATTTCAAACCAATTTTTCCGCACCAGACGCCTGTTTCGAATATCTAATTATCATCAGTGCTTGAAGCAAAATTCATTTCAGTAGCGCCCTCTTGTTTTACTTCTTGAGAAAAGTTGAAACTCTATACCTTCTTGAAGAAAATTTAAAACCAATTAATTATGCACAAGACACGTGTTTCAGCTATTAAATCCTCATCAGTGATGCTAGCAGCCAAAGTGATTTTCAGATGCCCCCAAAATGCATTTCAGTAGCTCCCTCTGGTTTTGTTTTTTTAATTTAGATCTTTGCATTTACTTTACAGAGAATGCGCGGCTCCATATTTCCATTAGGTACGATTCAGTTGCATATCCAAACAAATAAGGAATCAGTGCCACAGAGAGAATTCAATGTACAATGTACGTATTTCGGTTCAAAAAGAAATATGAAACCAAGTACACGTATAGGGATTAATGAATTCTCCTAAATGTTCCATTGATTTAATCAGGCTCTCTGTTTCATGAATCAATGAGCATTAGATTTATAGGCATTGTATGAATGTTAAACGTCTTTAAATGTTGATCGTTTTATCTTCTAAATGAACTTTGAGCTATTGATTTGTATTTCAAATATTTCTTTGATTTTCAAATAAAAGACTATACTCACTTGTAATTTGTCACTCCTTTCTTGAATCTAGATTTCCGTTAGTAGCTTTAATCTGCAAACTGATAATTCAGACGTAAACGTAGTATGTGCAATATCAAAGGTAGATAAGGCAACTGGATTCAATTTTGTTCATTTCAATTTGTTTCTCAGATTTTGTTCTTAAAGGGACATTTCAAGCTAATGGCTCCGCATGTTTATGAAAATATACTCTAACCTTTCCAAATTATTGGAAAAATTGGCTGAGAATATCCATACGAAAATAATTTTTGATATGACCCTTTACATTTTGGATCTTCTTGCAGACGATAATACCTTATTGTACACCAGATTCGAAATTCTCACGTCCATTGTTTCCGTGTCAAAATGGTAAGTGTGAGAATGAATTAAAATGTTCAATTATTTTGGAAATTTCTTGCGAAGTCAAAATTTCTAAATTTCAATTTCAATTTTTTGAAAGATTTTATTATGTTTAGATAAAATCTGTTAGTATGGGTAATGAAGGGGACAGTACAATGGGAATATAATTAAGAGGAGATATAATGTATGTATACTACATTGTATGGGGGTGACTTTATGTATACAATAAAATAATCTTTGTTACTGTTTTGATGAGACTTTGTTTATTCTGCTAAAGTCCTTTTGTTGTTTCGTGCGTTTGCCTTCCAAATATCAACCGAGATAGCCATAATACAAACAAGGTAACATCAATAATTATCATAACTTTTCATAATTTCTTTTCAGAAAGGATACATTTACATCGCCTTATTCTTGGTAGTGCAGGGAATTTATGCAAAAGAAATACGAGGTAAAACATACTGTACCGTGTTTATTATCGAGCAATCATATTTCCCCGTATATTTTCCCTTTGTAACATGGTTTCAGGGTGAAATAGTTACGTCGTGTGCACGTGGGAGAGAGGGCGCGTTAGTTCGTGTGTGCGTCACACTTTTGTATACAGCTTTGAGGACTCCGTTTTGATTGGATCTTTACCAAACTTAATATACCTATTACATATAACAAGAGGAAGAAAATAATTGATTTTTAATGTCATGAATAAAAGGTCAAGGTTAAAGTTTGGAAATGGCTAAAATCCTTGTATACAGCTCAGAGGGCATAACTTTGTTTGGATCTTGACAGGACTTCATACACTTAATGCTTATGACAAGAGCTTATTTGGAGCTTGATCAAACTTTATACACCTATTGGTTATGGCAAGAGGAAGATTTGATTTTCAAAGGTCAAGGTCCAGGTCACAGATTAGAAATGGGCACAGTTGTATTTGGATCTTGACCAAAATTCACACGGATATTCCCAATAATAAGAGGATGAATCCTATTAATGTTTAATTCCATATCTAAGATAAAAACTTGACAACGCCGTCTTTCACGTATTGCTTATGACAAGATAAAGACCCCAATTGATTTTCAAGGTGTCACAGATTAAAAATTTCTAAAACCCTTGCACATGTGTACAGCCGAGTGGGCAAAGTTGTGATAGGAGCTTGACCGAACGTTCTATTCTTTTTGCTTATGACTAGGAAAAGAACTCCATTGCATTTTTAGGCAAACGGTCAAGGTCACAGATTGGAAATGGCTAAAATCCATGTAAACAGCCTAGAGGGAACAGTTTTGATAGGAGCTTTACCAAACTTCTACACGTATTGCTTATAACAAGGGGAAGATTCCAAATAATTTTAAAAATCAAAGGCCAAACGTCAAATCACCAGATCATCAGATTTGAAATAGAAAAAAAATATATCTATACAGTCTTGAGGTCAAAGATTCCATAAGAGCTTGATCTTACTTCATGCACTATTTTGATATGACAAGTGGAAGATCCCTATTGATTTTCAAAGTGAAAGGTCAAGGTCACAAATCGAAAATGACTAAAATCCTTGTATATAGCTTAGAGACCATACATTAGATTGGAGTTTGAGTCTGACTTAATTACATACACATATTACTAATGAGAAGAGGAAGAAGCCTTTTGATTTTCAAAGGCATAGGTCAAGGTCATAGATTTGATATATTTAAAGTCCTTGTATGCAGGATGTGTATATGCTTTGCTTGGGGCTTGACATAACATCATACACTTATTGCTAATGACAAAAGAAATAACCCTATTGCTTTTCAAGGTGAAGGTTACATATCGTAAATTGTTAAGATTCAGGAATTCGATTATTTACCCATTATCGATTCCAAAATGTATTTCGATGAATTTATTTTTTTTCAGGAATTCCCAATTTCTTCCCTGCAGTACGAGTAGCACATACAGATAAATATGTAGCATTTTCTGTCGGTCTAACGCACAACCTGAACTATTCATCTGCCGTCAACATAACGTACGACAAGGTTTTCCTCAACCTAGGAGATGGTTACGATATAAATACAGGAATTTTCACGTGCCCTCACGCGGGAACGTACGCTTTTCTGATTCATGGATTATCCCAGAGTGTCTCACAGTTGAACCTTGACTTGTACCGGAACAACGATTACATTGTGAGTGCCTATGCACATGCTCGAAATGATTACGCTTCCGCCCATCAAGCTGTTGTACTGAAACTAGATGAATGTAAGTGAAATGAGTTCTAATATACAACTTGATTCTTTTAATTTTTTTCTTAATTATTTTATTGTATAATTTGATCAAGTTGGAGGGTTTATTGTACTTATAAATTCCAGTTAACCAGATAATCCAGATAACCAAATCGCCTGCACGGCAGAGCACAACCGCACCCCCTTTTCTATTTTTAATTCATTTTCAGAAATAATATTAAGCGATGAAAAAAAGAGTGCATGAAGTGATTGACTTCAAACATTTCTTTTTTAAGATTTATTTAATATATTTGTCAATATTCTTTTAAAATAGTTTATGCTCGCTCTTCCTGGGCATCTGATCTCACTCCTTCGCAGAAAGTTTACTTCTCTTCATATGGTAGATTTTTTATGTCTGTTCCTTTGCCTTAGTTCTGGTTTTATCCTGGTTGTGTATGCCCTTGGTTGGATGATGTTTCGATTAACGGTTTTGTACTTCTTTATAGGGATATGGCTTTGTCCATATTTGTCATTATTCATTGTAAGCCTGATTCCCGGTGACATCATATTTTAAAGTAAAACGATAACATATCCCAAAACGTAAAGAGCAAAAACCAAAACGAAAAAAGTAGAAAGCAAAGAACAAAACGCATAAAATATAGAACATTCTCCTCCTACATTGTGTCAAACAATAAACAACGAATCTGAATGGTCTAATATTGATGACGTATATACTGGCTATCCTCGGGACCGATACTCTATAAACAGCAATCATTATGATCAAAAAGCAAGAACATAGAGCAAAACGCATGTCGGTTCAGGGTTTCCATACCTTTGGTTCATTTAGGCGATGGTCTCTGTTTTTTGTTTTTTTTTGGGGGGGGGGGGGGGTTATACACATTTTGCTATTTCGAAATTCATTTTCTGGCTTCATTTCATTTGCTTTCAAGCTTTTAGAAACTATATTTATTTTCAGTTGATGAAGTGAACATAAGAGGCAGAGGAGTCAATTATATGTTCGGTCAGCGTCGGGAGATATACTCCACGTTCTCGGGATTTATTGTCGTTCCGGATGAAGGTCGCACCGCTATACAGACAACCACACCACCAAACGGCATCATTCTTGGCTGAACTTTGTTGCTTTATGTCTATATTACTTTATGGTCATCAGCAAAACAAAATAAATTCGTTTTGTCACTTATATTCATTCATTCCGAGTTTTTGATTGATTTCAGTTGATACAGTGCATGTCCAAGCCCGAGGATTGAATTACATGTATGGAGGGAAGAGAGAAGTCTATTCGACATTCTCGGGATTTATCGTTGTACCCGAGACTTCAAGTCAAATTGGAGGCAATTCCGGCAGTCCTATTGGATAATCACAGTTTCATTTTGCTGTTTTTCCTTATTTTCAAATGAATTGAAATAAATCAGTAATACTTATTTTCGATTTGCCTTTAAGATTCGATTTCTAACACTGAATTCCTTTGCCTTAAGCTTGCATGAAAGATAACCCTTGGTGCCTAGAACACTTACGATCTTTATTTCAAAACCATACGACTCTGCTAAATTGATGAAATAAAAAAGCAAAGCAGAAATCTTACATCAGTCGAAAAGATTTGGCCTCATTATTTCGCGAACTTTATCTATGATTCCATGTCGTTCTAAACATTTTAAACTTTGGGGCGTTTCGTTGTTTTGCTGTGGATGATGCAGTCTTGTCGATTTGATTCTACGGAAAGTTTATTCAAACCAATTTAATATTTTAACGGTCGAGCTTACTATTCCCATAAATTAAGAGAGATAATTTCCTTTCGCATCTCTCCACCACATATAACACTCCTTCCCCTTACACACACATGCCTACTATTGTTTCATATACAGATAACACTCCTTCCCCTTACACACACATGCCTACTATTGTTTCATTTACAGATAACACTCCTTCCCCTAACACACACATGCCTACTATTGTTTCATATACAGATAACACTCCTTCCCCTAACACACACATGCCTACTATTGTTTCATATACAGATAACACTCCTTCCCCTAACACACACATGCCTACTATTGTTTCATATACAGATAACACTCCTTCCCCTAACACACACATGCCTACTATTGTTTCATATACAGATAACACTCCTTCCCCTAACACACACATGCCTACTATTGTTTCATATACAGATAACACTCCTTCCCCTTACACACACATGCCTACTATTGTTTCATATATAGATAACACTCCTTCCCCTAACACACACATGCCTACTATTGTTTCATATACAGATAACACTCCTTCCCCTAACACACACATGCCTACTATTGTTTCATATACAGATAACAAAAAAATGTACACTGTAATAATGTATGAGAATACTGTTTCATCTATATAAATGTTTTGTGATGTGCAATACAATAAGAAAAAAGGAGATAGATAAAAGGGAGAGAGATCATATCATGCTTTTTTCGACAGATAATTTCTTTCAAAAAAGCCATTTCCAAGAAAAATTTGGAAAATTATCCAAAGGTGTATGAATTTATTGATTTATCTAGAATTAAACATGGAAGTTGAAAATTTACAGCAGCCAGTGAAAAAAAGTCTAACACAAATCTCAAGACTAGAATTCTCCCAAAATCACAATTGTAATTTTTTGAAAAAAAAAAAACATAAAACAAAACATTCTCAAGGAAAAAAATCGGACCAATAGACGGAGACAACAGCACACAGCACGATAGAAACACGACGAACAAACAGACGGAGACAACAGCACACAGCACGATAGAAACACGAAGAACAAACAGACGGAGACAGCAGCACACAGCACGATAGAAACACGAAGGACAAACAGACGGAGACAACAGAACACAGCACGACAGAAACACGAAGGACAAACAGACGGAGACAACAGCACACAGCACGATAGAAACGCGAAGAACAAACAGACGGAGACGACAGCACACAGCACAATAGAAACACGAAGAACAAACAAACGGAGACAACAGCACACAGCACGATAGAAACACGAAGAACAAACAGACGGAGACAACAGCACACAGCACGATGAAAACACGAAGAACAAACAGACGGAGACGACAGCACACAGCACAATAGAAACACGAAGAACAAACAGACGGAGACAACAGCACACAGCACGATAGAAACGCGAAGAACAAACAGACGGAGACGACAGCACACAGCACAATAGAAACACGAAGAACAAACAGACGGAGACAACAGCACACAGCACGATAGAAACACGAAGTACAAGCAGACGGAGACAACAGCACACAGCACGATAGAAACACGAAGTACAAACAGACGGAGACAACAGCACACAGCACGATAGAAACACGAAGTACAAACAGACGGAGACAACAACACACAGCACGATAGAAACACGAAGTACAAACAGACGGAGACAACAGCACACAGCACGATAGAAACACGAAGTACAAGCAGACGGAGACAACAGCACACAGCACGATAGAAACACGAAGAGCAACACTGTGCTGTTGTAACGCACTGTGTTGATTAGCCAATTTATAAATATTCATATTTTGCATAATTTATATGATATATATCATGCAGGTTATAGTATATATTTAAGTAGGATTAAAAAGGAAGCTTTCAGCTTATTCATTCATCTCGCTGCATTAATTAGAATTAAAGGGGGGTCGCATATTTTTTACGCAACTCAACTCAATGTTCATAGCTGAATTAGTTTTTAGTTTAATCATATTTTATTTCAAGTAGCAGAAAAAGGATTGGGCAAAAGTTTTCACAACATTATATAATGCCCTCTCCTAGCTGAATACAGTACATTAAAAAAAAGGACAAATGCATATACCATAGCCTTTGTCACGTGAATAACAATACAATACATTTCTACGGTGGAATATACATGTTTGTAGTTACAATAGGTTGCCATAGGGCCTATATTAGTTGTACAGAAATATCTTACAATTATCTTCTATGGTTTCTACCGTATCACTGAATTGTATCAATTTCAACCGTTTTGATTTGAACAGAGGAAATGTTAAATCGTGACTTCTGCTCTGTGTTTTCGTATTGTGTGAATTGGACATTTGCTGTGAGTGCTGCAACCGAGTTTTGTTGGAGATCCCCTCCTTTCTTCAATTTGGACCTAATTGGGCTATGACAAGAATAGTGTGGTAAAAAGTTTTCTTCATATATCGTGATAGCAAGGACATGTAAGCAAAAATGATATTCATTTTCAATGAATGGATATTGGTTTGGACCTAATTGGGCAATGACAATAATAGTGTGGTAAAAAGTTTTCTTTATATATCGTGATAGCAGGGACATGTAAGCAAAAATTATATTCATTTTCAATGAATGGAAATTGGTTTGGAATTTTCTTCAAGAAGGTATAGAGTTGGAACCCTTCGACATTATTTTGATAACAACATTTACATTTTCTATTTTTTTATGTATATTGATGTACCTTCCTCTTTTTTATTAAGATCACATTGGCTGCGGTTTTAAATGTTCAAAGCGATAATGAAATATCTCATACGTGCTAATTATTCGGGCGTCATTTGATCTGAAATATAAATAATAAATACATGACGAAGAAATGCAAAGGCTAAGCAGCAGCATTTGACATTTCATTTGCAATAAAGTTGGTACATGCATCATGAGCTGCCATCCCGCTTCCATTTTGGTTACGGCGAATATTACAAATGTTTCGAATAATTGTTGTGGTCTTGAAAATCTTTGACATCTGGAGCATGTGACATCAAATGTGAAGACTGAAATGTGACAACGTTTTATGGGACTTAATAACATCTGGAACATGTGATATTAGATGTGAAGACTGAAATGTTAAGACTTTTTATGGGACTCTGATATCTGGAACATGTGACATCAAATGTGAAGACTGAAATGTGAATACTTTTTATGGGACTCTGACATCTGGAACGTGTGACATCAAATGTGAAGACTGAAATGTGAGTACTTTTTATGGGACACTTTGACAACTGGAACATGTGATATTAAATGTGAAGACTGAAATGTGAATAATTTTTAGGGGAATCTTTGACATCTGGAACATGTGACACATCAAAAAGGCTTTCTTCCGGCAGACGTTTTCTGTTATTAGCGATATCAAAGTGAATCACCCTTCGAAGTTTTACATATAAAATGACTTTTCAACAAACTTCAATATGTGATTGAAACGACTCAAATTTTATCATTAAAATGAATAAAACAAGCAATTCCGACGTCAACGATGATGAAATTTTTCAATTTCTATGATTTCACTATCCTTCGTTATCGGATCTATGATATGTATAACAAGCCTTGCTGCCATTGTCATCCTCAACAAATGCAAGAAAATAGTGGAGCAGATCAGAATTACATCCATCCAGCTGTGTGTAGCCAATTTTAGTTTTGGCCTCACAATTGTGGCCAATTCTGTTTACCTCTACAAAACTCATATGGTGTGCGCAGTCCTTTTTAAATTGTTACCATCCTTCCTCTTGACATACTTCCTGTTCCTGTCATTTACCGGAATTGATCGTCTGCTATCGCTTACTCTAAGTCTGAGGTACAATTTTTGGATGAGGAGACGGAATATTTACCTTATCACTGGAGCTATATATGTTATTGCGATAGGTTTTGGAATCGTCTTGAACTTTCAACCGAAAGCAATGTTTCAGTGTCAACTTGAGAGGGGTGACGGCTTTATGTCTACTGGTATAGGCATTTTTGTTACCACGATGCTTATCCTGATGGTTACTTGTTTCGTCTGCTTCATTTGTATCGGATGCATAGCGGCAAAGAAGTCTTTTCCAGGGCCATTTAAAAAGGCGAATGCTTACGCTATGTTCTGGAGGGTAACGATGAAGATAATTAAACTGGGCACTGCGAGTTTTGTGCTCGTGGTGCCATACGCTGTTATAAGGCTACAACGTATCATAACAAGGGATGCAGGGAATGCAGTAGCAATATGCGACTTTTTGCACTCAGGGTCAGGTTTACTGCTTTTCGTCCATCAAGTTCTTAGCCCTGTCTTCATCCTTGTCAGCTATCACGAGTGTCGTTACGTCATTCTGCACGCGATCTGTTGTTGCAGTGATAATTGGCGCCATAGGGTACGTCATCAGTACATACAGAAATATGCCTCATATGAAATTGCTAGTGGCAGAGTAGCACCTTTACCTTTAAAAGAAGAAGATGACAGGAATAGAACGACGTGACTTCAGATTGAAGAAAACTCGTTTTACACGTAGAAATTTACCTTTCATCACTGTATTTTGAAAGCATGTTATGACTATTTGGTTACAGAATGCGAAAATCACAGAAAGAAACATTGGAGTTTTGATATTAAAAAACTATTTATGGAAAACGGTTTGTTTGATTTGTGGGAAAATAGAGAGAATTTGAATACAAATTACATATTTCATGTTGCAAAACAACGTATATTAGATAATATTAAACAAACTTTGTTATCAGAGATTAATTCTTCATCTAAATGTATCGTTAAAAAAAATATTGTCAATCAAGTAACTTTACAATCATATTTATCAAAACCTATTCCTGTATATTACAAAAAACTTATCTGTAAATTACGCTTATCTTCACATTGTTTATCTGTAGAGACAGGAAGATACAAAAAATTTTTCGTCTGCACTTACGATTATGTCCACTTTGTAAAACTGACATTGAAGATGAGTTTCATTTTTTGTTGAAATGTCCCTTTTATGCTTCATTCAGAGAAAAACTCATTAAGAAATATTACTATAAACGACCCTCTGTCTTTAAATTAATACAACTTTTAAGTACCGAAAATGTAAAACAGCTTTGTAATCTTGGAAAATTTAAAATTAAGAACTCCAATGTAATCTGTATTATACTCGTCATGTTATTTTCATGCACCATTTTGTTTATATATACTTTATTATATGTATTATATGAAATGTCTGTAAGTAGTATTGCTTACTATACTATACTATACTATACTATACTATACTATACTATACTATACTATACTATACTATACTATACTATACTATACCATACCATACCATACCATACCATACCATACCATACCATACTATACTATACTATACTATACTATACTATACTATACTATACTATACTATACTATACTATACTATACTATACTATACTATACTATACTACTGGTACATGGGAAACATTCTAGATTTCCTACTTTTAGCTCGATTTTGTTTCAAGTTTTACATTTTGCAATTGATTGCATTGAATTTTGAGTTCTTGTTTCAGTTTGGGTTGTTTGTTTGTTAGTTAGCTTATCAATTCTAATTTTGATGTCTGAAAATGCCTTAATGTTACGTCATCTAAAGAAAAAAGCTTTACTGTAATTTCTTATCTTTGTAGGTGAAAAATTGTAAAAGAAAATGTTATAAGTATTTCATTGTTTGAATTGAGGAGCACTGACGAGGGTTATTTATGCATGTCTGGTCCATGCTGCAAAATTTAATCTAGATGTTCTAAAATGATGCTATGAATTTGAAGACGTGTTATTATCACTGTGTGTTATACTGTAAAGACAAAGGTCTAGGTCGTGTAGCTATTCAAATATGTGTCTGATCCAAATTAAATTGTATTTTAAAAATTTGTCACTTCTTTTTCATTTATCAAAATGTGACAGTAAATTTGAAAAAAGAATCATAACACTTCTGAAATTTGGAACAACTAGCTGCTTTGTAACTTCAATATGAATAGATTAACTCTGTTATTCTATTAAACACAAGTATGGGGTGAATCAACTCCGACAAAAGATGAAGGAGAAGATATCCAACTCAAGGTAGGACGCAGATTATAAACACGACAGCATGGAATGTAGTATAACGGGAAAAAGCAGCTAAGTGTCCAATCTACAATTTTCTTCCAGTGCATTCTTAAGAATTGCACTCGGACTGAGTGTGACGACAGGACTCCCTTGACGGACCCTTCCATACCTCGTTCGAGATTACAGGACCCCTTGTTTTCTCAGAACCTAGGTTGGACTCCTCGGGGGTTCTCATGTATGTGCTCCATCCAAAATACGAGACTATCCCTATATTTTTATAGCAAAGAAAGGAGGGGATCTCCAACAACACTAGGTTGCAACATCCACAGCAAAATCCCAAAACACCCATGCAAAAAACACAGAACAGACACCCACAGAAAGAGACGCAAAAGGGACAAGGAACACCAACTCACACCATAGAAACATGAAACATAAAAGACTACACATAAACCAACGAGACCAATGGGCAACTGGTGCCAACTTAGGACGGCCACGTAAACAGCAGACGGTGTGGTTATCCTGGATTACGTGCGCACAACCCTCCCACTATTCCGATTTCCCAGAAGTCTCGAAGAACGCACAATTATGGTGTAAAACAACTCCTCACTGTTAGATGACCACACACAAACAAGACCGTAAAACACAGGGGTCCAAGTCCAGGGGTCAATTTACACATTCATCATTGCATTTATTGGGCTGATGCGTCCTGAGTCTAGTTCGAGGTTTCAAATATCGAAAACATGCCTGTTCCGTGCTTGGTTAATTTTAATTTAGATGATACATTATGCGCAGATTGCTGTTCTTTGGTAGCGAGGTAGCGAGGTGGGACTCCTCAGCTTCAATTCTAAAAATATTGTAATTATGAATGTATATATATTCCTGCATTTTCAAATAAAACCCATAGAATTCCGATTACAAAACGCTATATAATTCATGTATTACTATTACAGTAACTATACTAGATGTATGTATTTGATATAACACAAGTTTTTTCGCCGCTTTGATATTGGACGATGGGCACAAAATCGATTGCAACGTTATAACCAAAGGGTATTGTCCATAGATCTTTATATCTTATTAATGTGAATTCGATATATGATACAAATATAATCAAATAATTTTATTTCATACGTTATGAAACGTAGTTCCTTTGGGATTCGCTACGTAAAAATCAAACACTTCGGTTCATAGATATCATATGAAAAAGAATATCATAAAAATGTATCAGAGATTTATAAAATGGATACCTAAAATAAGACTCCAATAGTCGTAGTTTATAGACATTCAAAGTAATGTATTTTACAAGAAAACTGTGTTGATTTTGATACCATTAATTTATTGATTTTTGTATATGCATATATTGATGACGTAGTGTACAATACTATACTAGCGAGTTCGCTTTATAACAATTCCGTACTACAGTAAATTCGTAACATCTCCCTTTCTTTAAAGAAAATTAAATCAACAACAGTTGTACAATGTATCAAAAAAGTGACAAAATTACAGTGATCTCATATATATATTTAAATGATCTTTAAATTTACTTTCACTTTTCAGATATATGAATAGAGAGAAGACAGAAGTAATAATAGTCTTAAAAGTTTTTTTTGTATTTTAGAATGTCAATTTTCCTGAAAAAAAAACATTTATGCATATAAACATGTATGTAATTTATACGTTATGAAATTTATTATTATATGTTTATCAAATCAAAAAATATATTTCAAAAATCAAATACTTTATCTTCTGATTATTTGATCAATATACATTTGTAATATAAAAAATGATTTTTCCAAAAATGAACATTTTGTGCATTGTATATTGAGCACATTTGGCTATATGAACACGAAAAAAATCATATGATGTTATGTAAATTCAAATAAATGATTGAACAACATATCAATGTTTGTTTAATATTCACATAATCAAATGAATATTGAGATTAAATTCTGAATAAATTCATATAACATTCTTTGATTTTCTTACATTACATTTTCATTTTAGAACATAATCAGCAAATTTTGTTGGTAGATGCACTTTGCGGGTACGGGTAGATTTTGCACATTAGGAAACACTAGTAGTAGGCAACTGCACTTTTAATTTTGGAATTTGCACTTTCTTTTGAATTTCACTTGATTTCTCAGAAATTTTGTATGATTCTGAAGGAGTGGTTGATAGCGGTGAATCAGATAGATCGTCAGTAGGTTTCGAAATAAGATCCTGCTCGGCATTGTTGTCGAACTTCTCATGTGTTGTTCGCAAATCACGACGGTTTTGACGATAGTGCTTTCCATCGATGTCAACAATGTATGAACGTTTTCCTGCTTCGTCTACGACGTTTCCAAATTGACATTTCTTGTTGTGTTCACTTGGTAAGGATTTCATACGAATGCTTTGACCTATGACAAGATTTGAGAGATCTTTCGCATGTTCATCATATTGCGTTTTCGATTTCTGATTCTTTTGTTTTAGAAGCCTTTGAACGTTTTCAACGACTTTCGGCTATAGAAGTTGTTTTGATGTCGGAAGCGAATGACGTGTTCTACGTGACATGAGACGTTGAGCTGGACTAGATTCCTTTGATGCTTTTGGTGTATTTCTCCAATCGAGTAAACATTGCCATATGTTTCTTCCGCTATGTTTAGCTTTCTTAAGCATGTTTTAAGCTATTTTGACGGCTGATTCGGCTTTACCGTTGCTTTGACTGTGATACGGAGAACTAGTGATGTGTTCAAATTCCCATTTAACTGAGAAGTTGTTGAATTCTGTGTTGCGGAATTGTGGTGCTAAATATGTACTCATTTGATTGAACGTATCGAGTATCGGCTGGGATACTTGCACGAGATAGCGTATCAGCTATGTAGAGTTCAGTACCTTTCGTGTACGTTACTTTAAGATTGTATCTCTGAAGTCGAAGTAACATACGTTGCAGTCTAATAGGTGCATTTAAGAGCGACTTCTTGAATATAGATTCCAACGGTTTGTGATCTGATTGTAGGGTTACAAAATCACCTCCAAATATGTATTGATCGAAGATTTCACATGCATAGACGATAGCAAGGCATTCTTTTTCAATTTGCGCGTAACGTTGTTCACACTGAGATAATGCTCGAGATGCGTAAGCAATTGGGTGTCCATTTTGCATAAGTGTAGCACCTAAACCAACCTCACTGACGTCACATTGGATTGTGACTTCCTGCGTAATATCATAATATTTGAGAAGTGGTTGTGTGCTTACAAGTTTTTTTACATTGTTGAAAGAATCTTCTTGCTGAGATTGCCAAGACCATGGAGCGTCTTTGTCGGTTAATCTTCTTAGCGGTTCGCATGTTTCGGATAAATGCGGTAGAAATTTAGATAAGTAAGTAGCCATTCCAATGGAGCGTTGTACTCCTTTGACTTTAGTTGGACAAGGCATTTCTGTTATGGCTTTTACTTTATCTGGATCCGGACGGATACCGTGTGCTGTGAGTATTTGACCCATGTATTTTACTTCAGAATGACAAAGCTTAAGTTTGTCCTTGTTAAGCTTAAGGCCAATTTTACGTGCTCGGTCGAGTAATGCAATAAAATTACGGTCATGATCGGCTATTGCTTCTTCCATAGTTTGACCTGTACCGTAGACTAAAATATCATCAATAAGACTTTCAGTTCCTTTACGTCCTTGTATCGCTTCGTGTTGTCTGCGTTGGAACTCTTCTGATGCGGATGAGAGTTCAAATGGCATTCGGAGCCATCTATAGCGACCAAAAGGGGTCCAGAAAGTAGTGAGATGCAGTGAAAACAGTTAAAACTTTGGCATTCGAAAGTTCGGTAACACATCATCTAAGACGGGCATAGGGTAATGCGGTCTTTTAATAGCAGAATTGAGTTCTTTAGGATCAATACAACTTCGCAATTTAGAACCTTTCATGACTGCTACCATACTGTTTATCCAATCAGTTGGTGTAGTGACTTTCGTTACTATTCCGCGACGAATGAGTTCATTGAGTTTTTCGTGCGTAAACTTTCTTTCATAGCTTGCGGAACACGTCTGGGTAAGTGTTGCAATGGTTTTACGGACGGATCTAGTTCGATATTGTAGTCTCCAGGGAGACTTCCTAGTCCTTCAAAGACATCTTTATAGTGAAGCAATATATCGTCTTTGCTAATCGGATTCGATCTAGTAGTATCAATGTGATGTATGACGTTTACAAGCAGTAAAAGTAGTAATTCGCGTGCCTCCGCAGATAGTAATGCTGTTTGCGTAATTTCGGTGACAAAGAATTTCAAAGTTTCAGTGCCATCATGGACGGTGCACTTGATAGTGGCAACAGCTCTGGGAGTAAGTGAAGTTTGACCTCCATATAATTTGAGCTTAGTATTCGTACGTTCCAGTGGCGGATAACCATTCTCGAGAAAACGAGCATACTGGTTAAAACTGATGATATTACATGTTGATCCTGTATCCAACTGGCACATTACATTACTCTTGTGATTATTGCATGACATGTGCACTTTAGTAAACCATTGTTTGCCTTTACTCGATTTGATACCGTAGCACTCTTCAGAGCTCGGTTCCTCGTAACTTGACTCAGCATAACTCGAAGTGTAATATGGAGACTCCTCGTTACATAGAAAATTTAAGGATTTCGTCTTCTGTGAAAGACATACTCCATACTCCATGTTTTTTCTTACATTTTGAGCATATTTGTCCAAACGTTGGATATTTAGTGCGCTTTAGTTCATGTTCACCTCCGCAGTACTTGCATTCTAGCTTTATTTGCATGTTTTCCTTTTTGTTGCGGTTTGTCATTTTTTGCTTTGTCTTGTTTATGACTGGGTTTATATGGTTTCTTTCCAGATCTCGCAAAATTGACAGATTGTTGTTCTGCATCGGATTGCGTGGAAGGTGTAAGTTTTTGCAGTTGTTGCGATGTGCGTTCGCTTATTCTGCACGTAGATATCGCTTTATCGAGGGTCAACTCTGATTCACGGAGTAGTCGTGCTCGTACGGCGTTGTCTTTCGTGCCTAATACCAGACGGTTACGGATCATCTCATCACATATGTTTGTAAATTCACATGGACGACTTAGTTCACGCAGGCGACAAATGTAATCATTAACTGTTTCCTTTGGCAGTTGATCAGCTGTGTTGAAAATGTAACGCTCATAGATAACGTGAGTTTTAGGTTCAAAGTGATTGGTGAGTGCTTGTACGATTTCATCAAATATTTTCCTGTTGTCATCAGTGATGTTAAGGTTTTGAAATACTAGGAAACAGTCTTTTCCCATCAGCGTTAGAAGTGTGGCTACGCGCACTGCTTCATCTTTTTCGTTCAGACCAGTAGCAACTTCACTTCTTCTGAAATTCGGACCAATACAGGCAACATATATTACTTTGGGTATTTCACAACCTGCATTTTATGGTGACATTATTAACAAGATAAGAAGGATCAAAGATAGACAACATCACTATCGAAAATGCGTCAGAATCATCAAACGCCTTTAATACCGTGCATATGATCCTAATATCACCAGACGGACACTAGGCTTGGTACTTGACCAATCTACAGTCTTGTACACGCGCATTCTTAAAACTTGCACTCTGTGACGACGGGACTCCATGACGGGCCCTGTCCAAACCTCTTTAGAGAAGACAGGGCCCCGACCACCTGTCCTCTCTGAATGTCAGTCGGACTCCTCGGGTGATAACATACATGAGCTCGCGGCGGCAGAGCACGGATTGTACTACGTACGCCCTCTTTTTATATCCATTTACATATTCATCTGTGCTGTTTGGGCCCCTGCGTTTTGCGGTCTTGTTTGTGTGTGGTCATCTGACAGTGAGGAGGTTGTTTTACACCACAATCGTACGTTCTTCGAGACCTCTGGGTAATCGGAAAAGTGGGAGGGTTTTGCGCATGTGCTTGTCTGCTTTGTGTTTTTGCATTGAGTGTTTTGGGGTTTTGCTGTGGGTGCTACAACCTGGTGTTGTTGGAGATCCCCTCCTTTGTTTCATAGTTTTGCCATTGTGCTTTGAAAAAGATCCAATTACCTCTAAGGTGCTTATAATTTGCATAGATGCAGGTACGTGTATGTCTCTAGAGGTAGCCATAATGTTTTATTTAATTATTGAGTGCGTACGTGAAGACAAATTTTCTGTAAATGGCGGATGGGTCAATTTGGGTTTGCAAATTGATACTGTAAAGTTAGTTCGACAAAGTTACCAACATCGTGCAAGTGATCGTAATGTGGGTACTTAATTTCTCCAACGTTGGGTTGGCAGCTTAGCTAAGAGTGCTAATCATGACGTTGAGGAGACCCGCATTCTGACACCATGTTACAAGATAACTGTGTTGATTTTGATACCATTCATTTATTGATTTTTGTATATGCATATATTGATGGCGTAGTGTACAATACAATACTAGCGAGTTCACTTCATAACAATTTCGTACTACAGTGAATTCGTAACAATGTACAAAAATAAAATGCCAAATAAAATAAATCTATTAAACATCCTGTGAAGGAGCAAACGTTAATGGTAAATGATTTGCAGATCATGTTGTCAGGAAGAATGAGTGTTACCTGGTAGCACGTCAATTAAACTATATAACACAATAAAATAACATAAAAATAACATAATTTTGAAAAAGAATAGGAAAGGAGCTGTAAGAATAAGGGCTCGATTCAGCCCTGAAATCATTCGATTATTTCTCCTGCACTTTGTTTCCTTTGAAGGAAGAGGTTGTTCGTGATACAAATATGATATATTAGAATATTTCTCATAAGTATTTTATCGAAAAATTTTTATGTAAGATTTGATAATTACGGCTTGAATAAGTAGGGGGTACATGTAACACTGTCTGAAAACGTCAAATAGTGAACGAAATTATACCAAAAAAATCATTTTTATATACAATGCATATACATTCACAACCAATGTAATTCCCCGAGATGAAACTTATTTTGCACCACAATCGTGCTTTCTTCGAGACCACTAGGTAATCAAAAAAGCGGGAGGGTTGTGCGCACTTAATCAATGATAACCACACCGTCTGCTGCTGTTTCTCTGTGATGTTGCGTTCCTAGCATCATCTTGAATCTCTTTTTGTGCGTATCTTTAGGGGAGTTGCTTACGGTGCGGCAACTAGGTGTTGTTGGAGATGTCCTCCTTTCTTTTGAAAGGAACGTGCTTGTATTTCGCATGAAAACGCTCATGATGTAACAGTGCATAAAATTTTAAAGCGATGGTTGTTCCAACCTGCTAAAACTGAATTCGGAGTGACCTGAATATTTACGTCAACGTGTTACCCAGAAAAATGCGATTTCAGAAAACAATGAGTAGAATAGAGTATGTTGATTGATTCTAGGGCTGTAACGATACGCTTCCCTCACGCTTCACAATACGATACGTATCGCAGTTAAAGCAGTCGGTCTCGGTTATTTTCGATACGATATACTTCAAATAAAAGAAAAAAATTGTTTTTGCCTTCATTGACTTCTTTTCTTTATGAAACGTGAATAACAATACAATACAATTTTACGGTGGAATATAGTTACAATAGGTTGCCATAGGGCATATATAAGCTGTACAGAAATATCTTACAATCATGTTCTATGGTTTAAGGCCGTATTACTGAATGGTATCAATTTCAACCGTTTTGCTTCAGAGGAAATGTTTAATCGTGCCTTCTTCGTTGTGTATTCGCATTAGGTGTATTGGACTTTTGCTGTGTGTACTGCAACTAAGTGTTGTTGGAGATCCATCCTTTCTTCAATTTGGACCTATTTGGCAAATGACAATAATAGTGTGGTAAATATTTTCTTCATACATCGTGATAGCAAGGGCATGTAAGCAAAAATGATATTCATTTTCAATGAATGGAAATTGGTTTGGACCTATTTGGGCAATGACAATAATAGTGTGTTAAATTTTTATCTTCATATATCGTGATAGCAAGGGCATGTAAGCAAAAATGATATTCATTTTCAATGAATGGAAATTGGTTTGGAATTTTCTTCAAGAAGGTATAGAGTTGGAACCCTTCGACATTATTTTGATAACAACAGTTACATTTTCAATTTTCTTTATGTATATTAAGGTACCTTCCTCTTTTTATATTAAAATCACATAGGCTCTGGTTTAAAATTTTCAAAGTGATAATGAAATATCTCATACGTGCTAATTATTCCGGCGTCATTAGATCTGAAGTATAAATAATTAATACATGACGACAAAATACAAAGGCTAGGTAAGCAGCAGCATTTTGACATTTCATTTGCAATAAAGTTGGTACATGCATCATCACCTGTCATTCCGATTCCATTTTGGTTAAGGTGAATATTACAAATGTTTCGAATAATTGTTAAGATCTTGAAAATCTTTGACATCTGGAGCATGTGACATCAAATGTGAAGACTGAAATGTGACAACGCTTTATGAGACTTAATAACATCTGGAACATGTGATATTAGATGTGAAGACTTAAATGTTACGACTTTTTATGGGACTCTGACATGTGGAACATGTGACATCAAATGTGAAGACTGAAATGTGAATACTTTTTATGGGACTCTGACATCTGGAACGTGTGAAATCAAATGTGAAGACTGAAATGTGAATACTTTTTATGGGACTCTTTGACAACTGGAACATGTGATATTAAATGTGAAGACTAAAATGTGAAAACTTTTTAAGGGAATCTTTTACATCTGGAACATGTGACACATCAAAAAGGCTTTCTACCGGCAGACGTTTTCTGTTATTAGCGATATCAAAGTGAATCACCCTTCGAAGTTTTACATATAAAATGACTTTTCTACAAACTTCAATATGTGATTGAAACGACTCAAATTTTATCATTAAAATGAATAAAACAAGCAATTCCGACGTCAACGATGATGAAAATTTTTCAATTTCTATGATTTCACTATTCTTTGTTATCGGATCTATGATATGTATAACAAGCCTTGCTGCCATTGTCATCCTCAACAAATGCACGAAAATAGTGGAACAGATCAGAATTACATCCATCCAGCTGTGTTTAGCCAATTTCAGTTTTGGTCTCACAATTGTGGCCAATTCTGTTTACCTCTACAAAACCCATATGGTGTGCGCAGTCCTTTTCAAATTGTTACCATCCTTCCTCTTGACATATTTCCTGTTCCTGTCATTTACCGGAATTGATCGTCTGCTATCGCTTACACTAAGTCTAAGGTACACTTTTTGGATGAGGAGACGGAATGTTTACCTTATCACTGGAGCTATCTATGTTATTGCGATAGGTTTTGGAATCGTTTTGAACTTTCAACCGAAAGCAATGTTTCAGTGTCAACTTGAGAGGGGTGACAATTTTATGTCTGCTGGTATAAGCATTTTCGTTACCACGATGTTTATCCTGATGGTTACTTATTTCGTCTGCTTCATTTGTATCGGATGCATAGCGGCAAAGAAGTCTTTACCAGGACCATTTAAAAAGGCGAATGCTTACGCTACGTTCTGGAGGGTAACGATGAAGATAATCAAACTGGGCACTGCTAGTTTTGTGCTTGTGGTACCATACACTGTTATAAGGCTACAACGTATCATAACAAGGGATGCAGGGAATGCAGTAGCAATAGGTGGTGACTTTTTGCACTCAGGGTCAGGTTTACTGCTTTTCGTCCATCAAGTACTTAGCCCTGTCTTCATCCTTGTCAGCTATCACGAGTGTCGTTACATCATTCTGCACGCGATCTGTTGTTGCAGTGATAATTGGCGCCAGAGGGTACGTCATCAGTACATACAGCAATATGCTTCATATGAAATTGCTAGTGGCAGAGTAGCACCTTTACCTTTAAAAGAAGAAGATGATAGGAATAGAACGACGGCAATGTGACTTCAGATTAAAGAAAACTCGTTTTACACGTAGAAATTTACCTTTTATCGCAACTGGTACATGGGAAACATTCTGGGTTTCCTACTTTTAGCTCGATTTTGTTTCAAGTTTTACATTTTGCAATTGATTGCATTGAATTTTGAGTTCTTCTTTCAGTTTGGGTTGTTTGTTTGTTAGCTTATCAATTCTAATTTTGATGTCTGAAAATGCCTTAATGTTACGTCATCTAAAGAAAAAAGCTTTACTGTAATTTCTTATCTTTGTAGGTGAAAAATTGTAAAAGAAAATGTTATAAGTATTTCATTGTTTGAATTGAGGAGCACTGACGAGGGTTATTTATGTATGTCTGGTCCATGCTGCAAATCTAGATGTTCTAAAATGATGCTATGAATTTGAAGACGTGTAATATTATTATCACTGTGTGTTATACTGTAAAGACAAAAGTCTAGGTCGTGTAGCTATTCAAATATGTGTCTGATCGAAATTAAATTGTATTTCAAAAATTTGTCACTTATTTTTCATTCATCAAAATGTGACAGTAAATTAAAAAAATATATTACATTTCTCAAAGGGGTAGGGCCACGAGACCCCTAAATCGGCCCTTGATTTTTCTCTTAAAATTAATTTCACGAGGAATACTTGATATCTCTCATGAAGATACACGAATGTTTACCGCTTTTCATGAAAAGAATAAAATCAACAAACAATGTGCCATTTAACTGTAATGACGTCATGAAGTGACGTCATTTTGACGTTATTGACAAAATATGGCGAAAATTGCTAGGAATTCTGTCTTTTGTCGTAGAATTCAATGTGGCCGCATGTGTTAACTAAGATAAAACTTTTATGACAATTGGATATAATGATAATCTTTCACATATAAATTTTCCATCATAGTTAATGCATGCGGCCATTGCTAATTTAATAGAAATATTGAGTTTTTGCATCAATTTCGCCGAATATGACCTATTTTGGTGTTTTCTAAGGGCTAAAAGGTGTTGATAAAAGCAATGTTTACAAAAAGTAGATTCGTGATTCAGTAGAGAACGTTTCAAAATGTCAAATAACACTTAAAAATTCTATGAAGTACCATGTTCAAAATTTATCAAAATTAGGGCCAATATCGGGCTTCGTGGCCCTACCCCTTTGGAACAACTAGCTGCTTTGTAACTTAATCATGAATAAAGATGAAGGAGAAGATCTCCTATATAAGGTAGGGCGCATATTATAAACACGACAGCATGGAATGTAATTTAACGGGAAAAAGCAGCTAAGTGTCCAATCTACAATTTCCTTCCAGTGCATTCTTAAGAATTGTACTCGGACTGAGTGTGACGACAGGACTCCCTTGACGGACCCTTCCATACCCCGTTCGAGATTACAGGGCCCCTTGTTTTCTCAGAACCTAGGTTGAACTCCTCGGGGGTTCTCATGTATGTGCACCATCCAAAATACGAGACTAGCCCTATATCTTTATATCAAAGAAAGGAGGGGATCTCCAACAACACTAGGTTACAGCACCCACAGCAAAATCCCAAAACACCCGATGCAAAAACACAGAGCAGACACCCACAGAAAGAGACGCAAAAGGGACAAGGAACACCAACTCGTCCATAGAAACATGAAACATAAAAGACTACACATAAACCAACGAGACCAATGGGTATCCGGTGCCAACTTAGGACGGCCACGTAAAAAAGCAGACGATGTGGTTATCCTGGATTACATGCGCACAACCCTCCCACTATTCCGATTTCCCAGAGGTCTCGAAGAACGCACAATTATGGTGTAAAACAACTCCTCACTGTTAGATGACCACACACAAACAAGACCGTAAAACACAGGGGTCCAAGTCCAGGGGTCAATTTACACATTCATCAGTGCATTAATTGGGCTCATGCGTCCTGAGTCTAGTTGGAGGTCTCAAATATCGAAAACATGCCTGTTCCGTGCTTGGTTTATTTAAATTTATATAATAAATTTTGCGCAGATTGCTGTTCTTTGGTAGCGAGGTGGGACTCCTCAGCTTCAAGTCTAAAAATATTGTAATTATGAATTTTTATATATTCCTGCATTTTTTTCAAATAAAACCCATATAATTTCGATTACAAAACGCTATATAATTCATATATTACTATCACAGAATTAAACTTTGTATTTGATATGACACACGTTTTATAACGCTTCGCAGCTTTGATATTGGACGATGGGCTCAAAATCGATTGCAACTTAAAATCAAATCGCATTGTCCATACAAATTTAAGCTTTTGACTTGATCTTTATCTATAACTGTTTTACAGTGAATACAATATGTGCTACAAATATAATCAAATAATTTTATTTCATACGTTATGAAACTCGGGATTCGCTTCGTAGAAATCTAACACTTTGGTTCATAAATATCGTATGAAAAAGAATCATAAAAATGGATCAGAGATTTAACATTTAAAAAGAAAACGGAAACTTAGAATAAGACTTCAATAGTCTTTATTTATAGACCTTCAAAGCCAAAGACAAAAATGAAATGCAAAATAAGACAAAACGATTACACATCCAGTGAAGGAGCAAACGTAAATGGTCAATGATTGGCAGATCAGGTGGTCAGGAAGAATGAGTGTCTCATGCTAGCATGCAACACCCGTCAAAGAAATTATATATACAAAAGATAACATAATTTATAAAAAGAATGGGATATTCCATATAGAGTCTAAACGAAGACATAGTCGTATTAAATCAAATGAATCAAATTGTATATATATGCACAACCATTGTTATTCCCTGAGATGAAAGTTATTCTACACCATAATTGTTCTTCGAGACCTCTGGGTAATCGAAAAAGAATGAAGGTTGTGCGCACGTAATCCAGGATAACTACACCGTCTGCTACTGACGTGGCAGATGGCCGTCCTAAGTCGGCACCGATTGCCCATTGATCTCGTTGGTTTATGTGTAGTCATTTGTGTTTGATGTTTCTGTGTTGTGCGTTGACGTTCCTTGTCCCTTATGTGTCTCTTTCTGTGCTTGTCTGCTTTGTGTTTTTGCATTGAGTGTTTTGGGGTTTTGCCATGGGTGCTGCAACTTGTGTTGTTGGAGATCCCCTCCTTTGTTCTTTGTGTTTTCACAGTTGGTGTTTTGGGTGGTTGCTGCTGGTGCTGCAACTAGATGTTGTTGGAGATCCCCTCCTTTCTTTTGAAAGGAACGTGCTTTTATTTCGCATGAAAACGCTCGTGATGTAACAGTGCATAAAAACTAATGAAAAATGCAGCGATGGTGGTTCAAACCTGCAGAATGAATCCGCGGTAACGTGAATATTAACGTCAACTTACCAAGAAAAACGCGAGCTCAGAAAACAATGAGTAGAATAGCATGATTTAGGTCATTTGATAGCAAACATGAACCATGTGAGAAATGAAAAGGGGATTAAGACCCTGCTTCATTTTGTACTACACTTTAGAATATACAGTCTACAATATACATGTTTTGAATAAAGTTAGAAATACTGAATTGTATTAGGGAAAACCATTTCAGTGCTTACTATGTAATTCATGTCATATCTGAAAGAAGGGAGGAGATCTCCAACATGACTCCGTTGCAGCATCAACAGCAAAACACCAAAACACCCGATGCAAAAACACAAAAGACGAGTATAGCATGAGACGGAAAAGGGACATACGACATGTAAACATCAAACACAAAAGACTACACATAAACCGACGAGCTGAAAGTACAGTAAACTTCACCTATAACGAACAGGCTTATTCTGCTTGTAACGAAGTGAAAAGAAAGTCCCTGCAGAAGTCCTATTACCCTCCATTTATTTTTGTACGCCTGTAACGAATTTGTATATAACGAATTATCGGCTTTTACGAAGCCATCTCGTGGTCCCGTGGTCATAGTTTCTTCACTATTTTCACCTGATGTAACGAAATGATCTCCCGATATTCCCAATTAAAACACCTGGCGGATAGATAATTACCAATTATCAAATAATTGCTCTCCCCGTCAGTTGTCCCCGCTCTAATTACCTTTTAGAAAACGTGTTATATACACATGAGGTAATGATTGCCCATCATTTAATACTCTGTCGGCATGTCAATTGTTACGAAAACTTACTTAATAAATCACAACATAACTATTGAATAATGGTCTAAACTTTTCATTCATTCAGAAAAGCAACACCAAGGAAACATATTTAGCATCAAAATGCATGTAACAAAATATGGCTATAACGAATTTGAACCCATTGTCTCCTGGGCTCGTTATAAACGAAGTTTACTGAACTTCTATTGAAATCATACATTAGTTAGCTCATAACTAAATCATTATCACTAGAGATTTGGACGTGTTGGATCCTCATCAGTGTTACCTTATGCCAAAATATTTGAATGAGAAAATAAGTATTTATTTATTTTTCATTTTACTTTTTAATTCTTTTAGTTTTAAGTACCACTAAAAAGGATTCATGTTAAACTCTTCAAATTCAATAGCATCATTTAAGAGCAGATTTCACCACTAAAAAAGATTCCTGTAAGATCTGATCTCTGCTTCTAGGTTTTATGAAGAAGTTTGAGTGGGGCATAATTGTAGTAAGAAAATTCGTAACCTTCTAGGCTTAAGTACCCGAAATGTGTATGTCTGTCCCATGCTGTAAACACTGGTCGACGAGGGTAAAGTACCCCAAAACGTATATGTCTGGTCCATGTTGTAAACACTGACGAGGGTTAAGTACCCGAAACGTGCATGTCTGGTCCATGCTGAAAACACTGACGAGGGTAAAGTACCCCAACACGTGTATGTCTGGTCCATGCTGAAAACACTGACGAGGGTAAAGTACCCCAACGCGTGTATGTCTGGTGCATGCCGTAAACACTGACGAGGGTTAAGTAACCGAAACGTGCATGTCTGGTCCATGCTGAAAACACTGACGAGGGTAAAGTACCCCAACACGTGTATGTCTGGTTCATGCTGAAAACACTGACGAGGGTAAAGTACCCCAACGCGTGTATTTCTGGTCCATGCTGTTAACACTTACGAGGGTTAAGTACCCGAAATGTGCATGTCTGGTCCATTCTGCAAACACTGACGAGGGTTAAGTACCCGAAACGTGCATGTCTGTCCATGCTGTAAACACTGACGAGGGTTAAGTATCCGAAACGTGTAAGTCTGGTCCATGCCGTAAAAACTGACGAGTGTCAAGTACCCGAAACGTGCATGTCTGGTCCATGCTGTAAACACTGACGAGTGTTAAGTACCCGAAACGTGCATGTCTGGTCCATGCTGCAAACACTGACAAAGGTTAAGTACCCGAAACGTATTGTCTGGTCCATGCTGTAAACACTGACGAGGGTTAAGTACCCAAAACGTGTATGTCTTGTCCATGCTATCAATATATCTGCTCTTAAATGATGCTAATGAATTTGAAGACGTTAAACAATTGTACCACTTGGTGAGTGTCACTGCTGGTGGACCAATAGTACCCAAAACGTGTATGTCTGGTCCATGCTGCAAATTTATCTGCTCTTAAATGATGATATTGTATTTGAAGACCTTTAACATTTGAACAACATTTCAAGCCAAATTCAATGCACAACACACGTTGAGACAGACCGATAGTACAGCCTCATCGTAATTTCAAGACAGGAGGAAAGGTCCTCTAGCAAATTGTCGGAATTCCAATGGGGACCAATTGTGCCTCACTCCTTGTCGACATTTTTCTTTACTCGTACGAAGCTGAATTCATTCAATCTTTGGTTTCTGAATGGAAACGATACTTAGCTTCTGACTTAAACTTCACTTACAGATACATAGACGATGTGCTGTCCATCAATAATCCAAAATTCGCGGATTACCTCAGCAGAATCTTTCCTTTGGAACTTGAAGTCAAAGAAACTACGGACACAAATAATACAGCATCCTATTTATACATAATGTTGTCCTACGACACAGATGGTCACATGAACACCTCACTCTATGACAAACGAGACGACTTCAATTTCCGCATCACAAACTTCTCTTTTCTGAGTAGCAACATCCCTTCATCGCCTTCTTATGGCGTGATCATATCTCAGTTGTTACGCTATGCCAAATCAAGTACCAAATATACAGATTTTATTCTGATAGCTAGTTGTCTTTCGGATAGGCTTCTCAGTCAGGGATACGTTTGTGACCGACTAACATCATCACTGAGGAAGTTCTGCGGTCGATATGGGAAACTCGTCATACACTATGATGTCCCATTCTCCAGAAGTCTGTCATAGAACATTTGTACAATCCTGTCAAAGAGTATGCTTTATATCTTCCAAAATGGAGGTAACCTGTGTGAGATGCTGACTCTTCCTGGGCACCTCGTCTCATTCCCCCTATTGGGAGTTCGTTTCTTTTCATCTGGTGGAGGTCTTTATTTGCTTTGGTTACTGTTTTATCCTGATTTTGTATGCCTTCTGTATATGATTTTCTGAATTGTTGATTTTGTGCTGTATATAGGGATATGATCATTATCAATATTTGTCATTATTTCCAATGAATGCAGTCACGTAGCTAACATGAATGTTGTATGCTTAATCATCTGCAATAAATCTTACTTCTCAATCATATCTATGGACAAGGAAATATTTCTTCCGCCTCCAACAACATCAACGTATTTTCAATCTGTTTTCAATATGTACACTATGCTTCTTCACGACAAAGTTAATGATCGGTTGTCAAAACTAATTAAATGGTGTTTTGATCGACAGGGGAAAACTTACATCAAAGGGTTTCTTTTCCTTAACAGAATACAAATCATTAAAATCATGGACATGCAGAGACCAGTGTAATGCTTTGTCCTTCCTCTTGGACAATATTTTTATTAGATTTTGTGAGGATCTTTACAAACAGGTTGTAGGGATCCCTATGGGTACCAACTGTGCGCCTCTTGTTGCAGATTTATTTTTATACACTTCTGAAAAGGAATTTATCCAAAATCTTCAAAAGAACAGAAAATTTGATGATTTGAAATGCTTTACTTATACGTCTAGGTACCTGGATGATATTTTCATTATTAACAATCCTGTTTTGATACATATAAGAATGAAATTTATCCACAGGAGCTAACACTTAACAAGTCAAACGATAGAAATACAGAAACAGCATTTTTAGACCTAAATATCAAAATTACAAACGAAGAAATCCATACCAGTATCTATGACAAAAGAGATGATTTTGGATTCAACAAAGTAAATTTCCCCTGGCTTGACGGTGACGTACCAAGACTACCGTCATACGGCATTTACATATCACAGCTCATCCGGTACGCTAGAGCGTGAACTAATGTTTTGGATTTTCATAGTAGAAATGTACATATAACCAAGAATATTTTAGGTCAATGTTTCCGCTTTCATAAAATTGTAAAGACTTTTTGGGAATTTTACAAAAATTACATTCAGCTTCTATTAAAGTTCGGACCTATACAAGCAACAGAGTATATTACTTTGGGTATTTCACAGCCTGCATTTTATGGTGACATAATAAACAAAATTAGAAGGATAAAAGGCAGACAGCATAGCCATCGAAAATATGTCAGAATCATCAAACGCCTTTTATACCGTGGATATGATCCTAATGTAACTAGACGGACACTCGGCATGGTATTGGACCAATCTACAGTCTTGTACCAGCGCATCCTTAAGACTTGCACTCCGACCGACTATGACGACGGGACTCCATGACGGGCCCTGTCCAAACCTCTTTAGAGAAGACAGGGCCCCGACCACCTGTCCTCTGTGAATGTCGGTCGGACTCTTCGGGTGATAATATGCACAAGCTCGCTACAGACAGCAGAGCACGAACTGCATTTCTTACACCCCTACCCTATTTTTATATATATTTACATATTCATCTGTGTTCCTTGGGCCCCTGCGTTGTGCTGTTTTGTTTGTTTGGTCATCTTACAGTGAGGAGATTATTTTACACAACAACTGTGCGTTCTTCGAGACCTTTGGGTAACCGGAGAAATGGGAGTGTTGTGCGCACGTAATCCAGGATAACCACACCATCTGTTACTAACGTGGCTGATGACCGTCTAAAGTAGTCGGCACCGATTGCCCATGGGTCTCGTTGGTTTATGTGTTGTCTTTTATGTTCGATGTTTGATGTCTCGTTTGCTGTTCCTTGTCTCTTGCTGTGTGTGTCTTCTCTGTGTTTTTACTTGGGGTGTTTGGTGTGTTACTGTTGGTGCTGCAATAGAGGTTTGTTGGAGATCCCCTCCTTTCTAAAAAAGATCATACGACTTTTCTTTAAAAATTAATCCTTGTAAGTTTCTAAAATGTGGGTCCTGTAGCATGATGTCCCACCCATCCTGCTACGTCTTTCGGAACGTTTTTGGACATACTAATTTTCACACTTTTTGGCATACCACATTGTGTATATTTGAGGATCACTGACAAGGGTTAAGTACCCGAAACGTGCATGTCTGGTCAATGCTGCCAATTTATCTGTTCTTAAATGATGCTTTTCAATTTGAAGTCGTTTAACATAGATATGTATCGACAATTTTGCATTGATTCTAGATTAAGACCTAAGAGTATATATCGTGATCGACCGGTTTCATACAAGACATAAAAGGTAATTCTTTCTTAATATTTTGACTAGCTATTATTGACAATGAGTAAACCGACGCCATTTTGTATTTGTATGCTGTACTTAAGATTTTAGAAAAACTTACGAAATTCGTAGATATTTTAAGGGTTTTGAATGACTTAACAACCCCGAGTCAGTTGCAAAGTTATGAACAATTTTAATCGTATCTCTTTACTTACGAACTTTGGTGAAATCGAGTTTAGGAAGAAAATTTAAACTTACTCTGTACTCTATCTCAAAGTTGGTCAGACTTCTTTGGTGATTGAACGTTAGCATTTTTAGATCCATTTACATAGAATCTGTGTTACAAGGGCCGCTGCGTTTAACTATCTTGTTTGTGATGTCACCTTACAGTGAGAAGTGTTATTCATACGACTATTGTGCGTCTGTGGAGACCTCTGTTTGTCCGGATAAGTGGGAGGGTAGTACACACGTGATCTGGATAACCACACCATTTGCTAATAGCAGATGGCCGTCCAAAGTCGGCGCCTGTTACACACTGGTGTCCTTCCTTTTATGTGTTGTCATTAATGTTCGATGTTCCAGTACGTCTGTTTCGATTGCTTTGTAAGATGTTCTAGTATTGTTGCGGTTTGGTGTTTTGTCTGATGACATTCATAATAAAACAGAAGTGTTAATTCCAAGTGGGTTTGTTTCGCTGGATGTGCTCATGCTCGAGATCCTTACCTTTTTATGAAAGTCGGTCGTAAAAATTGTTGTGAAAATGGCTGCTGATTTGCAGAAAGTATATTGCGCCAAATCTATGTAGGGTTGATTCGGTAGTGCATGTATAATTGAATAAAGTCTATGCCCAAAGAAAATTGATGGTGCAAGGATGTAAATCTCTTTTCATTTCGATGATATTTAAGATTTTATATTTTTAAAAGAAGTAGATATTGTTTCTTCAACGAATTCGAATACTTCTGTCATCAACATTTTTTGAAATTTTCATCAAATCCCACCCATCCTGCTACATCTTTCGGTACATTTTAGACATAATAACTTTCACATTTTTGGCCATATTACATTATTTAGATTGAGGTATACGAGTGTTGAGTACCCGAAACGTGCATGCCTGGTCCATGCTTCAAATCTATCTGTTCTTAAATGATGCTATTGAACTTGAAGGCGTTTATATTAACATTTACCATCGGAATCATGCATAAGATGTATGGTGGATGATATTCTGTAATACCCAATTTGTATTTATACTTTATATCTTCCAAAATAGAAGTAACCGGATGTGACAATTCTACCGAATTGAAGTGACGGGTGTTGCATGCAAGCAGGAGATGCTGACTCTTCCCGGGTACATGGCCTCACTCCCATATCGGGAGTTCGCTTCTTTTCATGTGGTGGAGGTTGTTGTTTGTTTCCTTTGGTTCCTGTTTTATCCTGATTTTGTATGCCTTCAGTTTATGCTTTTCTGAATTATCGATTTTGTGCTGTATATATTATCCATAATTGTCATGGGAGATTTCTACCTGGTTACCTTCTTGAACAGATTTGAATTTTTTCATTTCAATCCATTGAAATTTAACCATTTTAATAAATGTACCAGGCGCGTGTTTCGGATTGTTTCAAAATGTCAAGATAGGACACTTTTGTCGGACTATATAAAAGGACAGGTAATTCTCTGTCATTTCCTCACTTATTGCCTGATATTGTGTTAACCTATCTTATTTGTATCTGAGTAGTTTGTTTAAATACTTTTAACCCAATTAATTTATGACTGACAGCTTAAAAAAGGTTCCTCATCAGCAATATAAAGGATTATCTGTCGGTATGTCTTTGATGTGACACGCGGCTCGCAGACGGTGTTATCTTCAGAGAAGGTATATCACGCCTACCAAGCATCCGTCACTCATGACCGGGTGGTTGCCAACGTCATCCTTATCTACTAAATAAGATACTGGACTATATGAACACGATTCTTATGTCGGCTCTTATATGCCATACGTATTATTAAAGATACTCTGTTCGTTTGATTCATACAGAATTATTCTTGAATAGTATTCTTCTATCCTCAGGATAAAAAAAAACAGATTCAATTTTTAACATTTAATCAAAAACATTAATCTGTTTATGATGGTAAAAAAATAATGAAACACAAGCATTTTCTAGTGTTTTAGTAAAATTTTCTCTTCTTATCAGAGTCCGATATCTGCAAAAGAGAAAGTCAGAAAATTAATTATATCTACTAGTTGCATCATTTCTCCATTTGAAAGTTGGCGCTACTGAAATGATTTTTGGTGGCTCCGCAAGAGGCATCACTGATGAGAAATTAATATTCGAAACACGTGTCTGGTGCATGGAAATTGGTTTGAAATTTTCTTCAATAAATTATAGAGTTGGAACCCTTCGACATTATAGCAACTGATTAAAAACAAACGGTTGAATTGAACATGGTGACTGTAAACGTGAAAAAATGTGTGTTTCGGGATAATTTTTGTGTATTTAACGAATCTATGGACTGCGCGAAAATCCTCCTTCGCGAAAATATCCCACTTACAAAGAGTTCTTAGTACCGCGAATGTCTCCACCAAGTGTTACGTTTGGATTTTAAACTCGTGAAATTTTCCAAATGAATATAACAACGTTTACAGTATTTAAAGATACGAAATGTCGAGAAAAATTAAATATATGAGGAAAAAAATGTTCAAAGTCTGCTACCAGAGAGCATTTTTCCGGACATTTTCGAATATCAAATACATATCAAAGGATAAACACTTCATGCTTTACTTAGCGAAGAAAGGTCATTTTCTCCGGAGCCGCTCTAACAGAGCCAAATTGTCGAAGTTTAGAGTTTCACGTGTTTTTTTTTTTTTTTTCTTTTTTTTTTGACGGCGGGTGCGGCTAACGAACAGGGGATGCTTTCTCCTCCTGGGCACCTGGTCTCACCTCTAGCTTGCTAGTGGTCCGTCGATGCTCAAATTGGTGCTATATTGTGAGTGCTGATGCCATTGTCGTCAATGTCTTCTTAACTCATTTATGTCACACTTATGCCCTAGCCGTGTGGAGCTCGTAAAAAGTTCCCCGCAAGGGGTTTGATAGTGAGTGTTTTGAATATTTTCCCTGATATGGTCGCCATAGCACTTTCTATATAGAAAAAACCACAGACAGTGCATGTATTCCATATATATTTTAATGCATGGACATCGACGGCGGGTGTGGCTAGCCAACAGGGAATGCTTACTCCTCCCGGGCACCTGGTCCAACCTCTAGCTTGCTAGTGGTCCGTCGATGCTCATTGTGGTGCTCTATTGTGAGTGCTGTTGAGATTATCGCCAGGATCATCTTTAACTCATTTGTTATTTAAGCCCTTGTCCCAGTTCTCGGAATATACTTTTTGGAGTAAATCTTTTGTGTTTTTGTATGTTTATGCCGGTCTTTTAATTACACTGAAGTCTTAGTGAAGATCTATTCCTCCTTCTTTAATTCGGAACACAGCAATTTTTTTTCTGATATGAAAATCAAAAATGTATAAGACACTTCTCAGGTAAGCTTGTATAATATTTGTGATATTCTTCTCGTAGCAAAAGAAACGTTGGGGTCTGCTTAAAAAAAACATTTCATGCCGCTGCCCTTAACAACACTTGCAATCACAACTGGTAACACACAAAAAAATTTAAACCCGAAGAAAAATCAAAGAATAGGAAACAATGACAAATTTCTGTCACGATTACCCCCACACGAAACTCCAAGTTAACAGTATTTCAAATCTCAAATGGAAATGAACACGAAAAATATTTTACCTCTTGAATAAATCTAATACAGACTGATTACTGACATCTACACTCTTTGTTAAGACACAGCCATTTTGTATTACAAATACCCGTATGTCGCTGACAATCACCTGCTGACGCACATCCTGGATAAATAGAATATTGCTAAGAATGAATATATTTTTGCTGTTGTTTAGCATATTAGTAGATATAACTGACTGAATTTATCCAAAGGGTATTCATGTGCGGATGCAGTTTACACAGGATACCGCAGTATGGTTATTGGTTTTTTATGAAGAAAGGTTTACTGAATTTATCTGTTATTTGACTACATGTACAAATATGGTTTTGACATAAATCCATAGTATGGTGAAGAAATGATTTACCGAATCTATCTGTTATAGGACGTCATGTACAGATATGGTTTTCACATGAATTTATAGTACAGTGAGGAAATTACTTACTGAATTTATCTGTTATAGGACAAAATGCACAGAAATGGTTTTTACATGAACGCATAGTACAGTGAAGAAAGACTAAATGTTAAGAAGTTCATATCTTAGTACAGTGAAGAAATGACTTACTGAATTTATCTGTTATTGGACTACATGTACAGATATGGTTCTCACATGAATTCATAGTATGGTGATTGCAGCCTACATCTATACAGTCGTACTTCACTACGCAACTCTCTCCCCATACCAATGCTAAAAAAGTCAAAGAAGATATTGAAAAGTGAAAAAATGAATTGGAAATACAATTGTGAAAATCGAACTATTCGATATGCGATTTGGTAGTACATTTCTGATAGCCAATATCATCTGAGATGACATGTGCATGTTAAGTCTGCGAAATAAACGGAGTTGCTATTCGATCTTAGTGGACGGTAATGGTGGACCTGCAGAAGATGTCAACTCCTCCCTGTTCTAGGATTTCATTCCTGTCTACACGGTAGACTGTTACATTATTGTTTGGCGTATTTTCCAATTTGCCTGGAATTCTTATGCTCCTCGTATAATGATTTCCAGAATATCTATTATTCATAATTGACTGGTGTATTCTCACTGAAAATTTCAACATAGATAAGGATTATTTAAAATGGCATTGTTCCATTGTTAACCTCCGAAACAAAATTTCCAACCAAAGAAACCAGACACGCGCAAAGGATAACGAATTCCCACCAGCAGCACCCGAAGCAAAAGCGACTTCCAGACAGTCAAACTTATTTAAGAAGCGCTCTCTAACTTGACTCTATGAAATTTTCAGCTGGGTCGACCTAATAGCATAGAAAAAAAACTTTAAACAAAACAACATTTGGGGATTGTGCAACGATGTTAACCTCCTCTAATTCTAATGCAATTTAAGAATGAAATAACAAGTTTTCAAGACGGCAAAATGATATATCATGTTCAATTGATAAAAGGTCAAAACAAAGCTTCCTTCAGATCACAGAGCTGGAAGGAAAGTAATTAACACACTTGAAACATAAGTGGATATTGTAGCGTCATATCCCACCCATCTTGTTGCTTCTTTCGGTAGATTTTTTGACATAATTACTTTCACACTCTTTGGTCATATACATTGTTTAGACTGAGGATCTCTGACGAGGTTTAAGCATCCGAAAAGTGCATGTCTTGTCCATGCTGCAAATTTATCTGTTCGTTAATCATGCTATTGAATATGGAGAAGTTTGATATTCAATCACGGGGAGCGTATTTAACAAGTGTTGAAGATATGGACTGAAAAGGTCAATCTAATCCTATATTTGAACTTTTTGTTTGCTAGTTTTTTCACTTTGATGCACTAAATTATTTGTTTTATAATTCCATGATTTATGGATTACTCATAATTAATGTTTTGCTTATGGTATCTTCAGGTCATTCTTCAAATTTTCAATTATTTAAGTGTCTTAAAAGCTTGTCTTGACAACACAGAAACTACATCACTGCAAAGACGTTTTTAAGGCCCATAGCGTCTGTACCCTTAACTAAAAATAGGGGTAAATGAAATTCTGAATTTTCTTTTCATCGTTCTCTTGCTAATGGAAATCGTCAAAAAAAAATTTTAATTTGCAGCGTATCAAAATGGGATTAACAGTTTCGTATTCTTTAAACAGTTCGATAAATGGATAGTATTTATTTCAATTTCTCAGTACATTATCATCAAACGCTCATCAGTTTCTATTGTTTAACATTTTGTTTTTATAATATGATATGATTCAATATTTTTTTTCTTATGAGAATATTTAAGATAACAAAGTGCTCAAGAAACAATTTGGTCCGTAACTTATGAAATTAATTAATACAAATATAATTAATCATCAAATTAATGAGTTTATATCTTAATAACTATTTCTTACCTATAAAAGAAAGAAGGCAGATTGCGACGGTAAGCTTCATTTTTGAGATCCTTAGGGCGTCTGATCCACCGTAAAATTAGAGCACCGTGTTAGCTTAAGTACGGACTTTTGTCGGACGAGTTGACTCGTCGGGTTATCTTGAGGTTGGCACATCTTGTTTTTAAAGTATTTGGAGATCTCGGAAACCATGGTATTTGTTTGTTACGGTGCAGGATATTTGGTAAATGACCTATCCCATTGTTATATCTTATTATGTATTTAACAAGATACGGGGGACATGAGGTGCGGTTAGTGCCTTTTGTTTATTAACTTTTCTATTAACTGATTTACTGTCTTTTCATGTCTTTGATAGATTTAATGTTTCGAGCTTTGCTGTTAGTGCTCGACATCGATAACCTTTTGGATGCGGAATGAGTACGAATGCAGTGTCATACAGCTACAATTTGACACGAGCATGAAAATAGAAACATCTAAGCTCTTAAGTAAACAAAGACATCCTAAAGGGACATTAATCCTACTGATATGGGTCTACCAATCCAGACAATGAAGGAATCTGCGATTTTGTTTGTAGGTTAGTTGGGTAGAAGTTCATTTGTATCCCGGTACATATAACTATTTCTTACATACTCTGACCAGACTTTACTTCATCTATAGTCACCATGAAGACTCCGGTAGTGGTTCTCCTTATATTTTCTATGATAATTTGTAAGTATTCTCAAACTTATATCGCTATTATTTTGTAAAAACATTGTTGTTTTTTTTTGTCTTCATTAAAAATACTTTAATATACTATTTTGAAAAAAAATCTTTCTCGGTCAAACGGCTGTTGGAAAAATTTATATCATTACAAAGCAAGGTTTTGAAATCTGCATTTCGTTCATGGTCTAGCAATTAGTCAGTTTTAATCAAATCCTTTATGAATAACTAATGTTTATAAAGCTTTTATTTAATTATCCACTAAATTATCTATTTGTAATAGATTTTGATGGAAACTAATCAAGTGTGTTAATTAAGGATTCCGATTTTACGTCAATTTTTCACATATTACTCTTTTCAATGAAATTTACATTTGTTCAAATAAGGATAAGCTAGGACTTGACTCTGCATAAAATGAATTTCTGAAATGCAGAAAAGAAACAAAGGATACTACTCTAAATCATTTTGTCTAATTTCAATTATGATTCTACTGGAGGATCACTTAATCCCCGAGAATATTTTTTTGAATCATGTAATGATCTATCAGATGTTCGCAACCGTTACTGTGACAAATCTAATTATTTTGCCTTGCCTTCTCGACAATGAGACTGAATAACTGATGGGTACCTCTGTAATGTTTGTTTACTTTGTTTCTCAGTGTATCGGCATTTAACTTGTAATATATTTATAAATTCTCCCTCGCACAATTTAAAGAAATTTTCTGAAACTAAACCCCGGTACACACGGTATAATTTGTCTTATAAGACTTGTATTATAATACAGAATCTTACTGTGTGTACACCCTTAATACACTGTATTATAAGATTTTCAAAAGCATATAAGACTGTATTAGCGATAGAAAACTGTTCTTTCCTTAATACAAGTCTTATAAGATTTTTTTATCTCTGGCCAATGAAATTGCTCTGTCCTCATTAGTCATCAACATTTGTTACTAAAAATATTTATACTTGGAAAACCCCGAAATACATGTGCTTCCATGGTGGTCAAATTCCCAAATTAGACATAGAAAAATTAACTTTGATTGATTTTACATTTTCGGAAGTGGAAAGGGAATTATGGAATCCTTCGCGGGAAGTGTTTCACCAAAAATGTTCACGTGGTAGGGCTCTGGCTAGATTTTTCTGTTATTTCTAGGATTGCTTTCGTTACGTAGGAGTTCATGATTGACATAAATGCTTCTCTCCATTTCGTGCATGGTATTGTACAGTATCTACTTTTAATCTTTTCTTTTTTAAGTCAATTTCTTTCACGCTTGTAAAACATGTTGATGCAATTAACTTGTCTTGAATTAATGGAATATTTTAGCGGGAGAAAACCACGTGGAGTAGACTATTTGTTGACAGTCTTATAAGATTTGTAGAGTCCTATGAGACATAAGATCTAATAATACAAAAAGAAGGGAGGAGATCTCCAACAAGACTCCGTTGCAGCATCAACAGTAAAACACCAAAACACCCGATTCAAAAACACAAAAGACGAGTACAGCACGAGACGGAAAAGAGACACACGACATGTAAGCATCAAACACAAAAGACTACACATAAACCGACGAGACCAATGGGTAACCGGTGCCGACTTTGGACGGCCATTTGTCACGCAAGTAGCAAATGGTGTGGTTATCCTGGATTACGTGCGCACAACCCTCTCACTTCTCCAATTACCCAGAGGTCTCGAAGAACGTACAATAGTGGTGTAAAACAACCTCCTCATTTTAAGATGACATCACACAAACAAGACCGCGAAACGCAGAGGCCCCAGAGACACAGATGAATATGTAAATGGATATAAAAAGAGGGCATGCTTAATACAGTCCGTGCTCTGCCGGCTGTAGCGAGCTCATGTATGTAATCACCCGAGGAGTCCGACTGACATTCAGAGAGGACAGGTGGTCGGGGCCCTGTCTTCTCTAAAGAGGTTTGGACAGGGCCCGTCATGGAGTCCCGTCGTCACAGTCAGTAAGAGTGCAAGTCTCAAGGATGCGCTTGTACAAGACTGTAGATTGGTCAAGTACCAAGCCTAGTGTCCGTCTGGTGACATTTGGATCATATCCACGGTATAAAAGGCGTTTGATGATTCTGACACATTTTTGATGGTTATGCTGCCTTCCTTTGATCCTTTTTATTTTGTTTATCATATCACCATAAAAGACAGGTTGTGTAATACCCAGAGTAATGTACTCTGTTGCATTTATAGATCCGAATTTTAAAAGAAGTTGACTGTAATTTTTGTAAAATTTCTAGAAAGTCTTAACTAGTTTATGAAAGCGGAAACCTTGACCTAAAAGGTTTTTGGTAATTTGTAAATTTCTACTGTGAAAATCCAAAATATCAGTACATGCTCTAGCGTACCGGATGAGCTGTGATATGTAAATGCCGTATGACGGCAATCTTGGAACATCACCGTCAAGCCAGGGGAAATTTACTATGTTGAATCCAAAATCATCCCTTTTGTCATATACACTTGTATGAATCTTTCCGTTTACAATTTTGATATTTAGGTCCAAAAAGGGTGTCTCTGTATTTGAAAGGTTTGCCTTGTTAAGGGTTAATTCTTGTGGATAAATTCAAAAGCAGGATTGTCAATGGTTAGAATATCATCCAGATACCTAGAAGTATTATTGAAACATTTCAGCTCATCAAATTTTCTTTGCTTTTGAAGATTTTGGATAAATTCTTTTTCATAAGTGTATAAAAATAAATCTGCAACAAGAGGCGCACAGTTAGTACCCATAGGAATTCCTACAACCTGCTTGTATAGATCCTCACCAAATCTAACATAAATATTGTCCAAGAGGAAAGACAAGGCATTACACAGGTCACTACATGTCCATGATTTGTAGTCTGTCGAGGAAAAGAAACCCTCCGATTCAGATGTACAAATGTAAGTTTTTCGCTCTCGATCAAAACACCATTTAATGAGATTAGATAATCGATCATTAATTATGTCATGAGGAAGTGTGGTGTACATATTAGAGAAATCGTATGAAGAAATCGTATTGGCTTGGAAATTTCCAGATTTCATTTTTTCAATCACATTCCCTGAATTCTTAATAGACCAAAATAAATGTACATCGTTCCTGTTTAAAACCGTATCACAATATCTAGTTATGTGTTCTTTAATAGCAGTAAGTGCTGACGTCAGATTTCTAGACAAAATTGTAGTGGAGCAGTTACTAGAATTAGCAATAAATCGAAATTTGTAAGGAGACTTGTGCAGTTTCGGTATGCAATAGAATGTTGGGAGATCCAATTTAGAAATAGAGATATTGAATGAAGACAGTTCACTGTTATGCTTGCCTAAAATGTTAGATGCACTTTTATGTATTAGTAGACGAAAGTTCCGAAATCAAAGTTGATATGTAGTAACGTTTTCAAAGACTAGTCTTACCGTGTGTACCGGGCTTAAGGCGTATCTCATCTCCCCGATGGCATAGCTCTGTCCTTAGCAGATTATTAGGCAGAAAATGTATATCAAGTTTAGACTTTTGCTCCTCATGATTTGGTCATCGTGGGTCTAGTTTGCAGGTTTAAACGACCGTCGTGGCATGCTAATGTAGGGCTTATGCATTGTGACGTCACGAGCGTTTACATGCGTTCCTTTCAATTTAGTTTCATTCACTTGTTCATCTCAGGGAATACAATTGGTTGTACATAGAATGTTTGTTGAAATGCTCATATAGTGCACTAAAATTCTTACAAAAGTGCTAATTTAGAAAGTGTTAATAACCTACTTCTTTTACCCTTTCAGTATATGTAAGTGGAGAATCATGTAACGATGTATCAGAATGTCGAGACGTCTTCTGTAAACATGACACAACACCAACATGTGAACTTAACTTGTGTAGCTGTGGTCCCCCTCCTTACTCTTACAGTAAGTATCTGTAAACACAACACAACACCAAAATGTGAACTTAACTTGTGTAGCTGTGGTCCCCCTCCTTACTCTTACAGTAGGTATATGTTTACATGACACCCCGCCCACAAGTGAACTTAACTTGTGTAGTTGTAGTTCCCAACCATACCAGTACAGTATGTATCTGCAAACACGGCGCCACGACCTTAATTTGTGTAGTGGTGGTTCCCCACCATACCAGTTTAGTCAGTATCTGTGAACAAAACCTCAAGCCCACACGTGAATTAACTTTTGTTGTTGTGTAGCCCCATACCAGTACAGTAAGTGTCTGTAAACACGACACCACGCCCACATGTGAATTTAACATGTGTAGTTGTGGTCCCCCAACATGCCAGTACAGTAATGAGATAAAGAAGTACATGACGACAATATCTGTAAGTATCTGTAAACACGACACCACGCCCACATGTTTACTTAACATGTGTAGTAGGGTCCCCACCATACCAATATAGCTAGTTTCTGCAAACAAGACACCACGTCAACAGTTGAACGTTCCTTTCATAGCCGTGTAGCACCATACCAGTACAGTATGTATCTGTAAACATGACTTCACGCCCACATGTGAATTTAAAATGTGAAGTTGTGGTCCCCACCATACCAGTATTGCTAGTATCTGTAACAAGACACCACGCCCACTGTTGAACTTAACTTTTGTAGTTGTGTAGCACCATACCATTACAGTAAGTATCTGTTAACACGACATCACGGCCACATGCCCACCTGTGAATTTAAAGGCCGAACTTGGGGTATAAATAGCAGCCAACCAGGAAAATGGTGGTGAATATGAAATTTCTAGACACGTTCATGTTGCAGAGGAAAATTTTGAATTATCTCTTGAAAAAGAAAGAATTAGTTCATAAAATTTGTTATGCATATAAACTCTGTATTCAGTTCTTTGTATATGTTATATGAAGAAATAGAATATAGATTTAAATGAGTATTTTGACTCTAAAAACCCGAAGCAGGACAAATTTTCAATTCAAATTCAGAAGAGTGACATGCGGTAGGCGTTTCTAACTCTGTTATTGTTTATACCGGATGCTGAGTCATACAGACATCGCGTGTAATTTTCACATTCTCATTCAGCATGCTTGTAAACAGTTTAACACACGTAAACAATTCCTACCTTATTTTCTTCCTATTTTTTTCCGTTTGATGAAAATATTGAATCCAAAAACTCATCCATGATATACATGTATGTTATGAGTTTTTGGAACAATTAACTGAAGTATATCCGAATTTCATTTGTCATATTTGTTTGAAAAATTATTTCGTCAATTCTGATTTACAGAAAACATACTTTCCGTCAAATTCCGAGTAAAATCATCCCTCTGCCTTTTTTTCACTATTAACAGTACAATCATTAATATGATCATGATGATATAAGTCCCCACTTTTTACTCCTAAAGTTGATATTTTCGGTAGATCCTGTTAATGCTCAATAACGCCACTAAACAGTAATCACGATTAACAAGCTAGTTTACTTAATTAAACCAGATTTGCACAATCTTCTCTAGAAGGAAACAAGCTGTACAGCGCCATTGTCTACACTAAATTAATTTATGCAGACCCGCTAAAAAGTACCCGCCAAAACCACGAGGCTTACTAAGGGACATACAGATTTATTATATTATTCTTTGCAAGTTTTTTTTCAAAAGAAAACAAAGATACAATTGGAAAGCACACCAAAACAAAATGAAAAATAAAACATCACCATGACAGAGTTAAGATTTTACGGCGAAATGATCGACCCTTTGTCGCCTCTCCTTCACATTCCAAAGTTCCAGCTTCCATTAAACATGTAGATCGTACATGTATATCTTAATCTTTGTGACATGTTAGATATAAGCTCATACAAACGACAGCTTAAACTTATTTGAAATTCGATTAATTTAAGCAGTACATGTATTATCATATGGATCAAATGAACTTACAAAGATTTTTATAGGAAGCTATGTACACGTGCATGGATCGCTATATTGTCGTACCACGCGGTTTGTTATTTTTATCACCAGCATGCACATTGTATGAGATAAGCACCGCCCCAAACACCATATGCGCTTAATTGCTTCCCCACCGGAATTTCAACTAGGTCAAGCTCGGCCTTTAACATGTGTAGTTGCGGTCCCAACCATACCAGTATAGTTAGTATCTGTAAGCACAACACCACGCCCACATGTGAACTTAACTTGCGTCGTTATTGTCCCCCACAATATCAGTGTGGTTAGTATCTGTAAACAAGACACCACGGCCACATGTGAACTTAACTTGTGTAGTTGTGGTCCCCCTCCAAACCGGCGTAGTAAGTATCTGTAAACAAGACTCCACGTCCACATGTGATCTGAACTTGTGTAATTGTGTAGCAATATACCAGTACAGTAAGTGTCTGTCAACACGACACCCAGCTGTTTACTTAAGATATGTAGTTATGGTCCTCATCATACCAGTATAGTAAGTATCTGTAAAAACGACCTCACGCCCACATGTATACTTAACTTGTATAGTTGCGGTTCACCACCATCCCAGTTTAGTTAGTGTCTGTAAACACGACCTCACGACCACATTTGAACCTAACTTGTTTAGTTGTGTTCCCCCACCATATCAGAACATTAAGTATATTTAATGTTAAACGTCTTCAAATTCAATAGCATCATTTATAAACGGATAAATTTGCAGCATGGACCAGACATGCACGTTTCGGGTACTCAACCCTCGTCAGTGATCCTCAATCTAAATGTATATCCCTACTTTCCCCGTTTTCTCACAAATTTAGTTTTATTTTGGAGTGATCTCTCTTGATACACTGTTGTAATGGGAAATCCCTAATGTTAGGAGATACGAAAATAATGCAACTCAGCAGTGTTTTGAGTCAACTGCTCTTAACCTCAATAACAAATATCAGGAAAGCTGAGGGCACAAAAAGCACTTCACAGATTTCTCTGTTCTTACATGTAAATGATGCTAATTTATTTAATTATCTGTTCCTAAATGATGTAATTGAATTTTAAGACGTTTAACATTTGAAGACGCATACAATTAATTGTCATCGTCTTTTAACATTAGAACGCTCGCTCGATGCACGTTAATGTTGCTTTCAGTGATTTGATTAGATAGAAGATAAATAACACGAAACATATAGATGTTTCTGTGTGCATCCGTATGATTTTATTTCGCCTTTTGTTAAACCACTTAATTTGGGAATTGTTAGCGAGAAGCCCGGATTTAAGATATTAAATTTGCAACACGTTACATGACGACAGTCTATTGATAAATGCGAAGTATGAAAGAAAATAAATTCGTATTGACTGAACATTTTACCATCTAATGGTTAAGAAAAGAAAATAAATATATCGTGCCAGGTCTACAGATTTTGATTTCTGTCCCGTGCTGTTTTCTATATACGTGTCTGTGAAGTGCTTTTTCTTGCCCTCAGCTTTTCTATTATTTGTTAGTTGATTAGTCTCTAACAAGCAAGTTCAAACAGTCAAGTACTATTGTATCGGAGAGAGAACGTTTTGTATGGCTTAAATAAGCTATCTATAGACTGATATAATAAGATATCGGTTGAGATGACGAAGAAACACCCAAACATGGAGTAAGATTTGCCTAGACAGAATACACCTCTGATGTATGGTGCATCTTTTACATCCCTTTCATTCGCCTTTACTTTTAGCGAACAACGTTATATGAAAGTAGTTGATTAGGGGTACAGACATTGACTTTTTGGAGCAACATGGACACTTATGAATCTTTGAAATCTCATACCTCTACAAGATTAAATCGAAAAGTTACCTAGTGTTTGTAAGATATAAACAAAATTGTAAATGGACATACGTTTTTGGCAATTTCCATTGATTTTTATTCAAGAGTGCATAATTGTCATTTTTCGTTTCGTCCCATTGATATATGTATATATTTTTTCAGCCTGTAAACTAAAGGGTGATTGTGACAGACACATAGAAAACTGCGTCACAGGATGGCACTGCTTAAATGGAAAATGTAGATGCTGAAATGTATAAGGAGTAAGTTCTCTTTGATCGTATTTCTGTTCTTTCTGTTTAAATTTGAAGACGTTTACATTTATACCACTTGTTGAGTGTCGCTGCTGGTGGACCAGGAGTCCCCGAGGGCACATGTAGCCAAGTTCGATCAATTTCGGTTGATCGTTTCTTCAACGCGTTCGAAAATTTCTGTCATCAAAATTTCTTGAAATTTCTAAAACATGCGTCCTGTAGGATCATATCCCATACATTTCGGTACATTTTTGGACATGATAACTGTCCAACTCTTTGGTTAGATTGCTTAGATTGAGAATCACTAACGAGGTTGTGTCTCGTGGCGGCTACAAAAACTCCTGTCAGACGTTGTGCCATTACTGATGCACTATCTATAATGCTATAATCTATTATGTATGTCCAGTGCATTGAATTTTACTTTTAGACATTTGTTAACAAATCCGTTGCATGTGACCAACTTTTATCAACCAATCAAATCAAGAAAAGTAATCGACGAAAACGTAATTATAATCCATTGTCATTGTCCATTTCTGTTTTTGGTTCCAGGTTGATTATCAAATGAAGACGAGTCATGTAAACTGTGAGAAGAATCATCTCGAAAACAGAAGAAGTACAAATGTGTAGAGACGTCTTTTAAATCAACAATTATTTTCAAATAAAGTGTTTTAGATTATTCTTAGAATTTCGTTTATTAACAGAGTATACAAGCACAAAAAGAGCCGCCATTAGGACAAAGAACACAAAACTCGCCATCAAAACACTAATGACAAAAGAAGACATCGATAAACCAACGAGACCAATGGGCAATATGTGCCGATTGAGGACGGTTATGATGCGAAAGGGTTCCAACTCTATACCCTCTTGAAGAACATTTCAAACCAATTTATTGTGCACCAGCAATCCTCTAGCAATTATTGTGGTTGTCCATATTATGTGCGCACAACCCTTCCACTAGTCCGGTTACCTAGAGGTCTCACACACAGATTAGATGCACAATTATTGTGTATTGTCACTTCACTTCACTCGAAGATGATCACACAAACAAAACAGCAGAACGCAGGGGCACTAGTAATCCTGAAATTAATATGTAAATAGATATCAAAAACATACGGCGCACAAAAAAGTTCGTGGTTTGCATGCTTTACTGAACTCATGCATGCAATCATACGAAGAGTATGTCGGGGCCCTGTCTCCTCTAACTAGATATTGACAGGGCCTGGTACATGGAGTCCCGCCGTCACAGTCAATTAGAGTGCAATTGATAGGATTGCTAGGTACAAAACTGTAGATTGGTCTTGACAAGTACTATGCAGAGTAGCTCTCTGATGACATCCGGATATCATCCATGGTATAAAAGACACATCTACAAGGCAACTGATTATTCTATTCTGGAATCACTATCCGAAACACTTGTCTGATGCATTCAAATTGGTTTGAAAATTTACGGCTAGCCAAACAGGGGATGCTTACTCCTCCTGGGCACCTGGTCCCACCTCTACTTTTCTAGGGGTCCGTCGATGCTCAATTTTGTGCTAAATTGTGAGTACTGTTGAGATTATCGTCAGGATCTTCTTAAACTCAATTGTGTCACACTTACGCCTTTTGCCGTGTGGAGCTCGTAAAAATGTTCACCGCGAGGGGTTTGATAGTAAGTGTTTTGAATGTAAACGTCTTCAAATTGAATAGCATCATTTAAGAACAAATAAATTGGCAACGTGGACCAGACATGCACGTTTCGGGTACTTAACCCTCATCAGTGATCCTAAATCTAAACAGTGTAATGTAATATTTTCCCTGACATGGTCACCATAGCTTACTTTTTGTATAGACATGATAAACATCACAGAAGTACCCATCAGTTATTCAGTCTCATAGTCGAGAAGGCAAGGCAAAATCATTAGATTTTTCACAGGGACGGTTGCGAACCTCGGAATGAACAAAATTCCGAAGTGAGACCAGGTACCCGGGGAGAGTCAGCGTCTCCTGATTGTATGCAACATCCGTTGCAACAGCTCTATGGAAACCTGTCAAATTCGGTGATTGTCTCGATGTACATTTTGATGTACATATCAGGTAAGTATGTTTTGTTTGGTGATGATGACAGCCATTCAATCACAATGTAGAATGTCACTGATCATTCTGGAGAGGGGGATCTCATATGCTTTTATTACATCCCCGTAGTGACCTCAGACAGCGCACGTATTTTAGATATTTTCATTTTCCTGCGTGAAGATCGACGGCGGGTGCGAATAGCCAAACAGGGGATGCTTACTCCTCCCGGGCTCCTGGTTTGCTGGGTCCGTCGATGCTACATTTTGTGCTCTATTGTGAGTGCTGTTGAGATTGTCTTCAGGATATTCATTATATCATTGCATTTTCGAAGGAAGAACGTGTTGGACTTATTGTAGTGTATCCCTTAGGTCAGAACTGCTGGTAATGTTTTGCTTAATATCCTATTTTTTCTCTGCGGAATATTGTATAGATTATCAAACTAATATGGTTTTGGGAAAAGAAACTTTAAAATTTATAGTTGCATTTTATCATCTCTAAAAAGGATTTTTGTTCTTACTCTTCCCATTGGGTCCATTGATAAAATTCAAACGGCTAAGTTCTCGGTAATGAAAGCACGAATTATGCTTGGTTTGTATATCAGGTTTAACATATGCTTTGAATATATGGAAATTAAATTATTGTAAAAATTGTTATTCAGGAAATATGAGCATCTGAGACGTGAAAGATGCTCTACCTTAAGTAAAAGAATGTAGATTTGTCTGGTTCTTTCTGCATTGTTTTTTTCAATGATTTTACAAGGAGTAGTATAAGTAGAAGTAGAATAAGATTAAGATTTATTATCAATTAATTGAACTTCCCTCTGTATTTGATATCCCTTATTTTGTAAATCAAGTTACCACCTAATGTACTTAAATTTTTACTAGACGAAGTTCTCAAAACCGCGTTTATCCAGTTTTAGAGGTGAGCCGCGTAAACAGTAGTGGAATTCGAAAGTGATATAATATATAAGCAATTGAAAATATGATTCATACGTCAGATTGTTATTTTTTTTTTGTAAATTTCAGAAAGTTGAATTAAGTTGATTTTAGAATAATCTTTGGTCTCTATTGTAATGAATTTCACACTTTTGGAGGAGTAATAAGAGAAATCGTTGTAACATTTGTACCACTTGTAAATGTCACTGCTGGTAGACCAGGAGTCCCCGAGGGCACATGTAGCCAAGTTCGGCCAACTTCGGTTGATCGTCTGTCTCTTGAATGCATTCGAAAAGTTCTGTTATCAACATTTCTTGCAATATCCAAAACGTGCGTCCTGTAGCATCATATCCCACCCATCATTCTACGTCTTTCGGTACATTTTTGTAGTGTGGATCACTGACGAGAGTTAAGTACCCGAAACGTGCATGTCTGGTCCATGCTGCAAATTTATCTGTCCTTTAAAATCAGATTATTTCAAAAGGTTTGGGATGCCATCTAGAAACGAGGGAACGCGATTTGCTATACAATCTTGAGCTAAACTCTAAATCCTATACTCTAATGCGTTAGTTTATAAATCCGTGTCAAGTTCTTATTTTATCGTCATTATAACATAGCCACGTGACGTCATCACTAAAAGTCCTCGTGACGTAATCACTAAAAGTCTGACTCGGTGGCGTCGTTCCGGGCTATCTCGAAAATCGTCTAAATTAATAATGGGGCTTATAAGGGAATTGAAAAAGATCTGAAACGATTTTTCATCATTTTTAGAATATGTTTGATGATGTCATAGAATTTTTTTTCTAGATTATGATCAAACATGCTTATCTTTTGAACATTTTTCCATTAATTTTTTTTATCATATGAATATTCTTGAACGAATTTGCATATCTTAGATACATATGCCAGCGACAATTTTTTTTATATACTAAAGTATGATATGTAATACTGAAATTTTGTGTAAAAATTTTCTCTCTTATAGATTTTATTCATGTTAAAAAAGGACGCTTATGTCAAATCCGAATATAAGTCGTATTAGAGCGCCCCCTGGTAGCAAGTCAATTCGTATATCTTATCTTTGCGAGTACCATCATGAAGATAGATTGTGTAAGTATCTGATTTTATCAAGAAAATAGTTATTGCATATCAAAATCAAATCTTATTCAACGATGAAAATAGGGCTATTTTTTTGTTGTTTTTGAGCCCTGTTAATGGCGTTATGCCAAACAAACGAAATGGGCCCTTTACTATAAAACGGGACATATATGAATTTTAAAATAATTTTTTTCTCGAATGTTTTTCATCATAGATTTCAGAAATATACATAAAAATGTAGAACTTTGACCACCCTTTTGGACGATTCTTACGATTTTGCATGGTTTTATGCCGGATTGGCTCTTAAATGATGCTACTGAATTTGAAGACGTTTAAGATTCAGCAACATGTGGAAAAAGAAACGACAGGATCTCCAACCCGACTCCGTTGCAACATCCAAAACAAAGCATAAAACACCCGATGTAAAACACAGAGTAAACTAGTACAGGGAATGACGATATAGAAACATGAAACACAGAAGACAATATAAACCAAAGAGACCATTGGGTAATCAGTGCCGACTTAGGATGGCCATCTATTGTAATTCCATTTGGAAGCAATTGTGTTCCACATCTTGGAGATACATATAGTTTCCCATACTCAAATGTATAAAGTTCAGTCGTCAAGGCCTTCCTCTCTCACAGAAAGAAGCGCGTGACGCTTCAATTTTTATATACAGATACATTTGAGCGTGCTCTTACGTAATAATCCAAATTTTGCAAATGACATTCACACTACCTATCCATTTGAAATTGAGGTGAGGGAGACGTCATGTCACTGGTACACGATGGTTGCACTATTTACTGGGTTGGAAGTCAATTTTCTTAAAATCCAAATAGAGTGCGCCGCTGAAATAGATTTTGTCTGTGTCTGAAAAGCACTTTCTCTTGAAGTACAGCTGATGAGAAATGACGTCTCTGGAGGGCGACATGAAGTTTTGACGCCCATTCACGTGACCGCTTCCAATCAATCAGATTTCTTCATTCGTCATAGCTATTATATATTTAGGTATAATAATATATTTGTTAAATTTGGTATTGTCATAGAGGTATGTAAGCATGTGTATTATACGAACCATATATGAGAAGTGAAAGCATATGTATGTTATAGCCATGTATGAGAAGGGTATGTCGTCGTTTGCCTCCTATTTGAAAGATTTATTCTTAATTAGATTTTATTCACATGATATGTTTGCAAATTAGCTCAACATGCGACTTAACTATTTCCAGATGTTGTATATGCACAACAAGTGTAATTCCCTAAGATAAAACTATTTAAAGGAACGTGTTTGTATTTCGTATAAAAACAATACATTAGATCTAAAGAAACCTGCCATGACGGCTGTTCTAACCTGCAAACTGCACCCACGAAGACCTAAATTTGAACGCCATCTATTTACCTAGAAGCGCGATTTCAGAAAACAAGAATGAAACAGACAAATGTGATACATATAATGTCGTAATTTGTGTTTTGTTACGAGTATGCAACACAAAGCAATTGTATTTATCGAATGAAATGCGCTAATGCGCATTGCATGTACGATAAATACACTTGTTGTGTGTTGCATACGCGTAACAAAAACAAATTAAGACACTGATTCTCTATATATGGTTACTTGGATTTTGGCTTTATGATCTTGTAACTTTAGTTGCATATTGATATATCTGCATAAAAATCAAACGTTAAATGATCTTGCATTTGTAAATAAGCGGCAGGAGTTTGCAAACCGTGTAAATTTCAAATATGCCATTGGTGATTTTTCGAGCATGCTTGTCGAATTTGTATATTTAAAGAAAAGGGAATATGATTATCTCAAAAATACTTTATGTAAAAATGCAGTAATAAATCACTCAACACGAATTTCACAAGTCAATAGAGGGAAAAAACAAACAATTAATGCAAAATCACGTGGAAATCAATCCTTGCGGAGATGTTATTTCAACTTTCGGTATACAGTCTGCACTGACGGGTCTTTTCATACTGGAATTCAAATTTGAATTTTGCATCGCTCCCGGAAGTAGCGGCGTTGATACACAACGGGCGATAATTGCGAAAGGATTGTTTTCTGATGCTAAATGACTTCCGGTTGAGCTGGAGCTACCGTGTATCATTTTCTTCAACTTCCGCTTGAAGGATTTTGATTTTTGTCTTTGAGTAACCTTTTCTTTTTCACTTTTTTCTGAGCATATTGTAAGATCGGGGACGCTGCTTGAGCGAGCTTGAACTTTTTTACTGGATCGATTAAACAGAAATCGTTTAGTGTTTGTGAATTTAGCTATTTCGTCAGCGCAATCATGGCGGCCGGTAAATCTTGCCCATTCCTCGGCATTCAGCTTTCGACCATTGTCCCGCAATTTTGGATTGGCTCCTATAAATAGAAAATATCAAATGATTTCAGGGATCATAACATATGTACAAAAACATGTTCAGATCAAGAGAAAGATGGAATTTGTGGTACCTGGATTTTATTAGGGAGGTTTACCTGTCCGATTTTTCCTCGAAATTCATTTATCACGCCTCGTGATAATTTAGCCAATGACGTTAGTATGATGGTCACGTTTTGTCCTACCTTGACGCTGAAGTAGGCCACTTAATTTTCAAACGTCAAAATTATCAAGAAAACGTTACAAAATGGTTCTCGGCAAGATGATCCGTTATAGGATTTGTTCCTACTCAAATTAGGTGTGTAAATATATAGGGGGTTTGCCTTCGATACTAATAATATAGACTTGACCCCTGTATCATACTTGAATATCCTCTCAAAACCTAAAGAATATTTCTATATCCCTGTATACGATGTAAAATACATATTATATAATTGAATATGACAAATACTATTAATTATTTACACGTGAACATTAATTGCTTCTGAATACTAGGTTTCTGTACTTTACGCTAACGAAATTTCGAGTCGCCATAAAAACTTCGTGAAAATCATAAAGTTAACGACGGGTTGTAACAGCGTTACATGTATATTTTTTGTTCTCTGGATAATTTTGGCTTGAAACACCACTATACAGGAATCGTTATCTGAATAATTAATGTCTTCAGCGCACTTTATATATAGACATAACCTCAGCCAGTGCATGTTTTCTGGATATTGTTTTCAGTACCGTGCGTGAACAATGACTTCGGGAACAGGGAATGCTTACTCCTCCCGGGCACCTGGTCCCACCTCTAGCTTGCTAGGGGTTCGTCGATGCTCAATTTGGTGCTCTGTTGTTAGTGCTGTTGAGATTTTCGCCAGGATCTTCTTTAACTTATTGGAATCGTGTTTGCCAGGAAGCTGTCCTCTGGTTAGTCTTTTATGATATCATAAAATAATTCCAATAATGAAGTACTTTAACATATATTGACAAACTTCTTTATCGATGTCTCAATGAAACAAGTTCCTTTACTACATTTCACGTTAGATTGCAATTCTATGAATAGCGTTAATCATAATCATTTTGTGCTTTCAGATTTTCTCGGATAATCTATTCTATTTCATATATTAGTTGACACTAAATATCCCTTGCGTTGGTCTCTCGTCCTTCAATACTGTTCAATCGTACTATGACGTAAATGTGAGAATATTGAATAAGAAAACAGCTATATATAAGTATAACATACGTCATAAACCTTATCGATGAAAATGTAAATATTTCATCGTAATGAAAATATAACATTCTAATTTCTTCAGCACATCATTTATCTATAACAGGTGGCGACATCTACAATTAATGAGATTTTATAACAGGTGGCGACATCTACAGTTGATTAGATTTAACAATTACGTCTTGGAGATATACCTTAGCACCACCTCCATTATTATTGTACATTTTATATTGAGCAGAGCTATTTCACAGAGGTCAAAAGTTTTAACATAGCATTTTTGTAAAACGGAATGTTTTCCGTTTTTAAGTTGTTTTCGGTAATAAAACGATCTAATCATATTTCAAAAGGACAAAAATATCTAAAATGATTTAATCACTTCCTTTTTGTTTTCGTTTATTTATTCATTTATTTTTATTAACTTATTTATTTCTTTTCTTTTTTATCTTTTTTTTTTTAATTGTTTATGAAATCAGCCCTTTTCACCATATATTCTGTACCTGCGTATAGTAGTAGTTTAGCACACGCTGTCCGTCCCTGTAGAGCGGCTTTCATTAACGCTGTGAACCCCGCTTTATTTCTCGTATCCACTCTGATCTTCCGGAAATCGTGGAGCAGTATCCGGACTATCTCTTTATAACCTGCAAATAAACAAATTCATACAAATATTGAAAATAGAGGTAAACTGGTATAATTTGAGATAAAGGGAAAAAAGTGCCATCCTCTGCTGTGAGAGCAGAGGAAATACCAATATATAACACAACATACATCCATAGAGAAGATAATAGCTCTAAACGTAAAAACAAAATGTTCGAAGAATGAGAAATGTATATCAAAATATGCAATGTTCCTTATCAAAATCAGGGAGGAGTATGTAAGCCTAGTGCTGACAGTTGTTTTACATGTAGCTTGTAGCTTGCATGTATGGCACAACAAAGTCTCAACAGAAGCTTCCTGATATTTTACTGAGTAAAAGATAAACTCTTTGCTTCAGATGAAGTTAGATTTCAGTAAATCGTTTCTATTGTTATTTCGATAGACGAGACGCACAATCCAATTCAGGTAATGAGATTTGACGCCAAACGCATTTTCTTGCAGTCACTCTTACTGAAAATATTTTCAATGGCACGATACATAAAAATCTTGTCAGAAAAAATGTTCTGGGGCAAAAAAAATCATACTCTCAATATTTCAGATATAAATTGGCACAATTTGCTGGTATTGATTGTTACATCTCCGGGCTTACGAAGCACCGTTATAGCTCCGAGTTGTAGATTAAGTTTCGTATATCCAACTCTAGCTTCCTACGACAAACCTTATTACTACTTCTTTGTGTAAAATCTTTCCCAATATTGAATATTACATACTAAGCTAATTCTGTCCTGTCTCTTGATATAGTTTCCCAACTTAAGTGCAGAGATTACATTCACTGGCAAGACTCACGGGGGAATAATTGGAACGATGATTGGGTCCCTCCCGAGAAAGGGATTTTTTATGTTTCTTTTTCTTTCTCTCTTTGTGTTTTTTTTCTTCTTTTGTGTGTGTGTCATGTGTGTGTGTGTGTTGGATTTGGTTGGGGTTTTTTGTCTTTAATGCGCTTAAGAAATTGCAAATTCAAAACTATTGGTTCTGTCTTAAGAGAAGGACATAAAGGGAAAAGTTCTGCAATTTAATTAGAAATTAAAAACGTCAACTACTTATAATAATGTCGAAGAATTCCAACTCTATACCTTCTTGAAGAAAATTCCAAACCAATTTCCATGCACCAGACACGTGTTTCGAATATTAAATTCTCATTAGTGATGCTTAGAACTGGCGGAGCCACCATAAATCATTTCAGTAGCGCCCTCTTTAATTTTTTTTAATTTAGATTTGTACATTTACATTACATAGATTGCTACATAACATGGATTGCTTGTTCAGATTAGATTTCATGAGACAGTCTTTTAAAAATATCCTCGCACCATCCCTTAATGCTATGCTATTTTTGATGTGGATTTTATTTAACTACGCTACTGCATGAATCGAACTTAAAGAAAATTGGAGCCACGCACTCTTTCCAAAATTCATAACATGATATTCGAAAAAGAAAACTAGAGGGCGCTCCTGTTATACATTTTGACTTGGAGTGAAAATCACTTCCACATTTAATAAAGTACCATTGATGATTGCTATCCAAAACACGTGTCTGGTGCATTAACGTCGGTTTGAAATCTTCTTCACGGTGGTAAAGTACAATGTCTTTCGTATTATTTCTCTTGAGTGGACATATTCAATATAATGTCATTGCAATCAAATAAAATGCCTTCATAACTACAATTTATAACGTCTTCAAATTCATTAGCATTATTTTAGAGCAGATAAATTTACAGCATGCACCTTTACTGTTACTGTTAATGTAAAAGAAAGGAGGGGATCTCCAACATCACCAGGTTGCAACATCCACAGCAAAACACCAAAACACCCAATGCAAAAACACAGAGCAGACATACACAGAAAGAGACGTGAAAGGGACAAGGAACATCAACTAACACCATAGAAACACGAAACACAAACGACCACACTTAACCCAACGAGACCAAAAGGCAACTGTTGCCGACTTAGGACGGCCATCTGCCATCTTATTATGATCTAAGTGATAGTATGCAGAATATTCAACTGAAATAATCGAGACACACCAAAAGATACCAAGAACATTAATGCGCTCTATAAATGGATGTGACTTTAAAAAGCAATCTCCTGGTACAATGAATTAAACTTTAATCATCGTAAAATGGAGATTATACGAGAAATACTGACATCAGTCTTCTTCTCATCCTGTGTTGATAAAAGATACAGCCTGATTTTCTGTTACGCAACAATAGGTTACGATATTGAACATAAGCTTAAATCCTGAACCAAAGCAGTTGGACAGTTTATTGGAATGTGAAATAAAATGCTATGGACGAAATTTGATACGATACAAAAGAAAGGAGGGGATCTCCAACAATAAATCTTTGTTGCAGCACCAACAGCAAAACCCCAAAACACACAATGCAAAACACAGATCAGACACGCACAGAATGAGACGCCAATGGTACAATGATCGCCAAAATACATAGAAACATCAAACATGAATGACTACACATGAACAAACGAGATCAATGGGTAATCGGTGCCGACTTAAAGCGGTCAACTACAACGTCAGTAGCAGACGGCATGGTTATCCTGGAGGAGTCCGACTGACATTCAGAGAGGACAGGTGATCATGGCCCTGTCTTCTCTGAAGAAGTTTGGACAATGCCCGTCACGGAGTCCCGTCGTCACAGTCAGTCAAGTGTGCGTTGATTAGTCAAAAGTACCAAGCCTAGTGTCCGTCTAGTGAATTAGGATCATATCCACGATATAAAAGGCGTTTGATGAATCTGACGCATTTTCGATGGTTATGCTGTCTACCTTCTTATTTTGTTAATTATGTCACCATAAAATGCAGGTTGTGAAATACCCAAAGTATTATACTCTGTCGCTTGTATGGGTCGAAATTTCAAAAGAAGTTGACAAGCGAAAACCTTGACCTAAAAGATTCTTCGTAATTTGTAAATTTCTACTAGGAAAATTCAAAACATCAGTACATGCTCTAAATACTACTGCTGCAATGGAACGAATGCTCAGCCACATATGGAGACGGAGATATCTTGACATGAAAAAATTTGCCAGAATTAGCTGGATAACCATTTGATTTGCGCATGACACATTGACATCAAAATCTTCTTCGAGTGCACATGTGATTCCTTATTAATAGATCTGTTGTTGTCTTTATTTGGTTTGTTTATTTGCCAATATAGCTTTGTATTGTACATCCTTAAAGTTGTTGCAAGTGTTGAATTGATCATTTAGTAGATGCACTATGCCCCTTTATTGAGAGAACCTACATGTGCCACGCTATTTTTCAGCCTTATAATACCAGTGTCTATACAATACGTCCATAAAATGCACTAGAATCTCAACAATAAAAAGAATGGTGGCATACGTCTGCCCCCTACATGTGATATATTTTAGTACAAATTATGTAAACATAAGAGATAATTATATTGACATGCAAGATAATTTTGTTGATATGCTAGATAATTGAGATACATGTGACATAAATAATGCATGCCGACATAAATAAGTCGCATGTTAACATTAATATGTTGCATGTTGACATATTTAACATGGATGTTGACATCAGTTTGTATGTAGGGGGCAGACGTATGCCACGATAAACAAGCGATAACACTAGTCATATTCAATTGGTGAATGAAGGTAAAAAAGGAGGGGATCTCCAACAAAACTTGGTTACAGCACCAACAGCAAAACACCCAATGCAAAAACACAAAGCAGATACACACAGAATAAGACTGAAATGGTACAATGAACGCTAAATGACATAGAGACATCAAACATAAATGACTACACATAAACTAACGAGACCAATGGGCAATCGGTGCAGACTAAGGATGGACATCTGCCATGTCAGTAGCAGACTGTGTGGTTATCCTGGATTACGTGCATATAAAACACAAAACCAGAAATCAGATTCCGAAAATCACAATCAAAAAGCTTACAAATTCTTGAAAAAGTACAAAACAGAACGTTCTTATGAGAAAAGAAAAAAGGACGAAAAAGTACAAAACAGAACGTTCTTATGAGAAAAGAAAAAAGGACGAAAAAGTACAAAACAGAACGTTCTTATGAGAAAAGAAAAAAGGACGAAAAAGTACAAAACAGAACGTTCTTATGAGAAAAGAAAAAAGGACGAAAAAGTACCATACAGAACGTTCTTATGAGAAAAAGATAAAAGGACAAACAGACGGTGACAATAACACTTCACAGAAACACGAAAGACAACTTTATCTAATAGACAATCTCCAGAGCCCATTGTACATGTAAGTACGGAATGCATTGATACATGTAACAAGAATCCCTTTACACCAATCAGATGTGTCTTCATGTATATGGGTTTCTTTGAAATCTCAAAGGACGGTCATATACGTGAGAATAGAGTCTTGATTACAATTGCAAATAAGAGTTAATTAGGCCGACATACATGTACTATTGGAGTAAACATTTAATTAAACCTAGGGTCGATAGGAAGTAATTCAGGTGATTAGCAATGTCAATACTTATATCTGATCAAGGTAAATGTTAGAATCAATGCATTATCCGATAAATTCTTTTATTAATACTAGCATGTTCAGACTTCAGATGATTACTTAAACAGTGTTTTACAGGGTGGATACACAAAACCCCTGTAAAACACTGTATAACGAATTTATCCCGCGGGAGCCTTTTGGTTTGTGTATGTTACGACAACATATTTTTAAGCATCTCAGTGACGTCAAAAGCGTAAAGCGTCTTAGTAGAGGCAGGATTTTAAAATGATATCCTGTCAGTAACATAATACAGCATACTATTCGGTTCTTCCCGACCAATCAGGTCAAGAAATTTGCCATAATGGATAAAGTTTTCTAACATCATCCCGATTCTATAACTTAACTGGAATTATACTTTCTTAATTAACAAATAAATCTTTGCAGATTGAGTTGAACAATAGTTTTTGCATCTGATTCAACCTTTTTATTTTGTATTTATCACATCAGTGGATTTAAGTTTTTTTGTAAAAAAAAAATCTACGAAACATGAATTTTCAACAGTAACTAAAGCGCAAAATTAATCCATTTTCTCCTTTGTGAATCGTTCAGTTAGATTCGACTTAACACAATATAAATGATCTAAAATTGAAATAAATGCGATAAACAAAAATTCTTCATAATTTCATATTATTTGGATTTCCCCTTTTCCTGCCTCGAGCATCGCTGATGATACATAACTTGTTGAAACGCGCATATGGTGCACCAAAATCTGATGGTTCAAGTTCTGTCGGAATAAAATTACTATTTCATATCTTGGTTTGATCAAATCCTGCACGATTTTGCCATTTACATTCAATACATTCGTCAGTTACATCGAAAATATCCTACCTGTCATATCTGATTTTCCTTACAAATTATGTCGGCAGACAATTTTCTAGGAAACAGGAGAATATTTTTTCGTTTTTAATTCTAACCCTTCTTAAGTTACTTTTCCAAAGTCGAATATTGAATTACAACTATTATCTTGTTTTTCAGGATAGTAAAAGTAATCGCATCTCGCCCTAAGACTTGTTCTTCAGCATTTTGTCTCAATTTCGTCAAAGTGCTCTTAACAAAACTCTTATTTCTTCTTCAATTACTTTTGACATTTAGCTTGACCTTAATAACTAAATTCAGTCCCTAAAGCCTTTGTATAAGGTGATATAAACGGAACAAGATATTCTCAATTTGCCTTTTTGGTCAAGCGCGGATTAAAAGGGGGTCTCAGACCTCCCCCCCTGGAATTTTCGAAGCATAGTCAATTTCATTTAATATATATATATACAGATTTCATAAGATTAAGTCTCGATTCCCCTTTTGTCGTCATAATATTTGAATAATATTACATGAATTTGTATTGGAAATTTTTCATTTTGATAATATTTTGTGTTCAGCATTTCAAAAATATTCTCTGGCTCGCTTCCATTTCCCGGAATTTATTACATAAGTAATTTTCAAAGCTTTCGCTCGCCACTTCAAGGACTATGATGTGAAAAAACAAGATTTAAGCTTTCTGCTCGCTGTTGCACTGTTCATCTGTTTTATTTATAATTAGAAACAGAACTCATAATCAATAATCAAAGACTTTATTTACTGGTTTTTGATTTTTTTGAGGGAGGGGATGTTTTGTTTTGTTTTGGTTTTTTCTTTTGTTTTGTTTGGGGGATTGCTCTTTAAAAAATTGGACTTTAGGACCACCCCTGCAACAGATCCTAACTAATTTAAATGTTCTGATATTTTATTATGATGGTCGTTCCTTGGATAACTTCAAAATCATTGAGTAGACATACGTTATTGGAATGCGCATATGGTGCACTTAAAAGAAAGGATGAGATCTCCAACACAGCACACACAATAAAAAAGGTGAAAACACAGAGTAGAAAAGCACAACAAGAAAAACTAAAAGGACAAGGAACACCAAACACCAAAGACGACATCAAAATACTAGAAACAAAAGATAAACTTAAACTAAATACCAAGTGCAATATTTTTGTAAACTTCTCTAGGATATGGAGAGCACAAAAGGGGTGAAAACAACCAACGATCACTATTCAGACAAAGGGCGAATGCACGTCGCCAGGAAAACAAAAGATCCAGATAGCACAGAAATGGTACAAGTGGCAACGATACTAAACGTGTTTAAACCCAGCGGAAGGGACAGCACTTAAGCCGTCTGAATACACGAATATGTACTTGTATCCAGACGGAACAAAGAACAGAACGTCCCTCATTCCGTCCGGACAAAAGTAGAGAGTAGACGAGTGCAACAAGAAAAACTAAAAGGACAAGGAACACGAAACACAAAAGACGACTTCAAATCACTAGACATAAAAGATAGCTTCTCTAGGATATGATTTTTTTGTGTTTATGGGAGAGTTTTATTTGAGACCATTTCCTTTGACACAACAATGTTTCTTTCAATTGTCCCAAAACCCTTAATTATTGGATAGAATAAACATGCTGAAAATTTATCTGTTCTTGAATAATGCTATTGAATTTGAAGACGTTTAACATAGAATAAACATCAAAGAAGTGCCTAACAGTTATTCAGTCTCAAAGTCGAGAAGGCAAGGCCAAATCGTAAAAATTTCCATACATCGGATCGGTTGAGAAGATATATCGATACTTACTGATACTTCCTGACACAATTTCTAAGACTTATTTGATGTTTTACGTTTATACAATAGCATTTGTTAATATGCATTGTTTTGGATATTCCGGTGGGTGAATTTTGATACTAAACCGACTCTTGAAGATAGTCATTATAAATGGATATAATCCAAATTGCGTAGATCTAGATTTACAAAGGATTGATAGATTAATTAATTTTGCAACATCTTAATTTAATGAATTATTTTTCCAAAAGAGCGATATAATAACATTTCACTTACCAATCAAATGGTATAGCCAATCTGATTTTTTTTAAAGTAGGTCAAATATCTAAAGTTTTGTCACAAGGTATACACATGTGAAATATCAAAGCCCTGTCACTAACCAATCAAAATATTAGTATTTAGTCAGTCTTATTTTCTTTTTTAGGTAGGTCAAACATTTAAGTCAAGGCCGACAGGTCAAAAATTATAGTACGTGCTGAAATGTTCTGTCACAAGGTATACGCATGTGAAATATCAAAGCACTATCACTTACAAAATGGTATAGCAAATCTGATTTTTTTAAAGTATGTCAAATATCTAGGTCAATGTCACTATGTCAAAAATTATGGTGTTATTTTGACCATAAACTGTCAACTTGTTTTTTTAAACCTTTGAACATATATGCTTATTGAAAACGCATGAATACTATCGATATATTCTAACCTTCTGAACCTTAAAGCTTTATTCAACATAAATCATATTTTCCTTATTCTGAATAGTGACAGCATATGCTGACCTTCTCTACCCAATTATGAATCCCATTTTCGATAGCCCATAAAAAATCTAAAATGCTTTTAAGTTCCATTTCTAAGAGACCTTTTATCAATCCCTGACAAACGCTATCTTATTTACGACTCGCTATGATGTTTTGTTGATAACATGTACGCCTATGGCAAATAACAAGGGGACCTATCACTACATTGTTAAGAGGCTGTCAGATTCCTTATTGGATTTTACTACTCCTAGTCCTAATAAAGGCTTCTAAAAGTGAGTTAGACATTTAATGTCATACAATGTTTTCCTCACCGTCTGTCAGTTAGCTAGCTTTGTAATGCTTTTTTTTCTCAGAATTTCAATAGAGCTGATATAATAAGATTATATTCTAGCAGATGCATATATGGGGTTTATAATTCTTTTGTTATTTTTACTTTCATTAGTACATGACAAATATGGACAATGACCATATCCTAATACACAGTACAAAATCGATAATTCAGAAAATCATCAACCGAAGGCATACAAAATCAGGATAAAACAGGAACCAAGACAAACAAATAAAAACCTCCGCCACATGAAAAGAAGCGAATTCCCGATACGGGAATGAGACCAGGTGTCAAGGTTGAGTCAGCATCTCCTGCTTGCATGCAACACCCGTAGCTTCAATTCGGCATTAATATTACATCCGGTTACTTCCATTTCGGAAGATACAAATATATTCTGTGGTTGGATGGTTCAAATGGTCTAAGATAGAACTGTCACATCAATTCGGTAGAACTGTCACATCCGGTTACTTCCATTTCGGAGACATATAGTACAATCTTTGGTTGGATGGTTCAAATAGTCTAAGATATATGGATAAGAATATCATGGGGCATCATAGTGTATGACGACTTCCCCATATCGACCGTAGAACGTCCTCAGTGACGATGTTAGTCGGTCACAAACGTATCCCTGACTGAAAAGCTTATCTGAAAGACGCCTAGCAGAACAAAATCTGTATATTTGGTACTTGCTCTTGCACAACGTATCAATTGAGAAATGAACATACCATAAGCAGGTGATGAAGGGATGTTGCTACCCAGAAAGGGAAAATATGTCATGCTGAGACTGACGTCGTCAAGTTTGTCATAAAGTGAGATGAGGAGTTCATGTGACCATTAGTGTCGTAGGAGAGCATTATGTCCAAATAGGATGCTGAATTATTTGTCTCTGTAGTTTCTTTGACTTCAAGCTCCGACGGATATATTTGAATCCAAATATTCAAAGAAATGTGTTCTCTGAATTGTGATTTTAATTGATTTTGGCTTTGTCATTCAATGTTTAAAACTATAATATCGAAACATAGTTTAATATCGAAGCATAGTAATAGTTTACTAAATGGTTCTCGACATGATAAATTCTTTATAGAGTTTGTTCCTATTATACTACCTACTCACTGTTCGGCCTTTGGATTCATCCTCCTCAAATTTACTCACTTCCTTTGAAACATGAAGGAACACTATATGTATGAATAATCAACATTACTTCTGATGACGACAATGGAAAGATAATTTCGGACCGCGACAGAAAATTGCTTTTGCAAAAATATTTCGTGATAATGAAAATATTCCAAACATAACGGTACAAAAAGTCGCAAACCATAAATCTTCCCTCAGCCAATGATTATAAAGCCAAATATGATACTTGAAATGTTGTTTCGGGATTTGTGTTTGACTTTCATTCACTGATGAAACACAGTATTAGATTACCCTGTATTTGACTGTATTCCTACGACATGGAGAACTGAACTTCCAGGTCAAATCATTGAATATTAGGCCTTTCTATGTTACTATCTGATTTGCGTCCTTTTTTGGTAGGTTTTGAACTCAGAACTATAAAAACTAAATTCCAAATCAAAGAATTCCTTTAGATAAGGTACTAGGTCTCCGTGTCCTATTTTAATTTCATAAAGTCTGTCCAAATATTAAATGATTCAAAGCTTCCCGTCGATATATTTCAAGTTGACCTTTAATACTATATGCATTAATTTTTTTTATAAATCAATTTCATATAGATTCCACTATGTATTATATGCTTAGAATTTTTGTAAAATTCAACTTTGATTTGTATGGGGTTTTTTTTTTCATCCGGATTGGCTGGTAGGTTTCATTTCAATTGAGAAAAACTGAAAACAGAATGAAAACCAAAAATGACCATACTGAATAATTCAAAATAAAAAAAAATTTGAATTTTCATAACACAGATCTATCAAAAATTAATTTGTGTCGGAAACATAAGTGAGGGTTGACACAACAGAAATTTAAAACTTCCTTCTCAATCAAACATGAGAAGCCATAAAGTCTAATATCACTGTTCAGTGTTTTGCATTTAAGAGGAAGTGGAACTCACTTGACAACTTCCCATAATGTCAAAGAAATTAGAATAAATGCATCATTTACATTGGAGTAGGAACATTATGTAATGAAACTGTTGTAATTTTTGTTGGAGAATAACAATCATAAACAGAATTATCGATTTTATGACACATTTTACTGGAAAATGCATTTATCATTCCATTATTTATATCCATGTTCTTTTCTTGTAATTTATGGCTTCTCAAACGTAAAAGGATATCGGTCACCTAGTTTCGCAGTGTCTTGGCACTTGAATTGAAATACATTTTTTAAATTCTCCGTATCAAAATTGAATGGCTATTTATTAACTGAGGGGTATCTCCCTGATCAAATAGCTCTGTCCTTAGCAGGTTCTATGGCAGAATTTTAGGTCAAGTTTAGACTGTTCCTCTTCATAATCACATATTGTTTGGATGTAAAACGTCTTCAAATGACAAATATGGATAATGACCATATCCCTGTCTACAGTACAAAATCGATAATTCAGAAAATCAGAAACCGAAGGCATACAAAATCAGGATAAAACAGGAACCAAAGCAAACAAAAACAAAAACCTCCACCATATGAAAAGAAGCGAACTCCCGATATGAGAGTGAGACCAGGTGCCCAGGAAGAGTAAGCATCTCCTGCTTGCATGCAACACCCGTCGCTTCAATTCGGTAGAACTGTCACATCCGGTTACTTCCATTTTGGAAGATATAGAGTACAATCTTTGGTTGGATGGTTCAAATGGTCTATGACAGAATATCATCCACCATTCAAATTTACACTCGGGGACTACTGGTCCACCAGCAGTGACATTTACCAAGTGGTATAAATGTTAAACGTCTTCAAATTGAATAGCATCATTTAAGAACAGACAAATTAGCAGCATGGACCAGACAAGCACGTTTCGGGTACTTAACCCTTGTCAGTGATCCTCAAATCTAAACATTGTTATATGCCAAAAAAAGTATGAAAGTTACTATGTCGAAAAAGCGTACGGAAGGACGTAGCAGGATGGGTGGGATATGATACCGCAGGATTCATGAACTACGCTTTGTACCTCTTCGTTGGTATACTTACAATCAGGAGACGCTTACTCTCCCCGGGCACCTGGTCTCACTTCGGGATTTTGTTCATTCCGAGGTTCGCAACCGTTCCTGTGGAAAATCTTACGATTTTGCCTTCTTACCTTCTCGACTATGAGACTGATTAACTGATGGGTACTTCTGTAATGTTTATTTATATGAGACATAGGTGAACAACAAGATCATTAATTTTTAATGCAGTGAGTGAAACTATCAGTATTGAAATTTACTGATTTTCATTGCACCATATGCGAATTCCAACAAATACTGTAAACGTGGCGTGGTTATATTCGCTGGGGGATATTTCGCGATTTCAAAATCCAAACATTACGTTTAGGGAAATCTCTGCTTCGGTAAGAATGCATCAGGGGCACTTTCACGTCGGGGAATTTTTGCAAAGTCCATTGATTTGTAAAATACACAAAAAATCCCCCACGTAAAAACTACCAAGTTTAAAATTATAATGAAACATCAAATAAGAATGATTAAAAGTGCTATGGATTTGGAAACAAATTATGGAAAATTGAAACAAAACAAAAAAGATAAGAAATACATGTATATGGAAATGTGAAACAAAACAAGAAATATCCCTTGCTAACTAGTAAAATAGCCACTTGAACTGCGCAGAAAAGACCAAAATTAGCTAATTTATCAAATGATGTGTTTTTGGTAGCTCGACTTAAAATTTGTTAGACAGCCATAAAGTGAAATAAATAAATAGAGGAGACATTTGATAAAGAACGATGAAATTTTCTAAGTGCTAATGTAGAAGAGGAGGCGGGGTAAAACTGTATCACCCATATTTAAAGTTTAAGTATTCTTCATATTCACATTCTTTTGTTTTCAAAATGAACTTCTAAAACTTATTGAGTCTTTGAGTTATTTCCCCTTACAGACGGTATCTGATGTAAAACCATTGTGACGTCATGAAAATGGTATGGTAACGTCGATTTTACACCGTCATTTCCCAGACTATTAGAACTGTTTCAATAGAATTTGATGACGTCATAATCAGTCTACGTCAGATACCGTCTCAAATGGGAAGTAAATCTGGTTTTCGAAAATAGCGAATAGTTCTACAATGAATAAAATTTGAATAAATTAATCTTATTGTTCTTTCAGACGATAGAATTAGAATATTTTGGATACATGGAAAAAAGGAATCAAATGATTTTAAGAATGTTAAAACTTTGAAAATGCCGATTTTTTCTATTAACTTATACGAATTTATTTCAAACAAGTGTCAGGTTTTCTTTTTCTAAATCCAAAACAAGACCTAAACTTTAGACAAGAGATGAGTGGTTATCGTGTGATAATCGGATTCCATAATACTTTTTTTAAACTAAACCTTGTACCTAACCATTGACCTGGTGCGAATAAAAATTGCTTTTACGGCATAGTGTTTCAAATGAATTCACATCATTCAATTTTCACGGAAAAATAGAGAAAAATAGACAGTGTTTTTTCATTGACCTCTTCCATTCTCCTGGGGGATACAACAGTAAACGGCAATGTAGTTAATTGAAATTAAGTCAAGCGTATTATTGACATTTCCTGAGTTATAATTACAATCACAAACTACCAATTTATGTTCTTCATTCCTTCGCCTTTTTCAAATCATATACATGGCGAGATGGTAATAAATATATTGAACTTGTTTGACAGTAAGTGTTTTGAGTATTTTTTCCTGATATTGCCGCCACAGCATTTGCTATATGGACTTGGCCTCAGACAGTACATGTGCATAAACATCGACGGCGGGTACGGCTTGCCAACAGGGGATGCTTACTCCTCCCGGGCACCTGGTCCCACCTCTAGCTTGCTAGGGGTCCGTCGATACTCAATATGGTGCTCTATTATGAGTGCTGTTGAGATTATCGTCAGGATCTTCTTTAACACATTTGTGTTCAGTATTTTCAATAATTCCTATTTGCATTTGATTCTGTGTTTGGGTTGTTCATTGTGGTTATGTTGTCTTTCGTGTTTCTGTTGTCTTATGTTGTTGTCACTGTATCTTTGTCCGCATTTTCTCGTATCATGGGAGTGTATTCCGCTGTTTTCACTTTTGGAATCTCTTTGTGTTGTTATATAAATATTTTTTTCAAGAAATTGTAGGCCTATTGATTTTAAGAATCTTATTTTGGGTTTTGATTCATTGTTCCCGTTGATTTATGTGTGCTCTTCTGTGTTTCATGTTTCCATTGTGTGAGTTGGTGTTCTTTGTCCATTTGCGTCTATTTCTGTGAGTGTCTGCTCTGTGTTTTTGCATTAGGTGTTTGGGAGTTTTGTTGTGGGTGCTGCAACGGAGTGATGTTGGAAATCCCGCCCCCCCCCCCCCCTTTCTTGTATTTGACTTCAATGAAGGGAAGATGTTCTAGTGTTTTAATGTCTCATCAGTGATGCTGGAGGAAAATCTCCATAATGAGTAAGAGATATAAGAGGTGAAATTTGAATTTGGAGACTTCGTCATCAAAATTTCATTTTTTTCAACTTTTACTTCTAGGTACCTGGATGATATTCTTACTATCCACAATCCTGTTTTTGAATAGTATAAAAATGGTATTTTCCACAAGAATTGACTCTAAACAAGGCAAACGTTTCAAACACAGTAACACCAGTTTTGGATCTGAATCTCGAAATGGTTAATGGAGAGTTCCATACAAGTGTGTATGACAAAAGAGATGATTTTGGACTCAGCATAGTACATTTTTCCTGGTTTGATGTTCCTAGATTACCGTCATACGGTAGCTACATTTCACTGCTCATCCGGTATGCTATAGCATGAACTAATGTTTTGGATTTTCTTGTAGAAAAAATCTTTTAGGCAAGGTTTCCGCTTTCACAAACTAGTAAAGGCTTACTTGAAATTTTACATTATTGTAAACTTCTTTTCTTCCATACAAGCAACATAGTATATTACTTTGGGTATTTCACAACCTGCTTTTTATGGTGACACAATTAAGAAAATAAGAAGGACCAAGGGTAGGAAGAATTACCATCGAAATTGTGTTAGAATCGCCAAACACTTTTTATACCGTGGATATGATCATTCTGTCACCCGACGGACACTTGCCTTCTTACTGGACCAATCTACAGTCTTTTATTGTCGTAGCAAAGTGACGTGACCGGGCGGAGCTTATTCAGTCATCGAGCATGATCGTGAACAACTTTTTCCTATTGCATGCACTTCAAAACGTGCAAAAGTAACAACATATCAATATGTGAAAGTTGTTCAGAAACTCGCTCGATAGGTACATATTCATCACAAGATTTTGCCTTGAAAGGGGGCCACTTTACTATATAAACCATATATAGTCCTTTGGCTTAAAGCACCAGAGATGAAAATGTATTATTCGAAAAATGCATGTCGGGTACCACAGGTAGAATTTATTGTCCAGCAGACCAGATTACAGAGTCATGATTCATTAAACTATGGAGAAAATCAGTAAAAATAATGATATATCAATGAAAACCACTCTATCAAAAGTTCCTTAAGAAAATAATTGTTTTTTCCTTTTAAATATCTTCGTCGACAGACTGCTTGAACGTTTCCTAAACCGACGTCTATAATTTAGGAGCGAACGTGAGCTCAACCAAAATTACTTGTACATCGAAACTTGATTACCATGACTACAAGAAGCCTCTTATCATAGCATATTAATTCACTGTGGTCCACTTGAGAATGGTGTTTCTAACGTACAATTAACAATAATATTGGAACCAAATCTTTCGGAATCTTGTACCAACGACCGAATCAACGGCGAGGAATCAATACAAGATTATGGCGGTTTAAGGCACGTGCTAAGTAATGGCGACATTGATGGAAAAGCTCTCTAGAATTTATTGAATTAATACAAAAGCTAATTAAATTTGCCGTCACCAATGGAGGAAAAAGGCAAGTTTTAAACACAGGGTGAGGTGTTTGTTATTTGGTGGAACCCTGTAATTTTACATGATTGGATCGGAACCGTGGTTGTAGAGCATGAAATGGGACTTGTTCCCGATGATTACATATGGTAAAATAACTTCCGATAGAGTCCTTGAATACACAAGCCCTGATTACTATCAGACGGTACCATATATTCTGTTATGTCATAAACATACTCTGGTGCATCAATAAGAAGGTAGTTTGGTTATGTCATAAACATACTCTGGTGCATCAATAAGAAGGTCATTTGATCAAGATTTTGGCATTTATATCCTCGAAAGTTTGATAATATGAAAAATTGATAGCGCAAATTTAAGTTTTCTGTTCATAGTTATCACAAAATAATTATTTTATGTTTAAAAGTCTTATACCAGTAATAGAAACACTATGAAACCATAAGCAAAATGTTTAATTTTCTGATCGATAACATGCATGTAACATTTGAGGCATTTTTTTGGTCAAGGAAATGTTTGATTTCAAACGGGAACCAAGTGCTTCCCACAACTTCCTTTTCTATATAAAAATCAAAAGAAACTTTGTTCTGTTATTGCTTTCACAGGGAATGAAGAACCTGCTAGTTCAATTTCAATTCTAAGAATAGATACATTAAAGGCGATTTCAAAGAAACTATTAAACCGGAGTATATTTGTGAATGACTAAAATTTCCATTGCGATTTTTTTTGACGATTCAGAAATATATATAACAACGTCTAATTTTTCATTTTTCACTATGTTGAAAAATTTAAACATTGAATTTGACATACTGAACGATCGTGAACTTTCTGCATTGTTGAAGTGACGAGTGTAAAACAGAACTAAATAGAATGTACTTCAGGAAGCCTTCCAGTCTGAGACAAAAAAAAACTGAATATTACTATTATACTAATAACTAATACCTCAGTTTAGAAACAATGGGTGCCACTGTGAATTTTATCATTTTGTGCTTGGAGCGAGGACGAGGATTCCTCCGAAACATGCAGAACTGCATGATACGCCACATTTTGAAAGGAAAGGTTTGTTTTTGCGTCCAGTTTTAGTTTTCTTAATCAAACATGTATTATATGTATGCGTGATCTATAAATCAATTTTAGTTTTGAGTAGGAAAAAGTGTCTTAACAAATGAGATAAAGAAGATCCTGGCAACAATCTCTACAGCATTCACAATAGAGCTCCAAATGGAGCATCACTGGACCTGTTTTTTTTTTAAAGCATCTGTAATGATGTCAAATTCATAAGAAAATGAAAAATATAGCGGGTTAAGGTTTTTGGGTCTTATTTCATATCTTGCAAAATAACCAGGGAATAAAATAGATAAGAAATTGCTTAAGTACCCGAAACGTGCATGTCTGGTGCATTTACAAATTTATCTGTTCTTAAATAATGCTATTGAATTTGAAGAAGTTTGACATGCATATCTTTATCGAGATAAGAACATGAAAATATGAAATGAAATATTGAGTTATAAAATGATTGGTAGCTCTACTTAGTTTGAATATACAATTGTACTTTATTGTATAACTAATTTGTACGTAATTTCCTTTGCTAACTTTATGGCTTTTATTTGTATTCCTTTTGTGTATATGCATAAGAAAGGTGGGGATTTTCCCGGTTGCAGCACCAACAGCAACACACAAAAACATCCTAAGTGAAACACAGAGAAGACACACACAGCAAGAGAAAAGGAACAGCAAACGAGACATCAAGCATCGAATACAAAAGACCACACATAAACCAACGAGACCCATGAGCAATCGGTGCCTCGGTATAATGTAAATGTTACAAATCAATTCTGTTAGGTCATGACAGCATCATAAAGAAAGCAATTTTATCTACAGATCTCTCAGTTGATAATTTTCTTTGAAGCTTTGATGCTTTGATCATAGTGTCTATGTAGGTAAAGTAAAATGCAAAATACTTCATAAAGGGGAAAAACGCTTTTGAAAAGCATGTTTTATTATTCCTGACGGAGTATGGCAATGTCCTCTGTTACCTATATAAAGGCTTTGATGAACGCTCAGTAATTATTTCTGCTTATAAAGCTATCAGATCAAGTATCTGCAAACAGCACGCAATACTCGGGTATTGAACTAATAAATTGTTGAACGTTCCTATAATGTCAGTCACCTTATTTATCTCGTCTTAATTGACGTCAGGCAGCTTACAAATACCTGGATTTGCCATACTGATGCTCTCATAAATTACCTTTGCTTTTCTGTATAGTTTGATCTAGTCGATTTACGAGCAAGAAGAAGATAGGTAAGAAGTACACATGTTGAAGTACACGGTCAATGGCAGTGCACCGTATGAGCATTTCTATTTCAACAAATAATAGTTACTCAGCAATGCTCGAGGCCTTAAACAGATGAAACCTACAAAGCGAATATATGACAAGCTAAATTTCAAAAACTGAATTTAAATTTCTGTCAAAGATCCTGCTAAGTCTAGAGCAATGCATCCAGGGAGGAACCAGCTATTGTTAAATTATCAATTATTTTACGGTTCAGAGTATCTTCAAAAAATACTAGACAGAGATAAAAACTGTGAGCTAAGAAACATATAAAAACAATTCAATTCGTGCATTTCATGAACACTATTTAGTTTATTTACCTTGAGTATTATGTAACAGACAATTTAAAATTGCGTAAGATTTCGAAAGCCTTGATTAACTGTATCCCCTTTTACAACTGCAACATTTCATCAGTGCAGCGAAAGGAAAGATTAAAATCAATATGGCTCAAATGACTCTATTTGATGCTTCTGGAACAAGCGGTAATTTCTTAATGTACTGTTTGGTGTCTTTATTAATATTCGTTTGCCTTCCCTTGTTGTAACAGGTGTTGTGGGGAAGATTAAGAATCTCCTGCAGGATATAATATTGTGTATGCACTTGATTTTTGTAAATGTGTGGAATGGAGTGTTTTCTCTTCTTTCGCATCTTTTCTTTCGCCGACCGATTGCTGTTTATGTACCACTTACTATTTAGGTAAAGGTTTCTCATTGAAAAAGCTTATCCTGGTTGTATTCTTTCTTGTAATTTGCTATTACATGTAGATATGTACATTTTTTCGTTTGTATTTCTTGCAATATTCTGTCTTTAGGTCACAGATCTGTTTCCAAACACAGGAAGATAAAGACTTACCTGCTTGAGCTGCAAAAATGAGCGGCGTGTTTCCCTCTTTATCACCGATATTGACATCACAATTCTGCATTTCTGACAACATCTCCACGATGGGCTCGTTTCCTGCTACGCATGCGTGACTCAGTCCTGTCTATATAAATTGTGCATTTTGAAAGTGAAAAGTAATGCAAGAAATACGAAAACAATACGCAAGTTGATATGGTATTTAAAGGGCTTTGAACAAAAAATGTGAACCAGACACTATTTAATGATCTACGTGAAGAATCCATGATGTACATCATTTTCTGAATTATCGATTTTGTGCTGTATATAGGATATGGTCATTATCCTCATTTGTCATAATACTACTGCATCTTTTGTATAATGTTCAAAATTATCACTGAAATGTAACATATTCATACATGAACTTTTCATTTCGCCCTAGAGGCGAAAACGTTTTGGGAAATAAAGACTTTAAAGTGTTGAATCATTTCTGATTTTACATGTGCAATTGTATTGATATATAGAGAAATTAAAATAAGATGATATGTCCCTTGTACTGAACTTTGATTGTCATACAGGCTAGTAAATATTTTGTACTCGCTTTCTGATTCCAATGTTGTGGATACAGAGCTTTATTTTTGACAACTGAATGGTGGACTTGGAGAATGTATATCATTCCATATCAAAATACGTTTCCTCACTAGTTTACAATTCCTTTTTTTTCTATGTCGTACAAGCAAGTCATTCTGATACATCGCTGCTGGGAATTTTGTCAAAAGAATCAATGTGCTCATTCATTTCCTTCAGCCAGCTGGTTCATATAAATATTGATCGGAGAAGCATTTGCCTCATTTCTTTTTGACTTCTTTAATGCCTTTAGCCCACAGAAATACCGCATCAGTTTAAAATGGAAATTTGAGTCACAAAATTTGAAAAAATACAACCTCCTGCTTAAATTTCATTGGTTGAATTTTAATGAAATTGTGATGAAGTTCTCTAAGCCGTCTATTATGAGTGAGGTGACTGGTTGGTGACGTTTTATTTTCGCAACATCGTATATACGTATCTTACTACACATGTGTTGGGACATACTCGCGGCGTTTTAAATTCGCAAAGGACCTCGCGAATATCGCGAAAATAAAACGCTCGCAAACATAAGAAAGTTTACAGTATGTTTTAAACGTTTATAATTATCATTCTTCAGCTGAAATTATGGCAGAGGAAATACCTGTAGGCTATCTTTTATCCAGATTTGATAGAAATAAATGAACAAGGTAAATGAATAAACTGGAAAAGGAAACCCCTTTGCTCGTATTATGTGTGTGAGATTATTGCAACATCGTATTGTTGGTGATCTTGTACTAATCATTTTATTTATTTGAAACAGGAATTGAAAATATCCAACATGGCCAAGCTGCAATGATCACAAAGAAAATACATGCCCCCAAGATTGAATTTGTATATACCGTCAACATAAACAACTTCATCATTCGTGCATGAGAACAAGGCAACTAACGAAAATCTGCCCAATGCCGAATGACGCTACGTAATAGAAAATAAAATAGCAAAGATGAAACATTTCGAGGAGATGTTAACAAGTTTCTCAATCTTACTTCGTATCTGAATTATTCAATAGAGGGACTTTCAATAAAAAATGCTGGACAAATAAATTCAGGGATGGGTAGATAAAGAGGCGAATCAAACATACCAAAAATGCATTTCTTTGTCTTTCCTCCTTACATTTGTCAATCTTGGCCTTCATCAACAGACTTAATTGCTCAGATGAAACATGAGAAGAATGCATAAGATAACGGGTCGCCGAAATTGCAAATCCATTGCGAAACTAACTAAGCTTACCTCCGCGTAGAGAGAGCAAAATGGCCGAAACGGAGCGCACAATAACATTTTGAAATAAGACGTTGTTTTCAATTTCTTACTCCATAAGGAAATGTTGTGGTGTTCATTTCCTTTATGATATAGAGTGTGATAAAGGGCTAAAATGACAAATATGGAAAAAACCATATCCCTTATCAAGAAGTACAAAATCGTTAATCGAAAAATCATCTAACCAAGGGCATACAAAACCAGGATGAAACCAGAAGTAAGGCAAAGGAACAGAAATAAAAAAGAATCTACCATATGCAGAGAGAACAACTCACAGAAACTGAAGAAAATCGAACACGAAAAAAACTGTAAAACAATTCATGATCTAGCTAAGATGAATACCTTTCCACTTGGATCCCTCTCGTTAAGTTCGTCTGTGGTAGGATTGTCGTCCAGTATGTTCTGTACAGCTTCTATGTCTCCCTCTATACACGCCTCCAGTAATGTATAGTCGTCACAGAAAAGGTCAATAGTGTTCATCCCTGTCTCGTACTCGTTTGACACTATTATAAGATCACAACCTGCAATATGGAAAATTCAAAGGTTACATACCAAAAGATATGTTCAAACCGTTCTATCAGAGAGCAGACCACTGGACACGTTTTACTAAAGGTATCTGTTGTACAAATGAGTCATTTAACAGTATGGTCAATTTTATGCTTGATAAGGTACTATAAACTATATGTTTTCTGAAAGGTAATGATGCCCTGCGTACAGATATAAGACTCCCAGGTCTTAAAAATCAAAGGGAAAAATCTCTTGTCATTTTGCATATGTTATGTACCGGTAGACATAATAGACAATTTTTAAAAATGCTTCATCAGTTATTCCCCGTTGTTTTTTCTGGTCCCAAAATTATCATTTCTAAGCAGTTGGCATTATAACCTTTCAGAAAATGTATAGTTTATAGTACCTTACCAGACGTCTGATATAAGATCCTAATAAGAAAGATCATTCTGTTCAACATACTTTTTAATCATGAAATCTGTAACACGAGGTATTTTGCCATTTGACATTTAATTATCTGTACATAAAAAGTCAAGCCTCCATTCAGACATTAGTTTTTCTATGACTCTGACTTGCCACTGATTCAAGTTTATTATTTCGACTTACATAATATTTATCTGTCTCGGAGATCGTTTAATGTCGCATAATTTTCTTTTCCTTCACTTCCGTTATTGGATCCTTGACCAATAATATAACCAGTAAATCAAGGAAAATATGGCTGCGAAATACATTGAGACTAAGATAGAACATAATTCATACGCGGAACCAAATGCTGACTGGAAAATAGGACACTCAACTTTTCTTGTAGGTTAACCAACAAATAAATGTCTATACATTAACACCAATTTTACTTTGAATTTTTTTTTGCCTATCCATATATGAGTTAAAGAAGATCCTGACGATAATCTCAACATCGCTCAATATAGAGCACCAAAGTGAGCATCGACGGACCCCTAGCGAGCTAGATGTTGGACCAGGTGCCCAGGAGGAGTAAGCATCCCCTGTTAGGCTAGCCGCACACGCCGTCGATGTTCATGCACAAAAATGAAAACAATATCTAAAAGGCATATAGAAAGTGCTATGGCGACCATGTCAGGGAAGATTCAAAACACTTACTGTTCCGTTCCAATAATGATTTACTGATTGCCTTAAGTTACCCCTACCCGAAACACCAATCTCACTCCTCACCATCAACCCTGACAAAAATTCTAGATAAGCGCCTTACAGTATTGAGAGTGACATAACTCAGCATAACGCAATCAGCCTTGCTGGACCTAAGCTAAACCATTCAGATAATTGATACATCTATACGTATAGACAGCCCTCACTCGGTTATTGCCTACAGAGTCCGCTCCAATACATGCGGCGTCCTTATAGACCTAATAATATAAATTTACCGTTTGAGATACTCGATCCCACATGACAATGAAATCGTGCAGCCTTATTAATCAAGAAATTATATTACATTTGATATGGTTGCGTGGAATGTCACGAGAGTATAAGTGTTTTTTCGATGAAAATAGAAACGGTGTAGACTGTAGGAATTTAAGGAAGACGTTCGTGTACATGCCATCTCCTATTTCATTCTAATCATGTATACATGTACTAGTATAGAGAGGAGGGGGACACACTAATCCCAGTAACTTCTGCAGCCTCTTTTACAAACATACTTACGAACAATTTCAGGATTTTTCTTAACTTTTGTTCCCTTAGTTCTTCTTTTAAGATAAAAATATCGATATTTTGTTTCTGAAGTTAGATTAGATATGTATTTGCTATTAGAAAACATTGTACAATGTAAATCTTAAATAATACAAACGTATTATTGAATGGCGAAAGTTACAAAAAATCCTGAATTTTTTCATAAGAACTTTTGTGACATTGGGCACAGGTGTGTTTACGTTTTGCATACAAGAAAAACGCATCCCCGGTTACTGACACTGTTTCATTATTTGGAGGTATGTTTTTGGCATATTACATTGTTTAGATTTAGGATTTAGGATCACTGATGAGGGTTAAGTACCCGAAACGTGCATGTCTGGTCCACGTTGCCAATTTATTTGTTCTTAAATGATGCTATTCAATTTGAAGACGTTTACATTTGATATGAATACGCTTACATGACAATCAAAAAGTATTAGTCAACCTATGGGAAAGAAAGCTTGGTCACTGATGTATTCTAAACGTATAAACAAAGCTCCTATTCGTAATTCTTTTCCTTCTTCATATAGATATATGATATGCTTGAAATATTTCTATTTGATGTGATTTTTAACTTCAAATTACCGACCAAAAATAAGGACGAAAATCTTTTCAACATATATTAAATTTTCTGTTACAAAATTTCTTGAAATTCCTAAAACGTGGGTGCTGTAGCATCATAACCCGATCATTCTGCTACATCTTTCGGTACATTTTTGGACATACTAATTTCACGCTTTTTGGCCATATTACATTGTTTAGACTGAGGATCACTGACGAGGGTTAAGTACCGGAAACGTGCATGCCTGGTCCATGCTGTAAATTTATCTGGTCTTAAATGATGCTATTGAATTTCCAAACGTTTAACATATTAGTTTTGATGAAGTTCTTTTTTCAATTCAATTCGAGTCATATTTCTAATGATCATTACTCTTTATTGATACCTTTTTCATTTTCTATCAGAAATAGTTAAAAATAATCATTGATTATTCCTCAAAGTGCGAAGGCATAACAAATTCTAAACTTGTGATCAGCTTTTCGCAGCTCTGTCCTATTTCTAGGCAATTCGCTATATAGAGCTGTCTGTCATGTTTTGAAACTCTTTTGCCCTTTTTTCTATGTAGATGAAAAGCTAGTTTTTCGTAAACGACTTGTCTTTGCCCTCAGTCTACATTTACAAGTACATCTTCCTTTTAATATCGGGAGGCTACAAATATGTTATTGCATACGTCATACTTTGTTCCAGCGGTCTATTGTTAACGATAATAATCAGCTAGTGAAAGTCAGAAATGGATTAGTAGAAAAATAAGAAAAGGAAAAGATCAGCTGTCTAAACATACCCCTTTGGCAATCTACAGAATTAGTTCAAATAAACATCAAAGAAGTACCTATCAGTTATTCAGTCTCAAACTAAAAGCAAACATAAACAATAACACTTTATCATTCATATTTGTCGGTCTCTGATAATTTCAAAAAACTTTTAAACGAGGCTAATAGATTTTGACATAAGAGATATTTCGAAAAGGGTAATTTTTTAGTGATATTTGATGACATATATTTTTTTTGGGGGGGGGGGGAATTTTTGACCGATCGATATTTGATGCCCCACCCTTCTTTTGATAAAAATATTGCTTAAAAGTAACTTTTTTTCATAGAGTTCACAACACTTAAAGTGTCCCAAAAAATAATTGGTCAAATTTCTCTCTTCTAATTTTTACATTAAAACTATGCTAAGAATTTAGAGCTCCAGATTTCATAAATTGGTGTCCAATTACTTCTCAATCCCATTGAATACATTAAATCCTGGAATGTTCATTATGTGTGTCACAACTGAAATCAAGTTTGCTAACAGTATTGAGAATGTGAGTAATATACCCGAAACATGCATTAATGTCTGCTCCATGTGCTTGATAGTTCATTGTCTCAAAATCTGCTCACTGCAATTTGATCTTCTTTGTAGTAAGATCAAGGGCTTCCATATCAACATGTATCAAATAATGTCGTTTCATTGGCTCTACGACCGTGTTCCTTCCAATTATATTACCATTGATTAGATAATTAACAGCCGTTTATATTGTCATTTATATGAATATCGACACTATAAATATGTACACTGTATGGGAAACACCAGATAATTTCATTAGCTTCTATGTAGCTATTGTTCATTATAGTGTGCTCTCTATTCATTTCTTGAGATATCATATTGCAATAGGTTTTATTGTATGGTACTAATCGTTCTGTAGATACATTATCAGTTTTTATATGACTATTAACAAATTTTCATATGGTGCATTAATTTTCAATGAGGTACTCTGAAAGATAAAATCAATGCTATCTTTGGCTGCATATTACTCTTTTACCAATTTAATAAGAAAGAAGGGGATCTACAATAACACTCGGTTGCAGCACCCGAAGCAAAACCTCAAAATACCTAATGCAAATACACAGGACAGACACCCACAGCAAGAGACGCCAAAGGAACAAGGAGCTCAAACTCATACCATAGAAAAATGAAACACAAATGATCACATATAAATCAACGAGTCCAACTCATCCTATAGAAACATGGAACACATAAGACCACACATAAACCGACGAGACCAAAGAGCAACCGGTGCCGAGTGAGGACGGTCATCTGCTACGCAAGTAGCAGACGTTGTGGTTATCCGGATAACGTACACACAACACTCCCACTTTTAAAAAATACAATTCATAGGACAGCCTATACAATGATAGGGTGGTGATGTGTTAGATTATAAAAACCAAGTCAAGTCTTCGGTTTCTGATTTTCTGAATTATCGATTTTATGCTGTATGCAGGAATTGGTTTTTATCCATATTTGTCATAGTAAGAAAGGATCTCATAGAAGATCATATGTCTATGATAACAGCGGAACACACTTACAAAATTGCAACAAACAATACAAATTTTCTGTATATGGTATTTGGCTTGCACTGGACTCTGGATTTTGATCAGTAGTGTAAAATAATGACCTTCATTCGTTTATCCGGGATCCGCCACTGTTTGTGCCGAAAGTGTTATACATGTTATCAAAGACAGACAATATTGATTATTGATTTTTAATGAAAGACTGTTAAAGTTTACATATCTTAATTTGATTGAAACTGATCATGAATATTTATCATTTTAATTTCAATATTAAATTTGAATAGGTTGAACTTTGATTGCACTTGTTTGTACTTTATAACATGCTTGTTATGATATTGAGATGCTGGTATGCGAGCAGGAAACGTGATTTTCACCTAGATAATGACTGTTACCTAGATAGGAAACGTAGGAAACGTGAGGTCAGGAATGGGGGTGGTCCGAGTACGGGCATTTGTTGCATAAGTTATGTCACATCTAGAGTTCACGTCCATTCCTACGGCCATGATTCGTGGTTCATTTTCATAACTGGGATATGGGGAAGTACACAAGTCGTTTGTTCTCCAGTATAAAAAGCCCTGGTCGACAAAGCAACAATTCAGACCTTTCCAAACTCTCCAGGGGGTCTCCTTTATGAAAGAGACCATGTCCAACGGGTCTCCTCACAGCGTGCCAGCATAGCAGCAGCCTTTCACCCAAGTCGGATTGTTAGATTAAAGTACTTATCAAATGGACTTCGGTGTTTGAAGCGTTTTCCTTCCGTCTAAGAATATAAGACCAGTATATGCAGAGTGCAGGAACCAGGGAAATACAACGACGATACAACTATACGTCAGTAGATAAAGTTATATTTGTCTTCCTATGAAGTTGTATCAATGTCTCCGTCGTTTGTCCGATTTTTCTTTTCGCGGAGAAAGTTCTGTTTTTATTTTTTCTATTGTGATTTTGGGAGCTGATTTCGGCCTTTGCGTTTGACTTTCATTCACTGAAGATAAAGATAGAAAAGTAACTACTTTTTCCCTGTATAAAACAAGTGGAAGCTTACTGTGTGTTGACGTTCCTTGTCCCTTACGCGTCTCTTTCTGTGCTTGTCTACTTTATGTTTTTGCATTGGGTGTTTTGGGGTTTTGCTGTGGGTGCTACAACGTGGTGTTGGAGATCCCCTCCTTTGTCTTACTATATAAGTAGTGATTTTATCATGGAATGTTTGTAGTGACCAAAATTTACTTGCATTTGTTTTGTTTTGGTTTTTTTTGGGGGGGGGTCCCTTTTTTATACAGACTAGACAGAAATCGAAAGAGGATTTTGATATCAACGTGCTTTTAAATATTATAAACGTTTTCAACGTAATACAGCTGGCATACTATAAATACCCTCTGAATATTGTTAAATGTGAAAATGAATGAATAATGAGCACACAAGGAAATACATTACATAACCATTCATACGAATGCGAAATCCGAAAAGGGATGAGGAAGAGTATATTTATTACAAACCATTTTGCATTAATTGTTCTATTGTTTTACGCTTGAAGTACTCGATGATTGTAATTGTTTACTATTTTTAGAGACGTAATGCTCCTCTGTTCAAGCAATGGAATGCGGATTTTGTGTCCGTTATTAACAGCGATTCCGTATTATGTCATGTTATTATAACTAATACTCATTATCGATTCTTAAGCTTGCGAAATGTAACTCTGATGCAGATTTGACATTAAATTCGATAAAAGATGATAATATAACGTATTTTATCCAATTAGTGAAAAATGCCTAAGATAAAGAGACGCAAAAGGGACAAGGAACTTCAACGCACAAGACAGAAACATCAAACACTAAGGACTACACATAAATCAACGAGAACAATGGGCAACCGGTAGCGATTTAGGACGGCCTTCTGCCACGGAAATAGCAGAAGGTATGGTTATCCTGGATTACATGCGCACAACCCTCCCACTTTTCCGATTATCCAGAGGTCTCGACGAAAGTACAATTGTGGTGTAAAACAACCTCCTCACTGTCAGATGACCACACAAAAACAAGACCGCAAAACGCAGGGGCCCAAGCAACACAAATGAATATGTTAATGGATATCAAAAGAGGGCGCACACAATACAATCCGTGCTTTGCCACCGCGAGGTCATGTATGTTATCACCCGAGGATTCTGAAGACACGTTGTATGTTTATAATAATGGAGGAGATATACAACATGTCATAATTTGAATGAAATGATATATTTACGCAGAATTTTGTTTTCAAAGTTTAAAACTAGATACTGCATACCAGAAAGCCTAGAAAACAACGTTCGTTGTCCAATAGCAATTTTGACTTCTAATGATCATCAAAGAAGAACCTATACGATATTCAGTTTCAAATCATTAGAATTTCGATTGGAACGATTGCGAATCTCGGAATAAATAACACTCCGAAGTGAGACCAATAGCCCGGGGACAGTCAGCGTCTCCTGATTGCATGCAACACCCGTCGCAACAGCTCCATGAAAAATCGTCAAATTCTTATTAAAGATAGAACAAAGACACCAAATAATAAATTTCTATGAAAAATAAAAACATTGATATTGTATGAAAATTGCCAGTGAGCGTCATTATGGATTTGAAACAAATCCAATAATCCAGTTTTATACTCAATGAAAGATACTCATGATGATGAATGAGTACGGCCAATACTGTTGTTTAAAATGATGAATGATTTATACAATGCCGATGGCAAATATCACGAAGTCGAATTCCGCTCCCTGACAATAAAATATGATAGGATCTCACGTTAATGATGGGACAGATAAACGCACATGCCATTGGATTGTTTGTTCTTCAAGAGATTCAGATTCCAAATCGTATGTAGAAAGAATGGATTCTCTTTTTTATCTTATTTTTTTGACATAATAAATTGGTTCAGTACCCAAAACGTGCATGTCTGGTCCATGCTGCAAATTTAACTGTTCTTAAATATTGATACTGTAGAATTTGGAGACGTTTAACATTTCACACATTTTGGCCATATTACATTGTTTAGATTGAGGATCACTGACGAGGGTTAAGTACCCGAAACGTGCATGTCTGGTCCAAGCTGCTAATTTATCTGTTCTTAAATGATGCTATTGAGTTTGAAGACGTTTAACACTTTAGCACTGCGTGGGATCGAAACGTATGATGTTGTGATTCCTTACATAGTTTTTAGGCTTTTTTTTTCATTTTCTAGATTGAACTTTGCAAAACAGATGGGCCGTTGCAGAAGGGCAATGCCTAATAAATCAATCCATATCAGGTATATGAAAAGGTCATAGTTTTTGCAAACACATCAATAGTTTGTCGACGACAGAAAATCTTTCCTTTTGACTAACTTTTGAAGTGTTTGCAAAAACTATAGACTTTTCAGATACATAAACGATATGGACTTACTTATTACACATTGCCCTACTGCAACGTCTCATCCATTTTGTGTAGTTATGTAGTTATGTAGTTAAATGATGAAAAAATCTCTGTAAGGGATCACAACATCTTCGTTTTGATCCCACGCGGTGTTTAGGGTTGAATTTAAAAGAAATGTTAAAAATGATAATTAATTGCCATGAATTTTCTATAAGTCAAGTCGCTTTCGCTATTACTATGTGAATTTAAAATTATCCCAAAAGCAGGACTCGTAAAAATGATTTTTCTTCATGTTTTGTGATTTCTACGAGTTTCCCCAACACGTATTACAGCATCTTATAACAGTAAACTTATTCATCTAATCATTTTGCGAGAGCGATCATTCATAACCGTTTAATTCGATGATATGTGACGTATACCAATGATAATGACAAACATTCCTAAACGTTCTTACTCCATAAAAACGGAGAGTTTATCATCTTTCTTTTACCATATGTGTACAGGGAATATTCAATAGCTTTACCAATTCTAAATTCATTTCTAAATTCAATACTAAATTCTATCGACAAAGTTCTACCAAATCTGCTTTTAAAACAAAAACTACTTATAACATTTGCCTCCAGAAATCAAATAGAGGCAAGCTACACCACCAAAATTGAATTCTTTAGAAATATATGCCTGATATGTACATTAATATGTACATCGAGACAATCACAGAATTTGACCAAGTTTTCATGGAGCTGTTGCGACTAGTATTGGATACAGTAGGTAGGCGCTGACTCTCCCCATGCAACTGGTCTCACTTCGTAATGGTATTCATTCCGAGGTTTCCAACCGTTCCAATGGAAATTCTTATGAGTTTGTTTTGACTTCTCGACTTTGAGACTGAATAACTGATAGGTACTTTCTTTGATAATCATTAGAAGTCAAATATGCTATTGGACAACGACTGTTTATAAAATTTAAATTTTATAAAAACACGTAAAAGTATTTCACGTATAAAAAAGTATAAGTAAAATTATTAGATTGTTTAATTTTCCACTTAGGTCTGCCTTTGATAGTTCTTACTTTATCATTTCCGGAAAAGCGCTTCCGGTTATTATTGAAGATATTTAGTTTAAAATATATTTTGCTTTTTGTCGTTTTTACAAAAAAATATCCATAAAATGCCTAACCTTGAATCCTTGTAAATATGTATCAGAATCGTTCATATAAATCGACTGCTGGAATTTAAGAAAAGTCCTTACCTTGAACGAAAACTTTTTCGTCACAATACGAATGCTAAATAGATTAAGAATCTCCTTACCTTGAAAGAAAGCTTAGTAAAAATGTAGTTATGTCCGTCATAAAACGATTGCTAAATAATGAAGTATGCTTCCGATCATAATTCCTGTTTGTCAACTAGCGAAATGTTATACGCATAGCACATTCATGGAAACAAGATCAATCCAAATGGTAGGATATAACAATAGTATGTAGTATGTATCCAATAGCTTGCTCCAACGTGTTATTGATTGGGTGTTGAAGGTTGTAAAACGTTTTCAATTTCAGTGTATATCGTGATGTAATTAGATGAATAAATAAAAAAGCTGTTAGTATACATGTATACATGTACGATTACAATTTTATATGCAGAGATAATATTTCGTGTAATGTCACGTAATTTGGCTGGTGAGTTAGATGCATCAACAGCATGAAATTAATCAAAGGGACAACAATGAAAGCTAATGTCGATTCCATTTGCAAATCATGGATAAAGCCATATTACTATCAGAACCAAAATTGGTTTTCCGTACAATCCGAAATATGATATATTAAGTGAACATTAGCTCTGTCGCCTGAAAAATCTTCTTTTTTTTGACACTTTATCAATTTGACGTCATCAATATTATTTTGCTATTTCGGAAACTTGTCATTTCATTCAAAAATATCAGCGAAATTAAAGGAGGTTAACATCTCGGCACCATCCCTCCTATGCTATTTTGATCATAGATTTTTTCTTTCTTTTTTTTTTTTTGATATGCTACTGAATCGACCCTCCGGACATTCGGAGACGCGCACTCTCTGCGCTACTAATGTTAACTGTTTTCAAGTTCAATAGCATCATCTAAGCACAGATGCATTAGCAGCACATGGTTGTTTCGGGTCCTTAACCCTAGTCAGTGATCCTTAACCCTAGTCAGTGATCCTTAACCCTAGTCAGTGATCCTTAACCCTAGTCAGTGATCCTTAACCCTAGTCAGTGATCCTTAACCCTAGTCAGTGATCCTTAACCCTAGTCAGTGATCCTTAACCCTAGTCAGTGATCCTTAACCCTAGTCGGTGATCCTTAACCCTAGTCAGTGTTCCTTAACCCTAGTCAGTGATCCTTAACCCTAGTCAGTGTTCCTTAACCCTAGTCAGTGATCCTTAACCCTAGTCAGTGATCCTTAACCCTAGTCAGTGATCCTTAACCCTAGTCAGTGATCCTTAACCCTAGTCAGTGATCCTTAACCCTAGTCAGTGATCCTTAACCTTAGTCAGTGATCCTTAACCCTAGACAGTGATCCTTAACCCTAGTCGGTGATCCTTAACCCTAGTCAGTGGTCCTTAACCCTAGTCAGTGATCCTTAATCTAAACAACGTAATATGGCTAAAGAGTATGAAAATTATGATGTCAAAAATTTTAAATTGGCAATTTCTAAAACTTCCTTGGATGAAAGCAGCAGTGATGAGAATTTAATATCCGAAACACATGTCTGGTGCATAATAAATTGGTTTGAAATTTTTGTCGGAAGGTATAGAGTTGGAACACTTCCATATTATTACGGTACAGTGTATTGTATGAATAGAAGTGAAGCAGTTGGAGGGAAAGTAGATGCCAAAGAGAAGTGAACGTCTCTTGTTTGAAGTGTAATAATAACTTCTTTCCAGCTCTGTCGCATGAAAGAAGCTTTGTTTTGGCCCTCAATCATTTTGGCATCATATATGTTAGTTTGCTATTCCGGAAACTTGTCATTTCATCCCAAAATATAATATACTGAGCAAAAAAAGTTAAGGATATTTATTTAGAGTTTGCATTGGATTACCATTGTGATAGGAACTTTGTTTTATTTGCAAAGTTCTATTGTTATAACTGAGATAAACATCAATTTTCAAGAAAGTTGTCAGTACAACTCTTGGGTACAAAAAAGTCAACGGAGCAAAGTGTCTATCTCCTACTAATTTCTCTAAAAATGCGAATTTCAGAAAAATAGAATTTTAACCTAAAATCTACATGGAATGAATAATTCATAATTAATCAGTACGAATTGCATGTCTGATCCAAGGTACACAATGATGTTGTTTTGAAAATCCGGTATTCAATCTGAACTCATCGATGTAAACGAAAATTTGACATAACCCTGGCAATTTTTGAAAACGTAAGAAAAAGAGTGAGAAAAAATTTTACATTAAAATGAGGAGTTTGAAACTGAACAATCATTTTCAGTGTAATGAAAATCATGAGTTTAATGAATCTGGAATGTTTATTAAGAAAAGGTAACTAAAAAAGAGATAAAAGAGAAAAAAATATGATTAATGGTAAAATAAGCATTAATTCAAAATTGAAAATGGAGAAAATTAAAAAAAGATTACCAAAAAGTTAAAGCAATGACCAGACATTATATTTGATCGGTTTCTTTTTGTAATATTGTCCCTATCTTAGCTCCAGTATTTTGATGAAAATTACACAACACTATTTTGAACGAGAATGATCCCTAACTTTTTTGTCCAGTATAATATACCCAACAAAAAAAGAAACGCACCACTTAATCTTCGTTCTGTAAAATGTATTATGTAATCTATAGGTATATTCTATTCTTTTCCATCATAAATTGTAGGTATACGAGCGACTTATTCTGTCAAACACCAAACGAATCCGTCTTCATGATCAGACACAACGCCATGATAAAGACACTTGGTTCAAAACGAAATGTCACAAAATGGCTTTTGTGAATTCCGTTCACTTTTTAGAAATGATTTAAGCTGTCAAATCCATTCAAATTGATATATCAGGCATTGCAATTTGTTTTTTTTTAATGATGATAAACAATGATCCCGGAATACAAATTCATTTAATTTCTTCAAATGACGTCATCAAACAGATCTCTAAATTTAAGGAAAACATCCCAAACATTAATTCTTTTGAAAATTAAGTCCGTGGTTGATATTTTTCGCCCTTAAATGTGTCGCAAAGCACAAAATTACCATACTACAGCTTGTTTCTGTCCTCTTTTCGCAAGCATAGTTTTCAGAAACAATACCACGATCTTGACAGGTCATTTTTACGTGCATTTTCAATGGTTTTAAAAGTTAGTTTTAAGCTTTTCTGGTATTTCATTTGATTATTTCAATGCAATATTTAAGATAAATCTGTAACAGATAAAAATAAGAATGGCTGGAGACAAAATAAGTGTTTCTTTGGGATCAGAATTGGTATCCTTTATTGTAAAACATACTCCAATATACGGAAATTTCCACTAAGACATTTAATTTGCACATTTATTGGCATATTTTAATTACATATAAATAGAAAAACCAGCACTCATCTTTATTTTTATTGAAAATTTGCTGAAAGCGGTCAAACAACAGAATTTCAAGAGGATACCAAACATGCGGCCATGCAGCAACAGGAGCTAGAAACAACGCGATTTATTCAGCACTATCATTGTGATATGTAGCGAAAAATGTTCAAAACGTGTTTTATCCTCGATGATTCGAGTGTTGGAAAAAGAAAACTATAATCAAATGTCTAACTAAATATTTATGATCAATTGAAAAAAAATCACTATATAATATGATGTACGTTTCTTTTCTTGTCGGGTATATTAATCGAAATTAAAGGAGGTTTTAAACATTTAAGCACCATCCCTCCAATCCTTCCAAATCAAGCAGGCGAAATACCTTCAAAGTTTTGCAAAACTCTATCTGTCTAAAGGTGCTTAGATCAACCCAAAATATATGTCCCTAATGTATTTTCAACATACTTGTATGATGAAAAAAGTTACCGAAAAATAGTTAGTATGTTCCTATCCTTAACCATAATGCGAAAACATTTGTAAGTTTATTTGTATTCATTTGAACAATTTTGAATTTGTGCGGCTACGCATTTGATTTATTAGAATAACGCAACCGAAATCGATTATGGATGGATTTGAATGACGCAACCGAAAATGATTATCGTGTTTACACTTTGACTCTATTGTTTGAATCTATTTCTATCAATTAACGCAAGCTATAGATCATAAAAGCCTTATCGTTGACATCATGTAACGCAGTTCATGAATTGTTAACGTCATTTGGTGTAACGAGACATACGAACTAGTGGTGACATAACAATGTTTACAGAGATAAAAATCTTTCTCCTATTTCTTGATATATCAAAAAGCCTTCCTTGATAATGGTTTATTTCAATGAAAATCCTTATTCAATGGCGCTAAATTCAAATGTTGCAATTTTCCGATTGAATTCACTTGTCAATGATTTTTTTTCCAATGTTTTCTCTTTCTTTTCAATTTTACGATTGGACTGATTTAATTTTTTTCCAACTTTAAAAGTTTGTCGTTTTTTCTTTCAATTTTGACTTTGGCTCTTATGTGAGAGAGAGAGAGAGAGAGAGAGAGAGAGAGAGAGAGAGAGAGAGAGAGAGAGAGAGAGAGAGAGAGTATTTATTCATTCATGGTCTGTTATGAAAGATACATCGATTCCACCATCGGGATTTATAAATCGTGCAAAACTCTCCTCAAACCTTTTTGTTTTACATCATTTTGAGACCCCTCTTGCGAAATCGATGCATTTTCCATCAACGACCGTGAAAGAGTCTTACATTCTATAATGAGCTTTCGAAATGTGTACAAGTAAAAGAAATATAAAAAGATATATACATACACGATAACATTGTTCCCATTTCAGTATACTTCTGCGTTTTATTCTCTTCAATTCTGAACCCATAATAAAGAAGTATATCGAACACTCCCGCGAACACTCTTAAAGTCTTGTCAGGTCAGGCGCTAAAACATTAGATTTTGCTATCGTACAGACACAAAAGTGCCAAATAACAGTGACAAAGTGCTAAATCCCATTGTTTTAATATAATAGTCTAATGGCCAGACATAGCCTATACATTCTTTGTCATAATAAAAACGTTACTAAAGACATAAACGATTGGTCTCAGATTTCTGGTGAGTTACAGCAAATTACGGATCTTTTCTGAAAAACAGAGTGTCCGAAGTCAGCTGAGACAAAGCATGTGGGCAAAATAACCTTATGCAATGAATTAGATATACATATTTATGATATTTAATCCTCATAATACTTTTGTCAGAGTTATTGACGTAACTGTATTATTTGCTCCTTACACTCCAATAATGCAGTGCCTCTACGGAGTAATCACGGCGGAGCACATACGCATAAAAAGAGAAAAGTGACAGGCGAGACAACTTGTAAAACTATTATGTTCATAAACAGCAGGAGAGACTAGAACATCCATACCAAAACAACCCAAAAAAAACGCAAAACGTCTTTGAAATATGAAAGACAACACACAAAAAATTGTATTGACCAATTTCGTACATTTTGCACTAACCGATCGATCGTAAAAACGGAATCATGAAGATGACGCGACACGCAACACTTCGTAAGCAAAATCTAATGAAAATTCCGCAAAATTCGAAATTTGATTTTCGAATAAATGAAGGTGTTTTGAAGATGCTATTATTATGCGATGAAGATAATAATTTTTTGAAATGGATAAATGCAGGTAATGATTATCACTACTTTTGAAAGATAAGATTTTTAACATTGGAAGGGAGAGGATCTCCAACCTAACTTGGTTGCAGCGACCACAGCAAAGCACAAAACACAGCAAAGCATCAAAACACAGCAAAGCACCAAAACACACGTTGTGGATATAGAATAAACAAGCACAACAAGAGACACCAAAGGGAAATACGACACTGAAACACGAAACACAAAAGACTACACATAAACTAATGAGACCAATGAGCAATAAGTGCCAATTAAGGACGGCCATCTACCACGCAAGTAGCAAATTCTGGGGTTATCCGGATTACGTGCGGATGTACAACTTCTTATTTTGTTAGCGATATAATGTCCAGAGTGTTCACAAAACACTTACCATCAAAAGAAATCACTTACAGACATTGGAAGAAAGGAGGGGATCTCCAACAACACTAGGTTGCAGCACCCACAGCAAAATCACAAAACACCCTTGCAAAAAACACAGAACAGATACCCACAGAAAAAGACGCAAAAAGGACAAGGAACACCAACTCACAACGTAGAAACATGAAACATAAACCAACGAGACCAATAGAAAGGACCAAGAACCAGACTCAGCATACAAAACCTCACATTGAAACGACAAGACATAAATAGAACCGATCAATATCAATTTGGTACTAGGGATGAAGGGATACATCGTTTATACTTGTATCGCGATAGAGTTATACAACGATACGTATCACGATACGATTTGTAGTGAAACGTTACAAGCTTTACGGTATAAGTGTATCTTACATATTTACATGTCATATGTCTCTTTTCCGTCTCATAGTATGCTCGTCTTTTGTGTTTTTGCATCGGGCGTTTTTGTGTTTTGCTGTTGGTGCTGCAACAGGGTCTTGTTAGAGATCTCCTCCCTTCTTTTACAAATTCAAGTGTAGTTTCACTTTTTGTAAATTGTTCTGAGGAAAAATTATTAAATTCGAAATTTTAAACCCTTTTATCTGGATTATTAGAATTACTTATCACCATAATGCAAGCATATTTGCATTTGAAAATTATAGATTTATATGATTGATCCTCTTGAATCAAGAGTAACTTTATTGTTACACCCCTATTATTAAGAAAGCCATTTGATCATTGTTACCAGATTAGTTTGCTACCTGATGTTGATATCGTCAGCACGATACATCAATTAATATGGTTTCACATTGGTTTCAAAAGATGCACAATTGTTGCACAGTCAAATGTATTTCAAAGTTTTGTCAACTGACATTGCTTTCGTCCATGATATCATCATTAACATTAAGGCGCAACATTGTCAAGTTGGGGATCTCCTCCTTATCTTATCCCCGGATTTGACTCGTTTTTATTTGGCATTCGCAGCGGGTGTTGCATGCAGCCAGAGGACACTTACTCCTCCCGGGCACCTGTTCCTGCCTTTATTCGGGAGGTTCGAGATTGCCTTGTTAATGTTTAACGTCTTCAAATTCATTAGCATCATTTTAGGGCAGATAAACTTACAGCAGGGACCAGACATGCACGTTTCGGGTAATAATCCCTCGTCAGTGATCCTCAATCTAAACAATGAATTTGACCAAAATCTGTGAACATTATGTCTCTCGACGAAGCGAAAGCACCTTGCATCTCATTTCAATTTTACCTTAAGATACATAGATGACGTGTTGTCCATCAATAATCCTAAATTTAAGGACCATCTACATGAAATCTATCCTCATCAACTAGAGATCAAGTAAACATCAGAGAGCGACAGATCCGCTTCGTACTTGGATATACTCCTATCTTTCGACGCAAACGGCCATTTGAACACCTCACTGTATGACAAGCGTGAAGATTATAGCTTCCACATAACTGACTTCCCTTTCATGAGTAGAAACATTCTGTCTTCTCCTGCTTATGGCGGTTTTGTTTCTCAGCTGATACGGTACGCCAGGGCATGTTTCAAATATGACGATTTCATCATTAGAGCCAGACGGCTTGCAAGTAAGCTAGTTGTTCAGGGTTATATCACACAACGGCTGAAATCATCATTGCAGAAGTTCTTCGGTCGCTACGGGGATATTATAAAAGCATATCAGATCCCCCTTTCCAGAATGATCAGTGACATTCTACATTGTGATTGAATGGCTGTCGTCATTACCAAACATACTTACCTGATATGTAAATCAAATTGTACATCGAGACAATCACCGAATTTGACAGGTTTCCATTGAGCTGTTGCGACGGGTGTTACATGCAATCATGATACGCTGATTCTTCCCGGGCACCTGCTCTCACTTCGGAATGTTGTTCATTCCGGGGTTCGCAACCGTTTCGATGGGAATTCTCACGATTTTGCTTTGCCTTCTCGACTTTGAGACTGAGTAATGGTTAGGTACTTCTTTGATTTTTATATTGTCCTAAATATACCGAAAGACATGATATCAAAATGGCTGGGATATGATGCTACAGGACCCAGGTTTTAGAAATTTGAGAAAATTTTGTGAACAGAAATGATAACTTACACAATAATGTCATATTCCCCTAGATCTTGATTTCTGAACTACGATTGGTACATCTTCACTGTTGGACAATACAAAAAAATCGGTCAATGTCATTTTCTGGATATTCTTGTGAATAAAGGGATGCTGTAGAATACACAGCATTGTAAAATATGCAGATACTTCATTTTAGAAAAAAAAATCTTGACGGAGAAGAGTCTTATTAACATAATAGATATATATAGAATCTGATTCAAAATATAAGGAAAAAATCTTACAATTATAAACATATAATGATAGCTAAAATCATAATTCTTCGTCAGCGAGATTGTCAGAGATTGTCAGAGATTGTCAGAGATTGTCAGAGATTGTCAGAGATTGTCAGAGATTGTCAGAGATTGTCAGAGAGCAGCCTTCAGGAAACAAGCTAAATTATGTGCACCAGACATAGATATTATTCAAAGAAACCATATCAATAGCTGATTTTCCAATAGATTCATAAGGCGGACAGACACCAGACATCACAAATTTTCGCGATATTTTCATTGTGACGTCAAAATAGAAGGCATGACAACACATCAAGGTGCTTCAAGACAGTGCGATCAGATGTGACGTCACAATTGAAAATGTTGCCAAATGATGTGATGTCTGGTGTCTGTACATATAAAATAAAGGTTTAAAACGGTCATAGATATTTTCTGGAAAATGGACTATTCATATTCAATTTCCAGGAATTGAAATTGCCAGACGAATTTTTAATTCCGCTACAAAGTCGCCATCGCTGCTGGTTGACTGTAAGACCTAAAATAAATCGTTCGTCTAGGGTCACAGACTTTCCGCGCTGACTTGAAATGTAAAAAGAATCATTGAAATCTAGAGCTGCTTCATCATATTACATTGTAGAACTAAAGCGTGCCTACCCCTGGTATAGCCATTTCCTAAGCTTGGTGTTTCATGAATATGCTTTTAATTTTTGGACCGTACTCTTAAACTACCTATAAATCGAGTTTCTTCTTTGTCGGATACAATCATTACTAAAATAATGAAAATGATCTTCAGATGCACTGAAACATCATTAAAGATGATATATATTTTCATATGGTGGAGGTTTTTGTTTGTTTGCTTTGGTTCTTGATTTATCCTGATTTTGTATGCCTCCGGTTTCTTTTTTTCTGAATTATCGATTTTGTGCTGTATATAGGGATATAGTGATTATCCATATTTGTCATTGTATATGAAAATTGATGTCAGATTATTTATTGAAGGCATGTCATTTCTGAACCATGTAGTTTCAATGATTTTATGTAAACCATATTAAATCATAGGATTCATGTTAATGTATCATTTTAAGAAGAAAAATTAATCGGTCAGTGATGAAAATAAAGAGTTTTCCTTTTTTGGAAGACAGGGTAATAATGCTGGAAATGTGTTGCTAGAAATAAGATATTTGAAACGAAAATACAAAAAAAAGTGTTTTAATGTACTCATTTGATCTTAATTTTTGTGATCTTTGTTAACATAAATAAAACAGGTTAGAAACTTTTCACCGTTGGTTCCAAATTCACAGATTATTTAAAATTTCATTGGGAAACTTGCTATCTCCCATGAAAATACACGAATGTCCACCGCTTTTAATGAAAAGAAAAATATCACCAAACTTAGTGCCGTTTAACTGTAATGACGTCATGAAGTGACGTCATTTTGACGTTATTGACAAAATATGGCGAAAAGTGCTTGAAATTTTGTCTTTGGTGGAAGAATTCAATGTGGCCGCATGCTTTAACTGAGATAAAATGTTTATGAAAAAAGGATATAATGATAATATTTCACGTATAATTTTTTTTTATCCTAGTTAATGCATGCGGCCATTGCAAATTCTATAGAAATATGTAGTTTTTGCATCAATTTCGCGGAACATGACTAATTTTGGTGTTTTCAAAGGGCTAAAATCTATTGATAAACGCAATGTTTACAAAAGATAAATTCGTGATTCAGAAGAGAATGTTTCAAAATGTCAAATCACAGTTAAAAATCTTATGAAGTACTATGTTGAAAAATTAGATTGATCCTCAATCTAAACAAATGGCCAAATAGTGTGAAAATAGTTATGTTCAAAAATCAATCGAAAGACGTAGCAGGATGGCAGGGATATGATGCTAGAGGACCCACATTTAAGAAATTTTAAGAAATTTGGTAACAGAAATTTTCGAATGCGTTGAAGAGGAGTCGATCAACCGAAGTTGATCGAACTTGGCTACATGTGCCCTCGGGGACTCCTGGTCTACCAGCAGTGACACTCACCAAGTAGTGCAAATGCTAAACGTCTTTAAATTAAATAGCATCAAGATCAAGATCAGATAAATTTGCAGCATGGACCAGACATGCACGTTTCGGATACTTAACCCTCGTCAGTGATCCTCAATCTAAACAATGTAATATGGCCAAATAGTGTGAAAATAGTTATGTTCAAAAATCTACCGAAAGACGTAACAGGATGGGTGAGATTGACGTTTCAAAATATCGAAGAAAAAGAATATGTCCCTGTTGAAATAAGAGATTACAAACGCTCAAGAATAGTAGTTTTCTTGAAAAAAGTGTCAGCGAAGTAAAATGTGCCTCTATGGATGGAATTGAAACACTATATAATTTTTCGTTATCCATTAGCTCTTACCTTTTACAACAAATTAAGTCAATAAAATTTCATACGTAAAATAAAATTCATGGGTTATTACTTACGTAAGAGAACCTCCAGCTCAATTTTAATTACCGCGTAGCATTTTCTTATGTACACTAAATAAATAGAAAAATCTATATAATTCAAGTTCAATGAGTGCTAAGACAGGAGATGCGCAAGAATGGTTCTAAATCGTGACAAGTGATACACCTTCATGTATGTAAGACTATCGTGTTTTTTCTTGAGATGTGAATTTCAAAATCTGAGTACATGGTAAATACAAGAAACTGTTCTAGAACAGGTAAATCGCCGCCTGCAGAATGTTTGACCTTATATATGTGACCTTGACCCTTAATTTGTGTTAAGTCTCATCATATGTTATCGCTGCAAATCAATTAAAAATAAAGACATTCATGATAATGTGTGACTACCATACAGACAAACGCAAAGACACACGGACAGACAGGCAGACAGACAGACGGACGCAATTTAGGATCATTCCGGTATGATGTTTTTGCGTTTCAGGCGACGTAAAATAACTAAAAGATCCGTACGCCAGCATGTTCACAAGTACATGCCATCTTCGTTGTTTTATATGTGACATCCTAATGGAGTTTCAATGTAGCATCAGGTTCTATACAATATTTGATGCAATAAACTCTAACAATGATTCAGTGCACATTGGATGAAGCTTGTTTTCACGAAGTACATAAACGAGACCTCAGAAATCATTTACATCGCTTTTCTCAGAAACACATTCAAATAACATACAAATTAAGGAAAACATTGGGGAAAGTCCTCAAAAGACGAATATTTCCTTCGCGCACATTCGAAATCCCGAACAGGACTTCATTGCAGAAGTAACCAACTCTTGTTTCCATGCAGACAGCAAAACATCCCATGCAAAACACAGAGCACATTCGAACTCCCGAACAGGACTTCATTGCAGAAGTAACCAATTCTTGTTTCCATGCAGACAGCAAAACATCCCATGCAAAACACAGAGCAGACATGCACAGCAGGATACGCAAAACGGACAAGACACACCAAACACAACATAGGAACATCAAACACAAAAGATTACACAAAACCCAAAGAAGCCAATAGACCCTCTTCATATTACCGGTTTACTTGCATTTTAGACACTCCAAGACCCGACATCACCACTTTTGGCGTTATTTCATACTGTGACGTCATAAATCATAGACGACATCACAGTTAAAAGTTACGTCAAATGTTGTGATGTCGGGTCTTAAGATGTGTAAAACACAAGGCAACTGCGGTAATGTGAAAATCACCTATAGGCAATCGTAGCTGACTTAGTCAAATAAAATACGATGAATTCTCGATATTTGACCGAGATTCTTTGTCAGAAAGTTTGAACATCGTTAATTCTAATACTATGTTTCTGTCATCAGCAGACTTAGTTGCAAATACACTTACAGCAAACGTTTCCTTGACGATTTTTGGTAGTTACCGAAGCTTTTAAATCGGGACACCTGTCCATAAATTAGGTCTGGTATGTTCACTCTATGAATATGTATCATGGTATCATGACAAATATGGATAATGACCATATCCCTGTCTACAGTACAAAATCGATAATTCAGAAAATCAGAAACCGAAGGCATGAAGACAAACCGAAGACAAACCGATGGCAGTAAGTTTCTATAGTTTTCTATATTTTTCCCTGACACCAAAGCAATTTCTACACAGACAACTGCAGAGAGTACATGTATTTTAGATATTGTTTTCATTTTCGTGCGTGAGCATCGACGGCGGGTGCGTCTAGCCAAACAGGGGATGCTTACTCCTCCCGGGCACCTGGTCCCACCTCTAGCTTGCTAGGGGGCCGTCGGTGCTCAATTTGGTACTCTGCTGTGAGTGTTGTTGAGATTGTCGTAAAATCTGAATCAAAGGGTTTCTTTTCCAATACAGACTACAAATCATATAAATCATGGACATGTAGTGACCTTTGTATTGCCTTGTCCTTTCTTTTGGACAACATTTATGTAAGATTTGGTGAGAATCTCTACAAGCAGGTTGTAGGGATCCCTATGGGTACTAATTGTGCGCCTCTTGTTGCAGATTTATTTTTATTCACGTATGAAAAAGAATTTATCCAAAATCTTCAAAAACAAAGAAAACATGATGATGTGAAATGTTTCAATGGTACTTCTAGGTACCTGGATGATATCCTTACTATCGACAATCCTGTTTTTGAAAAGTATAAAAATGTCATTTATCCACAGGAACTGACTCTAAACAAGGCGAACGTCACAAACACAGAAACACCATTTTTGGACCTGAATATCAAAATTATTAATGGAGAGATTCATACAAGGGTGTATGACAAAAGAGATGACTTTGGATTCAATATAGTAAATTTTCCCTAGCTTGACGGTGATGTTCCTAGATTACCGTCTTATGGTATCTACATTTCGCAGCTCATCCGGTATGCTAGAGCATGTACTGATGTTTTGGATTTTCATGATAGAAATTTACAAATAACTAAGAAACTTTTAGGTCAAGGTTTTCGCTTTCACAAACTTGTCAAGACATTCTGGAAATTTTACAAAAATTATTGTCAACTACTTTTGAAATTCGGACCCATACAAGCAACAGAGTATATTACTTTGGGTATTTCGCAACCTGCATTTTATGGTGACATGATCAACAAAATTAGAAGGATCAAAGGTAGACAGAATTACTATCAAAAATGCGTCAGAATCATCAAACGCCTCGTATACCGTGGATATGATCCTAATGTCACCAGACGGACACTAGGCTTGGTACTTGACCAATCTACAGTCTTGTACCAGCGCATCCTTAATACTTGCACGCTGACTGACTGTGACGACGGGACTCCATGACGGGCCCTGTCCAAACCTCTTTAGAGAAGACAGGGCCCCGACCACCTGTCCTCTCTGAATGTCAGTCGGACTCCTCGGGTGATAACATACATTAGCTCGCTACAGCCGGCAGAGCACAGGTCGTATTACGCATGCCCTCTTTTTATATCAATTTACATATTCATCTGTGTTGCTTGGGCCCCTGCGTCTTGCGGTCTTGTTTGTGTGTGGTCATCTGACAGTGAGGAGGTTGTTTTACACCACAATTGTACGTTCTTCGAGACCTCTGGATAATCGGAATAGTGGGAGGGTTGTGCGCACGTAATCCAGGATAACCACACCGTCTGCTACTGACGAGGCAGATGGCCGTCCTAAGTCGGCACCGTTTGTCCATTTGTCTCGTTGGTTTATGTGTAGTCATTTGTGTTTTATGTTTTTCTGTGATTTGACGTTCATTGTACTACTGCGTCTCTTTCTGTGCGTGTCATTTTTGTGTTTTACAGTGGGTGTTTTGGGAGGTTGCTGTTGATGCTGCAACTAGGTGTTGTTGGAGATCCCCTCCTTTCTTTTAACTCATTTGTCTTCATTACTTCTTAGCTTTGTCATCATTATCTCCGCTTCACAGATTTTAGAAAGAATGACGTCGATGCAGTCTTATCTTTTCTCATTGACTTGAACTCTTTGATACGGAAGAACAGAGTTTCACTTAAAAATCAATATATTTATTCAAGGTTTTATATTTTAAAACTACATTAGACATCTGTGTATATAACTCTGTCTAATGTGGTTTTAAATTATAATGACTCTGGATGGATTTTTGATTATTTTACAGTAGAGGAGGATTGTGAGCTTGTGACACTGATGCAGCATTGTGAAGGAAAGAATGAGATCTCCAACCAGATTGTGTTGCAGTACTCACCGCATAGCACCAATTCCTGTGAAGACCTGAAGACATTCAGAGGCAGACATGAGAAAAAGCACAATGAGAGGGAGACATGAAGGAAAGCACAATCAGAGGGACACGAGAAAAGCACAATCAGAGGGAAACACGAGAAAAAGCACAATGAGAGGGAGACATGAAGGAAAGCACAATCAGAGGGAGACACGAGAAAAGCACAATCAGAGGGAGACATGAGAAAAAGCACAATGAGAGGGAGACATGAAGGAAAGCACAATCAGAGGGAGACACGAGAAAAGCACAATGAGAGGGAGACATGAAGGAAAGCACAATCAGAGGAAGACACGAGGAAAAAACACAGTCAGAGGTAGAGACAAGAAAAAGCACAGTTGGAAGGAGACACGTTAAGGTATTAGAGGTATAATTACAATTTCATCGAAAAGCTAGAAATCATTTACTTCTAATTCTTGCATATCTTTAGATATTTCATAATTTTATAATGTTTTATTCAACTCACCATGAAAATGTATGGTCTCGAACATTGCCGAAGTCGTGCGTCTTCAGCAAACTTCGTGGTATTATTAGTTACCTGGTCATCTAGTGACGTGGCTTCGCCTTGCCCGGTACAAAACCTAATAAGCAGGTATTATCCCGTACCAGGTCACAAGATGACTAGGTAACGAATTTACCCAACCGATGACCGATTTTTATAATTTTTATGAAGTGTCTGGACGCCATTGTCTGATCGCGCTACGACGTCAACATGAAGGATAAAATTGTAATGTCATAAGAGGTCGGGCATGTAAGGCAAGGCACCTGGTACAAGATATAGCACGTCTTCACGTGACCGTTATTAACTAATCGCTTTCTGTGATTTTCAGGCTAACTAGTCTGAGGTGGGGTAATTAATTTTTCTGATATCAAAACAATCAGAAGTAGAGTATCATACTCCTTATGCCTTCTGTTTTATCTTGAGCTGGGACTCCTTGTAATTATGACATTTATCATTTTGATCAAAGCCCTCGATGCAGTAGACAAGTCTATAATTCAGACCTGATACCTTTGTCCCATGAATATACGTACGGCTTCATTAAAACTTTTTCTTTGCCATTATGTCCACTTCAGAGAAATAACAAAGAATGGCCTTGAAACAACTTTTCTCTGTTCTTGGATTAATCGACTAGAATAACAAAATCATATATTAATTCATTTATAAGGAAAGCGTTACTAAGGAGATGAATAAATTTGTTTAAGGTTCTATCAGGGCTTCCTAATGCAGTTTCAAATTATAACGACTTAAGATAACATCTTGATTATATTACAGTTAAGAAGGATTATCCACTCGTGATACTGCCTTAAGGATAATTACCTGGAATAAATGAAATATGAAGACATGCTGAGGTAGAAATATAGGACAATGTGAAAGAAAGTCTTGTCACATTCTTTCAGTTGACCTATACACTCTCATTTTTGAAACCGCATCAAAAACGCATAACTTGCAATATCATAAGAGAAAATGTAAGACTTGAAAAATGAACAAAAATTAATGGGACATATTACAAAATGAATAAAAATTTATTGGAAATATTGAAGAATGAACAAAACTTTGTCAGAAATATTCATGAATGAACAAACATTTATTGGAAATATTGCATATCGAAAAAAAATTATTAGAAATATTGGTATCCAGTTCACACCAAAGATGACTTTGTCCTTAAGGAGACTATCATTATATGGTGTGTTATCAAGATTACTAGTCTTGCGAAAAGATACCTTATTTTCGAAAATTGGCGTTGGTGGTTATTGTCTGATGACTTTAGACATGCCCTTTGCCTGAGTACTTTTCAAGTGGAAGGACTTTCAGGCTGGGATTTTAGGGATCACTTATAAACCCCGATGGATTCAGAGGGAAGCCCTGTGAAGATTCTTGGGGCGGCAATCACTGGAAATGGCACTTTGTATACGTTTTTGTCTATAAATTTTACCCCACAAGTTTACATGCACACGTTAGACTTACTACATAACTTTACAACGATAGCGAGAATACTTCTTTTCTCTTTCTATTTTTTTTTAGAAACGGTTGGAAGCACCTGCGTACTTGCGTTCACCGGGCTACTCACCAGTTAGGTATTCATTAAAATTCGACTTGTCTGTTATTAAGTGTTGTAAGTCTTCATTTTCTCTTTACGTCTTCTTGTTAATCAATGTTCATGTTCCCACCGTCCTGTTTTACAGCATATCGGAATAAAAAAAATATCATTGGCTGATCAAGTCTGTTTTCAGCAAAGTCCAGCCAACCAGGAGGTTAGTATTTGCTGCTGTGATAATGGTGAAATCCTCACGTAAACAGAGGAAAAATCTGTATGTAAAGAGGGCGGTCCGGACTCCCCCAATCCTTCACCCTCTACATCCTCGCTTATTCATGTATTGTTGATATTTTCAGCTGCATCATTTATTCAGTTTCATTCATGGCGACAGCTCGTTGCTAAGTCGCTTCATTTGGTCAAATATGGATTGCATAATTTATCGAATAATTTATGCATTTCGCCATTGTTGTTTCACGCTAAGATACATTGTCATTGCTTGTTGAAGGCTTTACCTAAAACTGACTTAAGTGTTTGTAATATTATTTCATCAAACTAACAACATTACGAGGGCCGTTCCAAAAGTTCGTGGACACATGCCTTAAAAATCGCATTTGAAGTCGTATGCGAATGAAATTTTCTGGAAATGAAAGAACTACATTCAGAAAGAGAAAACAAAAAATTTCAGGTTAAAATAATTTTACAAAAAGGGCATAATTGTCACCTTTATACATAACGGTTGGAGGCTACGGAGCAGTGAAATTAGAGTTGTTGAAATGAACCCATCATTCTTGTTACATCGCTAAATAAACTAAGAAAAAATACCCAAATATTAATTAAATTTTCTATATCATTAGTTCTATTATTTGTCTTGACCACTGCGAAGTTTTAATAAAATTGGACCAGATTTACGAATTTTATGAGGATTTATGCATGATAAACCAAAAATTGATGATGTCAGAGTTCATTACGGAGCACCAGACAGTCACTCAGGTTTAAATTTCAGGTTTTGACTAAAACAGAGGAGACTTAACAGTTGATGGGTACATCTTGATATGGACTAAATACATCAAAACTTAAGGTAGAAGAATATGTGTTTTTATGATGAATGGATACATTAGCACCAATTTTGGTTGGAATTAAACAAAAAAGTAAACAAAAATAAGTTCAGTGATGCAGTTTTCTCCCTTAATGGTGACCTGACTTTGAATGATTCAATGATGAAAGTGCATTATGATATAGAGGTAGAAATACGCATGGAAATAGAACGTGTCCTCCTTATCAAAATACATGAAAAGATATATAAATTGTGTGTACAGATGTGAGGTGTTTATTTCTTTAAAAATGTCAAATTTATGCTGGATATCTGACGACGTCGTTACTTTTTGTTAGTTGCTCTGTAAACTAGAACCTTACGTTGTTCAAAAGGGGATTTGAAAATTTGTTATGGACCAATCGTAATTAAAATTCGTATATGGAAACCAACATGGTTTTTACCAAATTCTCTTGAGCTTCCCTTAAATTGCGTTGTCCATGAACTTTCGGAACAGCCCTCGTATTATATTTCTATTTGTATGGTTTACAGTCCTATCGGCCCTACAACTTTTGGGTCTGGATTTTGATTTTTCATCTGCAAGTGGTTAATCTTTAAAGATTGAAGAAATCATCGATAGAGTTCAAATATTTTCATATTAAAGTTTCTATTAAATAAATACGGAGATCAGAAATCTCTAAAAAGTAAATGAAGTAGCCCTAAGCCTGGATTGTTGCGGATCAAGAATAAATTATTCTAAACATTACGGCACACCAATTTCTTTTTTATTTGTATAAAATATAAAACTATCTGCATATATCTTTCAAATTCTCGATTTGTTTCTACGTAGGATACACAGCAAAAGTTATGAAATACATTAAAAATGCATGTACATTATTAGAAATGTATATTCTATGTATCAGAAATATACATAATATGTATATTTATAAAAATGCATATAATTTATGTATTGGAAATATATGGGAAATGAACATTATAATGTTACGTCTCCAAATTCACAGCATCAGGGCTCCTGATCCACCATCAGTGACACTCAGCAAGTGGTACAATGTTACACGACTTTCAAATTCATAGCATCATGTAAGAACAGATAAAGTTTCAGCGTGGGTCAGACATGCACGTTTCGGTAACTTTACCCTCATCAGCTATCTGTTCTTAAATGATGCTATGAATTTGAAGACGTGTAACATTATCTGTCTTTTCTATTTATGTGATGTTTGAAACAAGTTGTACTTCTTTGTGATTTCATATATAACAGTCTTATTTTGTCGCTTTCTTGTTTATTTTTTCTATGCAACCCGATATGAGGTTGAAATGAAATATACTATAAACAAGAAAACTTTGACTTGACCGCCCCACCCCGTAACCCCACCTCCCCCCCCCCCCTTACCACCACCACCACCCTTTGAATATCTAGTGTAAAGATTTTTATCATGAGCTGGATCACTTCATTATTTTCCCTTATTTGGGTAACTCAACAATGTCACTTCATTTGGTCAAATATGGATTGCGTAATTTACCGAATAATCTATGGATTGTATCCTTGTTGCTTCTTGCTAAGAGTACAACTGATTCGTCATTGTTTGTTTAAGACTTAACCTGAATCTGATTTTAGTGTTCATAACATCATTTCATTATCTTGACAAGAAAGGAAGGGATCCCTAAGAACACTCGGTTGAAGCACCAACAGCAAAACAACAAAACACCAAATGCAAAAACACAGAGAAGACATCCAAATAAAGAGACACAAAAGGGACAAGGAACGATCCTGACGACAATCTTAACAGCACTCACAATATTCCACCGAATTGAGCATCGACGGACTCCGAAAAACACACAATAGAAACATGAAATATAAAAGACCACACATAAACCAACGAGACCAATAGGCAACCAATGCCGACTTAGGACGACCAACTGCCACGCAAGTAGCAGACGGTGTCGTTATCCGGATTACGTGCGCATTTCCCTCTCACTTTTCCGATTACCCAGAGTTCTCACACTCATTTCCATGTAAATTTTAATTGTATACATGAGCTTTTTGTTGTCTTCTCATGTCCAATGCTGACATCTATTTACTTTTGTCTCGTTATCTAATAGGTAGTCTATTGTATTTGTTATTTACATTTGTCGTTGATGTTTGGTCTCCCTTGTCTCTTTGGTGTCTCTTGTTGATCTAGTCCATCCTGTATTTTCATATAGGAGTGTTTCGGTGGGGGTGGCAATCGGTGCCGTCCTAAATCGGGTTTATTTTTAGTCATTCACATGTATGTTTGTTGTTTCTATGTGATTTGGCGTTCATTGTACCATTTCCGTCTCATTCTGTGCGTGTCTGCTTTATGTTTTTGCAGTGGGTTCTTTGGGGTTTTGCTGTTGGTGCTGCAACCGAGTGTTGTTGTAGATCTCCTCCTTTCTTTTACATAGTTTTAGGGGATTACCTACCGTTCCTGCGTTTCCCTGTCTTCTTTCTAACTACACAATGCGGTGAGAAGACTTGATTCTCTGAAATAGATGTGCGGCTCAAAGAATATGTGTGGGAGGTGTTGCGAGCATGAACTCTAGATAATTACATCAGTCGCTTTTGTACAGTGGATTGCCAGCTATGTGCCCATTGGTCTGCTTGTAGTTCCTCTGTTATCACTGTAATATAGTCTGCTGAACATCTTCTTCTTATTCTTTTGGCAAGTGCAGCATTGTTTCCCTTTGCAATATCCTTCCGATCACGCAAAAATTCAAGAGGACTTCATGGCGTTACAATGATATATTCAAGTTTAACCGAGGTTTGAAGTTCCGCTTTATTTTTTCGAGAATTAGTCAGCATTTTGATGGTAATATCTCGACTTTGATTTCCGGTTTTGTGTTTGACTTTCAGTCAATGATCTTTTGTCCCGAATGAAAACATTCCGCTGAAGTTCGTCATCGATATATCCATATTTTTGGAGTTAAGGTTTGTTTTTAGTGTTAACTTAGTTTCATATTTTAGTCTATTTTTTGTTCTTGTTTTGGTTTGTGATTCGGTGATCAAAATAGTTCATGATTTTTTATCAAAATTCTACTTGTGTGTCAATTGTATATTAGAAAAATTCTCTTTTCTTTATGTTTTTACGTTTAGCAGTCTTCTTGAGTTTTATACGTATGACATACGTTGGCATATCTGGTCTTTATATAAGATCCATATGAAAATTATATGAAGTGTTCATATGCGTTCAAGAAAACTGTCCTTCTATGTTAACTTTTATATGTGAGGCTTCATATATTCTTATATTATCCTATTATCGTTTATTATCATTTGATGCTCATATAAATATCCCTTCATTTGATAATCATATGTGACAATTTCTGCCGCATGTGTATGACGTTCAACATGAGCATGATTATTCATTCAATTTCATTAACAAGTCGCTTTATTTGGTCAAATATGAATAGCACAATTAACCAAATAATTTATGGATGCCGTCTTTCTATTTTCAAGCTAGGAAAGCAAGTTATTAAGTCAATGTTTGTTTAAGACTTAACCCTAAACAAGTCTAAGATTGTAACAAAATTTCATCATACCAAAAAACGCTCATTCTTCTTCTGTAAGTCTTCTTTGTTTATAATCCCATTGACTTAACGTCTCTTTTATCGCATGGAGAGTTTGAGATATGAGTCAGTCTACAAAGAAATTTTCGATCGAAGAATTCGATTAAAGTATTTCAAATTAAACGTTAGTTCATAGTAATTTAAATACATTTTGTTTTACTAGCCTGTCTTTTTCTGATGGGTACCCTCCTTCAGGTTAGAAACATTGTTAGACAAGTGAGACTATTGAATGCAGATAAGAGATAAATTGTAAAACAAAATCTTTCAGCTAGGCTTGATAAGGTTACAAAATTCTCCAGCTCACTAGTAATATTTATGTAGTACTGGTGGCGTAGTGGTTAGCGCAGTGGATTACGAACCCATGGGTCTTGGGTTCAAATCTTACCGTCGCCGATCATTGCAAAACCATTGTTACCTTGGGAAAGTTACTTTACACTACGTTGCACTCTCTCCACTCAGGAGTAAACCAGTAACCTAGCACATGAGACGAGCTTGTAATGTTAATGAAAAACATTATCGCTTATAAGCGGCAGCTTTGCTTTTATACTCCCAAGGGAGCTGAGAATGCACTTGATTGTACAGATCTAACCAGGGAGGTAATTGTAGAAGTCGCGTGAGGCTTAGGCGAACGAGACTATAAACCCTTCCTTTACCTTTTATATTTAGAAATTCGTTAAATCAAGGTACTTTTCAAAACAGGCTTTGGTTGATTTGAAATTAATTTTGGAATTTTTCTGTTTAGCATAATTAATATTTTACTAAACAATTTACCAAAACGGTATCCTTTAGCGGATGTTATGCAAAACAATATCTATCTTTGGTCTTAATTCCGGAAAGAGGATAAAGGTATCTGAAAAAATGAAATTCACTTTCAATTTTTCTATAGCTGTATCATATAAACGGATTTCAGGTCCAGGAAAACACATTTTATCATTCAAATCGATCTGCAAGTTTAAACTCCTACCTAAACTCAGATTTCTCTATACATAGGACAAAACAAAACATCCGAGCAAGAGATACAATACAACTACCAAACACAGTAATAAACAATTGACCCTTCCGAACGCGGGAAAAAAAATGAGAAATTCCATGACGTCACAATGCAATGTCGATGTTTGACCGAGGTTCGAAGCTTGTTTGTCCGAGGTAAACACATGGTAAAAGCATTGTGACGTCACGAAATTTTGCATTTTTTCCCGCTATCGGAAGGGTCAATTGGGAGATACGTGTAAAGAGGTGATCACTCACATAAACGATTGACGTGATCGCAACGGAACATTCATGAGACAAAGAAAACAAACAACCCAACCTAAAATCATGAGAGCAATAACATCATATTACTTACAATTGAGGTATCACCAAGCCTGTATTTATATAAACCTTTTCACGATAGGTTTCACTAAGATCACTTTCGAATTTCATGTGATGTTTTTACTCATTTAAAACAATAACGTGGGGTCATACTACTCATTTCATCGTTTTTGTGATCAAAATAGCATACCAAACGACAGAACCTCGTCGTATAAAGGAAGATTACTTGATTGCTAAGTGTCCGACACTTAACCTATTGCGCACATATGCACTATGATTTCATCACCGTTGAAACCGTCAAAACATCATCATTGATAATGACGTCACAATGTAAAAGATCAAAAGAGGTTTGTATGAAAATTGGCACTTACATTTTAACTCCAAAATAGTATTGATATATTTCTATCTTTTCTCAGTTTATTTATAATCAGTCCCTTTGGCATATTGGTAATTATGACGAAAAGAAAGGAAAATGAGGAGACACTTAAGCTATGTCTCCCTTTTTCATGATTAGAAGGGAGGAGATCTCCAACAAGACCCCGTTGCAGCATCAACAGTAAAACACCAAAACACCCGATGCAAAAACACAAAAGACGAGTACAGCACGAGACGGAAAAGAGACACACGACATAATATCATTTTGATATTTATAACTTTAACACCGATATCTAATATATATTAAATATTGAAGAAATGCGAATAAAATGAATGTATTTTCTGATTGATTGCAACTGACCAAAAAATAGTGAGTTCGTGTTGAAATTGATTCATTGGGGAGAATTACGTAATAGAAATGAAATCGTTATCTCTGTTGAAATAGATGATGAAATTATTTGTTTTTTTATGCTCATACAGAAATATTAAACAAATCGATATCAAGATTGCATAACCAAGGCATCAAACACATCAGGGCCAAGAAAATATGTGAATGGAGTCCACATGGCTAGATTTTCTCTTACTATAAATTAAATATGTACTTTGTTTAGTTATCGCCTCTGAAATACATGTTCTACTGTAATAATTTCCATGGAATATAAGCGTATTTAAACAGGGAAGGAAATTATTTCCAACATGACCATCCTGCACTCACCGAGCGAAACAAACTTAAATTCAGAATTTGAACGTTGTTTCTTTGTTAAAGAGTAACATTTTCGTACCATCCTTTCAATAATACTTTATCCATTTATTGATAATTTGTCATTATTTCTGGAAAATAAACTTCGGCAACGGTTGCAAATTGGTCTCTTTGGTGTGGTCTTTTTATGTTCGACGTTTCTGTGGGGTTTTTTTGTGTGTTCCTCCCGGCAACCTGGTCCCACCTCTGGCTTGCTAGGGGTCACTCGATACTCAATTTGGAGCTCTATTGTGAGTGTTGTTGAGATTATTGTCAGTATCTTCTTAAACTTAATTGTCCCTATTCTGTCTCTTTCTGTGAATGTCATCGCTGTGTTTTTATCATGGGTTGTTTTTATGTTTTGTGTTGGGTGCTGCGACCGAATGTTGTTGGAGATCTCCTCCTTTCTTCACCTTTCTTAGGGGGATATCAAAAAGACTAGATTGTTGTCAGTCATTTAGGTAATGTGGTTAGACTCCTCCTGATTGACACCATCTTTTGGTGCGGTTATTTAAGGCTTGTCATAACATTTAATGAAATTAGATTGTATTCTAAATGCGGGTCCTTTTTGGAAATAGCAACATTAACGGAGTTTTTTTATGAAAAACAAACCCAACAAATTCATGCACATATCATTACAATAACCATACAAATTGACAGTGGGTTTTTTTCTTCTCTTGTTCTCAATAAAATTACATATTTTTCAACAAATAAATGTAAGACACCATTACTCTTTCACATCTTTTTGTAATGTGCTTTCAACAGAATTAAAAATTATATTAACCGATTTCCTTTTCTGCTTTTGTTTACATAACAGGCAATCCCAAAACTTAGGGGTAATGACACTGTGTCTGCTTTTAGTCCTGCTATGTCGCAAACTTAGATCAAGTTACACCTTTTTTCGTCAATTCGATGATCACGAATTGTTTGTTTTCCTGAATGAATGTAAATAAACTTCGTGACGTTGGCTAATATTTCTTCACAGTCTTCCGTCTGACATTTTATACATGAGTATATCATATTCAGCATATCAAAGAGATTTAAAGGCACTTCACTTCGGCAGCATTATATACCAGTGATTATGATTTGCTATCCGAAACACATGCATGGTGCATTAAAATTGGTTGGAATTTTCTTCAAGAACATAAAGAGCTTGAAAACATACATTCTATTCGAACTGGAGCATATAATGTTAGCAGGCTATCATTACACCTTTACATCAACACATGATTTATAAGAGAAGTAAGTAGAGTGATACCAGATATTCAATATACGTTCAGTCAAAACTTGATCAAATTTACAATTCCTTGTTGTGTCTTTTTCGATGTGTATTGTTGGTTTGTTTCCCTCGGTGAGTACAAGGTGGTCATGCTGGAGATCCTTCCCTTTTCTTCACTTATGATGTATTTGTGTCCAACGTAAATGTCAATAAACTTTGTTACTCGAGGTTATAAGTCATAATAGTCTTCGTTTGTCATGAAAAAAAACTACTGTGTGAAAATGAAAAATCCTACAGGAAAATTTGAAAAATAAATATCCTGCAGGAAAGAATCAAAATCTAAAATAAAGATATGTGGGTACAAAAAGAATTAGCCTGTTAGTTCATAATAATTCTCCACACTGTTTTTTTTTTATATATATATTATTATTATTAATTCATCGTTGACTTTGATTACTTGGCAGACCAATGATTTAAATGCAATATCCGAAGTTTGCAAGTCGTAAATGAAAAAAAAAACATAGCAATCCAAGGAATTCTTGTGTCGCCTGCGAAGCTGCCTATTTCTAAAAAGTGGATAAAATATGTAGGTCAAGGTCACTTGGTTCAAAATTATTGTTATCAGTAAAAAATTCTTGTCAAATGAAATTCAAATGTGAAATATCAGACCTCTTACTTACCGATTAAAAGATATGATCAATTTCAAATTTTCAGAAAAGAATGTCAGTCATCTAGGTCAAGGTCAGTACTTAAATATTTTGGTAACAAAACAAGTGTCTCATAAGAAATACATGTGCGAAATATTAAAGCCGTATCACTTATAAATCAAAAGAATAAGCCAGGCAATGAATACACATGTGAAATACCAAAGCCCTCTGACTAACAAATCGAAAGATATACGGACAAAGTGATTCCTTAGTGTCGCTATGCTTCACAAGCGACATAAAAAACTGAAGAGCATAGGAAGCGGAAACGTTTAGTTATGAAATCAGTATTAAATTCGATTTAAAATGGAACAAGGGAATGATCTCCGTGATCCTCTTGTCGTGCAAATTCATGTAAACATCATAATGAAAATTATCACGCTTTCCATATCTCATTCCAAACAGAAAAAAATAGCAATAACCGAATTCATTTGCTTTAATGCTTTTGTTTACATAAACCTAATTACATTAAAAACGATAAGGAAAGAGCAACGGTGTCTGCTTTTAGTCCTGTTATGCCGGAAGCTTAGATCAAGTTACTCGCTTATTCATCAGTTCGTAAATTATGATTGGTTTGTTTTCCTAAATGAATGTAAATAAACTTCGTGACGTTAGCTAATGTTTCTGAACAGTCTTCCGTCTGACATTTTGTACATGAGTAAATCATATTCATCATATCAGAGTGTTCGAATTAAACAAGAGCGTATTATATAAGCCGGCCTATTACCACACCTTTCCTCACACGTACATGTAAGAAAGGTGAGTAGAGTTGCACCTGATGTCACTTCGGAATATTGTTAATTCTGAGAGGTTCGCAGCTGTTTCAATGGAAATTCGAATGATTTTGTCTTAACTTCTCGACTTTGACACTGAGTGACTGGTGTGTACTTCTGGTTTGGTCATTCAATATATGATCAGTCCCTTTATATCCAGAGGCCGAAATCACGTTCAAACCGAACACTTTTATAATTTTGGAAATAATGACGGGATTGTGTTTCACTGAAATGTCAATAATCTTCGTGACTCAAGTTTATAAGTCATATCACTTCTCTGTCTATTCATGAACTGAACATAATAGGAACAAGTCAACTTCCGACTAACATCGTCACTGAGGAAGTTCTACGGTCGATATTGGGAACTCGTCATACACTATGATGTCCCAATCTCCAGAATGGTGGATGATATTCTGTCATAGACCATTTGGACCATTTAACCAAACATTGTACTCTATGTCTTCCGAAATGGAAGTAACCGGATGTGACAGTTCTACCAAATTGAAGCGGCGGGCGTTGCATGCAAGCAGGAGATGCTTATTCTTCCTGGGCACCTGGTCTCACTCCCATATCATATGGTGGAGGTTTTTTCTTTGTTTGATTTTGTTCCTGTTTTATCCTGAATTTGTATGCCTTCGGTTTCTGATTTTCTGAATTATCGATTTTGTGCTGTACACAGGGATATGGTCATTATCCATATTTGCCATTACTGTTTTATCTTTCTTTTCATAGACACATGATTCATTCCAAAAAGAAAGGAGTTGAAACTCATTTTGCTCTGATATCACGATTTTTTCCAAATAAATGTAAACAAAACAATGTGGAAGCATCTATGATTCAGGTAAACGCGCAATACTTATCAGCCGCGCTAATTTCATTTGGAGTGTAATTGAAAGAATCCATGTACCCAAAATCTGAACACTAATGTTAACATTAACAATATTGAAATCAATATATATTCAAACAGGGGATGTGTACTCCTCCCGGGCACCTGATCCCACCTTTAGCTTGCTAGGGGTTCGTCCACGTTCAAATTGGTGCTCTATTGTGAGTGCTGTTGAGATTGTCGTCAGGATCTTCTTTATCTCACCTACTTCATAATAGCCGTTCCCTTCTGTCTACAAAGTTAGAGGAAATTTAGACATTAATGAAACTAGGGGTGCCGCATTAGACGTTTCTAAATTGTGTTTCACCAGATATGCATCAGTGAATGAAAGTCAAACACTGAAGCCGAAACCAGATTCCAAAAAACACAATCGAAAGGCTTCTTATTCTAGAAACAAGGGGACCAAAGGGCCAGATCTCTCACCTGAGTTGCAGACAAAAAAAAGATAGTGGCCAATTTGGTAGAAGACATTGAGTACCTGATTCCTGTAAGGTTTTGTGAAATTCAGTGCATCAGTTTCAGAGATGTCGAAATTGCCTTTGCCAATCAGAGCCCTCGGCGGACATATTTGAAGATTTATCGGCACAAAAAAACACAAACTTGGTCGAGGATCCTGTAAGATTTCGTTATATTTTGTGAAGTGGTTGCAGAGGAGAAGTCGAACATATGTCAGCCAATCAGAGTTTTCGGTGGTCATTTTGTAGAATGATCGACACGAAAAGACAAACTTGGTAGAGGACCTCGAGTACTTGTTTCCTGTAAGTTTCTTTGGAATTCTGTGCAACGGTTGTAAAAGAAAAGTCGAAAATATGTCAGTCAATCAGATCCCTCAGTGGCAATATGTTTTAAACTATGAGTACGAAAAACATGAACTTGGTAACGAACCTTGAGTACTTGCTTCGTGTAAGGTTTCGAAAAGTTCTATACAGTGGTTGCATGGGAGAATTCGAAAATCCGTCAGCCAAACAGAGTCCTGGGTGGCCATATTTGTTGACCGATTGGAATGAAAAACAAAAACTTGGTAGAGGACCTTGAGTACATGCTTCTTGTGAGGTTTCTTGAAATTCTGTGCAGAAGTTACAGGGGAGAATTCAAAAATGTGCCAATTAGAGCCATCGTTTGCCATATTTGTTGACCGATGGGTATGAAAAACACAAACTTGTGCTCGTAAAAAAGTTCCCCGCGAGGGGTTTGACAGTAAGTGTTTTGAATATTTTCCCCTGACTATCTGTTCTAAAATGATGCTATTCAATTTGAAGACGTTTACATTTATACCACTTGGTGAGTGTCACTGCTGGTGGACCAGGAGTCCCCGAGGGCACATGTAGCCAAGTTCGATCAATTTCGGTTGATCGATTCTTCAACACGTTCTAAATTTCTGTTATCAAAATTTCTTGAAATTTCTTAAAAGTGGGTCCTGTAGCATCATATCCCACCCATCCTGCTACGTCTTTCGGTACACTTTTTCGACATAGTAATTTTCATACTTTTTTGGCATATTACATTGTTTAGATTTAGGATCACTGATGAGGGTTAATTACCCGAAACGTGCATGTCTGGTCCACGTTGCCAATTTATCTGTTCTAAAATGATGCTATTCAATTTGAAGACGTTTACATTTATACCACTTGGTGAGTGTCACTGCTGGTGGACCAGGAGTCCCCGAGGGCACATGTAGCCAAGTTCGATCAATTTCGGTTGATCGATTCTTCAACACGTTCTAAATTTCTGTTATCAAAATTTCTTGAAATTTCTTAAAAGTGGGTCCTGTAGCATCATATCCCACCCATCCTGCTACGTCTTTCGGTACACTTTTTCGACATAGTAACTTTCATACTTTTTTGGCATATTACATTGTTTAGATTTAGGATCACTGATGAGGGTTAATTACCCGAAACGTGCATGTCTGGTCCACGTTGCCAATTTATCTGTTCTAAAATGATGCTATTCAATTTGAAGACGTTTACATTGTCGCCATAGCACTTTCTATATAGACGTGGCCTCAGACAGTGCATGCATTTTACATATTCTTTTCATTTTCGTGCGTGAACATCGACGGCGGGTGCGGCTAGCCAACAGGGGATGCTTACTCCTCCCGGGCACCTGGTCCCACCTCTAGCTTGCAAGGGGTCTGTCGATGCTCAATTTGTTGTCTATTGTGAGTGTTGTTGAGATATCGTCAGGATATTCTTTAACTCATTGGTAGATGACCTTCAGTGCCTGCTTCCGGTTAGGTTTCGTAAAATTATGTGAAGCGATTGCAGAAGAGAAGTCGAAAATGTGTCAGCCAATCAGAGACACTAGCAGTCATATTTATTGACCGATCGGCACGAAAAACACAAACTTGTTAAAGGACATTGAGTATTTGCTCCTGTAAAGTTTCATGCAGCGGTTCTATAGGATAGTCGAAAATGTGTCAGCCAATCAAAGCCCTCGGCTACCTTATTGGTAGACCGATCGGCACGAAAAATACAAACTTGGTAGAGGACTTGGTAGAGGACCTTCAGTACTTCCTGCCTTAAGGTTTCATGAAATTATGATTGGAGAAGCCTAATATGTAAAACGTTTATGACGGACGACGGAAGACAGACGACGGACAGACGGAAGACACGCTATTACTATAGATTACTTGAGCTTCGCAGAATTTTCTCACGCTAAAAGAAAATAGGACAATCAGACGGAGACAGTGACAAAAGTTCCATAGAAACACATAGAGGGACATGTTATGAATTGTCAATATTGAAATATATGTTCTATTGTACCAATTTTGCTGTACTAGACACGTGTTTCGGATATTTTAATCCTCGTCAGTAGTACTTCATGCCAAACCGTTTAAATAAAGCCTCATTTATGGTACTTTATAAATGAAACATTTTCTATTCTGTAAGAGCAATTTTTCAATATATAGAAAGTCATTTCATTTTGCCTCTGAAGATGATATATATCAATAGGTTCATTTAGACTCTTATTAATAGGTTCATTTAGACTCTTATTCAGACTTCCAATTTTTTTTTAAGCCTCATTTATGGTACTTTATAAATGAAACATTTTCTATTCTGTAAGAGCAATTTTTCAATATATAGAAAGTCATTTCATTTTGCCTCTGAAGATGATATATATCAATAGGTTCATTTAGACTCTTATTAATAGGTTCATTTAGACTCTTATTCAGACTTCCAATTTTTCTTAGTATGACCATTCCTCTTCCTTTTCGCTATGGATTCAAGTGAGAATACTACCATCGGTATATTGCTTGTTTGATCTTTCTAACGTTTCCAATACACTCTTCATTTCGTATTCTACAGCGATCGAGTGTCATATTCGCGTAGGGATTTAATGGCTCCGAAATCCTTTTTTGACGGCAATAATAACTTTCTAGTTATGAGCGTTATTTACATTTCCGCATGTAATTCGCATTCAGTGAGCGATAGATCATCACTGTTGTAATTATACCGATGCTTTGAAATGTTATCCGTCACGATAGAACGGGATCGGAATGCTGAATAATACTTCTAATTGATATTGACGTGAGGGATGAGCTCGGACCCGAAATAAAATACAGAACAGAAATTAAATCATCGAAAAAAATTTTTTTATTGTTCACCTTTCTTTTGCTCACTGCTCCGTATCCTCCGCGAAAAAGACGTGCCTTTTCACATCATCCCAAGTCCCCTTGTATTTAATAATATAGTAAGAGAACTTTGATTTATTCCAGTGTCTATTTCCGATTCTAGTTACGTAGCATTAATACTGAGTTGCTTTGGTATCATTTGAATTGAATGGAACCGGCATGGCTTGATTAGAGAAATAAATCACTTGTTAATACCACTCACAGCAAAACATTAAATTATTAACATTTCATAGTCAAGTCGTTTCTTCATTTCTTCACCAAGCAAGAAATACTAACTGGATATGTACATCAATATGTACATCGAGACAATCAACGAATCTGACATGTTTGATGGAGCTGTTGCAATGGATTTTGCATGCAATCAGGAGACGCTTACTATCCCTCGGCAAATGGTTTTAATTCGGAATGTTATTCATTCCTAGGTTTGCAACCGTTCCGATGGAAATAGGTTCGCAACCGTTCCAATGGAAATTCTGATGATTTAACCTTGCCTTCTGGACTTTGAGACTGAATAACTGATAAGTTTTATTTTGATAATTATAGTTTGATCCTTTTCATTTTACCATTTTCTTTTGTTTAGTATGCTCTTCATTCTGTGAAAGGAGGAAAAGTTATTTTGGATATTGCAATTGTTTTATCTATAATTTGCAACATAATTGAAAATAATAAAAAAAAAATCCCGTTTAAATAATCGCACAGACTGTTTGTACGATAGTCCATCGGACTCTTATAGCGTATATGTAGCATATGATAGATATCTCACCTATTAAACGATGGCGAGATAAGATAGGTATTAAAATCTACTTATAACAGACATACTGACGAGGGTTAAGTACCCGAAACGTGCATGTCTGGTACATGCTGCAAAGCTATCTGTTCTTAAATGATGCTATTGAATTTGAAGACGTTGAACATAGGAGCAGATCTGAACAAATATGTCTGCTTTTTCGTGCTATTGCATTGATGATTAGTGTCCATATGTTGTAACTGTAGCTATTATGATATGTGCTTTTGATTGTGACACACTGACGGATGGCTTGTACGTTAATGACAGACTTGTGGACAGACAGACTTCATAATCATGTGTATTAGTAACCGTTCAATATTTCAGACGGACGATGCTGTTTTAAAAGAATTAGGTGCGCTAACCCCTTATATCGGCCCTATAATTTCGACGAAAAATTCTTGTGATAAACGAATTATCATTTATCACTTTTTGCAATGTTGAATGTTTCAGAAAGTACCGCGTCATAATTTTGAGACCTCGTAAAGTAACGCGCGTGATGAATGATGTCATGTTCTGACGTCATTTGTCATGAAGGAGCGCTACTTGATTTCATACATTTGTTCAGAGATTTCGCTCATTTATTGGTATTTTCTATGATTTCAACGTTTTTAGACGTTTTGAGCGATGTATTATTCAGTATAGAATGATATCAATTGTAAACCATCTTCAAATTCAACAGCATCATTTAAGAACAGATAAATTTGCAGCATGGATCAGACATGCACGTTTCGGGTACTTTAATTGATCATTATTATTTTTATCTGTTGATATTGTTCCGATACATTGTCCATGGATGCAGGATTATCAATGAAAGAGCCAAGTTTACAATTCCAACCTTAAATGAATTTGATCGCCCTTTCATAGAACCCCAGGATCAGATGCTCATACAGAAGGATAAATATGGATAATAATTTCAGCTAAAAATAAGTTTTTGATTTATGATGAGAGCCAGAAAATATGCCACTTGACGAGGTGATAAACCGAGTCGGTTCCATAAGAAACGTTTCATAAAGCAAACATTGTATCAAATTCTTTCAAAAATATGAAAATATTTGTCAACAACTTATTGCAGAAATGTTAATCTTGAAGAAATAAAGTTATCCTTGATCGAAGTATGAGGCTTGAAATTTAGAAATAATACATCAGGTTGATTAAGAAATGAAAGAAAGGCGAAAATGGTCAATAGGATAGAAATAAGACATTATAGATAGATTTAGTAGAAAATTGAATGTCAAATTGACATTATGGAAATATCAAGATGTCCAATTGATATGAAAAATGATATCATATAGCCATGGCCTTTATAAAACTCGTCTTTTTGAATTTAATAGGACAATGGTAGTGAAAAACGTTTGTCTAAAATAAGAAACAATTGGAAAGTGAACTTTATCAGAAGCAACGAAACCTGAATTATGTTCGCATAGCTCAGAATATCTAATATACTGACCCCAATGCGCATAACAAATGTAGCTATTTTGCTATTTTTGGCCGGATGCAAAGCAATTCCGGCCTATAGATTGACGATGTCCGTCCGTCCGTCTGTCTGTCCGTCTGTCCGTCTGCCGTCAACATTTTGGTTAAAGTTTCTGGTTGAGGCAAAATCTAAGGAACTATATGCAGTAGAAACTTTATATTATTCATGAAGCTTGCTCATGACAAGGCCTTTCAATTTATGCCTTTTTTGGCATATTACATTGTTTAGATTTAGGATCACTGATGAGGGTTAAGTACCCGAAACGTGCATGTCTGGTCCACGTTGCCAATTTATCAGTTCTTAAATGGTGCTATTCAATTTGAAGACGTTTACATTTGACCTAGTGACCTTGACCTTGGACTTTGACCTAGTTAAAGATTTTGATTAAAGTTTCTGGTTGAGGCAAAATCTAAGTAACTATATGCAGTAGAAACTTTATATTATACATGAAGCTTGCCCATGACAAGACCTTTCAATTTATGCCGTAACATTTGACCAATGACCTTGACCTTGGACTTTGACCTACTCAAAGATTTTGGTTAAAGTTCCTGGTTTAAGCAAAATCTATGGAACTGTATGCAGTAGAACCTTTATATTATACATGAAGCAGCCATGACAAGACCTTTCTATTTATGCCGTAACATTTGACCTAGTGACCTTGACCTTGGACTTTGACCTAGTTAAGGATTTTAGTTAAAGTTCCTGGTTTAAGCAAAATCTATGGAACTGTATGCAGTAGAAACTTTATTTTACACATGTAGGAAACCTTTCAATTCATGCTGTATTATTTGACCAATTGACCTTGACCCAGTTTGTGACAAAAACTTACTTTGCAATCCGGCCATACCGTCTTTAGCGGTGTTTTATTCTACGTATAATTCTGTAAACTGCTCTATGGTTATCTTCACCTCTCCATTTTAGCCTGGGAAAAACCTAAGATCACACGAGGGTAGTGTTGGGTAGCATATGTTATAGCGTACTAAGGCCAGATTCAGTGACAAATATGGATAATGACCATATCCCAATACAAAGTACAAAATCGATGATTCAGAAAATCATAAGCCGAAGGCATACAAAATCAGGATAAAACAAGAACCAAAGCAAACAAAGAAAAACCTCCACCATATGAAAAGAAGCGAACTCCCAAAATGGGAGTGAGACCATATCATACCTTAACGTTATATAAATTGTTTTACCGGTAATGCCATTACCACAACAATGAATCATTAAGAAAGCAGGTGGATCCTCTACTCTAAGCAATGTCCGTACTATAGGTAAAACTTCAATCCATTACATGCCATCTATTCCTTGCTAAAATCCAGAAGCTTGTAAAGAAGTTCCAACTTGTCTCCAAAATTAGAATATTTTGCCCTTGCACGTACAATGTTAAACGTCTTCAAATTCGATAGCATCATTTAAAACCAGATAAATTTGCAGCATAGACCAGACTTGCACGTTTCGGGTACTTAACCCTCGTCAGTGATCCTCAGTCTAAACAATGTAATATGGCCAAAATGTATTTCTAATAAGCGAAGAACCAATAAGCCAGATTCGCTGCTCATCTGAAATCGGACTTAGGTAGCGTAAGTTATATCCTTTAAAAGATCTTGAAGAGATCCTGATGTAATTCTTATATGCGTTAGATGACCAACGGCCATGCCTTGCAATTCCTTCATTGAAACATTATTAAGATGAGCGCAAGTGGCAGCACATATTCGGTATGAATGAATTCAAAAATGCTCTTCCGACAAGTTTATCACAGACAGTACTTTTTGGAGAACCGATTGACATTTATCCCTAGTAACGGGAGTACCTTACAAATGACAAAAGAACGCACCTATGAAATTAGGCCTTATAGATTAATATAAATATGCCTTGACTGGACATCTGGGTAATTGGAGAAATGAGAGGGTTGTGCGCACGTAATCCAGGATAACCACACCATTTGCTACTTGCGTGACAAATGGCCGTCCAAAGTCGGCACCGGTTGCCCATTGGTCTCGTCGGTTTATGTGTAGTCTTTTGTGTTTGATGTTTACATGTCGTGTGTCTCTTTTCCGTCTCGTGCTGTACTCGTCTTTTATGTTTTTGCATCGGGTGTTTTGGTGTTTTGCTATTGATGCTGCAACGGGGTCTTGTTGGAGATCTCCTCCCTTCTTATATAACTGACCCACATGCAGGTAGCAAAATAGTTGTACCTTTAGCATTTTTGTCCGTCTTAGAATGAGCGATATTGATTTCAACAGCATTCAAGCGTGACCTGTATGAAAAATCTTTATTTAAAAAAAATGTGTGTAAGTATGTCCTACATTAAATGTGCAATTTTGTACACTTTCACCTAATCTGAAAACTCAAAAAAAATCCAAAAGCAAAAATGGCAGAGAATGAAGAAATTTCGTAATTTGAGCTAAAAACAGAAGGAAGTGAATGAACAATTCTATTCAGAATTCCTAGGGTAATTGGTGATCTAGAATATTTTCTTTTGTCTAGACGTTTTACTCCTTGAAACATTTTTTTAATGATACAAGCTTGAGTAAGGTCATTAGAATTTGCCATTTCACAACTAAATGAAATCGTACTAAAGTACTAACAACCAGTTAAGAAAACAGAAATTTTGATTTTATGTGAAAACGCTTTAAGATAGACACATATAAATATCGAGAGAAATATTCAACTAATAGAGCACTGTTTGAAAATGAAATTTTATTTTGGTGTCATTTTTGCGTTTCCCCTCTACACATATGAAAATAGCACGGTAAATCACCTTTTCCATGCGCCAAGTCATTAAGGTTCCCGCACCCTTATAGAGTTACTTCCGGTTAAAATATTTACACTATTCCTACATTTCCGACAAATACCGATGATTTTATCATCGGGAATGTTCGGATGTAATTGCATAAGTCATTGGTTGACAAGTGGCTTCATTTATATGAGCAAAATTAGTGTATAAAGTATTCTTTATGATGAAATAGAAAATCTGTATCTTTGATAATTCTCATTGAAAATGTATTACGGGCTGAATACCTTAAAACCTACACTGGTCAAGTTTGATTAATGCAATAGCCATAATCATAGTTGTACACATGGATTTATGCCTGAATGATCAGTGAATATCTACCTGTATGAATAGGTATTGCCGTTTTATTTAACATACGCTACCCTTGTTTAGAAAAACGAGTTGGACAATTTCTGAGCGTAAAATATTGCTATTTTCCTATGAGTACACCAAAAATGATGTCTTATTTGGTTAAAAATGCTAGTTCTTTGAATAGTGCTTTTCCTTCTGCATTACCATTTAAATTTTCTAGTTATTATTTTTTGCCGTTTACAAATAAAAGGTAAATTTCCGTTTTTTTAAGAACCTATTAGCACTTTAATGCTGGTGGCCATAGTAGATGGTAGGTACATCTTCATGACATGAATGAAACAAAACTCACTAAATGATTTAATGGAGGTTGAAATTTTAAAGAGAAAAACATACCTCTACGAAAATCATCAAATTCAAATGACTCCAGTGCTGCGTTACACATTCAATTGTTGAACTCTTCAAATTCAAAAACATCATTTAAGAACAAATCAATTTGCAGCATGGACATGAGATGCAAGATTTCTCTCGCTCGACATTCCAGATTGCTTGAAGGAATGACTGAGGTACAGGCCTTGGTAGCTCGTCTGTCTCAGGAAATGATTTGAAAAACTTTGACCATTGTAATCTGGACAAAGAGTCTGCAATAACATAACTTTTACCGTGAATGTGAGAAGCTTTAATCTGGATATTATGTAATAAACAGTGTAAAATAAATGACCTTATAAGCCGCATAACACGTTTTGAATTAGAAGACTTTTAGTTCAAAATGGTTACTAGAGCATTGTTGTTAGTGTTCAATATTAATCGTTTGTTTTCCAAAATTGAACCTCGAATGTGGATGACCAGGACTATGGGAACTAATTCTAAACAGGTGATATCACGCATAACGCCACTGAAAAAAACCGCTCAGTTACAAAAATTACTGCTCATCCTAGATGTGAACTTCCGGTGTTATGTAGTAATCAATCCCCCTAGCCATCTTTCCTCCCGGAAAATGGCTATATAGTGGACTTTCCCATGCATGTTAAAGTAGATTTTAAATACCAGCTAATGTCGAGTAAAAATCAATCGCTAGATTTCGTTTTCATTTTTGGAGTTTCTCCCTTATTCTGAGGTCCAGGTCAACCAAACTTGGTCAGTAACTAGCTTAACCTTTTGTCCATCGATCAAAGTAATAATAGTGATCATACCTTGATAATTTTTTATTTTTTTTCAAGAATTTTTCCGACAAGAGTGTAAAACCAGTGTTATTAGCCTTGATTTTATAGTAGCGCATATGCATACCGGGACGATCTTTCCGCCTATGACAACGGGTTCAGTTATCGGTGACATTTGCGTAGCAGTTGACATGTATTATTGTAACCAAAAATCGTCTTAAAATATCACGAATTTCATTTATAAACATCATTGGTGGAAACAAGTGGAAGACGTGATGATTCAATGTTACAACTAGTACTAGTATTACCAGTAATTATAGAAAATACTGAGTCTGTACATGCTCTCTTGGATGCATTTAAAGAAGCAATGCTTCTGCCTTATTTTTCCTTATCGTAACATTATCAAGGCACGTCATTTTGCTTTATAATGCATTGATTGCGAACTTGCAAATTGAACTTACAAATTTGAAGAAGACAGAAAAGTTTTAATTTTGATAAATTTGGATTAACTTAGAAAAATACTTTAAAAATGGCTTTGAATATTATGTATTTGAAATGTTATGTTTAATATATGTGTCTGTCATCTTTTATATCGGGATCCTATCTTAACGTCATCGTACTAGAGTACGATGACATTACGATGTCATTTCGAGTGAATTACGAGGTTGTCACGAAGTCGTATAGCCTTCCTAACTCCATCGGGAGGTTCTTGACATGTTCGTAATGCCTTCGTATGGTAAAATTTCCCCGATGGTCCAGATGGTAGTTCGAAGGAGAAACGAAGATGTTACGAATACGCAAGATGCCTTCTCGATTGTCTTACGAAGGGCAAGATGATTACACGAACCTGTTTCGAAGATGGTCCTTCGGGAGTGCCATCGTGATTTTTTGGCATGCTAAAGATTTTGACAGCACTCCCGAAGTTTGACAAATCAAGCCGGTGGTCATACGATGACTCAAGATGGCCTTACGAATAGCCCTATGATATTACGATCACACCCGAATTTGAAAAAATCCTTTATCGTGTGGTCGTCGGTTGCTTAAATCGGAACAGTGAGACGCCAGCATTAAAAAGACCTGTCATAGCATCATAGAAACATCTGAGAAAAATTCGACCTGGTGGAATAGCCTTTTTCTTTTTATCTAAAAGGCCTTCAAACTCTACCAAAAACGTGAAAGTTTTCATCTGGTATTCTAACACATATTTCGTTGGTATCTATTTCAAGACCCAGAAATGTAATTACTGCTGCGGGACCCATATTTTTCATGTTGCCAAAGGTACTCCTAGATTCTTGCACATCAATTCCAAGTTTGAAATCAATGCTTTACACTCACTCATACTATAACTAAATATAAAAACATCATCGAGGTAATAAACTACATTGTCGCAGTCGTATGTTAGGCGAAAGTACCATTCTAAAAAATGTTGAAAATTTTCTCAAATAACGAACACGACATTGAGCAACCAAAAGGAAAACACTAATTATTTGATCATGATTTTGTAACCCAATAAATCAAAATCAGAGGGATGTACTGGTAAGAGACGAACTGCACTTTTGATACCAAGCCTCACTGTAACTGAACCCCTCTCCAGTTTTGCTAAAATTGAAAGAGCATTTAATTTTTCAAAATTAATGAAGCATACTGAACTGTGCAAATCTTATTTGGAATAAACTTATTGACACTACTGCCCTTCGGATGAGACAAATGGTTAATCAAACGATATGAACCATCTTTTTTGGTACAAGACCAACAGGTGACAGGTAATGGTCTTTGATCAAAAGGACCAGCCAAACGTCCTAGAGATACCTCTTTGAGAGCTATGACAAAAGCAATATTTTCTTTTTCTTTGATGCTTAGTTTACACAATACGTTTCTTCCCTTGGGCCCTTCGTAAGGTAAAAAGAAACCAAAAGAAAAACCTTCAAATATTAATTTTGAAATCGTATTATCAGGATTATCTTAGATATATGACGTAAAACATGAGGTTTAATTAGTGGTGAAGTGATTCTGTTGATTTCCAAGTTGCTTAGCTGACCTAGTTGGTAGTAATGCGGAAGGGTTCTGAATCTATACATTCTTGAAGAAAATTTCAAACCATTTTTCATGCACCAGACACGTGTTTCGAATATCAAAGATATATACCCTGTATCTTCTAGAAAATGGAATATATTATCTAATTTTATCATTCTGATTTTATTGGGCGAAGAAACATACAAAACGTTCACTTGTCCAAGGTATATGAACATAGCAGCTTTAATTCATGTGAGTTAGCCATCGAATTTGCAATATTTACAAACATAATATTTATAAATAAACTCATGTCGTAAAAGGTGAGTTTTATCTCACGAAGCTTTCTAGTCATCAATATGGAAAGTTTTGAAAGTTTGTTAACTACCTACTAAATAATCTGTGAAATTTTACCCTTATTATCCTCTATTAAGGATCCCGCACCCTAATAGAGTACTTCCGGTTGAAATATATGCACATTTTCATGATTTCCCGACAAATACCGATGATTTCATAATCGGGAATCTTCGGGGTGACAGAGTAAATTTTTGTATGAAAAGAGCAATCCCTAATTTTGGCTAGAAAAGACTGTAAAGCATTCTTTTTGAAGAGAATGAAAAGTCTTATCTCAGGTATTTATTATTGAAAATGCATTAGGGGTTGAATACCTTAAATTGAATGACATATGTCGTTATTATTTTAAATTTGTAATCATGGTAATGCGCATGCGTAACTTCGGGGTTTTCCATTTTCGTTGTAAATATTGTGAGCCAGAAATATTTACAATAAATTATCTTTATATTTTGATAACTGGGAGGTCTTTGATGCTAAACTTTTGTTATTAACGGAAATAAAATAACTTTGGTAATGCTAGAAAAATACAGTTTGTGTTCTACAAGTTAGAATTTATCCAATTACAGGGTCTACAACTTTTAATTCTCATCAGTAAAAGCTTTTCATACGCAACCAAATTCATTTCACTAGCGCCCTCTTGCGTCACTATTAGAATTTAAATTTCTGTATTTTCTTTACAGAGAGTCACGGCTCCAAAATTCCTGTAGGGTCGATTCAGTAGCATATCCAAATAAAATATATGTTCAAAATAGCATTGGTGGGATGGTGCTAAGATGTTAACCTCCTTGAATTTCGATATTTTTCGATGAAATGGCAAGTTTCCGAAATAGCAAAAAAAATATAGATATGATGTCACATTCATAACGGCCCAAAACAAAGCTTCTTTCAGGAGACAGAGCTGGAAAGAAGTAATTAATTTGGTCTGTTGTACTTTGATTGTTGTGCGGCAAATCTAGAGTTTACATTTTGGAAACCCTTACATTCTTCGGTCGCTACGGGAATGTAATAAATATATATATATTAGTACTGTCATTAAGTCCACAGTATGTAAATACTTCAGTAAAGGAGGACGGATATGTTGTTGCATGCACTTGAATAAGCAAGAAAAACTGTCAAATGCTGGATACTGTTGATTTTTGTATCGATACGCCCATTTTCCACTGAAAATATTTTGGATCCGTCTTCCACATTGACAGGTTAAGATTTCAATAAACAAAGATCAAAATATTCCCCATTAACAATTTTAAGTTTCGTTTAATTACTCAAGTTGTGACAAATGTCATTTGAAATACTTTGAACTTGACAGTAAGTGTTTTGAATATTTTTCCCTGACATGGTCGCCAGAACACTTTCTATATAGACATAACCTCAGAAAGAGCATGCATTTTATATAGTTTTTATTGTCGTGCATGAACATCGACGGCGGATGCGGCTAGCCAACAAGATATGCTTACTCCTCCCGGGCACCTGTTCCCACCTCTAGCTTGCTAGGGGTCCGTCAATGCCTAATTTTGTGTTCCATTGTGAGTGCTGTTCAGATTATCGTCAGGATCTTTCTAAACTCATTGGTAATTAATATTGTTGGGATCTTGCTTTTCAATAATATTTGAATCATTTTTAAGTTCATTGCCTGCATTATGGATATCATAAATTGGCAGAACGTCATTGCCAATATGGCGCTCCATATCCTCATTAGCAGGAGAGGTCAACCTATCAAGACATTTTCAGTGATCCTGGCGGTGAGGAGGTCAATTTGTTCATCACCGATAGTTGAAGTTGAGGCCACGGGGTTTGACATCTTCGGTACGAGGTGGGGTTAATGTTTAATGTCTCCAAATTCATTATCATAAAACAGTAAGAGCAAGACTTAGTGCTCACGGTTTCATTCAAGATTGAAGAGTCATTCAAGAAATGACAACTCATTTGAATTTGAAGACGCTTAACATTCTATAATCAAACATCATCAATAAATATAAATCCATCTTATGCTGTTATAAACTAATATTTGAATTATGATTCTGTTAAATTCTAATGATTTCAACTCTCTCTCTCTCTCTCTCTCTCTCTCTCTCTCTCTCTCTCTCTGATATACACAACGATCAAACAGTCAGTATAACAACATTTTATCAAACAGTCAGTATATACAAAACTATTACAGAAGCAAGCTGTCACCAAGATATTCAATTTACAAAAATATGACAGTCTCAAGTTTCCTCCTAAGTTAATACTATTCCGTCCAACAGTGCGCTCCTAAGTTTTTGTAGAATCGATTTGAAATTGCTATTTCCCAGTTGAGCAATTTCTCGTTTTTCCTATAGTTGATTTGCTAAATTTAGATTGAATTTACACTTCTCGCATTCGTCAAGCCGTGGCAATTCAATATTGAAATTTTTCGATTGCTAAACCTTAATTGCGAATATTCTTGAACCAATTTAAATTCCAATATGTTATTTTTGTTTATACAAAAGAAAAACATCCCATCCTTTCCATGGGTTGAGTTTGTCAACTGCATCAAGTCCAATCAAGATTTCCAATTTAGTCTACAATTGCGACAAGATTACAACGAAAATCGAATTATGTAAAGGAAACGAAGCAGGTTTATTCAATTTAAACACCAAAAGCTGAAATTTTATTGTTTGTTTAATACGTCAAAACAGGGTTGCTCTATTGTATGTGTGAAATATAATTATTGAAACATCACTTTTATCATAAACTTTATCTTGGATTACCATTAACCGTTTATTTTATTCTCAATATTTCTTTCCCGTGAGTAATACAATGTAAGGAAAATTAATCAAATAATTGATTTGGTTATCAGTTGTCGTCAATTAACTAGGATCTCGCCTTATATATTGAGAATGACGTTTTGCTTCTACAGAGACAGTGTATCCTTGGAGATACTCTGTGTATTTGAATGAGTGGAAGGGTTGTGCTACTGTAATTCGTATAACCACACAAATCCAGTCCGTAGACCAAGATCGGCCCCTGGTATTCTGTACGCTTTCGAAAATTACAGTTCGCAAAATTTTCTCGAAATTTATGAAAGGTGGGTCTTGTAGCATCATATCCAAACCAGCCTGCTACGTCTTTGTGTATCTTTTCAACAAAAGTTTCACAGTCTTTGGGCATATTTTATTGTTTGGATTGAGAAGGGTCACTGACGAGTTTTTTTTTACCAAAAATGTTCATGTCTGGTCCATCCTGCAAATTTATCCGTTCTAAAATATTGCTATGAATCTGAAGACGTGTAACATAAATGATGCTGTTGATTTAAAGACTTTTAACATTCGAACAGTGCTTTTTCGATAGAGACTTTGTATTGGCTTTTTTCCTAGTTACGACACCATGGCGCTACTATAAAAGCATGTATTTGTTTATTTGTGTTAATTTGAACCAACTTGAATCATCGATTCATTTGAGCGGCACCACCATTAATTGAAATATTCAGTGGAGATTCGTGATATATGATAATACGACATGTTATTGTTCTCTTTTTTATTCTATTTTTGGTCGTCTCATAAGTTTGCATCCCGCTTTCACTGTTCATTGCGTCGTCATATAAGATTACCTCTTTTACTTCGTGTTCTTATTTTCATTTTTCAGCTTGGGTGAGTTCATATGTATTACTCACGTGGTTGTTTTGAAAGAAAGGAGAGGATCTCCAACCAGACTCTGTTGAAGCACTCACAGCAAAACACCAAATCACCCTATGCAAAATTACAAAGTAGACAAGCGCAGCAGCAACACAAAATTCGACATAGAACATTAAACACAAATGACCACGCATAAACCAACTAGACTGATGGATAATCGGTGCCGACTTAGGACGGCCATCTGTCACGCCAGTGGCAAGTTGATGGTTATCCGGATTAGGTGTGCACAACCTTCCAACATTTCCGGTTTCTTTGAGTTTCGACAATGAAAGTTTTCAGGTCACTGGTCAAATCCAACGTTATATAGTATTCAGTGTATGAAATTCAAAAATATTGAAAAAGAGAGAAATTTAAGGTTAAGAACATGACGACCATAGAGTGATTACAGCAGAACACACACGTATGGAACGAGATAAATGAACAAAGAGAAGAACTGACTGAGAACGTCAGTTTGTGTTGTTGGCCTACAATCATTGGATCCCAGAAAACCATTCTTATTACATATTAGGTTAACTTGATGAGCTGACATCAAAGAAGTCTTCAATGCCAAACCTTAGATCACTGACGAGGGTTCAGTTCCCGAAACGTACATGTGTGGTCCATGCTGCATATTCATTTGTTCTTAAATGATGCAATTGAATTTGAAGAAGTTTACTATTTGAAACAAATATCTCCGGTTACTTTCCAATGTACAATTATAACACTTTCTGTAACGTAAATCAAGCTCCATCAGTATTATGATTATATAACTACAGTATTTTTTTCCTGATATAGTTTATGGTATCGATGTAAATCACGCTCAAAACATTCAAACAATGCTACCAAATGAATTCTTTATGTCATTATGTCCCCTTAGAGAGTGCTCGATTTTATACTCGATCCTTTATTAATCCCTTGCCAGCAATACTGACATATAAAGCATTGTAATATATTGCATATACTGTCAAAGTGTTCGATTTACTGCTATTCAGAGTGCGTCTTATTCATATTTTGTGAATCATTGAGGATTATTTATTACTCCTCCTGGACACCCACAGCTGCGTAACTTCGGACCACGTGATATCGTGTTGCAGTAAATACAGACTGTAACACTCTTTTTATTGTCATGCAGAGTAATGTACGGTAATGACTAATTATTTACTGCCGCCGTTGTAGTTTTTTGTCAAAGGCCTTTATCAATAAGGAAGTGTTAGAAAAGGGGTCTTTTTTGAAGGTTCTTTTGCATATCATTATTTGATATGAATACTCCTACTCGATTACTCAACGCAAATTCATATTTTTTTCCGTAAAAACAAACGTTACATAACAATTTGGACGCATTATCACTGGCTAAATAAAAGCTATAAATCACCTATGACGTCAAAATAGCAATGGCGACATTTTTAAAAGCGTTATTGACGAGATATGAAGTATACAATTTGACGTAATTTTGATCATTTATGGTGTAAAAGAATATCAAGGCTGTGAAGCTTCCCTACTCATTTCTAAATTCCGTATGAAATGTAAAATCTTTGAGATCATTCATATATTTGTATTATTTGAGTTCTTTAAATCGGTGTTACATGCAAACAGGAGATGCCGACTCTCCCCAGGCACATGGTCTTACGTCGGAATGTTATTCATTCTGAGGATTGCAACTGTTCCATTGGAAACTCTAATGACTTTGCCTTACTTTCTTTGAGACTGAATAACTGATAGGTATTTCTTTGATTTTATTAAAGACACTCCCTACAAGAATCTTTTTCCTGATACTTTGGACTTATCTCTTTTTGTATACTGTACTATTATAATGTAGCCGTTACATGGAGATAAGAAAAGCCACTCGGCAGTGTCTTTTTAAGTTGTTTTTGTTTTTGTTTCGCTTTGTTTTGATGCTTTATTTGGGGATTCAAAATTTATATGTATTTGTGGATATCAATATAAAGTGCGTTCTTAACAGAAAAAGTAAGAGTAGATAGAAATGCCCGATCTATAATATCCCTCTACGCAAACAACAAAATAGACAACAAAGTGACACATATGAGTTAAAGAAGATCCTGACGACAATCTCAACAGCACTCACAATAGATCACAAAATTAAACATCAACGGACCCCTAGCAAGCTAGAGGTGGGACCAGGTGCCCGGGAGGAGTAAGCATCCCCTGTTGGCTAGCCGCACCCGCCGTCGATGTATGACACTTTATTTAATACAATGTAAATGGATCTTAAAAAGGTGACAAAGAAAATGCTTATGACAGAACAGCAGTCAATAAGAAGGAAAAGATAAATTAAGCATTCCCTCCAGATATCATTGTTGGATGCCTTATCGATTTGCTTTAGTCTAGAATCATTTACTTCAGACAAAGCTCTATAACTCTTGTGAAGAGTATTCTGCTCAATAATTGTTGACTAAAAATGTTCATACACTAAATAAGAGATGTCTAAAACTGAGGAGTATGAAAAAGTTCCCCGAGAGGGGTTTGATATATTGTTTTAAATGTTTTCCCTGACATGGTCGTCATAGCACTTTCTATATAGACATAACCTCAGACAGTGCATGTTCTGTAGATAATGTTTTCATTTTCGTGCGTGAACATCGACGACGGCCAGCCAAACAGGGGATATTTATTCTTCCCGGACACCTGGTCCCACCTTGCTTGCTAGGGGTCCGTCGATGCTCAATTTGGTACTCTATTGTGAGTGTTGTTGAGATATTTGTCAGGATCTTCTTTATCTTGTATCAAGTGTTTCCTTGTTCCATAATAGTGAAGTGTTTCATCTCTATACCTTCTTGAAGAAAATTCCCAACCAATTTTCATGCACCAGACACGTGTTTCGAATATTAAATTATTAAATTATCAATGATGCTTTCAGTCGTTTTGTCAGATTTGTTCCTCAGAATTTGGTGGATTCTCTCTTTTTGATGGTGCATGGAAATTGGTTTGTAATTTTCTTTAAGAAGGTATAGAGTTGGAACCCTTCGACATTGTATCTTCCGAAATGGAAGTAACCGGATGCGATATTTCTGCCGAATTGAATTTACGGGTGTTGCATGTAAGCAGGAGATGCTGACTCTTCCTGGGAACTTGGTCTCACTCTTAATTGGGATATTGCTTCATTTCATGCGGTGGAGGGTTTTGTTTGTTTGCTTTGTTTCCTGTTTTATCCTGATTTTGTATGCCTGGTTTGTGATTTCCTGAATATGGTCATTGTCCACATTTGTCATTCAGAGAGGACAGGTGATCGGACCCCTGTGTTCTCTAAAGAAGTTTGGACAGGACCCGTCATGGAGTCCCGTTGTCACAATCAGTCAGAGTGCAAGTCTTAAGAATGCGCTGGTACAAGACTGTAGATTGGTCAAGTATCAAGCCTAGTGTCCGTCTGGTGACATTCTGATCATATCCATGGTATAAAAGGCACTTGATGATTCTGAAGCATTTTTTATGGTTATGCTGTCTACCTTTGATCCCTCTTATTTTCTTAATTATGTCACCATAAAATGCAAGTAGTTTACTCTGTTGCTTGTATGGATTCGAATTTTAAAAGAAGTTGACATACAATTATTGACTTTTGATGAGGTCTACCCGAGTCCGAAGGCCGAGGTTAACCAATGCCTGACTTGGTCTGTATAGTCACGAGTAGACCGAAATCAAAAGTCAATAACTGCTTTATTGAATTATCATGATTTTTATTAACATTTGCATTGTAATGATACGCTAAGTCAAAGATCTATCACTACAAAAATCAACGCACGCGCTGGTCGTGTACGCTTATCCCGAATAGACCGCTTTGCAGCGTTAGCGGTCAACTCACTCTGAGGTACACTCTATCAAACAGCGTCTCCACCAATCAGAAATAAGCAAATTCGGCAGTAATCCTGATCATTTAATAATAGTTTTTGTAAAAATTTCCAGTAAAGAATTTTGATGCAGATGAATCTCATCTTTCACAATTTAAGCGTTCAGAGAATGATACAATAACTTTATTACAATAACTTTATTACAATAACTTTATTAGAGGACGCAGTCCGCGCCGCAGGTGCGGACGTAGTCCTCATCAAGGTAACACGTGTATATATATAGGAAAAATCGTGTTTTTCAATTGAATTCTATGCTATACCTATAGGTTCCAAAACCGTGGTCAATGACGTCATTCTCCCCATTGCCCATTTGATCGGCGTGAAACGCAAGCTTATTTTTTTGACAATGTCACTTGACGACAGAATGAAACCCATCGATGACCAAGATTTCTCGACCTCCTTTGAATATTCTTCGTTTGGCTTACTCCTCCAGTGTCCCAATGTATGATTTGTACTTTGCTTCACGTAATACTGACATTGCACCATCATTTCCAACATATACCATGTTTAGTCCGAATATCCTCTTTGAAAATTACAACGTGACGTCAGCATGCGACGCGACGTCAGCATACAACTTTGTTTCGCGGACTTTCTTTCATCGACAGCTCCCTCAAAAAAATCCATGGATAAACTCATAATGCTGGGAGAAAAAAAAAACAAACAAAAAAATATCAGCGCGATCAGCGACTTACCGAACTTCATTCTGCTTTCGAGGATGATTTGCAGCTGATATTTTGATACATGTAGATCGAATAATGTGGTTTCTCTCCGCATATATAAGATCTACATGTAGAATCTACAGGAAATCTATGCAGTGTAAATCCCAAAACAAACTTCTAAATGTCTGCTGCCTTAGCTTCGATACTGTACACAACGCGTCACAACTTACGTCATCATTAACAGCTGTACTTAGTGCAAATAGGTAAACACAAACTGGGGCTCTGTTCAAAGCATAAAATAAGGCTGGGTAATTTTTCCCCTTGGAGTAAAATCATAGGCGGATCCAGGGTTATTCAAAAAGGAGGAGGGGCGAAGGCTTAAGATTTTTTTAGGAAAGAGGGGGGGGGTTGATTGTAAATTGTGGGGGAAGGGGGTGACAGGGGGTGAATTTCTACTCAGAAATTGACATCTAATACTTCTCTCCTCCGTCCCGTCCCTTCCTCCCCTCTCCCACATCCTTACATCCCCCGACTCCCTCCCTTCCCCCTTCCTCCCCCTCCCTTTCATCCTTGCCTTTAATGGGGTTGGGTAACAGACAGTGGGTACCTCTCTCCGCCCCCTTATCTCCCCCTCCTATACCCCTCCCGCACATTTCCTCTCCCTCCCCTCACGCTCACCCTCTTCCCGCCCCTTCCTCTCCCCCCCCCCTTTCATCTTCTTTTATAGAAAAGGAATGATTTTTTTCTTCAGACTTTACATTGGGAAATCATTTGTAAACATTATTCAGAAGGGAAAATCCTGTGATACTAATATTATACTGGATTTTTTATTCTTTATTTTTTTTTTTTTTTTTTTATTTATTTTTTTTTTTTTTTTTTAGTATAACCCCCTTCTCCAGGCCATCCCATAAAACGATATATTGCTGATAACACTATAGACGGCGCCGAAAAGGAGACTTTCTTTCTTCTACATATTGAATGTTAATTTTTCCGGTGAAAGTAAAAGGGAGTGCAAGGGGGGGAGGGTATACATATTCCTGATACAACTGACATTTCATCGCCCAATGAAATATGAAAAATAAACATTTAAAAGTTTAATTGAATTGAATAATCAAGATACATGTAAATCTTACAATATGTAAATACTTCAGAAAAAAGTAAAATTCTTTTTTTTTTTTTAGTTTTAAATAATGGTTTGCGCCCCAGTTTTCTGGCCCGAGTTCTCTTTTCCTTAGTTTTCGTCAAGATCCAAGGACTTACAATATATACATAGATTAAGATTACATCACTTGATCTCTTCTCATCTGTCATTTATGTTTCAAAATTAAGCATTGCGATTTCATGTTTACTGATTGTTTAACTTTTGAGACATCAAACCGGCCGACATTGAGAGTTTTCCCCCGCATTTACTAGTTATTTGCATGTTGTCAATCCAGAAATTTTCTATAAAAATACCCCCTCTCCTGTAAATGATTATGGATTTCAAGAAAAAAATGTAAGACTGATAAAGTAAAAAAGATTCTGGAAAAGAATAACAAGAACACAAATTGTATGACATATTTTGTTTATTATTCACTTAGTAAAAAAAAACATTCAATGATGAATGGGGAAAAATTATTGAAATTATAATACATCTGCGTCCTCACAATGGCTTTGCCATAATTCATATTACAATAACTTTATTACAATAACTTTTGATTCTGATTTTGGGATTCAGATTTCGGGTTTTGTATTTGACCTCCATTTACTGATTCGTACTACCATCCATGTAGAATATAACCTTCTTGTCTTAATTTCCATATGTCATTCCATTCCAATCCAAGCAGGTGGGAAAAAATCTTCCGTGGATTCATTCGGATATTGAGCAGCCAATTTTGAATTCTTGACAAACGCATGTTTGTAGTAAATCTTTGTGCCGTTTGTAAAGAATGCAGCCCACCATCCAAATGTACCCACTGTTATTATCGTATGATTAGTGAGGCTGAGCAGAGCCAAGTCCTCCGCTGCTGTGTTATCTTCAGAAAATAATACATCAGGTTCTTTATCTAGACGTTTTTTTGCCCATAAGATTTCATCTGAGCAAACCAGAAATATGACTCTTGAATAAAACGACCTCATCCTACGCATGGCTCTTGTAACATAGTCTATCGGTGCAGTTATGTACCCGAATGCTGCTTCTGGCGGTGCGGTAAAGTCACCTCTCCTTATATGTACACCAACCAGTTGGTGTGTATCATAGTTCCAGTTTGTACCGCGCAACAAGTTTCTAAGCTGGAGAGCAACTCTAGTCCGAATTTCCTCCTTAAATATGAACATTCTTCTAATTTCGTTCTCTTCTTGTATGAAATAACGCCATGACTGAAAATACCCAGATAGATAAACCCCTTTCCTGTTTGACCAGAGATTTAATTTAGGGTCAAACCCGCAATCGAATTCATTTTCCAAAACGGTATAGCATCCACAATACGATGGATGGAAAGACTCGTCGAATGAGAAATTTTCTCCAAGGTCAAAAACGTCTTGTAGATTAAATGTTCCTGTCTTGACCATATTCATATCGTGTTTCTTGGAAAATAGGTAATGATATGCATGAATGAACATGAGGTTTCCAAGCTGTCCTCTGTAATACATACATGTCACTGGGTCATGGTTTATGAATGTTTTGGCTCGACAGTCCGGAAGCAATATCCTGCACAGTATTAGTATACATAATGATACTCCAAGAACAAGGTTGATTCCTAAAAATAGAAAGCAAGAAAAGACGAGTTGCAATATAAATCCTTTTATAATTTCCATCATCAATTCCCCTTACCTATATTAAATCAATCACGACATCTGACGTCAAAATCAATACCAGTTAAGGTCAATCCATAGGTTGTCAGCGCATGAATAATGATGAATGTTGGCTTGAAAACAAAGAGCAATATTGAAACTTCCTTGAACATGAATCTGGCATCTTTCTTCCATAGAATAAATCTTATAACATGCATCCATCTATTATGTCAAAGACACCATTTCGAAAAATCCCTAAAATGTTTTGAGAGATTTTTGATGAGAAGATCCGTAGATCTGCAGAAATGGGTAAATATTGGTAAATACTGTACTTACTATCAGAATTGGGGAAATATTGGTAAATATGGTACTTACTATTGTTTCGACGTCGTAGTGATCTAGCCAGATACATCTGCACTATCAGTCTGCTTCACCTTAACATAAAAGTAACCTTTTTAACATGTGTGAGATATTGTAGCATATTGAGCAAGGCACTGTACCTTTAGTGGCACAATGTCTCAAAAATTTAAAGATGGAAACGTCTTGCACATCTTTTAAAACTGCTTGAGCGATATCATCAAAATTATCTTATTTACAAGATATTCATGTAATATAAGACCACACATGTATATTAAATGTCTTCAAATGCAAAAGCATCATTTAAGAACAGATACAATTACAGCATGGACCAGACATGCACGTTTCGGGTACTTAACCCTCGTCAGTGATCCTCAATCTAAACAATGTAATATGGCCAAAGAGTATGAAATATATTTTGTCCAAAAATTTACCGAACGACGTAGCAGGATGAGTATTACATTATGCTACAGGACCCACTTTTAGAAATTTCGAGAAAATTCTAATAACAGAAAATTTCGAATGCGTTGAAGAAACTCTCAACCGAAGTTGATCGAACTTGGCTACGTGTGCCCTCTGGGACTCCTGGTCCATCAGCAGTGACACTACTTCATACCCTATTTCAGATAGTAAATTATTAAATTTTGTATTAAAGCTAAAAAAATGAAATATAACAAAACTGTGCATACATACCCTACTTAATTGGTGATGATAAGAACTACACAAACTTAATACGTTTCCGCTAGTTCTTCCATCCGCAAACTGCATGTCGTAAATTTACTGTCACGGAACGATGAATAAATAATCTTAATACATAAATATATACACCTTTAAAACCTAACCGATAGGAAAAAAAAGAAGCTTTAAAATAGCTTGATGAATCATTAAATCACACTCGTGTATTTTTTTTAAATCTTTCTTTAAAGCAAGCGTTCGTTAATTATCTGTCTGCATGTGCTTACGAATTACCTTTCTAAATGATCGAAAAAAAATGAAAGACCGTCTTTTGTGCATTCATATAGAGGGTTATTGTTTTAAATAAACATCAAAGAAGTACCTAACAGTTATTCAGTCTCAAAGTCGAGAGACAAGGCAAAATCGTGAGAATTCCCATTGAAAGGTTGCGAACCCCGAAAATAATATGTTCAATCGCTTTTATCTAGTGCACCATGCGTGCATTACAACAATCAAATAATGTATCATAAGTAATTGTTAATATTACAATATCTGTTCTATATTAACATTTCAGTGCACCATATGCACATTTCAACAAGTTATATTTCATCAGTGATGCTCGAGGCCGAAAAAGAGGAAATATCAAAATAACATCAAATAATGAAGAGCAAAAGTCTAAACTTGACCTAAAATGTCGGCCAAAGTACTAAGGACAGAGATATGCCATGAGGAAGATATTCTTCGCTTCAAAATAATTTATCAAATTGAGGATAATGAGACGTTTATCTAGTTCAGAAGCACAGTAACACTATATATGCGATAGATATCCTTGGGGGATATGGTTTGTATCATCTGTTAAAGGATGGTCAGGACAAACCCCTCCCTGTACAGCAAAGAAAGAAATAGTACTCCTTCCAATAGATTATGAACAAAATCGGTGCTGCATGATTTTTTTTTTTTTCTGTTTGAAACATTCTTCCTTTACCTCAAAACCACAGAATTGAAAAACGCTTGAAATAAAATAGACTTTTTGTCAGCTTTATGCATTTTCTTTTTGGAATACATTTATCACACCCGTAGTATACTTATATATGATCTAAAGAAGGCTGTATTTTGTGCTTGGAGGGGGACACATGTAAAAGTCGACATTGTCTTTTTTTTATTTGTTTATATTTTAAAATGTAATTTCGATATGATTTATTACAGAGTTAAGACACATTTTCCTTTTTTATGCAGAGTTTAAATTCAGAAAACGAATATAGCAAAAAAAAACGTAATTTTCCATGTTTTATGTCAAAATTCAATGACATCAATGAATGAAATCCAAACACAAACGAAAACAGATTCCAAAAATCACAATCTATAAAGGCTTTAAAATTCTTGAAATATATAAAACAGAACTTCCTTACATGAAGAGAATTTCATGTTCCTTTACATTTAATGACCAAGGACAATCATAACCTGCGCGACCCATGAAATATTCGGAAAATAGGATGAATTTCACAAACTGACAAGTTCCTACGGGGAAATCTGGCTTGCAGGAGGGAGTATGTCGCGATTTCCCAACCTTGTTTCACCAAAGGCCTGATGCCGACACATTTTCAACTTCTCTGTAATCACTAGACTTTCACCAAAATGTACAGGATGCACATAACTTATAATTCTGTATTTTCCAATACCAATCATCAACTGAAATTCATTTAAGAACAGATAAATATGCAGCATGGACCAGACATAAACGTTCGGGGTACTCGTCAGTGGTCCTCAATCTAAACAATGTAATAAATCGTGTTTTAAAACATAAATTACCACTAGGTTGCCATCTCTGCTTGTGGACTGTTAGTCCTCGGGGATATTGTTCGCCTGTTTTTCTTAGCATATCTGCACTAACTTGAAATAGACCACTTGCCGAAATTCATAATGGCTGACAAAATGACGAAAACGTACTGTCTGAGGTAGGCAATTTTGTGCACTTTTTCATTGTTACGTCTCAATGGAATTGCGTCTTTTAATGGTGACGTCATAATGAAAAACAACGCCAAAAGATGTTGACTCGGACATTTTGTGATTTCTAACAAGATCGGAAATGGTCTATTCAAATAATAAATTTGATAAATTATTCTGAAGCCAAGAATTACCTCCCTCATGGCATAGTTATGTCCTTAAATGGCTCTTCGGTAGACAATTTTAGGTCATGTTTAGAATTTTTCTCTTCATTTACATGTATTTACTATTTGGAATTCCCCTCTTTCGGCCTCAACCATCACTGATAATACATTATTTGTTGAAATGCGAATGTTGCGCACTAATAGAAATTTTTAATCATCCTGACATAACGGTACGAAATTTCATCAAAACTAACATGAAGCCATTATTCCTTTGGTACTTATCCGTCAACAAATGCATACATGCTAAATTAAATGAGAAAGCATTTAGATATGTAATATTGGCCCACTTGGACCTTAGTTTTGTTATTCTGTTGCAATATTAAGATTATAAAGTCCTAACTTCGCAAGAGTAAGAAATTTTTATCCACACATGCTCCGACTTTCATGAGGGAATTATATTTTGAGCAGGCCATGAATCAAAATTCAAGATCAAATAGTGAAATTATACAACTCCAGTTTACTAAAACCAAATGTGAAGAATTGTTTTAGCAGCTACATTGGAGATAGTACAGGTATATCCTAATACATGACCTAGGGCAGATCTTTAATATAGTATATCACTCCAGTTTGATCTTTGACCTAGTGTAGATCTTTGATCTAGTGTATCACTCCAGTTTGATCTTAGACCTAGTGCAGATCTTTGATCTAGTGTATCACTCCAGTTTGATATTTGACCTAGTGCAGATCTTTGATCTAGTGTATCACTCCAGTTTGATATTAGACCTAGTGCAGATCTTTGATCTAGTGTATCACTCCAGTTTGATCTTAGACTTAGTGCAGATCTTTGATCTAGTGTATCACTCCAGTTTGATATTTGACCTAGTGCAGATCTTTGATCTAGTGTATCACTCCAGTTTGATATTAGACCTAGTGCAGATCTTTGATCTAGTGTATCACTCCAGTTTGATCGTTGACCTAGTGCAGATCTTTGATCTAGTGTATCACTCCAGTTTGATCGTTGACCTAGTGCAGATCTTTGATCTAGTGTATCACTCCAGTTTGATCGTTGACTTAGTAAAAATCTTTGATCTAGTGTATCACTCCAGTTTGATCGTTGACTTAGTGCAGATCTTTGATCTAGTGTATCACTCCAGTTTGATCGTTGACCTAGTGCAGATCTTTGATCTAGTGTATCACTCCAGTTTGATATTTGACCTAGTGCAGATCTTTGATCTAGTGTATCACTCCAGTTTGATATTTGACCTAGTGCAGATCTTTGATCTAGTGTATCACTCCAGTTTGATATTAGACCTAGTGCAGATCTTTGATCTAGTGTATCACTCCAGTTTGATCGTTGACCTAGTGCAGATCTTTGATCTAGTGTATCACTCCAGTTTGATCGTTGACCTAGTGCAGATCTATGATCTAGTGTATCACTCCAGTTTGATCTTTGACCTAGTGCAGATCTTTGATCTAGTGTATCACTCCAGTTTGATCGTTGACCTAGTGCAGATCTTTGATCTAGTGTATCACTCCAGTTTGATCGTTGACTTAGTAAAAATCTTTGATCTAGTGTATCACTCCAGTTTGATCGTTGACCTAGTGCAGATCTTTGATCTAGTGTATCACTCCAGTTTGATCGTTGACCTAGTGCAGATCTTTGATCTAGTGTATCACTCCAGTTTGATATTTGACCTAGTGCAGATCTTTGATCTAGTGTATCACTCCAGTTTGATATTAGACCTAGTGCAGATCTTTGATCTAGTGTATCACTCCAGTTTGATCGTTGACCTAGTGCAGATCTTTGATCTAGTGTATCACTCCAGTTTGATCGTTGACTTAGTGCAGATCTTTGATCTAGTGTATCACTCCAGTTTGATCTTTGACCTAGTGCAGATCTTTGATCTAGTGTATCACTCCAGTTTGATCGTTGACCTAGTGCAGATCTTTGATCTAGTGTATCACTCCAGTTTGATCGTTGACCTAGTGCAGATCTTTGATCTAGTGTATCACTCCAGTTTGATCTTTGACCTAGTGCAGATCTTTGATCTAGTGTATCACTCCAGTTTGATCGTTGACCTAGTGCAGATCTTTGATCTAGTGTATCACTCCAGTTTGATCTTTGACCTAGTGCAGATCTATGATCTAGTGTATCACTCCAGTTTGATCGTTGACTTAGTAAAAATCTTTGATCTAGTGTATCACTCCAGTTTGATCGTTGACCTAGTGCAGATCTTTGATCTAGTGTATCACTCCAGTTTGATCGTTGACCTAGTGCAGATCTTTGATCTAGTGTATCACTCCAGTTTGATCTTAGACCTAGTGCAGATCTTTGATCTAGTGTATCACTCCAGTTTGATATTTGACCCAGTGCAGATCTTTGATCTAGTGTATCACTCCAGTTTCATCTTTGACCTAATGCAGATCTTTGATCTAGTGTATCACTCCAGTTTGATCTTAGACCCAGTGCAGATCTTTGATCTAGTGTATCACTCCAGTTTGATCTTTGACCTAGTGCAGATCTTTGATCTAGTGTATCACTCCAGTTTGATATTTGATCTAGTGCAGATCTTTGATCTAGTGTATCACTCCAGTTTGATCTTAGACTTAGTGCAGATCTTTGATCTAGTGTATCACTCCAGTTTGATCTTAGACCTAGTGCAGATCATTGATCTAGTGTATCACTCCAGTTTGATCTTAGACTTAGTGCAGATCATTGATCTAGTGTATCACTCCAGTTTGATCTTAGACTTAGTGCAGATCTTTGATCTAGTGTATCACTCCAGTTTGATCTTAGACTTAGTGCAGATCATTGATCTAGTGTATCACTCCAGTTTGATCTTAGACCTAGTGCAGATCATTGATCTAGTGTATCACTCCAGTTTGATCTTAGACCTATTGCAGATCTTTGATCTAATGTATCACTCCAGGTTGACCTAGTGGTCGTTGAACTAGTGACCTTGTGTATCACTCCATTTTGATATTTTACCTCATAATCTTTAGCCTAGTGACCTGGTTGACCTAGTGATCTTTGACCTACTGATCTGGTGCATCACTATAGTAGTTTGATTTTTGACCTAGTAACCTGGTGTATCACTCCAGCTTGATCTTTAACCAAGTGATATTTGATTGACTTATTGACCTGGAGTATCACTCCAAGTTGACCTAGTGATCTGTGACTTGGTATATGACTCCATTTTGACCTTTGATATATTGATCTTTGACCTAGTTACCTAGTGTATCACCTCAGCTTGATCTTTGACCTGGGCTTTGAACTACAGCTGTCCGATTTTATTCATTTTTTCTACTAAAACCAAAATTAAGTGTTATAGACTTTTAATGTGAAATTCAAGTGATGGATATCATTATGTAATACTTAATAAGAACATAGATAAACACACTAACAAAAATGATAGAAATGAAAAAAGACCATTTCATTTTCTTTCAGAAAACATCTTCCCTGGTATGTATACAAATGTATATTAATTCCCAAATAATCACCAATAGTCTTATCAAGCAGTAACACAATATAAATGAATAAAAAAAGTTTTGATTGAGAATTGGACAGAAAGATCGCTGTAATATAAAGTATGATTTACAAATAAAAAAAATTATGAAAAACATAAAAAGTAGAAAACAAGAAGAACAGATCATATTATACACACCAAATGAGATAAGATAAAGTTAGATAGAACAAAAAGACCTAATACCTGACCTGAAATTTATGAATACTGTGCGCAACTTATATATACATATATACTTGTCTAGTATTTCCAAAAAAAAATTTGACCTCAACCTTGAGGTAACCTTGACCTTCATCTATTTGTTTCTGGAAAATGACAGATCCTCATTTAAGGGGATATAATATTCAGTCCAGGAGAATACTAAAAATAGTAATATTACTTAAAACTGTAATATTACTGCTAACAATAATCCCTGGCATTATTGAAAACAATATGTTGCCACCCTATATTACATATTTCTGTAATATAGCCAAATCACAGTTTTAAAGCTACCAGCACAGTTAATATCATAAAGCTTATTCACTCAACAACTTTGTTGAATATGAAAAAAAAATTTCTACTGAAAAGTGAAAATATTGTCCATCTGGAACCTAATTTTCACTTTTTCTTCTTTCTGAAATCATGTTTTCTTCAAGTATGTTAAGGAAAAAATTTTCCTGATGTTCTGAATAATTTCTAAGTGTACATTTGAATGAGATACAACCCCTAATCACCCTCAATGCTCCCCGAATCCACTGGTATAAGAGCAGACTGACCATTAAAATAGTATTACTACTTACAGTAATATAAAGAGATAAAATTCAAAGAAAGATAACTCCAATTTAATTTATATTATTGTTTTTAGTAATATTACTGTTTCCAGTATTCTCTTGGACTGATATTATAGATCATAATTGCTCTTACCTAATTTTACAATTGATGATTCCCATTAGATAAAAAGACTTTTGTGCAATTTTTCTGCACAAAACAAAATCATAACTAAAATCATAATTCAAGAAATGACATTTTTAGGAAGTGTTAAATACAACTATCTTTGACAAAGTAACAATGTAATATCCTCAATTTTTTCCTACTTTAAAGGTGGCACTACATGTGTATTAACTATTATTTATATGTTTTGATTGATAATATGTCTTTATGAATTATATAAAACAGATCAACTGATTTCATGATATTAAATATGGTATATGAAAAAACAGAAATTATGCATATTTGTGTGAAAAATTTCAACATTAATCTAGAAAATGTGGAAATTAACACAGAAAATTTGAACTTTGATGTAGAAATGTCAACTGTAGAATCTTTTAAAAATCCTCAAAAAATTTGCACTATACTCCCATCCTAGCCGCAGAAACGGCAAACGACACTTGGATATTTAGTTGGTAGGGGTGTGTTGGCCGCAGGAACCTACATTGAACAAATCCGGAACACAAATTTAGGATTTGGCCGGCACGAATCGGCAAATTTTCAAGGGGATTATTGACTGTGTCTCACTCGAATACAATAAAACTAAACGATCGGCAATCATAATTTACCTTGTTTAGCTTTAATATCAATGATTCGTCTCTTCGAATTCAAGCGCCATGTTGTAAGTTTACACTCATGCGTCAGGTCAAACACGTGACACCTCCATCCATATGAATGGACGTTGTTATGGAAACAACCTCGTGGTGTCACGTGTTTGACCTGACGCATGAGTGTAAACTTACAACATGGCGCTTGAATTCGGAGAGACGAAGCGGAGCGAAGTAGAATCCCGGTTGTATCATTGATATTAAAGCTTAACAAGGTAAAATATGATTGCCGATCGTTTAGTTTTATTGTATTCGAGTGAGAGACAGTCCATAATCCCCTAGAAAATTTGCCGATTCGTGCCGGCCATATCCTAAATTTGTGTTCCGGATTTGTTCAATGTAGGTTCCTGCGGCCAACACACCCCTACCATCCAAATATCAAAGTGTCGTTTGCCATTTCTGCGGCTAATCCCATCCCTAAAAAATATCATGAATTAACATTTAAAAACAAATTTTACGGTTTCTATTTCTAGTATCTTTGATGATTGAAAAATCATTTTTTGACAGATTAAAAAAGTTAATTTGATTCAAACAGTTGAGCATAAACAGAGCAGTTTATAAGGTGCCCTTCAATTTCTCATGACATTTTCCAACTAGAACAAAACTTCACTATACAAAGGACGGAATGTGGTTTTAACATGTGATTTGTACATGTGTCTTAAACATGTGGTTTGTAAATGTGGTTTTTACACTTAATGTGGTTTGTACATGTGGTTTGTACACTTAATATGACACTTGTGGTTTGAACATAGGGTTTGCACACTTGTGGTTTGTACTCTTGTGGTTTGTAGATATGGTTTGTACATTTGTAGTTTGTACATATGGTTTGCACACTTGTGTTTTGTACATGTGTTTTATACATGTGGTTTGTACACTTGTGGTTTGTACACTTGTGGTTTATACTCTTGTGGTGTGAACACTTGTGGTTTGAACATGTGGTTTGTACATGTGGTTTGTATAATGTGGTTTGTAATGTGTATTGTACATCTGGTTTGAACATGCGGTCTATACACTTGGATTTGAACACTTGTGGTCAAAATGCACATGTGGTTTGTCTTGTGATTTGTATATGTGGTTTGTACATGTGGTTTGTACACTTATGGTTTGTACAAGCAGTTTGAACATGTGGTTTGTACACTTGTGGTTTGTACCCTTGTGGTTTGTACACTTGTTGTTTGTATCATGTGGTTTGTATATGTGGTTTGTATATGTGGTTTGTACATGTGGTTTGTACATGTGGTTTGTACACTTATGGTTTGTACCCTTGTGGTTTGTACACTTGTGGTTTGTATAATGTGGTTTGTAATGTGTATTGTACATGTGCTTTGTACACTTGTGGTTTGTACACGTGTGGTTTGTATAATGTGGTTTGTAATGTGTATTGTACATGTGGTTTGTACATGCAGTTTGAACATGTGGTTTGTACACTTGTGTTTTGTACATGTGTTTTGTACATGTGTTTTGTACACTTGTGGTTTGTACACTTGTGGTTTGTACACTTGTGGTTTATACTCTTGTGGTGTGAACACTTGTGGTTTGAACATGTGGTTTGTATAATGTGGTTTGTAATGTGTTTTGTACATCTGGTTTGAACATGTGGTCTATACACTTGGATTTGAACACTTGTGGTCAAAATGCACATGTGGTTTGTATTGTGATTTGTATATGTGGTTTGTACATGTGATTTGTACACTTATGGTTTGTACATGCAGTTTGAACATGTGGTTTGTACACTTGTGGTTTGTACCCTTGTGGTTTGTACACTTGTGGTTTGTATCATGTGGTTTGTAATGTGTATTGTACATGTGGTTTGTACACTTGTGGTTTATATACTTTTGGTTTGAACACTTGTAGTTAAAATGAACATGTAGTTTGTACCCTTGTGGTTTGTATATGTGGTTTGTATACTGTGGTTTGTATAATGTGGTTTGTAATGTTTATTGTACATGTGGTTTGAACATGTGGTTTGTACACCTGTGGTTTGTACACTTGTCATTTGTACATGTGGTTTGTAAATTTGTGGTTTGTAAATTTGGTTTGTACATGTGGTTTGTAGATGTGGTTTGTACATGTAGTATACACTACTTCAACCATGTGAGAATACCATTTTCCATAAATCAAAGTACATATATATACATGTCAGTTGATTGTTTAATGCTTAATGTACTTACTAAGTCTTTAACCTTGCTTCATTATTTTAATAAAGAATACAGAGTTTGAATAAATGAAATAGTATGAAAAAAGCAAGGTCTATATAAATCTAGATCACTAGATTTTCACAAATATAATAAACAAACTACCACTAACTAACACTAAACTAACACAAACTATAACTTAATAATTAGCTTTGTCAAGCTGCAATATTTGTAAGGGGAATTCCTTATTTGTTCTGATTCTTATAGCACTAGTATCTACCAAAGCTAACTATTGGATTTCTTTTAACTTAAGAATAATAGTACAAGAAAAATTCACACAAACATGAGCAAAAAATACAAAATAAAAGTAAAAACAATTAATGGCTTTGCAGAATGTATCACAATGTACTTTACTTCTATAGAAATAATGAAGGCATGTCCATTGCGTTATTTATTCATGACCTCTGAACCTTAAACTTAAAAATCGTATCACACATTGAGATTATGCTTTTCGTTGCGTTCAAGTGTAAACTCACAAGCATGAGCACCAACATACAGCAACACACGTATAATAAATTCCTATAAAACATACCTCCATCTCCGACCTGCCCACCCCACCCATCAGGCTTCCTCCCAACCCAAATGTAGTAGTATATATTCCTCATGATTGTGAATTAACTGAAAACATCCTTCCTATCAATAACCTAAAAATTATGAATTAAAAATCAGTAAAGTAACTTTATCTATTATCATGACTACGGGTATGATTAAAACATTCTTACCACTGAGCACACAATAAATGAGAACACTCTCATTTCCATGGAATGTCATTTGCATAGTATATCTTGAACAAAACTGACATAATTATCTATATCAAGTTTTTTACGGTACGATCTTAAGATTATATTTAGACTAGAAACTCCCATTGTCTTTATCGTTTTTTTCTTTCTTTAATATATAAAACTTTTCAGATCCTTAATTTGCTTTTCAAAAAATGGATTCAAATATGTCTTTGATCCTTTTTGTTTTATTTTCATTACATATCTGGTATTTTGAATCTAAATTTTCAATTTCTGCAACTTTTGAATTATAGATATTCATATATCTGATATATGTACCTCTTCATTAATTTTTAATCTAAAGTAATTTCTCTTAAAATCTTAAAACATGGATTTCATCAATGATATGTTTTACCTTGTAGGACCAATATGTAAATGAAAATTATAAATATACATATCATATTCTTACCAAAAAAATAAAATTCTAAAAAAATTCTAAAATTAAACACAGATGATCAACTTTTATATCTCCAATTATCCTGGTCATATTCTGTCCCTTTCCTAGACTTCTGATTGCGTTCTGATCTTTTATTCTTTATCGATGAAAGTGTCTCGTAAGCTTTTTGAATTTCGACAAATTTATCCTCCGCTTCTTTTTTCTTTGACGGATCTTTCTGTCTGTCTGGATGGTATTTCTTTGCTAATTCTTTATATCTTGATTTTATTTCTTTCTCTGTTGCATTCTCATCTAATTCCAAAACCTACAGAAATATGAAAATATTCAGAATTAAATGATGCATATACCACTTGTGTACAATCTAAAATGATTAAGCATATTTTAAAGTATACTACAATCTTTGCATTTTATTAAAGATGTTACACACATGATAAACATTTCAAAAGTATAATAATAATTCTATCAATAAACAGTCAATAAGTCTCTCCACAAGTTTCAATATATTGAAAAAATAACAAACGCCGAATTAAAACTCAACCGGTTTCATAGGTATCATCCTGATGATACCAATGAAACCGGTTGAGTTTTAATTCGGCGTTTGTTATTTTTTCAATATTATATTAAAACTCAATCGGTTTCATTGGTATCAACCTGATGATACCAATGAAACCAGTTGAGTTTTAATTCAGCGTTTGTTATTTTTTCAATATAATAATTCTATATATATATAATGTTTTATAGTGAAGTGAAGCATTATTAGAAGTGAAGTTAACATAGGAAACTCACATATAGTTTAAGTAAAAGAATATCATATATATAATATTTCCATACAATAATTTAACAACGACCTAAATTATATGAAATCTGCATGACTTTGAATGCATTCATCAAATACTAAGTCTACATAATTATGCAAATTTTAATTTACCTTTAGTGCATTAGCTTCTCCTGTAGGATCGAGCTTTTCAACTATTTCTTCATACATTTTAGAAAAGCCATGGATCTTATAATAGTCATAAATCTGTTTAAAAGTTTCCTTAGTATCAGCCCATGCCGGTGAATTGAAAAAATTAGGAATTGCCTCCCTTAGAGGGATGCTCTCCCCATCCCTTGTTGTGATTGATGCGTTAAAATATATAGATCCACCCCACAGAATTAGATATATCGTTCCGCACGCTGATAATATTGAAATTCTTTTACAGAATCCTCTCTTTGGTCGATGAGCTTCGAGATCCCATTGTTTGCCTTTCCAGTTGACTAAAACAGCAGATATTAATGATGAATAGATGAGATTTTGGGAGTCATAAAGTAACCATGGCAACCCTATGTAAGCACCAATCAGAGGCCATTTCATACTGGCTACATGAGGCTGGACGTTGGCCACAAGATGTACACCTGAAATAATGTTAAACGTAAAATATCTTTCTTCTACCAATAAAAGACATGTTACTATATTTCAATTTCACAATTTTTGCCCTTTCTTCGCTTTTTGGGAAATGAAAAATTCACAATACACATAATAGGAGCAATAGAAATCTTGATTCAACACAATTCTTTAGCTTCCATTGACTTGTAAAATAGTCCCTAAGTGTAGCTGCTAAGACATTTTCAGATTTCATTAGAAATATTCTACCTTTACCTATTAAATCTCTTGGTTCAAAATGTGAAATATTATTCTATGAAATAAACTGTTATAAATATCATCAACTCAATAATTAATAAAACATGTAGTGTTCCTGTATAAATTTTTCTTCCTCTTTTTTTCTTCTCATCATTCTCATTATAATGATAATGATTTTCAACAAAGGTAATTGTTTAGGGACCATCCCCCAGCATTCTCATATCCTCATTACTGGGGTTGTGAAAAGGGGGGGTCATTATGACCCAAGTGCCCGTGTTCTCAAGCACTAGTTAAACAAGACTCAATTGAAGATTGACATTATGAGCATGCATTTTATTACAGCATTGAGTTTTCTATTTGTAATTGAGCTTTTAACCTTTTCAAGGTGAATTGTACAGGTGTTATACTACATGTGTTACCAGCAATACACGGATACAAACCTATGGCGACAGCACATGGAGGGACAAATGTTGCCAAGAACCAACAGATGGCGCTCTCCTCCACAAAATCCTCTGGAATTGTAGATCTAACAATCAAACCAAACGTAAATCCTACTATGATTTCTCCTGCAAATCTAACTACCCCAAAGTCAGGAGTCTTATAATATCGAACACGTTGTTTGTACTCTTCTAAATAGCCATGGTCTCGATTTGCCGCATGGATGTATTCCGGGATCCGCCAAAGATCTCTGAACCATCCCAGACCGAAAAATCCGCCCCAAGTTGTCCACCAAATAAAGGCGTGTCTATCACGTCCTAAATAAAAATGATGCAGGCCAAACCAGCCTCCGATTAACCACAGAAAATATGTTATAACAATGTTTGCCATTTCCTTCTTCTAGTCTATTTTCACTTTCGCGTACCGCCGAGTTTCTGGTATTCCCCTTCTTTGCACATGCGCATTAAGGGTCGTCTTTCTCTGGCTTTTTCATCCGACATAGAGAAAAATCTTCGAACGTAAACAAATTTCTTAAAATAGAATTATTAATCGACGTGTCATTTAGAAACTCGTTGTCTCGTAAACAATGCGAAAAAGGGTGATTTAAATTAAAAATTGAGCGTGTTTAATTTTTTCTTAAACCAAAAATAATTTGAGAGAGTGCAACATTTCACATGTAAACACATTCTAATTTTAGATAAGTCGGCCCTTTCTGAAGTTTCTGTCAAAGTTGTTTACATGTTGCATGACAACTAGAATATGGCGGCGCCCATAAGCTGTTTGTAAACAACAATGGACCGTAAACCTGGCCATTTGACTAAAAATCCTCAAGACGCTGTCAATTCCCTTGTATGGATAAAGGTAAGATAGAGTTAACTATCCAAATGTTATGAGTTTTAACTATTTTGCATGTGCTATCATTGTTCTTATATATGTACCTTGATTGGTGATCAATAAATTATTTGATTTGAATGATTTTCGTGAGATTTTAAATTAAGTTTTTCACTTTTTCGAGAAGAAGAAGAAGAAAATCGTTTATAGTTGATGTCGGTTTGTCCAATATGTCATCTACAATTAAGGGGTGCGGAACCCCCTCCCTGGATTGAAGAAACCCCCTCTCCAGGCCCCGGTTTTGCCAAAAATGCTGAATTTTCTTAACGTGTAGAATTTTGTTAAAACCATGGGCTGGATGTCTTGGACCCCCCCCCCCCCCCCCACCCCCCGAATGAAAAAAAAATCCTATATTTGAAAAAAAAGTCTTTCAATTTCTAGTGATACGTATAGAGTACTCTTAAATTTTAATGTTTTATGCTTTCCAAAGATCCTCTGAAATCAAATGCCATTGATCAAACAATTCAAACCAGTATGTTTGAATCATAGTAACGCTTAATTTAGTTTATATATGCAATTCTAGTTTTTTTTTTAAATATTTCAATTATGGTTAAATGGTATGCCATCCCTCTCGCTCAACTTCAATCCTGTGCATTCTGTGATGTTGTCTTCCCATCTCCATGCTGTCTCACTCTCTTTCTTCCTTCTGACTGTTCATAGGAACACTGTCTTGGTAATTGCACTTCCCTTCTTGTTACGTGGACAAACCATTTTTTATGTGTGTCTCTTGACTGTGGTTCTAACTTGAGATCTTCATAGGGGCCAATGGCTTGACTTATTCTGTTTTTGACTTCCTCGTTGGTTGTGTGGTCTTTGTATGAGATACCAAGCAGTCCTTTCCGTACATGGGGATTGATAATCTGTGTAGGAGGGTGTGGTGTTATATTTCCAATGTCCCGAGCGTAATGATTTTAATCATTTATCATTTTAGAGACTTTGGTTATTTCTCCATTATTTCAAAAGATTTTTTTCCTTTACATTTTCAGGTAATCGGAATAGGAAATTCAAATGTTGGGAAAACATGTTTGATTAAACATTTCTGCGAGAGCAAGGTGAGCAGTTTTATCTCCATAATTTTATCCCTCTACTTGAAAAGCGACGTTTTTACTTTTTAATATGTGGACAAAATCAAGAATACAACATCAAAACTTTAAATGATACAAAATACATAATTTTACTTTCAGTTCAGTGGAGGATATCAACCAACAGTCGGGGTGGATTATGGTTTCAAAATACAAAATGTGGACGGAATAGATCGTAAGTACAACACATACATGTATGCACATATCAAGGGGAAAAGGGAGGGGGTCAGTAAAAAAAAAAGGGGTAAGGGGGTTCACAGTGGTCAGGCTTCATTTATGGTCAAAAATTTGTTTTTCTTCCTTTAAAAACCCTAATAATGTTAAGCTGGGACTCTCCGAACAGAGAAAATTTTCAAGATCCGACGAAGGATATACTTTTTCTCTATTTCAGTTCGTGTTCACCTATGGGATCTATCCGGCAGTTCAGAATACATTGACGTCAGAAACGAGCTGTACATTAACACTGACGCCATTTTCCTTGTGTTTGACGTCACCAACCAATCAACGTTTGAGACGCTTGACACATGGATGAAAGAGGTGTCAAAATACTCATCTGGTACCCCAGATATCATCTTGGTTGCTAACAAGGTATATAATGCCATATCATCATCATTATCATCATCGTCGTCGTCGCCATCTTCTTATTCTTATTCTATGTGATCATCATCGGGAGTTTAATGTTTTTTGCAGTGGGGGCCGGTCTATTGTTTCAGACAAAGTAATATGTGAAAATGGGAAAAATAAGAATTTTTGACGAATTTCAGAGGGAAGGTCCTGAAACTCCATTCCATGTCTCTTTGTCCACCCTGAAGCTCGTAGTCATCATAGAAAGCATGCATTACTAGAAGAACATGTGTGGAAAAGATCTAACTTACCTGGGTTATTTTTTACGTGGCAAATAGGATCGAGTTAGTGTGATTTTCATCTGATTGTTTTTCGATTTGGAATGAATTTTACTTTAAATTCACTGAATATTTTTATTTACAGACTGATATGAAAGCTAAGAGAACAGTAAAGACGGAAGATTCCAAAAAGTGGGCACAGCAGAACAAATGCAAGTAAGAACATATGATATCATACCTTGATATTGCATAAACAGAACATATCTCAAAGTATTCTAAACCTCTCCCCCCCCCCCCCCTCTTTTTTTTTTTATCAAGTTCGGATTAATTTAGTATTGGTCATTGTCCGTATGGTAAAGAAGGATCTTTGAAAATCAGCTGTAGTTGTCTCCGTATCTGTTTATGTTCCGCTGTGATCACTGTGACAATTATTACGAAGTTAACACTTCCAAACTTCTGCAATGAATGGAAATAATAAGCAACTAGTTTGATGTTTCTGTTGAATTTGCATTATTTTAGAACATTAATGTATATATTTCAGTTTTATGGTAATGTTTTTTCCTCTTTTTTTTTCCAGATATTTCGAGACCTCGGCAGCGACCGGTGACGGAGTGGATAAACTGTTTACGGAAATGTTAACATCTCTGATTGAGAGAAAGAAACTGTGGAAAAAGAGAGCGGACAGTTTGTCCTGATTGTTATGATTTAATTAGGCCATAGTCATGGGGAAAAAATGTTTTCCATCCGCTAGAGGGTAACCATCTGGAGAAACATGGATTTTTCAATTCAGAAAAAAAAATTGCCGGGGACGTTAAAAAAAAACCATTATCTTGCTATGGTCTTGGCTATATATAGTATTTATGTTCGTTTATGTGCCAAATGTCTTTGCAATGTACGTGTTCAGTGTGCAAGAATGTATGTATTGATATACAAACTACATGTTTTTACATTATCATAAATTATGTATATACATACAAATATTTCATCCAGATGTTACGTCAAAATATCAAATGAAAGCTCTGATCATGAGGAATCCATGTGAAATATCACAATTGCCAAGGTCATGGACGCAGATGGTACATACTAGAAGGCAAAATATCTATGAGGGGTGGACAGGGTGAAAGGGAGGGGGGAGGAAGGGGTGGGATCAGGGAGAGAAGGGGACGGGAGGGGGGAGGTAAGGGAAGGATGAAAAGGCGGGGACAGGAGGGGCGAGGTAAGGGGCTGGGAGGGGGAGAGAGGTACCCCCTGTCCCCCTATTAGAAGGCAAAATAAAACAGTCGTTTGATGATCTATGCTTTCGTCTTGCCGAACTCAAAATTACAATACATTACTTCTTCCATATATATATATATATGCATTGTCAGAAATGTATTATGTTATCATAATTTATTGATCTGATGTATGTATACTATGTGTCATACAAGATGCATGTCAGCATTATTTTATTTATTAAACCTGTGGATACATAGATTTGTTTTCGACCGTAAAGGGGTGTCCTTTCTAATATACAATGTACATTACTTTCACCCAATTTCTAGATTCGCATACACTCTTAATGTAGTAATATTAAGACAATAAAAAATCATCTTTTCTTCAATTCAGGGATTTTTTGCCCTTTTTTGGGGCCGTTATTCGGCCCCATTCCCAATGTAAAATAGTATCTTTTTTTCCCAATTGTGGCTCTAAAATTTCCCAATCACATATATCATCACCGAAATTAGTGAAATCTATTGGTTCAAAAGTAGCGAATTTACTAATTATTTGCCATAATTTTTGTAAGCATAAGAAATTAAATCATATTGAAAAGAAAATTATTTGATTAAACTTTCAATTCTGAACTCTTGATTGTATAAACTGTCATTGTATTTTTATATTAGTACATCCCAAAATACTCCCAAACGTCGTTAATTTTCCCAATTGCACGGGCCTCGACCCCATTCCCAAATTACTGAAAAAAATCACTGCAATTTATTCCGACGAAAATTCACTACAAATGAATGATTCTCGAGAATATTTGTACAATCATACTCAAGTTTTGTTGAAGAAGGTCAAACTTGAGTTAAGATGTTAATGTACAAAGAAAAGGAAAAGTTTGACCTTGATCTTTTGAACTGCCCCCCCCCCCCCCCCCCAACTCATTAAGGATGACTGTTGGTTTAAAATATTACTTGATTTTTTTCGGTGCATGATTTTTTTAAGATATGAGGTGATAATAACTTTGTGTTTGGTTTTTGTTTTAATAAGTTTCTAAGATTGCAACATTAGAAATTAACGTAATATGTAGACGTCTTAATTTTATAAATTGCTCCTCTTATGAAATGATGTTTAAGAAGCATTCTTTGATGGATCGGACTTCAAAGACAAATTGATGATAAAAACATAAGCTTTAATAAAATAATATTTTGGAATTCGAGTTAAACAATCACGCTTTTCCACTCTAACTTGTCGGTTTACTATGGTAGTAAACAACATATTGATAATACCCTCTCTAATCAGTTAATAATTAGGTAATGTAAAAAAAAAATGTACCGAAACGATCTAAATCATGTACCGAAACGTCTTTGTACCATGTACCGAAACGACTTTCTTCTATGTACCGAAACGTCCTTGTACCGAAACGCCCTGCACCCTGTAGATCAATAACTACTTAAAGATGCGGTGCAGATGATTTTTTTTTCACAATCGCCAAGTTTGCCCTTGACCTTACCAAGAAACCACTCAACAAAGAGTATCAAAGTATTTGCGCAAAATTACCTTTGTCACTGAAAACAAGCGGGGGGGGGGGGGGGGGGCACATCGTTCACCCGAGTTGCGGACGAAGGGCTGAAATTGACCAATTTGGTAGAAGACCTTGAGTTCTTGCTTCCTGTAAGGTTGCAGCACTTGCAGAGGAGATGTCAAAAATGTGTCATCCAATCAGAACCCTTGGTGGCCATATTTGGTGACCGATCGGCACGAAAAACACAAACTGAGTACGTACGTGCTTCCTGTAAGGTTTCTTAAAATTCTGTGCAGTGGAGATGTCGAAAATGCATCAGCCAATCAGAGCGCTTGGTAGCTTTATTTCGATAGACACGAACAACACATACTTGGTAGAGCTTCGCTCGGGTGAGCTAAAATTAATTAATGGACGAAAAATGTTAAGATATTAGTACTATGACATCTCTTTGTCCACAGTGTTGAAAGATATTTAGGTTAGAACCATCCAAAAAAACACCAACTATGATACTTTACAGGTTTTGACATTTTCTACACCACTAAAGTCACTAGTGTTACCAGCGAGCAGGAGATGCTTACTCTCTCCGGGTATCCAGTCTCATCTCCATTTGGGATCCACCTTGGCTCTTTACAGGATGTTTTGTTTTGCTTTTTTTCTGGTTTCGTATAACCATTAATTGTGACTTTCTGATTTGGGTTTTCATACCCGTCAAGTCTCTCTCTTTTTGACCGCACCTCCATCTCCCTCTTTTTGGACGCATCTTCATACTTATCATTTTCCGTGAAAAAGAGTAAATTGTATTGCTGTCAGCAAAAGTGTCCATCAAGTACAATGATAAAATGTGTATGCATCATATTGTGGTCATTGTTTATAAATTATCTTTAGACTTATATGGTTAGCATTCAATATCGCAAAATTGGTTCATGCATAATCTCCCTCTTTCAACTGTCAAGGAGCGAGATTTCCCTCTTTGGGGAATTTCAGAGTTTTGTGTTCGAGTTCCATTCACTCTTTCATAAGGCACGGTCCATTTGATATTCTTGGGGGGGGGGGGGGGGGGCGCTTGGTTTTTTTTTGAAAAAAATAATTTTGCTCTCAATTTTGATGTAAAAAATTAATAAATTAAGTTGCTTATGGTGTGACAGAAAAAAATAATCTTGCTCTTACAAATAATCTGAATTTGAAGAATTACCATAAAATTTTGCTAAAATTCATGAAAATTTTTCGGCTCGCTTTGCTCGCCGCAGTTTTCAAATTGTCTCACAATTTTTTGGCTCGCTTCTTTCACCATAGTATTATATCAAAACATTACTTACTTATGGCAATGTTCATATATATGAAGATATCAAAAGTTATACATGTATGTGAATGAAAATAGCAATCCAAGGAATGCTTGTGTCGCCTGCGAAGCGGTTTGATTATTATTCTAGAAAGAGGATCAAATTTATTGGTATCAGTAGAAAAGTCTTGTCAAATGAAATTCATTTGAAATATCAGACCTCTTAATTACAAATAAAAAGATATGGTTATTCTCCAATTATCAGAAAAGAGTGTCAATCATCTAGGTCAAGGTCACTACGTAAAAATTGGTAACAAAAAGGTCTCATCATAAGAAATATTAAAGACCTATCACCTACCAATTAAAAGATATATACAACCTTAGAAAAGGTCAAATAGCTAGGTCAAGGTCAAAAGGTAAAACATTATGGTATGTGTAGAATGACATTGTGACAAGGAAAATACATGTAAAATATCAAAGCCCTATCACCTATCAATCAAAAGATATAGCCAATATTACTTTTCTTGAAAAGTAGGTCAAATATCTAGGTCGAGGGTCAAAAGGTAATATATTATGGTCTGTGTAGAAAGGTCTTGTCACAAGAAATACACATGTGAAATACCAAAGCCCTATCACTTACCAATCAAAAGATATAGCGAATCTTATCTTTTTTTTCAAAAGTAGGTCAAATATCTAGGTCAAGGTCACAAGGTTAAAAATTATGGTATGTGTAGAAAGGTCTTGCCTCAAGGATTGCACATGTGAAATATCAAAGTCCTAACACTTACCAATCAAAAGATATATCCATTCTTAATTTTTTTAAAGTAGGTCAAATATGTAGGTCAAGGTCACTAGGTCAAAAATTATTGTATGTGTAGGAAGGTCTTGTCACAAGGAATACACATGTGAAATATCAAAGCCCTATCGCTTACCTATCAAAAGATATAGCGAATCTTATCTTTTTTTTCAAAAGTAGGTCAAATATCTAGGTCAAGGTCACAAGGTCAAATATTATGGTATGTGTAGAAAGGGGTTGCCACAAGGATTGCACATGTGAAATATCAAAGTCCTAGCACTTACCAATCAAAAGATTATCCATTCTTAATTTTTTTTGAAAAATAGGTCAAATATGTAGGTCAAGGTCACTAGGTCAAAAATTATGGTATGTGTAGGAAGGTCTTGTCACAAGGAATACACATGTGAAATATCAAAGCCCTATCACTTACCAATCAAAAGTGTGACAGACAGACAGGACGGACGGACTGACAGACGTACGACAGACGGACAACGAGACAAAGTGATCCCTAAGTGTCGCTATGCTTCGCAGGCGACACAAAAAAGGGCTTCCATAAAAGCTTAAAGATATCATCAATATTTATGTATTGCTATTAATACATGTTGCATGTATCCTATAGAGTCTAATTTTATGTTCTTGTAAGCTTGGAAGAAGAACTTCAGTTATTCACCAATTTACAAATATTAGTAACATTTAAAAATTTGTCTAGGAGACCTTCCCCTCAGACCCTCTTATACATGTTACATACATGTACCTTATATAAAATATTGAGAATTGTATAAAAGTCTTTAAAGTGAAGTGAATACTAGCATAAAAAATAAAATAAGAAATTAAGTTTTGAGTAAAAATATAAATAATTTCTATTGATAAAACACAAACATTCTTTAAATATGCGCATCACTTTGTTAAAAAATTTCCTTGCTCCAACTTTGCAAGAAAAAAAATAATTTTGCCCTGGTCCGGGGCGAAAAAAATAATTTTGCTCCGACAAAAAATCCAAGCCCCCCCCCCCCCCCCCCCCCCTGAATATCAAATGGACCGTACCTAATTATCAATGCAGCCATTCGAAATTTATGACATACCCGACAAAGCATCAACCTGCATTTTGACTGTAACCTTGACCTGGCAGGTGTTACCTTTATTTCAACGTCGTGTGGCATCTTTAATGCGACACTTCAGATTCCTTGTGAAAAGTTCGGCTGAAAAAGCATATAAAATGAAGCCCTGTCACTTTTCCTAGATAACATGATCTTGATTCAAGGTCATGTAAAATCCTTGGCTTCAAAGCAACAATTCTGTGGAATAATATTGAAACTGAATGAAACGATTAAAGTAATGGCCCAGGTACTTCTACTTCTACTTCTTGAGTGATCGCCTTCAACACATTGAAGATTATATCACTAGGTAAGGTTTAATTCTTCAAGGACACAGTAACCTTGACCTTTGGGTACTACCTCGATATATCATTACATTTAGGGCAACAATCCAGTGAAATAGTATTCAAATTAATGCAAGAATTGAAAATCAATTGCCAGGAGAACATTTAAACATCAAGTACAACATGACCCTGGCCTTAATCCAAGAAATCTGCGAAGGTATCAAGTGTCGAGTTGCAAACTTCAGTTTTACTGTTAATTTCTAATAATCAGTATAAGGAATTATCTTTGACACAATGATCTCAATCCATAGGGTATATTCTCAAATGTTAAATTCTTAATGACGGGTGATTGAACCAATTATCAAGGGAGACGGAGGATAAATATACGATGCTTGATGAAGATACATGCAATACATACTCCGTCAATGACCTTGATCTCGAAATCAAAATAATCTTTGGATACGGATCTGTGCAATTTCATGATACATGTAATAGGTAAAATTAATTGGGCACCGTGTCTACAACTCGTTGGAAATCGAACTAAGTTTGACACTAGGTGTAATACACACTCAACTTCTTATCCGCAAGATTTTGAATGACGTCCTGTGACCTTCGACTCCAAAATCAATACCCAAGGGCACATCTTTGACTCATGGAGAGAAATTGTATGAAAAGTCTTTAGGGAGCAACCATTTGATTTTTATGGGGGGGGGGGGGGGGGCAGGAAGACTTTGCAAAAAAAATTTCCGGATCGAAAGGAGCTGTTAAGATAAGGGCCGTATTTAGCCCTGAATCTCGTGACTTATTTCTTCCGCATGGCGAATCGTACACAGAAAAACATGAATCATTATTGAAATATAATGTATTTGCAGACCTTTTACATGTTTTATATTATATTAAGGAACTTTTAAGGTTGTAAAATTAAGGTCGAAAGAGGTAAGCGTGCTCGGATATAAAATCCGATAATATCGACAAAAAACGTATACATTTTTGAATATTTTATCTAAAATGGATAAATATAAGCTAAAAGACATCAAATATGTCTACATTGTGTATCAGAAATAGATTTCGAACGTTCTACCTCCTTAAATCGGTAAATAATGAAATCCGGAACTTAAAATACGGTCTTATTCTCTATTCAATGGCTACAATGTAAGCCTTTTAGCGCGAAATACACATTGACGGAGAAATGAACATCACTCTTGCTTATTTCGTTTCTAATTCTTGTATCTTTCATTCAGTCATATTGAGTACACAATGTTTGATGGATTAAAGAGGAAAAATAGTCAAATGTGCTATATTTAATGGTCAAAAAGATCGATTCTTATAAAATGCACCCCCCTTTCCATTTTTAAGTTTTTCGTCTCTGGGGTAGTGTTCCCCCCGGAGATACAGAACCCCACTTTGCCCAAAAAATTGTATCATGGATACACATCTCCAGTAAAAGTGGCTTTCTGTATATCCGGGGGGAACAATGTTCAATAAAACTTTTCCGTTTTCTATTGATTTCTATAAGAAAAAGATAAGTTTTAACCTAAAAATTAGCAATATTATGCAAAACAGATGAAAAATAACTTCATATTCTGATGGGACGCCGTATAGGTATACATTTTACCAAAAAAGGTTCTTGAAATTTCAATTTTCAAAATTCCACTTTTCAGGGCTGATTTTACGCCTTATCTTAACAGCTCCTTTTAGGGAAAAAAATATTTCCGGATCATGAAATTGCCCCTCACCCCTCTCTTCTTCCTTTCCACTGCCCAGTAAACACTTTTTTGTGTATCATAGACAAAGTATAAAAAATGGAACAAATTTTACGCAATTTGGAGTGAATAGATAAAATTCAACTATCATTAGCACCATATAGCCTGTCTCCGTTGAGTATCATTTTAGTAAACAGATTATAGGCAACATATGCCATTCAAGAAATTAAAATGAAGTGATCTGCTGGCAAGAGATAAACTCATTGTGTGTTTGATGTTTAATATCGCCGAAAAATCACGCTGAATTATTTAAACTTTAGGGTAATTTTCAACATTGGAAAATTACCCAAAAAAAATAATCCGGCCCGAAGGGCCGGCGAAAAAATTTTTCCGGCTCTTAAAATGGCCGAAAAAAAATTTCCGGCTGGCAAAAGTCTTCCTCCCCCCCCCCCCCCCCCCCCCCCATTAAAATAAAATGGTTGCTCCCTTAGTGCAGTGACCTTGATCCAGAACGTGCGACATTCTTTTTAAAAATCAATGATGTACCTTAAAAGTTCTGGGATAAAATGTAAAATGTTCAAATCCATTCAAGCAATGACCTGAACATTATTTCATCCATCAAGTGCAGTGACCTAGACATTTGCCCATCAAGTGCAATCTTGACCTTTGTTCATCAATGACACATAGTTCTTGGTTGGTGGCAACATTATTAAAATCTATGCAAGTAATGGCCAAAACAGCGTCATGACATTGACCTTCAACCTATTACCTTGGTTAGTGAATGATACCCATCAGATTCCAGGCTATTACATCCCAAATCCACACCAGTGTTGAAAAAATAAGGCCCTGACAAAGTTCATTTTTATCAATCAAGAGTACTGTGTGCTTAACTTTGATGTATCATAGTAATTTATGACCTAGACTCAAGGCCATAACAAACTAGCATTCCAAAATAGAACCTTCATACAAAATAGAAAACCTGATCAGGTTCAGTGCTTAGACAATAAGGTCTTAATGCATTTCGAGTGACATACCTTAAAGGTGTGACCTTTACTCAAGGTCATGACACACAAGCATCCAAAATAGGCAAATACATTTTGTAGGACCAAGTACGAACCTCAAGAATTGTATTAGTCATGACCCTCACATTAGGGCTTTTGTCACACTTTTGAATGAAAATTGTTATAACATTGTTCATCATGCCCTTGATAATTAATGTTTCTTTCTTCACATAGAGCAATCAACTGAAGATTTTACTGAACTTTCGGTTTCCAAACATACTGGTACATCGTGTAATGTTTACATGAACTTTCAAGTCAATAGGGTTTCTGTCTCCATGGCAACTGTTCTAGGCCTTGGTGTACATCACATTATTTCTTACCACCACCATACTATACACCAAATGAAGTGACGAAGTCAGAGAGCGACTGAATCTGCACAATGTATCTTGTCATGTTTAAGACAATCAAGCAGAGAAACAAATCCTTAGAATACAGCATAGGTTTTACATTTTGTAACACAAAAAGAAAATGTGATTCTGTCGTCTTGATCCTTATACGTGACCTGTATAATTCAAATCAATGTGTGGATACCTAATTTGGAAAAGAAGCTCCATCTTGTAATAGCAAGCTGGTGAAGAATTATCAAAATTAAATTGACCAACAGAAGGTGGGATACAGATTATTCCTCTTCATGTTAAATATTGCAGCAAAGCTAAACTGTTTGCAGAACACACAATTGATAAATTAGTGACCTTCATCTTCCCAGACACATGAGCATAGAAACTCCTTTCACGAGTTCCCAATACCGGTAAGTACAAGCTGATAAAAAATTTAGTTTGGTCCAATAAAAGCTCATCCTATAACCATTATTTAGACCTATATAAATCCCCAAATGTTCGATATTCCATGGAAGTTTGCAAGAACTCTGCTACATGAATGAGCTTGATCTTCATTATGGCAATCCACATTCTATTTCCATGCAACTCAACAGCAAGTTTGAATAACCTTAATAATAAAGTAATGAAGTTGTGGCCATTTACATAAGGAAAGACTAGCAGACAGATGGAGTAACAGACATCCAAGCTGCATGATGTAGGGATCCCTACATTCTGACACAATTAACACAGGAGATCATCACAAACACAAGCTCACCAACCATGGGCAACACTGCTTGACTGTATAACAATATCTAATGTTTATACTGGTCCAAGTTGTCAATATGATACCTAAATGATGTAGACTGTTGAACATAATTTGTATTGAAAATCTTCTACATTTTTTTAAAATACATACATACACATACTTTTTTCATACTTGCTTCACTTTTTTGCTTTTATTGAAAAGTTAAAGTAAGAATCATTTCCTAGATAACAGACTACTACTTGTTACATTAGATTTTGTGATGCATAGGAGCAAAAATCATTCCAAGGAATGCATGTGTCGCCTGTGAAACATAGCAACACTCGGGAATCACTTTTATAGGGTGTGACAGACGGACAAAGTGATCCCTAAGTGTCACTATGCTTTGCAGGCGACATAAAAATTTGAACACCTCAATGCGACCCATGAAAGTCGAGCTTGTGTAACTGATATGGACTTCAAACAAGGAAGTTGAACACTACTTTGACAACCAGATACCGTAAATGTGGAAATTTTCACACGGGGGTAATTTCGCTTTAACGAGGGAAATTGTGAAAATTTCCCCCACCCGAAAATAACGCTGCAGCATTCTAACAAAGGCAGAGACATTTATTTTGCAAATATTTCCCCCAAGCGTAACGTCTTGATGTCATCATTATGAAATTTTCCCTTGGTGAAAATAACCACGTTTTACAGTAGTCAAACTTCTACATCATCATAAAACATCTGCACAAATACTTCAAACTTTTTTTCTTTTTTTTTTTTAATACAATGCACATGAATCTTATAAATTAATATCAGTCCTTTATAAAAGGCTTTCATGTAGAGTAATATCTCTTTAATCACCACTGACAAATGTAGAAATATCTCTGAATCCTTCCACATGGAGCCTGCCAAATGCACAGCGGTGAGTCACCGAGATCTGCATCGTTGTTGGGAGCAGAGTGTTCTCACGGACTTCCCCGTGGATTTGACAAAACTTTGTGTTGTTGTTGCTGCTGAGATGTTGCTGCTGATGTTGAGGGTTGCTGTTGTCACAGATGATGATGACGATTCAACGATGATGACGAAGAAGGGAAAAACGGAAAAGTGACAACGAAATAACATGAGGATGAATTAGGAGAGTAGGCTGACGATAGCAATGGTGGTAGTTACTTATCGTTGCTATGACAACAGCTAACATGTCAGTCGGGTCAAGGTCATGACGCACCTGACCTTTGACGGGTCACGCACAATCATCTAGTTTCTTCTTCTTCCTCTTTCTTCTTCCTCATCTTCTAAGTATACGAATAAACGATAAATAAGGACCTTGTGCCGAGGGTAATGAAAGCTGCTGGTCTCCATTAGTCAGTGGTGGATCCATGACACATTGTATTCCAACAATGAGAGAGACTGTCTACTTCGATCTGCAAAACAAGAAAGGTAAAGGAAGGAATTAGAAAACTTGAGATTTCTCTTCAAAACTATACACTCATGAAAGTTTGCAAGTCTGCGGAATTTCATATTTCATAGACAAGATTCAACTCTAACAAAGGATGCAGTGTGTGATGACACAGTCCTTATAATGGGATGGTATATCAAAATAATTCAACAATCTTAATAATCTGTGCTGCAGATAGCAAGCAAAGATTTTTGGGAGTAAAAGCCCACGCACCCACCCCCCAATCAAAACCAGATGTGTTTAAATCTAAGCTACATGTAGATGTTCAGTAATTCACCTTTCCACAACTTTCCACAACAATTTTATTGTTCTTGCTCCAAAAAAGCGCTAACTATAAGTACCTCACCATTGTTACATGATAAGTAAACAATGAAATAACTCAGCTTGACGGAGTATTTGACGGAGTTTCGTGGAAGGGTGAATTGGGAAGGAATTTTAATGATTGGGCCATTCTCCATGATTTTTAACGTGCGTCCTTCCGGATCACTGGATGTTTTACCAAAATTAATAATAGAACTATTATTTTTTGATGCAATAAAATGCATGAACAATTTCAATTCCATCCACCTCAATCCTGTTGAAACAAGATCGATTTTATCACTTATATTCCCTGCTTACATTAGATACAATAGAACAGCTCTCAGTACGGCGAGTGATATCTCGTCACAATGATAAGACATGCACATTCATCATTTAACTGTCTATTGCGCAAATTGTTACCTTCAATTTACTTTTAACTTTTTTTTTGTATATGCCCGAAAGCTTTTTGGGGAAATGCATTCCCGAGCCGGAGGATGGAATGGAGGTTGGTTGTAGGTTTGCTTTCAGATTTTAATTGCAACTCCCCTCCCAAAGGTTAATTAGATATTTTTTTGTTTGCAAGATGAAAATATATCAATCAATTCTTGTAGACCGTCATATACTGTCAAAAAACATCAAGTGTGAACAATATTACTTCAGTGTAATACTTCAGTGTAAGCTTTTTGGGGAAATGCATTCCCGAGCCGGAGGATGGAATGGAGGTTGGTTGTAGGTTTCCTTTCAGATTTTAATTGCAACTCCACTCCCAAAGGTTAATTAGATATTTTTTTGTTTGCAAGATGGAAATATATCAATCAATTCTTGTAGACCGTCATATACTGTCAAAAAACATCAAGTGTGAACAATATTACTTCAGTGTAAGCGAAATGCATCAGACCTGTCCAGCAAAATTATGACCATTATGTGTGACTGTAAACAAATGTTTTATGTATTATGTCCAATGTATTGAAAATTGTTTTGCATAAACTGATAGTTTGTAAATTGCTTCTTTATTTGGATTGATATTTTATATTGGAAAGAGCTTCATCGTTTGTGGATTTTGGGTCCTCCCTTGAAACATTATGAAAATTTGATGGTAAATGCTATAGTTCTGTCGATACTTTCCTCGTCTCTGTTACGATACAATACAACAGCCCTCAGTACGGCGAGTGATGTCTCGTCACAACGATAAGACCAGCACATTCATCATTTAGCTGTCTATATTGCCAAAAATGTTATGTGTTTTGTTAGATTTTAAAATTTATATCAATTTTTGTTTTGAATATGCCTAAAAAGTGAAGACATTTTTGAGCTTGGTTGTAGGTTTCCCTTCAGTTATTATTGAATTTTTACCCTCCTCCATATTCCCATGTAGTGATGTACATCCATCCATCGGTAAAATCTCAAGTTAATCAATTGAGCTATGACGTCAAGGTTGGGGCCTCCAAAATCAATGGTGAATGCTACATGTACAAGTCTAAGATAAAACACAATCTGCAATACTACATTTTGTATTTCTGTTCCTCAAAATAATGTATGTATTATCAAAAGGTTCATGAAATGTCATTGAAATTTTTGCGGGTTTAAATGTCAATGACTTTCTAAAACCTTTTCAAAATTCCATCACTTTTCAAGATCTAAAACTGAAGTCCAAGACTAAGGTCAAATTCTATGCCTTTCCATGACCCGTATGCACAATGTTAAGGTACATGTACGCGTGGTGGAACAAAGGCTAGCTGTCAGTACGGCGAGTGGTATCTCCTCATAGAGTTAGGCACTACCAAATCATCATTCAGCTAGATATCCCACACTGTAAAATACCCAAACATCGTTAGCTAGGTATGCCACAAGGTTAAATACCCAATCATCATACAGCTAGATATCCCATACAGTAAAATACCCAATCATCATACAGCTAGATATCCCACGTGATAAAATACCCAATCATATTACAGCTAGATATCCAAAACAGTAAAATACCCAATAATCATACCGCTAGATATCCCACACAGTAAAATACCCTATCATCATAGAGCTAAATATCCCACACAGTAAAATACCCAATAATCATACCGCTAGATATCCATCACAGTAAAATGCCCAATCATCATTCAGCTAGACATCCCACACGGTAAAATACCCAAACCTGATCTCATCTCCATGATTTTGGGATAAACTTCGGCCCCAAGTTTGCAGAATGTTTTGGAATTTTTTCATACTGCACTTTTACTGATTTTAAATACCCACTGATTTTCTTGTAAATACCGATTTCGGGATTTTTGTGCACCTTTCGTTTGATCACCAGACATTCAGGAAATGACAGAAATTGGACAAGTGTTGTACATCTTTGATAAACACTTTCAATTATGATCAAGCCATTTACAAGAAAGATGTACTAGAAACAACAAATACCGATAAAGAAACAGGAATATCCTTAGAAATACTACAGAATGTAAATGTAAAGCAGGATAAAATCATGAAGAGAACAATATAAACAGCTATCAGTACGGCGAGTGAATGTCTCGTCATCTTAGTGATAAGTAAACACCAATCATCATTTAGCTGTTTTACACTCGGTGGATGTAATAACCTCCAGGACTGGACTCCTTACTACAAGTTATCTGCTGGTTAAACAAGGTACAATCAGGGTAAGTACCAACGTAACATCGTAAAGAAACTTATTAGTTGACAAAAATTATCATTTGTTGAAAGCAATACACAAACAGCTATTCACACTTGCGGTCTTTTCACTATAAACCTTTCAAATAATATTGCAGAAAGCAATTCACAAACATCTGTTAACACTTGTTGTCTTATCACTATAACTTAGTACAAGACTTTCTTACCTTGCTCATCAACTGTAGAGATCAATTTACAAACAGCTATTCACACTTGCTGTCTTTTCACTACAAGACATTCTTACCTTGCTGATCAACTGTTAGTGATCAATTTACAAACAGCTGTTTACACTTAATTCTTTTCACTATTAACCTATAACAGCCCTTACCTTGCCCTCATCTTCCTTCTCTTCCTCTTCAGCCTCCTCATTCTCTTCTTCCTCCACTAAAAAATACAAAGTTTATGTTACATCCTCAACTGTCAACAAACAGTTTATGTCCAAAGTTTACCTTCGCTGGGACATGCCGCACCATTTGCTACTTGCATTGACATTGATCTTGTTGGTTTGTATACATTTTGTAGACTTTTGTGTTTGGACGTTGTATTTTGGTCCCTTCCGTGTCTCCTGCTGTGTTACTCTCGTTTGACATTCATGCACACGTCTGTTTTTTACTATTACCCTCACACGTGCAAGAGACAGCATAGTAAATAGATGCATGCACAAATCTTATTAAAACGAGATTATTACTGTGTATGTCCCCTCTTGTTAACACCTGGGGTGTTTTGCTGTGGGTGGTGCAACCAAGTCTATTGGGAGATTAACCATTCTTGCATGCAAATTCAATACTGCATCTCAGGTCTTAGGCTTAGCAAATGTGTAAATTCACTGTTCGAGTTCAGTCCCAAACATATTGGCCGGACTTGTTACCCAAAAAGCAGCGTACATCAAAATTTGTCGGTTAAAATGCAGGTCTGAGAATCGAAGCATTTAGCATGTTTAGTAGTAAGCCATTCGCCAAAAAAAGAAAAAAAATTAAAAAACTAAATCAAGAAGCTTTACCAGGTCAAGTTCCAAGTTTAGTTTGAACCGGCAAATTGGTGCCACTTCTGGGGAAAAAAACTGGGCCAATGTGAAGGGTCAGTTTACTGTTGCATCTCGACTAGAATCTGACACGACAGTGGTATACCTTTAGTCCACATGATTCTTTTAGTTCATTTTAGCTTTTATGCTGGTATAAAATTATGAAATATGTAGGCAAACTCTCTGTATTTTGTTTTGCAGAAAATAAAGCATTCAACGTGGACAACCTTACAGTTTTTTTCTAAATATAAACACTTTAGCCTAATTACCTTGGCTCGCATCTTGTCCGACACGCCCTGAAATAAAAGAAACGATAAATGATTATTTGTAAGTTGAAAACACAGTAATGATCACAATGCTAAAGAGATGGAAATAGATTTTTCATACGTGTGAGTTTACTTTCACGTCGTACCTACGGTGAATCGGAAATGCTAAAAGGTCAAGGTTAAAGAGATAATCTCTAAAGTTGAAAAAAAAAGTTGCTCATAATCATTATTAAATTATTTTGATTTGTTGTTCATATTCTTAAATAAATTTTGAAAAGGATGAAATACCATAACACTTCTTACGATTGGAATTGGTTAAACCGTTAAATGTTTCAATTTAACATTCATTTCGTTCTGAAATATTTCGCAACGAATTTTTAAATATCCGAAATCAGATAAACACGCATTTGACCTTTTGCACTTGGTTCAGGTGCTGATTGGTCGGAAATTATTCATTTGCAAGAAAATGATACAATCCTTACATTTAGAGGAATGGCTGACAGAAAATATGAAAGACGGAATGTCTTGAAATAAACGGTGGACGACACGTCTTGTCACAAATTACAACATGGCGGGCCAAACGCCTGGGATGTTTGGTTCGTCCAGAAATGTTGCAGTAAATTCAACTCTGCAAAACGAAGCGAAGTCAGACTTTTCAGATAAACAGACACTCTTAGCTGTTCTACAGTTTTTAAAGAAAAATAATCTGAAAGTACGAAAATTTTTAAAGTAACATAGTCCCACAAGTCTGATGTAGGGCAAATTGTTCCCGGCCCATTGTGCCTCTGTACGCCGGTTCAAATTAAATTCAGAACTTGAGCCGGCAAAGCCACTTGATTGATTTTTTCCGGACCTTGCTGAAATGCGCTGATTCTCGCTGATGCATTTCAACTGGCGAGGGACGTGAAACTTTGTGATGGATTACTGGTCATTCTGACCAGTAATTAGCAATGCCAGCTAACGCCTTGACGCGATCGGAAAACGTGAAAAATCGCGAGTCGACATTTTAAAATTGTCTGTTTGGGGTCATAACATGCATTGATTGTAATGATTTATATACCATCGGAAAGATAATGAAATAAAGAATCCAATGATATGTGTTTTGTAAATATTTGTCTATAAAAACATCACATTTTTACGAGTTGAAGTGTGAAACGCCGCCTAAATTCGCCGACCTCGCTAAGTACGTATCGGCGGACCGGTTTTGTTTTTACAGGTACTTTTTAAATAAAATCCCGACAGGTAAGCAGGTAACCAATTAGCATAATATTTTGCACCCAATTAGATAAAAGATTAAACTTTATTGCCTAACTTGAAGGAAATTAATCGGTTGATTAATAGAGAAGTTATCTGAAAGTTAATGATATAAAACCAACTGTATGGAAAATGATCGGTAATTTAATTTTCCTTCACATATAATAAAACAGAAGAAGTCTTGCAGATTATTTTGATATATGATACATTAAAATCGATAAAGATTTAACCCTCCGGCTTTTTAATTAAAATTGTCCACTCGCACCAAATTTTAACGTTTTTGACAAGATGCCCCGCCGCGCCATGTTTGTTATTGTTTACATTGATCGGCGGCCTTTTGTATAACCGTGTTTGCGCTTATTAAAACCAAGATAACTTTATAATTGGCCTTTTACATGGGTTCTGCATGATGTTTTTATTTATATTGAGTAAAAAAAATTATATATTGACCTAAACTTTTCCCGTCCCGACGATCGTTCATGTCCGCGGCCATATCATCGTTCAGTTGTACTAGGAAAGCATCAATAAAACCGCGTAAAGATCAATCATTAAGTAACATTTTCATTCAAGATTTTCTATAGGATAGATAAAAAGATTTAGAAAACTTTTCAGTATGAAGAACGGCTTTGTTCAACGTATTTTATGACAAAACTCGGGACTTGTAGAGGGGACGAATCGTACTATTACTTACTAACTTAGCAATGGTGTAGTCATTTTATAAGCCGAATAACAACTCATTCAGTTATTACATGCTATTTTTACTGGATTTATGAAAGAATGAATATGTAAACATCTTAAAATTCAATTTGATTAGATGATTTTGATATCTATTCGTGGACATGAAACAATAGCGTGGGTTGACGCCATATTGAATTTTCGTCGAACGTCAACAGGTCAACAAAGATTGACAAAATTAATGCTTCTTATCGTGTTATCATTTACGATTTGCTTGTAGGACACTCGTTTCATAGTTTATATTTTTTAAATTAGTAAATAAAAAGAAGAACAGCTTTCTTGATTCCTTTCTTATCTTATACTCCCCCCCCCCCCCCCTCGCGGCCCGGTCAATTTTCTATCGTTTGATAAGCATTAAGAAATATTTCGAAGTTTGTTTCTTAATTTCTCTCTACGTTTCTCCCTTTCTTTTCCCTCTCTCTCTTTCTTATAGTCTAGGTTTCTCTAGGTAGCTTTTTCTTCCTTGATTGTTCCTTTTTTACAATCTCTGTTCTCTAGCTCCCACAAACACAAAGTTCTTCTTTCTTCATAGTATCTATTTTTCTTTCTTTCTTTCCAATTAAGTTTCATTTAATTTTTTTCTTTCTCCAACTTTCTTTCTTTGTTTTTTTTTTTCTCTTTTTATTTATATCCATCTTTTTTTCTTTCTTTCCCACTTAGTAAGTCTATATCTTTTTTCTCCAAGTTTTTCATTTTTCTTTCTTTGGTCTTTTCTTCTTTTCTGTTCAATATTTTTCTCTTGGAGTCTCACTCAAAGTGTCTTTGTATCTTAGTATGAACTTTTTTTGTTTTCTTTTTTTCTGTGTATCTTTTTTGTCTAACTATAATTTTCTTAATATCATTTATTTTTTCCTCTCTCTTCCAGGCCAAGTTTTCTCTTTTCCTTTCTTTGGTCCTTTCTTTTTTTCTATTTTAAGCAACTCTTTTATCTTTTCCAAATTTCTTAGTATCTCTCATTTTCTTTCTTTTCTTTCTTTCTTTCTTTCTTTCTTTCTTTCTTTCTTTCTTTCTTTCTTTCTTTCTTTCTTTCTTATGTACAGTACATTAGAAAAAATATTTTTTGTCATTTACAGGTTGATTTACTAAGCTGTTGATATTGATAATTTTTGATGTGATATCTTGAAGATGATCCATATAATAAATCAACTAATAATTGTATTTAATGTAAAATTTGTGTGGAACAATGTCTTATCTATTCACATGAAATTAAAAATAAGAAAAACAATTAGAATGATTAAATAACTCTTCATTTTTGGGAAAATAAATGCGTGATGCTAAGAAAGGACAAAAGGTACTAGAAAATGGGATAGAAATCTTCAATTTCTGCTGTTACCATACACCATAGATAAAATCTAACATCAGAAATGGATTCAGCACACCATTTTACATAAATGTGCCAAGTTTGGTGTTGATATCTTGAAAATTGAGTTATTTATGACAAAAAGTATAAAAATTTCTTCATTTTTCGGTTCCGCGAGCTTGGATAGCTGTATAAGGCAATAATAAGAGGAATTTTTTCCGAAAATTACCCCAATTTTTCGAACTTCAAAACTTCATAACTTTTTTTCTAATGAAGATATCTTAAAAAGGAAAACTGTTCTAGAAAGCTTGCAATGAGCTCTATCAATTGAGTTTAGTTTTGCACCAACTTTTTGAACTTTGAAAAATCACCTGGCATTGCTACAGTAATATGATAAAGATTACTGGTCCGAATCAATTATTACCGGTCCAAAGAATTTTTACCTTTTTTTTCAATTAATGATCAGGAAGGCAAACTTGCTCTACCTTCCACTTAGACTTCAATCATCAATGGGCCATCTTTCTTCATGACAGGGCCTTTCCAAAAATGAAAAAAATTTCAAAAGGCTTTGAAGACAATGTATGTACAATACATCAGACGTTAGCACATTTTTAGTCGTGAATTTTATCATTTCTAATGAGTATCAGAGAGAACCCCACTATCAAATTTACCAGTTAAAAACCGTCTCCCGCAAAGAGAGACAACTCATACGTTTTTTCATCTTCTCTAAAAAAATTGATAAATCATACGCTTGAAATCTCTAATAAAATGAAGAGATTGGATTATTACAAGATAAAATTGGGTCATTTCTACTGAAATAAAAATTCTCAACATTTTATTACACAGATTTAGCCTAAAAAACGTCTGTTTCCTGCCAGCATCAGCATTTAAAGCAGTTGACACCATCGTTCCCCTTTCTGACACCTGATGAAAAAAATAGACTAGATCCGTTGAAGTGTCAAGGTCACTCATGATTTTTTTCATTGTCATAAAAAAATAAGAACAAAGTAAAAAAAATTAATTTATGACACAAGGCAGATGGTTTCTATGCAGCTAAAATGTCACTTCCGGTCTGTAAATTTGCATAAAAATGAACTTACCTTTATCATTTCAAAGGAACTATGTTTTTGCTATCAACAGGAAGAGTCACTTGATATAAGTACGCATTGATAAAAACCCTGTGGGGCCCCTGCTGAAGCCTGGGAAACCCCGAACATTCGGAATTTCGAGGAGACGGTAAATTTGATAGTGCACCCAAGACCAAATTTTCCACCACCTATCCTGTATTTTTCAAATCGTGTCCACGTATATGGCGCTCCGTTTTACTATTCATTCCCTATTTTCTGATATCACAAATTTATTTTTTGATATCAAATAATAATTTGTTATATCAAAATATAAATTTTTGATATTACAAAATTGGTTATTTGATATCACAAAATCAGTTATTTGATATCACAAATTCGAATTTTTTATATCACAAATTCCGTCATATTTTGTGATATCAAAAAGTCGATTTTTTAATATCACAAGTTCCATTTTGTGATATCACAAAATTGATTTGTGATATCACAAATTCGAATTTGTGATATCAAAAATTTGATTATTTGATATCACAAAATAGAATTTGTGATATCAAAAAATCGATTTTTTGATATTACAAAATATGACGGAATTTGAGTCATGATAGGTTATACGTTTTTCTGGGGCTAAAGTTGATAAGGTTATTTTATCGTGGTAGATTGAATAAAATCTTAGAAAAGTTAGTGGAAGATTGGGGGGGGGGTGTCCGTTGGTCCGTGAACCCGCTGTTCCTCCTAACCATGTCCCAGGGTTGGCAGGTATCAGAAATCTGAAAAGTGACTTGATTTTGTCCCATTGTTTGAGTATTATCTGATTTAGATAAATTCATACTGGATGGCATAGTTCAGTTGGTAGAGCACTCGGAACGTTAATTTGTGGGCAATGTTGCATGACATTGTCTAGCTTCGAATCCGATCGGGCGCTGAACCGGCGTTTGCTATACATGTGTAGTAGAATGACACTTATAACGGGTTAGACCACTGATGAGATCTCAGGCATATAACTTACACCTGTACGTACCTAATACAATCAATGCAACAATACTGATAAGTGGTCAAACTACCTTGAAACTTGAGTAATTGGACGTACAAATCAGTTGCTGATTGACCCTGGACCTGGACAGACGTTCCTATATTCAAGGTTATGTGACTCGGGCGCGTGGTGACATTGTAAAGTTGCCCCTCGTCATTTACTTACGTGTTGTAGGTAATTTTGCATTATATGCACTTCACAACATTGGCGACGAGGATCGGATTATTTTCGTCCGTCGGTGAGGTGCATTTTGAGTGAATTTTCGTATTTTTTTTTCTTTTCTTTTTCGCGCCTTTTTTGATTTCATTTGTTTTGTAAATTTAGATTCGCGCATTTATTGTACATCTTCTACAGACACGACATGTATTCGGTAAAGTCGGCTCTGCTGATTTCACCACCTCAAAGAACACTCTAGGTACTCAGTCGGATCATCTGATAGAGTACCTAATTAGATCTTGTCTCTTTCAATCTTTCTTTGTATTTTCGTGTAGTTTCGCGCGCAAGTTATCTCGGGATGGGTTCTAAAATTAATTTTGATTCGCAGTTTATCGATTCTTTCGAAAATTTCGAAATATTGACCGAGTCGAAGATTTTCATAGGGGAAAGGGGAGTCAACGATCATACAAACGTCAGCGCTGTTCCACCTTATGTTTTCCGTCGGCGTTTACTAAACATCATACAAGGCGAAGAGGAGTCAGATGAACAATTCGCTAACCGAGTTTACGAAATGACAATCGGCGGGTTTCCATATACATCCGAAAAAGACCGTCAGTTCGTCGCCGTTAATACGTTTTTAAAGGGATGTCGCGACAAACAAGCTGCTCGTTCGGTGTTAGAAGATAACCCTCGGACGCTGGACATGGCTTTGCGGTTCTTAAAACTGAGCGCGTTGGCCAATCAAAAGCTCGCTGAAATTAAAGAATTATTTAAGACGACATCAGAATGTTCGCAGGAACAGGAAACTATTTCAGTTCCTAGTTTAGCCACCAGAGATGGAGAATTGAATAACGAAAACGTGGAATTGACATCTACATTGGAAGATGATAATCAGATCGTCGAAAATAGTGAGGTTGCGCTTGTTCAAAAAGAAGACTTTCGTAACTCGGATTCACCTCGTATGTCGACTCTGAGAAGCAGATTACATACACCAGAAGTCTCAAATTCGAGTGTACATTTAAACTAGCCAGGGTCAGAGAAATTGGCCATTCTTTGACCCCATTTGACTGTTTTCTGAGGCCACATTTCTATACAACCAGGAATTCTGCGTCCATGTACAGAAAGTGGGATTTGGTTGTTGGAAAAATTGCATATCGCGACTCCTAATCAGTAAATTGTATTGTACTCTACCAATTAAATTTTTTTTTCTGTTTAGTTTTTATTACGTTTGAAAGAATTTTTATTTCTTTTTAAGATATTTAATTTACCCATTTTAAAACCTAGGTCACCTACTCCGCGGATTCGCTGTCTTTTTAAAATTAGGTAGGGGGAGAAGTAAATGGCATTTGATCGGATCATCTGATTTTATGCCATGATTTTAAAAAGGTTTCTATTTTCAGTTAGGGGTCCTAAAAATAAAACAGGGAGGAGTGTAGTAGAATGACACTTATAACGGGTTAGACCACTGATGAGATCTCAGGCATATAACTTACACCTGTACGTACCTAATACAATCAATGCAACAATACTGATAAGTGGTCAAACTACCTTGAAACTTGAGTAATTGGACGTACAAATCAGTTGCTGATTGACCCTGGACCTGGACAGACGTTCCTATATTCAAGGTTATGTGACTCGGGCGCGTGGTGACATTGTAAAGTTGCCCCTCGTCATTTACTTACGTGTTGTAGGTAATTTTGCATTATATGCACTTCACAACACATGTACGGAACGGCGGAACAAACTAAAAACTGGAATACTGTTCCGTGTGTGAATGTGAGGGAATGATGGAACAAAAGTATGTTCCTGTTCCTGTATGTTAGATATTCATGGACACTATTTACTTTGAATTACAAATAATTATTATCCCCTCACAACTCTAGCAAAAGAGTTGCAGAGGGGATATACCAAGTAGCATTGCTGCTGTGCGTCCGAGGGTGTGTGCATGTTTGAGGGGTTGTTTGTATGTCCTCTAATTTTCTTGTGAACAGCAAAGAAGCCATAAGAATAATCATAGAAACATTAAACTTTCCACAAATGTTAGCCATGGGGAGAGAATGAACCCTTTTGATTTTCAAGGGCAAAGGTCAAGGTCACAGTTGACTTAGGTTTAAAAATCCTTGTGAACAAGATAGAAGGCATAGGAATCATCGTAAGATCACCAAAGCAAACCTTTCACAAATGATTCCTCAGGAATGAATCTTAATGATTTTTAAGGTCAAGGGTGAAAGGTAAAGGTGACAGTAAACTTTATTTTAAAATCCTTTTGCTGATTGCATAGATGAGAACGTGCAGTTACAAGGGGATGCTACATGTATGCTTGCATTACCTTTATATTACAATTTAATATCTCAATATCTTTATCTGCATGATTTATAGAATATATTTATTATATCTTCCTATTGTTCATCTCTACAGGGAACAGAAGACTTGCTTAAACGTGAAGCAGGAATCAAAGATGATGATGTCATCCCGCAGACAGCCCCGCCCTCAGAAACTGATGTATCACATGCCTTGGCAGCTTATAAAAGGTTTGTCTGCCTTTATATGGATTTATGTGATTCTTTTTATCTAACTTGTTGCAGCCCTACTTGTATGTTCCCCAAGGAATCAAGAGGCTTTAATCAAGTTTCTATCTAACTGAAAGCCCCCCCCCCCCCCCCCCCCCAAAAAATGCATGTAGATTAAATACCGAGGGCACTGATTATCTTGATAAAACTTATTACTACATTTGTATCTTATTTTTCATATTATGGAAATGAGATTTTCATATGAGAGTGTGAGATAAAGTAGAGCTATGCACAAGGGAAAATATTTGTAATTTGTATATTTGTACTTTTTGTATATTTTGTATCTTTTGTGCTTTGTATCTTTTGTACTTTGTATATTTGTACTTTGTATAGGTTTTGTACTTTTTATTATACTGCCGCCATAAAATGGTAGGGGTATATAGTGATGCACATGTCCGTGCGTGCATGCGTGTAGACTTACGCTCTTTACAACTACCATATGTATAGTCATGGTTTCAGTAGGTTATATGCAACATACGCTTGACGGGGGTATCATTGATCCTTAGATCAACAATAAATTTCATTGTACTTCCAATTCCATTGTAAAAAACCCATGTATTCATTATTTGTACTTTTTGTATATTTGTACTTTGTATATTTGTATTTTGTATAGGTATTAGGTTTTGTATTTTTGTTCTTCCATTGTTAAAAAAACCCTATGTATTCATTATTTTGGCAGTGCTGATGACCCTAGTTTGTACATGGACCACTATACTGACCTGAAGAATTTCATAGAGTCCTGTCTAGATGTACACAAGGTAGAATTATCTATGGTGCTATATCCTGTCTTTGTACACATGTACCTTGAACTTGTCTACAACGAACATGAACGACATGGTAAGATTTTTTTTCTAGTCTGGATTATTGTAAATGAATGAATGATTCCATCTTTTCAATTTTATAGGCTTACATTCCGCTTGTGATGAGCATTATGACGTAATAAGACAAGTTATATTTGTAGCACAGTTTCCCTGATTTTTATGCCGATGCTCGTAGAATTTGATGATGTCATAATCAGTTAATGAAAGATACACCAACAGATGGGAAGTAACTCTGTATTTCCAAAAGACTGAATTATGATTTTATGACTTTGGTTATTGTTGATAATTCTGTACATATGAAAGATATGTTTATTATGAACCTGAAGATATTTTGACTTGATAAGCATGGCATAGATACATGTACATTAATTTTAAAGATTATGATGTAGACTATGAAATAAATGTTTCTCCCACTATGGACTGAGATATCTATGGAAACCCTGGGAAAAGATATCCTTGTCTTACTCCTATGAGATAACATTTTCTCATGCCTTTTGACTGTAACGTCAATTGTGACGTCATACGTGATTGCTGCGTTAGCGGATCAAAATATGAAAAAAAATACTGTAAATTGGTTTTTATTCGTCAGGTACCAATTTTCGTCATTTTCGTCAGTGCCTTCCATGACGAAATTACGTACTGACGAATATAAATACTCCTGGAAAAATAAAGGTTAGTACGGAAACATCGAAAACAAAGACATCGTGAGAACGTCGGAGGAGGGGGGAAGAAGATTAAGGTTACCATTTTTAAGACATTGTACATAACATAGTGTTATTACGACAGGCAAATTAATGAAAACCGATTACGCAAACAAAGTGCTAGCTTTTAATGTACTTTTAATTACCGAACGATATGTTTTCACAACAATCTAGGTGATACATTATTTGTTTACCGATATTTGTTACACAAACAATAAAAAATACATACGGTGGATTTAAACAGACGGATTTACATTTAAGGAACCCTTGGATGACGAATTTACGTACTGACGAAATGGTCAATTTTAACGAATTGACGAAAATTGGTACTGACGAAAATAAAGCAATTTACAGTACATAAAATCTCATTTTTGAGCTCTTTTAAACATTGGGAGAAAAAGAATCAATCCCCATATGTGATCAGGGACACGGAAATCTAACCCTCGTGTCCAGGATTTGCTTTTGTCCACGACTCGTCAAGCCTTGTTGTGGTACAAACAAATCCTGGACACTTGGGTTGGATTTCCTTGTCCCTGTTCACATCTGGGGATAGATTCTATTAATCTCGACTAAGTTTTCTGTTCATGATCAACACAAAATTGTCAAAAGTGCTTACTATAAACTTGGAAGTTTTTGTGTAGTTGTATTTATATCGCAAAATAACCCCCACGTGAAATTTACAAGCAGTATAAAACACAAAAGGTCTGATCCAACATGAAACACTAATAAAAAGTATTATTAACTACATCACAGACATATTATTTTCTTTTCAGCAATCATATTTTTCCAAAAGTTTTCCATAGAGCAGGAGGATTATTACCAAGACGACCTTAATCAGCTGTCCACCGTCACCAAGAAAGAACATATGAAGGGCAACCAACTCATGGAAAACTTCAAGTTAGTTCTTAGATAACTTAACAAGCCAGGGCATAGATTTTTTTCAGTTATTTCCATCCCAGTCCTTGAAGTACATGTACTTGGGTCACTTTAAATCAGCATTCAAGTCATTGAATTTTAAACTATTTAAATATCTGGTACATACAAGTTACCAGCACAACTGAGAGTCAGTGCCTGAATATGCCGCTGTAGAATCAGTTAGACTATTTTCACCTTATTGCTGTTGACTTGAAGTTTATACACACCAAGATCTGTCATGTCATAAAGGTTATGATGTCAGGTCTTGGCATGTCTATATTACAAGACTAGGGTGAATATGGTCTATTGTAGACCCGCGACTCCCCTGACTTGGTCATACTTTTTTACAATTTTACAATCAATGCTGTATTTCATTTGAATACAAAATTTCCTGATTCTCAGCGTCATACAGTTGAATGTTACATTGAATTGAATGTGCGCTCATGGATATAAAATTCTGATCAGCTATGTGCAAATTCTGTGAATCACAGATTCAAACATATAATGTATACACAACCATGCTGTGACAGCTGTTCTAACTGATCATACTATCTACAGTACAACTCTTATTGATCAAATACAGCAATATGTTTATGATTATGCGTATTCGAATAATAAATGCTTAAAATTTCATATTTCTACTAGCAAATATCCATTATTTAAACACACAAATTTACTTTTTCTGCTACAAATCTAAAGTCTAGGAAGCAATTTCGGTCAGAACTTTGTTGACCACTGGCTGCATTACGAGAGTGGCCATTGATTTAGGTACTTGTATATAGCAAATCATGTTGGATGGAATAAAAATTGACCATTGGCAGGGAGTGACCTTAGAAAACAAGTGACCGCAAGGGCAGGTTTGACTGTACATTCAAATTATTAGTCCCCTACCAGCAACGCCGAAGGGGACTCTTAGTTTCCTCTCGGTCTGTCTGTCAGTCTGTCCGTCTGCCCGAATATCAGTTTTCCGGACTTTTTTCTGCAACGGATGGAGATATTAAGATGAAATTTGATACACAGCTTGGTCTTGGATAGTTACAGAGCAAGTGTAACTTTCGTCACGCTTGACCTATTTTTCGAGGAGTTATGCCCCTTGATGACTTGGAAAATTTAGTTTTGGTCGGTTTTCCGGACTTTCTTCTGTAACAAATAGAGATATTCAAGTGAAATTTGATACCCAGCTTGGTCTTTGATAGTTGCAGAGCAGGTTTGACTTTCATCACGCTTGACCAATTTTTCGAAGTGTTATGCCCCTTGATGATTTGCAAAATTTAGTTTTTGTCAGTTTTCAGACTTTTTACTGCAACAAATAGAGATATGCAAGTAAATTTTGATACTCAGCTTAGACTTGGATAGTTACAGAGCAAGTCTGACATTTGTCACGCTTGACCTATTTTTCCAGAAGTTATACCCCTTGATGACTTGCACAATTCAGTTTTTGTCAGTTTTCCTGACTTTTTCCTGCAACAAATAAAACTCATATAGGTTTAATTGAAGAGTAATTCATTGGCAGAGTTGCAGGACATCGATATATGCCACCGGTAGGGGACTATATCGCTCAGCGATCATAACATTTTTTTATTACATACATTTAGCATAATTATTACTATCAATCAAGGATGCAAGATATAATTGCTGATATAAAATAGAAACACATATGTACATGTATATGAGATTTTTGCTTTTGCAGAGGAAGCCGGTTTGTCATAAAGATGTCGAGAGATTCCTATAACCATCTGAAGCGCCATCTACAGGAGAAAAAGATGAAGCCACTTCTCAACATAATTCAGGAACATTTATTTATAGACGGTACGAATGTTTATTCTTGAGAGTTTGACGAAAAATTGATTCAGAATTTCTTTTAAATAATCTTTGTTACATACTGTAAACGGGTTTAATTTCGCGGTGTTAAAAGTTTGCGGTTTTCTGAATGTAGCCAATTGCGGTGCTTTTAATTTCGCGGTATCGAAAGTTGCAGAAAAAAAAAACTTTTCATACATCTATAAAGATTTCGTAGCACAAGAGCACGTGTAATTTGATTGTTGTTTGTAGTTTTAAGTGTTTCACGTGGTGATTAATGACAAACACGTAGTAATTAGGGATAATTACACAGAAACGGTTGAATATCAATGATAAAAGAATACGGAAAAGTAGATTGAAACTAATTAACTGGGTGCCTTTTCACTAGAAATCTTAAGTGCGATATGTGTGTCATCTTCCTTTTTATGAAAATATAGTTGCATCGTAAGTTAAATTGTCGATACCCTTTACTGTACAAACTAATTAACCAACGTAAAGGAAAACCATGTTTAGAGAATTGAACAATTCAGCTGTACATGCACAATTATAGCTTTCATGCATCAAATGCATTTGAACATCTTTGCCTCCACTATTTGTTTTTTCTATTATACAAAAATAATTTAACTATTCTCGTAATGTCTGTATAACGCCTATACAAACGTACGGCGCGAAATTTTATATAGCTGTATAGACAATGTCACTTATTATGACGTCACTAACGGCGAGAGAAGCCACGTTAGGCCTGTTCAAATATCACGTCGCCAGTTTTGAACTTGAAAATCAACCACGCTAAAATGACTTCAATTGCAAAATAAACTAGATGATTAAATAGTGACATAATTAAATTATAAGAAATGACTGTAATAATTTTTTTGTCTATCGATGTATAGACAAAAACCGATGCACAAACAAAATATAATCCACAAAGTGGATTATATAGTTTGTGCATCGGTTTTTGTCTATACATCGATAGACAGAAAAATTATTACAGTCATTTCTAAATTATTGTGGGGGTTTAATGTTCGCGGAAAATTCGAAAACCGCGAACACGGCAAAAATAAAACCACCGCAATCATTTCCCCGTTTACGGTATACATGCATTTTAGCGTAAAATATAACTTCATCTATCAGAATTTTTATAAGTTAAATATATGTGTATTTCATGTATTTAGTCTCAGATCAAATGAAATTTGGCAAGCATAAAGCTTGCTGTGGATTTATCAGTTGCATTGAATTAAACAACATTGAGTTGACACGTCACACATGTAGCACCATTTTGCAGTGTTTACATCAATTTAGAGATTGGAATAAATTGAGACCTCGGTAATGCTGTCTTTACAGTATTTGATGGTGTACCCCGAAGTAAACAACAAATCCAAGCTACTAGTGGGGCAGTTCTAGGAGAAAATGAGAGAGATGGTAAATTATTCTTGACTAATACCCTTAAGAAGAGAGAGATGGTATTGTAATAATCAACTTCGTGGTATTTAATTTTTGTGCAATCAAAACCACCGGAAGTAGAGTATTATACCCCTAATGCCTTTAATGAAAGTTCATCAATTTCAATTAACTTGGAATTAAAAATTCTTCAGATTCTCTAAATTGCTTTTATTTTCCATCCTGATTTCCTATGCTACTCTAATATTTTGAACTTTTAATAGGGATTTTCACTTATTTTAATTAACAAAGTTTTAATGTTAATTTCAGCAAACAAAGCTAAAGTTTTCTATGGACTGCTGAAGGAACCTGAAATCAACATGCCAGTAGAGGAAGAGGAAGAGAGTGTCGAAGTGACTGATAAATCAAAGGTAAAATATAGAGAAATGCTGCATGCTGCATTCTCAAACATTCCAACCACTTTAATTGTTGTGGATTAGTGACATTATTCTTTAAGAGCCAGATCCATTTGGTACAAATGTTTGAGAGAATAAAAACTTGAACATGTGATGCATAACTAAGATAATTTTCTGTGAGATATGACAGAATACTTGAACTTAATCATGTACAGTATTGCATTTTGAGGAAATAAAAGCAAAAATCTTGCCTCAGTTGAAACTAAATGATGTTATTTTGTAAACCTTTGCCTTGATTTCCGATCATGTCTCCAGTGCAAGACAAAGCTACAAGCAAAATAATATGTATAGCTCTTTGATTCAATTGGCACATGATAATAAATGACTCAAATGCTACATTTATTTTGCATTACAGAAAAAGAAAGTAAAGAAGGATCCATTATTGACAAAGAAAGCGAAGAATGATCCCCATGCTCCACAACTTAACAGGATACCTCTACCAGAAATGTAAGTACAATGATAAAGGGATATGTTATACAATCATCAGTATTAATACAGTACATTATACATCCTCTAATACACAGGCATATTGCACCGACATCTGGTTATGCCCCCGGAATCAAAGATTCGGGGGCATATAGTTTTTGGCCTGTCCGTCTGTTTGTCTGTCTGTCTGTCTGTTTGTCCCAAAAACTTTAACATTGGACATAACTTTTGAATGGGAAGTGATAGGGCTTTCATATTTCACATGTGTATTCCTTGTGACAAGACCTTTCCATTGATGCCAAAATTTTTGACCTTGTGACCTTGACCTTGACCTTTGACCTTCTTTGAAAAAAACTTTAACATTTGGCATAACTTTCGAATGGGAAGTGATAGGGCTTTCATATTTCACATGTGTATTCCTTGTGACAAGACCTTTCCATTGATACCAAAATTTTTGACCTCGTGACCTTGACCTTTGACATACTTTTCAAAAACTTTAACATTAGGCATAACTTTTTATGCCCCCGGAATCAAAGATTCGGGGGCATATAGTTTTTGGCCTGTCCGTCTGTTTGTCTGTTTGTCTGTCTGTTTGTCCAAAAAACTATAACATTGGACATAACTTTTGAATGGGAAGTGATAGGGCTTTCATATTTCACATGTGTATTCCTTGTGACAAGACCTTTCCATTGATACCAAAATTTTTGACCTCGTGACCTTGACCTTTGACCTACTTTTCAAAAACTTTAACATTGGGCATAACTTTTGAATGGGAAGTGATAGGGCTTTCATATTTCACATGTGTATTCCTTGTGACAAGACCTTTCCATTGGTACCAATATTTTTGACCTCTTGACCTTGACCTTTGACCTACTTTTCAAAAACTTTAACATTGGGCAAACTTTTTGAATGGGAAGTGATAGGGCTTTCATATTTCACATGTGTATTCCTTGTGACAAGACCTTTCCATTGATACCAAAATTTTTGACCTCGTGACCTTGACCTTGACCTTTGACCTACTTTTCAAAAACTTTAACATTGGGCATAACTTTTGAATGGGAAGTGATAGGGCTTTCATATTTCACATGTGTATTCCTTGTGACAAGACCTTTCCATTGATACCAAAATTTTTGACCTCGTGACCTTGACCTTTGACCTACTTTTCAAAAACTTTAACATTGTGCATAACTTTTGAATGGGAAGTGATAGGGCTTTCATATTTCACATGTGTATTCCTTGTAACAAGACCTTTCCATTGATACCAAAATTTTTGACCTCGTGACCTTGACCTTGACCGTTGACCTACTTTTCAAAAACTTTAACATTTGGCATAACTTTTGAATGGGAAGTGATAATGCTTTCATATTTCATATGTGTAATCCTTGTGACAAGACCTTTCCATTGATACCAAAATTTTTGACCTCGTGACCTTGACCTTTGACCTTTTAACCCAGTGACCTCACATACATGTCCTTAACAGAAAATAGTGTTTATACTAACAAAGATGCCACCGGGGGCATTCGTGTTTCACAAGCACAGGCTTTATTAATGGTAAGTGTTAGGGCTTTCATATTTCACATGTGTGTTCCTTGTGACAAGACCCTTCCATTGATACCAGAACTTTTGACCTTGTGACCTTGACCTTTGACCTACTTAACAGAAAATAGTGTTTATACTAACAAAGATGCCACCGGGGGCATTCGTGTTTCACAAACACAGGCTTTTTAGCTCACCTGAGCGAAGCTCAAGTGAGCTATTGTCATAGCGCGCCGTCCGTCCGTCGTCCGTCGTCGTCGTCGTCCGTCTGGCGTAAACTTTTAGCATTTTCGACATCTCCTCTGCAACCGCTGAACAGAATTTCACGAAACTTCACAGGAAGCAAGTTCTCAATGCCCTCTACCAAGTTTGTGTTTTTTGAGCCAATCTGAAATCCAAGATGGCCGCCACAGGCTCTGATTGGCTGACACATTTTCGACTTCTCCTCTGAAACCGCTTCATAGAATATCTCGAAACTTCACAGGAAGCAAGAACTCAATGCCCTCTACCAAGTTTGTGTTTTTCGAACCGATCGGAAATCCAAGATGGCCGCCAAGGGCTCTGATTGGCTGACACATTTTGGACTTCTCCTCTGAAACTGCTGCACAGAATATCTCAAAACTTTACAGGAAGGAAGTACTCAAGGCCCTCTACCAAGTTTGTGTTTTTTGTGCCGATCGGTCAACAAATATGGCTACCGAGGGCTCTGATTGGCTGACACATTTTCGACATCTCCTCTGCAACCGCTGCACAGAATTTCATGAAACTTTACAGGGAGGAAGTACTCAAGGTCCTCTACAAACTTTGTGTTTTTTGTGCCGATCGGTCAACAAATATGGCCGCCCAGGGCTCTGATTGGCTGACACATTTTCGACATGTCCTCTGCAACCGCTGCACAGAATTTCATGAAACTTTACAGGAAGGAAGTACTCAATGTCCTCTACCTTGTTTTGGTTTTTCGTGCCGATCGGTCAACAAATATGGCCGCCCAGGGCTCTGATTGGCTGATACATTTTCGACATCTCCTCTGCAAATGCTGCACAGAATTTCATGAAACTTTACAAGAAGGAAGTACTCAAGGTCCTCTACCAAGTTTATGTTTATTGTTCCGATCGGTCAACAAATATGGTTGTCGAGGGCTCTGATTGGCTGACACATTTTCGACATCTCCTCTGCAACCACTGCACAGATTTTCATGAAACTTTACAGGAATGAAGAACTTAATGTCCTCTACCAAGTTTGGGTTTTTCGTGCCGATCGGTCAACAAATATGGCCGTCGAGGGCTCTGATTGGCTGATACATTTTCGACATCTCCTCTGCAACCGCTGCACAGAATTTCATGAAACTTTACAGGAAGGAAGTACTCAAGGTCCTCTACCAAGTGTGTGTTTTTTGTGCCGATCGTTCAACAAATATGGCTGCCAAGTGCTCTGATTGGCTGACACATTTTCAACATCTCCTCTGCAACCTTTACACAGAATTTCATGAAACTTTACAGGAAGGAAGTACTCAAAGTCCTCTACCAAGTGTGTGTTTTTTGTGCCGATCGTTCAACAAATATGGCTGCCAAGTGCTCTGATTGGCTGACACATTTTCAACATCTCCTCTGCAACCTTTACACAGAATTTCATGAAACTTTACAGGAAGGAAGTACTCAAGGTCCTCTACCAAGTTTGAGTTTTTTGTGCCGATCGTTCAACAAATATGGTTGCCGAGGGCTCTGATTGGCTGACACATTTTCGACATCTCCTCTGCAACCGCTGCACAGATTTTCATGAAACTTTACAGGAAGGAAGTATTCAAGGTCCTCCAACAAGTTTGTGTTTTTCGTGCCGATCGGTCAACAAATATGGCCGCCGTAGGCTCTGAGTGGCTAACACATTTTCATATCTTCTCTGCAAAAAAACCACTGCACAGAATTTCATGAAACTTTACAGGAAGAAAGTACTCAAGGTCCTCTACCAAGATTGTGTATTTTGTGCTGATGGGTTAACAAATATGGCCGCCGAGGACTCTGATTGGCTGACACATTTTCGAAATCTCCTCTGCAACCATTTCACAGAATTTCAGGAAACCTTGCAGCAAGCAAGTACTCAAGATCCTCTGCCAAGTTTGTGTTTTTCTTGTCGATAGGTCAACAAATATGGCTGTCAAGGGCTTTGATCTTTAGAAGTATTTTTGTGACTTTTAACCCTTTGTCTGCAACTCAGGTGAGCGATGTGGCCCCCTTGGGCCTCTTGTTTATTTTCCATTTGTTTCTACATCCAATTGGCTTGATACAATTTTTAAGTTGTCAGTTCTAATGTCTTTTAAAAACTTGTTGCAAATGAACACAATGATAAGAAATTGCATTTTAAGTCAAAAATCAACACCAAAGCATTTTGTACTACTAAACTTTGGGCTGGATGTAGATTAAACAATCTTATAATGGATTACCTTGGCAAAGGAAGAAACTAATTTAATGTTCAAATCTATGAAATTATACATAATAATCCTGTCTTTGTATTTTTCGTGGTATAACTCCAACAAAATTCAAATTAATGGTTGTTCTTATCAGATCTCACCTTCAGATTTTCTGTTATTAATCGGTAAGCCACAAACTGCCTCTAAACTTTTTTAACACGTCGTCATTGACAATGTCACAATAGCAAAATTATTGGAATCATGTCGCCAGATAACATTTCTTTTGGATGCTTTTAGATGAGGAATTTTTCAGACAATCAGAAATGCTATTATATTGAAAATCAAATTATTTTGTTTGAGATTTTCAAGTTTAAACTCCTAGTGAATATCAGTTATACATGTACATCTGTTGTGAACATGTATTTTCAGGAAAGACAATGATAAACTGGAGAAGATAACAGCGTATAGAGAGGCACTGAGGAGGGTAAAGGTCGGCAGAGATCATCCCCCGACCATCTGTTTCTATACCATGCTTAATTCATATAAAGGGTGAGTATTCAGTAAACTTCCTTCTGTTGAGAAAATAACAGCGTATAGAGAGGCTTTGAGGAGGGTGAAGGTCGGCAGAGATCATCCCCCATTTGTTTCTATACCATGCTTAATTCTTATAAATTGTGAGTATTCAGTGAACTTCCTTCTGTTGAGAAGATAACAGCGTATAGAGAGGCTTTGAGGAGGGTGAAGGTCGGCAGAGATCATCCCCCGACCATTTGTTTCTATACCATGCTTAATTCTTATAAATTGTGAGTATTTAGTAAACTTCTTTTTTTGCCTACTGGAAAGTGAAGTGATACATTGTATGTAGTACATGTACATGTTTCTGTATATATTGTCTGTCCGGGATGAAAATCTTCTGCCAAATTGCAAATCCTTGCCATTTCAAGTTATACATTACATATATTATTAATTGTTCAAATTTCCCATTGGGCCGGCTTGTTTCCCAAAAAGCGGTGTGTGCCTAAATTTAACTAAATTTAGAACTTGACCCGGCAAAGCCACTTGATTGAGTTTTACGGCGTACGCTGAATTGCGCTGATTCTTGCCTATGCATTTCAACGCAAGAGAAACAAATATATGATACAGAGATCACACACATAAGCAATTCAGTTGTAACAGTCTTTTGATCTTGTATTTCCCCTACAGAGTGACCTCCCTTGACATAGCCGAGGATTCCAGTTTAATGGCGGCAGGTTTTGCCGACTCCACAATACGAGTGTTCTCTATGACTCCCCAGCCTCTGAGGTGTATGAAAATAGCCAGTAGTCTAGAGGGCATAGACAAGGAAGCTGGTAAGTATAAAAGAAATCTTTTTGTCTCTAGATATTGAAAACTTAAAAAAAAAAAAACAATATTGAGGTATTTGATGTCCATAGTCATTTGAAACATTAGCTTATTTTATTATACAGATGATGTGCTAGAGAGAATGATGGATGACAGAACGGCTAGTGATTCTAAGTTATTTTTAGGTCACAGCGGCCCAGTTTACGCTGCCAGGTTTATAAGTATATTTTTATGTTACAGATGATGTGTTAGAGAGAATGATAGATGACAGAACGGCTAGCAACTCCAAGTTATTATTAGGTCATAGTGGCACAGTTTATGCTGCCAGGTTTATAAGTATATTTTTATGTTACAGATGATGTGTTAGAGAGAATGATGGATGACAGAACAGCTAGTGACTCTAAGTTATTATTAGGTCACAGCGGCCCAGTTTATGCTGCCAGGTTTAGTAGAGATAGGAAATATCTTATTTCATCGTCGGAGGATGGCACAGGTAATGTTTATATTATATTTTCTTGCTTTTCAGGAGATTACTGAAAACAAATCTGAACCTTTGCTTTAGGAGATGACCACAGTATGGAAGATTTGATATTGTTTATCTGTTAGAAACTTTTATCACAGAGGGTAATCTCGCAACACAGAACAATAGGTTTTTCCATATTTTTGTGCCATATACATGTAGATAATTTAAAACAAAAAGGGAAATGTGATGCAGTGTAAGAATTTCTTAGCTATGAGTTTTATCAAAATAAGGTGAATATTAGCTTTTCATAACGCATAAAACGATCAGCATTCTACTTTCACATTCATCTACAAGAATCACCCCGATCATTTTTTAGCTCCCCTCACGAAGTGAGAGGGAGCTTATGCTATCACCCTGTCGTCGGTGTCTGCGTCCGTGTCGGCGTCCGCGTCTGCACTAGTATGTTAAGAAGTTTTATTTTTTCTATTATAAGTGCTAGGAAGTTCAAACTTGCACAGATGATGCGTCTTTAAGAGTAGATCACGAATCTACGTTCAAATGTTGGTCATGACTTATATTTTCCGCTTGAGTGCACATGTAAGGAAGATTTGGGTATCAATGTTAAGAAGTTTTATTTCTCTATTATAAGTGCTAGGAAGTTCAAACTTGCACAGATGATGCATCTTTAAGAGTAGATCACAAATCTACGTTCAAATGTAGGTCATGACTTATATTTTCCGCTTGAGTGCACATGTTAGGAAGATTTGGGTATCAATGTTAAGAAGTTTTATTTCTCTATTATAAGTGCTAGGACGTTCAAACTTGCACAGATGATGCGTCTTTATGAGTAGATCACGAATCTACGTTCAAATGTAGGTCCTGACTTATATTTTCTGCTTGAGTGCACATGTTAGGAAGATTTGGGTATCAATAGAGTACACCCATTCAGGCAAAATTTGGGTCAATAAATGAAATACTCTACTTCCCTATTCTATTTTTTTTTTGTGTGTGGTATCATTTTTGTTGGTTCTCAGTAGGACAGGTTTTCAAATTCAAAACTGTATTCTTTGACTCCTGCCATGATAGAATGCTGCCATGAAGTGAGCTTTGTAATCTTTGATTACACTATGTTTCAGCTTTATAAAAAGATAATGTTGTCTTATTTTGGATAAACCTCATAGCTATGGCATCCTTACACTGCATCACATTTCTTTTTTTTTTTGTAATAAATTATCCATATCACAAGAATTATAGAAAAAAAACCAAATTTGCTACATTGCGAGATTACCCACCATCTTTATACATGTATAATATTTGAATGTTAAGGGATAGAACTTTTATATTTTGTATACCACACGTCCCTTTTCATGGGACAGACTTTTCCTGTAGGAATGAGAATTTGACCTTACTGCTGACCTTGAATGAAAAAAATAACTTGATTTAAAAGACGAAACGTGCATGTCCACGCTGTAAATTGATCTGTTCTTAAATGATGCTATTGAATTTGAAGATGTTTAACATTCTAACAGGACCATAGTGATTTACAAACATGTCTTGTTCAAAGATGGTATGTTAGTTAATATGTGTATGGCACATACATGTACTTTTTTTTTATTCTGAAATACATTGTAGAACAAGGATATATTGTGTAATACATGTATGTTGCTTCACTACATTATAATGATAAAAGTTATATAAATGTAGCATTTCCAAGTGCTCATAACAAATTAAACGAAACTTACTGAATGTGAAGAAAGTTCCAGGTACAGGTATAAACAGAAAACTAAACATTTACTCTCCAAAAAATGGACTAGACATGATCTGAGCCCTTTCACTGTGGATTATTATGTACTGTGTTCATTAAGCATTTGAAGAAAAATGAATGACCCTATGATGCATTAACATTTAATACTTGCCATGATTTATTCAAGTTCATTAAAGTGATATTTTGTTTTTCAGTGCGACTCTGGAGTTTATTTACATGGACAAATCTTGTTTGTTATAAGGGGCATAACCACCCTGTTTGGGATGTGGAATTCAGGTAAATGATCTATAATTTGAAGCCTTTGTCTTTGGGATTAGTGATGCCATTTGATTGTTCTTGATTTACAATTTTCATGATTCAAATGTCATAGCATGACAAATGTCTCTGTAGAAATCATACAGTATACATGTAAGTAGGGGTTGGAAACGCAGTTATAATGTTGGGGCTTGCCCCCGACGGAATAACGTATGTTTCCAACAGTATATCCAACATATACATGTACCTGTAGGAACCACAAAACACAGTACGTTTATCCCTATTCTAATTCATGTGACATATTTTAACCCTCAGAGGGTCTCACGTATCGCTTTAGAATTGACAGAGGACTAACATTTATTAATAAAAAACAAATTCATAATTTGAAGAATTGCCTTTGGGATTTAAAGAAAAAAATGAATTTCTGTTTAAAAATCTGTGATTGTTGAATAATATGTATTACATGTATCTTAAATTATTTTATAAATATCTTTATTCCAGCCCTTACGGTCACTACTTTGTGTCTGTTGGTCAAGACAGAGTGGCCAGACTGTGGTCAACTGACCATCACCAGCCACTACGGATGTTCGCTGGTCACCTCTCCGATGTTGATGTAAGTGATGCCCTCTATTGGAAAAAAATACATGTATACTTTCAAAAAGTTGTTAACTTCAAATTTCTTTTAACAGTTGTGATCTTGCACAACTCCACAATCTTTGAATTGTCAAGGGGCAAAAACAACTTGACTTTGCTCCTATGATTGTTCATTGCTACAGACTTAACCCAAATGAAATTTTATACACCCAAACTCCATTCTTTCAATTATTTCCCAGGCCCTCATAAGTCTAAGAGGGTCAGACACATCCTTTTAACTAGAATGATATTTTTGATTACAAAATGTCTTATTTCTGTTCTTCATTAAACAGTGTGTGAAGTTCCACCCTAACAGTAATTACGTGGTGACGGGGTCGAGCGATAGAACGATACGTTTATGGGATATACTTAACGGTAACTGTGTAAGGTTACTGACTGGACACAAGGTATGATTTGTCAATGTTTCCATTTTATGATATTCACATGTACTTCATGTTTGTACAGATAAAAGGTTCAGAAAATGGAAAGATGATAATTTACATTGGACATAATATGTATTCTCTAAAAAATATAAAAATTTACATCAAACATAATATATGTTCTTATACAATATAGCATAATATATGTTCTTATACAATATAGCATAATATATGTTCTTATACAATATAGCATAATATATGCTCTTATACAATATAGCAGAATACAGTGATGATTCGTTAGTCCGGAATTCGTTACTCCGGAAAATTCGTTACTCCGGACGATTTCTCAGGGAACAAACGTGCATAGTGCAAAAATGATCCGATAATCTGGAAATCCGCATTCCGGATCCGGACGGTAGTTTTCGGGAACGGACGTGCGGATAATCTGTTATTTTGTCCCGTTAGTCCGGACGATATAGGCAACTACGGACTTGTTTTCATAACAATTAATTTTTACCTGGAGAAATCTACACGGACGTGTTTTCATAACAATGAATTTTTACCTGGAGAAATCTACAGGGACATGTTTTCATAACAATTAATTTTTACCTGGAGAAATTTACCTGAAAACCGGCAGATTAATTAATTAGGCGATGGGATACGCAGCACTAGTCACGGCTTGGGGTACGCGTACTTACGTGGTTATCAAATCTATGCATTTAAAGACTTAATTGTTCGCTTCTTTTAGTCACTTTCTTAATTCTTATTGTGACATTTACAGCTTGTAGCGTTCGATCATTAATTTGAACAGACGCGCGCCCTAAAATTATTTCAAATTAAAGTTTATATTTATAATTTTAATGTTTGTATCACGATGAAGATGAGAGTGAACTGAATGTTAGCGTAAGCTGAGATATTAAGGGCTTGTACTTAGTTAAAATAGAATAGAAAACGGCCGTCAACCGCTCTTGACAGACGATGATTTCCGTATTTTTCAAGAAGAAAAGTGGTACGTTTCGGTAGGTATTGGTACTATCGGCGCCCGCGGAGCCTCGATGTTTAGATAAAATTTTATTCTTATTTTAAAGGTTAAAGTAACGCTCTATATTGATCTCAGCGTAATAAAACGGAGGCCTCCTTCCACTTTCGTTTTATCTTTATTCTTGTGCATTGTGCTCTACTCAATTCAATTAATTTGATTAGAATTATAAAGAAATAAAAGTACTCGTATATTTATTTTCAATGATGAGAAAAGTATTGACTTCAAGACGATCTTAAAAAGCGAAGACAAATCCCGCGGCGCATGAACCACCCCCTTTTCTACTTCTTAGCGCTCATGCTTTAAAGACATATCTAGAGATTAAGTGATCCATTATTTTCAAGAAATAAACATTTAATCAAATTATCTATGATGAGAAAATATTTGTTTACAAGACAATTTAACCGTACACACACGCACAAAAAACCTTCGGAATTTCGCGCTCAAGTTTTGACATTTTTAGCATGATTCAGTAATCCGGAAAATTCGTTAATCCGGACGAATTCCTCGGGAACCAATTCGTCCGGACTAACGAATCATCACTGTATATTCATTTATGGAACTGGATTTCAATTTTGTTTCTATTTATAAAATAAGTGTCTTAATTTGTGTTGCATACCTTTAACAAAACACAAATATAATTATTATTCAGTGTTTTTAAACAAAATGCAAAACATACCATTTCAAGAGTTTCATTTCGGCAAATTAAATGTACGTTGGTTGTGCATATACAATGAACATATATATTTTAACAGGGGTCAGTGCAGGTGCTCGCCTTCACTCCGGATGGAAGATTCTTAGCTTCTGCAGGTATCCATTAAGTTCAGCTTAGCTTGTAACAAGATATTTCATTGGTCACCTCTACTTGTAACAAGACATTTCATTTGTCAACTCAGTCTGTCACTAGGCAGTTATCATGGTTTCTGTAAGATGAAATACATAAATTGTATATTTGGATCACTTACCTGATTGGAAAACTAGATTCAAAATGATCCTTCACTATAATTAACATCAGTTACTACACTGCCATCCATAAGTAACTATACAAAGAAGGAAATCATTCTAAATTCTTTACAGTTTATCCTAATTTCTCCATTCTGAACTTGAAAGATTCATAAAAAGTGTCTTCACATAATTAATTGTGATAACGAAAGTGTAAATAGAAACTTTTTTCATCTGCACATATTTTTTTTTCAAAAACTTTTCTTTTAATAGAAAAAAGAATAAAAATTCATAAAATGCAAATACAGTCCCACCTGTGTTAACGGACACCTTTATATACTGGACAACTGTACATAACGGACAATTTCAGTTCCCCCCAACGTTTTTTGTGTTATAAATGTCTTTTGTATAGCGGACACCTCTGTCTCCGGACAACGGACACCCTTCTGGTACCCCAATCGGTGTTAATAACCTCCTATAACGGACATAATTTTCTCGGTTCCGCCTCTGATAACGCACAATGCCTTTGTAAAATCCTTCGATCCGCGTCATTTTCTATAGTGGCTTCACACATTAATGGTAATTAGGGGACGGGTAATTAGTGGCCAATTTATGTTTACCTGTGTATACATTAATTAAAACAAGAACGTATAAAGAGAGGCTTTGACGCTTGATGAAGGGTGTAATAATGGAAAATCGCAGGAGTACAAGAGCCCTGTATTCACAATAGAAAGCCTTCGTTTCACAATAGAAAGTTTAAATCCCGATTTCATTTATTGTATAGCTACTGACCACACGCCGGCACGCGTCGCGGACAATTTAACGATCGATATTTTTTCAATGAGTTCGACATACTCTTTTCTCTCTCGGTCTTTTTATAAATGTAAACAGCATATGTATACAAATAATTATGCTGAACAACATCAGGAATTTATTGTAATATTTCAGATTCGATTGATAATGACGTTCATGATTTTAGAGGTATTCACGGACCGCCGACATGCGACAAATGTCTGTTTAATCCTTACATCAACGTTATCTGTTAATGTAAGGATTTAAGCTTACGTTTTATCAACAACGTTTTATGTACCCGAGTAAATATAATGTAATTCGATCAACTAGCGGTTTAATGACAATCAATCTAGCCTTGGCTTCCATATTCACGCTGTACGCTGTCCTACTCACGGGCCTTCCTGAAGAAGTGAGGGGTCTTTAAACATATAAATCGCGGGGATTTCAATAGGCAAGATGAGAAACCGCAATACATTCCGAGCCTTGTACGTGACATGGCGCTCGCGTACTTATTTATCATGAATTACGTCTCCCCTTTCTCATAAACTGAATGGGAGGAAAGTGACATTTTAAAACTTTATTTCCCAGTTTACTTGGGGAAATACTCTCTTACGTAAAAAGAATGTTTGCAAAACTTAATGCTTTACTTATATTGCAAGAGTACTCTTTGATAAAAAAATATACTACCTTCCTTAATTTCCTTTGTTTGTAGTCTCAATTTTCTGAGAAAGATGTATTTAATTCTACATGACCCAATTACATGTATTAGTACATGCATTCTGTATTATTATTAATTTACCTTTTAAAACTATATCCTTATCAAAAATTGACGAAAATTATTGCAAACTGTATATCAAACTAAACCTCTGCATAAAGGACACCTCTCTATAAAGGACAATATTTGATTTTCCCCGAGCCGTCCGTTATAGACAGGTTAGACTGTATTTGGGTCAAGTTTGTTACAAAAATTGATTTCTATAATGTTCATTTTCAGAATTATACAGCAATGGATTTGAAACTGTTCTTTTCTAACAACAACATGAACGGAAATGGTGTATACTAATTTATGGATGGCAGTGTATACTAAAACATAACGTTAGTGACCCAAAAGTTCTGTCAATGATGATATGCGTGCGTTATGAGCTTAACCTCAGCTCGGGTCGAGATCTTTAGATTTGAACGTTTTTTCGTTTTGATTCCCAGACACGTGCTTTCAGCAAAATCTCTCTGAGAGGAAAGTCAAAACAAGGAAATTCTCTGCATGAGAAATTTTCCCTGCTATTATTACTGACGTTCCCCGGTGATGGTGTGTATGGCCCTAAGATACGATGTAGGGAAATATAGAACTTGGAGAAAACGTTCAAATTTAGAGTTATCTCCCCATTGTGCATGTGAGCGTTACAGTTTTGAAACAGAAAATTGGCTTAGCTGAGACAGATATGATTTTTTTTTTCTTCATGACGAGATGTACTTGTATTAAGGATGCTTAAGTTCATCCATCCTCGGTACCCCCAGGGTATTTGCGCTTTGGCTGAATACCCTGGGTCGTATCGTACTATTTCGGGGATTTCCATTTATATGCAAATGTTGCTGATTGGCTCCCTCACAAACTTTTTTATCCAATCTCATAATGTTTACAAACGTCTTTTGGATAGCGATAAGAAATAGTGCATGTTGGACTAGGTAAGATACTTCTTGATGCCCTGAGACAATAATCAAATTGTTCATTAGATGTTTTCGATACAAATATTCAGGTAACCGACAAAAATTCCCTCATGTGTACGATTCACATACTGTCCTCACTTGTCTGCACGCAGCCATTACGGTCAGTTTTTAGCTCACCTGAGCCAAAGGCTCTAGTGAGCTATTGTCATAGCGATCCGTCCGGCGTCCGTCGTCCGTCGTCTGTCGTGTGTCGTCTGTCTGTCGTAAACTTTTCACATTTTCAACTTCATCTCAAGAATGGCTTAAGGGATTTTGATGAAACTTGGTAGGTATAAAGTACTAATGATCCCCTACAAGTGTTGTTGTTTTTCGTCCGGATCCCTCAACAGGTGGCGCCACCACAGGCAAAAGTAGGTCACGGGGGGTACCCTCCCTTGACAAACTTCTTCTTCAGAACGGAAGCACGTATCGACAAACCGAAAGCATCAGGATGATCTACAGAGATGTCTTTAGAAGTGTTGTTATTTTTGGTTCCACTCCGAAGTCAAATTTTTGACGCTTATTTGACGTCTCTTCGGACTTAGTCAGAAATGCAAATTTTTGCACTATTTCTTTAAATAACTCAATAAGTGTATGATTTTACTCACTCATTTACTGCATATTTATCATATATAACTTACTTAATGCTTTGTTATGTATTTTATGCTTAAATTTTATTTTTTAGCTCACCTCGACGAAGTTGAGATGAGCTTATGCTATAACCCCGGTGTCCGCGTCCGCGTCCGCGTCCCCGTCCCCGTCCGCGTCCCCGTCCGCGTCCGCGTCCGGTTAAAGTTTTTGGGTAACTCAGTATCTGACAAAGTATTGATGCTACAGTAACCAAACTTGCACAAGTGATTCATCTTTGGATGCTGAGGTGAACCCATGCATCAGATGCTGCATCTGACCTACATTTTCCGGTTGAATGACTTTGTCAATGTCTGGTTAAAGTTTTTTGGGTAGCTCAGTATCTGACAAAGTACTGATGCTACAGTAACCAAACTTGCACAAGTGATTCATCTTTGGATGCTGAGGTGAACCCATGCATCGGATGCTGCATCTGACCTACATTTTCCGGTTGAATGACTTTGTCAATGTCTGGTTAAAGTTTTTTGGGTAGCTCAGTATCTGACAAAGTACTGATGCTACAGTAACCAAACTTGCACAAGTGATTCATCTTTGGATGCTGAGGTGAACCCATGCATCGGATGCAGCATCTGACCTACATTTTCCGGTTGAATGACTTTGTCAATGTCTGGTTAAAGTTTTTGGGGTTGCTCAGTATCTGACAAAGTACCGATGCTACAGTAACCAAACTTGCATTAGTGATTCATCTTTGGATGCTGAGGTGAACCCATGCATCGGATGCAGCATCTGACCTACATTTTCGGCTTGAATGATTTTACCTTTAAAGGCCAATATTGAGCAAAGTATAAGTGCTACATAAACCAAACTTGCATATTAGATGTATCTTTGATCAAACTTTCAGAAAATGACCTTGACCTACTTTTTCCGCTTGAGTGATTTTGCCTTTAAAGGCTAATATTGTGCAAAGTATAAGTGCTACATGTACCAAACTTGCATATTGGATGTATCTTTGATCAAACTTTCATAAAATGACCTTGACCTACTTTTTCTGCTTGAGTGATTTTACCTTTAAAGTCCAATATTGAGCAAAGTATAAGTGCTACATGTACCAAACTTGCATATTGGATGTATCTTTGATCAAACTTTCATAAAATGACCTTGACCTACTTTTTCCGCTTGAGTGATTTTACCTTTAAAGTCCAATATTGAGCAAAGTATAAGTACTACATGTACCAAACTTGCATATTGGATGAATCTTTGATCAAACTTTCATAAAATGACCTTGACCTACTTTTTCCGCTTGAGTGATTTTACCTTTAAAGTCCAATATTGAGCAAAGTATAAGTGCTACATGTACCAAACTTGCATATTGGATGTATCTTTGATCAAACTTTCATAAAATGACCTTGACCTACTTTTTCCGCTTGAGTGATTTTGCCTTTAAAGGCTAATATTGAGCAAAGTATAAGAGCTACATGTACCAAACTTGCATATTGGATGTATCTTTGATCAAACTTTCATAAAATGACCTTGACCTACTTTTTTCCACTTGAGCGATTTTTCTTTTAAAGCCAATATACATGTACCTAGAGATATGTTTTAATTGAATTTTGCTGCCGCGAGGTGAGCTTCGTAATCTTTGATTACACTATGTTTTAATTTTTTATGAATTTTTTTCTTATGTAAAAAGGAAGGGGGGGGTGATTTTCATACATTTTCTGCTTCTTTTCTATAACCACTCTTCAGATTGTCATGACATTTTGTAGGCATGAGGTACTCATGCATGGTACCCTTCAAGTGAAAGAATTTTGTCTAGATATCCACTTTTGGATTTTTAAGGAATATTTTTTTTAAATTGTACATAGGTATATTGATGTTTTCTTACCAAAAATAGGAGAAAAATTCTCAAATCCGCCGGGTTAAACACATTGATACTACTTTTGAATGAAGAAATTTTATTTGAATCACAAAAAAAAATTGCCGTAAAGATTAAAAGTACACAACTTTTTTAAATATTTTTTCAAAGCCATGCACCTGGTTCCGGACCGGAATTATTCGAATTTTATGATCTGAGGACCCATTTTCACACGTATTCTTCCACTTATGTAGATGTCTCACACACTTTAAACTATATTCAAAATTTTATTTTATCTATCTAGTAAATAATCACGGGAAGACAATTCAAGATAAACATTGTGTCTATTTTCCACCAATTGTTGAAAATAATAAGAAAATAATCGGAACTATTTGACAGGACAATGACCTAGATCATTCGGAACACCCTCAACCTTTTCTTACAAAATATTTTTATACTTGGAACACTTTCATAATGGTTATCATTCATTTGCATATACTTGTTATCATGTATAAAGTTTGCTCGAATTTCCTCCGTCTTAGACTCTCTTAGATGAAGTAATTTACGGACTGATTTCTTGAAGAAACGTCTAATGAGTAATCTCTTCCTCTGGATTTTGAGAATGCATAGGACATTTAATATCTGAAATTCTTGAAAATAAATAATTTCGTTCAGAGTTCCTGAAATCTTCCAATGAAATGTTGGACCACAGAAGCTGTTGTTTTAATAGAGAAAATAAATTATTATTCACAACCTTAAGCCACTGTGTTCGTCATCTTGTATGTATAATATTTCTAAGAGGAACACAGAGGCCTGAGGTTGTGAATAATAAAACATTTTCTCTCATAAAACGACAGGATCCTGTGTTAAGACATTTGGGAATTTTTATCTGATCAAATAATAGATACATGATGAGTTTTTATCGGACCATTAACTTCTTGTCGGCAAATCCAATGCAACCGATACATTTCATGAACTCTCTCCGCTAACATTTAACTTGTCCGTGTAACAGACCTATGATGAGGTAAAACAATTTGTTAACAGTAAATAACGATGTTGTAGGTCTGCTAGTTGGACAAGCTTAACAATTTCATGGGCCTTTTAATTTGTTTCAAACTGCGAAACCTAGAGAAACCACTTGAGTTGTTGAACAGCGTATGCTGAAATGCGACGCTCCTTCTCGCCTGTTGATTTATGCATAGGCAAGAAGCGTCGCATTTCAGCATATTTACTGAAAATTATTTGTTCAAGTGGCTTCACTGGGTCATGAGGTATGATACAACATACACTGCTTTTTATGCCCCCGGAATCAAAGATTCGGGGGCATATAGTTTTTGGCCTGTCCGTCTGTTTGTCTGTTTATCTGTTTGTCTGTCTGTTTGTCCGAAAAACTTTAACATTGGACATAACTTTTGAATGGGAAGTGATAGGGCTTTCATATTTCACATGTGTATTCCTTGTGACAAGACCTTTCCATTGATACCAAAATTTTTGACCTCGTGACCTTGACCTTGACCTTTGACCTACTTTTCAAAAACTTTAACATTGGGCATAACTTTTGAATGGGAAGTGATAGGGCTTTCATATTTCACATGTGTATTCCTTGTGACAAGACCTTTCCATTGATACCAAAATTTTTGACCTCGTGACCTTGACCTTGACCGTTGACCTACTTTTCAAAAACTTTAACATTGGGCATAACTTTTGAATGGGAAGTGATAGGGCTTTCATATTTCACATGTGTATTCCTTGTGACAAGACCTTTCCATTGATACCAAAATTTTTGACCTCGTGACCTTGACCTTGACCGTTGACCTACTTTTCAAAAACTTTAACATTGGGCATAACTTTTGAATGGGAAGTGATAGGGCTTTCATATTTCACATGTGTATTCCTTGTGACAAGACCTTTCCATTGATACCAAAATTTTTGACCTCATGACATTGACCTTGACCTTTGACCTACTTTTCAAAAACTTTAACATTGTGCATAACTTTTGAATGGGAAGTGATAGGGCTTTCATATTTCACATGTGTATTCCTTGTGACAAGACCTTTCCATTGATACCAAAATTTTTGACCTCGTGACCTTGACCTTGACCTTTGACCTACTTTTCAAAAACTTTAACATTGGGCATAACTTTTGAATGGGAAGTGATAGGGCTTTCATATTTCACATGTGTATTCCTTGTGACAAGACCTTTCCATTGATACCAAAATTTTTGACCTCGTGACCTTGACCTTGACCGTTGACCTACTTTTCAAAAACTTTAACATTGGGCATAACTTTTGAATGGGAAGTGATAGGGCTTTCATATTTCACATGTGTATTCCTTGTGACAAGACCTTTCCATTGATACCAAAATTTTTGACCTCATGACATTGACCTTGACCTTTGACCTACTTTTCAAAAACTTTAACATTGTGCATAACTTTTGAATGGGAAGTGATAGGGCTTTCATATTTCACATGTGTATTCCTTGTGACAAGACCTTTCCGTTGATACCAAAATTTTTGACCTCATGACCTTGACCTTGACCTTTGACCTACTTTTCAAAAACTTTAACATTGGGCATAACTTTTGAATGGGAAGTGATAGGGCTTTCATATTTCACATGTGTATTCCTTGTGACAAGACCTTTCCATTGATACCAAAATTTTTGACCTCGTGACCTTGACCTTGACCGTTGACCTACTTTTCAAAAACTTTAACATTGGGCATAACTTTTGAATGGGAAGTGATAGGGCTTTCATATTTCACATGTGTATTCCTTGTGACAAGACCTTTCCATTGATACCAAAATTTTTGACCTCATGACATTGACCTTGACCTTTGACCTACTTTTCAAAAACTTTAACATTGTGCATAACTTTTGAATGGGAAGTGATAGGGCTTTCATATTTCACATGTGTATTCCTTGTGACAAGACCTTTCCATTGATACCAAAATTTTTGACCTCGTGACCTTGACCTTGACCTTTGACCTACTTTTCAAAAACTTTAACATTGGGCATAACTTTTGAATGGGAAGTGATAGGGCTTTCATATTTCACATGTGTATTCCTTGTGACAAGACCTTTCCATTGATACCAAAATTTTTGACCTCGTGACCTTGACCTTGACCGTTGACCTACTTTTCAAAAACTTTAACATTGGGCATAACTTTTGAATGGGAAGTGATAGGGCTTTCATATTTCACATGTGTATTCCTTGTGACAAGACCTTTCCATTGATACCAAAATTTTTGACCTCATGACATTGACCTTGACCTTTGACCTACTTTTCAAAAACTTTAACATTGTGCATAACTTTTGAATGGGAAGTGATAGGGCTTTCATATTTCACATGTGTATTCCTTGTGACAAGACCTTTCCGTTGATACCAAAATTTTTGACCTCATGACCTTGACCTTGACCTTTGACCTACTTTTCAAAAACTTTAACATTGGGCATAACTTTTGAATGGGAAGTGATAGGGCTTTCATATTTCACATGTGTATTCCTTGTGACAAGACCTTTCCATTGATACCAAAATTTTTGACCTCGTGACCTTGACCTTGACCGTTGACCTACTTTTCAAAAACTTTAACATTGGGCATAACTTTTGAATGGGAAGTGATAGGGCTTTCATATTTCACATGTGTATTCCTTGTGACAAGACCTTTCCATTGATACCAAAATTTTTGACCTCATGACATTGACCTTGACCTTTGACCTACTTTTCAAAAACTTTAACATTGTGCATAACTTTTGAATGGGAAGTGATAGGGCTTTCATATTTCACATGTGTATTCCTTGTGACAAGACCTTTCCGTTGATACCAAAATTTTTGACCTCATGACCTTGACCTTGACCTTTGACCTACTTTTCAAAAACTTTAACATTGTGCATAACTTTTGAATGGTAAGTGATAGGGCTTTCATATTTCACATGTGTATTTCTTGTGACAAGACCTTTCCATTGATACCAAAATTTTTGACCTCGTGACCTTGACCTTTGACCTTTTAACCCAGTGACCTCACATACATGTACTTAACAGAAAATAGTGTTCATACTAATAAAGATGCCACCGGGGGCATTCGTGTTTCACAAACACAGGCTTTATTTGGAAAACAAACTGGCACAATTTCTGCACAACTCACTTGAATTGATGAATATTGGATCAAAACGATTTTAACTGTACGTTTCATGTATTTGAGATGAAATCAATACTATTCAAAAGCATAATTCATAGATTTCAGTGAATAAAGGCAAAACCGAAAAATCTTTGTTTTTTATGCCCCTGGAATAAAAGATTCGGGAGCATATAGTTTTTGGCCTGTCCGTCTGTCTGTTTGTCTGTTTTCCGAAAAAGTTTAACATTGGGCAAAACTTTTGAATGGAAGCTGGTGATAGAGGTTTCATATTTCACATGTGTATTTACCAAAATTTTTGACCTCATGACCATAACCTTGACCTTTCACGTACTTCTCAAAAACTTTAACATTTGGCATAACTTTTGAATGGTTAGTGATAGGGCTTTCATATTGTACATGTGTATTCCTTGTGACAAGATCTTTCCATTGATACCAATATTACGCTGACCCTGACCTCTCACATACTTAACAGAAAATGGTGTTTATACTAACAAAGATGCCGCCGGGGGCATTCTCGTTTCACAAACACAGGCTTTATAATTTCTGGCATGCTAGCTATCAATAATGAAAGGTTTTGTGTTCAATTTTTAAATAAACTTAATTTATGAAATCATTTCATTGTTTTATTCTTTTTCTGCTGCACATTAATGTGGAATTTTACAATATGATTTTATTTTTGATGTTGCATAATTGAACTATACTAGCTTGGCATATGACCTTGGACCACTTTATCCGTTTTTTTCAAATCAGTAAAAAAAGTTATTGTTTTGAAATGTGACTATTTTTTTCTTTTTTGTACTTTTAAAGGTTGTCTGAAAAAAAAACACTTCTCTGCATCCGGCAAAAATCTTTTTAGAAAGGTTGTTGGCCAAAATCCTGGTACTGGCACTATCAGTATTCAATGTCAGTATGTCAATTAGAGCGTGCATGGGTATCAGGTGAGCGTTGTGCCCCCTGGGGCTCTTGTTTAACTTCACGGAGAAGAGCTATTTCTTTTAAAATCCCCGAAATAATAGTATGATCTGACCCAGGGTATTCGGCCAAAGCACAAATAGCCTGGGGTACCGAGGATGAAGTTCATCATAAAAAAAAAGACTTGAGTATACTTTCCGTCTTTTTTAGCTCACCTGAGCCAAAGGCTCTAGTGAGCTATTGTCATAGCGATCCGTCCGGCGTCCGTCGTCCGTCGTCTGTCGTGTGTCGTGTGTCGTCTGTCGTGTGTCGTCTGTCGTCTGTCTGTCGTAAACTTTTCACATTTTCGACTTCTTCTCAAGAATGGCTAAAGGGATTTTGATGAAACTTGGTAGGTATAAAGTACTAATGGTCCCCTACAAGTGTTGTTGTTTTTCGTCCGGATCCCTCAACAGGTGGCGCCACCACAGGCAAAAGTAGGTCACGGGGGGTACCCTCCTTTGACAAACTTCTTCTTCAGAACGGAAGCACGTATCGACAAACCGAAAGCATCAGGATGATCTAGAGAGATGTCTTAAGAAGTGTTGTTATTTTTGGTTCCACTCCGAACTCAAATTTTTGACGCTTTTTTGACGTCTCTTCGGACTTAGTCAGAAATGCTAATTTTTGCACTATTTCTTTAAATAACTCAATAAGTGTATGATTTTACACACTCATTTACTGCATATTTATCATATCTAACTTACTTTTTTTCTTAGATTGTCATGAAACTTGGTAGGTATGAGGTACTCATGGTTCCCTACAAGTGAAAGAATTTTGTCAAGATATCCTCATTTGGATTTTTACGGAAAAACATTCATAGATACAATGTAGGTTTTCCATACCCAAGAGTAGTGGTTCAAACCCCGGCAGGACCCCACTTTTGCAGGTTTTTTTTTCTCCTTTTTTTATATTTATCGTTAGAATAGAAAGTGTGAAAGAATTCTGTCAAAATATCAACTTTTAGATTTTTCATAATTTTTTAAACAGACAAGCTAGTTTGGCTTTGTGTACCTATTTTCGTACGTCGAAATAACTCAGGCACACATGCAATCAAATATATACTCTGAATTTATTTTTGAGATGTTGACTTTTTCCATACATGCATATTATATAACAATTTCCCTATATAATGATTATTTTCTCCGCTTTATTTTTGTATCTATGGTAAACAAAGTCGCCATATATCTTGTGTTACAGATTTGATTGGTTAATTCCTCCACGCCCATTTAATAGTCACGGTGGGTAATCTCGCAACGCAGAACACTAGGTTTATCTAAAATTTCGTGTATTACAAATTATTTTTCACAAAAAGGGGAATGTGATGCAGTGTAAGGATGCCTTAGATACGAGTTTTATCGAAAGTAAGAGAGGTAATATCCTTTTATAAAGCCGAAAAACTATCGGCATGATTGGTGTAGATGAAAGTGAAAGTAGAACGCCGATCGTGTTTGTGCATTATAAAAAGCTATAATATCCACCTTATTTTGGATACAACTCATAGTTAGGGCGTTGTTACACTGCATCACATTTCCCTTTTTGTAATAAATTATCTATTTTGCGCAAAAATATTGAAAAATAAATTGTTCTGCGTTGCGAGATTACCCACCGTGTTAGTACTGTACACGTGATACATTTCAGGAGATTAATAGATGATCTATCGTGCAAACAAAATAGTACTGCCGATATTTAATAGATTTTATTTAATGTGCATATACTGGGAACACTTTCATGCTTGTTATTATTCATGTACTTGGAACAATTCCATACTTGTCATCATTTATAAACTTAGCTCGAATTTCCTTTGTCTTAGACTCTCTTAGATGAATTGTATACGGACTGATTTCTTGAAGAAACAATCTAATGAGTAATCCCTTCCCGAGGATTTTGAGAATGTATAGGACATTTGATATATCTGAAATTCTTGAAAACAAATGAGTAATTTCTTCCCGAGGATTTTGAGAATGTATAGGACATTTGATATATCTGAAATTCGTGAAAACAAATAATTCAGTTCAGAGTTCTTGAAATCTTTCAATGAAATGTTGGACCACAGGAAGCTGTTGATTTAAAAGAGGAAATAAATTGTGATTCACAACCTTAAGCCACTGTGTTCGACATCTTGTATGTATACAACATTTCTAAAGACGAACACAAGAGGCTTTGAAGGTCGTGAATAATAAAACATTTTCTCTCATAAAACGACAGGTTCCTGTGGTCAGACATTTGGGAATTTTTATCTGTCCAAATAATAGATAGAACATGAGTTTTTATCGGACCAAATGATTTTTTATCAGCAAATCCGATGCAGCTGATACTTTTCATGAACTCTGTCAGCTAATAATTTGTCCATGTAACAGTCCTATCATGAGGCGAAACATAGTTAACAGTAAATAACGATGTGGTAGGTCTGCTAGTTGGACAAGCTTTACAGTATCATGGGCCTATTAATTTGTTTCCCTAAAAGCAGCATACACCAGAGTATTAAGTTTATTTCATTGTTTTATTCTTTTTGTCTGTTTCTTCATCACTTGCTGCACATTAATGTGGAATTTTACAAAATGATTTTTTTGATGTTGAATAATTGAACTATACACTAGCTGGGCATATGACTTTGGATCACATTATCCGTCTATTCAAATCAGTAAAAAAGATAATGTTTTGAAATGTTACTATTTCTTCTTGTTTGTACTTTTAAAGGCTGTAAAAAAAATCTTGTCTGCATTCGGCAAAAATCTTTTTAGAAAGAATGTAGGCTCAAATCGTGATACTGGCACTATCAATTTTACGTCTTATTCAATGTCAGTATGTCAATTAGAGCACCCATGGGTATCAGGTGAGCGTTGTGCCCTCCTGGGGCTCTTGTTAAATGCTTGTGGGGGTTGGATGGGGGACCAAGTCAACATGCACATATTCATCAACATGTTTACTTCTTCATCATATCTTATATACGTATGTATGTCTAGGTCTACAAACATGGTATTCTTTTTTAGCTCACCTGAGCGAAGCTCAAGTGAGCTATTGTCATAGCGCACCGTCCGGCGTCCGTCCGTCGTCCGGCGTCGTCCGGCGTAAACTTTTCACATTTTCGACTTCTTCTCCAGAACGGCTGAAGGGATTTTGATGAAACTTGGTAGGTATGAAGTACTCATGGTCCCCTACAAGTGTTGTTGTTTTTCGTCCGGATCTGTCAACAGGTGGCGCCACCACAGCCAAAAGTAGGTCACGGGGGGTACCCTCCTTTGACAAACTTCTTCTTCAGAATCGAAGCATGTATTGACAAACCGAAAGCATCAGGATGATCTAGAGAGATGTCTTAAGAAGTGTTGTTATTTTTGGTTCCACTTCGAAGTCAAATTTTTGACGCGTTTTTGACGTCTTTTCGGACTTAGTCAGAAATGCACATTTTTGCACTATTTCTTTAAATAACTCAATAAGTGTATGATTTTACACACTCATTTACTACATATTTATCATATTTAACTTACTTAATGCTTTGATATGTATTTTATGCTTAAATTTTATTTTTTTTTGATTTTTTATGAATTTTTTTCTTATGTACATGTGTAAAAAGGAAGGGGGGGGGGGGGGTGATTTTCATACATTTTCTGCTTCTTTTCTATAACCACTCTTCAGATTGTCATGACAATTTGTAGGTATGAGGTACTCATGCATGGTACCCTACAAGTGAAAGAATTTTGTCAAGATATCCACTTTTGGATTTTTAAGGAATATTTTTTAAGATTGTACATAGGTATAATGTATGTTTTCCATGCCCAATGGACCCATGGGGAGTGGCTTCAAACCCCGGCGGGACCCCAAAAAAACTTTTTCCCCTTTTTAGCTCACCTGAGCGAAGCTCAAGTGAGCTATTGTCATAGCGCACCGTCCGGCGTCCGTCCGGCGTCCGGCGTCCGGCGTCGTCCGTCGTAAACTTTTCACATTTTCGACTTCTTCTCCAGAACGGCTGAAGGGATTTTGATGAAACTTGGTAGGTATGAAGTACTCATGGTCCCCTACAAGTGTTGTTGTTTTTCGTCCGGATCTGTCAATAGGTGGCGCCACCACAGCCAAAAGTAGGTCACGGGGGGTACCCTCCTTTGACAAACTTCTTCTTCAGAACCGAAGCATGTATTGACAAACCGAAAGCATCAGGATGATCTAGAGAGATGTCTTAAGAAGTGTTGTTATTTTTGGTTCAACTTCGAAGTCAAATTTTTGACGCGTTTTTGACGTCTTTTCGGACTTAGTCAGAAATGCACATTTTTGGCCGGATTGCAAAGCAATTCCGGTCTATAGATTGACGATGTCCGTCCGTCCGTCCGTCTGTCCGTCCGTCTGTCCGTCTGCCGTCAACATTTTTGGCCGGATTGCAAAGCAATTCCGGTCTATAGATTGACGATGTCCGTCCGTCCGTCCGTCTGTCCGTCCGTCTGTCCGTCTGCCGTCAACATTTTGGTTAAAGTTTCTGGTTGAGGCAAAATCTAAGGAACTATATGCAGTAGAAACTTTATATTATACATATAGGTTGCCCATGACAAGACCTTTCAATTTATGCCATAACATTGGACCTAGTGACCTTGACCTTGGACTTTGACCTAGTTAAAGATTTTGGTTAAAGTTTCTGGTTTAAGCAAAACCTAAGGAACTGTATGCAGTAGAAACCTTATATTATACATTTAGGTTGCCCATGATGAGACCTTTCAATTTATGCCGTAACATTGGACCTAGTGACTTTGACCTTGGACTTTGACCTAGTTAAATATTTTGGTTAAAGTTTCTGGTTTAAGCAAAATCTAAGGAACTGTATGCAGAAGAAACTTTATATTATACATGTAGGTTGCCCATGATGAGACCTTTCAATTTATGCCGTAACATTTGACCCAGTGACCTTGACCTTGAACTTTGACCTAGTTAAAGATTTTGGTTAAAGTTTCTGGTTTAAGCAAAATCTAAGGAACTGTATGCAGAAGAAACTTTATATTATACATGTAGGTTGCCCATGATGAGACCTTTCAATTTATGCCGTAACATTTGACCCAGTGACCTTGACCTTGAACTTTGACCTAGTTAAAGATTTTGGTTAAAGTTTCTGGTTTAAGCAAAATCTAAGGAACTGTATGCAGTAGAAACCTTATATTATACATTTAGATTGCCCATGACGAGACCTTTCGATTTATGCCGTAAACATTGGACCTAGAGACCTTGACCTTGGACTTTGACCTAGTTAAATATTTTGGTTAAAGTTTCTGGTTTAAGCAAAATCTAAGGAACTGTATGCAGTAGAAACCTTATATTATACATTTAGGTTGCCCATGATGAGACCTTTCAATTTATGCCGTAACATTGGACCTAGTGACTTTGACCTTGGACTTTGACCTAGTGAAAGATTTTGGTTAAAGTTTCTGGTTTAAGCAAAATCTAAGGAACTGTATGCAATAGAAACTTTATATCATACATGTAGGTTGCCCATGATGAGACCTTTCAATTTATGCCGTAACATTTGACCCAGTGACCTTGACCTTGAACTTTGACCTAGTTAAAGATTTTGGTTAAAGTTTCTGGTTTAAGCAAAATCTAAGGAACTGTATGCAGTAGAAACCTTATATTATACATTTAGGTTGCCCATGATGAGACCTTTCAATTTATGCCGTAACATTGGACCTAGTGACTTTGACCTTGGACTTTGACCTAGTGAAAGATTTTGGTTAAAGTTTCTGGTTTAAGCAAAATCTAAGGAACTGTATGCAATAGAAACTTTATATCATACATGTAGGTTGCCCATGATGAGACCTTTCAATTTATGCCGTAACATTTGACCCAGTGACCCAGTGACCTTGAACTTTGACCTAGTTAAAGATTTTGGTTAAAGTTCTTGGTTTAAGCAAAATCTAAGGAACTGTATGCAGTAGAAACCTTATATTATACATTTAGGTTGCCCATGATGAGACCTTTCAATTTATGCCGTAACATTGGACCTAGTGACCTTGACCTTGGACTTTGACCTAGTTAAAGACTTTGGTTAAAGTTCCTGGTTTAAGCAAAATCTAAGGAACTGTATACAGTAGAAACTTTATATTATACATGTAGGTTGCCTCTGACAAGACCTCTCAATGTATGCTGTAATATTTGACTTAGTGACCTAGACCCAGTTGGTGACAAAAACTTACTTTGCAATCCGGCCATACCGTCTTTAGCGGTGTTTTATTGCACTATTTCTTTAAATAACTCAATAAGTGTATGATTTTACACACTCATTTACTACATATTTATCATATTTAACTTACTTAATGCTTTGATATGTATTTTATGCTTAAATTTTTTTTTTTTGATTTTTTATGAATTTTTTTCTTATGTAAAAAGGAAGGGGGGGGGGGGGTGATTTTCATACATTTTCTGCTTCTTTTCTATAACCACTCTTCAGATTGTCATGACAATTTGTAGGTATGAGGTACTCATGCATGGTACCCTACAAGTGAAAGAATTTTGTCAAGATATCCACTTTTGGATTTTTAAGGAATATTTTTTAAGATTGTACATAGGTATAATGTATGTTTTCCATGCCCAATGGACCCATGGGGAGTGGCTTCAAACCCCGGCGGGACCCCAAAAAAACTTTTTCCCCTTTTTAGCTCACCTGAGCGAAGCTCAAGTGAGCTATTGTCATAGCGCACCGTCCGGCGTCCGTCCGGCGTCCGGCGTCCGGCGTCGTCCGTCGTAAACTTTTCACATTTTCGACTTCTTCTCCAGAACGGCTGAAGGGATTTTGATGAAACTTGGTAGGTATGAAGTACTCATGGTCCCCTACAAGTGTTGTTGTTTTTCGTCCGGATCTGTCAATAGGTGGCGCCACCACAGCCAAAAGTAGGTCACGGGGGGTACCCTCCTTTGACAAACTTCTTCTTCAGAACCGAAGCATGTATTGACAAACCGAAAGCATCAGGATGATCTAGAGAGATGTCTTAAGAAGTGTTGTTATTTTTGGTTCTACTTCGAAGTCAAATTTTTGACGCGTTTTTGACGTCTTTTCGGACTTAGTCAGAAATGCACATTTTTGCACTATTTCTTTAAATAACTCAATAAGTGTATGATTTTACACACTCATTTACTACATATTTATCATATTTAACTTACTTAATGCTTTGATATGTATTTTATGCTTAAATTTTTTTTTTGTTGATTTTTTATGAATTTTTTTCTTATGTAAAAAGGAAGGGGGGGGGGGGGGGGTGATTTTCATACATTTTCTGCTTCTTTTCTATAACCACTCTTCAGATTGTCATGACAATTTGTAGGTATGAGGTACTCATGCATGGTACCCTACAAGTGAAAGAATTTTGTCAAGATATCCACTTTTGGATTTTTAAGGAATATTTTTTAAGATTGTACATAGGTATAATGTATGTTTTCCATGCCCAATGGACCCATGGGGAGTGGCTTCAAACCCCGGCGGGACCCCAAAAAAACTTTTTCCCCTTTTTAGCTCACCTGAGCCATAGGCTCAAAGTGAGCTATTGTCATAGTGTGGCGTCCGTCGTCCGTCGTCGTCCGTCGTAAACTTTTCACATTTTCAACTTCTTCTTCAGAACGGCTGAAGGGATTTTGATGAAACTTGGTAGGTTTGAAGTACTCATGGTCCCCTACAAGTGTTGTTGTTTTTCGTCCGGATCTTTCAACAGGTGGCGCCACCACAGCCAAAAGTAGGTCACGGGGGGTACCCTCCTTTGACAAACTTCTTCTTCAGAACCGAAGCATGTATCGACAAACCGAAAGCATCAGGATGATCTAGAGAGATGTCTTAAGAAGTGTTGTTATTTTTGGTTCCACTTCGAAGTCAAATTTTTGACGCGTTTTTGACGTCTTTTCGGACTTAGTCAGAAATGCACATTTTTGCACTATTTCTTTAAATAACTCAATAAGTGTATGATTTTACACACTCATTTACTACATATTTATCATATTTAACTTACTTAATGCTTTGATATGTATTTTATGCTTAAATTTTATTTTTTTTATTTTTTATGAATTTTTTTCTTATGTAAAAAGGAAGGGGGGGGGGGGGGTGATTTTCATACATTTTCTGCTTCTTTTCTATAACCACTCTTCAGATTGTCATGACAATTTGTAGGTATGAGGTACTCATGCATGGTACCCTACAAGTGAAAGAATTTTGTCAAGATATCCACTTTTGGATTTTTAAGGAATATTTTTTAAGATTGTACATAGGTATAATGTATGTTTTCCATGCCCAATGCTTCAGGTGCAACTACAGGAAAAAAACCTTCTTTGTATGATTAATCATTTTTTGATCGACCTTTCATCCATAGTTACAGCTGATAATTCAACAAGTGACACATGCTTCAATGTCTTATTGATTGACCTTTTATGTGATATGATTCAATTATTTAAATTCTTTATACTTATTTAGAATTTTATTTTTAAAGTCGGGAACAAGATTTCAAAAGCGGCAATGTTTTGCCGTGTACCTGAAGGTGTCATCCAAAGAAATAAAAACCTTCTTTGTATGATCAATCATTTAGCTCAATTTGAGTGACTTCCAATCCTTCATTCAATAATTATGAATTTGGTCTCGTTGGATTTGGACACCTTTGACACACATAAAAATAATAGAAAAAAGGGGGGTCATGCATACCGTTTTCTCACAAATTCCACTTTTTTACATCACCCCTCTATCCATTTCGAAAATTTTACAAATTTCATCTATTTTTAAATCGATCAATAGATTGCATAAAAGACAAAAACAGGTTCAAAACTCAATTTATCCCGACTACAGGGAATGGTACATTGATTTCATGTGCTATTTTTAAATTTTCAATAGGTTTGACCAATGGTGTGACACCTTTTATTCTGCCCTGTTCACCAGTCAAAACTGAGGGGATTCCCCGCTAAAACGATTTCCTTGGATTACACCTGAAGGGGATTCCCCATGTAGAAATGTGATACCTTTAGTACTGCCATACATTTCAGGAGATACAGTGCAAACGGAATAGATTTTTATTTAATGAAATGTGCATTATACTTGGAACACTTTCATAATGGTTATCATTCATGTACTTGGAACACTTGCAACTTGTTATCATGCATAAAGTTTGCTCGAATTTCCTCTGTCTTAGACTCTCTTAGATGAAGTAATTTACGGACTGATTTCTTGAAGAAACGTCTAATGAGTAATCTCTTCCTCCGGATTTTGAGAATGCATAGGACATTAATATCTGAAATTCTTGAAATAAATAATTCAGTTCAGAGTTCCTGAAATCTTCCTATGAAATGTTGGACCACAGAAAGCTGTCGTTTAAATAGAGTAAATAAATTATTATTTACAACCATAAGCCACTGTGTTCGACATCTTGTATGTATAATATTTCTAAGAGGAACACACAGGCCTGAGGTTGTGAATAATAAAACATTTTCTCTCGTAAAATGACAGGTTCCTGTGATAAAACATTTGGGAATTTTTATCTGTTCAAATAATAGATACATGATGAGTTTTTATCGGACCAAATAACTTTTTGTCGGCAAATCCTATGCAACCGATACATTTCATGAACTCTCTCCGCTAACAACTTGTCCGTGTAACAGACCTTTGATGAGGTAAAACAATTTTTTAACAGTAAATAACGATGTTGTAGGTCTGCTAGTTGGACAACCTTAACAACTTCATGGGCCTTTTAATTTGTTTCAAACTACGAAACCTAGAGAAATCACTTGAGTTGTTGAACAGCGTATGCTGAAATGCGACGCTCCTTCTCGCCTGTTGAAATATGCATAGGCAAGAAGCGCCGCATTTCAGCATATTCACTGAAAATTATTTGTTCAAGTGGCTTCACTGGGTCATGAGGTTTGATACACCATACACTGCTTTTTGAAAAACAAACTGGCCCAATATCTGCACAAGCAGCACAACTCACTTGAATATTGATAAATATTGGATTAAAACGATTTTAACTGTACGTTTCATGTATTTGAGATGAAATCAATACTATTCGAAAGCATTCATAGATTTCAGTATACTTTAATATGAATAAAGGCAAAACCGAAAAATCTTTGTTTTTTATGCCCCTGGAATAAAAGATTCGGGAGCATATAGTTTTTGGCCTATTCGTCTGTCTGTTTGTCTGTCTGTTTTCCGAAAAACTTTAACATTGTGCATAACTTTTAAATGGAAGCTGGTGATAGAGGTTTCATATTTCACATGTGTATTCCTTGTGACAATACCTTTCCATTGATACCAAAATTTTTGACCTCGTGACCATAACCTTGACCTTTGACGTACTTCTCAAAAACTTTAACATTGGGCATAACTTTTGAATGGTTAGTGATAGAGGTTTCAATTTTTACATGTGTATTCCTTGTGACAAGATCTTTCCATTGATACCAATATTGCGCAAACCCTGACCTCTCACATACTTAACAGAAAATGGCCTTTATACTAACAAAGATGCCGCCGGGGGCATTCTCGTTTCACAAACACAGGCTTTATAATTTCTGGCATGCTAGCTATCAATAATGAAAGGTTTTGTGTTCAATTTTAAATAAACTTAATTTATGAAATCGTTTCATTGTTTTATTCTTTTTCTGCTGCACATTAATGTACAATATGATTTTATTTTTGATGTTGCATAATTGAACTATACTAGCTGGGCATATGACGTTGGACCACTTTATCCGTCTTTTCAAATCAGTAAAAAAGTTATTGTTTTGAAATGTGGCTATTTTTTCTTTTTTGTACTTTCAAAGGTTGTCTGAAAAAAAAAAACTTCTCTGCATCCGGCAAAAATCTTTTTAGAAAGGTTGTGGGCTAAAATCCTGGTACTGGCACTATCAGTATTCAATGTCAGTATGTCAATTAGAGCGTGCATGGGTATCAGGTGAGCGTTGTGCCCCCTGGGGCTCTTGTTAGCTCACCTGAGCGAAGCTCAAGTGAGCTATTGTCATAGCGCACCGTCCGGCGTCCGTCCGGCGTCCGGCGTCCGGCGTCGTCCGTCGTAAACTTTTCACATTTTCGACTTCTTCTCCAGAACGGCTGAAGGGATTTTGATGAAACTTGGTAGGTATGAAGTACTCATGGTCCCCTACAAGTGTTGTTGTTTTTCGTCCGGATCTGTCAACAGGTGGCGCCACCACAGCCAAAAGTAGGTCACGGGGGGTACCCTCCTTTGACAAACTTCTTCTTCAGAACCGAAGCATGTATTTACAAACCGAAAGCATCAGGATGATCTAGAGAGATGTCTTAAGAAGTGTTGTTATTTTTGGTTCCACTTCGAAGTCAAATTTTTGACGCGTTTTTGACGTCTTTTCGGACTTAGTCAGAAATGCACATTTTTGCACTATTTCTTTAAATAACTCAATAAGTGTATGATTTTATACACTCATTTACTACATATTTATCATATTTAACTTACTTAATGCTTTGATATGTATTTTATGCTTAAATTTTATTTTTTTTGATTTTTTATGAATTTTTTTCTTATGTAAAAAGGAAGGGGGGGGGGTGATTTTCATACATTTTCTGCTTCTTTTCTATAACCACTCTTCAGATTGTCATGACAATTTGTAGGTATGAGGTACTCATGCATGGTACCCTACAAGTGAAAGAATTTTGTCAAGATATCCACTTTTGGATTTTTAAGGAATATTTTTTAAGATTGTACATAGGTATAATGTATGTTTTCCATGCCCAATGGACCCATGGGGAGTGGCTTCAAACCCCGGCGGGACCCCAAAAAAACTTTTTCCCCTTTTTAGCTCACCTGAGCGAAGCTCAAGTGAGCTATTGTCATAGCGCACCGTCCGGCGTCCGTCCGGCGTCCGTCCGGCGTCCGGCGTCCGTCCGGCGTCCGGCGTCGTCCGTCGTAAACTTTTCACATTTTCGACTTCTTCTCCAGAACGGCTGAAGGCATTTTGATGAAACTTGGTAGGTATGAAGTACTCATGGTCCCCTACAAGTGTTGTTGTTTTTCGTCCGGATCTGTCAATAGGTGGCGCCACCACAGCCAAAAGTAGGTCACGGGGGGTACCCTCCTTTGACAAACTTCTTCTTCAGAACCGAAGCATGTATTGACAAACCGAAAGCATCAGGATGATCTAGAGAGATGTCTTAAGAAGTGTTGTTATTTTTGGTTCCACTTCGAAGTCAAATTTTTGACGCGTTTTTGACGTCTTTTCGGACTTAGTCAGAAATGCACATTTTTGCACTATTTCTTTAAATAACTCAATAAGTGTATGATTTTACACACTCATTTACTACATATTTATCATATTTAACTTACTTAATGCTTTGATATGTATTTTATGCTTAAATTTTTTTTTTTTTTGATTTTTTATGAATTTTTTTCTTATGTAAAAAGGAAGGGGGGGGGGTGATTTTCATACATTTTCTGCTTCTTTTCTATAACCACTCTTCAGATTGTCATGACAATTTGTAGGTATGAGGTACTCATGCATGGTACCCTACAAGTGAAAGAATTTTGTCAAGATATCCACTTTTGGATTTTTAAGGAATATTTTTTAAGATTGTACATAGGTATAATGTATGTTTTCCATGCCCAATGGACCCATGGGGAGTGGCTTCAAACCCCGGCGGGACCCCAAAAAAACTTTTTCCCCTTTTTAGCTCACCTGAGCGAAGCTCAAGTGAGCTATTGTCATAGCGCACCGTCCGGCGTCCGTCCGTCGTCCGGCGTCCGTCGTCCGGCGTCATCCGTCGTAAACTTTTCACATTTTCGACTTCTTCTCCAGAACGGCTGAAGGGATTTTGATGAAACTTGGTAGGTATGAAGTACTCATGGTCCCCTACAAGTGTTGTTGTTTTTCGTCCGGATCTGTCAACAGGTGGCGCCACCACAGCCAAAAGTAGGTCACGGGGGGTACCCTCCTTTGACAAACTTCTTCTTCAGAACCGAAGCATGTATTGACAAACCGAAAGCATCAGGATGATCTAGAGAGATGTCTTAAGAAGTGTTGTTATTTTTGGTTCCACTTCGAAGTCAAATTTTTGACGCGTTTTTAGCTCACCTGAGCCATAGGCTCAAGTGAGCTATTGTCATAGTGTTGCGTCCGTCGTCCGTTGTCCGTCGTCGTCGTCGTCGTCCGTCGTCCGTCGTCCGTCGTCGTAAACTTTTCACATTTTAAACTTCTTCTCCAGAACGGCTGAAGGCATTTTGATGAAACTTGGTAGGTATGAAGTACTCATGGTCCCCTACAAGTGTTGTTGTTTTTCGTCCGGATCTGTCAACAGGTGGCGCCACCACAGCCAAAAGTAGGTCACGGGGGTTACCCTCCTTTGACAAACTTCTTCTTCAGAACCGAAGCATGTATCGACAAACAGAAAGCATCAGGATGATCTAGAGAGATGTCTTAAGAAGTGTTGTTATTTTTGGTTCCACTTCGAAGTCAAATTTTTGACGCGTTTTTGACGTCTTTTCGGACTTTGTCAGAAATGCACATTTTTGCACTATTTCTTTAAATAACTCAATAAGTGTATGATTTTACACACTCATTTACTACATATTTATCATATTCAACTTACTTAATGCTTTGATATGTATTTTATGCTTCAAATGTATTTTTTTGATTTTTTATGAATTTTTTTCCTATGTAAAAAGGAAGGGGGGGGGGGTTGATTTTCATACATTTTCTGCTTCTTTTCTATAACCACTCTTCAGATTGTCATGACAATTTGTAGGTATGAGGTACTCATGCATGGTACCCTACAAGTGAAAGAATTTTGTCAAGATATCCTTTTTTGGATTTTTAAGGAATATTTTTTAAGATTGTACATAGGTATAATGTATGTTTTCCATGCCAAATGGACCCATGGGGAGTAGCTTCAAACCCCGGCGGGACCCCAACAATTTTTTTTTCCCTTTTTCAGTTTTTTTTCTCTTTTTATTTTTATATTTATCACTAGAAATGAAACTGTGAAAGAATTTTGTCAAAATATCAACTTTCAGATTTTTAATGATTTTTTAAATAAGACAAGCTATAGCTAGTTTGGCTTTGTGTACTTATTTTCATACTTCGAATTAACTTGGCCACATACGCTATCAAATATACGCTGAATTTATTTTTAAGATGTTGACTTTTTGTGTCGCCTGCGAAGCACAGTGACGCTTAGGGATCACTTTGTCTGTTGTTTGTCTGTCCGTCCATCCGTCCCTCTGTCTGTCCGTCTGTCTGTCACACTTGGGTGTCACACCCCATAACTTTTGATTGGTAAGTGATAGGGCTTTGATATTTCACATGTGTATTCCTTGTGACAAGACCTTTATACACATATCATAATTTTTGACCTTTTGACCTTGACCTAGATATTTGACCTACTTTTCTAAAAATCTAATATTGGCTATATCTCTTGATTGATTAGTGATAGGGCTTTGATATTTCACATGTGTATTCCTTGTGATTAGACCTTTCTACACATATAATGTTTGACCTTGTGACCTTGATCTAGATATTTGACCTACTTTTCTAAAAATCTAATATTGGCTATATCTCTTGATTGGCAAGTTATAGGGCTTTGATATTTCACATGTGTAATCTTTGTGACAAGACCTTTCTACGCAAACCACATTTTTTGACCTCGTGACCTTGACCTAGATATTTGACCTACTTTTCAAAAAATCTAAGATTGGCTATATCTTTTGATTGGTAAGTGATAGGGCTTTGATATTTCACATGTGTATTTCTTGTGACAAGCCCTTTTTTCACATACTATATTTTTTAACCTTATGACCTTGACCTAGATATTTGACCTACTTTTAAAAAAACAAAGATTGGCTATATCTATTGATTGGCAAGTGATAGGGCTTTGATATTTCTCTTGTGTATTCCTTTTGACAATACCTTTCTACACATACCATAATTTTGACCTCATGACCTTGACCTAGATATTTGACCTACTTTTCCAAAAAAATTAAGATTTGCTATATCTTTTGATTGGTAAGTGATAGAGCTTTGATATTTCATATGTGTATTCCTTCTTGTGACAAGGCCTTTCTACACATATCATAACTTTTGACCTCATGACCAAGACCTAGATATTTGACCTACTTTTCAAAAAATCTTAGATTGGCTATTTCTTTTGATTGCTGAGTGATAGGCTTTGATATTTCACATGTGCATTCCATGTGACAAGACCTTTCTTCACATACCATCATTTTTAGCTCACCTTGACGAAGTTGAGTGAGCTTATGCTATAAACCCACGCGTCCGCGTCCTTTTAAGAAGTTTGGGGTAGCTCAGTATCTGACAAAGTACTAACGCTACAGTAACCAAACTGGCACAAGTGATTCATCTTTGGATGCTGAGGTGAACCCATGCATCGTATGCAGCATCTTACCTACATTTTCCGCTTGAGTGACTTGGTTAAGAAGTTTGGGGAAGCTCAGTATCTGTCAAAGTACTGATGCTACAGTAACCAAACTTGCACAAGTGATTCATTTTTGGATGCTGAGGTAAACCCATGCATCGGATGCAGCATCTGACCTTCATTTTCCGCTTGAGTGACTTGGTTAAGAAGTTTGGGGTAGCTCAGTATCTGACAAAGTACTGATGCTACAGTAACCAAACTTGCACAAGTGATTCATTTTTGGATGCTGAGGTAAACCCATGCATCGGATGCAGCATCTGACCTTCATTTTCCGCTTGAGTGACTTGGTTAAGAAGTTTGGGGTAGCTCAGTATCTGACAAAGTACTGATGCTACAGTAACCAAACTTGCACAAGTGATTCATCTTTGGATGCTGAGGTGAACCCATGCATCGGATGCAGCATCTGACCTACATTTTCCGCTTGAGTGATTTGGATAAGAAGTTTGGGGTAGCTCAGTATCTGACAAAGTACTGATGCTACAGTAACCAAACTTGCACAAGTGATTCATCTTTGGATGCCGAGATGGACCCATGCATCGGATGCAGCATCTGACCTACTTTTTCCACTTGAGTGATTTCGCTTTTAAAAGCCAATATTGAGCAGAGTATAAGTGCTACATGTACCAAACTTGCATATATTGGATGTATCTTTGATCAAACTTTCATAAAATGACCTTGACCTACTTTTTCCGCTTGAGTGATTTTGCCTTTAAAAGCCAATATTGAGCAAAGTGTAAGTGCTAGATGTTCCAAACTTGCATATTAGATGTATCTTTGATCAAACTTTCATAAAATGACCTTGACCTACTTTTTCCGCTTGAGTGATTTTGCCTTTAAAAGCCAATATTGAGCAAAGTATAACTGCTACATGTACCAAACTTGCATATTGGATGTATCTTTGATCAAACTTTCATAAAATGACCTTGACCTACTTTTTCTGCTTGAGTGGTTTTGCCTTTAAAAGCCAATATACATGTACTAAGAAATATGTTTGAATTGAATTTTGCTGTCATGAGGTGAGCTTCGTAATCTGTGATTACCTATGTTTTACCTTGTGCACTTGCCCTATATATTTGACCTACTTTTCAACAAATCTATGATTTGCTATATCTTTTGAGTGGTAAGTGATAGGGCTTTGATATTTCACATTTGTATTCCTTATGAAAAGACCTTTCTAAACATTCCATAATTTTTAACCTAATGACCTTGCCCTTGATAATTGACCTAATTTCAATAAAAAAAAAATCCGCTACGCAGGCGACACAAGCATTCCTTGGATTGCTTTTTTTTCATACATGCATATTTCAGAACAATATCCCTATTTAATGATTATTTTCTCTGTCTTATTTCTGTATCTATGGTAAACATAGTCGCCATATATCTTGTGTTACAGATTTGATTGGTTCAATACCTCCTTGCCCCTTTAGTAGGGGTAACTACAGGAAATAAAAAGGTGCACACTAAAAATTTTGACTGACTTGAAGTGCCCGGAAGTCTGTAAAATTGGTCTTTTTTGATTGCGAATCTTTGGCACGTATAAAAATGTAAAGAAAAAAGGGGGGGGTCATGCATGTCCTTTTTTCGCAATTTTCACTTTTTTTACAGGAACTCTGCGTCCTCATCGAAAATGTTCCGAATTTTGCATATTTTCAAACCTATCTGTAGATTGCATAAAAGACAAGATCAAGTTCGAAGTTAAATTTATCACGACTATTGATTCAATATGCTAAAAATACATTTCCAAGCACTGCATTTCAGCATATTTACCGAAAATAATTTGTCCAAGTGGCTTCACTGGGTCATGAGGTTTGATACACCGTACACTGTTGTTTGGAAAGAAATTGGCTCATTTTCTGCACAACTCACTTGAATTAATATTGTCCGCTAACAACTTGTCTGTGTTAATTGGATTAACACGATTTTGACTGTACGTTACATGTATTAAGATGAAATCAATACTATTCAAAAGCTCTCATTCATAGATTTCTGTATAATTTAATATGAATAAAGGCAAAACCGAAAAGTCTTTGTTTTTTATGCTTCCGGAATCAAAGATACGGGGGCATATAGTTTTTGGCCTGTCCGTCTGTCTGTTTGTCCGAAAAACTTTACATTGGGCATAACTTTTGATAGGAAGATGATAGAGCTTTCATATTTCACATGTGTATTCCTTGTGACAATACCTTTCCATTGATACCAAAATTTTTGACCTCGTGACCTTGACCTTGACCTTTGACCTACTTTTCAAAAACTTTAACATTGGGCATAACTTTTGAATGGTTAGTGATAGGGCTTTCATATTGTACATGTGTATTCTTTGTGACAAGATCTTTCCATTGATACCAACATTACTCTGACCCTGACCTCTCACATACTTAACAGAAAATGGTGTTTATACCAACAAAGATGCCACCGCGGGGCATTCGTGTTTCACAAACACAGGCTTTATTATTTTCTGGCATACTAGCTATTAATAATGAAAGGTTTGGTGTTCAATTTTGAATAAACTTAATTTATGAAATCATTTCATTGTTTTATTCTGTTTCTGTTGCACATTAATGTGGAATTTTACAAAATGATTTTATTTTTGATGTTGCATAATCGAACTATACTAGCTGGGCATATGACTTTGGATCGCATAATCCATCTTTTCAAATCAGTAAAAAAGTTGTTGTTTTGAAATGTGACTATTTTCTCTTGTTTGTACTTTTAAAGGTTGTCTGAAAAAAAACTTGTCTGCATCCGGCAAAAATCTTGTTAGAAAGGTTGTGGGCTAAAATCCTGGTACTGGCACTATCAGTATTCAATATCAGTATGTCAATTAGAGCGTGCATGGGTATCAGGTGAGCGTTGTGCCCCCTGGGGCTCTTGTTGACGTCTTTTCGGACTTAGTCAGAAATGCACATTTTTGCACTATTTCTTTAAATAACTCAATAAGTGTATGATTTTACACACTCATTTACTACATATTTATCATATTTAACTTACTTAATGCTTTGATATGTATTTTATGCTTAAATTTTATTTTTTTTGATTTTTTATGAATTTTTTTCTTATGTAAAAAGGAAGGGGGGGGGGGGGGTGATTTTCATGCATTTTCTGCTTCTTTTCTATAACCACTCTTCAGATTGTCATGACAATTTGTAGGTATGAGGTACTCATGCATGGTACCCTACAAGTGAAAGAATTTTGTCAAGATATCCACTTTTGGATTTTTAAGGAATATTTTTTAAGATTGTACATAGGTATAATGTATGTTTTCCATGCCCAATGGACCCATGGGGAGTGGCTTCAAACCCCGGCGGGACCCCAAAAAAACTTTTTCCCCTTTTTAGCTCACCTGAGCGAAGCTCAAGTGAGCTATTGTCATAGCGCACCGTCCGGCGTCCGGCGTCCGTCGTCCGGCGTCGTCCGTCGTAAACTTTTCACATTTTCGACTTCTTCTCCAGAACGGCTGAAGGGATTTTGATGAAACTTGGTAGGTATGAAGTACTCATGGTCCCCTACAAGTGTTGTTGTTTTTCGTCCGGATCTGTCAACAGGTGGCGCCACCACAGCCAAAAGTAGGTCACGGGGGGTACCCTCCTTTGACAAACTTCTTCTTCAGAACCGAAGCATGTATCGACAAACCGAAAGCATCAGGATGATCTAGAGAGATGTCTTAAGAAGTGTTGTTATTTTTGGTTCCACTTCGAAGTCAAATTTTTGACGCGTTTTTGACGTCTTTTCGGACTTAGTCAGAAATGCACATTTTTGCACTATTTCTTTAAATAACTCAATAAGTGTATGATTTTACACACTCATTTACTACATATTTATCATATTTAACTTACTTAATGCTTTGATATGTATTTTATGCTTAAATTTTTTTTTTTTTGATTTTTAGCTCACCTGAGCCATAGGCTCAAGTGAGCTATTGTCATAGTGTTGCGTCCGTCGTCCGTCGTCGTCGTCCGTCGTCGTCGTAAACTTTTCACATTTTAAACTTCTTCTCAAGAACGGCTGAAGGGATTTTGATGAAACTTGGTAGGTATGAAGTACTCATGGTCCCCTTCAAGTGTTGTTGTTTTTCGTCCGGATCTGTCAACAGGTGGCGCCACCACAGCCAAAAGTAGGTCACGGGGGGTACCCTCCTTTGACAAACTTCTTCTTCAGAACCGAAGCATGTATCGACAAACCGAAAGCATCAGGATGATCTAGAGAGATTTCTTAAGAAGTGTTGTTATTTTTGGTTCCACTTCGAAGTCAAATTTTTGACGCGTTTTTGACGTCTTTTCGGACTTTGTCAGAAATGCAAATTTTTGCACTATTTCTTTAAATAACTCAATAAGTGTATGATTTTACACACTCATTTACTACATATTTATCATATTTAACTTACTTAATGCTTTGATATGTATTTTATGCTGAAAATTTATTTTTTTGATTTTTTATGAATTTTTTCTTATGTACAAAGGAAGGGGGGGGGGGTTGATTTTCATACATTTTCTGCTTCTTTTCTATAACCACTCTTCAGATTGTCATGACAATTTGTAGGTATGAGGTACTCATGCATGGTACCCTACAAGTGAAAGAATTTTGTCAAGATATCCACTTTTGGATTTTTAAGGAATATTTTTTAAGATTGTACATAGGTATAATGTATGTTTTCCATGCCAAATGGACCCATGGGGAGTAGCTTCAAACCCCGGCGGGACCCCAACAATTTTTTTTTTCTCTTTTTCAGTTTTTTTTTCTCTTATTTTTATATTTATCGCTAGAAATGAAACTGTGAAAGAATTTTGTCAAAATATCAACTTTTAGATTTTTAATGATTTTTTAAATAAGACAAGCTATAGCTAGTTTGGCTTTGTGTACTTATTTTCATACTTCGAATTAACTTGGCCACATATGCTATCAAATATACGCTGAATTTATTTTTAAGATGTTGACTTTTTGTGTCGCCTGCGAAGCACAGCGACACTTAGGGATCACTTTGTCAGTTGTTCGTCTGTCCGTCCATCCGTCTGTCCGTCTGTCTGTCACACTTGGGTGTCACACCCCATAACTTTTGATTGGTAAGTGATAGGGCTTTGATATTTCACATGTGTATTCCTTGTGACAAGACCTTTATACACATATCATAATTTTTGACCTTTTGACCTTGACCTAGATATTTGACCTACTTTTCTAAAAATCTAATATTGGCTATATCTCTTGATTGATAAGTGATAGGGCTTTGATATTTCACATGTGTATTCCTTGTGATTAGACCTTTCTACACATATAATGTTTGACCTTGTGACCTTGATCTAGATATTTGACCTACTTTTCTAAAAATCTAATATTGGCTATATCTCTTGATTGGCAAGTGATAGGGCTTTGATATTTCACGTGTGTAATCTTTGTGACAAGACCTTTCTACGCAAACCATATTTTTTGACCTCGTGACCTTGACCTAGATATTTGACCTACTTTTCAAAAAATCTAAGATTGGCTATATCTTTTGATTGGTAAGTGATAGGGCTTTGATACTTCACATGTGTATTTCTTGTGACAAGCCCTTTTTTCACATACTATATTTTTTAACCTTATGACCTTGACCTAGATATTTGACCTACTTTTAAAAAAAAACCAAGATTGGCTATATCTATTGATTGGCAAGTGATAGGGCTTTGATATTTCTCTTGTGTATTCCTTTTGACAATACCTTTCTACACATACCATAATTTTGACCTCATGACCTTGACCTAGATATTTGACCTACTTTTCAAAAAAATTAAGATTTGCTATATCTTTTGATTGGTAAGTGATAGAGCTTTGATATTTCATATGTGTATTCCTTCTTGTGACAAGGCCTTTCTACACATATCATAACTTTTGACCTCATGACCAAGACCTAGATATTTGACCTACTTTTCAAAAAATCTTAGATTGGTTATTTCTTTTGATTGCTGAGTGATAGGCTTTGATATTTCACATTTGCATTCCATGTGACAAGACCTTTCTTCACATACCATCATTTTTAGCTCACCTCGACGAAGTTGAGTGAGCTTATGCTATAACCCCACGCGTCCGTGTCCGCGTCTGCGTCCGGTTAAGAAGTTTGGGGTAGCTCAGTATCTGACAAAGTACTAACGCTACAGTAACCAAACTGGCACAAATGATTCATCTTTGGATGCTGAGGTGAACCCATGCATCGTATGCAGCATCTGACCTACATTTTCAGCTTGAGTGACTTGGTTAAGAAGTTTGGGGTAGCTCAGTATCTGACAAAGTACTAATGCTACAGTAACAAAACTGGCACAAGTGATTCATTTTTGGATGCTGAGGTAAACCCATGCATCGGATGCAGCATCTGACCTACATTTTCCGCTTGAGTGACTTGGTTAAGAAGTTTGGGGTAGCTCAGTATCTGACAAAGTACTGATGCTACAGTAACCAAACTTGCACAAGTGATTCATCTTTGGATGCTGAGGTGAACCCATGCATTGGATGCAGCATCTGACCTACATTTTCCGCTTGAGTGATTTGGATAAGAAGTTTGGGGTAGCTCAGTATCTGACAAAGTACTAATGCTACAGTAACCAAACTTGCACAAGTGATTCATCTTTGGATGCCCAGATGGACCCATGCATCGGATGCAGCATCTGACCTACTTTTTCCACTTGAGTGATTTCGCTTTTAAAAGCCAATATTGAGCAGAGTATAAGTGCTACATGTACCAAACTTGCATATTGGATGTATCTTTGATCAAACTTTCATAAAATGACCTTGACCTACTTTTTCCGCTTGAGTGATTTTGCCTTTAAAAGCCAATATTGAGCAAAGTATAAGTGCTAGATGTTCCAAACTTGCATATTAGATGTATCTTTGATCAAACTTTCATAAAATGACCTTGACCTACTTTTTCCGCTTGAGTGATTTTGCCTTTAAAAGCCAATATTGAGCAAAGTATAACTGCTACATGTACCAAACTTGCATATTGGATGTATCTTTGATCAAACTTTCATAAAATGACCTTGACCTACTTTTTCTGCTTGAGTGGTTTTGCCTTTAAAAGCCAATATACATGTACTAAGAAATATGTTTGAATTGAATTTTGCTGTCACGAGGTGAGCTTCGTAATCTGTGATTACCTATGTTTTACCTCGTGCACTTGCCCTATATATTTGACCTACTTTTCAACAAATCTATGATTTGCTATATCTTTTGAGTGGTAAGTGATAGGGCTTTGATATTTCACATTTGTATTCCTTATGAAAAGACCTTTCTAAACATTCCATAATTTTTAACCTAGTGACCTTGCCCTTGATATTTGACCTAATTTCAATAAAAAAAAATCCGCTACGCAGGCGACACAAGCATTCCTTGGATTGCTTTTTTTTTCAAACATGCATATTTCAGAACAATTTCCCTATTTAATGATTATTTTCTCTGTCTTATTTCTGTATCTATGGTAAACATAGTCGCCATATATCTTGTGTTACAGATTTGATTGGTTCAATACCTCCTTGCCCCTTTAGTAGGGGTAACTACAGGAAATAAAAAGGTGCACACTAAAAATTTTGACTGACTTGAAATGCCCGGAAGTCTGTAAAATTGGTCTTTTTTGATTGCGAATCTTTGGCATGCATAAAAGTTTAAAGAAAAAGGGGGGGGTCATGCATGTCCTTTTTTCGCAAATTTCACTTTTTTTACAGGAACTCTGCGTCCTCATCGAAAATGTTCCGAATTTTGCATATTTTCAAACCTATCTGTAGATTGCATAAAAGACAAGATCAAGTTCGAAGTTAAATTTATCACGACTATTGATTCAATATGCTAAAAATATATTTCCAAGCACCGCATTTCAGCATATTTACCGAAAATAATTTGTCCAAGTGGCTTCACTGGGTCATGAGGTTTGATACACCGTACACTGCTGTTTGGAAAGTAAATTGGCTCAATTTCTGCAAAACTCACTTGAATTAATATTGTCCGCTAACAACTTGTCTGTGTTAATTGGATTAACACGATTTTGACTGTACGTTACATGTATTAAGATGAAATCAATACTATTCAAAAGCTCTCATTCATAGATTTCTGTATAATTTAATATGAATAAAGGCAAAACCGAAAAGTCTTTGTTTTTTATGCTTCCGGAATCAAAGATATGGGGGCATATAGTTTTTGGCCTGTCCGTCTGTCTGTTTGTCTGAAAAACTTTACATTGGGCATAACTTTTGATAGGAAGGTGATAGAGCTTTCATATTTCACATGTGTATTCCTTGTGACAATACCTTTCCATTGATACCAAAATTTTTGACCTCGTGACCTTGACCTTGACCTTTGACCTACTTTTCAAAAACTTTAACATTGGGCATAACTTTTGAATGGTTAGTGATAGGACTTTCATATTGTACATGTGTATTCTTTGTGACAAGATCTTTCCATTGATACCAACATTACTCTGACCCTGACCTCTCACATACTTAACAGAAAATGGTGTTTATACCAACAAAGATGCCACCGCGGGGCATTCGTGTTTCACAAACACAGGCTTTATTATTTTCTGGCATACTAGCCATTAATAATGAAAGGTTTGGTGTTCAATTTTAAATAAACTTAATTTATGAAATCATTTCATTGTTTTATTCTGTTTCTGTTGCACATTTATGTGGAATTTTACAAAATGATTTTATTTTTGATGTTGCATAATCGAACTATACTAGCTGGGCATATGACTTTGGATCGCATAATCCATCTTTTCAAATCAGTAAAAAAGTTGTTGTTTTGAAATGTGACTATTTTCTCTTGTTTGTACTTTTAAAGGTTGTCTAAAAAAAAAACTTGTCTGCATCCGGCAAAAATCTTGTTAGAAAGGTTGTGGGCTAAAATCCTGGTACTGGCACTATCAGTATTCAATGTCAGTATGTCAATTAGAGCGTGCATGGGTATCAGGTGAGCGTTGTGCCCCCTGGGGCTCTTGTTTATGAATTTTTTTCTTATGTAAAAAGGAAGGGGGGGGGGTGATTTTCATACATTTTCTGCTTCTTTTCTATAACCACTCTTCAGATTGTCATGACAATTTGTAGGTATGAGGTACTCATGCATGGTACCCTACAAGTGAAAGAATTTTGTCAAGATATCCACTTTTGGATTTTTAAGGAATATTTTTTAAGATTGTACATAGGTATAATGTATGTTTTCCATGCCCAATGGACCCATGGGGAGTGGCTTCAAACCCCGGCGGGACCCCAAAAAAACTTTTTCCCCTTTTTAGCTCACCTGAGCGAAGCTCAAGTGAGCTATTGTCATAGCGCACCGTCCGGCGTCCGGCGTCGTCCGTCGTAAACTTTTCACATTTTCGACTTCTTCTCCAGAACGGCTGAAGGGATTTTGATGAAACTTGGTAGGTATGAAGTACTCATGGTCCCCTACAAGTGTTGTTGTTTTTCGTCCGGATCTGTCAACAGGTGGCGCCACCACAGCCAAAAGTAGGTCACGGGGGGTACCCTCCTTTGACAAACTTCTTCTTCAGAACCGAAGCATGTATTGACAAACCGAAAGCATCAGGATGATCTAGAGAGATGTCTTAAGAAGTGTTGTTATTTTTGGTTCCACTTCGAAGTCAAATTTTTGACGCGTTTTTGACGTCTTTTCGGACTTAGTCAGAAATGCACATTTTTGCACTATTTCTTTAAATAACTCAATAAGTGTATGATTTTACACACTCATTTACTACATATTTATCATATTTAACTTACTTAATGCTTTGATATGTATTTTATGCTTAAATTTTATTTTTTTTGATTTTTTATGAATTTTTTTCTTATGTAAAAAGGAAGGGGGGGGGTGATTTTCATACATTTTCTGCTTCTTTTCTATAACCACTCTTCAGATTATCATGACAATTTGTAGGTATGAGGTACTCATGCATGGTACCCTACAAGTGAAAGAATTTTGTCAAGATATCCACTTTTGGATTTTTAAGGAATATTTTTTAAGATTGTACATAGGTATAATGTATGTTTTCCATGCCCAATGGACCCATGGGGAGTGGCTTCAAACCCCGGCGGGACCCCAAAAAAACTTTTTCCCCTTTTTAGCTCACCTGAGCGAAGCTCAAGTGAGCTATTGTCATAGCGCACCGTCCGGCGTCCGTCCGGCGTCCGGCGTCCGTCCGTCGTCCGGCGTCGTCCGTCGTAAACTTTTCACATTTTCGACTTCTTCTCCAGAACGGCTGAAGGGATTTTGATGAAACTTGGTAGGTATGAAGTACTCATGGTCCCCTACAAGTGTTGTTGTTTTTCGTCCGGATCTGTCAACAGGTGGCGCCACCACAGCCAAAAGTAGGTCACGGGGGGTACCCTCCTTTGACAAACTTCTTCTTCAGAACCGAAGCATGTATCGACAAACCGAAAGCATCAGGATGATCTAGAGAGATGTCTTAAGAAGTGTTGTTATTTTTGGTTCCACTTCGAAGTCAAATTTTTGACGCGTTTTTGACGTCTTTTCGGACTTAGTCAGAAATGCACATTTTTGCACTATTTCTTTAAATAACTCAATAAGTGTATGATTTTACACACTCATTTACTACATATTTATCATATTTAACTTACTTAATGCTTTGATATGTATTTTATGCTTAAATTTTATTTTTTTTGATTTTTTATGAATTTTTTTCTTATGTAAAAAGGAAGGGGGGGGGGGTGATTTTCATACATTTTCTGCTTCTTTTCTATAACCACTCTTCAGATTGTCATGACAATTTGTAGGTATGAGGTACTCATGCATGGTACCCTACAAGTGAAAGAATTTTGTCAAGATATCCACTTTTGGATTTTTAAGGAATATTTTTTAAGATTGTACATAGGTATAATGTATGTTTTCCATGCCCAATGGACCCATGGGGAGTGGCTTCAAACCCCGGCGGGACCCCAAAAAAACTTTTTCCCCTTTTTAGCTCACCTGAGCGAAGCTCAAGTGAGCTATTGTCATAGCGCACCGTCCGGCGTCCGGCGTCGTCCGTCGTAAACTTTTCACATTTTCGACTTCTTCTCCAGAACGGCTGAAGGGATTTTGATGAAACTTGGTAGGTATGAAGTACTCATGGTCCCCTACAAGTGTTGTTGTTTTTCGTCCGGATCTGTCAACAGGTGGCGCCACCACAGCCAAAAGTAGGTCACGGGGGGTACCCTCCTTTGACAAACTTCTTCTTCAGAACCGAAGCATGTATTGACAAATCGAAAGCATCAGGATGATCTAGAGAGATGTCTTAAGAAGTGTTGTTATTTTTGGTTCCACTTCGAAGTCAAATTTTTGACGCGTTTTTGACGTCTTTTCGGACTTAGTCAGAAATGCACATTTTTGCACTATTTCTTTAAATAACTCAATAAGTGTATGCTTTTACACACTCATTTACTACATATTTATCATATTTAACTTACTTAATGCTTTGATATGTATTTTATGCTTAAATTTTATTTTTTTTGACTTTTTATGAATTTTTTTCTTATGTAAAAAGGAAGGGGGGGGGGGGGTGATTTTCATACATTTTCTGCTTCTTTTCTATAACCACTCTTCAGATTGTCATGACAATTTGTAGGTATGAGGTACTCATGCATGGTACCCTACAAGTGAAAGAATTTTGTCAAGATATCCACTTTTGGATTTTTAAGGAATATTTTTTAAGATTGTACATAGGTATAATGTATGTTTTCCATGCCCAATGGACCCATGGGGAGTGGCTTCAAACCCCGGCGGGACCCCAAAAAACTTTTTTCCCCTTTTTAGCTCACCTGAGCGAAGCTCAAGTGAGCTATTGTCATAGCGCACCGTCCGGCGTCCGGCGTCGTCCGTCGTAAACTTTTCACATTTTCGACTTCTTCTCCAGAACGGCTGAAGGGATTTTGATGAAACTTGGTAGGTATGAAGTACTCATGGTCCCCTACAAGTGTTGTTGTTTTTCGTCCGGATCTGTCAACAGGTGGCGCCACCACAGCCAAAAGTAGGTCACGGGGGGTACCCTCCTTTGACAAACTTCTTCTTCAGAACCGAAGCATGTATTGACAAACCGAAAGCATCAGGATGATCTAGAGAGATGTCTTAAGAAGTGTTGTTATTTTTGGTTCCACTTCGAAGTCAAATTTTTGACGCGTTTTTGACGTCTTTTCGGACTTAGTCAGAAATGCACATTTTTGCACTATTTCTTTAAATAACTCAATAAGTGTATGATTTTACACACTCATTTACTACATATTTATCATATTTAACTTACTTAATGCTTTGATATGTATTTTATGCTTAAATTTTATTTTTTTTGATTTTTTATGAATTTTTTTCTTATGTAAAAAGGAAGGGGGGGGGGGGTGATTTTCATACATTTTCTGCTTCTTTTCTATAACCACTCTTCAGATTGTCATGACAATTTGTAGGTATGAGGTACTCATGCATGGTACCCTACAAGTGAAAGAATTTTGTCAAGATATCCACTTTTGGATTTTTAAGGAATATTTTTTAAGATTGTACATAGGTATAATGTATGTTTTCCATGCCCAATGGACCCATGGGGAGTGGCTTCAAACCCCGGCGGGACCCCAAAAAAACTTTTTCCCCTTTTTAGCTCACCTGAGCGAAGCTCAAGTGAGCTATTGTCATAGCGCACCGTCTGGCGTCCGTCCGTCGTCCGGCGTCGTCCGTCGTCGTCCGTTGTAAACTTTTCACATTTTCGACTTCTTCTCCAGAACGGCTGAAGGGATTTTGATGAAACTTGGTAGGTATGAAGTACTCATGGTCCCCTACAAGTGTTGTTGTTTTTCGTCCGGATCTGTCAACAGGTGGCGCCACCACAGCCAAAAGTAGGTCACGGGGGGTACCCTCCTTTGACAAACTTCTTCTTCAGAACCGAAGCATGTATTGACAAACCGAAAGCATCAGGATGATCTAGAGAGATGTCTTAAGAAGTGTTGTTATTTTTGGTTCCACTTCGAAGTCAAATTTTTGACGCGTTTTTGACGTCTTTTCGGACTTAGTCAGAAATGCACATTTTTGCACTATTTCTTTAAATAACTCAATAAGTGTATGATTTTACACACTCATTTACTACATATTTATCATATTTAACTTACTTAATGCTTTGATATGTATTTTATGCTTAAATTTTATTTTTTTTGATTTTTTATGAATTTTTTTCTTATGTAAAAAGGAAGGGGGGGGTGATTTTCATACATTTTCTGCTTCTTTTCTATAACCACTCTTCAGATTGTCATGACAATTTGTAGGTATGAGGTACTCATGCATGGTGCCCTACAAGTGAAAGAATTTTGTCAAGATATCCACTTTTGGATTTTTAAGGAATATTTTTTAAGATTGTACATAGGTATAATGTATGTTTTCCATGCCCAATGGACCCATGGGGAGTGGCTTCAAACCCCGGCGGGACCCCAAAAAAACTTTTTCCCCTTTTTAGCTCACCTGAGCGAAGCTCAAGTGAGCTATTGTCATAGCGCACCGTCCGGCGTCCGTCCGGCGTCCGGCGTCGTCCGTCGTAAACTTTTCACATTTTCGACTTCTTCTCCAGAACGGCTGAAGGGATTTTGATGAAACTTGGTAGGTATGAAGTACTCATGGTCCCCTACAAGTGTTGTTGTTTTTCGTCCGGATCTGTCAACAGGTGGCGCCACCACAGCCAAAAGTAGGTCACGGGGGGTACCCTCCTTTGACAAACTTCTTCTTCAGAACCGAAGCATGTATTGACAAACCGAAAGCATCAGGATGATCTAGAGAGATGTCTTAAGAAGTGTTGTTATTTTTGGTTCCACTTCGAAGTCAAATTTTTGACGCGTTTTTGACGTCTTTTCGGACTTAGTCAGAAATGCACATTTTTGCACTATTTCTTTAAATAACTCAATAAGTGTATGATTTTACACACTCATTTACTACATATTTATCATATTTAACTTACTTAATGCTTTGATATGTATTTTATGCTTAAATTTTATTTTTTTTGATTTTTTATGAATTTTTTTCTTATGTAAAAAGGAAGAGGGGGGGGTGATTTTCATACATTTTCTGCTTCTTTTCTATAACCACTCTTCAGATTGTCATGACAATTTGTAGGTATGAGGTACTCATGCATGGTACCCTACAAGTGAAAGAATTTTGTCAAGATATCCACTTTTGGATTTTTAAGGAATATTTTTTAAGATTGTACATAGGTATAATGTATGTTTTCCATGCCCAATGGACCCATGGGGAGTGGCTTCAAACCCCGGCGGGACCCCAAAAAAACTTTTTCCCCTTTTTAGCTCACCTGAGCGAAGCTCAAGTGAGCTATTGTCATAGCGCACCGTCCGGCGTCCGTCCGTCGTCCGGCGTCGTCCGTCGTAAACTTTTCACATTTTCGACTTCTTCTCCAGAACGGCTGAAGGGATTTTGATGAAACTTGGTAGGTATGAAGTACTCATGGTCCCCTACAAGTGTTGTTGTTTTTCGTCCGGATCTGTCAACAGGTGGCGCCACCACAGCCAAAAGTAGGTCACGGGGGGTACCCTCCTTTGACAAACTTCTTCTTCAGAACCGAAGCATGTATCGACAAACCGAAAGCATCAGGATGATCTAGAGAGATGTCTTAAGAAGTGTTGTTATTTTTGATTCCACTTCGAAGTCAAATTTTTGACGCGTTTTTGACGTCTTTTCGGACTTAGTCAGAAATGCACATTTTTGCACTATTTCTTTAAATAACTCAATAAGTGTATGATTTTACACACTCATTTACTACATATTTATCATATTTAACTTACTTAATGCTTTGATATGTATTTTATGCTTAAATTTTATTTTTTTTGATTTTTTATGAATTTTTTTCTTATGTAAAAAGGAAGGGGGGGGGGGTGATTTTCATACATTTTCTGCTTCTTTTCTATAACCACTCTTCAGATTGACATGACAATTTGTAGGTATGAGGTACTCATGCATGGTACCCTACAAGTGAAAGAATTTTGTCAAGATATCCACTTTTGGATTTTTAAGGAATATTTTTTAAGATTGTACATAGGTATAATGTATGTTTTCCATGCCCAATGGACCCATGGGGAGTGGCTTCAAACCCCGGCGGGACCCCAAAAAAACTTTTTCCCCTTTTTAGCTCACCTGAGCGAAGCTCAAGTGAGCTATTGTCATAGCGCACCGTCCGGCGTCCGTCCGGCGTCCGGCGTCGTCCGTCGTAAACTTTTCACATTTTCGACTTCTTCTCCAGAACGGCTGAAGGGATTTTGATGAAACTTGGTAGGTATGAAGTACTCATGGTCCCCTACAAGTGTTGTTGTTTTTCGTCCGGATCTGTCAACAGGTGGCGCCACCACAGCCAAAAGTAGGTCACGGGGGGTACCCTCCTTTGACAAACTTCTTCTTCAGAACCGAAGCATGTATTGACAAACCGAAAGCATCAGGATGATCTAGAGAGATGTCTTAAGAAGTGTTGTTATTTTTGGTTCCACTTCGAAGTCAAATTTTTGACGCGTTTTTGACGTCTTTTCGGACTTAGTCAGAAATGCACATTTTTGCACTATTTCTTTAAATAACTCAATAAGTGTATGATTTTACACACTCATTTACTACATATTTATCATATTTAACTTACTTAATGCTTTGATATGTATTTTATGCTTAAATTTTATTTTTTTTGATTTTTTATGAATTTTTTTCTTATGTAAAAAGGAAGAGGGGGGGGTGATTTTCATACATTTTCTGCTTCTTTTCTATAACCACTCTTCAGATTGTCATGACAATTTGTAGGTATGAGGTACTCATGCATGGTACCCTACAAGTGAAAGAATTTTGTCAAGATATCCACTTTTGGATTTTTAAGGAATATTTTTTAAGATTGTACATAGGTATAATGTATGTTTTCCATGCCCAATGGACCCATGGGGAGTGGCTTCAAACCCCGGCGGGACCCCAAAAAAACTTTTTCCCCTTTTTAGCTCACCTGAGCGAAGCTCAAGTGAGCTATTGTCATAGCGCACCGTCCGGCGTCCGTCCGTCGTCCGGCGTCGTCCGTCGTAAACTTTTCACATTTTCGACTTCTTCTCCAGAACGGCTGAAGGGATTTTGATGAAACTTGGTAGGTATGAAGTACTCATGGTCCCCTACAAGTGTTGTTGTTTTTCGTCCGGATCTGTCAACAGGTGGCGCCACCACAGCCAAAAGTAGGTCACGGGGGGTACCCTCCTTTGACAAACTTCTTCTTCAGAACCGAAGCATGTATCGACAAACCGAAAGCATCAGGATGATCTAGAGAGATGTCTTAAGAAGTGTTGTTATTTTTGATTCCACTTCGAAGTCAAATTTTTGACGCGTTTTTGACGTCTTTTCGGACTTAGTCAGAAATGCACATTTTTGCACTATTTCTTTAAATAACTCAATAAGTGTATGATTTTACACACTCATTTACTACATATTTATCATATTTAACTTACTTAATGCTTTGATATGTATTTTATGCTTAAATTTTTTTTTTTTTGATTTTTTATGAATTTTTTTCTTATGTAAAAAGGAAGGGGGGGGGGGTGATTTTCATACATTTTCTGCTTCTTTTCTATAACCACTCTTCAGATTGACATGACAATTTGTAGGTATGAGGTACTCATGCATGGTACCCTACAAGTGAAAGAATTTTGTCAAGATATCCACTTTTGGATTTTTAAGGAATATTTTTTAAGATTGTACATAGGTATAATGTATGTTTTCCATGCCCAATGGACCCATGGGGAGTGGCTTCAAACCCCGGCGGGACCCCAAAAAAACTTTTTCCCCTTTTTAGCTCACCTGAGCGAAGCTCAAGTGAGCTATTGTCATAGCGCACCGTCCGGCGTCCGTCCGGCGTCCGGCGTCGTCCGTCGTAAACTTTTCACATTTTCGACTTCTTCTCCAGAACGGCTGAAGGGATTTTGATGAAACTTGGTAGGTATGAAGTACTCATGGTCCCCTACAAGTGTTGTTGTTTTTCGTCCGGATCTGTCAACAGGTGGCGCCACCACAGCCAAAAGTAGGTCACGGGGGGTACCCTCCTTTGACAAACTTCTTCTTCAGAACCGAAGCATGTATTGACAAACCGAAAGCATCAGGATGATCTAGAGAGATGTCTTAAGAAGTGTTGTTATTTTTGGTTCCACTTCGAAGTCAAATTTTTGACGCGTTTTTGACGTCTTTTCGGACTTAGTCAGAAATGCACATTTTTGCACTATTTCTTTAAATAACTCAATAAGTGTATGATTTTACACACTCATTTACTACATATTTATCATATTTAACTTACTTAATGCTTTGATATGTATTTTATGCTTAAATTTTATTTTTTTTGATTTTTTATGAATTTTTTTCTTATGTAAAAAGGAAGGGGGGGGGGTGATTTTCATACATTTTCTGCTTCTTTTCTATAACCACTCTTCAGATTGTCATGACAATTTGTAGGTATGAGGTACTCATGCATGGTACCCTACAAGTGAAAGAATTTTGTCAAGATATCCACTTTTGGATTTTTAAGGAATATTTTTTAAGATTGTACATAGGTATAATGTATGTTTTCCATGCCCAATGGACCCATGGGGAGTGGCTTCAAACCCCGGCGGGACCCCAAAAAAACTTTTTCCCCTTTTTAGCTCACCTGAGCGAAGCTCAAGTGAGCTATTGTCATAGCGCACCGTCCGGCGTCCGTCCGGCGTCCGGCGTCGTCCGTCGTAAACTTTTCACATTTTCGACTTCTTCTCCAGAACGGCTGAAGGGATTTTGATGAAACTTGGTAGGTATGAAGTACTCATGGTCCCCTACAAGTGTTGTTGTTTTTCGTCCGGATCTGTCAACAGGTGGCGCCACCACAGCCAAAAGTAGGTCACGGGGGGTACCCTCCTTTGACAAACTTCTTCTTCAGAACCGAAGCATGTATTGACAAACCGAAAGCATCAGGATGATCTAGAGAGATGTCTTAAGAAGTGTTGTTATTTTTGGTTCCACTTCGAAGTCAAATTTTTGACGCGTTTTTGACGTCTTTTCGGACTTAGTCAGAAATGCACATTTTTGCACTATTTCTTTAAATAACTCAATAAGTGTATGATTTTACACACTCATTTACTACATATTTATCATATTTAACTTACTTAATGCTTTGATATGTATTTTATGCTTAAATTTTTTTTTTTTTTTTTTTTTAATGAATTTTTTTCTTATGTAAAAAGGAAGGGGGGGGGGGTGATTTTCATACATTTTCTGCTTCTTTTCTATAACCACTCTTCAGATTGTCATGACAATTTGTAGGTATGAGGTACTCATGCATGGTACCCTACAAGTGAAAGAACTTTGTCAAGATATCCACTTTTGGATTTTTAAGGAATATTTTTTAAGATTGTACATAGGTATAATGTATGTTTTCCATGCCCAATGGACCCATGGGGAGTGGCTTCAAACCCCGGCGGGACCCCAAAAAAACTTTTTCCCCTTTTTAGCTCACCTGAGCGAAGCTCAAGTGAGCTATTGTCATAGCGCACCGTCCGTCGTCCGGCGTCCGTCCGGCGTCCGGCGTCGTCCGTCGTAAACTTTTCACATTTTCGACTTCTTCTCCAGAACGGCTGAAGGCATTTTGATGAAACTTTGTAGGTATTAAGTACTCATGGTCCCCTACAAGTGTTGTTGTTTTTCGTCCGGATCTGTCAACAGGTGGCGCCACCACAGCCAAAAGTAGGTCACGGGGGGTACCCTCCTTTGACAAACTTCTTCTTCAGAACCGAAGCATGTATCGACAAACCGAAAGCATCAGGATGATCTAGAGAGATGTCTTAAGAAGTGTTGTTATTTTTGGTTCCACTTCGAAGTCAAATTTTTGACGCGTTTTTGACGTCTTTTCGGACTTAGTCAGAAATGCACATTTTTGCACTATTTCTTTAAATAACTCAATAAGTGTATGATTTTACACACTCATTTACTACATATTTATCATATTTAACTTACTTAATGCTTTGATATGTATTTTATGCTTAAATTTTATTTTTTTTGATTTTTTATGAATTTTTTTCGTATGTAAAAAGGAAGGGGGGGGGGGGGGTGATTTTCATACATTTTCTGCTTCTTTTCTATAACCACTCTTCAGATTGTCATGACAATTTGTAGGTATGAGGTACTCATGCATGGTACCCTACAAGTGAAAGAATTTTGTCAAGATATCCACTTTTGGATTTTTAAGGAATATTTTTTAGCTCACCTGAGCAAAGCTCAAGTGAGCTATTGTCATAGCGCACCGTCCGGCGTCCGTCCGTCTGTCCGTCGTCTGTCGTCCGTCGTAAACTTTTCAACATTTTCGACTTCTTCTCCAGAACCACTGAAAAGATTTTCATGAAACTTGGTAGGAATGAAGTACTCATGGTCCCCTACAAGTGTTGTTGTTTTTCGTCCGGATCCATCAACAGGTGGCGCCACCAGAGGCAAAAGTAGGTCACATGGGGTATCATCCTTTGACAAACTTTTTCTTCAGAACGGAAGCACGTATCGACAAACCGAAAGCATCAGGATGATCTAGAGAGATCTCTTAAGAAGTGTCGTTATTTTTGGTTCCACTCGGAAGTCAAATTTTTGACGCGTTTTTGACGTCTTTTCGGACTTCGTCAGAAATGCACATTTTTGCACTATTTCTTTAAATAACTCAATATGTGTATGATTTTACACATTCATTTACTGCTCATTTATCACATTTAAGTTACTAAATGCTTTGATATGTATTTTATACTGAAATTTTAATTTTTTGATTTTTTATGAATTATTTTCTTATGTGAAAAGGAAAGGGGGGGGGGGGTGATTTTCATACATATTCAACTTCTTCTCCAGAACTGCTGAACAGATTTTTATGAGTATTTTTTCAATCATGAATAGATATGTTTACTGTGAACATGGACCCAAGGCTTGTAAGTTCAAGTTCTGGTACCCTGGTAACTTTAGTTTCGTATAAGTTGGTACATGTTCATGTATGCAAGAGTTGTCTTTCTTTAATATTGATTTATGTTTTTGAGGTTTAAATTTTTGGATTATCGATTCATTTGAATGTTATATATTTTAAATTATTAAATAGGTATGGAAAAGGAAACTAAATAATTTGAAAAAGATGAATAAGTATTTTCAAATTTATCTTGTGAAGACTTGGATATACAACTTTGAAATTACAATATTGAGAGCAGCTCAAAATATTAATGTAAGAACAGATCAATATTATCAATAACACAGTGAAAAGATGGGGAGGGGGTCTGTTATTTTGCTTTAGCTTCTGTATAACTATCTCTCTCGGGTTACTTAGATTACTCAAGAACAAGGGGGGGGGATGATTTTCATACATATTCAACTTCTTCTCCAGAACCACTGAACAGATTTTCGTTAAACTTCGTAGGAATGAAGAAATCATGGTCCCCTACAAGTATTGTTGTTTTTAGCTCACCTGAGCGAAGCTCAAGTGAGCTATTGTCATAGCGCGTCGTCTGTCCATCGTCCGTCCGTCCGACGTAAATTTTTAACATTTTCGATATCTTTTCTGCAACCGCTGCACAGAATTTCACGAAATTTCACAGGAAGCAAGTACTCAATGCCCTCTATCGAATTTGTGTTTTTCAAGCCGATCGGAAATCCAAAATGGCCGCCACAGGCTCTGATTGGCTGACACATTTTCGACTTCTCTTCTAAAACTGCATCACAGAATTTCATGAAGCTTCACAGGAAGCAAGTACTCAATGCCCTCTACCAAGTTTGTGTTTTTCGAGCCGATCGGAAATCCAAGATGGCCGCCACAGGCTCTGATTGGCTGACACATTTTTTACTTCTCATCCGAAACCGCTGCACAGAATTTCATGAAACTTCACAGGAAGCAAGTACTCAATGCCCTCTACCAAGTTTGTGTTTTCCGAGCCGATCCGAAATCCAAGATGGCCGCCACAGGCTCTAATTGGCTGACACATTCTCGACTTCTCATCTGAAACCGCTGCACAGAATTTCATGAAACTTTAGGGAAGCAACTACTCAATGCCCTCTACCAAGTTCGTGTTTTTCGAGCCAATCGGAAATCCAAGATGGCCGCCACAGACTGATTGACTGACACATTTTCGACTTCTCCTCTCAAACGGCTGCATAGAATTTCACAAACCTTCACAGGAAGCAAGTACTGTTTGCTCTCTACCAAGTTTGTGTTTTTCGAGCTGATCAGAAATCCAAGATGGCCGCCACAGGCTCTGATTGGCTGACAAATTTTCGACTTCTCCTCTGAAACCGCTGTGCAGAATTTCATGAAACTTCACAGGATGCAAGTACTCATACCCTCTATCAAGTTTACGTTTTTGGAGCCTATCGGAAATCCAAGATGGCCGCCACAGGCTCTGATTGGCTGACGCATTTTCAACTTCTCCTCTGAAACTGCTTCACACAATTTCTTGAAACTTCACAGGACGCAAGTACTCATTGCCCTCTACTTAGTTTTTTTTTTTTTTTCGAGCCGATTTGAAATCCAAGATGTCCTCTATAGGCTCTATTTGAATGACACATTTTTGACTTATCCTCTTAAACTACTGCAAAGAATGTCACCAAACTTTACAGGAAGTAACTTGTACACCTTGTCCTTCTCAAAGCTTCACTAAAAGCGATTTCCTTCAGGTTTTGACTTTGATTGAAAACATACATACAGTCTCCTCAGGTGAGCGATGTGGCCCCCTTGGGCCTCTTGTTTAAACATGACAGACATGTATACAATACACTGACAAGGACTTCTTTTTGAGTATATAACTTAGAAGAATATATGTCAGCCGACACATGGTCCTAGTGAGGCTTGAACAGGCAACGTTTTCAGTCACTGGCCTAATGCCCAAACCACTACACCATGGTGTCAACTGCAACATGGTGTTACTTCCATTTGGTATGATGTATAGCATCAAATGAACATTGAGATGCCAAAGTATTGTTTTCATGGGATTTGATTACGATCTTGTTAACCGCTCGTCAGAACTTTTAAATTTAATGTTTACTCATCTAATATGTACTTTTAGGAGTGGACTGTATGGTGTTGCTTTGGGACATAGCTAGCGGCACACTCTTAGCTCAGATGAAGGGACACACAGAGACAGTTTACTCCCTTTGTTTTGGTCGTGATGGAGCTGCTCTGGCGTCAGGTATCAGAGGTTTTCATAGTAAAGTTTTACATTTCATTGTTTGTGATGAAGGATTTTCATAGCTGCAATAAATTCAAAATTAAAAATCTCGGATCATTTACTATTCCATATGGTATTTATGAAACAAGTTGTGTGATATTTCCATTTACCCCGTCTCTAACAAGTTAGCCTGGGAATCCCGGATAGCGATTGCCGCATAACGGTCACGTGAAGACGTGGTATATCTTATACCAGGTGCCTGGCCCTTTATACCTGACCCTCCATAATGTCACAATGTTATCCTTCTTGTTGACGTCGTAGCGTAATCAGACAATGACATCCAAACGCTCCATGAAATTTATCAAAATAGGTCATCTGTGGGGTAAATTTGTTGCCTAGTTATCTAGTGACCTGGGATGATACCTGGTCGTTAGGCTTCGCCTCGCCGGGTATAAAGCCTAGAAACCTAGTGACCTGATATCATCCTGTACAAGGTCACTAGATGCTTAGGTAACTAATAATCCCTGCGCCTTGGCAAAAGGATTGATATCATACAACTTTCATGAATATAAATTGAATTTGAGGTTCTTTTCATCACATGAAATACACTCTTTTGATAAAAAACAAAATGTTAAGAGGCATAGCCTGAGATTGCACTGCCTACTTACTGCATATTCACAAGACATTGTACATGTAAACTCTGTGAACATTTGTGAATGGGTACATGTACAAAATTAAGGTAACCAATGAAATGGTTTTCAGTCATGATACAATGATGGTCTGTTTTTCAGGGGGACTAGATTGCAGCGTTAAGCTTTGGGATATTGCCCGAGTTATACAAGAAATAGACACGGAGGCTGATATATCTATACCAAGCTCTGTTAATGTGTAAGTATGTACGTGATAAAGTAGACACGGAGGCTGATATATCTATACCTAGTTCTGTAAATGTGTAAGTATATATACAGTGCTCCCCGATATAACGCCAACATCCGTCCCAAGAAAAAAATGGCGTTAAAGTGAGGGTGGCGTTACATCGAGGGAGTAAATAAAAGCCGGGAATATAAACAGCTATACGATTTAAAAATTCTTTGAGGCGGCCATTTAGAAATTTTAGAGCAAATAAACGATCAGAGGAAATTCAAACATTTGATTTTTAGCTCGCCGGGACGAAAAAGTCCGGAGAGCTAATGCCATACCCTCGGCGTCGTCGTCGTACGTAGACAAAACTTTAACCTGTGCTATATCTCTTGAACTATAACTTTGATATTTCACATTAAGATACCTTGTGACGAGACCTTTCATTTGAGACCATGACCTTTGACCTAGTGACCTTGACCTTGGACTTTGACCTACTTTTCAAAAACTTTAACCTGGTTTCTGACAAAAACCTGTATAGGCGAGCTACAATGTATGTAATCTTTGATTACCCTATATTTATCATCTTAGTCGGCGATATTTCACCGGGTGCTGCCCATTATTGAAGTCAGTTCTAAACAGTAAAATGAAATACATGATACAGGTTTATTCGTATTTTAGAACATGTAGGCACTGACGAACCCATTCCTTGCATTGACATTAGTAGTGCCGAGATACATGCACAACGCATCTTTTCGTAGAGTCAATGACGCTTGAATTTAAATTTATGCTGGGCTAGATGCCGTTTTCTTTTTTAAAATATCTGCATCCTCACTAGACTTGCCATAAGTATTAATTTAAGTTCGAATTACACTATCTAAGTAAATGTACATATTGATTGGTTATCAAAACTTTCATTAGTACACGTATGTAAACGAAAATAAACCCAAGCGTGATAATTAACGAGTCGATGCACCTATGAGTCTAAGTTGTTTGTTTAGTGATAACAACTAAATTAAATGGCATTGTAATCGGGGGGTTTATATACCAAATACGACAATTTGTACACCGAATTCAGTGGCAGATGGCAATATGCGGGGGTTGGCATTACAACGAGGGTTTACAATGTAAGGAAATCTGTACATGGGGAAAAAGTGGCGGTAGCCAGGGTTGGCGGTTTAACGAGGGGCGATAAATCGGGGGAGCAGTGTACATGATAAATATGGGATCTCAAATGACGTTTCTATTTCATACAGTATGTATGAAACAAGTTGCGTGATTAAAATCACATGACGAATTTCATAGATACCATATGAAATAGAACCATTATTTGATATTCTTTTTATCACATGAGATAAATATACATGTAACATAATAAACATAAAACGTTATAATTTCAACTTCATTTCTTGCAAGTAACATGCCATCTATCATGACATCACAAACGATCTTGAACGCTTCACCCAATGACAAGGCGCCAAAAGTGATATTTGATGTGTCGTCATAACATTCAATTATGAAATGGTTTTATATAAATGTATAATTGGTGTGTTATGTGATAGATATATAGAGCAGAACTTGTAGATTGGGTGCTTGTTTCACAAGATTTACGATTTAAAATTTTGCACTTATATATTTCAGGAATGACAACCCAAAGTTGTTACTTGGATCTTACTCTACAAAGGCCACGCCCGTTCTAGCGTTACATTTCACACGAAGAAATTTACTGATAGCATCAGGACCAGCTCAGATACCTGAATCAACAAAGACTTGACATGTGGCATTGTTTATCATTTAGAAATAAAGGCTTAGCGGCATCGTCATTGTTGACAAACTTTGTAATGAAATCTAGCAAGAACGGCAGCAGTCACAACCAAGGACATGAAATAATAACGGATTTCAGACAAGTTGATGTAAACTAAATTTGCTGTTGGTACCAGAGAGCGTTAACTAAGCTGGAGTAGAATGTTACAGTGTTTCGAAGATCAGGATAATTTTCTGTATAGGATCTAACTGATATAATGGTGACTCTGTCTTTCAAACTCGGGAAAGTGTTGCAGGATGAGAAATGGTCCAACTTTATAAGGTTCTCTCTGCAGAGAGAATTATTATTATGTATAAGTTGAAGTTGGACTATACATAAAGTGTAAGACTGCACTACTTTCGATAGAAAACATGGTGTGTGCAATAAATCATGATTACATTAATATACCAATATATCGTACATGTATGGTACGTGAATGTTAGAAATGATTTTGAAGGTAGCTATTGTCTTAAAACATGATATGACACCAAAACTTTGGTTTATATGAGATGAAAAGACTTTTATATATTTTTCAAACTTCATAAGGATGAAATTTACATTGTACGTTTACGTTTACGTGTATTGTATGATTCTAAGATTCAAATGGAAAAAGATGACATAGTTTGCATACTTTTGAGGAACAAAATTTTATTGACATTGCCATATGTATTTCTTCTAACCATATCAAAATTTAAATAAAAATATGTAAAATCTCATTTTCATCCCCGTACTTCTTTTTCAAAACTATTTCTATTTAAATATGAAACATAGCACAATTGAAAAGACAATTTTTATGTTTTGAAAAGATTGCTATCATTACTTTCTGTTGACATCTACTTGTTTAAGTTTCCATTGACTTGAACTTTGTATCTCTCATTAAGATGAATAAATCTGTGAAAGTGATTTTGTAGATCTGATGATGTTGTTATAAATTTACATGTATGTATAAAAAAAATGAAAAAAAAAATCAAGGTAATAAAAAAAAATGAAAATAAAAAAGACTTTCTTATAATCAGTCATTAGTCAGTCATCTCTGTCATATGTTTATGTCACCTACACCTGCAACGGAATTATAATTCTATCTGAACTTTTAAAAGTTTCTGAAAGAATGTAGAAAGAGAATTGTGTTTGTGCATGTACATGTATATTGCCCATGTACTTGTATTTTGTGGAACATTGTCACTATGAAACGTTTTCTACCAAAACAGAGGAAACATTTTGACTTACTTATTGCTATTGACTTTTCAAGGTTCAAGGTCATAATTAGCAAGGTTCAAGGTCATAATTAGCAATGTAGAAGGAAAGATTCTGATCATAAATGTTGGTCATATGTAAAGGATAAGCTCTGTTAGTATTCAAGGTAAAAGGTCAAGGTCACAGAAAACCTTATACAAATGCTGTCCATAGGAGAAGACGACCTCTATTGGTTTAAATGTCAAGGTCAAAATATAAACATATGGTATATATGTATAAGTGATTTTTCAGTTGATGCTTCTCTGTGCATTTTCTTTCTTAGATATATTTATACAGAAGGAGATATTCAAACTTTGTTTCTTGGTCAGTTTGGGTTGACTATGATGGGAGAATGATACCTATGTTAGCAGAAGGTCAAGGTCATACAGTTATAACACATAGGCTCTACATTGCATTAGTATGGGAGGATAATGCATTTGAATTTTAGGTCAAAGTGAAAAAAAAAATCATGATTTACGTTAGTACATGTATTTAGAAATTGTACTAAATGGGTCATACTTGTGTTTTTATTTATTGAGTCAAAATTGTGGCCCTTTATGACTTAATCAGATTTCTAGTTTTTATTTTCATTTCATTCTTTATTTTCCTCCGCTACACAGATTATAAATTAAATATACAGAAATAATAGAACATAACACATAACATTTGTACAATCAAAATAGGAAAAGTGAATATACAAATTAAAATCAATGTTTTGAATCAATATCAGTCTGCACAATAAATATGCGGAAAACACATTCTCACAGAACTCAGAAAGACGTACTGACCAATCTGAATAAACCACAAAAAAGTTATCTCATTCTACATATCGTATATATACCATTCACAAATCGTGGTTAAAATTTAGCTGACGAACTCTTAGGTTTTGATTGTAGTATGCAGCACAATCAGGCACCAGGCTGTAACATGAAAGCTAGACCGAGAACATGGCCAAAAACCAATACCAACTCAAGAATAAAATTTTGGCCTGTTCTCATGAAAGCCTGAAGTAACGCATATCATCAGAATCAATACATGGAAAAGATCAAAATCATCTAACGTGCACAAATATAAAAAAAAGAGTAAGATCATTCTTTTTTTTTTTTTTCAATATATAAGCCATTAAATGCAGACATACATACACACAGACATACAAGTACAAGTAATATCACATCAACTCATTAAAAAAAATAATGTTTCTCGTTGTTCTGTACAGTCCGGATCAGGGGAAATTACCCCAACCTCGCGTCAAGGAAAGCATTTTGATAAGAGTTATCTTTCTTACACTGTCCTAACATTTGGCTATTTTTACTGCAAAAATGCTACAAAAATTTATGAACTGACCAATAGTTACGGCTAAGAAAAGGGGAGGGGGTCAAGCCAAAATATATCACGTGCCTTAATTTAGATGATTACAGTACACACAGAATTATTTATCTTTATAAAGGCCACATTTATCAAATTAAAAAAAAAGGACGCTTATCATTTCAGTATTAATATGTCCAAGGTTTCATCTTAATATGCCCTTCGAAAATAAAATAAATGATATGACAACACTTTCATTTAATTTTCATTTAATTAAAGTTAACTTTTCTTTCTGTTTTCATTTTTTGGTCGCGCGGCATTCCCCCTGCGTCAATTACATCACACAGCCACTTTACATTCTTTGATGTTTAATGACAAATTAGTATGTAATCACAGTTTGACCAGAGTTTATTTGCACTTTAGACCTCCTGTCTACGTTCTTTGTATATTGCATAATACATAAAGGAGTGTGGACGTGCAATGAATTTTACCGTGTTTATCGCGTCACCAAATTTCTCATTTGATAAGTACGTACAGAGTCTACGAAAAGAGGCCCTCGAAGGTTAAATTTTGCTCCAAGTAGTGACTTATATTTTGTACTATAAATATTTTCAAGAAATCTGAAACTTAAATTTCTCTAAAAATTGAGCCCAAAAATGTAACAAAAAAATATAAAACTTAAAGCGCCGGGAAGCTTTATTTAAAAAAAATTACCGTGACATTATCAATATTTTACCTGTTGAACAAATTATTTGACAAAATACAAACTCATTAATAAAACTGAAAACCAGAAAAAAAAAACTCGATAACATTGTGAAATTTTCAAAGGTATTGCGATATTTTGCCAAAAGCTAATTCCTGTGTTACGCTGTCGCTCTTATCTACACACTTGTGTAGTTAGCGGTTCACTGATCCGTGACGCCTGGGGTCACCAAGGGAAGAGAACTGGTGAACTCCGAGTAACTCCGTGTTCTTTCGCAAGTCTTCGATACGTTACACTAAAAACAGAAATCAGGATAGAGAGAAAGTTTCGATAAAGGTAAGAGATTGTTTTATAGAATATTTTGATTCTGTTTTGACTTTATTTCGTTTCTTTGATGTACGATTTCCTGTCCAAACTGAAGTTTTAAAAGTTTGTTTTGTTTTTATTGTACATATGTTTAAACAAAGTACACATGTGTATCGGCAAGGGTGATTATACCTTATACCAATGTTTTTAAACTTTATACGTAAACAATGGGTCGTGTATAATAGTCGCTAGAATTGATTCTTTTCTGTGGATTTATTGCTTTGAATTATTCAAGTTACTGTGGACTTCGCATAAAAATGTTTTCAATGTCAAAGTTATTCCCGTCAATTCAAAGAGCTTCTCTCTGTATTATGATAAATAAAAGTTGAAATCGTGATAAATAAGTATCAGAAAATTTCAAATGTTTTACTATACAAGTATTAGTATGTGTAAATTGGTGATTTTGATTTAAATTCACAAAAGAAAAAAATTATATAATCAAAGTCGATTCATTAAGACTCCTTAAACATCTCTTTAAGTTAAAAAACAACAACATACAAGCCTATTACCTATTCTCTTATCTTTAACTTATCTGTTTTTTAGTATTTGATCATGTTGATTAGAATCTATCTTTTTTCTATCAATAATATAAAAATGATGAGTTCTAAACATTATAAAGACCGTGAGAACATCATACATTCTGTGTTAATCTTACTAAAAAGTTGAATAAATGACATATATTCTTCGTTAAAATAATGATTTTTAAATTAATAGATATTGGGAAATTTTGTAAGAAACGTATATGAATATCATTAATATTTTCATTTCATTTGGCATTGAAAGTACTATCATCCTCCTATTCCCGTTAAAAAATAGAGAGTTATCTGCCCTTTGACCGTGTTAGCATTAAATGCCATAATTTGTTTATTGTTTGTTTTGAAAAAAAAAATATATGTACGGATGCAAGATTACATATTACGCATTTTAAATATTTGAACCCATACGTGTACGTAAAAATATAAGCTATTGTCGGCATTTAGGGAAGAATATGTTATCAAATGAGCAATTTTATAATTCGACTTGAAAGCTCGATTTAAGATTACCAAATATAAACATGTTAATCCGGATTATCCCTCTTGTCTTAATCCTTTATTAATTGCTTTTTGTGGCATCCGGATTTATTTTTTAACAAGTCATGACCGTGTTGACACACATCCGACATGTTCTTTGATTTTATTTCTATATTTCAGCATTTTATTGTCTGTTTAACTTTTTTCTTAATTAATTTATTAATTTTTTTTCCTGGGGGAGGGGGGGGGGGGGGTGGAGTTATACACCAAAATTTATAATATATTTTATGTCGTAAATTTCTCTCTCTTCCTCTCGGCCCTTCGTGATCCCCCTAAAATTTGTGAAAAACAGTTTTACATCTGTTTGTCCTTTTCTGCCAAATGACTTCACGTCCTACTTTTTCGCGATAACGCTAGACTTGACCTTTGACCTCAAGTGGTGTAGATAAAACTTCCAGATCGTAAAAAGATATATCTGGAGGCATACAGCGTAAAAACGTGATATACAAAATGTATATTTCTTGCGACAGTATCGTTTGTCAAAATGCGCCCAGCTGTCTAGTAAACTTCTATAATATAACTAAGTTGAATATCTTTCCTGCGGATTTTTGGGCTAATTTGAATGGAGAAAACAAAAAACTGAGTTTAGCATTAAAAAAAAAGTCGCAGTCGCATCTTCCTTCCCATGAATTTATATGTTGTAATTATTATAATATAGGGCATATATACCATATATACAGATGTAATTGTTGTCTACAATGAGACCAGAGGGTGTGTTATTTCACTGTAATTTGTGGTAGTTTGTGTTTAACATACCATCACATATTTACTTATTTTCGCAATTTATCTGTGATTTGCGATGTAATGAATTCCATGTGATCAATGGTACGAAACGACCAATGACGCGAATTCTTCCCAAGAGAGCATAAAGTCATTTCCAAGGAGGTATCGCCCCGATACCGACTAAAGGGGTGGGGTATAACATTCTTTTCATCTATTGAAAGTACCTTACTTGATACCCTACCCAATCCACCCTAAGAAAAATCAATTTATACATTTTTTCACAAGCATTTGGGGTATATTGGGAAAATTTTCGGCTAAACCTAATGAATTTCGACACCATACGCCATAAATTACGGCGCAAGTCACTTGCCAATATCCAAGGCGTTGACACGGGGAAGACAGGGGACGATGGCCGTGTAATAAAACCCTCTGTTTGATGATATACAATATACTCCATGACACTTTACAATCTACATTTCATGTTTATTATCAAAGGACGGAGAAATTTCCATTGTTCCTATCATCTGTTAACACACAGGTGGAAAATTTCTCCCTACTGTCAAGAAGATCCACATTATATGTTGGCGGATCAAGAAAATATTCACAGAAAGGGGTGGGGATCTGCATTTCATATGAACACCCCCCCCCCCTTTCAGCATTTTTGCAAAACCAACGGGACCCCTTAACCCCCTTTCTAGATCCGCAATATACTTTTATATTTGTGGTTAAAAAAATATAACAAGCTCCAATCTCTCTTATTATCAAAAATAAAGATCCTAAGGGCACATCACATGAAGAGCAAGTAAAGTAAAACCAGATGTGCGACCAATATAAAAATAAATCATCACATGAAATAAAGAAAAACATGTTTACTTGGTCCACCGAAAAGACATTTCACAAGAAATGAAAATGACTGTATCCTAATACTTGGAAATTGAAGATCTGGTTTATATAGTTCTCTCAATTCTGGTTTTCCAATGGCGACATACATTTGATTTAGGTAATGTAAGAAAATATTATTGTAACGACTGGTATTCATAAATAGAATATTGTATGGGAGAATATTATGATTTGTCACAATATTATGACGGCCAAAATGCTGTCTCCAGATTTGACATGATCCATTGAATGTACGTGCAGTTGCAGTTATCAAAGTATTCCCACTCCATATTGACCTAAAGTCGTACATGAGACAAGTCACAACTTTAACTTATAAACATTTTCTTTCTCCTTTCAGAATGTCTGATCTCTTGGGGCATGTCCCCAGCTTCAAGAAGCTACGGGGAAAGCCGAATGATGACGGACTCGACCGAGTCAGTCACGTGATATCGGTGGTGCTGTTAATCATATTCACCGTTGCCGTGGGAACGGGTACGCTGATCAAGGACCCGATCGTGTGTTGGAATCCGGCAGAATTTAAGGACCATATGGAGTCGTATACGAAATGGAACTGCTGGGTCAAAAATACGTACTACGTCCCCATGACGGAAACAATTCCGGTAAATATAGACGAACGACAGCAAGCGGAACTGACGTATTACCAATGGGTACCCATAATCCTCCTCTTCATGGCCTTCCTGTTCAAACTTCCGAACATGATCTGGCGACTTTTCAACGGCGGATCCGGACTTAACTTGGACAAAGTGGTGTTTTTCGCCGAGAAGGCCCAGTTTGATACGCCTGATGATAGAGACAAGTCTTTATTCACCCTGGCCCGCTTTATGGACAAATGGTTAGACACGAACAAGGAATACAAGTGGAATGTTTTCGTCAGAACCAAGCACCAGGTTTCCCGCTTTATGTGTTTCTTTTGCAACAAGAGAGCAGGGAAGTATCTGACCGCCATGTATCTTTTCGTCAAAGTTTTGTACGTTGCCAACGCCATCGGACAGCTTTTCTTATTGAACGCATTTTTATCAACGAATTACAGCTTTTACGGATTCGAATTCCTCGAGAACATGGCACGTGATGGACCATGGCGGGAATCTCCACGTTTTCCGCGGGTTACGCTTTGTGACATTAGAATACGCCAACTGAACAATTTACAGCGCTTTACTGTACAGTGTGTACTTCCCATCAATCTGTTCAACGAGAAAATCTTTATTTTCATCTGGTTCTGGCTGATTTTCGTCGCCATCGTCGCATCATTCAACCTTCTGTACTGGATCTACCTAATAGTACTCACGAAGAACAAACATGATTACGTCAAAAAGTACCTCAAAATCAATGACGAACTACACACAAACTTTGACAAGAAATTGGCGCAGAAATTCGCGGAAAACTACCTGCGCGACGATGGCGTGTTCACGCTGCGTATTATCGCAAGAAATTCCACCGACATGGTGGTAACCGATCTCGTCAAACATTTATGGAAAATATTCAAAGAGAAACAAAACACAAAGAAAAACCGCGAGCTGGAGCCGACAATGGACAACTCCATGGATGAGGCTAAAGAGCCACTCACGTGAAATTTCCCGCCAAAATGAGACGTAGACTAGAGCGAGATGAAAAGAATCGAATTTTTATCTCCCAAAACGTCGAATTTTCTGATTGAAAATTTAAGGGTGCTGCCGCTAAGACGTTTTTGACGTCACAAGTTCACGTGTGTATGCCTGAGTACAAAGCATGTAAGATGTTTTACAAACATTCGAAAACAGAATATATTTTCATAATTTTTACTTTATTGGAAAAAGGCGTCTTCCAACATGCATCGGCGAAAATTTGAAGACGCCGTCGTGTTCAATAATCGGCATCTTCCGTAAACTCTGACGGATTGTTCCGTAAGAATTTACGTAAGTTGACGAATGATTGTTTATAAGGGACCATTTCAATGTATATTGTTGAGAGCATTAAATTTTTCTCATGTTCCATTGAACTTTCTCGATGTTTGCCTTATGAAGGTGCTATATATATATTTTACATACATTATCAGATAGATAGGTTTTTATTGGACAAAAATGTTGTATACATGTGTAGATAAGTTCGAAATTGAGTGTTTTCAATTTTCAGACATTTGTCTAGTTTACGTGCTATATCATAGTATTTGTTCAAATTGCAGCTTCCATTTCTGTGAAATAATGATTAAACTGTTTATAAATTGCTTCAGTCCAAAATTTGGCCAATTTTGTCATGATAATGAAACCAATTTCCAGAAATTACATGCGCATTATGTATATTATTCATCAAATTCGGATTTAGACAGTACATATGAGGTTCAATCTAGTTAGATGCTGCTCGATTTTTACAATGTAAACAGATGATCTTCGTTTTTTCAAAACTTGATGAGTATGCTACCAAGCTCCAATAAAACTTTGAAATTCCAAATTACCTGTTAAATTAGGCTCAAAGTGTACGGGCATTCCAAAAGTATTTTTTCTTATTAAGTCAAGGGCATTGATCATTTTATGAAAGTTTACAAGTGTTTTTCACAGAATTTCATGCATCAAAATCTGGGGCCAATTAGTTTTCTTTGTACATTCCCGCATCATCCAATCATGTAAAAGATAACATTTTCATTTAATCACGTGTTATGAAAGGACCAATAGCTGTCGTCCAGAAAAAAAGTTTTAAATGTTAAAATTTCTTTTATGCATTATACTGTAGTTACTTTATGATCAAGATGAATAAAAAATGAAATATAGTGGATGAATTTGTTATATATCAATGAAAAACTCCCTGTATCGAAAAGGCATAAATACGGGTATGCCCGGGGAGAGTAAGTATCACCTGCTTGTAGTAACACCCGGTCCCTTTATCCGTGCAGAAAAAGGTAAAAAATTAAGGGAATTTTGACTTATGATTTAATAAGGATGATGGACTGATTGTCTCAAATAGCCCCAAATCAGCCACGCAGAAAAGGTCAAAAATTGGCGAAAGTGTCAAATTCGATGTTTCTGGATGGTTCTAACCTGAAATATCTGTCAGCATTGGACATGGACAACAGATGTTATGTATATTAATATTTCAAACAAGTGAAAGTTTCTTCAACAGTAAATATGAATTCTTTATCACATCCTTGGCTTTCCATCACTCCAGCTCCGACATACTGTCGCCTTCAACATAAGGTCTGCGTATACCGGTATACCATTTCTTCCGATAGATGCCCGTCCGTCATTCTGTCTGTCTGTCTAAAACTTACTTGATACGCATTACTCTTACACCAAACTCTTAAGGGAATCCGTATTGTCAAAAATGATGACTTCGATGCATTTAGTGGATCAAGGTCACATTAAAGGTCATGGACAAACAAATGTGACACAACCGTTTTGTTAGGATATACACACACACATGGAATTGGATGTGCTCTGATCTTTTGGAGAACAGATTGTTTAAAAAAGTAATACATAACATGTATTATTATGCAATGGTAAAACAATCGCCGAAAGGATTCTGACAGAAAGCAAGATGATCACAGAAAACCCCAAATCAGAATCACAGGGATTTATCACGCTTCCCGGTTGCTAAATTTTCTATGGATTATCTAATAACCCATAGCAAATAGAGTAACCGGGAAGCGTGATAAATCCCTGTGATCAGAATCCAAAAGTCATAATCAATGGACATTTAAAAGTACAAAACTAAACAAAAAATCTTACCCATTCTGCAAGGCGCAAAACTGAATACCCATAGGATTTGAGATCGGATGACTGGGGGGAATGAGCATCTCCTGCCAGCCTGTAACATCAGTCACTTCAACCGTACAGAAAAAAAAGTTTAAAACTGATGAAAGTAATAAATTCGGTGTTATGGATGGCTCTAATCTAAAATTCTTTAGGATATCGAGCTGTTATAGTGTATTTAGATCACCTGTGCGAAGCTCAAGTGAGCTAAATATTAGCATAGGGCGTCGTCCGGCATCCGTCTATCGTTAACTTTCTATATTTTCGACTTCTCTGCAACCGCTACAGTTTTTATAATACACTTTGGCACTTCAAACTAAGGAGGGGATCTCCAACAACACCAGGTTGTAGCACCCACAGCAAAACACTCAATGCAAAAACACAAAGCAGACAAGCACGGAAAAAGACGCATAAGGGACAAGGAACGTCGACGCACAACACAGAAACATCAAACACAAAGGACTACACATAAACAAACGAGACCAATGGGCAACCGGTGTCGACTTAGGACGGCCATCTGCCACGGAAATAGCAGAAGGTGTGGTTATCCTGGATTACGTGCGCACAAACCTCCCACTTTTCCGATTACCCAGAGGTCTCGAAGAACGTACAATTGTGGTGTAAAATAACCTCCTCACTGTCAAATGACCACACACAAACAAGACCGCAAAACGCAGGGGCCCAAGCAACACAGATGAATATGTAAATGGATATAAAAAGAGGGCGCACGTAATACAATCCGTGCTTTGCCGCCGCGAGCTCATGTATGTTATCACCCGAGGAGTCCGACTGACATTCAGAGAGGACAGGTGGTCGGGGCCCTGTCTTCTCTAAAGAGGTTTGGACAGGGCCCGTCATTGAGTCCCGTCGTCACAGTCAGTCAGAGTGCAAGTTTTAAGAATGCGCTTGTACAAGACTGTAGATTGGTCAAGTACCAAGCCTAGCGTCCGTCTGGTGACATTAGGATCATATCCACGGTATAAAAGGCGTTTGATGATTCTGACGCATTTTCGATAGTGATGCTGTCTATCTTTGATCCTTCTTATTTTGTTAATAATGTCAACATAAAATGCAGGTTGTGAAATACCCAAAGTAATATACCCTGTTGCCTGTATAGGTCCGAATTTCAGAAGAAGTTGACAATAATTTTTGTAAAATTTCCAGAAAGTCTTTACTAGTTTGTGAAAGCGAAAACCTTGTCCTAAAAGTTTCTTAGTAATTTGTAAATTTCTACTATGAAAATCCAATACACACTTGTATGGATCTCTCCATTAACAATTTTGATATTTAGGTCCAAAAATGGTGTTTCTGTGTTTGAAACGTTTGCCTTGTTTAGAATCAATTCTTGTGGATAAATAACATTTTTATACTTTTCAAAAACAGGATTGTCGATAGTAAGAATATCATCCAGGTACCTAGAAGTACAAATGAAGCATTTCACATCATCATTTTTTCTTTGCTTTTGAAGATTTTGGATAAATTCCTTTTCATACGTGTATAAAAATAAATCTGCAACAAGAGGCGCACAATTAGTACCCATTGGGATCCCTACAACCCGTTTGTAGAGTTTCTCACCAAATCTTACATAAATATTGTCCAAAAGGAAGGACAAGGCAATACACAGGTCACCACATGTCTATGATTTGTATGATTTGTAATCTGTGGCGGAAAAGAAACCCTTCGATTCAGAAGTACAAATATAAGTTTTCCCCTCTCGATCAAAACACCATTTAATGAGTTTGGACAGTCGAGCATTTATTTTGTCGTGAGGAAGCGTGGTGTACATATTAGAAAAGTCGTATGAAGATATTGTATTTGCTTCAAAATTTCTTGATTTTATTTTGTCAATCACATCCCCTGAATTTTTAATAGACCAAAAGAAGTTCAAAGTGCAACATGAGGAACAACATATAATGTTAACATTATATGTTGTTCCTCATGTTGCACTTTTAAGTGCCAAAGTGTATTTATAAAACTGCTGCTGAAACTGTAAGGTTTCGTGAAATTCTGTGCAGCGGTTGCGTTGAAGTCGAAAGTACATCATAGCCATTGGCGGCTATATTTGTAGAGCGATCGGGACGAAAAACACAAAAATTGATTGAGGACGTTGAGTACTTGCTTCCTGTAAGGTTTCGGAAAATTCTGTGTAGCGGTTGCAGAGGAGAAGTCGAAAATGTCGAAAGTTAACGATAGACGGATGCCGGACGACGCCCTATGCTAATACTTAAGGTCCTCTACCGAGTTAATGTTTTTCGATTCGATCGGTTAGTTTAAACATATTTATTTTCAAATGTCACAAGCTTTTATGAATGTGTACATACAATATAATGAGTAGGATTGGAAAAGAAGCTAAAAGCTTATGTTAATTCCGCTCCCAGGTATTTGTAAGCGATATATGATTTCAAAGAGTCAATAAAACAAAATATGTGACAAGTGAATTTAAGTGATTAGAAAGAGCAGAAGAAGAAGAAAAAGAAGAAGAAGGAGAGAGAGAGAGAGAGAATACTGTTGAAACAGAACATATGAAGAAAAAAAATAAAAAATGATAATATTAACACAATATTATAATATTATCAGGTGAAAAAAACCAACAACATATATTGATAATTGTAAAACACGGTATGCGAATTCCAGATACTAGAAGGTAGATTACGCAAGATATGTAGGTTAAATCGGATTATGAATTTTATGAAGAAAGGATATTGATAACACAAAAAAATAAATAAATCACGAGAATCGTTTACTTTTCAATATGAAATCTTGGACACAATTAAAGACATGTTTATTATATTCAAAAGATTTATTCTCGTCACCAAATAGTAGAATATTGCATGAAATAGGTTGATCGAGGGAGTTGATAATGATATGCCGTATATTTGAGTATTTCGAACACTCTAAAAGGTAGTGTTTGTTCGATTCCACTTGACCGCATTGACAAAGAGGGCTAGGTTCAATGTTACGAAGGTATAGATGCTGTTTAAGGGCGCTACAATGTGTGCGCAGTCTAGCGTGGAGAATCTGACCTTGTCGAGGACCAATATAGTAATATTGTGGTATATTTATTGGATTATAATGCCTCTGAAGAGATGATTTGAAGGAAGTGAGTGAATCGGAATCTTTAATATTCTGGGGAAGATTGTTCCAAAGACGGATACTCGAGGGGAGGAAACTATTATAATGGTAAGTAGTTCTGCTTTGTGGAATCGCTATATTTTCAGAGTGGCGAGTATTATATGAGTGTTGTTGACTATGGGTGGGGGGTAATAATTCGGACAAATAGTCGGGCGTTAAGTGATTTTTAATTTTATAAAAATTTATCAATTTATGTTTTTCTCTACGGGTCTCTAATTTTTCCCAACCTGTTTCTGCATATAATGAATTAAGACTGATTAATTTTGTAGTGCCTGTTACTATTCTAGCTGCTTCAATATTAATATGTTCAAGCTTATCTTTTAAGTAGATGGGGCAATTGTCAAATATTATATCGCCGTACTCTATGGTAGGTCTAATAAAGGTAAAATACATGATCTCTAGAGTTTTTCGGTCAAGGTCAAATTTAAGATGTCTTAGTATATTTAATTTCTTATTAGCTTTGCAGATACAGCCATTTGCAGAGAACGAGCACCATATGAGCGATTCAATCAACAATTATCTTGCCGGTTCAAGCGGAAAATGATCTCACCTGTCCGTTCTCTTATCTGAGTATAACGGGTCTATATTGTGTCACCTGAATATCAACCGCTAAAGCAACGAACAGAAAGTGCGATTAGGATTTGAATGATATTTATTTTTTTTCTTGCTCTTTCAGTGTTATATACAATTTAATGAAATGATTGAATTGCTTCAGAATAGCAAATATGTCCATTAGAAAGGATGTAACAGGTGACCAAACAAATATAAATGCATATGCCTTTTCTTTGTTATTTTCTGTTTTGCGTCCTCGTGCTGGTACTGCCTGGTAGGTTTTAAGCCCAGTCATAAAACAAAACAAAATTAAAATAATGAAATCTGTGAAAATCAAATGTTTTCTACAAAAATCGAAGATAAATTGTTAGATTTATATTTTTCTATACAGTAACCAAAAAGCACTGTTATAATTCAAGACATTGCATTATATCTATTATTCTTTTGTGAACTAAATCTGTTAATACAAATCAAATGAATAAGTTTCTGTCGGATTTCATAGTCACATTATATGGAATTGGAACCTTGTTTTATATGCTTGTTTGTTTTTTCTACCTTGCTGGCTGGTAGCTTTCTCAATTTCAAAAGGACGCAAAACAGAGTAAAAACAAGAAGTGGCCTTAGCAATATTCACAACGAAATAATTCACAATTACATATTCAGATATCCGAGATTCGTGTAGTAATTTTTACAATCAACTGGAGAAATTTGTGACACGCTTTTGAAAATTGCATATTCTAGATTAGTTTCAATCAATTGTTTCAATTCATTTCGCTGCATGATTTGTCTAATTTTGCTGAAAACATTTTCCACGGGATTAAGATCTGGCGAGTAAGTAGGTGTAAATACATATTAGATCCCAAATTGATCTAAAAACACAGAGAGCGCATTTCCGCCACTGTAACGATGAACTGGCGCATTATCAACGACCACTATATCCCCGGGAAACAAGGCGTGGTATCCCTCATCCGTATAGGAGTCTATAGCTTGGTCAAAAAAGTTTAAATACTGAATAGTATCAGTAGCACCATCGACAACATTACAATGAACCACGCCGTTTACCCCGATCATGAGGTTAAATTGGTAGATTTGGCCTTTGAACTAACCTCTACGGCCCTTTCACCCCGTAGTGCATGTCCATATATAGGACTACAGTCGCGAGAATTAAATCCAGCTTCGTCGAAATATTTGATACGATGAACATCTTTCTGTGATAAATAGTACATGAGAGCCTCGGTATATTTCAGATTATCACTTGTGAAACGTTCTCTAGCTGGTTTGCACAATCGTTTTCGTGTAAATTCACCTGCTGGTAGATTTTGTTTTAAAGCACGAGATATCGTTGATTCATGAATAATTTTATTGCAATTTTCCAAAAGTTTATTATGTATTTTTCTCAAAGAAATAGATGGTCTTTCCCTTTTTAAGAATTCAATGTAATGTACATGTAAATCATTTTGATCCAGCGACATTGTAGACCCTTTGGTTGGTCCTTTAGGTTTTGATTCAACGTTTTTGTCATTTATCCAAGACAACCATGCTCTTGTTACACAATTTTTATCAATCAATAATTCTTTTGATACCTTAGCTTTAATTCCCCGCGGTATACTCCCTGTATCATCATTTGCACCATAGTCTTTTAATTTTGAAATAATATTTAATCGGAAATCAGCACTAAGGCTTGTTCCAAATTTGTATAATCTTCCCTTTTTGGATTTTGACATTTCCATTTCTTGTTGAGCGGACATGTGTACCTTAACAGTAACAGTGTAAGCTATCAATATAGATGTACATGTACCATACATGTATGATAAAGATCTACATGACCTCATGCTGTGATAAATTGACCATAATAATTACATGACAGGAAGTTTGACCGATGTATCGATATTTAAATTCCGCTGTGGTGTTGTTTCGTTTTGTGTAAAATTTTATTGCCGCGTCTATTAAGGGAGTATCTTTCAGTGGCAAATAAAGGGGAAATATCAACAGGGGCCCATGTATATTCACATTAATAAAAATCTTCTTCCCACGAACTTACATCCGCACCTGAATTTGAGAACTTCATTTGCTGGGCGTACATGATCTATTCCTGCAGATTGTTTAACTTTTAAGGAATAAAGCTTAAAATTTACATTATGGCGAACATAGTAGAAGCTACTAGGCTGGACGTTAAGGTTCATTTTCAGTCGCATGGTAGAGAACGTTGCATGTATGTGGAATTTGAAATGATGGAACTTCAGAATTTTGGATTTTGGGGATTTTGCAGTAAACTTCGGAACGAAGTTCCTGCCCTTCAGAACATGCATGCAGAAATGATGAAGATTACATTTCGCGATGATCAGGGTGATTGGGTCGATGCTTTCGAAATTTTTGATTGCAGCAGTTTATGACTCTAAGTTCGGGCCTAATCCGCGGATCAGTGTCAAAGTCTTTGAAGGCTCGCCAATGGTCAGCAACAAGTCTTCCGACATACGTGTATCACACAATTTAACCACGCCTGCGAGGAAAGGCCTTAACTTTAATAATGCACAAGCTTATCTAAGTCCTATACAATAAGACATAAAGATCAAAGATGACGAATATAAAAATCAGAAGTTTGAATATAAGGAGCTATGTGCTAAAGTGCAATCTCTGCAAGATCAGTACAGTGTAAGGGTTGCAGAAGATAAAACCATTCCTCTTTGCGGAAACTGTCATTTGCGCATTTCAAAATCGCACAATAAACGTAATTGCAAAGCTACACAGTGTGATGATGTATGAATTTGTGGAAATCTCGCTTCTCACGAGAACGCAAAGCTCGAACTTAAGGAGCTGACTTCTGCTAGGGATAAAGCTGAATGAAAAAGCTCAAAGCTGAATTAGACGCTAAAATCAAAATGGAAGAAACTGTAAATCAAAGTTTTGAGGCAAAGGTAAAACCATTTTTGATCAATTCCAATCAAGGAAAATATCTTTTTGATGGATATAAGGAGAGGTCCCGTCTAATTCTGGCCGACACAGCTATCCTTAGAAAGCATTATAAGGGTATTATCCCCACTAACACTGATAATGAATCAAATAAATGGCAGGAAATAATCAAAATTTTCGAAGAACGACACGTTCCCAAGCAGAAAGTATCGAACCCTGTTCGCCAATTATTAGAGGCAAACCCTGTTCATAATGTACAGTTTCCTCAGATTCCCAATATACCAATGACCTCATTTCCTATGTCTGAACTATCCCCATATCAGTACATTTGGACCTATCCTCCCATGGCTCAACCATCTACTATCGCGCGCGGAGCAGCCACCGCAGCTTTAGGCTGTCCAAACAGCGCTCCATACGAGCCTTTAGCTGGACTTGGGACGAACAGCCCGTCTGTTCAGCAGCTCACAACTGCAGGCGAAAGCGATACATTTCCTGATGATTCCCGTCAGCCTAATACAACTATACCACTTGAGCCAAATTTCGATACAATGTCAAGTAACCCCTGGAATGACATATAACTTTTATCATTTCTGATCTGAACTTAACACTTTTAAGAGGATTCTAAAATTTGACTTAAAGTTTTGTATTCACCAAATAGGGTAGTCCACAAGATAAATGGACGGAGTTTCAATTTGAGATTGAATTTGATTAGTAGTAGTTTGATACCAGAACTAACATGACTGTCTGTCGTTGATTTGCCTCTCTCTTTTTTTTTGGGGGGGGGGGGTCTTTTTATTTATTAATGGATATTTTTGTTTTTTTGATTTTTTTTTCATCGGAAATGGAAAGATTCAATTTATATCCAATATGATTAAATAAATTTCCACATATTATGTCTTATCAAACTTCTTTCTTTTTGGGTAAAGGAATATCAAACGCATAAACAAACAAGTCTGTCCTATGTCTCGACTAGATGGACCTGTCAGAATTTATTCTAACACACAGGCGCTCGATATCCGCCTTTTTGTTGTAAGAAAAATGTAAGGGGCGGATGTCATTGAGGGTAATTGGCGTCGAGCGTCTTTTCCTTTTTAGGAATATGGTATAATTGTGTAAGTCTCCATTAACAAGGCAATCGCGAACTCCCGAATGGAGGCAGGACCAGGTGCCCGGGAGGAGTGAGCATCCATTAATATTTACAATATCAATATTTACAAAAAAAACTGATTATAAAACAAAGATTTAGCATTATTTCGCATATTGTGCTAGTCAACAAATCTCTCCGTTAAATGTCACGCGCGATTGCTTGGATGCCCAGTCCTTGTCATTACCAGGTATGATTACCGTTAGAATACTTTGACAGCGCTGTGTTGAAAAGCGTCCACTCAAACGCTAACTTGGTGCTCCTTCTTTGCAATGGGCTGTAATACTTTCTATATGTTCTCCCCATTGGCATGTATTATTGAAAATGAGACCTAAATGTTTGTGAGAAGTCACTTCTTTAACCGCTGTATCATTAAAATATAGAGAAGGGTGAGTGGGGGTATTTATTTTTCTTGATATTAGGAGGGATTCAGTTTTCTGGGGATTAAAATTAACAAGCCATTTCTTGGACCAGGTGTGTACTGTATTTAAATCAATATTTATTATTTCTGCAGCTGAGCTAGGATTATTGTCAATTATAATATATATAGAGGTATCATCAGCGAATAATTTTATGTTACAGTTAATTTCATAAACAATATCATCGATAAAGATAAGAAAAAGGAGAGGACCTAATATGGAGCCTTGGGGCACGCCTGCATTTATATTTAGTAACTCAGATTCCCTTCCGTTGATAATAACTTTTTGTTTACGATTAGTAAGATAATCTTTAATCCATAGAAGCAGGTTACCAGTAATTCCTAATTTTTCAATTTTATAAAGAAGACCTTTGTGCCAAACTCGATCAAAAGCTTTAGAAATATCAAAAAAGATTACTCGTATTTCTTTACCTTGATCTAATGCATTATAGAATTCGTTAGTTAGATATAGCAATTGATTTATTGTTGAATCACCGCGGAGGAAGCCCGATTGATGAGGAGATAAGCATTTGTTCTCGATTATAAAGTTATGTATTTTCTTATGGACACATTTTTCAAAAACTTTACTAATTATGCTTAATAAAGAGATAGGCCGATAATTATTCACTAGTTTTGGGTTATCTTTTTTGAAGATAGGTACGACATTTGCTATTTTCCAGGGATTAGGAAATTTATTTAAGAGGAGAGACTTATTGAAAACTTTACATAGGATAGGGGACAATTCAGTAGACGCTTCTTTAAGGAGTCGTGCACTTAGATTATCGGGGCCAATTGCTTTACTTGTATTTAATAGTTCAAGAATGTCCTTCACTTCATTAGGAGTTATAGTAATGTCATGCAACTGATTGAAGTTATTTGAATCATGATTTATTTCTGGGAGTGTATTTACGTTACTGTCATCTAATTCTGTTTGGGATACGAAGAAAGAGTTTAAGATATTTGCCTTCTCGGTATCATCGGTAATCGATTCACCGTCGTTTGATAGAAGAGTATCGATTTTAGCAGATTTACCCGAAAATGTAGAAATTTGATTAACAAGTTGCCACCAATTTTTACTCGTGAATTGATTATTTTTTATCTTTTCACACAAGGTTTTATGATGTAAGATTTTAGCTTGTCTTAACATGTCTACAACTTTATTTCTTAAACGTTTAAACTTATTCCAATCAGAAGTTAATTTGGTTTTCTTTGCTTTTTTCCTAGATTTATCTCGTTTTCTCATATTTCTTTTAATATCTTTATTGATCCAAGGGAGATCCTCGGTTCGTATAGCTATAATTCTATTTGGTATAGTCTCGTTTGCTATTTCTAGTAATTGTTTAGTTACTTTTTTAGATACTTCGTCTATATCATTTGTATCGTTTATCATCGAATTCCAATCAACATTTTTTATTTTGTGGCGATAGGCGTCGAAGTCGCCTTTTTCGTAAAGCCATATTTTCCTATATATTATTGATTGTCTAGGTTTTTCCATGTTTAAAAAAGCTACTATTGGTTTGTGGTATCGCGTGTTTACATCGAGGAAGGGCTCACAAACTGTACAATGAATAATATTTTGGGGGTTATTAGTTATAAGTAGGTCGATAAGAGTCGAGGAAGTTTCTGTTATAGAAGTCGGATTGCATAATAATTGAGTAAGATCATAATTGCTACATAAGTCTTTTATCGTAGTATTGGTATTAAACTGATTTTCATTAAAATCTCCTGTGATTATTACATTCTTGATCTTCGTATCAATAGCTAATTCGATTGATTGGTCAATTTGAGTCCATACATCAATGTCGCTATTAGGGGGTCTGTAGAAAGTTCCAATTAAATATTTTTCATGTTTAAATTTTATTTCAACCCAAATACATTCAATGTTAGGAATTTCAAGGTCGTTACGTCTTTTTACATCGAGATAATTTTTACAATAAACAATTACACCGCCTCCAATTCGATCAGGTCTATCTTTGCGATACGGGGGGTTAAAACCATCTAAAGAAATATCTATATCTGGAACTGAGGGGTGTAGCCAGCTTTCTGTGAAACATAAAATATCGAAGTTGCGAAGGTTACCATTTATAATGTCAATTTTAGGTCTTATACTTTGAATATTAAGATGAAGTAGTGAAATAAAAGACTTCATGTTCCTGGTTACTGAACTTTGATCAAGATCGGTACTGAGGGAGTCGATAGAGGTTGATATATCAACAGTTGAAGGGCCTGGATTTTGTTCGATATCACCGCTTAATACAAGAATTAAAAGAATAAATGTGATAATGATAAGTTTCAATGTCAAGATAAGAACATAAAAAAGGTCGATGGTAAAGGAAACTCGATACCTACATATCCTGTTATTGAAGGTACCAATCCTGGCTCTATATTGGTCAATTGTAATACCCATTAATTAAGTAACTGATGAATTTTGGACGTAAAAACTATAGGCCAGGAGTGGTAACCAGTCATACATAGAATACAATGAATGCAAGTAAACTTTTAAAGGAATTCGCATATCAGTACAAGAATTACAAGAGGAAAATTGACAAGAATTTGACAATAATACAACGAGAGAAAATAAAGAATTATAAAAATGAGATTGTTCCAGTAAACGCATACTCGGAACAAAAGTGGTAGAATGCCCAATTTAGTGGTATCGAGTTGAACAAAAAAAAAAAAGACAAAAGATGGCAATAAGCCTTATTAATTAGTCTTGGTAGGATCACTATATAAAATGTAGATGGGATGCATGTATACTAGAGTGATGAAAATGAAAGAAGCTTTCTCATTCAGTAATAAATCTTGCTAATTGATCATAGATGGGGATTCGATCGGTTAAATATGGCCACCGAGGGCTCTAATTGGCTGACGAATTTTCGACTTCTCCTCTACAACCGTTGCACAAAATTTTACGACACTTTACATGAAGTAAGTAACCATGGTCCTGTTTTATGTGCCGATTGGTCAAGGAATATGGCCGACGACAATCTGATTAAAGCGTCTACGCGACATAACAAAATCGGGAGCATGTATAGATCTGGTTTTAATCAAATTGGGCCGACGAGGGCTCTGATTGGCTGACACATTTTCGACTGCAACCACTGCACATAATTTCAGGATGCAAGAACCCACGGTCTAATACTAAATTTGTATTTTTGTGCCGATTGGTCAACATACATGCATGGTCAACAAATTCAGGGATCTGACTGACGCATTTTCGAAATCTGCTCTTCAACTGCTGCACAGAATTTCACGAAACCTTACATGAAGGAAGTATTTTTAAGGACCTTTACATTGCTTGTGTTTTTCGTGCCGATCAGTCGACGTTTATGGCCGCCAAGGGCTCTGATTGGCTGACATATTTTCGACTTCAGAGCCCATGGCGGTCATATTTGTTAAATGATCGGCACGAAAAAGACAAACTTGATAGACGTCCTTATTTGCAGTGTTTATTGAGGAGGCGTTGAAAATATGAAGAGTTTACGCAGACCGTCGACGCGACGGACGGACGGTCGCTGGACGAAGGGGTATGACAATTGTTCACTTGAGCCTTTTTCTCAGAAGGGCTAAAATATCAGCGAGACGTAGAGCACTGTTTTCCCCATTGGATTTCCTCAATTTGCCGGAAAAAGCATTTCTCCAAACAAAACAAATACATATCGATCAGAAAGGTCATGATTTTGAAATGTAAGACGAAGACGCCAAGAGGAAAAAATCATTCAATGGGAATTGCAATGAAGTACTTCGTTAGAAAATACTAGTAATTAAATGTAAAATATGGGGGGTTCTTTTATTTATTTTTTTTTTTTTGTAAAAAAAAGTTAATTGCACACGTTACTTAGTAAAATATGTTTGCGTTTGTAACCATATCCCATTCAAAATTATGTAAGGATGGTTTCTTGTCTGGGGTCTACCATATTACACGAGAAGGACCTTGTCACAGAGTGTAAAGTCTCCTAATTACATGTTCCTATAGACTAGCTATACCGGTTTGCCCTGGCTGACTTACTTACAGATGGGCGGGGCACCACTTGTTTATTTCCGTTGCATATATTTATTCATTCTTTTCTGATAAACCAAATAGATTTCGCTGAAAAGATACACATAAGTTTGGTTCAAGTATCTATTTACGCACGTTAAAATGACGCAAGTAACATGCTTAGTTTGGTGACATTCTTGACATTCTTGTGGGCGGTAGATATAATAAACGTAATAAAGGTATATATATGGGATTAGAATATGGAGAAAGTGCAAAATTTGCATTTTAAAATTAAATTCAGCATCAGGAATGAAATTACAAGTACATATTGACGGTGTTCCTTTTTATCACACCTACATGGTTTTTGTGGTCTTGCAGCTTTTTCAATTTCAACTCACTAGCTGTCAATGATATCCCCACGATAGGATGGTCTTTCTTGCACAACAACAAAAAAAGAGTCAAAAAGTTTAACTGATTTAATTCTTTATGAAATTACGTGTCAAAATGTGTTTTCTATACCAATGCATTCTCAGTATTTCTTTGCCAAAATGTGAAGCATATACATGTACCTTTTCATAACGTACGAAGCTTATGGATATTATGGTATGGTGCGTGCTTTTTGTCTGTCTTTCCGTCTAACTTCCTTATCCTCGAAGGCAAAAACCTTATGATTTGGATAAAAAATTCAGTCTTATGAGATTTCTTGTTTTTCTTTTTTTTTTTTTTTTTCTTTTTTTTTTTTTTAAGTAGGAGGAACACGTTTCTTTTCACGTTCTCTATCTCTTTTCATTTCTTTTATAATATGCAAAATAATACCTCAAAGGAATACATTTTTTTTTTGAAAGGAGGAGGGGCATCTTTCTTTTCTGTCTATTTTCCTATCTCTGTGTTTTAATCACTCCTTATGATGCGTGGATTTATTCAGCCCGGCCAGATGAGATCCGGGGAAGGGATGGATTTCTCTGACCCATTGTTTTGAGAATTAATTCTTAAAACTGAATAAGAAATCATAATTTTGGCAGGTTCAGATGGTGGTATGGGGGAGAGGTTTGACCTATGATTTTAATTTCTTTAAAAAAGATAATCTAGTAGATGTGCTCTGACCATGTCAAATAGACTTGCCCAAGTCCTTATATCAAATTAATTCAAACAATAGAGTGAAATTTCTTTACCAGGAAGCAAAATTCTTCTTCTTTGTTTCTTGATATATATCATCGCTGCTTATATTTACTTTCTACTTGGAAAAATAGTATTAATTGCAACTTTCTTCACAAAACTTTATTTGATATCTTAAAGTCTACATGGCAAACTCCCTTCTAAATCCCGCCCGGGCAATGTTTATAATCCTCTTTTTATACTTATTTGTATGATAAATCCAAGCATGTATTTGTCATAAAATGTATGATATACCAGAATTATGTAATGTTATCGGTAAATGTGTACTATACAGTATATATAGTCTCATTGTACTTTGGTAGATAAAATTCGGACAAGTGGAGAAAATTGACCCGTGTAATTGACCTTGATTTTATGGTGTAAGTTTCAATGTCACGCCGTGTCTTTTATTTGCGATTGAACATTTAAATCGAAGCTTTGAGACCAAATTCAACAGCGTGGGTAGTAAAATGATCTAATGACATTCCCACCTATTAACCACAGGCTAGATGAATGAACATCGTAAGTGAAAGTAGAAGCTTGAAAATGTACGACGACGACGACGACTAATTCGCTCGTCGTCACCGGGAAGGTATTTGATAGATTGGTCCGCCAGAGAGGTCTGTGCTGTGTAAGGCTGTACTTGTCCGTTTTAGGTCAGTGTGATACAAAGCCAGAAATACAGGACGTTATCAAAATGTAAACACCAAGAAAAGGGGGAAAATTGGCGCAATCGCTGTCTCTGGAGGGGTTTTGACTTGAGGAGGACCAGGTACCCTAGTGCCAAGTTTGGAGTCGTTCCGTCATGGGGGACGGGTAAGTGTCCATTCATTTGTTTATCCTATATTTATATCTATATACATAGTTTGTTTGTATAAACCTTAACGCCCCAAATATTTCTGACCGGCGTTGGTATTTGCATTTTTCTTTGTAACTTGAACCGTACACGTACAGGTTTAGAACATACATGTTTAGGGTTTAAATCCGAGGATTTTGACCTAAATTCTGCGTTCCATCTCATTTGAACCAGAAAGGGTTTGCTTCAATAAGCTCAGCCTGTCAAGATTCACATCAGACGATGGGATTTAGATCACAATATCCACGCTCCTCAATCCGAACTCGTCAAATCTGATTAATTTCTATAACTCTCTAGACAAGAGAAAGAATGATATAATTATGGAGAAATTTCATAAAATATCTGAAGATTCACCCCCCCCCCCCCCCTTCCCCACCTCCCCCGAACTTCTCATGATTTACTTTTCATTCATCTAAACTATTTTTTTTTTTAATTTTGAGATATTTTAAGTACATGTATGTAACTTGCTGTCTATAACATAGCAGGGGATTGACTAATTAATGAAAAATGTCAAATTCATCCCATGACAAATAGAAATATAAAACTTTAGAAAAGCTACGTGTACATTACGACGTCAAAGAAAAAAAAAAGGGGGGGGGGGGCAAATTATGAAATAAAAAGAATGAAGGTTAAACAAACAAATAAAAACATTTTTTCAATCCACCTTGATTTTTCTCTAGCAAACTACCCCCCCCCCCCCTTTTTTTTTTTTTTTTAAATCTTGTCCTGTTAACAAAGGAGCTATGTTACACGAGTTGACCTCTCATTCGTCTTGTTTCCATGTGTAGAATTGTCTTGAGGGCGAGTTGTCGTTTGCATCTTGATTTTTCAGTCCTTTGATCGTGAACATCAACCTTAAAACTAAAAGTTCCTTCTTGTTGTTAATTACCGTCATCTATTTTCTTTTGATTTCCATTTTGACTGTTTCATTCTCAATATGAAATTGATTGATACCTTTACTGTGTGATATTAATGTAAAAATGAATTTATTATTCTATTCATCATATATATGAGAGGGTGAGGTCATAGATGACGAGTTAAGAGAAAAAAAAGGGGGGGGGGGGTTGTGGTATCTAAGTATTGTTAGTGTGTCTTTTTGGTTTTTTTCCTTGTTTTGACAGTGTATCAAATATGAGAACAGAAAGATGCATTCAAATGGAACCAACAAACCCCATCACCACTAATACCACCTCCTCCCCCCTCCCCCCCCCCCTTTTTTTTTGGGGGGGGGGGGTTGACTTGTTGAGTATAGCCCTTCACACAGCTACAACCCTGAACATTTTACTTGCTATCTGTAACACAATGGTCACTTTTTGAATTGGCCTCTACACCAACATGACCAATGGACCATGATGATGGAGGGGATTCATTATGCAATGGGTTATTCACAGCAATTTCACGGTCAGACGAGAAGCACTTTATAATGAGTCCTAAACAATCTGGGTCCCTCTGACCTACTTATAGTAAACACCCCGGAGGAGAGGCCCATTGTCCCCCATCAAAGGAACCTGCTGCTTTGTTAATGTGGCCTCGTTGTGGTGGTATCAGCTGGTATAGTTAATTAGTGGATGAATAATTACTTAGATCACGCTCATTAGAATGTGTGGGAATCTCTTTTCTTTAGTAGTTTTAGATGTATAGACTTTGTTTTGCTCGCTCTTTCTCGTAAAATATGATATAAGAAAAGACAGCATGTATTTCTTGGGGGGGGGGGGGTAAAAATGCTGCTATTTGGTAGCAAAATGGGAAAACATTCATTCTACTTCAAAATGTTCATTATGTCTCATTTCTCATAAGTATTTGTTTTTAATATTCAATTGAACCCGGTCCTTTTTTGTCTTTTTTTGGGGGGGAGGGGGGGTTTCAAACTCATAAATCATAAAACTCTTCTCTGCTATTTGTATACCTTATTAATCTATAAAAAGCTGCCTTTCTGTGTGGTCAGTGGGTGGTACCGGTCCCCGCAGGCAGGTGGGGCCCATAAAGCTGTGTCCAGAGTAATCAATCATACCTGTGTACTATATACGTCATAACAAATACCTGTATCACCAAGGACAAATTTTACAAATGACCAACGCAAACTTGTCAAAATTAAATTCCGAGCTTACATTATCATATAATTAAGGATTCTTGCACGCTGTGATCATTGGAAATCTATCACATCAAAAGCTGAGTACTGCGCACGTCATGTCGGTGCACCTAGCGATGGAGGAAAATTTAGAAGAAGGAAGTCGAAAAACAAGAGAAAAAGCAAACCGAACAGCACACAAAAAAAAAAATCCCAATCGGAACGCCTCGACCTCTTCTGACATAGGAAGAAGGGGCGACGTGTTCCGATTGAAAAAAAATCGCTCTTTCGCGGGCCTTTTGTATCCTCCTACGAAAAAGCCCCGAGAATGTGCGATTGGCTCACAAAACGAAAAACGGATCTATGCTCACTGCAACACCATACTTTCTATGAAAAAAATAGAATACTTTATCACTGCATATAGTAATCTGAATCTGGTATGTTTACATCCTAGATAAACGTAATTTTTGGCAAAACTTGAAAAAACCCGTTTAACTCTAGAAGGCCTTTGAGAGGGGCAGACAGGGCGAAAGGAAAGACTCAGAAAGGGGGCAGTAGGAGGAAGAAGGGGGCAGGAGGAGGAGGGAGGGGTTACACAAGTGGTGGGGAGAACAAAGGGAAAAAGTGGTGAGGGAAGCGAGAGGAAAGGTCGCTATGCAAAATAATAGACAGGAAAATGCGTTGAACAACTTTATAGATAAGTAAACACATGAAAAGAGGATATTTTCCATGGAAATTATGATAATGAATTCATAAAGCTCTAAGGAAAATGTCAAGGTATTGTATATAAACACACTGTACGTCATTAGATAGGTAATTTATCTACTAATGAGAGCATTTATACAAAGAATTTGACCTCGTCTGTTTACATTGTCTTATATATACGTACATGTATACGTAGAATGATGGGCGGATCAAGCAAAGTTGGAGGAGGGAGTCGTCCAATCTGAGATTCAAAATGGCATCCCCCCTCCCCCGCCAACACATCGAAAAAGGCTTTGTTGCAAAAAAATATTTGATGAAAATAAGGAGTCAAACCTCCTGTTCTTTACTATGGAATCGGCGATGCAAACGACAATTCATAAAACTGCTTCCCCTGCTTTGGGGGGGGGGGGAGTTTGTCACACAAAGAGCTTCAGGTCAAGGTCGTACACAAAGGCAAAAATTGGCACCAATGGAAAGGAACATTGCAGTACTAACTATTACTCACTATTCAAATGTTATGCCAAAGTTTTTTTCAATAGCTGAAAAGTATATCAAACTCCGAGGTCAAGGACATAAGGTTAAAATGTTGGCACCAATGGAAATGTGTTGTCACAAGGAATGCACATGTGGAATATGAAAACCATATCACTCACCAGTCAAAAGCTCTCCCCAAGGTGTAAGTTTACATCACAGACAGACACACGGACGGACAAATGAATGGACGGGCTTAATGTACCCCTCACTTTAACAAAAACAGGAAAAAAAATCAGCACATTTTTACAGATAGGAAATGAATGAGGAGGGTCCATACAAATAACTAGGAACCAAATAGGACCGTAAGGGGGGGGGGGGCTGTAATCTTGATACCGATCAGAGGTGTATGACGCATACTCTTTTAATGCTATGTATATGACATCAAGAAAAGACATACACTGTACCTGTAATACTCAAAGACACTGTGAGATTCAATATTTAAAAATGTAAATTTCTAATATCAGAATATATTTACCTATGGAAATAAAGATTAAGAAGTCAGAATAGATCTTTTCTCCAAACACCCACTGATCTACCCGTGCTCAGCTTTTGCAATGAGTAAGGAGGGGGGGGGGGGGTCCCGTCTATGATTTCAGAAAAATGAATATTGGAAAATTCGAAAAAAAAGTCAGCATTTTTTTACAAAAAGTGAGATCCTGACCAAGACACCCCCGGCCTAGATTAGTGCATACCAAAGATCCCAGAAATAAAACTTGTCATACAGACACGACAGCCTGAAGAATGCACGTACAGACATGCAGACAGACGAATTCTCTTCATATTTGCTCTGCTGATGTTATACGGTGATATGAAAGATAGTACCTTCAGTGGCGCCACCTACTGTATAAAACGACTTTGTTCAATTGTATTTCAGAGACTATAAGTTTTTCTCTCTGTGATTATTCCATGTCATTTCTTCTTCTTCTTCTTCTTCAAATACCGTGTCATTCTTCTTCCTCTTCTTCTTCAATAAGTATTGCGTTAGTTCCTTCATTTGTGACTTTTGGTACATAACTTGTAGTTTGTTAAATGATGCATGGTGGGAAAAGAGTTTTAAATTCTAAAGTATTTCCTCATACCAACCATCTTTTTTGTTACGACCCCCCCCCCCCCTTCTTCACACCCTTTTCCTCCCCTCTCTCGCCCCACTCTCAACTCTCTAAGTCCGCCAGTGTTGCATGTTGTGTCACAATATTTACATCATATCAGCTCCCTCAACTACTGTATCCAATTTTCATTTTTAGATTTAAATTTCGTTTCTTTCTCGACATAAATCTGAAAACTTTTAAGGGCGCTTTACCAAGCGTAACAGAAAGTATACCATATACCAGTTTAGTTTGATAGATCGAAAAATATTGCGCAGCGACACCTACTTAAAAAGTTTGCATATGTGAGAGCGCGCTTCTACAAGGGGGATCCTTATTATATGCTAATCAAACAGTTTACGTAATACATTGACTGTTATTGTCTGGAATTACCGAGGTCCCCATTGATAGAATAGAAGAGAATTGTGTACACATTCAAGATTAGATAAGTAAAGTGGCAGGTCAGAGTCGTAGGAGGGTCAGCATTGTACTGTGTATGGCTATGCTGGTTTGAATTACAAGTTTGGATCGCAAATCGTCAGATTTAAGGCAAAAATGTATGTATACTTGTTTTCTTTACATTTTTCAGTTTTTTCTCGACCGTTGTATGTGTTTTATGGTTGTTTTGATAAATATGTCATAGCTTAAGGTAACATCTTTTTCCTTTTTCTTTCTTTCTTTTTCATGTTTTAGAAAGAAAAAAAAACATTGTGAAAGTATGATGTATAAAGTATTTGGTAATGTCAACATTTCCGTTTGCACGGTAACCTGCGTTTGTGTACTTGATCTATACGAAAAACATCACGATTTCTATTGAATTTCTTGTACCTAGTATAACTTGTTAATTCTTTATTTTTAAGACGAAGTTGGCCTGCATTTATCTTTACCTTGTACGAATTATATTATGTGTAAATGTATGTAAAAAAAGCAAATATCTTATACATTTTCTACCTGGTTATACAGGTAAATTTGGTTTTTAATTCATATTTGACAGTATGTAAACACTCCTTGAGCGAATGCTTTAAAATTTTGTTGCTACGTACGTGCAGAAATTTCATAATTTCTCAAGAAATTTCGCTGAAGATTTTTTTTTGCACGGTGGGGAAAAGGGGGGAAGGGGGTAAACTAGGAGAGGGAGACACAGATGTGAAGGGCTCGTTTTAAATATCGGCAAACTGATAAACAAGACAAAAACAGTAAAAATTAAGATTTGTTAAAACTTTTTATACATTTGAGATGGGCAAATTCTGATTCCTATTTCTTTTAAAAGTGTGTGTGTGTTGGGGGGGGGGGGGTATATTGCATCTGAAGAAGGGCATTTCCGGCTAAAATCGTGCACAGAATATTTTAAGGTACCCAAGTACTGGTTCTTGTATGAAGCTTAGGTTTTCGGTCGAATATATGCATTTGACTTCTTCTTTTTGTAGCATTATATTTGGTTAAAATCTCATAATTTTATTTCGTTCAAATGATTGATCCCGGAAGAAAATTAAGGGTAAGAAAAAAAAGGGGGGGGGTGGGTTCAATGTATTATAAAATGACAGCAAGAGGAAGTGAATTGTATTGGGGGGGAGGGGGGGGGATCTGGTAAGCTTTTTGGTCTTATATGTGCTATATACACTAACAAATATTTTCATTGTATTTATGTATCATTCTCTATGCCTCAAAATTTACCCGAACTAGATATAGATCGTACATTAAATTGACAATCCTTCTTCACACCCCCTTTTACAAAAGTTAGAAATGCAAAGAATTTTTTTCTTTGAAAAGCACTAAAAGAGAAATACCAACAAATTCCCCAGCGTATAATAATTTCACAGACCAAAGGAGCCCTTGAGTTTGGTGTTACTTTGAGATTTTTTTGACAGAAGTTGAACTATATCCCCCAATCTTTGTGCAACGTTCAATACAGATTCCTAAAGTAACAAAGTTAAAACCAGGGGTCGCTTTTAGGTCCATGTATAAATCAGGGTGAAAACAGTATTTTCTTTGTTTTAGAGGTCGTGCAATAGGTCAATCTAGAAGTCTATTCGTGCTTTATCTTGTTCGGTATCTTAAAATCAATTTTGAATAATAGGTTGCCGAATTGTCTAATGAACAAAAAGAATGTATGGATATCTATTTCGTTTGATCCCAATTGATCCATCTTGAAGTTTATTATTTCATTTTATGATGTGTCATAGGGTATAGGTGATATGTCTAGGTTAGAGATGTCATTGGGACAGAAGAAGGGGGTCGCATGCCGCCTCTCTTTAGGAATCAACCATGAGCGTATCAGAAACATTCGTCAAAAATGTATGTCTTTCTTTCTTTCCATAAAATTCTCTGAATATGTAGCACCCCCCCCCCCCTGTTTTTACCAGGTAAGAAATCCCCCTTTCTTCCTTTTCAAAATGAAAATGAAATACGGGTCCGCTAATATGGTATTGATAATGAAAGATTTGATCAATCAACCCCCTCCCCCTCTCAATTCCTTTATCATTCCAACATCAGTAAATATAATGACGTTCATTTGTTAGCTAGCATTCTAATGGAAATTTCGTTTCTCCTCTAACACCCCCCCCCCCCCCCCCCTGTATGTGGTGAAGAGAGTATTTTACCTACTGTGAGTCTATGACAAACATTTTACAATATTTTTTAATGTTATTATCCGACACCTGTGTTGTTGTCGGTTTTCCTTGGTTTGCATTAATTAACGCCATTACATGTTTACATGATGATTAATAAAACTCATTTACATGAACTACGATCTGTTTCTGCTTGTTCAGATCAAAAGATTAACTGAATAAAGGCCAAGAAAAGGGGAAAGACGGGACCGAGCAGGGCTGGGCAGGGCGTGCGCGTATGTATACGTCATTCACTGCGCCGGTTTGTATGAGGGGGTGGTCAGGGTGAAAGGGAGAGGGAGGAAGGGGGAGGGAGGATCCGTGGGAAGGGGGGAATGGGAGGGAGGGGCGGGAGGAGAGAGGAAAGGGGTGGGAGGAGGAAGAAAGGGGGGGGGGAGGTAAGGGAAGAGTGAAAAGGAGGAGGAGGTAAGGGGAAGGGAGGGGAGAGAGGTACCCCCTGTCCGCCCCCTCCCTTGTATGAGTTTGTGCCCTCTCTCATTGATGGATCATGCAACTACAAATAATAATACTGAATAAAAACTCCCTTTTTATAGAGGGGGGTTACATATCCAGCTACAGAACTCTTTATAAAGTTTCTAAAAAAAAGACGCGATCAACACCAAGAGACTAAGTATTCGACCCATTCAATATGATAAATCCCCCCCTTTTTCTTACAAGTAAGATATCTTAGTTTTACATTCCAATAAAATTGAAAACTTCTTGATATTTAAGTATTATACACGTAGATAAAATGACGATTATGTGATATATCTAGCTTGCAAAATAAAATTTAAAAAGAGCTTTCGATATTGCGCAATCCCCTCTTGGTATTTACACACATGTCTACATTCATCCACTCTTACTCCTCACGCGTTCATTTTAAATAGCAGAACGCTGTGAAAACCCCTGGACCTTTATTTCACTCCATGTAAGTTAAAATTGAATTTTTTTTTCAAATAATTATCTATCTTTCATAGTTTATTGTCTTAAAACTGAAAATAAGTACGATGTATACAAGTTATTTTCACTTTTCTTGTATTTCTTCAAAGCATCTGTCATAATGAAAAAAAAAACAATCATTAAAAATAAATAAAACCCCGAGGATTAACGGAAACTCGCTTTTCTCGATAATTTCGAAAGAAGAAGAAATATTGCTATATTGTGTAAATTTTAAAAAGTTAAAAAAAACTGGAAGATTTTTACATGTATTCTTATATGTTACATTCCCGTGAACAAGTCATACTGGGACGTTAAAAATATAATGGGTTGGTGGGTATTGAGGGGAAGGGAAGTTAATGAATTTACGTTATAGCGGTATCAATTTTTTCGTTTATCTATTCATTTATTTGTATATTTTTCATATAATTTTACATATTCATTACTTATCTACTTCCTTTATTTTCTTCTCTGGCTTCAATTTACCATAAAAGGAAAAGGAAATAGATGAACAAAATCACAGACTACTTTAAACGTGGTGAAACCACTTAGAAGTACTAGTGCTTGTATTTGAATGAATAAGTAGCTGAAAGGATGATAAAGCATACCAAGAATGAGACATGGGAAATTAAAACTTTCATAATCTCTTTGCCCTCTAAACCAAAAGTAGCCACCACTATGTTGACACTAACCTAACCCCCCCCCCCCCCCCCCCCCCCCCCCCCCCCCCCCACCTATTTTCAGCCCTATGTAGATCCGGATTCCTCAAATAGACCTGACTCCCCTTAAACATTGATACATATCTTGAAATTTAATGAACATTAGAAAAAATGAAAACTGATGAATAATTACATTAAGATTTGAATATTAATAACAGGCCCTTTTCACAACCTGAAGTACATGCGTATGTAAATGACTATATCCTAAAGAGTTATCGTTCTTATATACCAAGAACAGCAACTCGTTCTTAACAGCTTCTTGTACGAAATAAAAAACATTATGCAATATTGATTTGCAATAAACATCAAATTCTTAATTTAGACAGCAAAGAAAACATTTCATACTGCATGACCTTTTAACCTCGATTTGAATAACGTAAGTCTAATCCCTGACCAAGTTTGAATGTTTATTTTTGCAACAAATTAACGAAGACTCGTTTATTTTACCGGGTCGACTTTTGATGTACTCTTAGTTTAGTGTATTACTTCATCTGTATTTATATGATTAACCAATCTTATACCAATACAAACTGTAATGTTTAATTCATGACAATTTCTAATAATTGAAAAGACCAATAAGTTTGACAAAAAGGGTTGTAAGTGAAGTACAAGAGCGTCAAACAATGAAATGACTGCTTCCAATATTCTGTGGGAAGGCCTTTAAGGTGGGGGGGGGGGGTGTTCACGGTCATTAAGGGAGGAAAGTAAGAAGAGGACAATCTATGATTTATTTGAGAATTGTTTAATTCCTGTGAAAATCAACAATTTACACATTTCTAGTCATGTTCCAAAAAGGGGAAAATGGGGGAGGGGGGTTCCTGACCACTCCGAATCATCTAGGCCTATGCATGCTTTCCACCTTCCTCCAGATCCGCCCATGCCTGTACCACCGATGATGATTTTAAATTACATAATGTCTGGAAAACAATTTTGCTTGATCAGAAACATGCATGTCTGGTGTGAAGCATTTAGAAATTTCTGTCAGCACAGAAACAGAGGTGAACAATTCGTTTTCTTTGACTTTGGAGCTGACATGAATACAGTCTTAGATATTTTCATTGATGTTTTAGCTAAAATGCAGATGATACAATTGTCTACTTTCATTTCAGGGTTGACGGAATTCTCGGATTTGTTCCATCCCTATCCAAGCTCAGGAAGAGCACGGGCGATGATTGGATAGATCGAGTCAGCCATTTGTATTCTGTGATTCTATTGGTTATTTTCGCCATCGTTGTGAGCACAGGTAATATTGACGACTACTACCTACCAATAATTAAAATTTATTAAATTTTGTCTATTAACATACGACTTTAAAATTGAAAGGAAGGTGATGGGGTTCGCAAACCTCCGAATTGAAAATAGAATTTTTCAAAGCAAGATTTAGTGAAAAAGGAAAAATCAGTTGTTTCTTTAAAAGAATTAGTCTTTCAGGATACACGTACATTTATGGCAATACATATTATTCCTCAGATTTGTTTCGAGTGCAATGTCTACCTCAGTATTTCAAGACAATTCTATAAAAAAAACTTCTCCTATACAAAGAAAATTGGATTTGTGCACATTTGCTCATATATTTTCTAATGAAATCGAAAAAGAAGTTGAAGGATTCCCATATCACATATATTTCTCCTATTTTACAGGTCAGTTTGTAGGCGATCCTATACAATGTTGGTGTCCGGCGGAGTTCACGGACGCCTACGAGGCTTACACCAATTCTATATGCTGGATCTCGAACACTTACTACATTCCCATGGAAGATACCATTCCGTCAGATATACAAGCTCGCCAGGATAGAGAAATTACGTATTATCAGTGGGTCCCTATCATACTGTTGTTTCAAGCATTCCTGTTTAAGGTACCCAACGTAGTATGGAAGCTCCTACACGGAGGGGCAGGGGTGGATCTGTCTAAAGTCGTAAAGCTGGCAGAGGAAACTCAGTGCAGCTCACCGGAGGATCGCGAAACCGCAGTCAATCATCTTGCCATTTACCTGGACAAATGGTTATCAACCAATCAGGAGTATAAACATAACTTTATGGTCAGAGCTCGAAGAAATGTTAATAAGATTTGCCTGAATTGCCTCTGCGATAAACGACAGGGTACATATTTGATAGGACTTTTTCTTATAGTCAAAATTCTGTACCTTGCTAACGTTGTAAGCCAGTTCTTTATACTGAATGCTTTCATGGCTACAGAGTACAATCTGTATGGATTCGAGTACTTGGAAATGATGGCCAGTGGTCGACCAATGAGAGAGTCCCCTCGTTTCCCACGTGTCACTTTATGCGATTTCCAAATCAGGCAACTACAGAACCTTCAGCGCTGGACAGTTCAATGTGTACTTCCGGTTAATCTTTTCAATGAGAAAATCTTCATATTTTTGTGGTTTTGGCTCGTCTTAGTTGGATTTTTGGCAGGATTTGGTCTCCTTAAATGGCTTTTCTACCAGATATATCGCAATAACAAAGTGCAATATATCAAAAAGATGCTTAAATCTAACCCAGAAATAAGGGACAACTTCAGCAAAACGGACAAAGCATTATGCCGCGAATTTGCAGAGAATTACTTGAGAAATGACGGCGTGTTCTTGTTGTACATGATCGCAAAGAACTCTACAGATTTGGTTGTCACGGACTTGGTCTACGAAATGTGGAACATTTTCAAAAAGAAAGTAAAGCATCCAAGGGGAGAGAACAACTTCCCTAACAATGCAAATAACATAGACGATGTGGAACCCATGTCTGTCGGCGAAAAAGAACCATTGAATTACAGCCACTGACGTCATGATCACGTGATATGAGTTTCAAATGGGAGGAGTCACGTGGTTGATTAATATAGACACACATGACTGCGGCTCCACAGTGCTATTATTCAACCCGGAAGTATGAAAAATAGAGAACCTCGTCCGTTCTATGTATATCCGGCGACGGATAGAAAGGTTGATTAGTTCAGTAGAATGCAATACTACAAGGGTTTCATATACCGGTACGGATATTTTTTTCAACTTTGCGTACAAATGTTCAAGTTTCGTCTCACAATGCAACTGAATATTTTCAATTTCCTGAAATTCTCGGATGTATATTTCTTTCGCCGACCATTCCTCGTTCAGTGATTAGATCTGTTTGTTAAAGGTATAGATGATCTTTGAAAGTTACAAAGAAACTTTAAGATGGGTTGTTTTAAGAAAAGTTGTATAAAACGAAAGTGACAGTGCATGTATATTTTGTAATAAGCCTTTTTGCAACTTACGATTTATCGTTTATGTCATGAAGTATTGAAGGTGCTAAAATGTTTTTATTTTTATGAAGTTCAATCTCATTGTTTCATTTTCATCACCGCCATTTTTTAATGTTTCCATTCCAGTCTCTAAGATAATGAACTCGAAATGCCAGAAACACAACAAGAACCACGAATCATCATTTTTATGGACGTCCTTTACTTTATTACGTAATGACTTTTGTGTCGTTTATACACATGTACATGTCCACTCGAACAGTTCTGTCTTTTGACGCCACACACAACTTGAGCAATACAAGGCTTCCGTCAATATACGCGGAACTTTCCGTAGAAAAAAAACCCCGCCGGAAATGCCCCGAATGTGCGACTGGTCTTCCGTGACACATTTTTTTTTGCGTCAAGTAGCAAACATCGTCTTCCATTATTTATATTATAATGACAACGTTCTACGCAATGACAATACTCTTGAAGTGTTCTTTAACCAATCATAAGGCCCATTTGTTTATTGCCGCCTCTAGTAAAAAGCGCCATCTGCTGGAGACTGAATCAAGGCAGCATTTGAGCATGCGTTAAAATTGACAGGAACAAGAAGTTTGGTAGCGAGAATCTAGAAATGGGCGCAATAATCCTAAGGACAGAGGGGAGGAGGGGGGGAGGGGAGGAGGAGGGGGGGAAGGGTTAGTCATAGTCGCGTGACACAACTTTTTATATGACATAAAACTGTCATACTTCCACAGGGGTGAGGTATCATAGATTGGTCGCAAACCCTTTCCAAACTCCCCGGTCGAGCCCCCTTATTGGTTTTTAGGCAACTGATCTCTGGTTGAAGTTTGAAACCCTTTTCTCAGCACAAACCCTTTCCTTTACAAGACTTGTAGTTGTAGAGGAAATACGAGGGTTAGTGCTATGGTAAGGGTTTGATACCTCGCCCCTGTGCTTGCCTCCATCGAGGTTTCCATTGAATGTTCTTCCGTTGTTCCAAAATTATTTTGATACTACTTCACCGTTTCTCACCCGATGGTTTGATATTATTCCCTTGTCGATGACAATATTTTTTAGTTCTTTGATAGATTTTATATTTGTATATTTTTTGTTCAGATTGATAATTCATGTTTACATATCCCATGTTTTACCTAGTCTTTTTTTACATGACTGGAGCGTGTGTACATGTTTTAAGTATGAGAAGGTATATAATGTTGAAATATTCCAAACATTTGTGATGAATGTTGATGATATAGAATTAAAAAAATCAAATTTTCTTTTATCGTTTTGGTTTTGATTAATCATCAACGAAATTGATTGCAATGATGATGATGATGATGATGAAAGTGTTGTAGACTAGAAGGATATAATGTCCATTTATTCGTATACCTTGTAGACAGACCACATATCCGATCGAAGGTCTTGGCAAGGGTCATGCATCAAGAGGATTTTATAGTGAGAGATCAGTATACTTGAGACCTTGCTATATTATGTGAACCAACACAGACACTATATATGTCAAGGTTATTTTTGACTTCAAACTCGAAATCCTTGTGAGCATCATAGAAGACACGCGGGGGGGGGGGGGGGGGGTTGCTATGCTAATGTTGCCTTTATTATTTTTTATAGTTCTAGATTTTAAGTGTACTTTTATAAGAGTGTAATAAAGTCCCCATATATTTGTAAGTTGATATGATATTATTTTCCCGATAATTTTATCAGTCATGTATATCAAAAGTACACCTAACACGTGAATTGGTACAAATTTAGAAAAGAGAAAGATAATGAAATTAATTTATCAGGCAGAAGTTCATATAGTGAACCTATTTATCATATGTCATAAAAGATAAAATATATACATATCACGACAATGATAATTTCCCCATCACCCACTCTCACACACCGAAATTTTTCCAAAACTTCATTTTATGGGGGCTAACTTTTATAAGTGCTGCACATCCCACCCCTGGAAACAGTTTGTTGGATCCGCTATGTGAAACAGTGCTCTGTTTTGTTCATGACAAATGATGATTGCCAATTTGCCATTATAATTAATCCTTTTCATGATAAAGACCATGTGAGAGAAAGTAAATTTGACTCGTTAATGAGATAAAAAGTCAGGGCTGTATTCCGAGCTACTTAATCAGATGCAATTTATGCAAAATAGAGCATATAAATAACGATACATAATGTAAATAAAATACCGGGGACAGGCTAATTCAGTGGTGAATTCAAAGGGATGGAAGGGAGGGGTGTCTTTAAAAATTGTCAACCGAAAAAGATAATCATAAAAAATTCTCAGTTGACGTATTCAATCATTTTTACTTTATATCCATGCGAAACCCCCTCCCCCATCCCCGCTCTCAACCTGTGAGTTCAAACAAAGTTTTGTAACACCAAAAATGTAGTTTTAATACCTCAAAAACTCTTCCTAAAACCATCCAATAAGAAATCCTCGAATCGCCCCTGATAATACAGAGTGACTAAAGCCTGTTTCACATTATACTAGCCGTGGGAGACCGGAGACAGACAGCAGACAAACTAGAGCATTGCTTGCGGCAGTCGTACGACTCTATAGGGAGGAATCCCATTGGAACGTCGCAGACTAATTTTTTCTTTTTTAATGTCAGATGTACGGCAACCGTTAGATGCCTTTCGATGACAGTCACACGACTTTGTTGTCCTTCCCGGCAAACTCCGTAAGCCGGCAGTACAACTTTGTGACCATTAAGCATCACAGAATGATCGCAAGGATGACTGTCGCAATGTTGATGTGAAAAGTACACGGTGACGAGCTGTTAAAGCAAAGTATACATCTACACTCTCTTGTTGCATTGAAACCAAGTGTAGCGGAGTAAATTGTAATAATTTGTTCTCGGGTCATAAAAATCCATTAGATAGACATCTAATAAGTAAAAATTACTGATATTGAAAAGAAATTCGCCATGAAATGCAACGAACCGTGAATTTTATGGGAAGAGAACCGAGAAAAAATTAAGATGTATCCACCACCTACAGTGGCGACTTTTGAAGTAGCCTGGTAACGCCCACATCCAATAAACAAACTAGTGATAAGGTCATCGTTTGTGTTTGATATATAGATTGTGAATTTTTCTTATATATAGCTTTTATAGTGATCACCAGGCTGTCTTTATGCTCTGCTTCATGAACATTGTAATAAAATCTAATGGTATGTCTTATTTTCTGAACTGTAAGAAATAAGTATGCAACTAATCTCTACGTCCTCAAAACTCGATCAGCAAGTTTTTCAAACTTCAAATGCAACTCAGCAAGTTTTTCAAACTACAAATGCACGATGGCTGATTGAGAAAATGTAGTATCTCAAGGAGGGAGAATGCTCAGACACAACATATATTGGAAGAACCAGACATCTACTATTTGTGCAAAATCTCAAACCCGAGAAAATATAAACGGATTCGAAAAGCATAATGCAAACCCTGAACATAAATTTATAGTAAACAAGTAAATAAATTAAGCAGCTTTCTATCATATGAACAGATGCAACCAACACCCTCACCGAAAGATGGGGACGATAATAGATACACGAGAAGAGTAAGTATCTCCTGCTTGCTTGTAACACTCATTCTCAAAACAACGTCCTCATTATTTGAGCCTGCCCTACAGCATAAAGGTCTTATTGATAAATCGACATTGATTAGTTTATAAAGAGAGGTTGATGAGATATTGCTTCTCAGAAAAAAATTGTTGTTCTTAGTTTGAAATCATAATGTAAAGTGAGATAACCATTATGTAGAAGAGGATGGTTGATTTAATGGTAACTATAGTTTGTAACATCTGGGACATGTGATGAATAGGAAATGGGGTGATGAATATGAAATGGGGGTTCTGCGCGACCCAACCCTCCCATGTAAAGTATATGAAACCCTCAGTATCAACCCTCCTCCTCCTCTTCTTGGGGTTCACTGAAGCATATCGTCCTCCTCTTCTTGGGGTTCACTGAAGCATATCCTCCTCCTCCATTTCGGGTTCACTGAAGCATATCCTCCTCCTCCATTTCGGGTTCACTGAAGCATATCCTCCTCCTCCTCCTCCTGGGGTTCACTGAAGCAAATCCTCCTCCTCAGGTTCACTGAAGCAAATCCTCCTCCTCAGGTTCACTGAAGCATATCCTCCAGGAAGAGGTGGTGCTGGCTCTGTTGGTGGAAGAGGAGGAGGAGGATATGCTTCAGTGAACCCCAAGAGGAGGAGGGTTGATACTGAGGGTTCCATATACTTTATATGGGAGGGTTGGGTGGCGCAGAACCCCCATTTCCTATTCATTACCCCATTTCCTATTCATCACCCCATTTCCTATTCATCAGACATGCATAAGGTATGCTTATGTAATCTCCAAATGTTAATTTATGAATTTGAAGCAAGTCATCTATGATTTCAGCTTGGCAAGAATTGAGAAACATATCGATAAGATGTGGGGCATAATTTGTTCCCATAGGAAATAGTGTTCATAACTAAATTCTTTGTATAGAAATAAATAAAAAAGATATGGTAAGTTTTGCTATGTCTATTTTGATTTACATCAGTAAATCGAATTTTGCCTTATAAATTGCTTATTTTGGTAAATAAATTGGTAAATATTAAAATTAATGAAAGTTCAAACTTCACGTAATTCCGACAAAGTCTACCTGATATTACATAATATCACTTAAGGTAAAAAAAACTGTGTATTTTATCCGCAATATTCTAGAACTGTATTGCATTTACATAAAAGATGGAGGCCCCTTAACTCAATGACTGTGGATTCGGAATATGAAAAAAAAGCGTAAGAAATAGTATGTGTTTTTATGTCCCCTGGCGGCTTCCGTATGTCTCTGCAAACGGTATTTTTTCATCCAGATAAAAGGGCATTGGACGCCAAAAGATTCAAGATTGTGCAAGAATTGTTTGTTCAAGAAACATACAGGTCATCGGTGAAAAAATTGACATATTTCCCAATTCTAAAATCGATTTAAGGACGCGGTCAGCTAGGCGACCAAAAAATTTAGTCCATACACAAGAGAGACGCGTCACAAATACATTCCAAAGACGGATCCAACTTTTTTTCTAGGGGGGGGGGGGGAGGGTCAGCTCATCGGAAAGGGAGAGAGGATGTAGCCGTAGAATCAGCTTTTTTAGCAAATTCCTAGGGAGGGGGTATTGACGCCCACTCCGTAACTCCCCCTTCCCGATCCGCGCTTGCATTCTCCCCAGTCATTAAGGCCAAACGTAAGCCTTGTATCTCGAAATACTTCATAAAATTGGCAAATTTACATATATATCAGGAGATAACGTGGTATATCCACCCTACCTCTTTGTTTACTTTATTTCTAAGCAGGTGAAATTGATTTTATGATAAGCTAGGTTAAAACTCGACATGTTCCGGGCTAAATCTAGATCTACATACCCACCTTACTTATGTAGGGGAACGTGATTTTTTTTCAAACTTTATATTCATTGTCAAAATTGTATAACACCAAGCAAGGGAGGCAATCAACCCCGAAGATTATGCAAATTGCACATCAGTAATGTTTGTGGGAAAAATAACAACATCATCAAATTAGCAAAAATACAAATGAATTTCTCTCTATGTGACATCGCCGTTCGAATCTTTTATAGTTTGGCTTTTATTTCAATTTTATTATTATAATCCAGAGATATTCAAATCTTGCTAACTCATGTAAAGTATGCATTGACTCATTATATTTTCAGTTAACAAGCTAGAATTTTAAATTTTTTATTTTTTTTTTTATATTTATTCATTTATTTATTTATTTTTTTTTTTTTTTTTTTTTTGCTAGAAGACATATTCGTTCAAAATTCTTCAGCCAGATCAGATCTTCTGTCGATCTTTCAGGAGTAACAGAAAGCTAAACTCAGATCAACATTTAAAAAGAACTCTTCAGCTTGGTTTAACCTGTATGCTTATTCCCTTCAACCACCTTAAATATTTTTATGATCCTTAGTACGTGAGAACTGATTTTATCTTTTCATAAACGCAATATATATTTTTACTCTTTAACATACTTCAACTGTTGTGTCCATTTCTTTGTTATAACATTTTTCGGTACAAATTTTCATTTATTTCGTCATTTCTCCCTACAGATAAGAGGTAAACAAGTATATTAAGTTACGTTACTAAGCAACTGTACATGTATTATATTCTATCTTATGTCATTGTAACCACTGTTTGTGACTTCTTTATTTTGAAATACCTATATTTGTTTCACAAAAAAGTAAATTGACTTTGAAAACTTCCTTGTACGTATACAAACCAATAATCAGAAAGAATTCTTCAATAAAAAACCATTGGTATGTTACTGTAGAATTCTGACAATATCAAAATACATGTACATAGTTATAATATCAATGAATACTTTTAGCTTTTTGAAGTTCTTGAACAAAGAGTTGATAAGGGTTTTGTTGATTCATTTTATTCTACCTATCTATTCCATTTTTTTTTTTATTCTTTTATATTTTGCTGAGAACAAACTTCTCTTAAAACGACTGTTGTGCCTTTGAAATTTTGAGTCACCAAAGTAATTACATGTATTATCTCTTCTCAAGAAAGAGAATTTGACATTTCCTTGTCCTTTCTAATCGGTAAATAAAATGAAGCATTTCTGAATAGTTTTGCTGCTACTTGAAAATCGTAACGAGAAATTCTAAATTTATACATCATTTACTTTTCAGAGGTTTTTAATGTAATAGAAGATTTATCGTTGTATTATTTATGAGCAGCGATTATAAGTCTTGATTTAAACAAGATTGCATGTTTTGGAGGGGTTTGAATTCTCTAGGTAACGATATGCACAACGCATGCATTTTGATTACTTATGTCATTAATCATCAGGGCATGAAAGGTGCCGTATTCTGACAGTGTTTCCTTTTACTTACTAAAACAGATTGTTTGTTCACGTACGAATAACAGGAAACCGACGTTGAGGTAAAAATGTAAAAATTGACCAAGAGGCGAGCCAAATATAGGTGTAACCAAGTGCAGAAAATATATAAATTATTGCTCATCCGGAAATTCTTGTCCGCTTCGATTCACTACTTTACTGTCGTCAAAACGCCAGAAGTAAATAATACCTGACGAGATTACGCAAGCGCCGTCACGTTGTCCTTTTATAAAAGTTGTATATGTCATTATGTGTACCTGTAAATGTACTTTAAAGGAAAAGATAAATTTGAATGAAAAAGAATGAAAGTTTGTATCGGTTTTTCTCATGTTTTCCGTAACGAAGTTTCAGGTTTCAAAATTAAATCCACATATACAATGTAGTTACATTATGTTTTCTTATGTATGTTTACTCTTATTTTCTTTGGGAAAAAGGGGGAGGGTGTTTTTGGAGCCAAATTTGTCTTTCTTTCTTTTGTTTGTTTGTTGTTTGTTCGTTTGTGTTGTTTGTATGGTTTGTTTTGTTTCTTGCTTTGCATAGTTTTGTCCGGGTTTGTAAAAAAAAAAATTTTTTTAACTCTTCTTCCCTTATTAAACAAAATATAGTGATACTTTCCGGTCGTCTCTATCAATTCTATTAATTTGATATTTTATTATCTGTGAAACAAAGAGCGTGCATTATCATACACTTAAATACATAAGTTTATTTGCCTACGTGCCCTATATCATTCTGATGACAAGTTTATGTCCCCTCAATGTTAATAACGCCCTGGTAAATATACATTTTCCCAAACTTTCACAAATCCCCATAAAAGAAATTTGGCAGCTGCGCAAATCTGAGGTAAATGTGCATATAGGTAAGAGATTAAGGTAGACACCCCATAAAATAAAATGAGGGACAAAATGAATGCAAATCCCTATAAATCTGGCACCCTCCTATAAAGATAAGATTGATACATGGTTACCGTGTATATATATTGGGAGTGAGGGGACATCAAACAATGTACGTGGCGCACCTTCACATTTTCCTGATGTAAACAACTTCATTTTGCAGTTTTCTGATGTCTTAATTTACATTTTTATTTTTTGAATTTATAATGTGATTCATCCTCTCTCTGCACGTCAGAATATTGTTACAGAATGATATCTACATAGGAAGATTTTTAAAGCTTTTTTTTTTTTTGGCAAAACGTGATTTATTTTCCAATTTTAGATTACATTTTACATGCCCCCTCCCCTCTACAATGTACCTTTACTTGCAATAAGGCAGTAATCAGGATTTTCATTTGATTATAACATCCTTGAGTATATTTTGTTCGTAATTTCATAACCTTGATACTTCATATACGTGACTAAGTATCATTTTGGTTTAATTTGCAATAAAAGTTCTTATTTAAGACATTTTCGTAATTTTTATTGCAAAGTGATACACCGAGAAAGAAAGTCACAAAGAAAAACGAGTTGGGAACAAAATACACGTATATATCATTTATCTTTTTTTATTGTGTATTCAGAACCATTCTCGTATAATAATACAATTCTACAAAAGATCGTTTGCACATTTTTAACTTCTGCAGGTGCGTGTGATATCGTATACTGAAGTGTTTTGAAATTCGGTTTATCATAAAAATAAAAGACGAATAAGAAGTTGGCATTTGTACTCAAATCATTCTATGAATGCCATGTTGTTTGACGCGTGTCAAATATATAAGCGTCAACATAATTTGCTACAAAGTGGTACAAATTGGCATTGTACAGAAAAAAAAATACCTATGTATGTATTTTCTCTTATATGACATCGACTTTCAAAAATTGAAACTGGACATGATCACAAGTTAATGTACTCATTACTGATTTGTCTAGACACCTTCCATATTTGGAAACTTGTTTGTCGCGGGATCTATGTTCACAAGGTTCACAGCACACATTAGTTTCGGGTTCGTTATCTATGGTTTTGGACAGCAAAGATGATCAATGTCCTAGGGGTAAAACACATTAAAAAGTCTACACGATCTATCACTTACACTTCACTAATTTGGGGCTCAAAAAAGGAGAATTACATTCACTTCCTGCGATGAATATTCATGACGTGGTGTCACGTGACGCATGTATATCGGGGTCAAATTATTATAAATGTCACTTTTTCATTAAATCAGGACTGGTCAGTTGTTCAAATGGAATCATTATATGAATAAATAGAAAAGGAAACGAACTGCAAGATACCATGATCGTTGAAATTATTTTTAAGACTTTAATTTCTTTCCATTGATGAAAGAGAAATTGGTCTGAAGTTAGATAGGAACCATGCAATATATTTAGACTGAGAAACAATTCAATTTACCGACTCAAAACTTTAAGGTTTTTAAATGACGTAGAAATAGATGAAATATTGGTGTTTCTTTATTCTTTGCAAATATTGTTTTCAGTTCTTGAAAATAATATATTTTTAGAATTCAATCTTTTAGTGTAAAACTAGTTTAATTTCCCTTTTATATTTTAAAATGTTTAAAAACATTATTTAAAAGATTGATAAAATCCCCACACGCACTTTCTAAACAGTTATATATATATATATATTTTTTTTTTTCATTGACTCCTCCCTTTGAAAAATTTGATCTGCAACTCTTTTGAAAATTGCCTAATTTTGTTCAGAAATGTCAAGCAGTGTTTACAATAATACAGTAATAAGAAATTTTCCACACAGAAAGGAAACCAATCCTAACAATACTCAGAACAAAAAAGCCTTTCCTGTGAACGACTTTACATACTAGTATCATTTGTCATGTTTCTCTTGTGTTGATCAGGTGTGGATTAAGTACATTTGTATACGTATCCTGTTCCAAGAAAACCCTGTGAAAACAAAATTTCTGTTTGTAAACTTATTTCTGGTAAAATACGATATGAGGGAGAGAAGGAGATCGTATTTCTCACGGATATAAACTTCTTAAAAGCATGTTCATCTATTCCAAATATAAATAATAATCACAGGAAACCACGGACGTCATAGTATTCGTCTAAAAAGATACTATATCGGTTACACTCAGGTCCCGGCAAACAAACAGGACACACCCAGTACATTGCGCGTATCCAGATTCTTTTTCATGGGATGACGTTTCAACCTTCAATTTCGTCAAATTATCAACATTTTTTTTGCAAGTTCAAAATAATAAGATAAAAAGTAGCTTTCTTTATCCTCCTATACTCACACAATGACAAAAGAACATATTTCTTTCTGTCAAGTTACGTAAATTGAAGAGGAAGCAATTTCATTTAGTTGTTAAGATCATCATGCGTGAAGACACGTTTAGCAAAATATAATCCCCCCAAAAAATAATAAATGAAAGAGGCAAAACCGACCCAAAATTAAAAGAAAAGGATGATATTAGAGTGGGACCGACTTTGCTGACAGGTAACGCCCACCTGACGAGTACCTGTTCGGGGAAACCAGCGGCGTCTCGCTTATTCACAAAGTGGAAAAATAATACTTATCTACTACAAATCTGTAAATGATAGTATGAAAGGGGAAAATAAGAGATGACAAAAGTGTTAACTGTCACCCTCGGGCTCCACCTGAAGTTTACTGGGACGTATCAAAATATTAGTATATTTAATATAGCCCCAGGACTGATGAACTGATCTGAGAGGGTCAAGATTGTCCGACAAAAGAGGTCCGAAAATAGCCCAATAATTGATTGATGGTCATCTGAGATGGTCATCGTACGAACATGTAACAGTCACCTATATGTATATTTTGTATATTTTAAATTCTGCTGACCTTTAATTTCAATCAATGTTAGCACTAGAATTCTACCTGACGGAAATCCATTATTTCTATATATTGAGATCGAATTACGAAATTTCCAATTTCTTTTCAACCGAAATTTCGAAATTTTACAAGAGGAAGAAATTAAGTTTTGGAGAATATTATACTAGTAGAGAAATGCTGGTTTGACGCATTGAGAATATTGTTGGTACTTGTGATATAAGACAAGAATCGACAATACTACAAAACAATACGTACGAATTCAAAAGAAAAGAGGGGATCTCCAACAAGACCCGGTGACAGCACCCACAGGAAAACACCACACAGGGTAGACTTACACAGCAAGAAACACAAATAGACAAGGAGCAATCAAGACTTATTTTGGCTTATGAAGGAATCATTCAATACCTAAATATGAGTGAAACCTGTGGTGGCCCGGGTCTATTTTGATTGTTTGGTCCCTTCGGTGTAGGTGTAATTGTATATCTCGTTGTTACCTCTTGTTCATCTGAGTTTTCAATGTTCTTTCGACACACTCAAACTTTATACAGTTTCAATAATGATTTGACGTGAAATTACAAAGCAACTAAATATATACCAAGGAGTAAATGAGCAAAATGGAGCCTTGAGTACTGAAAATGAGGGCTGAGATTGGTCAGCGCTTGCAGCAAAAATGTCCCCTTCTTAGGACCACTTGGACATCCCATCTTTGTTGTAAGGTTATCTTGATCTACAATGATATATAAATTATGTGAAAATTAACGACCTTCACTGAAAAGACGGTACTGTCCTAAAGATTTATATATGAAAACATGGTGACTTTACCGGTATCCTTTCGTTGATTGATGTATAGCTATACAAAATGTATACCACACACGTTGATACCAATGTGAAATCGACAAAGGAAAGTGGGCATTTTCTTCTTATGAATAATTTACCATGATCCTATCTAAAATAAGATTTAAAATTGAGAAATACAAAACAACAAAATGAACAGCCCCTCCTGAAGAAAAAGATAGCAATCCAGTATTTCTTATCGATGAAAAGAAGTCAAAACTGCATATGCAAACTGGAATATGGAGATCTCCGACGAGACAACATGGCATTCAAAGACAACGGAACACATACGCTTAAGTAACGGCATGACATTCAAAGACATCGGAACACACACGCACAAGTAACAGCATGGCATTCAAAGACATCGGAACACATACGCACAAGTAACAGCATGGCAATCAAAGCTAACGGAACATATACACACAAGTAACAGCATGGTATTCAAAGACATCGGAACACATACGCACAAGTAACAACATGGCATTCAAAGACATCGGAACACATACGCACAAGTAACAGCATGCCATTCAAAGATATCGGAACACATACGCACAAGTAACAGCATAGCATTCAAAGACAACGGGACACATACGCACAAGTAACAGCATGATATTCAAAGACATCGGAACATACGCCGAAGTAACAACATGGTATTCAAAGGAAATGGAACACATACGCACAAGTAACAGCATGACATTCAAAGACATCGGAACATACGCCGAAGTAACAACATGGCATTCAAAGACAACGGGACACATACGCAGGAGTCACAGCATGACATTCAAAGACATCGGGACACATACGCACAAGTAACAGCATGACATTCAAAGACAATGGAACACATACACACAAGTAACAGCATGGCATTCAAAGACAATGAAACACATACGCACAAGTAACAGCATGGCATTCAAAGACAACAAAACATACGCCGAAGTAACAACATGGTATTCAAAGGAAATGGAACACATACGCACAAGTAACAGCATGACATTCAAAGACATCGGAACATACGTCGAAGTAACAACATGGTATTCAAAGGAAATGGAACACATACGCACAAGTAACAGCATGACATTCAAAGACATCGGAACATACGCCGAAGTAACAACATGGCATTCAAAGACAACGGGACACATACGCAGGAGTAACAGCATGACATTCAAAGACATCGGGACACATACGCACAAGTAACAGCATGGCATTCAAAGACAACGGGACACATACGCACAAGTAACAGCATGGCATTCAAAGACAATGGAACACATACGCACAAGTAACAGCATGGCATTCAAAGACAATGGAACACATACGCACAAGTAACAGCATGACATTCAAAGACATCGGAACACATACGCACAAGTAACAGCATGACATTCAAAGACATCGGAACACATACGCACAAGTAACAGCATGACATTCAAAGACATCGGAACACATCGGAAGGCTTTGATTACTTGCTTCAACCAATGTTTGATGAAACTCTTTACCGTTGTGGTTGCAGAAAAGGCAAAAATTCGCCAGGAAATCAAATACCATGCCGGTTTGACTTAAGATAGACCGATACAGGACACGTTTTGTTTCTTGCTGTATGTCTGTTCTAATTTGTATGAATTCTTCGGGATGAATTATTTGAACGTCCCTCGTATTGAGTTACGTGATCGACAGGTGCTCGTATGTCACAATAAGTTTGAATAAATACTAAATTGAATGTATTTCTCTAACTTCCTGTTGTCGACGATTTTGATTGATTTAAGGGACGTAAATATACAGATTAAGAGAAATATACATACATGTATGTATATAAATTATGCATGAGACCTGAAAAGTAATGAATTATGAATAATTGACTAAACATATCGACATACGAAAAAATGTAATCGGATTGGTACAGACTGGTAGATGTATTTTGGCAGAGTTGAATTGTATTATTCATTTTCATCTATTTATGTTGAAATCAAGCCAAAATTATGTTTACTTTAACATCATCCTCTTTCCTATTGGATACGCGCATTTGATTTACTTAATTACGTCTCTGATGTTTTATTCATGATTGATTTTGTACCATGTTCTTCTAAATTTTGACCTTAATTCAGACCAAATGACTAAAGTCGACTATTTCACGGCGGGTGGGAATAACATTATAAACTTAGATACAGCGTGGGTAGGCAGGAATCCTTTGACATACCGCAGCACGAGACGCTCACCTCGTTTGACCCTGGGTCGTTTATATTCTGTACACGAGGTCCAAAAGCCAAACAAATGGTACTTGACACAGTTATCTATCCTTGTTGAAATAAACTTGGTTTGATTAGGGACCTCGTACGCTAATTATGGACTAAACTCAACACTTCATGTACAGTACGTACCAGGAGATTCACAACGAGATCGCGTTGATGGAGTAAGCTTACTCCATAATTCCCCAGAGTAATTTCTCTTTCTTCCTCCTTGCCCCCTTTGTTTACTCCATAGGAAACGCCATGCCCGCCGAGGATTTCCTCAAAAATACAGCGCGGGGCTTTATGGGCGGAGCTTAGTGGATCGAAGGCGGAGCTAATATGAATGCGTAATTCCCTCATCATCGGCTAAATTCGCGATCTTTTAATGACACGCTTCTTGTTGAATAAGGGAACAAAAAGATATTAGAGATTGACTTTGACACTGTATGTACAGTATTCTAATTCTTTCTATTAGTATTGTTATTTTGGAATCTGGTTTCTGCTTTTGTGTTTGACTTTCATTCTCTCATTCTATGGATATTGATGAGATATTATAACGTCAATACATAAATTGATAATTTTAAATAAAAACCTAATGGATGTAATTTACATGTACATGAATTGCCGTGGAAAACTTATCGGGCAGGGCGGGGCTCAGTTTCGCCTGGTCATTAGTAGCGTTTACTTTTCACCAGCTGATATCAGCTTCCCGGTATAAAAATGACATGTATTGAGTATATACTCTAATTACTAATGCACGCACAATCTCTCCTACCGTAAATTATTTTAATTCGTCTCATAAATTGAATTATCCCCGCCCGGTCAGTTAGTGCACATGAAATCTTTAAACCCATACAAATATTAAATAACGTACATTATTATAAGCCACTATCAAGAGTTACTTAATATTAGACAATGCTTACAATATCTACAACATCTTCATTCTTTTTTTTTAATTCAAACAGTCACAGATATATTCGACACTTGTGAGAAAAGGGTCAAAGTACAAATGTACCGTAAAGGTTCACCCAGATAAACATATCATTATTAATTATTTTACTCCGATTCAGTGGAGCATCATTACATGCAGGTCTATTTTCTTTAGCTTAGTTGCATTGTGTTTACGTATATGTAAAACAAAGGACTTATATAAGTCCTTGGTAAAACGTTTCGTTTTTTTTTTAGATAAATTCTCAGACATCAGGTTTTAAATGATGCTATTGAATTGAAAGACGTTTAACATTTGAACTACTTGGTGAGTGTCACTGCTGGTGGACCAAGAGTCCCCGAGGGCACATGTAGCCAAGTTCGATCAACTTCGGTTGATCGTGTGTCTCTTCAACGCATTTGAAATTTTCTGTTACAAAATTTCTTGAAATTTCTAAAACGTGGGTCCTGTAGCATCATATCCCACCCATTCTGCTACGTCTTTTGGTGCATTTTTGGACATAATAATTTTCATACTTTTTGGCCGTATTACATATTTTAGACTGAGGATCACTGACGAGGGTTTAGTACGCGAAACGTGCATGTCTGGTCCATGCTGTAAATTTATCAGGTTTTAAATGATGCTATTGAATTGAAAGACGTTTAACATTTGAACTACTTGGTGAGTGTCACTGCTGGTGGACCAAGAGTCCCCGAGGGCACATGTAGCCAAGTTCGATCAACTTCGGTTGATCGTGTGTCTCTTCAACGCATTTAAAATTTTCTGTTACAAAATTTCTTGAAATTTCTAAAACGTGGGTCCTGTAGCATCATATCCCACCCATTCTGCTACGTCTTTTGGTGCATTTTTGGACATAATAATTTTCATACTTTTGGCCGTATTACATATTTTAGACTGAGGATCACTGACGAGGGTTTAGTACCCGAAACGTGCATGTCTGGTCCATGCTGTAAATTTATCAGGTTTTAAATGATGCTATTGAATTGAAAGACGTTTAACAATCGAATGTATTTCATCTGCCCATCCCTTTTTCTCATATATACATAGATATATATACATGTATTTATTTCCCGCCGGGACACACGTACATGATCAGTGATTAGGAAGAATATTAAACAGTTCATGGGACAAACGTCCCTTACGTTTAAAAATAATGGGACATTTTCGTACTTAATGCGCCAAATAGATAAATCAATGAAGCTTCCCGATTAACATGATTAAAGAGAAGACACCAGCTATAAAGTAACCTAGAGCAACAGATGTAAACTGTAAAATTTTTAGGTAAAATCAGGAATGCATGTGTAAATATTTCACAGAGAATTCAATTCTATGGTTTTGCCGTTGGTCATTGTAATAAGGCCACCTTCATGTACATGTTAATATCAGCTGTTATGAAACACGACCCTGCAGCAATCATTTGAAAATTTAGAAAGATCCGTTTCACAGGAAAGTACATTTATCTTCGTGTATACTTTGAACAAAATCATATTTTAATATGTGATACTCTAAAAATATCAACACTGCTAGCAAAATCTCAGCAGTTCTCGCCGTTGCTGTGAGTATTTAAATAAAAAGCAGTACCTTTACTCTTGAAGTGAACGGTGACTGTTGCACTTTGTTGAACCACCTGAATTTTGATTTTGACGAGTGTCGACTTTTCGATGCTTCACTGACTGTTCCGATTTTTCTCATATCAATTATACGGGAGAATTGATTAGACTCTGAATATAGACTGATAGAGAATTTCAATCTTCATCTATAGTTATTAAATATTTTGCTTTACGTCCTAAACTTTTCCTAAGAGGTATCCTCCCGCCAGGCATGAAAACACATAAACACGTGATCAATATGAAGATATTTGGAGAGGATGACTGAAAACATAAAAGATAAAAAATAGAGATGTACATGTATAATGCTGACTTTTTTTTATAAAAACCACTATTGTCACCTAAAATTAACGAAAGTACAGGCAATTTTACGGAATTTAAGATCATATACTGATTTTTTAACCCTCCCCATGCATGTTTGTGTGCGCGTGTTTTTTTTTCTGAGCGCCCGCGGACGTAAAACAAAAGAGTTATAGTTACCGTACTATGGCCTTACTTTGCATACACGTACATTGTCAGTAAACTACATGTGCATGTACATTCAGTTGAAAATCAATAAATGAAGAATGTTTTAGATCCGCCCGTGTGAGTTGACTTGTAAACCCGTGAACTCGGTTTTTTTTTTTCACGATAGTTTAAAATGTAACGTGAAAATTCACGATTGAATGGTTAGATACCAGTAAAATGATTTGTAAAAGTACCTTAAATCAAAAGAATGCCGAACAATAAAAATATCGGATTCTTCTTTCAACAAGCCAAATAAATAAATAAATAAATAAATAAATGAAATAATAAATAAGAAAAAATAAATAAATAAAAAAAAAGGCATTACAACGGAAAAAAGTTGCACGTGCAATCGAACAATCCTCTTCCTTTCCGACCTTGAGGTTTTAAGTAATATTTAATTTTTGCAATTTTTTTTAATCTTTAATTATTCATAATATACAATGTAGAAATATTGGCGTCATGCTTGAATTAATGTGATCTGAACGGAGCAATGTACATATACATACTCAATTACTTGCAATATCAACGGGAAGGATTTTTTTTCAGTGCGCAAAGTGGGAAATTTTACTCAATACATACATGATGTGCCAGTAATATGTCTACTAGGTGAACAACAATTGGCTTCGAACCGTTGCAAACTATACAAAAGACTTCCTGAGACATGCGCATGTGAAGTACACGTGTCAGTCATATGTACATTAATAGCCTATCTGTAGGACGGCTGGTTATTCAAACTCCGCACCGCAAAATGTCATTGTAGGTATTGTACTTATAAAACTTTAAAGTATACATAATGGTTAGATAAAGATATTTATTATCTCAAAACTGAAAAAAAAAATATGAGAATAAATTTTCAAAAAAAAAATGAATAAATAAATAAATAAATAAATAAATAAATAAATAAATAAATAAAAACTTGCGAATAATAATGAATTTTATAATTTACATTGTTTTCAAAATGTTACGAAATGTACCATTTTTCTTCGTGACTCTATTTTCTTTACATTGTATTATCCATAACCGAATAAACATCCGGTGGTGTCAATCATACATCACATAACATGACCGCGCCTTTGATTTTCCGCAGTTGAGAAATTTTCTGCGGGTAGTCCCCGAGCCCTCGTCTGTTTAAATTCCTTGCAGTCCTTCCCTTGCTCGCCTGATACTTTAGTTTATGGATGAACCCTAGTATAAAATGAAAATCTCAAAATCTGCCTGCATGTGTTTCGCCGAAATCAAAGAAAAATTGCTCATTTCCTTATCTTTTTCCCCCGATTCCTTCAAAGATTCCGTATATAAACCTTCTATGTAAAAAGATATTGAAATACAGAAAGAGAGAAATAAAAAAAAACCATTTATTTATATTCCAAGTTTCGCGGATAAATTTACAAACAGCAAAAAAGCAAATGAACACAGTAATTCAATCTTAATAGCCATTAATTCGAGAAAAGCAAAGTCTCGCCCTATCAAATGGTCGGGTACGGCGTTCCACTTGCGTATACTTTCTTGTCCTTTCAATGAGTGAAAACGGCCATGATATATACGAGAAAAACAGAGAAAATATGCTCCAGATTGCACCATTGTATTCAATTTTTCCCCGACTCGGCACTTAGTGCCTCGATCGATACAATCCCACTTTCCCCCTCTGGACCCGCCCCTGGTGCTGAGATAGTCAAGAGACCTCAGATTTGTTAATGCTGATTTTTTCACTTCATATTCTATGTACTTGAAAATTCTTATTAAATAACGTAATCTTCTCTGTCCTTTCTATAATAGGATAGGAGAAGCTTCTTCTTTTTTTATGTCTTTATTGCTTTCAGTTTTACGTGTAAATTGTTTTATTTAATGATTCAGTTTTTTCTTCTCACCTTCCTAAATAAAGAAAAGACGTAAATTTTCTAATCAAATGCAAATTTTGCCTTATTCTTATACAGAAACGTCTCTTTTATAAAGTAAATAAACTGACCCTGGTAAAGCTTTTTTCGCGCCTTTGCTGGCCATGTCGCCGGCAATGCAAGAGCTACATGTAAATATAACGACCACTTTGTCCACCTCCCGGTTGGGTGTCTTCCCGGAATGCCCACATTTTAAATGAAATATATTCCCGGAATGCCCACATGCAAAAGACAATGGGTGTTGTTTTTATCAAATAAGAAAGTCCAATTACCGTATATGATCAGATAAATTAGGTAGAATATTTTCAAATTTCACAATATTTTCCGTCGTATTGATAAATCTGACGACGATTTTTAAATGAATTTGATACGAGAAGGATCAGCAATCATTTTGAAATATTTGAAGAGAAAGAAAACCCACATATTATTTTTTCTTATTTTTGTTTTTGTACGGCATGCAGAAGTCAACATGTTCAGGATTTTCTAAGGCAAGGGCGGATCAAGAAAAGTTTTAAAAGCTAGGGCAGTGAGTTCAGCCCATGAGGGGATTCCAGCCGTAAATTCAAGTAAAAGCTAGGAAAAAATCAGCAATTTTTTGCAAATTCCAGGCAGGACCTGACCCTCTACCCATCACTCTAGATCTATGTTTATTGTTCATATTCAAAAAAATGATCATGACCTCGAATTTAAAACAGATTTTATAAGAAGTTTGTAAACAAAGATCTGTGGCGGATCCAGCTATTGGGTTAGGGGGACGTAAAATTGGCAAGGGATCTGGTGACTGCCGAGGTCCCCAGTGAGTCCAGGGCAGGGCCCTGGTAGGGGAGAAAGGGAGGGGGGGGGGGGGGGCAAAGCCCCTTGAAAGCTCTTGCATTTCAGCATTTTAGGAACCATTTTCTTGACTGTAAATTATGAAAGAATGGAAATAATACGGAAGTGTTCCAACTCTAATACCTTCTTGAAGAAATTTTCATGCATGCACCAAATCAAATTGGTTGTTTGGTTTCCTTGGGTGTTTTGGGGCTATTTCTGAATAATGTCGTATATTTATTTAGGAAACAGTAATTAATGCTTCCAAAAGCATGTTATAAGTGTCCCATCGTTGGGCACTGCCGGGGGTGGGGCACTGACTGCAATATCATGTAATATGAACCATGAATCTTCTTGTAGTGCTATATATGCGTATATGTATTTATTATATTTAATACCTTGCATTTGTTTCGTAAATATTATCGACAAAAAAATGCAGAAACTTACAATAAAATATAAAATAGTGAAATAAACCTTTCTGTATAATTTCTGTATCATTTTGCGTTCTTATTTATGACATTGAAAAATTTTACGGTAAAAGAATTAATTGCCACTAAGTGTTGTTTTAGTAAATTCATGTATTCCCGGAATGCCCACAAAATAATTCAATACTACCTGTCGGTACATCAAAGAATGTGGGCATTCATTTCTGTCCGTCAGTCTTGTAGTAAGATATAGCTGCAACTCATCAATCAATCAATCAATCAATCAATCAATCAATCAATCAATCAATCAATCAATCAATCAATCAATCAATCAATCAATTTTAGAAACAATTTTTAAGATATAGTGATACAAATATACAATATATGTTTGTGCGGTTGGATTCTTAGTTGTAATGACCGAATGCGATATTATACTTTTTACTGCAATTTTATAAAAATGATCACCTGGAAAATTAAATTCATTCTGCATTGTTTGCATATAATAATTCAGTTCATTTAATAGAACTTTTACAAGATTATCTAGCTTGTTCGTGATTTTCATTTCAAAGATCGCAAGGAAAAAATGCATGTATCATACAAAACACCATTCGACGTACACGAAATAAACATGAACGAACATCAGAAAAGACAAGGTGAGCTCAGGTGCCCGTTTCTCTATCAGGCGAGGTAAATGCCATTCCTACAAGACATGTACAAAGTGAAGAATAAATTTTGAAATGAAATCTAACGTCAAGCAAACGTATGTATTTCACCCGAAATCCCCCCCCCCCTCTGCAAGCACTCTCGGACTTGTTCTTTGGCTGAGTCCAAAACACATTCGATATCCCTCTAGACATTATATTCAGAGATCATGTACATGTAGCTTACCTCATCACTACTTACAAGCCAGGTGTTATTAAACATGTTAAAGTTCACTTAACCTCAAGCCATTGCACAGCGGGTGTTACTGATAAAACTCGTACTTCTTCTATAAAGGACCACGGAGAAATCAATTTTATAGATAAAATCTTAATCCCCATTAATGTTCTCTCGTAAAATGAGCATGTGGTCATTTAAATTTAAAACAAATATATTTATAAAAGTGTCTCCTCCAAACAGAGGCCGGAAATCTAAAATCAATGAAAATGTCGTTATTAAAAAGTAAAAAAAAAAATGAAGAATGTATAAAGAAGGAACGCCGCTTATAAGCTTATAATGAGGATTTAAAATCATCACAAAATCAAATTCTCTGGGAGCAAATGAGGAAAATGGCTATATTTCTAGAGCAAAAGGTTGCTGACTAACTTCAAATTGATAGAAATTGCATGTGTTATATAGGGTGAGAAACAAAACTTTTTTCAAATAAAAGAAGAACAAAAAGACTTGATGATAAGGATTAACAAAACGTCTCCCAACATCTCTCGTGGAAAAAGAATTGCGGAAAAAGATCTCGTTAAAAAGAATTGTAACAAATCAGTGCTGAAAGATTCACAGATGCAAATCTCCTTTATACGGAGGTATTCATGGAATATTTATATGATAAAGAAGTACTTATACTGAAATTCTTTGATGAGGCCGGTTTCAATTCTCGTGACTGAACAAATACTTATTTATGGTCATGCTGAAAAAGGTGAGCGCAATTTAAGTTTTTAGATCATCAAAATCTCCAAATGTAACACTCAGTCTATTAATTGGATTGCATGTATTGTAATGTCATAGAGGGAACCACTGACATTCCTCAATATCTTAGATTTTTAAGAAGCACTAGATGCTTAATATACTGAAATGGGAGAAAATGCGTTGAATTCGGGCGATATATTAGTAGCCGACAACGCACCTGTTCATCGACACCAAGGGGGTCGAGCCCTTTCCAGTTTTATATTAGAAAATTTTGGTGTAGAATATGTTAATACGCCCTCCAGTTATGTATCCCGTTGAAATGGCTTTCAGCAAAATTAGAATCATTTTAAAAGTAACTTTTTGTGTCATGAAATTAACTTCTGTGCGATTTACCTAGCTGTATAAAGTGCCTCAAAGATCATAACACTAGCAAATTCTAAACAAAAAAGGATTTGCAAGCTGACAGTTTGGGAAGTACATGTATAAGAATGAAAGAGTCATATTTTTCTTCTCAAAAGAAATTACATAGAGGTGCGGCGCTCCCGTAAAATATTTATGAAAGGCCTCAGTCCAAATTCAACCTTCACTACAGTTCGGGTTAATTTAATACATATTCTTTTATTGTGTCTTCAAAAATTAAAACTGCATTATTTATACTATACTGTATATTTATTTGTCATTCATTGGAGATTCGAATGAAAAAAATCCCATAATTTGTACCGGTTTACAAAAATGTACTGTGTTTGTCAGCCAAAGGAGTTACTGCAAATGGTACTCAACGCGTAATTACTCTTTGAAAGCGGAATTTCTTTTTATTGGTGCATTATTCATGCGATTAAACCAGATCTCTACATGCTCCTGATTGTTTTATGTCGCGTAGCGACAAATTCCACGCGACATAAACATAATAAATAAAATCGGGATCATGTAGAGATCTGCAGCCAATTTCTCGAAAATTCGTAAGTATTTTCTTAAGTAAACGTACTTACGTATTTCTTACGAAAATACTTATGACAATTTCACAAACGCGTTCGTAACTCTCTAAGAAAATTCTTAAAATTATTTTCGTAATATTTTTCGTAAGTATTCTAATGCATAGCAACGGAAGTTTCCTGTGCTTATGCGCATGCGTGATTTCTGGACCTTTGAAATCTTTAATTTAGACATGTTTAATTTCCAATAAATTCATTTGCGTATCTACTATGTATGTTGTATGCATGTATTATCATCCGTAATTTATTTTACTTTTCAATCTCTCGAAAAAGTACATTTGAATTTCATTAAAGAATTAATTCTTGTAAGTTATTGATGTGTGTTGACCATTTAGCATTGATTAAAAAATGAGACTTACGTGTGATTGACTGGTCTATTCCAAAAGGTCATTTTCAAACAAGACATAAAAAGTCATTCTCTCTAAATATCATTAACAACAAGTAAACCGCCGCCATTTTGTTTTTTTTTTATGCTGTACTTAAGAATTTTCGTAAAATAACTTACGAAATTCGTAAGTATTTGAATGGTTCTTAATGACTTGCGACAACCCCAAGGCAGTCGCAAAGTTACGAACAATTTTAATCGTATCTCTATACTTACGAACTTTGGTAAAATCGAGATTAGGAAAATTTTTATACTTACGTATGAAAATCGTTCGTAAGAATTTTCGTGAAATTGGCTGCAGGTTTTAATCAGATTGGTGAATGAACATTCGATATCAGTGTACAGTAAACGCAACTATCATAAACCTGAATAAAGACTTCGCATTTTAGTGAATACTAAAGGGGGTGGACATGGTGAAAGGGAGGTTGGAGGAAGGGGCGAGAGGAGGTAGGGGGTAAGGACCCCCCTTAAAATTGTCATAATACCAGGACAAATGTAAGAATAGAATGAGGGAACCACACCAAGAAGTCTTAAATGTAGGAATTTCTCTGATTTTATAAAGTTTACTACAGATTTTGTTTTTACTTTGACACTATCAAGAGGAAGACAGCCCCAACGCGTAATTACTCTTTGAAAGCGGAATTTCTCTTTTAAGCGTTGCATTATTATTAAGCTGAAAAAAAAACATACTGTACGATTCTCATTGATTTGTCTAGATTAAACGCTTCTCATTAACCTGAATAAAGACTTCGCATTTTATACTTTAGGGGTTGGATAGGGTGAAAAGGAGGTGGGAGGAAGGGAGGAGGGAAAGAGGGGGTGGAGGGAAGGGGAGGGAGAAGTTAAGGACCCCTTGATATTTGTCCTTATACCTAGAAAAATGAAAAAAAAGATTTGGGAACGAATAAAGGACCGAATACCATCCACCCTCCCCTATAACAAGTGCGGATCGGGAGGGGTGGTTTAAGAACCCCCTGAAATTTGTCATATTACCCGGAAATGTAAGATTTGGGAAGGAATAAAGAATGACCGAACACCCCCCCCCCCCTTCCCTCTCCTCTGCTTCGAATCGAAAATCGTTTATCACTTTCATTATTAATCTGACATATAGAAAAGGAACATAAACATTATAACGTAAGCCTGTTCGATTACAAATGAGGCTGGAGCTCCCTCACTTTTTGGTGTTAGTTTCTTGAATCGCTTCGAAAAACTGTTTTTTTTTTTCTTTTTAATTTTGCAAAAAATGTATGTGCGGATCAAGAACGGAGTAACTCGAAACTGTAATTTAACCCTTATCTACTGATAATGAAACAGGTACAGGTAAGGCACGGTCCATTTGATATTCGGGGGTGGGGGGTTGCTCGAAAAAAAAAATTGCTCTGAATTTTGATAAATAAAATGAATTTGCTTATTGTATGACAGAAGAAATAATCTTGCTCTTACAAGTAATCCGAATTTGAAGAATTAATATAAAATTTCGCTTGAAATTCAGGAAAATTTTCCGGCTTCGCTCGCTGCAGTTTTCAATTCATATTACAAAAAATGCGTCCTTTATCAGGAGACAATTTCTTGGGAATCGCAGGTTCATTCATATGCATCATTGATTAATAATGATGCGCCACTAAAAAGAGAAATTGCGCTTTAAAAGAGTAATTACGCGTTGGGACTGTCTTGCTCGTGGTGTAGTGTCAATTTAAGGTACTACAAATCTGTAGGATCTATAGAATCACACAATTGGCACATCTTCAGGTAAACGATCAAATACCTTATAAGGAAAAGACCAAATGGGGATGGGGCGGGGGTTAAGGACCCCTGAATAATATAAAGTCCTAAGTCTTAATATTTGTATCATCGTCTCTTTGGGTTTTTTTAATTTATCTTTTGCTTGTCAGCTTTTCTGTGAACAATTTTCTTTGAAGCTGGGCTCTCCCCTCCTTTCTGAAATCCTGGATCCACCACTGGTACATGTATATTATAAATGACCTGCGACCCCAGAAACATAATGCATGTGCATACATGATGACGTACGTGCCTGAGTTAGTAAATAGACATTGCCTTGACTGTATTGTCTATATTTTTTCATATTTCATCTAAAAAGTGAGGGAGCAAGGGTGAACGCTGGTTCCTGCTCGAGATTTTCAGCTATTACTGATAACGGATCATAACAATTGCTGAAAAATTAACAAAGGTCTATACTTTCGATGCCTTCTAAAATATGCTTCCGTGATAGAAAAAAAATACCGTTCAAACACGATAGAATAAAAAATAACTATCAATGAATTAAACATTTAATTTACTTGGTATCGTACAGCATTAAATCAAATTTTATACGTAAGTGTGCAATCGTTTACATGTATATGTAAAATAGATTACATCAATGTGAAGTATACAGAGTACGGATTTAGAAGCTATTCCGTATGAACGGGAAAATGATTTGCATAACTCATAATACTTTTAATATTCATCTTACTGCAAAGTCGTGCGTTACAGTACTTGAATCTATAAATGCATGCAAAAATTCGTTTCATTGTCTAACAGGAAACAAATCTTATTTTTCCTTCCATCAGATACATCGAATGATATAATGTATTTTACACATCCAATATTCAGGTGTTTATAAAATACAGGAGTAGGATAAACAATTATGTATTTCTTTTTTCCCTTGTTTTCTTTATTACAGTTTTGCTTCCTATATTATTTGCTGGTTTATTAATTCATATTCATTTTTCGTGCATCACAGGAAATTAAAACTACAGACATGTGTAGACTGCCTATTTAACATCTAGGGTTTCTCTATCTCTACGTACTTAATCCTGAATATTGCATTGTTATAAATGTAGTATATCTATGCGGATATGTAAGATAATGATTCTTTAAATTGTTACAACATTTATAGAATCGTTCTTAGGAAAACATTAACTGTGCGTACAGATCTAGCGTATTGTTAAAACAGTTGTTTGACTAGCCTATCGCGATTCTACTCTCTACAAAGAGATTTTACGCGACTCGAGATGCTCCGTCAAGCGAATATAAGCCCCGCCTACAAGCACTCGGTGTTTACCCCGGCTAATAATTAAATATGCATAAGCGCCGCCTCCGTTCATTAGCCCCGCCCACAAACACTCCGAGTTTTTCGGGGTAAAGTTTGTTCGCGTTGAGCCCGCTTTGCCCCTCACCAGCCCTCCTAAAAGCCCTCCACCTGATGGAGGAATTGGCCTTTACTCGTTAAATTTTTACTCCATCGATGGCGATCTCGTTGTAAAACTCGTGATAGGTACTGTATATACAGTGTAGAGGAATGTCATAACTTTGTGCAAGACTTTCATTTGGGCCTATTATCCCACAGCTTTACATTCCGGTCCGGTTGTACTTAGGTTTTAATTATCTTATATCCGCTTCCTATCTTCAATTCATCAAATAATGATTATGCATCCTTAAGCATGCTTTTCCTTCGTTCCATAATAAATATAACACACATTAGATTCAATTTTGATAAGCATAATTTAAGAGTCAAACATACGGGTACAAGTGACAAGGACACAAAAAGTGTCGTCGTCCACCGCAACGTTATGTTGTACTTAGAAACCCAGCTGTCGATCGGAGATTTTGGAATTGTTGACGATTTTTCATATTTTCCCCCTTCTTTCTTGTACTTATATATTAATAACATAATATGCAAATCAAAATGAATTTCAAATAGATCTATGCCTTTTGTTCTTGATTTAATTTAAACACCCCCCTCCCCCCAAAAAAACCCAGGAAAAAATGGACCATCAATTAAGAAAATGTACTCTTTAAAAGATGTCCATTATAAATCGCAATTCCGTTTGGAATGAAAGGTGTCATTGTGTATAGATAAAATATTTGTTTACATAGAATTGTTGAAATGATAACGTTTTTAACGTTGCCTTGAATGTCAATACTATTATAAACTATGTATCAAGTATGACTATGGCTGCATTGTCTAATGTCAATATTGAATGTCACTCAATATAAATTATAAAAAAGCTCTTGATAAAGGACACAAATTACAACTTTGTTAACAAATCATTTACAAATTAAGGCATGGAGACATCTTTGTCACTTTCCTAATTTTCTTTAATGACATATTCTTTATTTTGCACCAAATGGAGTCTACAAAACGTATTATATTTGCACAGAAAGCCCATTGTTCTTATAGAAACGTTTGTTTCGGGTCAAAATAACATGTCTATATAGTATCAAATTCTTTATTTTCAAAACGACGACTTGTCCTATATGACATTGTAAGTAAAAAGTCCCCTACCCCCTCACACAAGAACAAGAGAGATATTTTGACGGATCTAAACAACTTGCAAACAAGGATATAAGCGGCACATGTTTGCAATATTGCACCTAAAGGGTTCTTGTTTAGAAAAGAGCGTTCCTTGTATTTCATTTCAATATGTGGAACTGAAATCTGACGCAAAGTATTTGAGAATGGATCAGAGGGTAAATATTTCAAGGTCATCAGATGAAGACTCGTGTCCCCGATTGGAAGTCATGAAGACTCCCTTCCCAAGGGTCCTTCTTCTATTCCAAAGTCGGTCAAAGATGCTACATTTTCGGCTTTTCTGTTCTTTGAGTCGGCGCCATGTTGGTTCGAACCTCGCTGGTTACAAGGGTCGGTCAACTAGTTGTATTTGTCATGTCTCTTACATATACTGCCTTTGCGACTCTAATATTCTATAATTCAAGTATGTCTGTTCGCAATTCCTCCTTCTCATTGGTGGAAGGAACATAAAATGTGAACGAAGCTACAAAGTTTGGATATCATTCTTCTTAGATTTCCCGTTGTCTGTATCACTCGGTTTGGTTACGGAAGAAGAAGATGTAAGTCTGTCAGTACGTACGTCCTGAAAATGTTCTCCACCAGGAATTACAAACCAATACTATACTTATGTGTCACATATTTGACTAACCTATAAAAGTATGGAGAAGAGGAGGGGCGTGCATATTTTCCATCTGAGATAATAAAACAAAGGTCGAGTGTCGTATATTGACTCAGTATAAGTACACATACATGATCCGTATGGTATATGAAATGAATATACAATTAAGATAGGACTATGTAAATATATGTAGAGATAAAGCAGTTTTAATGTGACAGACAGTTTGTCATTGGGACAGATAAATCCAATATTCTCTCTTTTATCTTTGAAGAGGAAGATGTCAAAATTGAATGAGTCAAAATTAATTACGAATCCAAGTTGTAACTTGCACGTTCAAATTGATGATCTTTGGACTTTTTATCGACGAATTAAAATTCAAACGGTTCTTCTTGTATTCTAGAAAGAAAACAGAAGTTTGAAAATATTGTTTATCTCTTCATAGCTTCAGAAATATTTTTCAGGGGGGATTCCTGAAGATAAAAATAATCTACAGCATACATTTCAACAAACCACGTTCATGGTTCATTCAATAGTATAGCCACTGTATGGCTTGTTTTTGATAAGACTCAATGCAGGGTAATGTATAAACTCATCATTTTTTCTAACCTCTGGCTCTGTGTTTTCGCACCTGACCAATGGAGAAAATTGTATACCTGTCGCTTATTATTATATTAATGAGATTTTTATCCATTAAAAAAATTTCTCACCAGCCTCCACCCCTGGCTGCATTCTGACCGGTCCTTGATCCCTCCCTATATTATAACCCTATCATGTGATACATCAGTAATATATGATAACCAGGAGGTATAGGTAATATCATATAGCACTATCTGATCAGGTTAACATTATCATAATATATACAGTATTATCACGTACCCGGGGGTAATTATGCGTAAACACGCTATTTGTGAATTATGAACATTCACTTCTCTTAAATTTTACTGAATATACATGTATCCCTTTACCTAAGATTATCCTTGGAGAAGAGAGCATGTAATTTTGAACTGGTTCACAGTCTATTTAAGATGCAAATGGAAGTGAAATCAGTAGCGGAGCAAATGAAAGCCAACTCTTTCAATATTGCACGCAGACCAACCGTGGTGATGAGACTCCATGACGGGTATTGTTCAAAACTCGCGATCATCAAAGAGGACTGGAATTTGATATCCAGTTTATCGGACATCTAGCTTTATTTATTATGAAAGCAAGCAACCCCATCCTTTCCATGGAGAGCTCCATTTTCAGAACGTCGAATCAATCAGTCTCATGACTCTTTTAACCAACTTAAGGATTCTAGAACGAAGTTGATTTTATAAAATTTCATTGGTTGTTCGTTGATTAATTAAAACATTAATAAATGAATAGACTGCAGAACTCGTTACATACGGTTTTTTTTTTGGGGGGGGGGGGTCTTTCATGTTTTTATTTCATTCAAATTTCTGATTTCTGACTGTACGTGCAGTTTTGCAAAAAAATAAATAATTTGTGTCCAATCTCCATTTTGATTGAAATGATTTTGTATAAAGCTACTGTTAATGCCCTTGTTGTTCATTTATTTCATAATTTCATATAATATACAGGCATGAATATTTTTGAAAGCTTTTATGTCGGCTAATGAATTTCAAATTAACTTGACTTTTTAATTCAATTCATTGAAGCTTTGTGGAAACTGATATTTATATGTAATGTAAATAGATAGCGTTTTGATTTTTGACAGCAAAGGTTAGGACGTCGAGTTAAATAAATTTGTTATCTATCGACTGAATTCAAATTAGATTATTATATTTAACATCAAATATTTGACCATTTTCATATGTTAGACGATATAAGTACTAAAATATTTACATTGTGATGAATGTCTCATAAAATTGAGAAGTAAATATAACTATTTGAGTATGGGACAATTAACCTTTCTTACGTGAGAAGGAAAGGAGAAAGAACGCGAGGTTTAACCATTGTTGTATTCAAATAAAGGGAGCAAAATCTTGTTCCATTGAAATGTAACCAATCAGTCGAAAGCGCGGGAAGCCGCATACACTTCCGGTTTCTGTCCGACCCAATAAATCTTCATGAGATATGAAACTGACCAAGGCTTTTTTACGTTATTTCTTTTTCTTTACGTCGTATTTTGTTTTTAACTTAATAAAATTCTCTTTTTATTTGGAAAAGGAGGGGATCGATAGAGACAGTGAGTCCCTAAATATGGCTTTGAAAAGGACAATCTATCTGATGATCTTTGGAGAGACGGTAAAACGTTTTCATGGGCATGTTCATGATTTATTATAACATACTGTGTTAATGTTACCTTCCCTTGTGGGGATCTGAAAAGTGATGCAATAGCAAAATATACATTCGAAAGCCCCCCCCCCTCCCCCTTTTTTTCGAGAAAGGGAGTGCAAATATGTTTCAGGTAGTGTAGCTCCCTTGCACTCCTGGTTTTGTCTGCTACAAGATGAATAGCCCCCCCCCCCCCAAAAAAAAGATCAAGTAGAAACTATCCCCTTTTCTAGTTTGAATCCCCATTAAGAGGGGTTAACAAGATAAATATTTGGTAATCCAAGGGATCTTCGCAAACAAAGCTAGATTTGCTCATAAACCTAGTACATTCGTACTGATTTATTTTATGCTAAATATCGATAAAATCTTAAGTCATAGAATGAGTAGAATGTATAAATGAAATGAACAAAAAATAGTAGATAATTGATAACTTTAAAAAAAAAACAGAAATAGAGCATAGATAGACGAATAAACAAATAAATTACAATGTAATTAATAAATTAATTGATAAACATGAATTGAATATATAGATGCTGCTAAATTTGGACCAAAAAATCTATATAAAACCTAGCAGGAACATGGGCGGATCCAGGATTTTTTTTCCAGGAGGGGTCCTAAAATTCATTGGTCCTAAATGTTTTGAAAAGCAAAAAAAAAAAAAAAAACCAAAAAAAAAAAAAAAACCCCCAAAAAAAACAAGGAGAAAATCTTGAATTTCCACCGCGCTGTTCTTGATTAATAATCAAATTATATGTAAAGTAGTCTTCTGGCGAGCGGTAGCGAGCCAGCGAAAATTTGCCAGAGTTGGAATAAAAAGGACAGACAATAATACTATTTGCATCCTCTATTACTGTATTTATTCAGTTAATTGTACTTGTTTATTGACAAAGATGCACAATGTATAAGGGTTGCAAAGGTAAGCATCATTTGAAATTGATATGTATATGCAGTAAAATATGGCGAGCGTAGGCGAGCCCGAGAAAATTTTGAAATGTGGACCAAAAAATGAATAAAAATGAAAGATTTTAAATACAAATTCATGTTACTTTTCAAATGTTATAACAAAAAAGGGGAATCGGGACTTAATCTTATGAAATATGTATATTTATAAGCGTTATCAAACTATGCTTCGAAAATTCCAGGGGGGGGGGGGTCCGGACCCCCGGACCCCCCCCCCCCCCCCCCTCCCCTCTAGATCCGCGCTTGAGGAAAGTTTACACAAGTATCTGGGCTACCATATATATTTTTTTTTCACACGATCGTTGTGAAAGTAAAATCATTTAAATACTACATACGATGATTGGCCTGTTTACTTGACCTTTAAGATTTGTTAATGTTTTAGACTGAAAGTCCAAAGTCCACGTCCAGGTCGATACTTCATGAGAAAACATTCTGTTTTTGTTTCGTCATTGTTAACGAAAGAAAAGGTTAACAATTCATCGGTCAACAAGAACATTTTACCATAATACACATTTTGAGCTAGGTTTTCAGATCGGAATTTTAAACAAAAAACGTAAATGACAAAGACAACGGCAAAATTAAAAAAAAAAAAAAACTATAAAAAGCTGAAGTATGGTTTAATACCAATTAAGTTACAGGCTCAAAGACAAAACAAGATACAGAAACCTATAGTACACTGCCGCAGCTTTCACAAAAGTACTTACGTAAAATTTTAGGAATTTCCGTAAATTTTGATCGCTTAGTACTTCTTATAAACTATAAATCGCAATGTTTTGTGTTTGAATTTATATTTCGTATATACAGAAATGATATTAGAAAGAACGATGTAATCTTAATTGAAAAGCATTTTTAGCTTTAATTTAATGATGAGAGTTAGGCCACTTCTTTGTTATTTTCTGTTTTGCGTCCTCGTGCTGGTAGGTTTTGAGCCCAAAGTCATAAAACAAAACAAAATTAGAATAATAAATTCTTTTGAAAATTAATGTGTTTTTTTTTTAAATTAGAATAAAATTTTTTGATTTTTTTTTTTTACATTTTATGTAAAAATTCAAGAATACTGCAAAGTTTTAAGACATTGCCTTATCTACCATTCTTTTGTTGACTAAAATCCGTTAATAATAAAATGAAACAAGTTTCTATCAGATTTCACATAGTCACATTATATGAAATTGCAACTTTGTGTAATATGCTTGTTTGTTTTTCTCCCTGGCTGGCTGGTTGGTTTCTCAATTTCAAAAGGACGCAAAACAGAATAAAAACAAGGAATGGCCTTTCGAAAATTCCTGAAAGTTTCGTAAGACTTTTTGAAACTGTGCACTAATCAGTTTTGAAAAATATTATACGTAAAAATGGGAAAAATAATAAAAAAGCAATTTTGGGGGCAAATTCCAGAGGGTCCTATCCCCGTCTAGATCCTCGCTTACACCAATAAGGAATATCAAGAGATACTTTGTCGTGAAAACTTCGAAACTTTCTTCTGTAACCATACTTTATTTCATCCTCTACTTGGTTCAATCTACATTTTCCTTCTTTTTTTTTTAAATCAAATGTATATATACTATATAAGTACATGTTCATGAATTTTAGGTATAACGATATATATCAATAATATATAAAACTTTTTTCTCTTTTAGGTCGCGCGCATAATCTTTGCATGTCTGTACATATATTTTCTATATCAATTTGTATCAATAAATTCATGTTCATATCAGAGCGCCAAAATGGAATTGCTTATTCATCACAAAATTACTTTCTAATGTTATTCAATTTGTCGTGTCGTGCATTAATTTTTCGCTCTATATATATTCCGAGTGATCGATGCAAAAATCAATATATCGAAGGAGCGGATCCAGATTTTTTTTTCAGTTTAAGTCCAGTCTTTCAACCGCGGGGGGAGGGGGGTGTCAAGTCTAATGTTTTGATAAATAATATACGTAAAACGGGAAAAATAATAAAAGATTTTTGGTAATCATGACTCCCCCGGCCCTCCCCCCTCTTGATCCGCCCTTGTTACAAATCGTGATGGCGAATAAAAGAAGTGAAAGAACTTCAGGACGTGCATTTAGTTTCCTCGGATTTAGGTATAGAATCCAATAGCATTAAATTGAAACATGGGGGATAAACATATATAATCTATACCCATAAATATCGGACCCCTTCTGTGATATGAAATGATTAGAATTTTTTGAAACGGGATATTTGGAAGTAATGTACGATAATTTGTTTGGTCGATAAGATATGAAAATTTACGATGCTTTTGAACACAAAAGTAAAAGGCTTCAACGTAATCAAGGTAGATTTACCTACATTTCATTCGATCGGTTTGCTGTCGAGATTTTCCAAAAATAAAATCTACCAAAAATAAAAAAAAAATACTTAATAAATGAACAAATGAATAAGTAAGTAAATAAATAAACGAATGAATAAATAAATCAATAAGTGAGTGAATAAATAAATAAATCAAATTCAAACAACAACGAATTCTTCACTTCCGGTGTGTGCTGAGTAGGCCGTATTCATATGGACGTCATAGGAACAACTCTTTTAGGGTTGTCACCGTGGCGTAGCGGTATGAGCGGCCTGCTTTGTATGCTAGGCGAAGCCGCCGTACGGAGTTTACCGACTTTATAAATAAATAAATAAATAAATAAATAAATAAAAAAATTTTTTTTAGAGGAAACGACGCGCATGCTCAGCCTGAGATGTTACCACCACCTTGTATCAACAAAAAATATTTTTTCCAAACTTCGCACATATATCAGAAATGCTTCTAGACACTTTAATGATCTAAGATGATAAGACCAACTTTTCCGAATAACTATGTATCTTATGACTCTTCTCAGTTATGCAATAATCACGTGGTATTCCATGTGCATGTAATAAGTATTTGTTCAAGAGTTCACCTCTCGACACTCCAAAATTCTTTTGAAATGAAAATTTATACCAATGAAATTGCGACATCGGAGACTTCCTCGTTCAATGGTTCATGATACTGATTACGCAATATTTCTCTGTCTTACAAATCTAAATTACGAAGCATTTTTATCAAATTAAAACGATTCATCAACAAAATAAACTGCAAAAAAGAGTTTAATCCTCAAAATAACATTTGTCTTAGAGAGCAGCTTACTATTTCAGAAAGACATTTCATGCAATGAGCATCGTGTGTAACCCATGGGGAAGCTTGTACCTTACAAACTGATGTTAGGTACGATCTACCCCGGGGGTTCACACGATGTCAATGAGATAAAGAAGATCCATACGACAATCTCAACAGCACTCACAATAGAGCACCAAATGGAACATCGACGGACCCCTAGCAAGCTAGAGGTGGGACCAGGTGCCCGGGAGGAGTAAGCATCCCCTGTTGGCTAGCCGCACCCGCCGTCAATGTTCATGCACGAAAAATGAAAACAATATCTAAAACATGCACTGTCTGAGGTAATGTCTATATAGAAAGTGCTATGGCGACCACGCCAGGGAAAATATTTAAAACACTTACTGTCAAACCCCTCGCGGGGAACTTTTTTAAGAGCTACACACGGCAAAGGGCATAAGTGTGACTGAAATGAGATAAAGAAGATCCTGACGACAATCTCAACAGCACTCATGGGTGCAATGAAAATCAAACACTAAACCGCATTAGAAAATTCGATGGAACAAAACCATCGAACATTCAAAATTAACAATACACTTTATACAACAAAATAGCAAAAGGGAATCCCAAATAGAGATAAGAACAGGTGCCCGGTAAGAGTAAGTATCTACTGCTTGGTAGAAACACCCGTAACTTCAGTATGTTAAACAATATATTGGCCCATACATGTATATTGTACAAGGACTTTTTTCTGGATTCATTTCCTCTTTATTATATATATGTTGCAGACTTAATTTTTGAAAGCAAGAGTTGCTTCCCCTTTGAGACGGTAGCTGACGTAGACTAATTGTGACATCATAAAATTCTATGAAAACGGTCCATAAACTCTAGGAAATCACGGTGTAAAATCGACGTTACCGTGCCATTCTCACGACGTCATAATGGTTTTACGCCAGATACCGTCTCAAATGGGAAATAACTCTGTTTTCTGCAAATACTCATGTATATCAAGTGACCAATTTTAGGACGATTTCAAATCCCTGTGATCGGATATAATGGTAATCTGTATATAAAGAATCTCTATTCACAGATAAAAATGGATTGAATGTAAGGCACAAGTAGGTACAAAAAAGGTTTTGCGTAAAAACGAACTACAACTGTAAATAATGGCGGTACTCGGTAACGGAACCCATGTCCGGAATCTTTTTGAACTTTACATAGCTGTGTCTCCTTCCGTTAGAAGAAGAGCAGAACACCACAGCTTGCGCGCCTCTAGACGATTTATATTCGCTTGTTTCTAAAACACAACTCAATTAAGACGTGGCAGTAAGATAAAAGTACAAACATGAGATAATGTAAAAAATATAGAACATGCTTTAGCGCTGTCGTGACGATAAAAGAGATTAAGAAAATTTGAAATTTTTGACAAGAAATAAAACCTTTCATAAATTTGCAATAGACTGAAAAAAGGGGAAAAAAAGGAACATGAAATACACCATATAGGAGAGGCTTACATATAGATAAACCTCCATTCTTATTCTCGTCAATATCGTTATAAAAATTTTGTCATTAAAGCAAATAACACTGACTATTTCGAATTTGATGTGTATATTTTTTGCACTTTTGATCGTGTCTGCTATGTTGCCTAGCTGTTGCATGTTCCATTATTTGATCCAAAATTTGAACAAATCATCGTACTAGTATATATCCGGTTCACGAAATAAGAACATAATTTTGATGTTCCAAAGAATGTATATAAAAACAAGATTTACGTCATTCTTTACAGACTCCTCTCTTTACATATCTTGTGTGTTTCAAGCGCGGATCCAAGAGGTGAAAGAGAAGGGGGTCAATATGGTAGGTCCTCTCCGCCCTGTAATTGTCATATACGATACATGTATTTCTCTTTTTTCTATATTTTATACCATAGACCGGTTCTTGAAGACCCCCACTCCCCTCCTAGATTCGCTCATGAAAAAAGTGTTATACATGTATACGTATACTGTTAAGAAACTATATATTTTCACTATTTATAAGGACATTAAATGGAAACAAGATATGGGACATTGACTAAACATTAAAATGATCTATCTTACATCGTACATAAAAGATACTAGGTAGATCTTTAGAACCTGTATTTTGAATTCATCACCAATAAATGAGAAAATACAATGAATGAATGAACGAATGAATGAATGAATGAATGAATGAATGAATGAATGAATGAATGAATGAATGAATGGATGGATGGATGGATGGATGAATGAATGAATGAATGAATGAATGAATGAATGAATGAATGAATGAATGAATGAATGGATGAATGAATGAATGAATGAATGAATGAATGAATGGATGAATGAATGAATGAATGAATGAATGAATGAATGAATGAATGAATAAATGAATGATGGTAGTAATTAAGGAAGGAGGGAATGAAGGATGAAACGGAAGGAAGGAAGACCGCAAGAATGGTTATGACATATTATGGTGCAGGGATCATGGCCTAGCTTTCTTTACAACGTTACACATCTTTCTTTTCCATTGCTGATTTGGTTTAATACATTATCTTATTGTACCAAGTAGAAAATTGAAAATTCAAATGTTCAACAAGAAGTCTGGAGGACTATCGTAACAGATAAAGTAAAAGTCCCGTGGTCATAAGTCTTGCAGTAATTTTTCTTCAGCTCATATCTTAATGTACCAAATTTCAATAAAATTCATCTAAAGGTAAGTTAGAAGAAAAGATTGAGACAAGGGGCCGATAACTTGAAGAAACTATAAGCAAGAACTAAATATCTATTATCTATCTAATTGAAATCCCTCTTGATGATTATGTTGGACGGACGGAATGACTGAATGACGGTATGAGCCCTCATTTCGGTGTAGATATAAGGACATTGCTGTAAAAAGAATAAAAAGAAAATGTTAATCCGATATAAAAAATAGAAGTCTCTGACGAGACTGAAGCTCTCCTGGTTGTTAGGTAAAAATTGATCTAAGTGGCACATCCATTTTCCAAGATTCCAGTGCTTTAGAAAAGAGACATATGATATAATGCCAAAAATGAACTCTCTATCACTTATACTTTCTGCTAGTTTGTATTGTGTGTTAAATAGAGTTTTATAGGAGAAAATCTTCCCAATGTCCCTGGGGGTCATAGGGCTCAAACAAAATACTGAATACACAATGTTCAAGACTAAATAGCTATTACATTTTTGTATTATGCAAAAAGAATTAACACTTTTAATGAAAGTTTCTGATAATTTGTGCTGTTTATAGTTTATAGAGTTTATAGGAAAAAAATGATCACTTCCATTTCCAATACCTTGGGGATCAGGGACTGAAACAAAATATCAGGTGCGCAACCATTGTAATGCAAAAAGAATCAACCCTCTATCAATTATAATTTCTGAGAATTGGTGTTTACAAATTTAAAAAAGAGTTACATAGAGAAAAAAAATGACCACACCCAATTTTCCAAGGCCCTAGGGATGGGGCTCAAATAAAATTTTGGATGAAAAACAAGACTACAGAGCTTTCATGTACAATATATCATGCCAAAGAATCACCTCTCTTTTAATTAAACTTTCTGAGAATTGCATGGTATCGACGATATCACATAGATGATGACTAGGTAACTACAAATGTAATAGTAGCAGATTACTATTTACACCACCGTTGACCTATTTTTATGGAGTGTATTGACGTCATTGTTTCTTTACGCTACGACGTCAACATGAAGGATAACAATGTGACGTCATGGAGGGTGTGGTATAAAAGGTCCAAGTCTTCACACGTGACCATTAAATATTGGCCAATCGCTATCCGGGGGTTTCCAGCCTTACTTGTCAGAGGTGGGGTAATAAAACGAATTCCCGGGTATACTGGTATTTACTGCAAAACTCGTTAATCGGTAGACGAATTTTTACCTGAATTCCTCCAACATGTTCTCACAATTCCTTTAAAATTACCTCGTACTACTTTATCAATTGGTAGAAAGTACCGATAACTTTTTCCTTGTGGTTACAACACTTGACCAGTCATGTGTAGTAATCTGAGTAGTTTTCATACATTTCTGTACCGTAAAGCAAGGCACAAAAAGAATATGGCTACTTCTATAAGATCAAATAAGACTTCGTTAAAACAAAGAAAAAATAGTTTAAGCTTATTTCAAGGCTTGGGTTTTCGTGTAATTTCATCAAGGACATAAGTCTATGTATATCCTTATCAAAATTCAATCCTTCGGGGATACTGACAATGTTATTTCAGTTCGTTAATTTTGAAAAAAATAAATCTTTTCTTTTCATTATTGAAGCGAATATCGATGTCCAAAAGTTTTCTTGATACTTTAATTATTGAAACTTAAGCCATTGGCTGCTCAGCCATACATATAATACATATAAGTACATGGAGAACGGACATATACAAACATGATAAACATATATAAGTATATAAAAAATGAGAGTCGGAGTTTATAGGCACTTGGTAAATATTTTCCTAAATTCCCAAGTGTTTTCACATTTGTTGATGAAAGTAAGTGAACTAATTTAAAACAAAAAGCTTTCTTCCAAATATGGTTTAATGAATTTCTTTCGTAGATCTACAGGACATTGCAAAATAAAGTGAAATCCGTCTTCAACTGTTTCCGAGCAAATAAAACAAATCCTTTCTTTTCTCTCTTTTTAAAAATCTTCCTGTTTCAATGGCTAAGTTATGCGATGAAAGTCTTAATTTTGAAATATATTTTCTATGAATCTGATCTAATGAGTTTCGTTAATAAAACTGCAAATTATAATGATCAGTAAGGTGTTAATGTTTGAATACATTTATGAAATAAAAACAACAAAAATAAACCTGAACTTTAGAAGTCGGTCCATATAACCCAGATTGAATTCATGCTTGCACGATAAAAAAGATACTAGCATGTACGTAAAACAACATTTATAATTGGCATGCGAATTTATTTCTGTCCGTCAGTCTTGTCTACTTTATTTTTGTTATTGTCATGTGATCTCGCACGGCGCATTTTTGTAAGATTTAGAGCACAGGGATTTATCACGCTTCCCGGTTGCTCTATCTATGAAAGATAATCCATAGTAAATTTAGCAATAGGGAAGCTTGATAAATCCCTGTGATTTAGAGATTTATCGATGCGATTTGGAAGAATAATCCTTATTAACAAAGATAAACTAAATTACTGATGAAAACTTATGATGAATTTATGCTAACTTGTACAACTTGAAGATTCCCGAAGATGCATCTTCTCGAGACAAGTGTACATAATCTATTTCGTACATGCACACTTGTCTCGAGAAGATGTAGAAGATGTAAAACAAGAATTAAACAAATTATTGCCTTATCAATCATTTGACCATTCAAGAACATTCTCATTTATAATCCATTCAAAACCTGTGAAAATGAAAATTGTGGAAACCGTCTGTCCATTTTCGAAAATTGACGATCAAATTAATTCCCTCCAATCTAATTAAAATTCAACTCCTTATTTCGTAAACTACATCTATGTAGTTAACGAATTCGATCATACATGTACTTTATATTTAGATGAATTTATTATCAGATAATAAATAAACATATGAACATGTTATATAGCACAACAGCTCTTTGATATTCTAAAATCGACAGAAAAGCATTGTATTTATCAATGAATTGGTAAACGTACGATTTGAATACCCGTTACATGTAATGCTTCAGTGGTCACGTGTCATCGCCGTGAGGAAAAAGCTACCGGTACTTTTCTATCAATTGATATAGTTTTACCAGGTAATTATATATGAATTGTGAGAACATGTACGTGGAATTGAGGAACTTTTGCGTCTACCTCTTAACGATTTTGACAATAATATTACATTACGATGCAAACATGGATTTGTTCCAATCACTTTTTTCTCAGAGCGATCCTCCAGATTACTCATAAGGGAAAGTTATTCATAGTGTAATTTCAAGTATATACTGGTATTCACGAATGAATTACATGTACATACAATATAGATAATGTCTCATGGGACTAATCAGACATATGTCTGACAAATAGACCGATGTTTCACAACATTATCTATTTTGGGAAAGAATTAGCCGCTAGGTGTCGAAATTCCGGATCAAAGAGATCGAGTCGTACCAGTGAATTACACACTCTTATCCAGAAACCTATTAGGAGCGACAAGGGACGCCGGGCGCAGATGGTTGTCACGCGGAAATAACCGCGAAAATTACGTCACTCTGACCCTACTTATGCCGATATTGCTCAATACACTTATATTTATAAAGAACTGTAATGAACTTTGAACTTTGGCTTGTTCGTGTCTATCTCAGGACCAGACACTATGACATGATCTTTATTAACTAAACTAGGTCTTGTTTAAGATAATGTTATAAGAAAACTATTAATAGAAAGATCAGAATGAAGCAATAAAGAAAGTTGTCGGTTTTTTTTTACTGATTTTGTTTTAAAATAATTAAATTTTCAGTTAATCTCTTACGTATTCTTTTTTTGGTTTGGTTTCTTTCAGTTTGCTTAAAATTTCTTTTAGTATAGGGGTTACTTTTATTACTATTATTTTTCTTTGTGTTGAAATCAATGTCCAAAGTCACTCCTCGTTTCCAACACAACAGCAATGTCACCAGGAAAGTTGAATATTTCCACATTTAGAATAAAGAAAAGGTTAATTGAAAAGATAAAAATAGAATTCACCTCGTTTGTGAACGGACAAATTGATTCATATGCAGTTAGCGGAAAATTTATTCAAAGATATTTTATGAAATGGTTTTATAAGAATAAACGTCCTTGCAGGGGTTGACGGTTGACATAACTGACCACAAAGTGACTTTTACGGTGATTTATGATAGAAAAATACATTGTCGACAGGGTCATGACAATCATATTCAACAGGGGCGGATCCAAGAGGTGGGAAAGGTTTAAGGGGTGGACCAAAGGATAAGAAATTCTTTTCTCCTATGGGCTCATTAAAATATCTTTTTTTCTCAAAATCAAAATAGGCTGGACCCGAAAACCTGGAAAATTTTCCTAGAACCGCGCAATTGGACTTCCGGTTTTGCCGATACAGTAATCATATTCTTTATAATTATTCAACCAATGAAAATCTCTTAAAATTATGATGTTCAAAATGAATCACAGCATCCGACGTCCGAAATGATATGATCTTGATCTCGATACTTAACATTTTCCCAAATATCAAGTCATCTGCAATTCTTAGAATGAAACCCTAGGACTACGAGCTCGAAAATATAGAAACACTTTAAGACACTCCTCCTCAACAATAATTTAGGAAAAGAAACACCCTACAGTCTCCCCTCCCGTTTCCCTTGTTGTTTCCAAGTAAAATAGGTATCAAGCATTCCTTGTAAACAAAATAAAGGGAGGATAATTATATATCTTCCTTTCAATTGAATGCCATCAGACTCCTATCGACTTTACAGGTACTTTTTTTTCTGGAAGATTTTCTAAGTTTGTTTTTAATTGTAGGTATCACCACGTTGTGTTGTATAAACCATGATCATGATGCAGTGAATTTTACTAATTTTGTACAGAAGCCACCTCCTCGACCACTGATGCGATCATAGAACCATCTTGTTTTATTACTTTGATTTATGCAACGGTGGATAAACTGGGTTGATGCGGGTGCTTTCTGTGCAAAATTGTCCGGGTTTTTTTTTTTCATTATCGTAATTTCAATATCCACAATTTACACGATATACCCGTTTCAAAACAATTTCTGTTCTTGTTGAAACTTTATTTTCAAGCACATTATAAAGCTATAACAACACACACCTCTCTAAAGTGTGATATTTACTATTTAGACTTTCTTTGTTTGATTTGTGTTTTATCTTCTTTGTCCCTGAGGGGCCTACTAGTATCTTCTATAACATTTAAAGCACGGTGACATTATTTAACAAAGAACTGACAAGTGCGTTAATTTTTCTGCTAATACCTACAGATTAGCACAGCGGTCAGTCACCTCTTTGATGGTACAAAAAGATGTCTATTGTGCTTAAATCATTAAAGCAACAAAGGGCGGTAACTAGATATGAATTGATAAGCCTCTCCGACAGATGGCGCACCTACCCTTCTTTTCTTAGACACAGTGGCGGTTCCCGGGTGAAACTTCGCACTTTTCAGTACTATTGTCGAAATTATGTAACAAAAAGTTTTGAATTTTGAACCATATCAATATTTGGGGTTTCTTGTTGAAACTGAAAAAAAAAAATAATGAGACTAAAATCTAGCTAATCAAAATTCTAGAAGATACTCTCAAAATGAACAAATTTACCTGTGGTACAGGCGAAATGAAGGTAAGTAAATTGGTATATATACGATACCATCTTAACCCCTAGAATGCAGATAATTTCAGAAATAAAGAAGAAATTCTATGAACCAGAGGAACAAGGAGACCAGGTCCATTCAAGAAATCGACTGACAGTCTTATTCATTGTTTTATTTAACTTTTCCCATTCTTCCAAAAACGTTTCTACAACGATAAACGCTTGCAATTTTTTTCCGGAACAGGATGCAGAATGGGGTGGGTTGGGATAATTTGCGGTGTCTTTTTTTTTTTTTTTTTTTTTTTTTTTTTTTTTTTTTTCCTTATAGTATAGTGTCTGAAACCACCCTCTGGATTCGCGTATGCTAATAATTGATCGATTATGGATACGCCAACACTTATGTTGCGTAAAGGGATTATCCCCCTTGTAATGACACGGTGCGAAAATCCCCCTATGTTCCCTTTTGACATTAATGACCTATAATGACGTCATGCCGTGATAGACCTAATTTCCTCTGAAATGTTGCAAAGCCATGCAAAGCGGAAAAACAAAGGAAGGGGTGTTGCAATCTAAATTGAAGCCAATTCAAAAGCCAATAAGTTACGTGCTTATGATCTAATACAAGGATCAGGAATATTTATATGGTCTGGAGACAGAAAGACTTTGTGTAACGGGCAAACACCATTGAACATTTTGTCCCTCTTTGGCTATATTTGTTCAAACTGCACCTGTCCATGAAAAAAAAAATGAATTCAAATTCATACTTTATTTTCCAGACAGAGCTCTTTCGCAAAAATGAGCATTTACTTTATAAATAATCTTTTCAAATTACCCGAAAAGCGCCATCACCCTGGATACGCCAATTAAAACAAGTGCAAAATCCATGCACGTGAGAAATGTATTCTTTGTGGCCAAAATTGCTGAAATCACTGTTGGTAAAGCCTTTTCTTCACTACACATTCTCTCATTCATGATTCTTTTATTGATGATTTTTTTCAGTCTTGCATTCCAGACCGCAGGTGTGGCCAATTCTGAATGGATCGTGCATGCATTCTGAATGGTCCTATAAATACATTACAATGAACCGATTTAACTTTATTCTTTTGATTTCAAACATGGTTTCTTTAAAAGTCAAGGACCGCGAAGGTTAAGCGCATTCCGGCGAACCGTTTAACCCTGTAGCCGTCCGAGTCAGTGAACTTTGTCCAATAAAATACGAAAATGTTAATTTTGCAGTAAATTTCATCATATCGTTGGCGCGGTTATTCGTTAATTTTCGCCAAATTTCCGTAAGTAATGATGATAACTATAATTTACATAAGCATCAGACAATTACTGTCCCCTCTCAGTGTTTCAGGTTTCGTCACCCTATCTTTGCCCGTCCTTTGATCACCGAGATATTGTGGAAAGATTACTTCATACTGAATTTCATAAGTATTCTGAACTTTTCACCCAAAAGTTCCCCGACGTGTAGTTACGCTATCCTCGAGACTAAGGCACCCAAATTTCGTCAAAATATTTTTTTTCCTCATTAAACACTGAAAATCAACTGAAATCGTAGTTTTATTGAGGATCCATCCCTTCCTGCTTGGTTAGACATCTTTAAGAAATTTACGTATGAAAATCCTTTTTTTGTTGTTGTATTTATGTGCAATTTAGTTTCAAGTTTTCATTATTACATAACATTGACATATTCATCAATTTTGTATGCATTTATGAGGATGATTTTTGCAAAAATATAAAGTCTTATTTTAATTTTGTTACACAGAGGTTTCGATCTTTTCTGTGCTTTTGTCTGTTTCATTTCTAATAATAATAATAAAATGTTGATTGTCGTATTATAAATAAATAGGTTAGAACGCGCTGATCTAGAAGAGGAGGGATGGATCAGGACCGTGATCACTTAGGACTGGAACCCTGCCCCCCCCCCCCCCCCCCCCCCTGAGTTGGACCACCCTGGAAATAATTTTTCTTGGGTTCTCAAATAGATGATCAGGTTATTTCTTAAACACTTAAAACATCTTTTGTCTCCTTCGCATGAGAGAATTTTGCACTCAACAACTTATGTAAATTAGACCACCATGTCTCAGACATGTAATTATCGACAATACACCCCTTATCTGCACGTGAATGTTTGCATTTTCCCTCTAAGTTCTCATGCTCAAGTGCTTATTAAATATATGTATAATATATGCTACGAATTGAAATACAAAATGTATATATATTTAATTAAAAGGCAGGTTCGATTGAAAATGAAAATCAGTTTGTTTAAAAACTATTTAAACCCAAGAATATCTTAGTCAAACGATTGTCATGGACCCTTCTTTTTTTTCAATTACTATATAAGATTTTTTTCTTCTTCAAATTGATTCCTTGTATGAAAATCCGTCAGATTCCCTTGATTTTGATCTTGCATGGGAAATTGGTTGAGAACCCTCTAGAATCGTTAGATTTTTCCCCTCAAAATTGCAAAAACTATCAAAAAACAAGGACCAAGCTTAGAAACAAAATTAATAAAGTTTGGAAGAAAGAAAAAACATTTTTTGTTTGTGAAACACAAATGCAACCGTCGGCAACATTGTCAGTAAAACAGCTGTATTGTGAAAAGCAAGTCAAACTCCAGGGTCAAAAGTTTTGGTATCAATAGAAAGGTCTTGTCACAAAGAATACACATGTGAAAAACTTACCATTAAAACATTTAAGGCAAGGTTATTTTTTTCAAAAGTAGGTCAAACTGCAAGGTCATGGTAACAAGGTAAATAATTTGGTATCAATAGAAAGGCCTTGTCTTGAGAAATACACATGTGAAATATGAAAGCCATATCACTTTCCATTCAAAAGTTATGGCCAAGGTTTAAATTTTCTAAAAGCAGGTCAAACTCCGAGGCCAAGGTCACAAGGTTAAAAAAGGAAGCCATGGAAAGGTATTGTCAAAAGGAATACATATGAAACACATGAAAATCATATCATTTACCATTCAAACTTATGGGCCAAGGTTCAAGTTTTCGAAAGTAGGTCAAAGTCATAGCCTCATAGGACAAGGTTAGAAGTTAAACATTTTAGTACGTGTCACATGTGAAATATGAAAGCCAGTCACATGTCATTCAAAAGTTTTAGCCAAGGTTAAAGTTTTTGCGAACAAACAAACAGAGAGATTATATGCCTCCGAATCTCCGATTACGAGGGTATAAAACAAAGAAATAAAAAAAAAAAAAAAAACGACAAATAGATAAAAACGCACTAAATCTGAATCATAACTTTTTCCTTATTGGCCTATGCCAATAATGGCCATCACAGCGAAACGAAAGATCCAATCAACTCTAAAAGCATTGAGCCTGATGTCCTTTTGATGCATTCAGCTCAAGACACACTAAGCTCAAAATGCATCGAAGATGCAAAATGCCGAGTTGCAAAACTGGAATGTAAGTATGAATATGCAGACTAACATGAAATGTGTATGGTTTGTAACAACATTTTGTGGTCCTAAATGAAAATTTCTGGATCAAGAAATGGTCTTCTCTTTATTCTATATCAGCGTGTAATATATTTTCAAGGATACAGTTTTTCCTGTGACCTTGGTCTTTGACCTTTTGACCCAAAAATTAATGGCAAGTTTCATGATTATAGGTGCAATACAGGCTCAAAAATGGTCTGGAAACCATTTTCAATTACCTAAGTCCTGTGACCTTGATCTTTGACCCTTTGACCCCTAAATCAAAAGTGGTCATTTTCTATTCACTGGAAACATTTCTGGCAAGTTACATGATTATAGGTGCAATACAGGCTCAAATTCAGTCGGGAAACCATTTTTAATCATCTTAGTCCTGTGACCTTGGCCTTTGACCTTTTAACCCCAAAATTGATAGTGGTCATCCTTGATCCATGGGAAACATTTCTGGCAAGCTTCATGATTATAATTGCAATACAGGCTGAAATATGGTCCGAAACCACTTTCAATCATCGGAGTCCTGTGACCTTGACCTTTGACCTTTTGACCCCAAAATCAATAGGGGTCATTCTTGATTCATGGGAATCATTATTGGCAAGTTTCATGACTTTAGGTGCAATACAGGCTAAAATATGGCCAGGAAACCATTTTCAATCATCAGAGTCCTGTGACCTTGACCTTTGACCTCAAAATCAATAGTGGTCATTTTCTATTCACAGGAAACATTTCTGGCAAGTTACACGATTATAGGTGCAATCTGGCTGAAATATGGTCCGAAAACCAATTTCAATCAACAGAGTCCTGTGACCTTGACCTTTGACCTTTTGACCCCAAAATCAATAGGCCTCATCCTTGACTCAAGGGAAACATTTCTGGCAAGTTTCATGATTATAGGTGCAATACAGGCTGAAATATGGTCCGGAAACCATTTTCAATCATCTGAGTCCTGTGACCTTGACCTTTGTCCTTTTGACCCCAAAATCAATAGGCCTCATCCTTGATTCAAGGGAAACATTTCTGGCAAGTTTCATGATTATAGGTGCAATACAGGCTGAAATATGGTCCGGAAACCATTTTTAATCATCTAAGTCCTGTGACCTTGACCTTTGACCTTTTGACCCCAAAATCAATAGGGCTCATCCTTGACTAATGGTGAGTAAGTGTATGAAGTTTCATTGTTATAGCCTCTTTCGTAGTTGACTTATAGTCCGGAAACCAATTGTTGACGCCTTCCCGCCCGCCCAGACGCCCGCCCGCCCGCCCGTCTCACATCAAATTAAGAGCCGAGTTTTGCAACTCGGCTAAAAAGTGATATATCCATTGAGCCAGATGTCATTCAAATGCATTCAGCACTAGACCTATGAAGTGATTTGTCTTTGTGATGCATTCAACTCTAAATATATCGAGTCAGATGTCCTTCAGATTCCTTGATCTAAAGACACATGTCTTTGTGATTCATTCAATTCTAACTACACTGATCCAGAGGTCATTTAAATGCATTCAGTTCTCAACACATAATGTGACATGTCTTTGTGATGCATTCAACTCTAAATACATTGAGCCAGATGTCCTTCGGATGCATTCAGCTCCAGACCAATAAAGTGACTTGTCTTTGTGATGCATTCATCTCTACATAAATGTATATCGAGTCAGATGTCTTTCAGATGCCTTGATCTAAAAACACATGAAGTGACATGTCTTTGTGATCCATTCAACTCTAAATAAATTGAGCCAGATTTCATTCAGGCGCATTCGTCTAAAGACATATAAAGTGACAAGTCTTTGTAATCCATTCAACTCGCAATACATTGAGCCAGATTTCCTTCAGATGCATTCAGCATTAGACACATAAAATGGCATGTCTTTGTGATGAATTCAACTCTTAATACATTGAGCCAGATTTCCTTCAGATGCATTCAGCACTAGAAACATAAAGTGACGTGTCTTTGAGATCCATTCAACTCTAGATGCATTGAGCCAGATGTCCTTCAGAAGTATTCTCCACCAGGCATATAAAGTGTCATGTCTTTGTGATCCATTCAACTCTATATTTATTGAGCCAGATGTCCTTCACATGCTTTCATCACGAGACACATAAAGTGACATGTCTTTGTGATGCATTCAACTCTAACTACATTGAGCCAGATGTCATTCAAGTGCATTGAGTTCTCAACACATAATGTGATATGTCTTTATGATCCATTCATCTCCTAAATACATTGAGTCAGACGTTCTTCAGATGCATTCATCACAGACACATAAAGTGGCATGCCTTTGTGATGCATTCAAATCTAAAAACATTGAGCCAGATGTCCTTCGGATGCATTCAGCACTATACCCATAAAGTGACATGTCTTTGTGATTCATTCAAATCTAAATATATCGAGTTAGGTGTCTTTCAGATGCCTTATTCTAAAGACACACAGAGTGACATGTCTTTGTGATGCATTCATCTCTAAATACATTGAGCCAGATGTCATTCATATGCAATAATCCCTACACACATAAAGTGACATGTCTATGAGATCCATTCAACTCTAGATACATTGAGTCAGATGTTCTTCACCACCAGAACATATAACATGACATGTCTTTGTAATCCATTCAACTCTAAATAATTTGAGCCAGATGACCTTCAACACTAGACACATAATGTGACATGTCTTTGTGATCCATTCAACTCTAAATACATTGAGCCAGATGTCTTTCAGATGCATTCAGCATTGGACAAAAGAATTTTTTCCCTTTTTTATTAGGGAGGGGGGTCTTGATGTGACAAATTATTTCGGATCTTCATCAAATTTTGCATTTACGTGGTTCGAGCACAACGCCTAGTGATTTTCAAGGTTATGGGTCAAATGTCAAGGTCAGCTTTTGTTGTATGATGTTATTCTGTGAATGTACTATAATTATAGTATTTGAAAACCTTTAATCATGTTGATAGAGAACAAGTAAACTTGCTGAATTGTTATTTATTTGTAACAATGGTTAAATATAATAATAATAATCAAATAGCCAATTTCATTTTTTTCACTATACTTTTCTGTATATTTCAAGAATCCACGGTGGTATACATCGTTTTTCATTGGTGTATTGTATAGTCGTGCATGGAACAGTTTCCCTGTATGCAAATTGTGCAGCAAATTCTAAAATATATATGGTGCATTTGAAAGATGGTGAAAGCCACTGTTATATCACTTGTATATAATTCACATATATTTTTAAAGTTTCATAATCTACTATGTTCATGATGTTACAATAATTTTGAATGAAAACTACGATAAAAACAAAATTTCTTAGTGTATAACTACTGCTACACATGCAAAATAAGAAATTAAGCTCTTGAATCACGTGCACTCTCCATTCAGAATGAGTGTCTAAATTTTTGCTATACATGTAGACAGACTAAAACCCAATTTATCAGCCAATCTTTCATACTAAGGTTAATCGAAATTGCAAATATACAAATCCATAAATATCATTATAGTATATTCTAAAACACAAAAACAATTTCTTTCAAACGATTACACAAACAATCAAACAATAAATCAAGCTAATCACTAAAATTTCTAGCACAAAATGGGTATGCATCAAACCTAAAGTGGTATACAAATAGTCAAGATTATGATAATATTTATTCAAATTTCGAAAAAAAAAAAAACTTTAATATATCATTCCGTTCTGACATAATTTGTCACACGAGGAGGCAGACGCATTTCCAGGGAGGATACAGTCTGACTTATGAGTGTGCTCCCAGCCTAAACATTGGGAAAATTGTGTGTAATTTTGAATAAAAAACATATAAAATTCCAGGAAGTCCTGATACCCATTTAGCCCCCCCCCCCCCCCTTCCATTTTAGATCCACTGAAAATTGTCAAAGTAAAAAGAACAGGTATTACTAGATCTTCAATAAAACTCCGAGAGGAGGACAACAGCCAACTAAGACAAGGTATCAAATCTATCAAAACACGCATAAACTATTGAAAACAACATGAAATTTGAGCAAACTATTAGCCATGAGAAACATGAAATTTAAGGAAACTGCAAAACGAATATAATTTCCTAAAAGAATGGGTGTCCCGGCACGACAAATGGGACCCTGTCTTGAATTTTGCGAAATAATACATGTTATACACAAAGTATTCAAAGCATTTCTTACAGGGATCTTAATAACGTCCCATACCTTTTATCCCCCCTTCCTTTTTTTTTTTATTTCTTTAAATAATTATTTTAAATCCCCCTTCCTTATCCCAATCCTTTTTCTTTTTTTTTTAATCTGTGCATTAAAAACCGCTGAAGTCACGATATTGAAACATGAATCACATGAAATAACTATCAGACAAATAGTCTCTCGCAGATTACTGGAAACTTGTATTCAAATCACAAACGGTGTGTTATCCGGATTACTATCAAAGGACACTCCTTCTTATCAAAAATCTGAATGGCATCAAAGAACAAACATTTGTGATAAACACAAAAGATCCGTCACTGTTAGGCGAAATAAACAGGACAATCCGACCAAATTATACAGGTTGTTATTAAAGGCTTTGAATGGGCCTTTCATAGAGCCCCTTTGTCAAAGTTGGCCAATCTGCAACTTTCTTAAGATTTTGAGTATTCAAAAGTTATTCGGTACAAGAAATTAAGAGGCGAAAATGACAATCAAATCGGTCAGTTTTAGTGCGGTTAGACCTTTTAAGTTCTAAAATTATCCAAAGTTCATTTCACACAATAAATATCATTGTATCTTTCAAAATTACCAATTACTAGTCCGACTCGCAGACCTACGACGGTGTTATCTGTTTTTTCGTCTTCGGTCTGACTGCTAGTGCTATGCATAGGCAAAACTTGAGAATTTCTGTGCGAAAAAAATTTCGGGAAAGTCGTCCTTTTTTTGACAAATTCCAGTCTCTTCAAGCAAAAAATAACTCGCCCATTCCTTCTCACCCTAAAAAATCCCCTCTAGGCCTGGTTTCACCTCTGTGCGCATGACGATCAGAGGAAAATCGGAAGAGAAGAAGAGGTGAAACCAGGCTTAGAGGGGATTTTTAGGGGCAGGAGGATTGGGTGAGTAATTTTTTGGTTGAAGAGACTGGAATTTGTCAAAAAAAAGGACGACTTGCCGAAATTTTTTTCGCACAGAAATTCTCAAGTTTTGCCTATGCATAGCAGTCAGACCGAAGACGAAAAAACAGATAACACCGTCGTAGGTCTGCAAGTCGGACTAACCAATCACATGCAAGCTACAATACTAATTCTAGGTCAAAACACTGATAATCTTGAAATTGGTAAATTTACAAGTTATAGACAAGAAATTTTTTTGTTTTGAAATATTTATCTTCAATATAAAGTTCACAAAAGAATCATTCTAATGGTTAATACTCCTTAAAGCTTTCATATATAGATCATCCTAAGAATATTGGTCAAATTAACGTTTTTCTTGATGGATATCCTTTTATTCTACAAACGTACCAAGCCAAAAGTCAACATTCCAAGAGTTACCGTACTTGTTTCTCTTAAAGTTATATGGTAACCATGATAACAAATGTGATCATATATCAGGTTCCTGGATTTCTGATTTCCGTTTCCATACAATTTCTTTCTTTTCACATTTACACGCACATGAACATTCTTTCTTTGTAAGTACATCCAAGTCATTGTCGTCCATCTCTATTTCCGCTTCCGGTTTCGCGGTTTTCGGTTTGTTTTTATACTTATTCACGTCGTGACCCATTTCTTCGGCCAAAGCCGTTATTTCCTCTAACAATTCATCGAGTTTGTCTCCTTGGTCGGTTTTCTCGTAATGAGCGACGAGTAGCTCGAATCGCCGCAGTCTCGCTTGATTGTCGTCGCACTTGGTTCGCTCTTGATACTGCTTAACGACTTTATCGCGATACGCGTCCGTCAGTTCATCCACAACTTCCATTTTCACGCGATCGACCTTCTCCGTCATCTTTCTTATCGCTCTCTCCATTCTAGACACTGCCTTATCGCGTCTCTCCTTCAGCAATTCATCCCGGTAATCGCCGATACCGTGTAGAATTTCCGTAAACATGTTGTTTACTTTTCTGACAGTGAACTCCCCGATGTCGTCCAGTGTTTCAAAATCGTCCAAAACTTTCTTAGACACGCTCATCATTTCATCGTAATGTTTTTTCTCTCTCTCCTTTCGAATCTGCTCTGCTTCTTCCACCTGTATGTACGACTCGTTTCGTTGACTAGTTTGCGTAGCTTTATCCGTCACGTGTTCACCGTATTCGGATTCTATTGAATCTACATCCGGTATATAAGGATGTCTGTCCCATATGTACATTCCGGGCTCGCTATCCGTTGTCGAATTTTTGTCGTTCTCTTCGTCAGAACGAGGCTCGTTGTCTTCCTCATCCTCATCAGCTTCTGATACGTCACTTCCGTTCGTTTCGCCCTTGTTTTGTGTTTCTTTTTCATCTGGTACATCACTTATTTCACTTTCTGCTTTGTCGCACGATTCGTTTTCTTGGGAGTTGTCTTTACTTGCATCGGGTTGGCTAGTACATGTGCCCGTTTTATCTGCTTCATCGCACGGCTCCCTTTCGATGGGAGAATCTTTGGTCGTATCGACGGCTGTGTTCCTGTTCGCATCGACGGCTGTATTCCTGTTCGTATCGACGGGTTTATCACTGTTCATATCGACGGCTGTGTTCATGTTCGTGTCGATGGTTTTGTCACCGTTCGTATCGACGGGTGTGTTGCTGTTGGTATCGACCACTGTATTATTGCTCGTATCGTCGGGTTGATCACTGTTCGTATCGACGGCAGTGTTCATGTTTATTTCGACGGCAGTGTTCCTGTTCGTTTCGACGGCTGAGTTCCTGTTCGTTTCGACGGGTCTATCGCCGTTCGAATCGACGAGCATGTTGCTGTTGGTATCGACGACTGCATTACTGCTCGTATCGACGGGGTTATTACAGTTCGTTTCGACGGGTGTGTTCCTGTTCGTATCGAAGGGATTATAATTGTTCGTATCGACAGGTTTGTCACTGTTCGTATCGACGGGTTTATCACTGTTCGTATCGACGGGATTATAACTGTTCGTATCGACGACTGTATTTCTGTTCGTATCGACTAGTTTGTCACTGTTCGTATCGACGGATGTGTCACTGTTCGTATCTACAGCTGTGTTCCTGTTCGTATTGACGGGTGTATCACTGTTCGTATCGACGGGTGTGTCACTGTTTGTATCGACGGCTGCAATACTGTTCGTATCGACGAGATCATTACTGTCCGTATCGACGGGTTTATCACTGTTCGTATCCACGGGTGCGTTACTATTGGTATTAACGACTGCATTAATGCTCGTATCGACGGGTGTGTTCCTGCTCGTTTCTTCTGATTTTTCGCAGAACCCGCTGTCCGAGGAACAGTTGCTATCTTTGTTACAATCCATTTCCATGGCGTTCTGTGTCAAATCCATGGCATCTTGTGCCACATCGATGGCGTTCAGTGACACATCCACTGCGTTCTGTGGCATATCCGTAGCATCCTGTGTGATTATATTGTTTGAATTATCATCTTTCGGAACTTCGTCCGCCAAATCTTTTTCCGGCGAATTTATATCGGCATTTTCTACTTCCGTTTCAGAGGAAACTTCCGCTTCTTTCAAATTCGAATTTTTATTAATCTCATTTTCCAAATGATTTATCGGAACAAGTTTGTTACTAGTAGCATCTTCTATATTTTCGTTGTTTTCGTCAGATTTCGTGTTTGCATCGTTTTGGCTATTCTCGGCTTCGAGTTTTCTCAAACGCTCAGCCTTTTCTTTCCTATAATTTTCTTTAAGAATATCATCTTCTTCGAGAAAAGTTATGTCAAAGAACACACTCAAAACATTATCACTGAATTCTACTGGCTCAGTTTGAGTCAACAAATGACACATTTTACTCTCGTTCTCTTCACACTCATCAAACTCATTCGAGTTATTGTTTAGTTTCGAATTTACATTTATTTTTGTTTTGGGGTAGTTTTGGACATTTTCTTTATTGCTGTCATATTTGATATATTTCTGTCTCTTTTTTCGTTTTCTTTTCTTTTTTGATTGATTTTCATCGTTTTCCATTCTCTCGGCTTCCTCCATTTTTCGCGCCATTTCGGTCAGCACCCTTATCCGGTACTGCTTGAGCCTCACTCTGAACAAGGGCATTCCATCCATGACCTCTGCTGGCAGGACCGTCTCTAGTACTACTTTATCAGCAAGTCTCACGCCCTGTTTTCCTTTCTGAAAGCAATCTACTTTTACGGAAGTAGGGATTTTGTACGAGTCTGGATTTATGACGAGGTCATCGGTTTCCTTTGACCCACTTACGGTCACGGTCAGTTCGAGGGTCGTTCGTTTCGTTCTCTGTCTCAGTGTTTCTAGCTCCTCTGTTTCTCTCGCTATTCTTCTTATCATTTCGGTGTTATAGTTCTCTCTAAAATCGCTTAAAACAAGATGCATCGAATTGATCGTGCCTTTCATCATTTCAAACAGACGGTCATAGGCATAGTGAACTTCCCTAAATTTGTCATCCTCGTAATCTGGGTCATTGACATCCATTTTCTTCATTTCCTCTTGCTCTCGAAGGATATCGCGGAATCTATTCATGATGACGTCACCTACATACAAGTCCAGTTCCCCGTGGGTCAGGCCGGTGTTCTCTGTTGTCAGTATTTCCTCGTGTTTACATTTTGCACAGGTAAGTACATAACAGTCCTCCCCGCGTTTTTCTCCCTCGTAGGGACAAACGCAGTCTAAACAAAAGATGCATGGTTTCTTTTTAACTGTTACCTGGCTCCTCGTTCCCCCGGGGTCGGGCTGTCCCTCCTTATTTTCTCCCTCTGACTCCTCCTTTTCATCTTCGTCAACTGTTTCTGTTTGATCTGACGGCATGTCTGATAAATCCGGATCCGCCATATTGTTTTACACATAAACAAAACGAAAGCACATGCTACTATGAACTACGGAGGCCCGTTCGGATGATATTTCTATTTTGAACTTTACACTGAGGAGAGGGCGTCGTTCGACCATATGTATATATCGTTGAGAATAGATTGATAAGCAAGACACTACGTTGTAAATACATAAATAAGAACTGATTGTGGCATGTTTTGAGAATATAACGAACAAAATTAATTCTCATTGATCATAAATCGATTGATACTTTGAAAAAAAAATATATATATAAAGAAAAAAATATATAACTAACTAGCTAACAAACAATTAAACAAGTCAACGCATCCTTCTCGCCGAATACGACCGTTATGTTGAACCCCCTTCACATACGGGCCAACCGGCCCCTTCGTTCCCCTTCCCCCAGCCAAAGGGGGGGGGGGGTACTCGCGCTCATACGCAACCTTTGGGTCGTGCGAGTACTAATACCAAAAAAATAAATGAATAAAAGTGAAAATACATCCATTAAAGAAAGGTCTGTATTTTGCCAGAATCAATCTTTCAATTTCATAATACGTGGCAAGAAAACACACGGCGTAAAAAATCAAACGTTCTAATTTATTTGTTTTTTAGACGGTGTTGTCAAAATTACGAGTTTCGGATCATAAAATTTGCACTTAAAATTTTCAACCGTTCTTGAAATTTAGACATGTATTATACAGGATATGGAAGCATTTTCCCTTTCTCAAACCCATTACTGAAACGTAATATTTCAAAACGCACGCTACAACATACCGTCTGCAAACATGGGCACTTAAAAATATATATCTTTTTTTTTTCTATTTTACAGATTTTTCAAGAATCTATCATTATTCAGCTTTGGTTTGTCAGGCGCGTAGTCAGTATTCTATTTAATTGGATGCACTTTTTCCGACAGGGGTTTTGGTAGCCGCCACGAGACTCTAAATGGGTCAAAGGCGAAACCCTGGTGGGGATTTAAAGGGGGTGAATCCCTGGAAGCTAATGGGTTCTACACATTTTAATGAATACAATGTAGTTGTTTTCTATACATGTCATTAGAAATGACCCTTTGTACACTTTTTTGCCAATACTTTTTTTTTTTTGCATAACGATCTGGAAGCACCTTCGTACTTGCCTGACTACGCGCCTGTTTCTAGCGGAAAATGTCAAACATAAATTCATTATAGTTTTATTTTTTTTTTAGGATTAACGAAATTATGAAAATATTCTCCCGCCGTCCTCGGACAGAATAGTACCTACCAAATTTCTGAGGGAATATTCTCAATATAGATCTGCAACAACATCACATAGGTGGATAATAAGAGAGGGAGGTCTGCTCGGGGACGGAAATGAGAAGTTTGTGCTCATTATATCCAAAGAAAAGGACTCTGATCCAAGGGCAGAGCTTTCGATGTGGTATAAATGGGGGGGGGGGGCGTAAAGCTAAACACTCTGCCGAAAACTTCTGTTGCTGATTCGAGTGACAAATTTCATTAGATTTGAAAATATTTGTATATTTACCTCTTACTTTATTAATTCCAAATTGGGCGGTGTGCCGTCTCTCTTGCACCCCTAGAATCCGGAAGTATATATCATTTTTTTTTATTCTTCTCATTTAAAAAAATCAAACCAAAAACAAACAAACAAAAACAAAACAGACTTTGATTTCTAACCCCCCCCCCCCCTTCTCCTTGCCAAATACTATCTCACCCCTTATCCCTATGATTTCTTTATCCGGATTTCTTCGATTTATCGATAGATTCATGAACCCCTAAACACACCCTCAAAAGCTGAACCTCCGGCTATCTTAATTTGTCCGGGGAGATTGTGGGATGGGTAAATCAAATTTGCATAATTCAAAAAAAAAAAGATGGTCCAGTGGGAGATGGTGGTTTATGGAGGGATACTGATGCAACTCAAAAATTGTCAAAATTCAAAAGCTGGACGGTGGTGTGTGTGGAGGGAAGTGTAAAATCAAATTTTCATCAGTCAACGCTGGTCCAGTTTGGGGTGGGGTGGAGGTGTACAACATCAAAAGTGCTTGACTGAGCAGGAAAATTTTACATCATTCGTGAAAAATGACAATAAATCCTGGGGGAAATTTTAAAGCTTTTCAAGTTCTCAGACTTTTTTTTCGCAAAATAAAAACAAAAAAACAAAACAAAAAACAAAACAAAACAAAACAAATAAACAAAAAACAAAAAACAAAACAAAAAACAAAAAAACAAAAAAAACAAAAAAACAAAAAACAAAAAAAAACAAAATTAACATTTTATATTGTCTTGTTCGGACATTAGCCAGAGAATTCAGTCTATCAATCTCTATGTTACATAATAAAATGTTCTTGTGCAATAAGTGGGTAGTATTACAAATAAGTTAAAATGTAACGTGAAATTTTTAAAATTCCTAATTTGTAAATCTCAATTTTTAATCCAGGGAATCTAAATCGGCCCCTTGCAAAAATAAACTCCACACAGTACTTCATATGAATGCTATTTATGACGAAATATAAATATTTTATTGCTACACGAAGTTCGACGTGTGTAGGTCCGCTTCACACACCTACCTGATACGGAAAAGTGAACATTTTACGCATGGCTGGAAAAAGGGCGGGTTTTCTGTAACCTCTATTTTGATTGGCTGAGCCACCGTGTCGATCACCGAAACATTTGTTAGACTCATATCGCTTCGAGTTAACATAGAAAACAACATTTCGTGAGATCTGTGACTTTCTTTTCGACTTATTTTTTAAACAGATAGAAACAAGAGGAATCAAAAGAAAGAGTAAAAGAGAATGAGGTAAGTTACTTTCTGTTATTTTCACGTAAAGTTCCTAACTTTACTAAACAGACTGAATTTGTTGTTGGTTTTCACTGGGACAACATATCGTAGATTTCACACTGAACAGTGGAATACACTTTCCCAGGCTTTCTGTGAACGTTTAGACATATTATCGCACTTTAATGCCAGATGTTTCTCATTTCAGCTCTGTATATTTATAAATATGTCTCGTTACTTTGAAATGATGTTAGGTTGACAGAGGAAACTCGGTGTGGCTTTATTTTGCTTCTAGCCCACACTGGTGCATGGAACAGAAATCGTCATTATTTCATATCTTAAAGCCTTATTTTGTGCAGAAATGTCTTGGGAGGGACTTTATCATAAATATTTATTTGAATACCTTGTTCTAGGTTACATAAAGTCATAATCATTATGGTTTTATTTAGGAATTTTGATGACATTTTTATTGGTATGTTGATATGTACAGTTGATAATCTTTATCTGTTCTAACTCTAATAAGAAAGCACAATGTAGATCATGAAGAAGTTATGCATGTGCACCTACCTGGCATGAGAAATGTATAGGCTAATTTTTACATAGAGCACAAAATATTACAACTCGAACAACACTGAAATGTTACATCTAACATTTTTTGAGCAAAAACAAATCTACTCGTCAAATTTTGAGGGTACACTTTCATGATTTAGTAGTATTGCTTCCAAACATAATAATGTCGTAAGCAATTTGAATCTTTTTTTCTCTAGCCCCCCCCCCCCCCCCCCCTTCTTTTAAAAAATAAATCAACAAGTTTATCAGGTGACTATTAACCTGTCTGTAATTTCACTTGGTAGATTAGTGTAAATTATAAATCCCCTGTGGAGAGCCTCTTATAGCCTCAGGATTTTGTTAATTACATTACTGTTACATACAGGTACGTAGATGCTAATTAGCTTCACACCTTACCTACCTGTATGAATTTCTTACACATGGCAATATAAAATATATACCTTAGGTAAAATGAATTTATGATTAGACCATTTTCGAAAATTCATCATTTATTCATTTAATTTATTCGGGAAAAGACAAGTAGTACATAGCAGAAATCACATTTATAGCACATATTTAAAATCAACAATTGACAATATATACATGATATAGTTACAAGCTAACTTCTTACTGTACCAGGCTTGTAAAACTTCATTTTTGACATGATCAGTTGATAATTGGTCCATTATTTATAATGCATGAAAATATATGATGCAGTTAGTGTCTGATACGTCACCTGCATGCTTCTCTGTACTAGATATATTGTCGGGGGTGGTAACAAATTTGTTAATAGTGTTATGGTTCAAAAGGAAGGCATTCAGACATACAGTAAAATAATTAATTGCAATTCCCCTTCATGCTTTCTTTATCCACAGACCCTATCTTGGAAACCCCCCCCCCCCTTCATGCTTTCCTCATTCATATTATAATTGGAGGAAAAAATAAATATTCGAGGATGAAGCACAAGTAGTCCCTTGTAAAAATGTCCAACATGATTACAATTACACCCTAATCCCCCTTCCCCACCTCCCCTCACTCACAATTACATCCTCAACCCCTTCCCACCTTTCCTCACTCACAATTACACCCTAAAGCCCCTTCCCCACCTTTCTTCACTCATCCCTATCAAAGAAAAATAAATAATATCAAAGGACGGAGAAACTTAATATTATAAGAAATAACCAACAGAATGCAAGAGTCCCCCTCTAAAAATGACCTACATACTCAGACATTCCATTGTGTACTTATGATGTACAATACTGATGGGGGAAGGTAGAGTTATGAGACAGTCAAATGACAAATACCAATAGGAACTGACCAACTGACCACTCATGTGTGACGTACATAGTGGTCATTTTATGGCGTGAATAGGATACCTACCCCCTCCCTACACAGCCAATTGTGCCTCACATGAAATTCACATGAAATGAGCATCATGTAAATTTCACATGAAAATTCATGTAAAATTCATATAAATTTCACATAAAATTTATGTGAAAAATATTTCATATGAATTTCACATAAATTTCCTTCACATGAATTTCACATGAATTTTTCGAAGTGACCTTTTCAGGAAACTAAATTCACATAACATCCATGTTAAAATCTTCACATGAATTTCATGTGAAAAATTTCATGTAAATTTCATGTTCGTGCTCGTTTCACATAAATTCCATGTGAACTTTCATGTAAAGTTCATGTAAATTTCACATGAATTTCATGTGAGGCACAATTGGCTGTGTATACTTAGGTTACCATAAAAATGTCACAGTTCAATTGATATAGACCATATAGTACAATAGTTAATGAAAAAAAAAGATTTTAAATTTTGTAAGAAAATGAGAAGTTTAAACTCTATATAAGAAGATAGTTTTTAGATCATTTGTTGAAAATACAATAAGATCATACTTACATGAAAACAAGTGAGGATATATTTGCATGTACAAATGTACATGTATACATAAATTATTTTTTTATACATTCATATGAGCATTAATTTCTAATTTCAAAAATTTATGCACTCTGTAGATCTTTTGCGAATGTATACATATTTTATGGGCCATTAGTATACATATATTCTATATAAAAGTGTGATGGCATGAAATATCATACATGTAAGATAAAGTAGACAAAAACGTTATGAAAAGTCATGCATCAAGGTGAAATTGTTAATTACTATATAAATATATGGAAACGTCGCCTAAATGGCTTCACAAATGAACAATTGTAAACTCAGACTAGAGTAGTGAATTCACAGTCCCAAGGAAAATCGTACTTAAAACTTACAAACACGGGTATTAATTACTAATCCGCTTACACGGTACAATATGTTCGTTTATCTGAAAAATGACAGGTTACTCGATTTTCTTATGACAGCGGAAGAAAGATAACTCTTGCAAGTTACGACAGATTTTCGTCAGCGAGGGTGTAAAGTCCGCGTCCGACATTATTCTATTCGTTATTCCGACCTTTTAATCGGCATTTATACAAAAGTAGGGGGATTAAACTGATTAAGTTCATATAGAAAGCCATAATAGTTTTTTTTAATGTTATTACATCGCGTTTTGATAACTTTAAATAACTGCACAACGAAATCTGCTGTCAAAGCACGTGCATAATTTCAACAAATTGTCATCATATGATACGTTTGGTACAGATGATGTTCTAGAACAAAACTAAAATGCAACATCTCAAATTGCGTTACAAAATAAAAAAAAATGCTATTTAATAGATCTTTAAATCTGAAATATTTTGAAATTAATTATCATAGTTTCGAGTTGCAAATTTTCAATTTTTGTCAGTGACTGCCACATTTGATAAATGAGAAAAAGAAGATGCAAAAACTGTTCAACGGAGAATTTCTGAAATACAATGGATGTCTTTGTGTTCAAGAAAAAAAGGTGGACTGCCAGCCGATCTCGTCAACTTTAGACAAAAACTTTTTTCTCTCTCTCCATCAGTCCATGCCCCCTATCAGATTCAGTACAGGGGGTTATTGTGGGTCGGCGACCTTAAATAGCACCCTGATCCCTCTATTTCTCCCCCATTTATCAGCACGGTAGAGCGGATTTTAATTACACTTGGTAGGTGAACCTGAAATTGTCTGGTGATTTTTCTGCTTCAAATCCCATTCTGACCGGAGTCTGACACTTATATGTATACCAAATCTTGAAAAAATGAAGAAATTTCTATTAATAAAATTAATTCGTAAGGGTCGGGTGGGGTCGGAATCATGGTATTGTTTGGAAAGGGGGGGGGGGGCTCTGATGGATAGTAGTATAACTTTAAAAGTACTGATGGTAATTTTATTGAAAAGGGATTATTTCTTCATAGTTTCAAATTTTCATCGTTTTAATTTCATGTAGTTCAAGTTTCAATGGTTTAAGTTCCATTGCCTAACTCTTCTTTTAACCGAGGCTTTTTCAGTTTAGGGAGAGGGGGGAGGGGGGGGGGGGTGAGGATGCTGCTAATGAATAGATAATTTTAGGAATTAATAAAAAGTTTAATTAATTAAAAGGATAAGATCTTCATTATTTCCGTTTCTATTCCAATTAGTGAGTTCCACTGCGACTCTTCACTTAGACACGTACTTGAAATTTTGCTGAGCGAACCGAGTAATGCAAACCACATGTTTTTGACTCAAAATTTAGGTCAGTCAACAAGGTTGTACAAAGATACATGCATATTAGTTGTAAACATATTTCGTAAGTTCATAACTTCTTTAAGTGTTTTCTATAACAGTGAATGAATTAGTACATTTAGAAAAAAAAGTTGAGTTTAAAAATGAAGAAGCCCATTCGGTTTTATCAGGTTCCGGAATCTTACTTCAAACATAGATAAGTTTTACACATGTTGTGTACATGGTATAATTATGGTACAAACTAAAGAATTAAGACGATACAAGTTGTAAGATACGTTATCACAGTGTTATCACCGTCTGTCAATAAGATAAAGTAAGTTACAACGTAGGTTTATTTGAGGTGTTGGCTTCTTTTTTCTGGTCTGAATAGAAATATTTTTGATGCCAAAAACTTTTAAAAACTACCTAACACCACATAACTCCTTCTCTATTATCGTATTTCATTCAAAATGAAGAAAAGGATTTTGAATTCGCAATAATAAACAATTCACGAAATTTTAACAATAGAGGATTTTGAATTCGAAACATAAACACGCAGATTGGAAGGTAAAACTGGAAAAACTTGAAAAATAGTAAATATATAACCAAATTTATAATAATCAGAGCATGGCGACCTGATATTAGCAAACTCGCGAACTGACCTAGCTTCAAAGCGTTTGATTTCATTTCTACACATCTATCGTGACGTGGAGATTCAAGAAATTTATACCTGAAAGCTATTTTGTAAACATTACACCATGATGCGACAGACTGAAAAATGACAAAACTTTTAATGCATGTAATCTGACCCGACCTGAGACAGCTACAGAGCATCTCAAAAATGATTATTCATCTGAATTTGGCAAGTACGTGTCATTTTACCCCCCCCCCCCCCTCTAAAAAAAAACCCTTTCAAAATGTCCAAGACGGAAGCTCTATATTTCCCTAGCAGGGAAAGTTATGTGCACACGTCTGGATAACCACATTATTTTCAATATTTTGCGGGTTCAAGTCATTTCCGGGTGCGGATCGCAACCGTAACACCAGATGCGCAGAAAAGTACGACAATTTTTTATATTGGTCGTTTGTTATTAGTCCTTTAACTGCTATCCCTGGAGATCCGGTTTGTAGTTTCCACCCCGTCCGTCTGGACGTAATGGTATGAAATTGGAAATTGGCATGGTCGTTTATTTTGACAAACAAGTAGAACTTATCATCTTATATCTATATTTTTCTATTTTTAGTGTGGTGTGGATTTTTGGCAGTTGGGCCAGCTGGAACAAACTCCGGGGTAACGACGACGATGATTGGGTGGACAGAGTCAATCACATTTACACCGTGGTCCTTCTGTGCGTCTTCGCCGTATTCACGGGCGGCGGTCAGTACGTCGGGAACCCCATAGAGTGCTGGTGTCCGGCGCAGTTCACGGGGTCGTATGTCTCGTATACGAAATCCTACTGCTGGATTAAAAACACGTACTACATCCCACTAGAGGATGAAATTCCTACGGATCACGAAGACCGTAGCCGACAGGAACTTACGTACTACCAATGGGTTCCGATCATCTTAGTCTTTATGGCGTTTTTATTCAAGTTTCCGTGCCTTGTCTGGAGAATGCTGAATGGATATTCCGGACTTAACCTAGAGAAAATCGTCAACATGGCCGCCGAGACACAGACTGCGGAACCCGCGAAACGTGACGCTACCGTAGGATACATCGCCAAGTACATGGACCGTTGGTTAGAAACGCACCGACAGTACCACTTCAATTTTGCAGTTCGCATGCGTCAACGAGTCTCCAAAGTATGCTGCTTTTTGTGCAACAAGAGGGAAGGCACATATTTAACAGGACTTTACATGGCCGTGAAAATCTTATACTGCGTCAACATTATATGTCAGTTCTTTATTCTGAATGCCTTCATGGGACACGGTTTCTTCTCCGCTTACGGATTGGAAGTTATTGACAGTCTCGCACGTGACTGGGAAATCAAGGAATCTCGCCGTTTTCCGAGAGTCACACTCTGCGATTTCGATATCCGTCAGTTGAACAACCTACAGCGATGGACCGTACAGTGCGTCCTCCCCATCAACCTCTTCAACGAAAAGATCTTCATTTTCTTGTGGTTCTGGTTTGTGTTCGTTGCCGTGGTAACATTAGGAAACTTCCTGTTCTGGATCTGGCGAATCGTCGTGAAGCAAAATCGTGTCGCTTACATCAAGAAATTCTTGAAAGTTCGCGACGAATTACATGGCGAAGACGACAAGAAACTCTGCCGTAAATTCGCCGATGAATATCTTAGAGATGACGGACTCTTCGTTTTACGCATCGTAGCAAGAAATACAAACGCCATTTTGTTAACTGATCTCGTATTGAGTATATGGAACCTCTATAAAGACAAGCCTTTAATAAAGAAGTCAAGGGACGCAGACTACGGGGAGTCGCATGCGTAATGATGGAATAGTCCATTTTCAGCAGTAGAATGGAATAACCCATTAAAAAGCGTGTTCGAAATGCCGTACTTACTGCCATGTGACAGGAGGAACTGACATTCCATGAATACGATCGCATTCCTAAGAATTTGTTTCGCATTTCAATCGACGAGCGAGAAATAATTCATTTTAAAATGATTATACAATTAAAGCTCAAACCAAGTCGGTACGACTGTGTTGGGGAGAAAGAAAAAAAAAATCAAACAGCGCGCATGACGTCACTTCCTGTTAAGGTGCTATTTTTACATGTATCTCAAAGATGACTTTTTATGTGAAGACGAAAATAGTTTATTTGATGGATGTGAAGATCAAATCGTTATGTTGTAATACTGCTAGTCATGTTTTGTTATTTTTTAGCAGTGTTCATGTAAATATTTTGTATTATGTAATGTATATCTTCATTCCCGAATACTTAAATTTTACAATAATGCCCTCTCGAATTTTTTGTGTACCCATATCGTATCGGGGCATTATTATTAAGGAACCCACCACCGCATGATGTATTTTTGCATTAAATTTTCGAAAGCTCTGATAAAATAGTTCTGTTTCAAACTGATATTCAATACCTCCGAGAATTTTATACATTTTTAAATGCTTATATTGGGCATGGACTTATCACATTCGCAAGTGAGAAATACTAGTAGATATTTATAAAGTGGCATTCAAGATGTCTAATATATACATTTACTTATATTGTATGAAAGTTATTACAAAACAAGAACTTGAAGAAGGGAAGGCACCTATATAATGTTATTTGTTGTATGGTCAGTTGTTTTCATGCAGACTTTACACACAAATTTTTATTTTTTATTGTTGGATTGATTTAGGCCTTGGTGTCTGTTACATTGTGATCAGCCAATCAGTGTTCATATAATTCGAAATTATCCAATCAGAATCATTGTTTCATTTCATCATGACATTTTTTGTTTTCTTTTCATATTTTTCATTCGTCATTGATATTAAAAAGTTGTAAACGATGGAATTTTTTTTGACTGTGATAATTCAATTATGTAACAAGATTTATTGGAATTCTAATTTTACTTGTCCATGATGAGATATTAAAAAACATTTGTGATAAAGTTTTGATAAATTGAATCTAGAGGTTGAAACTGCTGTACATTCATGCAATGCCAATGCTTTATGTTCATTATTAATTTCAATTTGATTTTTTTTTTTGAGTATTTTTGTAATCTTGCTTGAGATTTGATTCTGACCAAAAACTATTCATTATCAAGATACAAAATGATGCACATGCACTATTATTTAAATTTGTCATTTCTGTTCACCCACCAATCAAAATGAACCTTTTAACTTATGCAACTGATATGAAATTGAAGTGCCTTCTGCAGATATTTTGATGTGCTTAAAGTATAACCAGATTTTTTGTTGGGAATAATGAGCTTCCAAAGAAAATTGCTTCCACTTTGAAAAGCTTCCATGCTATTATAATGTAGAGGTGTTGTGTGCAATTTGTTATAATAGATGAGAAAGTATGGGACCTCCAGTGGGTCAAAAGGTAATTTGAGGAAATAAAAAAGGGCATTCCTAATATATTGATTGCTCATTACAAGTTTACGTGATGTTTATAAATATTTTTTGTAAATTTTGAGAAATGGTTCATTGTTCACTTATAAGCTTGCCTATATTTCTGGGATAGTGCCTTAAAGTAATTGTTACATCCCAGTTTAATACAACTTGTAGGTAGATAAGATAGTTGTGCTTTTTGCCATGTATGTATAATTGTTCATGCATTAAAATGGTATAAAAGGTCAGTCATCCAGAGGTCATTATGTACTATTTTTAGAGGTCATCCAGAGGTCATTATGTACTATTTTTAGAAAGTTTATCATGCTGTTGTGACGACATTTGTCAAGTTCAATTTGCATCACTTTCATGTATACATGGTATTTTAAATAGTTCATTAAGAATAATAAAGAAATTAATAAATACACGAATTTTTTTAATTGTAAAATTTTGGAAATATTTTTCCATGTCATACAATACATGTATGTCCACTTATAACCTGTGACATCATTTCATGTATCATATTTTCTGAGTTTTCAAGGTCAATGCGTCAATATATGTTGAAAGGTCAAGGTCCCTGGTGATGAGATATGATAACATTCAACTTCCATAGTCACTGAAAAAAAAAAAACTTAACAGACCATAGTCACTGACCTTGGCCAAAAGCATCATTTGTACACTTTTTAAAATGACACTAGCAATGTCAAAAACTGAGGCTATGTGCTACTTTTCGTTCTAAAAAGTCCAGGTCAAAATCTGTACATTATCTATATTGTTTACAACATAGGTAAACTGTGAATATCCATAAAGTTTGCACAAAAATACATCAGAAGCATGACTGAAACATCAGTAAATCACTTTACTCCGTGGTGGTGCATTAAAATGGATAATTATGACGGGTATATGTATTGTTTATCTACGCAATATTACGAGGTACTTAGTACTTGTGTCATAATATGAAAATGTTGGAAGGCGCGTATACAAAAAATTATGACGGGGATGAGATCCCCTTGGTTTCTGAAGACTAGACGCAGAAACGGTCAACATCGCATGCCAACACTATTCAAATAGCAAAGTTAACACGTAGGGAATATGTCTGTCTGTCTGTCTAGTAGTCACACTTTGAAATAGTTTGCTTCAACTTTGTTTATATTTTATTTAATAATGCCGCAAGGATGGACAAGCATGATGAGACTCAACATCCATTGAGGGTCAAGGTCACCTTCAGTGTCAAAGGTCAGATATTTGTGGTCAAACATTCTATAGGCAACGTAACTGTTCTTGAACAGTTTTATTGGCTCTATTTTCTCATAAATAAGCTGGAAACTATAACCAAGCTGGGTACCCCCTATACAGGCAATAGTGCCTCATATGAAATTCATGTGAAATTTACATAACAGTTCACATGAAATTCATATGAAACGAGCACGAACATGAAATTTACATGAAATTTATGTGAAGTTTCTGACATAAACTTTATGCGAATTCAATTTCGCGTGAAGATTCATGTGAAGTAAATTCATATGAAATCCATGTGATTTGTTTTTAACCTAAATCTTATGTGAAATTAATATAAACTTTCATGTGAAATTTACATGATGCTCATTTCGTATGAATTTCATGTAAGGCACAATTGGCTGTGTAAATACTGTCAACATCCGCGCATGAGTTTGGTAAACTCTATACCCCCCCCCCCCCCCCCCCCCCAACAAAAACCCCTCTTCTTTCTAAGAGGAATATTAATGGAAATCCTAGCCTATCAAGTAATTATACAGGACACAATAAACTGTACAAACTACGAAGAGATGGGATGAAGAGAAAACAAAACCAGCTGGGATCTGTCTGTCAATGGCTGAAAAGTTCATAAATGACAGCAAACCTGTCATAGGTAATCAGAAATAGCATCATATGTATGCAAGGTGTGCAAGTGTTATGTAATCATAGCCCAATGCAACTGGTGGTTTGTAATACTAGTATGAACAAGGGAGAAGTGATGTGACTGATATGGAACCAAATCCCGTGGGTGAGGGCCGGCGAGGGAATGGGTTGTTACTGCATCGGGAGGGATGGGGTGATGCTGGATAAATTCCGATCAATTCGGTTCTTTATTTTCTTATACCAAATGGGAATATTAGCGAATATTGTGAACAAAAGTTAAGTTTAGTATGTCTGCATGTGTTTTCTTGATAAAAAAATTAAAATTAGTCAAACAGAATTTTCATATGGAACCGTATGGACGTAACTCTGACCAAAGTAGGTCAACAGCGACCATAACTTGACTTCATGATCCCGGCATCACATGGACTCGACTAAAGTCCCTGTACTGTCCATGTATCAATTTGCGGCTCAAATTCAATATCAAATAAAAGTATTTTTGCCGGCAGATGACTTGAATTTTGAGGAATCATCATGACAGACAGTAGATGCCAATGTTTAGAACATCAGATTTAGGTGGTCTGGACCTCGGCTCGGGGGAAAAACTCCGAGATCCGCGATTTCTCATAATTTCTTAAACGAAGCCAATATAAATTTAGTCATCATTCAACTCAAACTCAATGCATTTGGGGAAAAAGTAGGGAGGGATTAGGAAAATTTGTTTCTTGGGAAAAAGGAGGGGTTTGGCTAAGTGTCTATCTTGGTAGTTCTAGGTGTATAAATAAACAAATTACAGAGAAAGCAACCTGTGAACTTCAAAACTTGCGAACCACGCCAGTAGCCAGACAGGAGATAACATTGCTTTGATACCAAGACTAAATAAATGTCTTATCTATCATAATTACAACAATTTACCCCTTCTATTACGTAACAAGTGTCAGGATGTAAAGCCAAGTATTTGTGATTCAGATATATGTATGTAAAAAAAGAAATAAAACAAATGTTAAAAGTACAAAGAATTCGTAATTTTTGAAAAAAAAACAACACTTTTTTGATTGTGTTCGTCCTAACAACAAGAGAAAAGGGGGGGAGGGGGTCCTCCGTCGTAAGTCAAGACGCCGATTAGGAACTTTAAACATAAATTCATGCATAAAAACTATAACACCTTTAGTTCCTGAAACGTAAAAATTGATGAAACGGAGCGATAGAATTCTTCATTCGCTAATGATCGGGCGTTTCCGTGTTTTTTTTCCCCGAGCGTTCGACGGAAAGACTCGAGAATGTGCGATTGGAGGAGTTTCCCAAAAAAGCGGCGTGCGCCTAGGTAAGCCGGTTCAAACTTGACCCGGCGAAGCCACCTGAAGCCTCAAGATTCAGATGAAAAAGACAAACGCTATTTGTGAAAGGAGGACCAGCTATCACCTAACTTTTTAACATGTCAGATAAATAAAAATAAAGGAAGATTGGGAAATCTCCAAATGTGAGCAAAAATTCGTAAGATATTTGTCACTTGGTTGAAAACTTTTAAAGAATTTTATCTTCTACTCTGTTTCCCTTCCGACAGTAATTCATTCATTTTACACCAAATATCGACATTTCTAATGTTACGAAATGTAGCTTCTTCATAGCAGATGTACGTTCCCAAAGTGACGAAATACAACAAGCAACTTACAAAAGATTTACAAAGGAGAAAGTTTGTTCAAAGTTCGACCAGTGTTTGGTAGAGATAACATCCTTTCTCTCAAAGGGTGGAGCATGGTACGAGACACATGTCATGTAGATCGGACCTTAGAGGGAAAACCTTATCTAAACAAGTGTCCCGTCTTATTTTAGATGTCTGCCATTTGGTTTCAGCGCAGCCCCTAGGACGTATGCGCGTATCCAGGAGTAGATAGCTGGGGTAAAGGGATAATTACAACCTCCAACCCCTAGAATTTGCCATAAAATGCAGATTTTTCCTAAATTTTAATATATGATTTCCTCGAAATCGCAGACTGGAACCCCCCCCCCCCCCCCCCGCACAGCTGAGCTTGGTACCTCTCCCTTCCGTGGAAAAAGATCTAGATTCGCGCATGAAAAGTCCTATGTCTGCCAGCATTAGAAAGCTATTGTCACCCAGTTTTTGGTCATTGGTCAGGACAATAAAGCGATCTATACTTAGTACCATGCCCTATTCGTTTATTGTGATCGTATCAAAGTATTTGATTTACTGGTCATATGGGCTATTTCCATATTTGCTGACTTGTAAATTCAGACGATTGGAGATGAACTACGTCTGATACATATCGAAGGGATCCCATACATAAAGATAAACCCCTCCGGCAATATGTAAATATTCAGATTTGCTACATCAAGTTTTACATATGACCAAAAATAGTAAATATCAGTAAAGATAATCGTAACATGTCAATCTGATGAGTAAGATACAGCTCGTACGGTCACACCAATAGTGACTTCACGACCTCCACTTTAAGTCTATATCAGTCAGTCAGTCAACCATACAGAAAACGGAAGATGCCTGGTCAATATTTTTCGGTACGCAATCAATATTTACCTATATGCGGGTCAATATTTATCGATGTCCAGTCAATATTTTTGAATGGCTACATGTAAGTTGGTATTGTGTATATTGTGGCATAGCTCAGATGTTTGAAAGCCCCTCTAAGAACGAAATACGTGAGAGAAAGCAGATGTACATTTAAAATAAAGTTATTGAGACACTTAGCTTTTCGTTGAGAACTTTAGGATAGGCGTCCTTTCCTTTTGAAAATGATTATTTTATTTCGTCATATACAGAAATCATAGCTTATAATTTAAAGAAAATTATGTGTAAAATTAAAATAAATCGGACGAAAGTTATATTTTTGACAAATCCCATAGTCGTTTTGCTGTCTCTCCCCCCCCCCCCTTTTTTTCCCTTCTAGATGTGCGAGTGTTGTCCGTCGTTTTAGGGGTGAACACCATGTAGCAATCAAAACACTTGGACAAAAAAGGTGGAAGATATACATACATACATAGATAAACTATATACCACTTTTAAATGTCGGAAAAATGAGAGAAATATGTTTCTAAACTTCAAAAGAATCTTAGTCCGAAAAGCAGTAATTTCGGTTCAGATTTATAATTGTATGAGAAAAGTCCAAAGTATGAAGTAGAGAGGCGGTTGGGTGGTCGTCATCTCGGTCAGGAATCTAATTTCATAGCGATTCGTATTAATTTAACAAGACTCAATGACAAAGTATTTCAATAAGGAGTCCAGTCATTATGTTGGGCTCAATAATACTTTAATTAATGCTCTCTTTCCGTGTTCGTTACTAATTTACTTATATAGTTTACAGACCAGAAAATAGTAGAAAATACCTCTAGGGTACACGGATAGAATGGTGGACCTTTTTTCCTTATAAGGAGTTTTAGACATGAAAAGAAAAACGTTAGAGTAATCAGATTGTACTTTTTACACTAATTAATACAGATTAATCCGCACTTGCATAGACAGTTGAGAATTAACTAACATTTTAAACTTTTAAAAGGATCACAAATCGGTTAATACGAACTACCTAAATGTGGTACGGTACAAATCTGATTATAAGTAAAACATAAATATGACCTGCGGCTACTAGTAAAACAAGTTTGTACTGGGAGCAACGAGAACGTAATATGACGTAATATTATTACGTAGTTATCTCTACTGAATCGTCGTGCTCCACTTCCTCGTAAAAACATAGCTTAGCAGACGTCAGGTGTTTGCACGATGTTCAACACTTTTGTAATGTTTAAAAGTCTTATCAAACTTAAGATTTTCTCATCAAACCTGACCCAATATGTAAATAAATTGTAGTACGTCGTACGTTTTTACGACGCGGTGCAAACAAGAGTATCGCCGTATCACCGCGTAGGAAAATACCCTAGGGTAGATGATAAGAGTTAGAACCCATGTTGACCTTCTTCTTCAATTCCGCGTCGTAATATATCAAAGATAAGTAAAGTAAACAGCTTTATCTGGATTGAGCGTTTTATTGTAAATCTGGGGTACTTAATGTTGGGATTTGCTTACGTGCACGCTGGGACGTGGTCGGGTACTTGTTTGTTTGATCGAGCTTTGTATGTACACATATTATGATGTATTAGAGGTGAAACTACATAAAGCAAGGAGAAAATTTAAGGGGATAGTCGGGTAGAAAAAGTTTCGTCAGAAAGTAATCTGCACTTTCTTGAACCTGCCTATTTTTTTCTTTATTCTGATTCTGATTTTTTTCTTTCTAACCATACAATTTTAAAAGACAAGTTCGACTGCGATCAAATAACGGGATTCTTATGAAAACCTTATACTTTTAGCCTCCTCGTATTCTCGTATTACATCTTCTAATACATTTAAAGTTTCCACCTATTCTATTGATGCGAATAGTCTATGTACAGCGAAATACACCCCTCCTTTCCAAATCAAACAGCTAAAAAAATCGAACCCCCCCTCCAAAAAAATTACCCACAAGCAATTCTGTAAACCAAAAGAAATAATAAAACTGAAACGAGGACTCCCCCCTCTTCCAAAGGATTCAGTCAATTTCATCTTTCAGTTTGGTGATATAGGGTGAAATACAAATGTCACATCTAAGTAAAATCTTGCAAACGCCGAGAGCACTGATTATCACCAGTTTTGTTGAATAAATCCATCTCTCGGGGCAATTAAAATAAATTGTGATGAATATTTTATTCAAATTAAATCAAAGTTCCTTTGTCTTTGGGCAGCAGACTGAAAGAAATGCATAGTAAGCAGTTATAACCTTGTAAAATGTCGTCAAGGAGAATGCTAACATATGTCACTTCAAAACGTCGCGAACCACGATAGACTCGATGATTATGTAAATGTTCTGTTTTTAATATGGATCTTTCTATAATGAATATGGAAAGAAGTTAAGGATATCAATTAAAACATTTGATTTACATATATTTTATAAACATTTATTATGGCAGAATAGGCAAAAAGAGACACTATTAGTATATTATCTTTAAAGAAACCCCTATTTTTTCTTACTTTTAAAATTCATATAGAATTTAATCGAATAAAATCTTTTTTCCAGATTGGGCATTTCAGAACTACAAGTAAATACCGGTCATATACATTACACACATTTGAAATAGAAAGGTACAATATTTACATGTATAGAACACTTCGAAGGAAATAGAATTTAATAATAAATATAATGTTATCTTTGTTTCTATTGTTTGGCTGTCATAAAATATCACAGTCTTAACAAATTACCCTATCAGTAGATTATTTTATTTTATTTTATTTTATTTTGTTTTATTTTTTCTTATTTTATTTTATTTTATTTTATCAGGGGATATATAGGGTAAGCGAGACAACTCTTTGGGAAATGCAATTCATCTCCGATATAGGTTTTTGATAATAGACGCACTTCCTGTTGCTAAGATAAACAGGTGCCCTTTCCATGTAGGTTGAAAATGGTCTTTTTTCTCACGCCCTGAGACATAATTCACATCACATTTCTTGCTGATGTTGACATTGTCAACAACTTTAATAATATTCGGAATTCAAAACATTACAAAAGCTGTCATATTATCAAAATAGAAATTTAAAATTGCTACAGACATATTGCCACTGACAATGTCTTCTTTGCATGCTATGCAACAGTTCAGGAAATAATATTGATAATCTTGAACAGGTTACAATAGGATAACCACACGACCTGCAAAATAGTCGCATTAATAAAAATGGTGCATTGATAGTGGATTTTCCAGTAGAGTCACTGGACGGACATCACAAAATTTGGCGACATTTTCATTGTGACTTCAAAATAGAAAACATGACGCATAAAGTCAGTGCGATCGAAATATGTCACCACAATTCAAAATTTTGCCATATGTTGTGATGTATGGTGTCTGTGCATTATAAAATCGAGGTTTAAAACGGTCGTAAATATTGTCTGGAAAATGGACCATTGCCATTTAGCCACGTCTTAATGCAGACATCGTGAAAGTTTTTACAACTCACCAGACATTTTTTTAATTTTTGTAGAAATTCAAACACGTTTATTTGAAAAAAAGTTGAAATATTTCACGAGACCGTAGCAAATTTTACCAGATTTGTCTGGTAAGTCTGGTGACTTTCCGATTGTCTACTAATGTGCACATTCATTTTTACTGAAATAATAATTCCATTTCTAAAAATTTGAATTGAGATTTCGTTCTTTATGTCCTATTTCTGTCTATATTGTTTTGAAGCTTTAAATCGCATGTTTGCAGTTAAATGATCGATGTTTGCGTTAACGTTCTTCAATTGTTAAAGAAGTAACAATCCTACAAATACATTGTTCTCCTGTGATCGTTAGTAGTGTAAGGTGTAAATTGAGGTGCCGCCAAAGAGCTGAAATACAATTAAAATCTGAACATATTTCTTGAAAAAAGTATTGTTGATTATTTAACCTGAGCTCTAGTTAAATTAAGTGTTCAAAGGCTGGCATACTAGGATCACTTTTTAATTTGTCTTTGTCTGGCAATACCGGTATGTCCTATTTTTCTTCAGCACATTGGAATTCTTAATACGCAAGATCGCAACTACAGCGCGTGCAGCGTGTCCGTTCTGATTTGCATTTAGTCACCTACCTAAACCATTGTTCAAAACTTGGGCACCTTTTCTGCCCAAGTAAATTGATGACGTCAAGATAATTGAGAACATTCAGGAAGTGCGCGAAATCAACCGTATAACTTTTGTTAGATGTATTTGCGCTCTTTCGTATTGACGCATTAAAATTCTGAATGGCCCAATTGAAATGAATTTCAAAGGGCCATTTTACACATTGAGAAAAAAGTAATATCAGTTACCTTGGGTTATGAACAAAGTATTGCATATCTATGTGTATATAAAAGGCTAGGGAGAAGATTTTCAGCCCACAAACATCATTCCATAATGATGGTGATGAGGATGGAACCCTCAACCCTCCTTTCATGAGTCCGCTTCTTTTAAACCACTTTACCACGGAACCCTCAGTGAAGATGTAGTCATTGCAAAGCAGTGATTGAGCCCACTGATTTGGGGAACAAAATGCTAAATTTTGTGATGTGGCATTGTTTTTAATCTTGAGTTTGGTCAAGCAAGTTTTGAACCTTTGTTAAACATCAAAAAACTATGTTACATCATGAATTTTCTCAAAGTTTTTACAATATCAGATGGATGATTTATTTCCATTTGTTCATATCTTTGAATCTTAATGATTGATTGAGCTCTTGTTAAGGGTTATAATTACCAAACTTTCAAAAATGGTTCATTAGAGGATGCTGCATTGGATGCATGTTTCTTAGGCTGCATCTGACCTACTTTTTCTGCATCAGTGATAATGTTAAATTGAAGACTTACTGTAAGTGGTAAAAAAACTTTCAAAAATGGTTTTTTAGGGAATGCTGAATTGGATACATGTTTTTGTAGCTGCATCTGACCTATTTTTTTCTGCATCGGTGATTATTCTCTATTGTGGACATACCGTAAGTGGTAAAAAAACCCAAACTTTTAAAAACTGTTCATTAGAGGATGGTGAATTGGATGCATATGATGTAAGCTGCATCAGACCTTTTCTTTCTGCATCAGTGATAATACTCAATCGTGGATATAATGTAGTTAAAATACCAGATTCAAACAAATGGTTCACTACAGGATGCTGAATTGGATGCATAAGACATAAGGTGCATCTGATATACTTTTTCTACATCAATGATGATACTCATTTGTGGACAAACCGTAAGTGGATAAAATACCAATCTGAAACAAAAGTCAATTAGTAGATGCTGAATTGGAAGCATATTACGTAAGATGCATCTGACCTATTTTTTTCTGCAGTGATAATAGTCTATTGTGGATATACCATAAGTGTTAAAATACCAGATTTTCAAATCGGATCAATTGAGAAAACTGAATTCGGTGCATTGTATGTAACCTGCATCTGACCTTCTCTTTCCGCATGAGTGATGATACTCAATCGTGGATATACTGTAAAGTAGTTAAAATACCAGATTCTTAAAAATTGCTTTTTAGAGAATACGAATTGAATGCATATTACACAAGGTATGTCTGTTTACTATTTCTGCATCAGTTATATTATACTTTTTAGAACAAGTTAGAAAATATTTCATAGATTTGAAAAAAAATACTCAAATTTATTTTCACAACGTTTTTCTCTCAAAAGTGATACAACAATATTCCATATCTTAATAGGAAAACCCAGTACGAAAACTGTGAAATGTCAGAAGAGCGAATTTTTTTCTTTGAATAATGCTGAACAATTCAGGTATAGTCGATAAATTGCGTGAGCTAGAAGTGTTGCGCGTTGCGCATTTTACAACTAGCCATTAGAAGTTTTTGATCCAATATGTCTTTTCTTAAAAAAAAAAAAACCAAAAAGGGGATGTTTACAACGTTAAATTATGAACGTGGATCTCATTTATCCCATGATACCATTTCTAATAATAAATTTGTCGGTATCTTAGAAAGTTATGATATCACTTTTGTTTCTGGTATTCATAACCAAGCTCATGCAGTATTGAATTTGCTATCATGTCTTTGAAGCGATCACCATGACAACAGAACAGGAAACAATGGCAGACGACATGTCAAGGTCAGATCCTGATGATGAAGATCCAACCTTGGAATTTCAAGGTCAAGGCATTTTCAGAACAGGTAAGCTACTGTCATTTTCTTCACACTTGTATTATTTTGAGTTCTGTGTTAGACTGTAAAGTAAATTTTCGGGAAAACAGAACTGAGTGCTAATGAAGGTTATATCTATGAATCTGTTGGTTTCTGCAATATCTCATTTGAATACAAATGAGAAAGTGGTATTGAATTTACACTAAATGTACTACAATTTAAATTGGGTCTTAAAAGTAGACCAAAAATAAATTTTAAGTCTTGAGTTATTTTTCAACAGAGTATAAAAACTTATGTACATGTATACTCATATCATTGGAGTAAATACTTCAAGACATTGTTAAAACATGTCAGACGATGTAAAATTTGACCTTTCCTCCTTCCTTCTTTTATCATTAAGTGACGTGTAGTGAACTAATAAATCACTTACATGTAATTACATTAACTTCTAATACTGACCTTGACCTTTGACCAAACCTACAATTACAGTATGAAATTACCACAGTTAAAGGGATATTTTTTCATAGGTAATTTAATTTTTCAGTCTTTTTCAATTTAAATCACTACTCCTTCACCTTTAGCATTAGACAAAGAGCTGACTCTCCATTACCGGGTGGCGGAACTCATCATTTTTAAATGACTCCATTGTGATTTTGAACAATGTTTGGATTGTGGATGAAATTATAGCACATTTATAAAGGCAGAGGAAATTTAAAATTCTTTCACAAAACCTTTATTGTTGATTTTAAATGAAAGTAAAGTGTCACCTGTAATAAGATTTTGTATGCAGGCTGCACACTGCATTACAATATAACATATTTTAACCATGCCTTGGAAGGATTTTAACAATGTACACCTTTATTGAAAACTTCCTTCATGATTCAATATTTTGCTTCAAAGTACTTTAACACTAGTGGCTTAATTGAAGGACTTTTGTTGTGCAGAGATTTTTTTTAACAAAGGATTCACATTTTATTAGCTTTTGGTTAAAATGGCTTCTTCAAAGGGAATTTTGAAAAAACAAAGGCCAGTAAAGCCAGAATTATGTGTTTATGATTTACTTGAAAAATATGGACATCTGTTACCATGGATACTTAAAATACTTGGTCAAGGTAGGAACTTGTTAAATTTTTATAACAAATGCCAAAGTATTTTCATTTAGATAATTTCATTGCTTCAAAGTTATACTTAAATGTCAATGAAAAAAAAAAAAACAAAAAAAACCTGGACTTTATCATCTTAATATCATGTTGACAGGGATATACTTTTTCATTGAATTTTTCTTTTTATGACCTTATACAGAAGATCAGTATTTCAGATGTCATTTTGTTACAATCTATTCCTTTTAAGGGGGTGGGGGGGTGGGGTGGGGTTGATAGCCTAATTATTGCTACTAGTATCTCAAACTTTTCTTATAATACTATGGTTTGATCTCGTGAATTATTAGATACAAAGCGGAAAGTCTTTGTATAAATGTCTATACACAAAGTCTACACACAAAGTCTATGTACAAAAATTAGCTACAAACTGGATAAAATATTTCATATCCACATCTTATTTTGTTTCAGAGACTCCAGAAACCATGTTGATGGACGTACCTACAAACCCCGATATAACGATCATGTGTGAGAAATGTCAGATCTATATCAATCTCAGAAACCTCCCTGAACATAGGCTATACCATGATGCACTGCTCATTCTACGTTACCAAGGCAACAATAAACCACAGGTATCATGGGATACATTATATTTGAATTTTTCTTAGACTAGCTTTTGAATGAATAACGGTTGATTTGATCCTTTGAACATGAAATTTTCTTTTCAATGATGAAAAGTGAGCTTCATAATTAATTAATTTTATATGAACGAAAGATCTAATTTAATATGCCACACATCCACTGCATGACCTTGCTACACACAATTATAAAAAAAAACACTGAAATACTTGTTGAAGATGCAGAAGTGAGTAACCCTTAATTCAAATCCTTTTTTACAGTCTTTGGATGGCCTAAGGAAAAGACGACAGATATTACTACGGAAGCTGAGAACAGGAAAAGAGACTACAGTACAACTAAAAGGCATACAGAGGCTAAATGATGCTTATGAACTTGTGAAGGTACATGAAAATATTATAAAGGAGAAGATTTTATTAGGGATACAATGCTTTAAAATTGTTCTTTTCTTGTATGGTTGATAAGTGTTTTGCAGCTCAGTAGGATTTCTTTTCTTCTTGATTTATAATGCAAATAATGGTAATGAATAAAAAAAGGAATGACTGTAACGTTCTTTAAAATAAAATAATGTAGAAAGTTTGCCTTTGGCTTTATATTGTTACACATGTATTTCGGTTGACAGGCTGATCTACAAGGGACATTTGAACTGGAGAGACAGAATCAGTCAGAGATTAATACAGATGTGGAAGGGATTTCCCTAAATTGTGCCCCGCCATGTGTGTATGCAATAGGCGTGTGCTCTTCACAGAATGATAGGTCAGTATGTAAATGTAACAAGGAGGGGATTCCCTTGATTTGTGCCCCGCCCTTTGTTTATGCTATAGGTGTATATGTCCCTCTCAGAATGATAGGTTAGTGCAAAGACATGTTGCCTTTTTTTCAGCTGTGTTAGTATGAAGACTTTAATTTTCAACAACAGCAAACAAAGACATGAGATTAAGGTCTTTAAAATTATAGGCATTCAAACGGTCCTATATTTCCTATAATTCTTTTAAAATTCCTATTTTTCTTGATTAGCCCTATTTTCCCTATATTTTGACCAAAAAATGGTCCATTTTCCTATATTATCTCTATAATTTAAATTACAATAATAATCTTGTTAGAATTTCCTGCAATTTTTAATACTCAAATTGTCATCTTGTTTACAGGTGGAAAAGTTACATGGAAGACACTAAGGTTTTTCAGGACAACTTTGGCGGGGACAAAAACAAGTCATATTTTGCGATATTTGACGGTTACCATGGGAGATTTGCTGCGGATATGGCGGCTTCTGAGTTACATCATTTACTGCTGAACGAAATGTCAAAGTTCGACCCCAAAACAAAATCTACAGCTGCTACAAATCAGGCAGAAATCACTGATGTATCTCAGGTTATATAAATTTAATTTCCATGCATTACCAGCTGACTTATTAAGAAGAAAAAAAAATTATGTCAAAAAATGACTTAATATTACAAATCTTAGGTAGAGAAAACAATTAACCTACATCCTAATACGCAAGATGGCAACTACAGCATGTCTGTTCTGATTTGCATTTAGTCACCTACCTAAACCATTGTTTAATTACTTGAGCAACTTTTCTTCCCAAGTTAATTTAAATGATGTCATGACAGACAATGTAGAACCATCCGTATTAAAATTTTGTTAGAATATTTGCAATCCTCCGTATTCAATACTATGTCTGCCACAATTGATGGATCTTGAAGAATTAAGTTAGAAAATGTTAAAATTTTAAAGATGGTAAAAATATCTAAATGCAATTTTCAAGAATATCGTTCAGGAAATGAAATCGTTTGGTTCCCTTTTCCTTTAATTTGTTTTTCTATTACAGTATTCCTTTGAGAGACCTGAGACTCGTCCTGGCACTAAATTTTCCGAGAGAGAGATTTTATACGAAGGAAGCGTTAATATAATACAGCAGATTATCGACCTCTGTGAGGAGAAATTCAGTGAGCTGATGTCACCGCGTCCCCCAAAAACAGACAGGAAAGAAGTAAGTACATGTATATAATATGTTAATTCTCAGAAGATAATTGGTTTCTGTAGAGCTTTAATCAATTCTCTTTCTACAGAATTCAATTTTCTCAGGAAATTGATAAATTTGAGTTAAATCTCCATGAGTGCATGAAAAGAAAACCACCCAATGCATGCTGAAAAAATTCAAATTAATGTTGAAGGTCAAAAGTTTAAGGTCAAGGTCACTGATTAAGGAGGAAATAGCCTTAAGATTCTGAAAATGATAGTTCTGTTCTGAAATTGTACTAATTTAAACAAAAATGATTATTTTCTTTTTTGTAATTGATTGTTGACAATAACATAAAAGTACTTCTATATTTTTATCAACATTTTCATTTATTCTTTTATGAAAAGGATTAAAAATTAAATGAAAATTTCAAATAAATGTTTCAGGTCACAAGTCTAAGGTCAAGGCTAATCGTCATTGAGGAGTCGGCCTTTAAGATTCTATAGATAGTGATTCTACTAAAATGAAATGTTTATATTCCCTCTGCAATTGATGGTTGATGATTTCTGAAATTAGTAATTGACTATAAGATGCAATATATAAGTTTTCGTTAACATTTTCATCGTTCTTTCAGAAGGAAGAAGATGAAGGGGAAGAAGATAATGAAGAAACCGACGACGTCAAAGAAAACAAAGGTCCAGGAGAGAAAAAAAAGAATAAGATAAAAACTCCATTGGCCATAAAAATGGAGGAAGCCTTGATTAAGGCATATTACCTACTGGACATACTGTTATCATACGGCAAGGATGAAAGGTCAAGAGTTCGTTGGAGTGGATGCTCTGCATTCACGATGGTAATTATTGAATGTGTCGTGCAATATTTCTATTACAGTAAATGTTGAAATTATTTGTAGCTGTAATTTTTGCATATTTCACAAATCAATGGACATTCTGGATTTTGAAATCGTGGAATTTTTCCCTAGCGAAAATTGTAAACCAGACGTTTACAGTATTTAAATCACGCATTTAAATGGTGGAGCCGAATTGAATTATATCTTTTTTCACTGTCTATCATGACTTTGTAATTTAGTTACGAGTTCTGTTTGTATCTTTGACAAGCATGTAAAAATGTACAAGCTAAAGGTTAAATTGCTTTATAGTGTTGAAAACATTTCTTCAGTGGAGGATATTAATTGATTTTCGTAAATTGAGCAAAGCAGAAAAATATACACTGACAAATCATTGAATTACTAAGGAGAAAAATCTTCAAGATTGTTTTATATCAGTAAAATAATTGGAACATCCCGTTTTGTTTGTTTATACATCTGACTCTTCGTAAACATCAAATCAACCATGTTCATTACTTATTACAACACAAGGTAAGTAAACTTTGCAGTTTGCTTGACATCAAAATTTTATAAATTGACGTAACATTATGTATTTGAATTATTCCTAGGTAATCCACAGTCAGGACCAGGATAAGATGTTTGCCGGAGACTGGAAAATCTCCCCCGTGGCCGAAGAAGATGAAGATTTAAAAAGTTCAGTCACGACCTCTACAGGGAAGAGAAAGGATGACGGCAAGGGTGATAAATCTCACCTTGATGTACCGACACCTGGAGAGAGTTCGTTAGGATACGAGCCACCCAGGGATTTAGGAGTTATCTATGTAGCTAATGCAGGTAAATATGGGATAGACTTGATGGATTTGACAAAATGAGTGAGTGTCATCTATGTGTATGCATAGATGGTTTTCACACTCTGGGTGGTAGCATATGAACAGTCCCTAATTGAACTTCAAAATATTTTGCATGAAAGTCCATCTGAAGTGTGTAGGTAATTAATGAATTGATCAATTAATTTACTAATGGTTTTTTTCCAATGAAAAATTGTGTTTGTAGATGTATGTTTGTGATAAATTGGAAATTTCATATATCTGCTCTTTTTTATAACCCTGCAAATTTGGTTTAGAAAAGATGAGTATCGTCACTTTAAATTTGAAAAAAAATTATTTGATATGTTACTATTGTTGATTATCTTTCATTAATTATAAAATTTTGATTTTCACTTTGACTTCCTTCCTCAGGTAATGTGCACGGTGTTTTAGTTAGGGCCAACAAAGCATACAAACTATCAAAAGACCACACGCCTAACAACAAAAAGGAGAAGAATCGTGTGATAAAAGCTGGTATGTGTTAGAAACTAAACTTCATTTTTTTTTTCGATGCTCAGAGTAGGCTGACTGTAAGATTCATTATACAAATAATTTCATGATTTCATGTATATCGTCTAAACTAAACTTCATTGTGTTGTGCATCAAAGAAACAAGTCTGATTGAAGTTTCTGAAGCTATGTTTAGGCATCCTGTTTTTGCAATTTACATGTATATGCCAGTTTAGAAATTTCCCTGTATTGGTGATTTATTTTCCTGTTTTAGGAATTTTTCTCTTAATGATTATTTGTCGCCTATGATTGATCTCCAGTTGTAGTACAGTGTAAACATGGAAATTTTTCTTTCTTTCTGTATATACTGTTTGGCCCTCATTACTGATTTTAAAATCTCAACAGCGTTTTTTTTGTATGGTAGTAATTTCCACATATTTTCCGAACAAATGGACTCCACGAAAATTTCTCCTAATAAAAAAAAACCCTGCTACATTCTTACCAAGTAAGATTGGTATATATCGCGAAAAATTCCCCCAAGCATAACATCTTAATGTTATAATGGTGAAATTTCCCCCCAATGAAAGTATCCATGTTTACAGTAACTTGACTTTGACATCAGCTTACTCTGTAAATATTTATCATAACTTAATTTATACCGATGATTTCAGGTGCCAACATCAGTGAAAGCAGTAAAGAAATGATGGTGAATGGTGTCTTAGCAACAACAAGGGGCCTTGGTAACCATGGTGATGTCACCTTGAAGAAGAGCATTCTAGTCGAGCCTCATACAATAACTGTACCAGTAGACCAATATAGTCAGTTTGTAATCATAGCGTCAAATGGTGTGTGGGAGGTGTTCACGGAGCAAGAAGCTGCATCCTTATTACTGAAGGTAGGTCAAGGTCAATTGATGAAGGTCAAGATAAGTTGTAGAGAATTTATGGTCAGTTTGTAATTATAGCATCCAATGGTGTGTGGGAGGTGTTCATGGAACAAGAACATGAAGAAGCTGCATCCTTACTAATGAAGGTAGGTCAAGGTCATTTGATGAAGGTCAAGGTAAGCTGTAGAGAAGTATAGTCAGTTTGTAATTATAGCGTCAAATGGTGTGTGGGAGGTGTTCACGGAACAAGAAGCTGCATCCTTATTCCTGAAGGTAGGTCAAGGTCATTTGATGAAGGTCAAGATAGCTTGTAGACCAGTATAGTCAGTTTGTAATTATAGCGTCAAATGGTGTGTGGGAGGTGTTCCCAGAGCAAGAAGTTGCATCCTTATTACTGAAGGTAGGTCAAGGTCATTTGATGAAGGTCAAGGTAAGTTGTAGACCAGTAAAGTCAGTTTGTAATCATGGCGTCTTACAGTTTGTGGGAAGTGTTCATTAAACAAGAAGCTGCGTTTTTATTTTTGAAGGTAGGTCAAGGTCATTTGACATAGGTCAAGGTAAACTGCCCACCAGTATAGTCAGTTTATGATCATAGAATCTAACTGTAAAGCTGGGTCTGTTTTAATGAAGGTAGGTCAAGGTCATTTTACAAAGGTCAAGGTAAGCTGTACACCAGTATATTCAGTTTGTAATGATAGCATAGAATGGTGTGTGGGAAGTGTTCATGGAACAAGAAGATTCATCCTTATTCAAGGTAAGCAGAAAACCAGTGTTGTAAATTTTTAATAGAGTCTGATGATGTTCCCCAAAGTCTTTTCTCTTAATAACTTTTGTTTCTTATACTGTTTTATTTAAATTTCAAAATGGTTATCTCAGAAAGACCAGCTTTTCAAAAATACATACATTTATAAGGTTTTCTGGAATAGAAATATTAAATTAAAAAAAATAGATAAACCTTATGTGAGTTCAATTTAAGAAATGGTTTATTTTCAGTTACTTCCTTGCAACTTCATTCCTCCCCCCAGTAAGATAAGTACCACCCTCCAACCTCTCTTAGCGGAGACAAACACTCAGGCGAACGTGACTCCTAATCTCCCGACACCACGAAGAGTATCCTTCTCCCGCGACTCGCTTGATGCACAAAATTATCGTGGAATGTCACCAAGGACGTCTACGATGATCAGCGATAAGATCAAGTCCAGTATGAGTCCGGGACTCGGACGTTTAGACGAACCAGCAGAGGAAGTACAGACAGACGTCAGCAGTAATATAGAACAGGATGAATTAAACGGTGACGATTCTGGAAATGAAGCTGATGTCGAAACGTACGGTGAATATCTATCGTTGCCTAGCAACTCACGACTTTCTAATTATAACCCTGCAATGACGCGGGATCAGTATCACCGACAGTTTTCACGGACCATGGCGGAACATTTGGTTCAAGCTGCTCTTTTAGCCGGTGCCAAAGACAACATCACCGCTATGGTGATATTATTACCAGGCTGTGGAATATAGATGCCAGGAAATTTACTTGTTTTCATTGTGCTAAATTTGAATGTTATTTAAAGTATGCCAAATCTGATTGTATCATGTAAGCTTAGGAAATCAAAAGGGACACTGTCATGTCATTGACTTGTTACCGCATAATGAAAAAAAATGTGTATTAGATATATATGTGTAAATGATCAGTTATGTTTTGTATCACTGAATCTTCGTATAAACCCTACGATTTTGTCAACAGACAGGATGTGACATAATATCACCTGATAATGAACCCAGCATAAATATTTGATATGATTTTGAATTATATTTGTTGTAGGCATTCTGCAGATGCTTTGAGATTTATATTTTAACAAAAATCACATAAGAAATGTCAAATTCTTTTTGTCATGTGTACCATAATTAAAAAAAAAAGAAACTAAAGGAGCTGTGAAGATAAGGCGTAAAATCAGCCCTGAAAAGTGGAATTTGAAAATTGAAATTTCAAGAACCTTTTTTGGTAAAATGTATACCTATACGGCATCCCATCAGAATATGAAGTTATTTTTTATCTGTTTTGCATAAAATTGCTAATTTTGGGGTCAAAACTTATCTTTTTGTCATAGAAATCAATAGAAAACGGAAAAGTTTTATTGAACATTGTTCCCCCCGGATATACAGAAAGCCACTTTTACTGGAGATGTGTATCCATGATACAAATTTTTTGGCAAAGTGGGGTTCTGTATCTCCGGGGGAAACACTACCCCAGAGACGAAAAACTAAAAATGGAAAGGGGGGTGCATTTTTTAAGAATCGATCTTTTTGGCCATCAAATATTGCACATTTGACTATTTTTCCTCTTTAATCCATCAAACATTGTGTACTCAATATGATTGAATGAAAGATACAAGAATTAGGAACGGAATAAGCAAGAGTGATGTTCATTTCTCTGTCAATGTGTATTTCGCGCTAAAAGGCTTACATTGTAGCCATTGAATGAAGAATATTAAGACCGTATTTTAATTTCCGGATTTCATTATTTACTGATTAAAGGAGGTAGAACGTTCGAAATCTGTTTCTGATACACAATGTAGACATATTTGATGTCTTTTAGCTTATATTTATCCATTTTAGACAAAATATTCAAAAATGTATACGTTTTTTGTTGATATTATCGGATTTTCTATCCGAGCACCCCTACCTCTTTCGACCTTAATTTTACAACCTTAAGAGTTCCTTAACATAATGTAAAACATGTAAAAGTTCTGCAAATACATTATATTTCAATAATGATTCATATTTTTCTGTATACAATTCGCCATATGCAAAAAATAAGTCACGAGATTCAGGGCTAAATACGGCCCTTATCTTAACAGTTCCTTTTTTGTTTCAGAATGTTGTGATGGCACACTTTATGTTTTTGAGAGGTTGTTTTATATATAAATCTATATATGTTTTTTTATATTTGTTTTCAAAATCTCTTATCTATAACAGGGTTTATTTATAGATACATCATCTTACATTGTACAGTATTTTTCTGTGATATTTTATTTGTAATTTTGTTTTATAGTATATCCATTTTATGGTTTGATGAAGAAATATAAATTTGTTGTCAATGAAGTGTTAGAGAAACTGTGCCAAATTGTCAAAAACAAGGTCTATGTTTTATACAAGTATATGCTATTGCCAAGAACTATAAACTTAGTATGATTTATATAGAATGTTTTATGTTATCTATATTCTGATTAAAACAGATGATGGAAAACTTGAATCTTTGATGTACTTCTCTGATCTTCATAAAGCATTCAAAATGCTCTTTATCAAACTTACCCAAAAAGGTCAAGGTCATGATAAAATGAATATATTCAAGGTCAGACATTACACTACTGGAAATTTCTCCTCTTGATCAAAGCCTGTCTGAAAATTTCTTGTGTATAACCCATCAGAAGTCCATTCATGCCATAATTGTGTGATTAAACGGACTAGACATTTGGATACATTGGTTAAAGCTTCACTCCTCTTTTTTCCTCATCTTTAAGGAGGGTTTCAACACCAAGATGGCGGCGGCATTATTTGTTTTCTCACTAATCCTAGGAAAAGTACAGTCTTAACTTCCTTAATACATTTTATACGCTGATTGATATACACATTTGAGTATCCTGATAAAGTTTGAAAAATATCGACGTCATTTGAAGAAATTATGGCGGTTTTCAAAATTGTGGACTTTTGAGTTTTATCCATGAGAAAACCACAACGTCATTTCGGCGTTATATCGGGGAAAATGGCGTCACAAACCTTCGCATTTAAAATGCAATAAAACATTAATACCAAACGCATCGCATTGAAGCTTTGCATGTATGAAATAGAAAATTAAATCTTCATCACAGTGAATACGTTGACAAATTAACATTACAGGAAAACGGAAGCCACTTCATTGAAAATGGACGATTTTAGAAAGAAAATGGGAAAATATAAAGCTTTGTAATATTTTGATCCAAAATTCAATTTATCTCATCTAATCATGAAATCATCTCTGGACATCGTTGATGATTTTGTTAGTTTTTGTCAAAAATTCATCCACGGCATTTCTAATAATTCACTATCGACTACAGTCAATTGGCTTGAAATTGCAATTTTTAGAGCGACAGTGTCATCTTTTATTCCAATATCCTGCCTTTGTTTAAGACACAATTCATCTCATCTTTCCCATATGTAAGTACAATACATTTATGAAGATTTTGGAAGTTAAATGAAAATTAATTTCCAATAGCTTTACCAGAACTGGAATGACACATTCAATATTATGACGTCATCAAGAAATTCACGAAAATGTCGATTAATGCATATTTCAAAGTCTCGTAGAAAATTTCCCTGTGGATAGAATCAAATGTAAGTTTGTATAATCGAGGATCCCGGACAGACAAGAAATATACCCGACAAAAAAAGAAAAAAATTTGTTAGGCATTTGATTATACTTTTCTTTTTCCAGCACTCGTATTACCGGGGATAAAGCATGTTTCGATCATTTTTTCGCAACATCTCACAATGATAGTGCTGAATAAAGCACGTTGTTTCTAGCTTCTGTTGCATGGCCGCAGGTTTGGTATCCTTAAGAAATTTTGTTGTTTGACCACTTTCAGCAAATTTTCTGTTAAAATTATTTAGAGGGATACTGGTTTCTCCATTCGAATGTAGTCAAAATGTGCTAACAAATCTGAAAATTAAATGACTTAGTGAAAATATCCGTAAATTGGGGTATGTTTTACAATAAAGGATATCAATATTCGGCAATTCTGATCCCATATGAACACTAATCTTGTCTTCAGCCATTCTTATTTATCTGTTGCAGATTTATCTTTAACATCGCATAGAAATAAAGCAAATGAAATACCAGAAAAGCTTAAATTTTAACGTCCAAAACTATTGAAAATGCACGTAAAAATGACCTGTCAAGATCGAGGTATTGTTTCTGAAAACTGTGCTTGCGAAAAAAGGTCAGATTCTAGATGTAGTAGGGTAATTTTGTGCTTTGCGATACATTTAAGGGCGAAAAATATCACAACACGGACTTCATTTTCAAAAGAGTTTATGTTTGGGATGTTTTTCTCAAATTTAGACTTTCTCTTCGATGACGTCATTTGAAGCAATTAAATTAATTTGTATTGAGAGAAAATTGTTTATCATCATTAAAAAAAAACAAATCACAATGCCTGATATATCAGTTTGGATAATTTAAATCATTTCCAAAAAGTGAACGGAATTCTTAAAAGCCATTATGTGACATTGCGTTTTGAACCAAGTGTCTTTATCATTGTGCTGTCTGTGATCATGAAGACGGATTTGTTTGGCGTTTGACAAAATAAGTCACTCGTATACCTACGATTTATGATGGAAAAAAATAGAATACCTATAGATTACATAATTCATTTTATAGAATGAAAATTAAGTGGTGCATTTCTTTTTTTGTTGGGTATATATAATTTCAGAAATTTTGAGAAAAATTGAATTTGGCGTCCAAGTGTTCAATACCTCCTTAAATAATTACCAAATGTGTTTGTTTATCTGAATCAAAGCATTTTGATTGGTCGATGGCCTTTATTGTGACTTTGACTGTTGCTTGGTTGAACATACTGATGCCCTATCGAGCAGAAATCGGGAAAAATGGGGGAAGTAGTGAAAAATACTTAATTTTTGTGTCGCCTGTGACGCAAAGCGACACTTGGGGATCACTTTGTCCGTCTGTCACATTTTGGATGTCACACCCCATTACTTTTGATTGACAAGTGTTAGGGCTTTGATATTTGATATTTTACATGTGTATTCCTTGTGACAAGACCTTTTAACGCATACCATAATTTTTGACCTAGTGACCTTGACCTAGATATATGACCTACTTTAAAAAAAATTCAGACTGGCTGTATCTTTTGATTTGTAAGTGATACAGCTTCAATAATTTACACATGCATTTTTTATGATGAATTCTTTCTTTTGTTGCCAAAGATTTTGACCTAGTGACCCTGACCTAGATGACTGTCCTTCTTTTTTGGAAATTTGAGATTGACCATAAGTAAGAGGTCTAATATTTTACATGTGAATTTCATTTGAAAAGACTTTCCTACTGATACATGTTGTACAAATAATTTTGAACCAAGTGACATTGACCTACATATTTGAGCCACTTTTTAAAAATAAGATGCTTCGCAGGCGACACAAGCATTCCTTGGATTGTTATTTTTATTATATTGTAGATTGGGTAATAAACATTCAACTCTTAAATGAGATTTCTGTCATGAGTGTACTGATCCAGTATCATGTGGTTTTACTTCACTTTCAACCTTACAGTTGAGGTCAAGGTCAAGAACTGAGATGTGTTTAATATAAATTAATTAGGACTGTTCTGTTTTCTGTAAAGGGATGCCATCATGTTTTTTTACATCAATGTTCTACATGGCAAAGAAATAGCTTTCTCTATCCTGCAATCATCTTGTTCCAGAAAAGTAAATTTTGGACATTACTTCTAGTACTTGTGAAGAATAGAAAGCAGACATACACGAGGCCATTGTATACTTTATAATTACACTGTAGATTTGGAGTAAGAAATTTGAACTTCAATGAAGTGACCTTAACCTTTCACCTTTTCATCTGACAATTATCTCTTTATAGTCTCTGAACTTGTGGACCCAATGATGAAATGAACTTGCAGTCTTGCTTTCACATAAACCAACAGTCATCTCCGTACACTTTCTTGTGTATTCAATAAACAAGCACATAAATTTCACTTTGTTGTAGAGAACACTTGAAATTTTTTTTATCAATGACCTTGACCCTTCAAGAAAGATAACTCTGACATTACATGTACATATAGTAGTTTATTTATCACATTATTGTCTCCTGTCATTATTCAGAAAACACAAAGAAAGATAGAGTAAACAAACAGAACTTTATATACATTATAAACCATTTAACAATACATATATACTATGCCCTAATTAACATGAATACTATGCAAGTACATGTATACTAAAATTAGGTCATAATTTAGGAGTAAACCGTTTTCACTTTACATGAAGAACTACAATATAAACAGATAGAAGTGCTTTTGTTCATATCATTTTCATGAAAGGTTGGTGGATTATACTGTAAACCAATGTATATATGTATTGGTTTCTTACAAGGTCAAATTTGTTTGATAAGAGTTTACCCTCAAATTAACCCTCTTATTGGACATTTCATGCACCCTGCAGGCTGCTAAAACTCGATTAAAGATGATTTTACGATATTGGCACATAGAATTGAGAAGTGTCCACAAATAGTGTTCATTACAAGTACAGCATGGTACATCACAGTATAATATAAGCTATAGTACCAGAGTAGCAAATATACATTTAAAATGCATATCAATGTACATGTGTATCTATTTTCATTCATTCCATCAATGTTTGAGCCAGTAATCCACTATATTGGAACATAAAATCCACAGACACCAAAGTAATGCTGATTCTTTAAATCTTAACATTCAAATATTCACATTTGAATTTATTAAAATCTGACTGATCACATCGGTGCATTAACGTTGATTTTGATTGGTTAAAATACTTGGATAACAACATCTATAATGCATACACACATAACAAAAGAATGAAGATGCTGAAATACTGTGCTGGATTTTGCATATTTTTTCCATAAATTTAGAAAATACTTGTTCAGAACCAATAACTTTAGTACCACTTAATAAATGATGAGAAAACAATAAAAACATCGGTAACATCATACGTTTCGATCCCATGCGGTGTTTAAGCAAACAAAGAAAATAAGCTGTTATACTGTAACAAAGTTCAAGTATCAAGGGGAATACAGGTCTCAACTAAAAATATATTTAAAATTTAAACTTTCTCAAGCAAAGTTCACAACCATGTTTAAATACTGATATGTTTAAATATTTTCAATAAATTGTGAGTTTAAACAGAAAAATATGTTCACTTTGCAATTCAGCAAGCAGAAATATAATTGTCAGTACATTTGTTGTGTCATTAATGTGTTGATTCACCAGTAATTAAATTACAATTTGACACTATAGAAATAATGCAGTCAAAATTTTGTTTAGAACTTGTTACTTAAATTTGTCATCATTTGTTTGCACTTTGTCCTCAATTATGAGTTTACAAAATTAAAAATGTTCAGTCAAATGTAAATTTAACACAAATTTCTGGATATTTTTGTGGCTCATTAACAATTACATATAATATCGATGAACCCAAGGCAATATAAGCACTATAAATAGAATAAACACAGAATTTGCATATTTCTTTAAAATACCGGAAAGCGTGCATAAAAAAGTTAAGGAAGAAAAATAAGTGATTCTCACAGCTGTTTCGATGGCAGTTTAAAATGCTGGTATGGAATATGTATAAAACACATGATTTTCATGTAACCGTTTGGTAATATTGAGTTTCATATCAATCAACAAGGCAATGAAAATACGACACTCATTCATAAATTATAAACATTTTCGAATAAATATAGCCATATTATGAACAACAGTAAATCAAATAAATGTCTTTGGGTAACATTCTTTATAAACTTTTGAAAAAAAGAATATGATAATGTAAATGAATAAATTTTTCAAGATTAGAAAAAAAAGAAGTAAAATAAAAATTTTGTTGTTCAATAAAATATATCACAGTTTGTTTAAACTAGTCAACAACAGGAATGAGTTACAACATTTAATGTAAAAGTAGCACAACTATTGACCATATACATATATATTATGTAACACTGACCATTAAGGGTAACTCTCAGCTTAACAATCTTAATACAATAATATAAAGTTGTATTGATAAAGTCTTCTTGTAATGATGTACAATATTAGCTGTATCTTTAATGAATGAATATACGTAAGTCTGTTCAGCTTCTTTAAAAACTTTTGAAATGACAATTCTGATATTGTATGTAAAACATACAACATACATGTATTAATATAACGAATTTATTTTAATGAGATGAACAGAACAGAATTTTTATTTTTAATCAAAAGACAAATGGAAGTGGAAAAATAATTTACATGTGTACCAGAATTCATAAGTCTTCTCATATTTTCATTAAATTCCTAGAACATTTTAAAATTTCCATAACATATTATACAGCGAGCGCGTGCTGACCTGTCATAACCTTCTTGGCTTGTGCGTCATCCAGGACCCCTCGGAACGATTCTACGCTGACGTGACCTTTGGGATGCTGAGATGCCGCAGTATTGTATAATTGCTCAAAGTCTTCTCCCGTTATTAATACACCAACATTGGTGAAAATCTCTTTAATCTGCAAGTTAAAAAAAATTCACATTTGCATTATATGCTATGGCAATAATCAACGTGACTTTGTATTCCGGAAAATAACCTATAAATATTTTACATAGCAATTTTGAATTTATTTTAGCACAACATTTATTATATATTAAGAGGCCACATTGAAAATGAGTATGAAAATTGATCAATGATCAGAGGTAGTACTAGAACTGCCCTAAAGTGACGAATTATACCCCCGCGGGATGTTTTTCTCTACACAGATTCATGTATGACATAGGAATCTATATATATATATATATATATATACAAGGTCAAAGTTCAAGGTCAAGGTCACTAGGTCAAATGTCTTGGTATCAAAATGTAGTACTTATTATGGTGAATGCATGTATGAAATATGAAAGCCCTATCACTTAAAGAGTTATCTGCTTTAAGAACTTTTTAACCGGACGGATGGACAGACGGACAGACAGACAGACAGGGTGTTTCCTTCGTTTGCAGGGGGGTATAAATATAGCTTCATTCTGACATATATACGCATTAGCAGTAAAATTATTTAATTTTCACATAAGTGAACACAAAAAACACTCAATATAAAAATGGAAGTAGATTTGTAAAATCCTTTATTTCTTTTGTAGTGAATTAAAAATGTTAAGTAATAAGGAAGAATTATATTCATACAATTTTCAAGATATATCAATTATGGTGGAATACCTCTTCTCGAGTACGTGGCAGTAGGAAATCCTTTTCAAACACTCCTCGTCGGCTAAACATAGATGGATTGACGAGGCCGTAGGCGTCCGATTCATCACCGTAATTTTTGGTGTCATCGACCCTCCTTATTCTGGGAGCTCTTAAATCTGTTCTGATCGTGGGAACTCCGTATGATCTGTAATCTGTAAAATACAAAGTTACAATATTTAATAAATTGAGGGGAAAAAATAATACAAACATATATTTTTTAACGAGACTGATATAACCATTCCATAATATTCATTCATTTTGCTTCACCAGAATAAAAATTCAAGGTCACTACCAGGGGAATTTTTAAAACCTGCTGTGATACGCTCTGTATAAATATATACGTATATATGAGTAATTTTTCTAGTGATTTAGAATAAATGTATCAATATAATTATAAATTTGCCTACTTTCAGACAGCTGAAATCCCACCTTACTGAGAGATCAGGATTCTTATTCACAGTACAACACAAATTATAAAAAAAGGCAACCCAACTATAGCATCCATCGCAACTGCATGTTCTATGCTATCGGCAAAATGATTTTAAATCAAATCTTTGGGACCTTGATATGTGACCCTTGACCTAGAAAATCAATAGATTTCATCCTCTCCAAATATGGAACATTTGTGGAATGTTTGATACTTCTATGATGTATGCTGTTCACAAGGATTTTATGCCTAAGAACACAGTGACCTTGACCTTTGAAATCAATAGGGTTCATTGTCTCTTCATGAGAAACATTTGTGGAGGATTGGATGCTTCTATGATGACTGCTTTGTCCTCTATTCTGTCCACAAGAATCACAACAATACAAACTTAAACACACAGACAGACGGACAGCAGCGATTTACTATATCCCCTCCGTGCCTGAGTCAGTCGTTACGACACTCACCTCTTGTGGAAACACCTCCCACCACAGCGTTTATCATACTACTCTGTGTACGGTGATCACCGATGGCTTTATCTATCTGTTTTTTTAGCCGTCTGGGCGTGCTCTCGGCACTCTGTGGAGATTTAGGCTGAAGATCCTCGTTTGATACCTCGACATTCTCTTCACGGGCGGAACGTGCGCTGCTTTTACGCGACGCTGCTTCTTCTTCCAATTCTGTACAATACAAAGTTTGTTATCATATGATTATAATCAATAAAAAAAATTTTTTTATAGTAAATAGACTGACTCTTATTTTTAATGTAGCTGTCATACAATCTGTGGAGAGCAAAGAAAGACAGTCGTGAAAAAATTAATACAATCTATACATTAAAACTCTATTTTATTATGCCTAACATAGTCATTATATACTCAGCTTATCCTCTTCATCATTCTATATGAACAGTAATTTCCATATTTTTCTGACATTAGCAAAATTAACTGTTGTTGTCACTTATCATCTTTCACAGTGTCAGAAAACTTAATCTCAAAGTACATGTTGAAATCTTTAAAATTAGTCATTGTCATTTTAAGGAAGCTTTTCATATCTAAAATCGACTATATATTAATAAAATGATGATTTCCGAAACAAACTTAACTTCAACATATTGACTTACTGGTCATTTCCGGGAATCCTGACTTCATTTTATCTTTCCAATTCAAGAAATTAGCAAATTCTACATAATCAATAAAACCATCCCCATTCATATCGCAGTAATACATCAACTGTTCTAACAACTCAGGCTCCACTGGTAAATGGAACTGTAAACACGCCTCTCTAAGATCACCAATGTCAATTCTACCCTTTCCATCCTGTAAGAGAAATGCAAATATCACAATAAAAAGCCAGATGAGTATGGAGCAGTTATAAGAAAACAGGAAGAGTTACCTTTCTTTGTCTTCAAGCATTTCTCAATATTTTTGGCTTTATTAGATTATTTGTGATCTAATTGAGAAATACCTGTAGCTTAAAAAATCAAAATAGTAACTAGAAAATACAGAAGAAATGGAAAAATATGTAGATTGCTGATTCATCATTCAGCATCATTAAGAAATATTTTGTATTAGACTACGTACTGATATTTTTTATTTAAATCAAAAGATTTAGAGTTATCTTTCTTTGTCTTCAAAATGCATTAGTACAATTTCCTATACATTTCAGTTATCATGTGGAACTATTCATGTCTTTTAATGATCTGAGAAACAAAAATAGGTTTAAGACAACAAGCCAGAATGGGGGTAAGTTGGTGATTTTTTTTTCTGCAGTCCATATTAAGTAATTCTTCATTTTGCAAGTTTCTTCTCTTTTTCCGTAAATTGCTCAGTGCATCTAACCTCGTTATTTGATAGCAGTATACTCTTGAGCTTAAACTAACTCACAAACTACCCTGTTCACACTTGTCGTATTATGTCAGTCATAAATCACAAACCTTATCATAATGTTTGAATGCGGCCAGTAAATCTTGAAAGTTGTGATAGTTGGCTTTTTTAAGGTGCTGTCTTATAGCAGCTAACACACCCCTCTGCCTGTCCTTGCCCCTCAGGTATTCCCCTGGGCCCCTCATGTGCATCAGGTCCCCTGCTCCGTACTCATCTGGCTTGATTAGTATACCAAAGGTGTGGTCTGGGGCAACTTTAAGGGTATCCTTTATCCTTGAAGAAAAGGAGAATTTTCATGAAAATGAACAGAAAAAAATTTCTTGGTTTACAACAACATATACAAGTATCTAGATCAAGCCTGTTAAATTGCCTACACATGAAATCTAAGCTTCAAGGAACTTTCATAACCATTTACTGGTAAAAATCAACCATTATGAGTTATCATTGGCATTATAAGAAGAAATCAAAGACTATTAGACTATACATGCTAGCTTGTGAAAGGGAAGAAATCTGTATGATTTGAAATTTCTTTACTCTGAGTCTTGTAACGGAATTTTTTCATAAATAATCCTTAAAAATAATTTTTGCATGCCATTTTAACCTCAGAGCGCATTTTTTTTCTTTTGATCCACTTCTAATTTAAAATTGTCACTTACGGATCATGGACCTGTCCGAGCTGATTCTGGGTCCTCTCTCTGAAGTCATCTACACGTTTTGATACTATTTTTGTGGCTTTCTCTTGTTGTGCGTCATGTAGCCATTTGAGTGTCGTCCTGACCTGCTTACCATCATTATCATGAGGCGTTGGAATTCCTAAACGTGACAAAGAAAAATATCAATATTCTTCAGTATTCTGTTTGAAATTATAATAAATCCAGCTAAATTAAAGATAGTATAATATCAAACATAAAACCGAAAATAAAAAATAGAAATTTTACTTACATAAGAAATTTATTGCCCACAAAGCATTATTAAAACATAGGTAATCACATATTACGAAGCTCACCTCGTGACAGCAAAATTCAATTCAAACATATTTCTTAGTACATGTATATTGGCTTTTTAATGCAAAACCACTCAAGCAGAAAAAGTAGGTCAAGGTCATTTTATGAAAGTTTGATCAAAGATACATCTAATATGCAAGTTTGGAACATCTAGCACTTAAACTTTGCTCAATATTGGCTTTTAAAGGCAAAATCACTCAAGTGGAAAAAGTAGGTCAAGGTCATTTTATGAAAGATTGATCAAAGATATATCCAATATGCAAGTTTGGTACATATATCACTTATACTTTGCTCAATAGTGGCTTTTAAAGGCAAAATCACTCAAGCGGAAAAAGTAGGTCAAGGTCATTTTATGAAAGTTTGATCAAAGATACATCTAATATGCAAGTTTGGAACATCTAGCAGTTATACTTTGCTCAATATTGGCTTTTAAAGGCAAAATCACTCAAGCGGAAAAAGTAGGTCAAGGTCATTTTATGAAAGTTTGATCAAAGATACATCCAATATGCAAGTTTGGTACATGTAGCACTTATACTTTGCTCAATATTGGCTTTTAAAAGCGAAATCACTCAAGTGGAAAAAGTAGGTCAGATGCTGCATCCGATGCATGGGTCCATCTCGGCATCCAAAGATGAATCACTTGTGCAAGTTTGGTTACTGTAGCATTAGTACTTTCTCAGATACAAAGCTACCCCAAACTTCTTATCCAAATCACTCAAGCGGAAAATGTAGGTCAGATGCTGCATCCCATGCATGGGATCACCTCAGCATCCAAAGATGAATCACTTGTGCAAGTTTGGTTACTGTAGCATCAGTACTTTGTCAGATATTGAGCTACCCCAAGCTTCTTAACCAAGTCACTCAAGCGGAAAATGTAGGTCAGATGCTGCATCCGATGCATGGGATCACCTCAGCATCCAAAGATGAATCACTTGTGCAAGTTTGGTTACTGTAGCATCAGTACTTTGTCAGATACTGAGCTACCCCAAACTTCTTAACCAAGTCACTCAAGCGGAAAATACGGGTCAGATGCTGCATACGATGCATGGGTTCACCTCAGCATCCAAAGATGAATCACTTGTGCCAGTTTGGTTACTGTAGCATTAGTACTTTGTCAGATACTGAGCTACCCCAAACTTCTTAACCAAGTCACTCAAGCGGAAAATGTAGGTCAGATGCTGCATCCGATGCATGGGTTCACCTCAGCATCCAAAGATGAATCACTTGTGCAAGTTTGGTTACTGTAGCATTAGTACTTTGTCAGATACTGAGCTACCCCAAACTTCTTAACCGGACGCGGACGCGGACGCGGACGCATGGGGTTATAGCATAAGCTCACTCAACTTCGTCGAGGTGAGCTAAAAAACATTAATCGCATCGAAGTCTCTAATACCAGGTCACAAGTTCAAGGTCAACATCATTAGATCAAATGTCTTGGTATTAATATGTGAAATATATATTTCTTTTATATCTATATGCATAAATCCTTCAGGATTATTATAGAAATATCTAACTTTACTTGCACGAAGTAAACAATAATCAACTATTCTTACCAAATTTTTTGTCATGTCCAAATCCCGTGGAGGTGTAGTTACGTCTTAACGGCTCGCTGACGTCAAACGTTTGGTGAGAGGTACGGTAAAGTTCATGACCTACTACAGATTCCTGTTCCACTTCAGCGTAAGTTTTGTTTGGGTTTATAAGACCTCCTGCACCAATATCTGTTTATTATGAAAAGATATAAGTGAATTAATTAGATTTAAGAAAATTAATATATGTATGAGGATCCAGTGACAAATCCAAAGGAACAGAATCAGTCATCATTTATGTACATGTATTGACATATAGGACTTTTCACTTTACATAATCATGATAATGAATACTTTAACTTAGAATTTACTACATGTATCATCTCTTGAAGTGCTTCTCAATAACATGTTATACTCTAGATTTACTTTAAGACATCTACATAACTTTTTTTTCAACTCTGATGATATTGCCTATAACCTTTAATAATATAACAAGCAATGCATTGATATTTCTTTGAATTTTCAATCTAAAATATTTTAAATTGTCATTAGATGTACACCAAATCACCCGTACCTAACATTTGAACATGCATAAATTATTCATGCTCCTCGATCAGAAATTATTCAAAATTCCAAAATACATATTTTTTTCCCGTGACATGATTCTCACCAAGCTCTGTAGGAATTCCAAAGGTAAATGTATCCCTGTCCAGTCCCTTAGGTAAGCCAGGAGCCTGGTCATGTGATACACCAAGTGGAGCCCGTTTGTGACTCTCGTACAAGTTCTCCTTCCTTTCGAGTATTTTGGACTGGAATAGAGTCTTATAAGGCGGGTTACAAATCGCCCCAGCAGAATCTGTAATTGGATCAAAACAAGAAATTTTATTTTTTTCATTTTTAACAAGTGATCAAATTAACAGTAAACTCTACAGTTAGAGTCAGATGTTATTTATTTTCTACTCTATATGTTTTTTAAAAATACTTAAAAAATAAGTTATACTAAACTTACAGGGATAATCTTTTTAACAAAAGATTGTTTTTGTGAATTTTTAAGTGAAATACTTTTTCTATTGCACAATTATTACACATACTACACATATTACCAAAACAATACACCTTTTCATGTTTATGAATTTTTATTCACTACATCACATTCAGATCTTTTCATAAAGTGATTTCTCCAAATAAATCATTAAATGACATTTATCTCACAAACTGAATGTATTTCCAAATTAAACTAGACCTGCATTGATTTCAATTGATTGTCTAGATCTGGGTAAATAGTGGATAATCGGATATGTGTTTCACACACCAGATTGAATCTTGTACTTTACCTGTGGGGTGTGTTTCTATTCCATGTGTCATCTCAGCTGCCCATTGTCTGTGCGGATCACTAGCTTTACCGTAGAATACCCTCATCTGACCGGCATCGGGTCTGACAGTGGCACGGAATCTCCTGATGACGTCAGCAGAAGGGGGCTGTAATTATAGAAGTATATAATTAGTATCATTCAAAAGAAATTGTCATTGGAAAAAACTAGTGTATCGAATAGTGAGCTTAGGAATATAGGCCACTTGAACTGCCTGAGCCCCGGCAGGCTAGCTTTATCGGGAATGCGGTCAAGTGCGCTTGACTTCAGACCCCTTCTTCAGGCTCCCCTGTCGCTTATGATGTTACAACTTGGTGGCAGTGGTTTAGGGCCCTTTTGTAAAGTGAAATAACTTCAGGTTTCAATATTGCTAACAATAAGTGTGAGAGCTAGATATCATTGTTTTAATGAGGAGTGTATATCAGGTATAAATGTATATTTACATATTTCTGATTAATAGTGTTATATCAGGTATAAATGTATATTCATGCAGTTCTGATTAATAGCTTTACTTCACTCTTACCCTCTCATCCTTTGGTTTCAGGCATTGTACAGCGGTATCACCAGTACTAGTCAGTTTTCCAGCCTGAAATCATATGTGTCAATATTAAGTCAAAATACCTCATCTCTCTAATTCTATGAAAGCTGAATGACATTAATTAAACTACATGTACAATTATTCAATTTGATGGACATGATAGCCTGGCTACAATCTTCAGGTACAAAAACACTCAGTTTACAATGGGGGAGTAATATATATATTTGGTTTGCAATATCATCAGTGACATGATTCTGTTTTTTAAAATAGACACTGAGACAAACATTTTGTTTGTTTGTTTTTAAGACCTTAATGACCAAGGCAAGTGAATCCGCAGGTTTTTACCTCATCATGGTGATGTTGTCTGCATGCATATCCTTTAAATAGATTACACTACTCTTGATGAAATTACAACACTGAGCCTATTGAAAAAGTTTTTTTGTCGTATGACAGACAATAAGTTTTTCAGGCCACTGTAGCCTATCATTTCATTGTTCATTATCAGTGGCGGATTCAGGGGGGTGCGGAGGGGGCGTCCGCCCCCCCGGCAATGACCCAAAATTTTCCAAAAACAGGTATATTTTGGCCCATTTTCAGTAAAAATCGGCAAAATTCGCCCCTTGACCCCCCGGCAAAGGGGGCGCTGGATCCGCCACTGATTATCCTGTATCATTATCCTGCTACTGAAGTGTGAGAAATACTATCAAATAAATAAAATTCTAAGGCAAAATAACCAATATAGACTGTAGGCTAACTTACAGCTCTCATATCCGGAGACCAGTCTTTGTATTTTCCAGCATAAATGCCTTGGGTCGCTAGCTCTGGTAGTTTGACGTCTGCCATATTGTAATTTCTACTTTCTTACTTAATTTTCTATGATTTTCTCCTTTTCCTTTCTTTTCAGCTCTCCAAATCGTTCACATTTGGACGAGAAGCCTACTTTCCCTTCTCGATATTGTTGACAGAGTCCTAGCAACAAGGTCGAAAGGTAACTTCCGGTTTGTGTAAAATTAAAGTCAAGTCCGCAATTACGAGTTCGGAACTAACGACTTGCATGAGAATGCGGAATAAAATCGCAGTTTTGAACATTTAAACAATTTTTTCATAAAATTTCACAAAATAATGTAACAGAAAGTAATCTAAATCTTGAAAAGTGTAGGAAGATGTAGATGACAGTAATGGAATAAGACTACCAAGTCCTAATTTTTCAGTCCTGCTTTTGAACTTGTGATTTGAAACTTAGTCATATTCTCTAACGAATTATGAAACCATACATCGTAATTAAGGTGATTGTATAGCTATCAACTCTTTGTAATTGCAAAAATCAAAAGTTTTCCTCATTGCATCTAAGATCTAAGAGATGTACATTTTGAATTAAACTTCTCAAAAATGTTTTACTACTAAAGTTGTCTTCCTTCTGATTTACCTTTTTCCTCATATAATGGATCATATGATACATAAAGGTATATTTGGTTCACTTTTTTTGTCCCATCATATTTTTTTTTCCATAACTCAATCAAATGACATCATATATAAGAGTGGTAAGTCATTATTTGATTAAAATGCAAGACTGGAGCTTTTATAAAGTAGAAATCTTGGAATGTCTCATGTTAAATTAGTTTTTCATTGAGGGTCTATTCTCCAAGAGGAGAGAAGGAATTAAGTCAAGTAAGTCAAAGTTTTTCATGAGTATGTGAAAGGTCAAGGTCATATACCAAAACACAAAAGGTCTTACAAAGAGAAAAGTACATGAAAGCTCTATCTAAAACAATTCAAAACATTAAGAGCCGACGTTGGCAACCACCCGAACATTAATATGCATACCCGAGTGACCTAGGCTCGGTAGGCCTGGTATACCGTCTTTGAGATCTATATCGCCGTCAGGGAGCGGCGTGTAACACTTAGACATACCGACAGGTAATCATTTATAATGCTAATGAGATACCCAAGCACATATATATCATCTGTTTTAAACTAGTGTCAATCAAAACATGATAGGGGTAAAAGGATTAAAAGAAACCTATCAGATACTAATTTGAGATGTTAATCCTATACAGCGGTCAGTGAGGAAATGACAGAAAATTTACCTGTCCCCTTATATAGTTCCGTATCGGCCTCTAAGACATCTTCCCAAACACAAGGCTATGATCATATGATTCACACTCTCTCACCTCCACCTTAGTGTACTTTGGTCACTCTATATAACTATATGGACTCCGAATAGGTGTGGCTTATCTGACCATGGATGTTTTGGAGAATAGACCACAGGTGTACTCTATAGCACAGTTATGGAGAAAATTTCAAAGTCATATTGGATTGTAAAATAAAACCTCCTTTAATAGTGCCAAAAGATGAAGATGGTAGTTCATTGATGCACTGGTTGGCGAAGATGCAATTTCAGGGACATATAAAAATTTTTTATATGTCCCTGAAATTGCATCGTAATGTCTGAAGAATTTTTATTAAAAATTCATATTCTAAGATGACTCGAGATTGTCTCCCTATATGCCCTACAGTGCTTGCCCATGGTTTATTCTCCAACACATTCGCACACACTTACTGTGAAATTAATCTTCTGTAAAAGTGTCGTTTTCTGAAAATTACTGTAGTAGCACTACTTGTTGTCGTCAACTATAATCTGAACAGCTACCTATAGCCATGGTTTATTGTCCAGTAATGCCATGATTCACATGAATCCATAAAATTAAAACCGAGCTGCATAACTAGTTGTTATTTCTTAAGCAATAAACATCGAAGATATACCCATCAGTTATTCAGTCTCAAAGTCGAAAAGGTAAGGCAAAATCATTAGAATTTTGAGACGGAGATTTCATCAGATTTTAAAATTGAGATGTCATCAATAAGAGTCCTTGATATTGTTATATTCACCATGGAAACAGAACTGAGAATCTGACAATCTTCCTATAGTGAAGCCAGAGGCCTTTATTTGTTTTCACGTTACGTGTAAAATGTACAATTAATATATATTACATGATTTTCTGTATACATATTAACTCAGAATATTACATAAACGATATCTTACATAACTGAGAATCGTAGCAAACTGAAGTCTCCCATAAGCTTTTTATTCATTTAACCTTGTTTTTTTTCCGCTTTTTTTGGGGTTCAAATGAATACTCATATAAATAGAAAATTGACATGTTTTGCAAAGCAAACAGGGGAATTTGAAGCCAGAATACCATTCTCTAAACTACTGACTAAGAATACAGTTAATCAAATCCTGCATGGACAGTTGCATTGTAGGAATCTCATTTATAGCAGATTTTGACAAAATTCTCATGCTTTTCTTATGTTCATGGTCTTTCAAACAAAAGTTCAACCTGGTTTTTGAAATAAACAGTAAACTGTCTATATATTCAAGAACATTAACTCTGTAAAATTCCTCATAATTTTATACTTTCTTTTCACTTTTTATCTCCATTGTTTGATACATTATTGAAGATAACTACAGATATCTGTGCTTCAAACTCCAATGAAAAATTTAAAAAATTTCTTCATTCTTTTCATCTTTTTTTTCCCTGCAAATTTTAGCAAATATCTGCTAACAGAGATAGAACTAAAATACAGTTAAAATGCAGTACATAAGCTTATTTCAAAATTCTTTGTATTTCCATTTTGAAGATCAAAAGTGAAAATTAATTTGGAAAAAATATCTGTAAGGGATGGACTTTCACAGCTACATATATCTACTTAAGTCAACACAACAACATTCTATAAAACATAATATACAGTTTTAACATTGCAATCTGAGAATTCAGTTTTCACAGTGTTATCTTATGTCAATGACATTCTATGTATATGACGTGTTAAATTTTCTTCATATATCAAGCTATAACATCAGTTTGCAAAGTATAAAAGAAAATGTGCGATGACAAGAAGTTCAACCACGACTGCACAAAAACGGAATAAAAGGAAAATGTCATAGATGATACAATGCTTCTATTTATCATGCAAATTTAAAGCAAGAGAATTAAATGTGGTATTTTTGCACGAATCTTTTCCTTTTTTTACTTCTTGCCTCAAATTTAATAAAAATCCCTGATTCCCCACAACCTTCTTAAACTGGCGCATTCAAATTTTGAATTTGGCAAAAATTTGATGTGAATCCAAAAAATAAGGAAACATTATTCTCTGTAGAGACGCACTTTACAAAACAGAAAACACGAGTTGTAATGCATCGCTTTTTTTCTTCCCCATGATGCAAATATGAAACTGAACTTAATCAATACACATATAAGTTATTCTCAGATCTTATTAATTTGTATGGCTTCATTTTGAAATCTATTTTGCACCTGTAAATTAATCAACATAAACTATTAATAATATTGTTCGAACATAGAATTCCTCCTCCTTCAAATGTCCAGTGTTAAAAACCTTTTAACATTTGAAGAAACTACATGTACATGTACCAGCTTACATTCAATGAATATGATGAAACACGTTTTAGATATTAAGTCAGTAATATGACAAGGGCATTATCTTGCTTTTGCTTTAAATTCTCAATTTTCATAATGGCAAAATACCAAGTCTGTGCATTTTTGGAAAAAGGACGATTGTAAAGAAGTATTAGCTGTCAGATGGCATCCAGAAATCTGATGTTTACAGATGGAAGAATGTATTGAAAATATTTCGAAATGATGTAATGCAAGCAACCTACAAATCGGTGAAGTAAAGGGTACTCTACATGTACGAGAATATAACAAATAAAATAACACAGGTTTAACAAATACACATAAGCTGATCTTACAGGGAAAAAATCTCACACGTCCAAAAATGTCACACTCATGAAAGACGTTAACATAATCATTCTATACACATAATGTAACCCAACTCAATCTGAATAATACACTCTGACGAAATTTATCGGGGAGCATAAAAATTAGACTTTTATTAGGATCAGAATGTGTAAACGCTAACACAAAATCAAATACATGCATGAAATTCAACATCATAGGAGTTTTAATCAGTTAGTCTGCTATATATATTGATTATTATTTCCTTACAATAGTTCACAGTGAATTTTTTTCATTCAATAACTGAATTTATCGGTACATGTTTGTAAATTAACAAAAGCAAACACACTGAGAATAAAATCTAGTGACGTGTCTGCTTTGAGGCTAACATGTATAAAGTTCTGTACTGATCAGTTCAGTGTAAGTTCTTGTACAATGCATAAGGAATACCCATCTCTCATACCTAACACCGAAAGGTAAAACTATAAGGTATGATTTGACATATACACACATTCTAAAAGAACAGTAAATCATGATAATAGTAAATGAACATTTGATCTATCGTATCACAAAAGGAATTTCAACCCTCGCTTCCTGGACACTGATCTATTAAGTTTGAACATGAAATCTTCAAAGTATTGTGATCCATTAAAGGATAAACAAATAGTGTTTGAGAAATACCTTTAAAACAAAAACTTCTCACTCAGCATTCACAAAATGGTGACGTAGCAAGTTATAATTGCTTCCTATGGTCTTTCTATAAAATTAACAATTCAAAGAAGTTTCTAGTATTACCGGTAACCTAAATTCACAAGGCATAATCTGTATAGACAATTTCAACTTTCAATTTGCAAAAAATTTTAATTTTCTTCATTTTCTATCTACATTATCATTGACATTGCACATGTAATGCAAATATCTTAAATCTTACATCATGAATTTTGGAAGTTTAATTTTCTTTTTTCCTCATTGTTCCTTTTTGAAAAATTGTTTCTGTTCTTAAAATGACTTCATAGTGTTTCTAAGAAAAAATTTAAGGTGAAAGAGGAAGGAATGATTCCTATAATTATGCTCAAGGTTCAAGCTCTAATACACATCACGTGTAAATCATATCCCATACTACACAGAGGGCAAAATAAGCATTTATGTTTAAATGACAAAACAACACTTCTACTTTAAAGTGCTGGAAATAAGTGAAAAGTTCCCCGTACTCGACAGGAAATCGTTAATTCATGTAATATGAACATCACTTAGAAACCATCGCAGTATAAATTAAACGATGAATATTGTAGAATAAATTCTGACTTCATATTCTGTCTCACATTCATATCTAGAGTAGATTTTCCCTTCACAAGTTCGCTAAGAGTTTTGTTTTGTTTTCTCCAATGTGAAAATGTCACTGATTGGACCATATGGTCACATGATCAGACCTCAACCAATCACAGTGTTTGTTACTTGCAGCAACCTCCTTCAGATTGCTGAGTTTGCTCATTGTTCAGTTTAACACCAGACTGTCTTGACTGTGTAGGACCACCTCCCTCGTTTTTAGGTAATTTCTTGGCTAAAAAAGAAAATGATTAGAATTAATAAAATTCATATACAGTTCATTGTTTTCATTTTTCTTTGGAAAACATACATCTAAATTTTCCATGTGCATGCTTGAATTACTACCGTATTAGCAGCGATCATCACAAGTGATGATATGAGATGTCATTCTCCATGTTCATTTTTCAATGATCTTCCTGAATGTAACACCAAGTCTACTGACTATGTATTCAAAGCATAGCAAATATGAATATTGAAAACGTCCTCAATTAACTACGGCAATGATACCCAGGTAATATAACAGGGCTCTCACACCCATTTTTGGGACTGGGGCTGGGGCCTTTGAAATTGGGAAAAATAGCGGCATTTTCTCAAGAATTTGGAAAAATTAACATGATTAAATACATTTATGATGCCTTTTCATTTGATTTTTACCTCTTTTTTCATAATTTCCATGAGTTGTCAAATTGGGAAAAAATGGTCAATGAATTGGGGAAAAAAAGATACTATTTTGCCCCAAATCAGGCCGATGGATAGCCCTGCTTTAGCATGCATATGATTACAAATGTAAACTTTATACTTTTATCTTCAGTAAACCAGAATTAGATCTTTCCATAGATATCAATTACCAAAATAATCAGGTTTATTTAGATAAAATAATGGAGTTTTTGTTCTGTTTTTTCCCTTCATATCATGTGAGCTGCAAGTACAGTAAAGACCTATGATAATAGCCAAAGATATCAAATAAATGTACCAGTACAGTAGTATTCAACAAAGACTTCTTTCAATTCTTCAACATAGGAAGGAAAATCTTTATATCATAGCAGAAAGGTACAACGTAATGCATACCATACATAACGATTACATAGTATCATTCATAAGACTTAATACACAAGAGTTACACTTATTAGAGCAAACTCATTTGAACAAAGAACTGCATTCAATTTCAGTCTGTTGTGTACAGTGAATACACTATCTAAGATGTCAAGCATTAAGAAAGTAGCATATGTACAGAAAATATTTCTGCAATACATTTTAGATTTAGATCTTGACCTAGATTGTGACTTTAACCCAATTTGGATGTTCGGTCTCATCATGCTTTATCTACCATCCCCTCAAGGTAGATGGACGTATAATGTATATCAAGACCTTGGAGAGAAATTCAAATAAGCAATTCTTGGCTTTCTTTTCAATCCTATTTATTGTCATTAATGCCATTGTAATAATATGTAGATTTTGGAAATAAACTATGTTTAAACTAAGTACTATATAGCCACATACATGTATGAGAAATTAACGAAATTAAAAGATTATCAAACAGACGGATACTGTAGTGTAAACGTGGAAATTTTCGCATGGGGGTAATTTTCACGTTTTTCGCGAATCGAAGGACTTCGCAAAAATTTCCCCCACGCGAATATATCGTCATTGCATTCTTACAATGGAAAAGACCTTTTAATTGTGAATATTTCCCCCAGAAAAGTCTTGATATCATAATTGCGAAATTCGCCCCGCCCCCATCGCCTTTTTGTCATCCTTGCACTGCACTGGTTGCAACTTCTCAAATTTATACTCTCATTGAAGAAATGAAAGACTGAAAAATCTTGCTTTTTGCCTTGAAAGATTGTTTAAGACAGATGGACAGACAGACATACAATGTACATACATGTATACTCCTGAACACAAAGAGTCATGACATAAAGAGAGTAAATGTAGAATCATATGTGTGTATTACATTATGTCATCATTCCTCAAACTTACCATTACAAGTACACAGATGGGGATGTAAGGTTTCACCTTAGAAAAACATTCTATATGCTGGTTACTTGTATTAAATTATTACATGTGTTAGAAATGTAATTGCTATGCAGCACACTGTTAAACAAGCTGGAAGTTGTATGTACATAAGACCTCCATAAATTTTGGAAAAGAACATGGTCCAGTTCTTGAAAATTGGTAAATGTAACAAAGAAAATCTGTATGAGAAGTATCGTAGTCCAATGAGGCCAAATTTCAAATTAAGTAGGTGGGTCAAAGGTCAAGATCGCAAGGTCAAAAGTGACATTATCTATGTGTCTTGAATATCCAGACAAGCAGAATCTGTACGTCATTTCTAAACCTTAACCTGTGAAATGTTAATGGATTAATGGATATGTCTACACAAATGTACAACTACAAAGTACTAACCAAAATTCAAGGTCAAATGTAAAGAAAACTCTTGTCACAGGGAATCTACATATGAAAAATCCCAGTTCTAACCTTGCTGATTCAAAGGGCAATTATTTAAAGCTAGGGGTCTTGACTTTGAAGATTGACAAAAATCTGGTTTTACAAATGTAGCATGTGAAATATCACTACCTCAATTAAATAGATGATTTTTACATTACCGCAATTGACTTGCATTTTACACATCCTAAGACCCGACATCGCAAGATTTGATGTAACTTTTAACTGTGAGATCGTAGCAGATTTATGACGTCACAGTTAATAATAACATCAAAAGTAGTGATGTCGCGTCTTGGCGTGTCTAAAATTCAAGTCTAGCAGTAATATAAAGAAGGTCTATTCGCCCAGTTGTAAGTCTTCTATACAGATTCAGATTCTGATAAAGATGCTAGGGGTAGCCTATCAGTCCTCTATACTATCTTGTTGTAGAGCTTAGAATTAGTTACTTAACAAATAAACTATTTAATTTTCCAAACATTGTTAATTAAATTAGGGTATCTTGCACACATGCAGTCAATTAATGATCATGATTAGAATATAAATATTTTTGCAAAATGCATGTCACAAAACCAAAGCACACATAAGTAGAAATTATACTTGAACATTCAAACAAACTAAAAAATAAACATTACTAAAAACAAGCCAGTCATATAATATGAATAAATCTAATTCTAAGTATGTCAAATAATGCCTTACCTATAGCCAAAAATATTTCATTGACATTCATGGCCGTCTTGGCAGAGGTTTCTATGAAAAGTAAACTGTTTTCTTCAGCATAAGCTTGTGCTTCCTGAAAAATGCAAACAAATAAGTGGTAAGTCAATAAGCGGTAAGTTAACATTTCATTTCAGGAAATCTGATTTGTAATCAGTGTTTCAAAATTCAAAGGTTTCTAAATGCCAATCTGATTGGTGATCAACATTTCTAAGAGGCAATTTGATTGGCAAAAACAAAACAAAAAAAATCTATAGGGCAATCTGACTGGTGATTGGTAATAAATAATACATGTACATGTATCTTGTTGTTCAATCAGTTTCAACCCTGCAAATAAAAGTCCAAACACCACACCTGTTTGTAGACTTTTACATGTTTTTACATGACATTACATCATAATGTATTAAGTCTGCCAACAAGTTTGATGATTCTTAAATTAGAAACTGCTATCCACAGATGACGATTGAATATCCAAAATGTGCATATCCGCAGAGATAATATTCCTTAAATCTAAATTAAGAAAATATAGTATTTTTCTCCATATCACTTTCAGAAAATAACAATGCACAGTTTATATCATTCATAATTGTACAATTGTTTCCCTTGTAACCTAACCTATTTGACTTTAAAAATTCAAAGAAGGGAAATATGGAAAACAGATAATGTAAAGGTACCGGTAGTTGCAATTCCTATTTCAACATGAGTAATGAAATATGGAGAACACTGGAGTAAAAAAAAAAAAAATAGATAAGCATTGCAAAGCAAGTTTATTGGAATGAGAGTCAACTTTTTTTGGTACTGAAAGTAAATTCATTTGACCATGTTGATGCATAAGAGTAAGAGCTTGATACATGTCTCTCTGTTCTTTTATACCACATTCATATTTACATTATTCCTCACACTCTATCATTTGTTTCTTTGCCATTGTTGCCTACGAGGGCAAGTTCGACATTTTAAATATTTCTCTTGCTTTTATGTCATACCTCGTATTCTACCATTCGTTTTTGGGCCAAGTCAGCTTTGTTGCCGGCGAGGGCTATCACAATGTTAGGACTGGCTTGTCTTTGTAACTCCTTCACCCATCCCTTGGCTCGCGCAAACGTGTCCTATAAGCAAATAAACAAAATCAAATTCAATAGAACAATGTTAGAACTAGCTTGTCTTTGTAACTCCTTAACCCATCACTTGGCTCGCGTGAATGTGTCCTATAATTAAAATTAAAATCACTCCAGAAATAAAACAAATCTGCATTTTGAATTGACCATAAAATTAAATACATGACGTGCTACCATGATTTTGTTACAAAACACTCTTAAACTACAGTTAAATCAAATATTCAATACATAACATGCAATTTTGAAACTGACAATCAATTTCATACAGCAAATTTGAAACTGCAACAAACAAAAAGAATTCACAAAAACAGCATTGCTCTTTTAGAACTCTTTTTCCCTAAAATGGTGTCCACTAAAATCTGTATGCTGTCAATCTGGCATGGAAAACTAAGACACACATAATATGACATACAGATCGATGATGATGTATAGTTTACTGTACCTGATTTGTGATGTCAAATACCACGATGGCAGCCTGGGCACCTCTATAGTACATGGGAGCTAAGCTGTGATACCTCTCCTGGCCCGCAGTGTCCCAGATTTCAAACTTTACCGTTGTATCGTCTAAACAGACTGTCTGCGTTAGAAATGCGGCTGAAACACACCAGAATTGACATAGATATTACGTGCATGAAACACAAATATAGATATTGACGGAAGTATATGTAATAGGAGAAAAGTCAAATCCTTGATACCAGTAAATAGACATGTTTATCATACATGTTACAGTACTATGACACTTGATTGTTAAGAAAATTTCACTTTTATATTCATATCTGTTTAGATTCACCTCTCTACAAACTCTAACAAAACCTCTGACAAATGCCGAAATGGCGTCATTTGATTATTTGTAATCTGACGTTGTAATAACACTTTTGCTTCATTTTTGAATAAAATGATGTATGTAATTATTTGTCAGGGTTTGTTGAATGGTCAGTTCTAAAATCCATAGAGAAAATGACATCCTTGGCTATACATTTATATCGTACTCATATCAAATCAGTAGAAACAGAACAAACCTCCTATCGTGCTTTCTTGATATTCATGAAATTGTCCTTTCACAAATCGTAAAACCAAACTGGACTTGCCCACTGCGGACTCTCCTAACAATACTAGTTTAAATTGACATATTTTTCCCTGCGTAGCTCCATTGGGCCTCTGTGCCCCCTGCCGGCCTGCCATTGTCAGGCTGGGAGATATTCAAGTCCTGTAACTCTTATTAAACTCAAGTTATCTCCTCTTGGTTCTGATCTTACTGATCTTATCTTCCAAGATCAGTCTTGATCGTTGTTGACTGTAAACTATCTGTAAAATAAGGGAAAAAATTATGCTTTAGTGATTTTGAACATTATCAACATCATTTGGTTTATCTTAGCAACATTAGAATTCACAACTGCATGTATATATATGTTTATAAATGTAAATCAAATCAGTGAAAAAAATGCAGCAAGCGTGAATGTAGTAGTTGATGAATTGCTTTCTGGTATTGATAATATTAGCTGATTGGTTATAAAATTTGTTCTTATTATACAATGGCTTTCCTCCCATAAAAAGTGTCCTAATGCCGCCTTCCCATCCCTCAAACAACTTCACACATCCTAATACATGTTTGCTACAAATATGCTTCAACATGTCAGGAAACCTTGTGATCTTTTTCTTTATTATAATAATACATGAAATTTGAGCAGGTATGTGGCTTGTTTTATGTTTGACCCTTTGTACATGAAATTTGAGTGTATAAAACACCATGTGATCTGAGTGAAAAGATCTATGATGTGATAATCCTGTCAGTGATTTTTTTACCTTTTTTAAAAGCCACCTGTACCTTTTCATTTGGAAAAATATGCGATATTTTGGAAAAAATTGGGAAAATCTAGAAATCTTTGAAGAAACGCTCGAATTATTGGTTCAAAACAGCAATTTCTGTTCACAAATGCCTTAATTATCTGTATTACTACCAGGAAAGTGAAAGAGTTTGCAAAAACAAAGGTACACCCCTTTTCGCCTACTGAAGCTTTGAACTATCAGTTATAATATGGGTACTTTTATTGATGTATTTTTTTTATGGCGCTCTCCTCAGTGTGAACAATTTGATTTTTAAAACTAAATACATTTTTCTTTCGAATTTTTTTTTAAGCATTGAGTTGTACGTAAGTATGTAGTACAGATCATAATCGACGAACGTTTCGGTCTACGGATAAAGATATTTAACGAATGTGTGTCAGACGTTTTAAATTCTGCGAGCGGGATCGCGCACTCAACAGTTACTGTCGGCTCACATCTTGTGGATGTTTCAATAGACTCAGTATAACAATGAATTCTTGATGTTGTTCGAATAATTTCTAGTACATTGTTTACATACAGAAAATAGACCGAGGTAGAAAAGTATAAGAACTTGAGTATCACTATCATGACCAGCATTTGATTGTCCGTGGCACGTGGAGCCGCGTGGTCAATAACTATATAATTTTCAAATTCATTAAAAATCTTATTTACAGGCCTGAAAAGTCGAGATCTGATCGTCCTAAAGTACTTCTTTAATATACCGGTACGTTGCCTTAAAATGATCCGTCACGCCGTGTTGAAATCAATCTACTCACTGTAGTTACGGAAATATTTATCGCGTACCTTGTATAGTGACAGCTTTTTAAAGGACAACATAATTTCCTTTAGTACACGTTCAGTTTTCATAATTAAAGAAACTGAGATACAACATTATTTTTCGGAAAGTAGGCGGCGATTATACCCTTAGTAGAAGGCGAGAAATCGCCGGTCGCTGGCTCTTAATGAGAACCTTGCCGGGGATTACTTTTGTGCATGTTTCGTGTCAAATTCAATTCAATCTTGAAAAGAATCTTGATCTCCGTGTATTGGGAAAATATGGGCCAATTTTGGGGAAAGTAAAGCTAATTTTTACGAGGGGAAGCCACCGATATTCGGCGGTAAGTCCGGCCAAAAAAATCACTGCCTGTGCGTGTGTGTTCCACTGTGATCACTGCAATGCTGTAGTCATGTAGGGGATCTCCTCTCCAACTCCTCTATCCATTATAGTGGATATTGATCCTATGATAGCTCAAAGGATTTTAAAAGTTTTAAAATGACTGAGCTATTGGGTTGACCTTTGGCTCACTCAGTAACACTCTGAAATTCAACGTCCATGGTTCGATACGACTACTGGCGATGAGGACAAGGAATTATTTAATTTCTAACATTAATTAATCTTTATCTAATGTTGGATATATTTTTTACAATGACCGACAAACATTTTTTAAGAACAGGTCAAGAACATATCTACACCTCTTACAAGGCTAGGGAGAAGATGTTCAGCCCACAAACATCATTCTGTGCCGATGGTTGATGAGGATTGAACCCAATTGAGTAAAAGATCTTTAACGATCATCTCAACAGCACTCACAATAAAGCACCAAATTGAGCATCGATGGACCACTACCTTTTGGTCACGAGTCCGCTTCTCTAACCACTCAGCCACGGAACCCCCAATTTTACAGTGTTGATCATTGTCTAGAAAGGTTTTTAAGTACTCAACTCATATGTGTGGGAAAGCAAAACACATTCACCAATGCAGTGTGCTCAGTGACCGTGACATTTCTGTTGTCAAATCTCATCAGCTGACACGCATTACGAAATTACTGAGGAACTTTCTGACAACAGTAACGGGATAGGAGCTTCACAATTAGAGTTCTTATTGAATCTTAAGTACTTGTAAAGTGTTTATTAACACTGAATGGTTGTTCTATTTTGTTTACAATTGTTTTGAACCATGTAAACACGGAAGGCAACAGCAGACACCATTTCGTTTCGACGAAAAATCAAGGGACGACCATTCTGTTGGGAGAAGCATTTAACTTTAAGCAACTCACTTACAATCAAACCTACATGGCAATCTTACCTTTAGATTATTCGATTTTATGAAAATGTAAATAAAATTGGCAAAAATCAACGATTTATTCGTGAAAATAACACATAATATGAGCCTATTATGCGCAGAAACACCCTCTCGACTCGTAATCCGTTTCCGTCTTTAGCGGAAAATCTTACTCTAGAAAAAATAGTGCGTGGTACAATCTCATAAGTTCAAAGATCAAAACTAGGAAGTTAAAAATAAGATTTGTTAATTATATGTTTATCCAAATATGCCCATAAAAGACTTGCCGTATTTAGTAAGATTGAATTTGCATTGGCGTATGAATTTAAAAAAAAGTAGCCAGATGAAAACAGTCTACGATGACGTTATCCACGGAAGTCAGTGCTTTACAACTCATCGATCTCATGACAGACTTCTGTATTTTCCCAGAATATCTTTTGTACTCCGTAACTTGAAAAAAAATTAAATGCTTTTTTGTGATCTGTAAAATGAAAGAATAAAAATCAAAAGAAGTGTTAACGTAACCAGTCTAGAAAACAGATCGCTCTGACTTTTTTTCAGGAAAAAAAAAAACGCACACAGAGTGACAGACTAAAAACAAAAAAGAAAACCAAATGTTAGAAAAAAAGGGAAAATGAAATAAAAAGAAAGAGTGAATTAATTTTTAAAAAATGCAAAAAATCACACTGACTCCCAAGAAACTACGTACTGTTCAAAGAGAATTAGATCTACATGTATTGATTTTAAAAAGTTTAAAAGCCGTTTAAATACACATATTTCTAAATATTTAACATTTCAAAAATTAAAACAAAACGCAAAATATTATATTAGTCCATTATATAATGTCTCCATGGAATTCAAATCTTTAAGATCGTATAGATCTCCGGGAACAATTTAAGCAGGCAAAAAAACAAAAACAAAACAACATAATTCAGGGACGTATATATACGTCCCTGACAACATTAAAACAGAAAAAAAAGCCCAAAAATTTAAAACCCACCATCCAAAACATCCGGTTTCTAAAGAGGCGGTAACACGGGTGTTGTCGTAGACAATTTATATTATTTTACGAGACAATCCATCCTAGTCTTTTAAAATATTAAATCGAAAACTTGATTTTTGATTACAAAAGGGGATTCCTGATGTTTAATTGCTACCAAGGCCCCTGTAGACCATGATGCGAAATCACAGGGATTTAAAGGCCTTTAAAGGCCGGGGTTTTTTACCGACTGGTAATTAATATATGCACTTGAGTGATCTTAGCTTGGTAGGCGCGATAAACGCGGCGTCTACTGACCACTGATATTCCTAGAGACGCAAGCGGTGTGTGACATCAAAGACATACCGACAGGTATATACTTGATTATGCTAATTAGATATACCACAATTTTACGTATTTGAAGCTGTCAATCAAAAATTGATAGGGTTATAAAGGAAACATAGGACCAATCAGATTGCTATTAGAGATGTTAACCCTGTCTTCTTTTATAGTCCCCATCCGGCCTTTAACTTCCTGAATGTTGATCCGCGCAAATTCTATAAATAGTGCATGAATATCATGTATTTAGCTCACCTGAGCGAAGCTCAAGTGAGCTACAAATGTATATAGTGATAGCGCACCGTCCGTCGTCCGGCGTAATTTATTTTTACATTTTCAACTTCTCCTCTGCAACCGCTGCACAGAATTTCACGAAACATTAGTGGAAGCAAATACTCAAGGTCTTTGTGTGTTCGTGCCAATTAATCGGTCAACAACTAGGGTCGCAACAACTATGGCCGCCGAGGACTCTGACTGGCTGACGCATTTTCGAATTTTCCTGTGTAACCGCTGCACAAAATTTACTGTTATATAAGTACAGGAAGCAAGTACTCAAGGTCCTCTACCAAAATTGTGGTTTTCGTGCCGATCGGTCAACAAACTACCAGCATGGGTTTACTGATCGAGGAAAAAGAGATCCCGTGAATCCCAACTCAACTGCTTACAACAATCCAGGATCTTGCAATGGGCATAGAAAACGACACCCAAATTGATGCAGTGCTCTTGGATTTATCAAATGCATTGATAAGGTATCCCATGAAAAATCGCTAACTAAGCAAAAATATCGATTTTGATTACCTTTCACAATGTTCCAATATACCACAATAGTAATTACAACCAGAACATTGGTGGTTCTTTTCCTTGGACTGACAAAGGGTCAATTTTGAGTGAATTTGCCTTGTCCGGTGCACAAGGCTACAATTTTTATGTAGAAAAATAAATTATAGAAATGTATTGTAATGTATCATCAGTGTCCTTTTTACTCCCAATTGAATCCTCATAGTATTACTTTTACATAAGGACTAAAACTTTTCCTGCATAAGAAATGTTGTTTTTGAAATAAGAAATATTCTGTTGTACGTTAGAAGGCAAACAGGTACGTTACCACACTTCAAGCTGCTAGAAATGTAAGACAATAATGACATATCCTAAATCTTTGAGTAGAAAAGAAAGCGTATGCATGGGTACTATCAGCAAAGAGAGTCATTCAACCATTCTAGCAAACAATATTTTATCTGTTTCATCGAGAGTATTTAAAATCGGCATTTGGACGTTTAGACAGCAACAGATACGTTACCAACTATCTAGCTCTACAGTGAGAACTCGACCGATTTGTCCCTATTTATGGATTAGTTGGAGTGAATGTTGGTTCAAAACGTCGGCTCTTTTAATAAAAATGAAGAAACATACAAAATAACACGGAAAATGCAGCTAAAATACAGATACGTTACCGACAGAAGAAACATATCATAGTTGAAATTAAAGCAAAACCGGCCATAGCTTATAAGGCATATTTTGTGTTTTTATTGAAAATCCTGAGAAACAGCCTTCCCCTCGGGAAATCAATAAATGTCTTAATACAGAGGCATACTTTATACCATAAATTGTTGTCTCATTACTCATTTGTCACCGTATTGAGATTCATAGGGGATAACCTTTGCACTGCACTCAAATACGGCTTTAGAACTGAAAGTAACGTATCTGCTTCAAGAAACTATGACCATGGGAAAAAGCCGATAGTTCGTTATATACAAATTCGTTACGGGCGTACAAAAATCAATGGAGGGTAATAGGAATTCTGCAGGGACTTTCTTTTTACTTTGTTACAAGCAGAATTTCGCTATAAACCTGTTCGTTATGGGTGAAGTTTACTGTACACTGCTTACTTATTACATCAATTAGAGATATTTTTGACCAAAGATTTTGATAATTGGTACTTTTATAGCAAATGCTCTACCACTGGTATACCAACGTAAAAATGCTGTCAACGATTTTCTAAGCAATTTACATAAACTAATAATATGCATGATCACATATAATACCCTCTGGCATGACAAGCAATAAATATTTAGTTGACCAGGGATGCGTGCTTTGTATAATTAAAGATGGAATGTGCAGAGGGCGAACATTTTTAAGACAGAAATATTTATATAATGCCTTCTTCGGACGTCAAATTTTCAAGTGATGTACGAACCAAAAAGGTTGATTATACTTCAAAAGATTTCTTGTGCATAGTAAAACGTCAGAAGACAAAAATTTATATTGTAACTTCTTTTGTTTCTCCAGCGATGGAATGAACAAAAGGCTGCCCTTTGTAACGTAGCTGTTAAATTGCAATTCAGAACCCTCTATTGAACAAAGCACATCACTTAAATTAGACAAAGTAGAGATTTCCCCTGTTCCATTTCAAATACCTAAGATATGTATCCTTCAATAAAAATAAAAATATCTATCAAATGCGAAACTTTATTTTTCGCCATTTTCAAATCGTAATTTAACACTTTAGTGGAGACTGCACCTTGAATGGATCCGAAACTTCTTATCTGGCACAGCGCGTATTGGTAGAGGGTCATTCCTCATCAACTGCACCTGTCACTTCTGGGGTGCCACAAGGAACGGTCCTCGGTCCTCTAGCTGTTATTTCTGGCGTACATCAACTACCTACCCGGTACAGTTAATCAACAGCAAGACTTTTTGCTGACGATTATTATTGTATAGAACAATAATAATCAAATTGGGTACCTGTAAAGTGCGAAACGAAACGAAACGAAACGAAACAAATCGAAACGAAACGAAATAAATCGAAACGAAAGGAAACGAAACGAAACAAATCGAAACGAAACGAAACAGATCGAAACGAAACGAAACAAAACGAAACGAAACAGATCGAAACGAAACGAAACAGTTCGAAACGAAACGAAACAAAACATAAAACTTAAAGAAAATGAGAAAAAGAGGAAAAATCGCCGAAAACGAATATTTCAAGACAAAATCTTATTGAAGGGTCAGGGGGTACCACTCTCCTTCTGCCGCCTCCCCCTCCCCGTGGGGGGGAGGGGTCTTGGGCGGTCAAGACAAATGTTTAAACTTTAAAGTGTAAATTGGTGCAATAGTGAAGTTATTTGGGTTATTTCCTTTTTGAAACCTTGAAAAAAGAAATAGACCTGTTTAGATGAAAAACTAAGGTGAGCGAAGCGAGCCTGAAGTATTTGAAAAATGAATTGAAAATTGCGGCGAGCGAAGCGATCGGGAAAATTTTATAAGGTATATATAGATGAATTTTGTGGTAATTTTTGAAATTGAGATTATATACATGAACGCATAAGAGCAAGATTACTAGTATTTATGTTAAAAGTAATTTCCTAATTTTTTGGGGTTACTGTTACCCTCCCAATCATCTGTCCCTCCTCTCGCCCCCTTCTTCCCTCCTCCCGCCCCCTTTCTCTCCCCTCCCTTTGTCCCTGTCCAACCCCTCATTATTGCCTTCAACCGTTAGTTCTTGTGGCTGGAGGGTTTTTTAAAGAATCAAAGTTGACGATTAAAACATAATATATACGGTATATAGCACAATTGCATTTTAAAGGAGAGTGATTGGGAAGAATAACCTCGTCACAGACGGAAAAATATTATTTAGCAAGGAGGAGTCTAGCGCAGAGGAAACGGAACTGTTCCGTTATGTGCATGTGTTTGAAAATTTTATCAGAAAAATGAGAACAATTAAAAACTGGGGGGCAAATTTCGTTTGAAAAAGGATAAGATTTTTTTTTCCTGAAATGTGCCCCCACCCCGTTTTATGATATCATTACGGTGTCATAGCGTGGTTTTCTATCCCCTCCCTTTTATTCCTCTTAAATACATGAATGCATGGCATTTGACAATTACTTTTTTTTTTAATTGTCAACTTTGACTCTTTCAAGAAACCCTCTCGGCACTAGTTACAAATGTAGAACTCTTGGATTAAGGCAATATTACATGCTGATCTTGTCTTGAAATATTCGTTTTCGGCGATTTTTCCTCTTTTTCTCATTTTCTGTAAGTTTTATGTTTTGTTTCGTTTCGTTTCGATCTGTTTCGTTTCGTTTCGATCTGTTTCGTTTCATTTTGTTTCGTTTCGTTTCGTTTCGATCTGTTTCGTTTCGTTTCGATTTGTTTCGATTTGTTTCGTTTCGTTTCGATTTGTTTCGTTTCGTTTCGTTTCGTTTCGTTTTTGTTTCGTTTGTCTTTAAAGAAATGCTTACAGACACCCCCCCCCGCCTTCTTAATTAAGTTTTCATAATATATCTCATATATTACCAACATTCTAAATATGAAAGATTAAACTGATCCAAGGAAAGGTCAGAAGGTCCAAACTTTTGTTTTGTAACCAAGGGATAGGGCTTATGAAAAGGTATGCACATATGAAATATTTAAGTCCTATCATTTAAATTACCATCCAAAACTTATGGTCGAGTTTGAAGTTTATAAATGTGGGTCAACCTCCCAGGACGAGGTCACAAGGTCAGAATGTTGTTACCAATCTTATCACAAGGAATACACATGTGAAATGTGAAAGCCCCATCACTTTCCGTTCAAAAGTTATGGTCAAGATTAAAGTTTTTTGATAAGTATGTCAAACTCCAAGGTCAAGGTCACAAGGTCAAACGTTTTGGTATCCATGGAAAGATCTTTTCACAAGAAATACACATGTGAAATATCAAAGCCCTATCACTTTCAATTAAAAAGTTATGGACAAGGTTAAAGTTTTTTGAAACGTAAGACGAACTCAAAGGTCAAGGTCACAAGGTCAATTTTTTGTTATCCTCGGAAAGGTCTTGTCACAAGGAACACACATGTGTAACATAAAAATTCCTACCACTTTTCATTCAAAAGTTATGGTCAAGGTTAAAGTTTTTGATAAGTAGGTCAAAGTCCAAGGTCAAGGTCACAAGGTCAAACGTTTTGGTATCCATGGAAAGATCTTTTCAAAAGTAAAACACATGTGAAATATCAAAGCTCTATCACTTTCCATTAAAAAGTTATGGACAAGGTTAAAGTTTTTTGAAACGTAAGACGAACTCAAAGGTCAAGGTCACAAGGTCAAATTTTTTGTTATCCTCGGAAAGGTCTTGTCACAAGGAACACACATGTGTAACATAAAAATTCCTACCACTTTTCATTCAAAAGTTATGGTCAAGGTTAAAGTTTTTTGAAACGTAGGTCGAACTCAAAGGTCAAGGTCACAAGGTCAACTGTTTTGGTATCCACGGAAAGGTCTTGTCACAAGGTACACACATGTGGAATATCAAAGCCCTATCACTTTCCATTCAAAAGTTATCGTCAAGGTTAAAGTTTTTGAAAAGTATAACAAATACTTTTTCGACTACTCCTCTGAAACCGCTGCACAGAATTTCACGAACCTTACAGGAAGCAAGTAAACAAGGTCATCTACCAAGTTTGTGTTTTTCATGACGGTACTTGGTCAACAAAAATGGCTGCAAGTACTCAATTTTTGCAAGGTCCTCTACCAAGTTTGTGTTTTTCGTGCCGATTGGTCAACAAATATGGTCGTCGAGGGCTCTTATTGGCTGTCACATTTTCGACTTCTCCTCTGCAACCGCTGCACAGAATTTCACGAACCTTACAGGAAGCAAGTAAACAAGGTCATCTACCAAGTTTGTGTTTTTCATGATGGTACTTGGTCAACAAAAATGGCTGCAAGTACTCAATTTTTGCAATTAAGGTCCTCTACCAAGTTTGTGTTTTTCGTGCCGATTGGTCAACAAATATGGTCGTCGAGGGCTCTTATAATTATTGGCTGTCACATTTTCGACTTCTCCTCTGCAACCGCTGCACAGAATTTCACGAAACCTTACAGGAAGCAAGTAAACAAGGTCCTCTACCAAATTTGTGTTTTTCATGACGGTTGGTTAACAAAAATGGCTGCTGAGGTCTCTGATTGGCCGACGCATTTTCGACTCCTCCTTCTGAGTAGTTGCACAGAATGTAAGAAAACCTTACATGAAACAAGTACTCGAGGTCCTCTACCGAGATTTTGTTTTGTGCCGATCGGTCAACAAATATGGCCAACAACGGCTCTGATTGGCTGACGCAATTTCGACTTCTCCTCTACAACCAATTCACAGAATTTCATGAAACTTAACAGGAAGCAAGTACTAAAGGTCTTCAACGAAGTTTATGTTTTACGTGCCGATCGGTCTATACACATGTTTGGCTGCCAAAGGGCTCTGTTTGGCTGACGCATTTTCAACTTTTCTGCAACCGCTGTGAAGAATGTCACGAAGGGCCTCCACCAAATTGTCCGCTATCATTCTTTTGTCTGCACCTCATGTGAGCGATTTGCCCCCCTTGGGCCTCTTGTTTTGGTGATGGGAAAGTTGATACGGAATAGGCAATTTGTTTTGTATATCCATGGATGAATAATGTGTGTATAAGAGTTCCCCTTGAAATGGAGAACTTAAGTATTATGAAGAATATATTTCTGTCAAATATCAGAATTAAAAAAAGCATTATTGTGTAATATGTTGATCATATTAATTTACCAATATGGTGAGTTGAATTTGAATTATTCATAGTTAAAATATCTTCAAGTTGATTGAGATTTTTCAAGTCCGTTATGTACCTGTAATCCGTTCGTCATTATGATGAATGGCTACTGATCTAGCAAGTGGGGGGGGGGGGGGGGGGGGGGGGACGTGAGACCGGGGTTCGCCCCTCCCCCGGATATTTTTCAAGAGGGGCCGGGGTCGCTACATAATTATTATTATATTATATATATATATATAAAAAAAAACAAAAAAAAAAAAACAAAAAAAAAACCAAAAAAAAAAAAACAAAAAAAAACACAAAAACAAAAATCAAAAAGAAGAAGAAGAAGAAGAAAAAAAAAAAAAACCAAAAAAAAAAAAAAAACAACAACAACAACAACAGAACAACAACAACAACAACGTCAAGAGGCGGGAGATATTCAATTCAAGTTCAAGTTCAACTAACACACATGGACAGTAATCGATATACACCAGGGGCGGATCCATAACCTCAATTGCCGGGGGGGGGGGGACATAACCTTTTTTATGGGGACAATTTGCGAGGTCCGAAGACTGAGCCGAGTGGGGGAGGGTATTGGAGGGGGTTCCCCGAGAATTTTTGAAAAAAAAACCTCACAAATTGGTGGCTTTTGGAATGTATATTGACCTGATTTTAGACGGGATCAAGGGCATTACAAACAATGTCAATTTTCTAAAAAAGTAAATTTTTTTACATTTTCTAATGCAAAATATCTTTTTCATGGGGTATCAATGTCAACAACTTCAAGTTGTCTTTATAGGAAATGGGCGCATCATGAACACTCTTCTATAAGGTTCAGGAGAAGGGTTTCAAGGTTATATTTTTGGAGAAAATAAACGTTATAACGGGGAAGAATCAGTATTTTGGACAAATTCTTGTGATCTGACCCCGCTCTATACTCACGATTGCCGGCGGGCTTTTCTAAAAGTAAAAAATATCATTGAACAACACGGGATAACGAGTGCCCCTTTCCCTGCATAATCCCAGGTAGAAAGATTCGATTTTCTTGTTCGAATTTGATCATAAGAATTCAGAAAAACATGCATTTTGAAAATTTTATTAAAAACGGCGGTTTTTGGAGTGTCAGTTGGACTGTTTCTGGCTATAATTCCACTTAATTATAGTTTGCATTTAAAAATATTGTTACAAGTGCCCCATCTTTGTGCACTGCCGGGCGGGAGGGGGGGGACACGTGCCATCGGCTGAATCAGCTGTATACCCCTCTTGCATTGTCACCAACGCCACCAATCAAAGATTAAGCAGCAATACAAGATAGAAGCTGGAGGGTCATCAGGACATTGGTTAGATCCCAACAGGAGGTATGCTAAAACATTCATTTAGTACTTATCTATAGTGGACCCCCCCCCCCCCCCCCCCCTAGTGGCCATATCCCACTCTTACATTGCCGATTCTACTAGATACTACTTACTTGATTACATTTGTAAAGAGAGACATGAGACAAGATTTATTAAGGTCGGTATATGCATATTAACAGCCGTAAAAACTTTATACGTCCCCGATTTCAATGAAAATGAAAACTTAGAGTGGGGGCTGGCGATCGGTGCTCTTACCTAGGGCGGAAAATATGCAAATAGAAAATTGACCAATGAAATTTCACTTTACATCTTTCCATGGAATGCATGGCAAATATGGCGGAGTATGATGACCTAAGAAAGATATTTAACCCAATTTGATAAAATTTGGTAGATATTTTGGGCACATTTCATTCACAATAATATAGATATTTTTCAATAGAGAAATTTTAGGTGACGAGCAAAAGACTGGCTGCATTTGAAGGGAGAATGGAGCGGAAACGTCAATATTTTTATTACATCACAGCCCTTCTCTTGGAATGTCTAATTTCACCTTGAATATCTAAAGTATTCCTTATTTCAGTTAAAAACACAAAACTTCATAAATTCGTTAGTTACTTGTTATTATGACTGTTCCTTATCAGTGGCGGATTCAGGGGGGTGCGGAGGGGGCGCCCGCCCCCCCCGGCACTGAACCAAAAATTTCCAAATACAGGTATATTTTGGCCCATTTTCAGTCAAAATCGGCAAAATTCGCCCCTTGACCCCCCGGCAAAGGGGGCGCTGGATCCGCCACTGCTTATAATTGCAGGACAAGCTGGTCATATTCATAACAATCGTAATCCTTTGTGATTCTCAGATTCTGACATGGGCCGTTAATATATATTATGCTGCGTTGACTGATTGCCATTATCGGAATCCCTTGTCACATGCCTAGAAAGGTCAAGACCACATAGACAATACCAGTTTTGATATGATAATATGAATTATGGCAAAGCCCTTGAAGTGAAGATGGTATGGGAAATTCTGGCAAAATTCAGTCCGAAAAAAATTCACTACCTACCTATGTCGTTCCCGAATGCAGGAGTTCAGCATCCTCTTCTATATTCGGATCTTGATTAAACTTTCTTGCGTGCACTCTATTTCCAGTGTGATGGCATTGTCCATGATCGTTTCATAATTTCATTGGGTGATCTTCCCAATGGTTGTCAAGTCTGTTTTCGAACGATTTCACACTCTTTGCGGACACAACAAACGCTGGTAAATTGTTCCATATGTCTACTATTCTGTTGGTAAAGTAATTTTTCCTCTGTTCTGATCTACTCCTATGTTTGGTGATTTTGTATTGATGACCTCTGGTTGTTGATTCTGAGGCTAGCTCGAATATGTTTCCTGCTACCCTAGCATCATAGATCCCTTTCACTTTTTTAAAACCCTCTATCATATCTCTACGTAGCCTCATGTAGCGCAGTGATGAGAGATTCAACTTCTTGAGACGTTCTGGGTATGAAAAGTTGGATAAATTTGGTAGCATTTTTGTCGCTCTCCTTTGAACGTTTTCCATGGCTTTGATGTCTTTCTTCTTGTATGGGCACCATACACTACTCACATACTCCAAATGTGGCCTGACTAATGCTTTGAAAAGTAAACAGAATATTTGATAGTCCATGTATTTGAATGGTCTCCTGATTAGCCCCACCATTTGATTTGCTTTATTGATCTGAATCGAAATGTGATTTTCAAATGTAAGATAAGAGTCTACATTCAGTCCTATATATCCTTTTCTCCCTCTACCATTTCGAGTGTCGTTCTTAATCCATCATAAGTGTTTATGGTGTAGGAGTAATCATCTACTGCTTTTCTTTTGTTCTTAGTGCGAAGTAATTTGCATTTGTACAGATGAAATTTGAGAAGCCATTTTGTACTCCAGTCAAAAAGATTGTCAAGGTCATTTTGTAGGACACTTCTGTCACTCTCCTCTTTGATTGATCTGTAGAGCTTGGTATCATCTGCAAACAAATAGCTAGTGGATTCTACAAATGTACACAATCTGGTAAGTCATTGATAAATAGAACAAAGAGTATTGGTCCGATCACCGTCCCCTGCGGAATGCCGCTTGTTACTTCGTGCCATCTTGAGTATTTGCATTTTAGATGAGCTCTTTGTTTACGGTTACTTAGGAAGTTGTTTATCCATCTGCACATTTGTTCACTGATTCCATAAGCCTGCATTTTGTGAATTAGCCTTTTATGAGGCACTTTATCGAAGGCCTTCGTAAAATCCATGTATATTGTATCAATTACTTCATTATTATCTAAAGCCTCTGTCCATTCATCTATCACCTTTAGTAGCTGAGGAGTTGTCGATCTTCCACTAATTAATCCAAATTGATGATTGCTAAATAAGTCATTACTGTCCATATGGTCTGTGATCCTTTTTCGTATTAATTTTTCCATGATTTTGCAAATGACACTGGTTAGACTGACAGGTCTGTACTTCGATGCTGATTTTTTATCTTCTTTTTTGAATAATGCTGCTATTTGACCTGATTTCCAACCATCTGGTACAATGCCTGTGGTGAAGGAACTATTGAAAATCATGCATAAAGGTTGATCGATGACATTTGCTAATTTATATAAGACTTTTGGATGAACTTGATCCAGACCAGGTGACTTAGATGTGTCCAATGTTGCTAATAACTTGTTCACTTCGGATACGTTGAACTCATTGTTGTTAAATTGCACTGATGGTGTGATTGAGTTTGCCGATGGCATATTGTCGTTAGTTTCCACTGTGAATACGCTACTGAAGAATTCCCCTAATACTTCTGCTTTATCTTCGTCTGTCGTGGCAATGAATTTTACATTGTCCTTTTTCGTGTGCAATTCGGCAATACCTGATTAAGTTTTCCTCTTCGAGTTAATATACGACCAGAAGTTCTTACAGTTGGTTTTAGCTCATTTTGCTATGTCATGTAGGCCGTCACATAGGCCGTCCTATGCTGCAGTGTTTATCTAGGATACAAAACTAACGATTCAAACCATTGTTATTTTTGTACACTTAGCTTGATGTCATTTTGATAACTTTTCATGAAAACAATTTTTGTTATAGTTACCTTTTATCTCTGAGTGACAATCGATTGTCAATTTGAATATTGATTATCGAAAATGGAAGTAGTTTCAACGATTGACTATTAAAACTTTTTTGGTATATATGTGTTACCATTAAAGCTTGCTCAGAGCAAGCAGGCCAGCTTGCTCGCTTCACTATTATAAGACATTAGCCCTGTTATCTTGACAACAGATTACTCTAGTACTCTTCTGTGGCCTAAGATCTGTAAAGTCGGAAATTCAGCTTGTACATCAAACTAAGAAGTTGTTGTGGAATCGGTAGTGCAGATACCGTTAGTTCAGTACAAGTTCTAAGACTGAGCTAGCAGGATGTCCCTTTAGCTCACTCGGGAACGCGTATATCTATGGCCTGGACGGCCGGGATTAGAGTGTCAAATTGGAAATTCAGCTTGTACATCAAACTAAGAGGTCAAACAGGTCTGTGGAGTTTTTACAGGCACCTGCTAATATGAATCTAGGCATTGCTTATGAGGGAGCATAGCAAGTTCCAAAGTTATTGTCTTTCTTTTGAAGCACCGGTTTGTCTGATCATGTACCAAATTATTCCTCTACCAATTATTTATTTGAATTCTGTTGATTTTGAATTCATAATTATATAGTTCGTTAGTATACGTAAAATAATTATCCTTAATTATAGATAAAGATATTCCTTCGATTCACGAACATCAGACTTCACGTGCAAAGTCGGACATGCTGTAACATCATACTTGACGTCATAACTGTTTGAGCACATCATTATTTACTTTTCGCAAGAAGGCTGGAGTAACGTTGGTTTAGTAAATTTTATTCAGCTGTGTATGACAAAGGAACTCAAAGGAAATTAAAATTGGACAAGTACTGATTGATTTACTCATTTCAAACAAAGATTTATTCATTCATCACGGTATGAATTTCTGCTGGGCTACTGTGGTTTCCAGCGGAAGTGGTGGAAAGAATACAGAAAGAATTTGGCTTTCAGTATAGGCAGTTTCTGAAAGTTTAGTATCTTTCAAAAGTCCATGTAATGTAGGAACTAACATATCTGTACATGTATAGACTTTCCTATCTATAGAGTCACTTCGTGAACTGGTCGGGAGCTACACTCCCTATAAGAATGTCTAGCCTACGGTATTCCTGTCTATGGATTGACAATGTCCGTCTGTCTATCGTCAACATTTTGGATACATGTACATGTAAAGTCAAAATATGCAGTAACATTTGACCTAGTGACCTTGACCTTGGAATTTGACCTAGTTAAAGTTAAAGAATTTAAAGTTTCTGATTGAAGCAAAATCTAATAGCAAGTGCATTTATTGCATGAAAAGCGCTAATGTTCGCTATGTGTTGCATACCCGCAATAAAACTTAATTAAGACACTTATAATTAGTTATTCTCTACATGTATTCCTTTCTCCTACTGTAACTTGAAAGTGACAAGGGAGCTTGTCTGAAATCTAGAGCACTGAACTGCCAAGTGAAAATCGTAAAGCAACACTTAAGACCTTCCTTTTCATTCCCCCAACCTTAACGTTTTTCAACAATTTTCATAAATGTTACATTAAACTTTTAAATGCATTTCACGTTAGGTTACAAAGACTTTGTTTTAGTTCACCTTTACAAAGTGGAGTGAGCTTATTCTACACCCATGTCCATTTGCATCCCTGTCAGCATCCGATAAAGAAGTTGAGGATAGCTCAGTATCTGACAAAGCACTGATGCTACATTAACCAAACTTGCAAAAGTGATTCATCTTGGGATTTTTAGATCCATTCTCTATGTCGGCGTGATGTCACACAAAGGTTCAATTAGAGATAAGCACAGAGAAGTTCCGAAAATAGTTGGGGGATAAAATCGGTGTTTATCATAGAGCATAGTGTATGGAAATTGCTTTATATCTAGAATCTAACGTTTCTATCAAGGACAAAACTACTAGAATTCATTGAGGAAACCATTGATGAATTTGCTCTTAGCTCCTCAAACCCCAATATAAAACGAGATATGAAGAAGGAGCAAACAAAATTACGGATTTTTCATAGGGCACAGTGAAAATTCTAGAGGCACATCCCCCTGGAAACATGGCGGAAATTTGGTCATGTGACCAGTCCGACATCAAGAATGCATTGGATGCTGCATCTATACTACATTTTCCACTCAAGTACTGACAAAATACTGATGCTTGAAATTGAAAATTGTCTTTGGTTGGAAAAAGTTTTCATGAAGACTGGAATGACTATGACCTCCTTTTTCCACTTGACATTGCTGGAGTGATTTTGCTTTTAAAAGCCAATTATATTGGAAAAGGTATAAGTGCTACACGTACCAAACTTGCACATCGAATGTATCTTTCAACACTCTGTCATAAAATAACCAAACTAATGATATTGAGCTACTTTTTGGCTCAAGTTATTTTTGCTTTTGAAGGCCAATATTGAGCAAAGTATTAGTGCTTCATGCATCAAAAGCCTCGCCATGTTTAACAATATGGGTTACAAGAAGTAATAGGAGTTATCTCTCTTAGAATAAATTCTCACTTTGAATGAGAAGTATTTCAACCTATAACCCGTAAAAAAATATACAGAGGAGAAAAAATGAAACTTGGGATTCTATTCAATTTATCCAAAGGGCAGAAATTCGACTTTTTGCAGAAGCAAGGCTAGGACAAATTTATATCTGCATACATTTGTAATTTTTATCGTCAAAATAATGTAAAATGATTTCATTTTCTCTTACTTTTCAGATTTGAAAAAACACAAGTTATTGTACAGGCCAGTGACACATCTTCATTACAACCATCCCACCTAACGACCCCTTCGCCCGCAGGAAGGGCGGAGAGGAATGCGGAATTATTGACGGCAAACTGGATGCAGATGGGGACCTAAAAATAGCTACATGTAATCTTGGTAACCATCATGATGAGGACTGTGAACAGGTGAAGGGGGAGAAAGGGGTGGAGCTTACAACACAGGGGGCGGAGCTTACAAAACAGGGGGCAGAGCAATTAAAACAAGAGGCGGAGCTTACAACACAGGAGGCAGGCTGTATAACTGGTATGTTAATCTTGATAGAGATGCAGAATGTTTTAAAATGATACTGTAGAGGTAGAAATTTGCATTAGGTACTAATTTTCCCTGTGGTACCAATTGACCCTTCCGGACGCGGGAAAAATTTGAGAAATTCCATGACGTCACAATGCAATTTCGATGTTTGATCGAGGTTGGAAGCTTGTTTGTCCGAGGTAAAAGCATTGTGACGTCACAAAATTTTGCATTTTTTTCCCGCAATCAGAAGGGTAAATTTCTGCAAGTTATTTGAAAGTGTGAAAATAAGCTTTCAAGAACATTTGTACTTCTAACTATTTTTAGTTGCATACTTTATTAATTAAACATGCACAGTCCGTACCTGATTTTACACCCTGATTGAAAACATGAAAAAGAATCATGAGATGGTAAGAAGAATAGAAAGAGATCAATAAAATTGAAACAAAATGCAATACCTACCATTAACATTTGTATAATGTCTTCTTTTCCAATTAGAAAATTTGTACTTGTGAAAATATATACATTTATGAATATGATTATTTTTGCTGGGATAAAATTTTGCAATTATCAAGACGTTACGCTCGGAGAAATATCGTGATGTAAATAGCTCTGCCTTTGTAAGAATGCAGCAGCGTTATTTTCATTTGAGGTAAATTTTTGCAAAGTCCCTTAGTTTGTGAAATAAGTGAAAATTACCCCCATGTGAAAAGTATCTCGGACCGCTTTAAGGCATGTAATTTCTGAATGAAGGAATTTCAACGATTTTATGGTAACCATATGAAAATATAGTATTCATGTTACTTAATCATTTTATGCAGGAAAATTAATAGGTCCGTAATGAAAATCAAGATTTATGCTTATTTGAAAACTGGGTAAAAAATGCCGGAAATTTAAAAGTAGAATTTGATAAAGTGCTACCTTAGGTACCAACTTCACCGATAATTTAAAATTTTCTAGATTTTACACAAAAATAACGAAAATCATCCAAGTTAAGGTCAAAATTTCAGTGATACCGAATTTCAACGATTTTTCTAAACACACAGTAACACGTGCTCCTAGGGAAGACTTTTCAAAATATTGAAGAAAAAGTATATGTCCGTATTAAAATAAGAGAGAACAGACGCTAACAAATAGTGTCATTTTGTGGTTTTCTCGAAAAAGTGTCAGAGCTGAAAATTTGCCTTATTTTGGGTTGAATTTAAACAATTTTTAATTTTTCGGTACTCATCAGCCATACCTTATAAAAAAGCTTAAATCAATAATATTACATACATAAAACGAAATTCATGGGTAATTACTAACGTAAAAGAAATCCGAACAGTTAAAAAAAGTACCTCTACGTCAATTTTTACAGAAATTACAGCGAAGTATCTTCTTGCGCATACTTCATTCATTATACATCAAATTTTCAAACTTGGCCGCTTTAATGTGTCTAATGAATTAAAGTCTTAAAAAGAGTAAGAAATGATACATTGGCCATAATAAATTGAAATATCTATAAAAGTCGAGCTCAATGAGTGCTAAAACAGGAGATGCGCAAGAATAGCCCAAAATCATGACCAATGACGCACCTTAAGGAAAGACTATAAAAATTCATTTTCAAAATTTTCACAATTTATCGAAATTACCTGATGAATTGTTTGAACTATGTCTAAACAATAAATTTCTGACAACTTTCTGTTAAGATATTGCCTTAAACACTGGCAAAGTCAGCTGAAACCTACCAACCCCTCGACAGTTTTGGTTGAACTAAGCGCAAAAAAAAAAACATGTCGTGTAATTCTCATACAGATTTGTTCAAAATTAGGCATGGATGCAAGTCAATATGGCTAAATCAGAAAACGGCAGACAGATACAATGTCATGTACTTATTTGATAAATTCTCCCTAAAAAGAAATTTGCATTCATTTTCAAATCAATACATGCCAAAAAATCAATATTGTCCACTATTACCTATTAGGGGCTTAATATTAATCTGTATTCTTTTGTAGAAAAAAGTAGCATCAAAAGTATACAAATTTAACATAAAGCTTTAAATAGGACACAGTGGACAGTATCTTTTTTTTTTGGCATATATTGATTTTTACCTGATTGTCCGTATTCACAAAATACATGTATGTAATCATATGACAATGTGCTTGATCCCTCTCGTGCATTGTATTGACATAACAATATACAAGGCCAGAATTGATGGGCCACCCCGGGATTTATTTAGATTTGTCGAAAACCCCTTTCACAAAACAAACATCACACATAATAACATCTTTGAATACAAGTGGAACTTAAATAGATTATGTAAAAATCAGCTTATTTTTTACCTGAAATAAGAGAATTGAAAGTTTTACATAATTTCATTTTGACATTATTTTCTTGAGGAAATTTAAAAACAAAAGAAGAAATTAATGATAGCAATAAAAGGCTCAATGTATGGTATGCCTACAATTTATTCTACATGTATTTAAGATTCAATCTAAATATTTGGATTAAAAAAGTAAAATTTTAAAACTTTGTGCATGTCAGAGTGACACAATTAGCCCCACGAATACAGGTTGACATGTAGGTTACATTAACACAGTTTGTCCTGACACCAGAGAAATTCTTACATTGCAAAATCACCTTGATTGTAATAAATGCAAAATTCATGAAGTAGTCACAGATATATGTCATTTTATCTTAATTCCGATAAGAGGGAAGAAATCCCCAAAGCTCGACATGCATTTCATGCTTTGGTTACTAACAAACATTTAGGTGGTCTTACTTTCAATGCTAAATTTGGCCGACCTACTTATTTGATTTTCCAATAAAAAAGGTGAAAATCTTTGATGTCTAGGAAACCTGTAAACCTAATATCCTGTTTGGAATAATTTGCCTTGACATAAGGTCAAATGTAGAACTAGGTGATAAATTTCTCACTGTTTGCATAGTGATTTTACCCCTGATAGATAACCAATCAATGCAAAGATAAATATTTGACGTATTTAGTTTATAACCCAGGTATGTTGATATATATGACCTTACTTCATCATACTCATGATAATAACTGCCTTATGTAAACCTCATACCCGATCCTCTCGGAAAATCTCCCGTGTTTGTTGTTTTTCAGACATTTTTCTTGGAACTGATTTAAAGAGGCTTATCTGTGTGTTATATAAAATTTTTGGATTGAGTTTGTTTGTCTTGTCAAAGTTTCTTTATGATGAGGACATATTGGTTCTCCGGGTAAGCTGTATTATATATAAATTTATAATTTACAGATACTCAGTACTACTTCAAAATTTAGGACTTTAAATAGGATAAAATTAGGTAAATATGAAGGAAAGCATTAGGCATGATATTATAAGTAATTATATAGAAAATAGATATGAAAAAAAATCATGAAAAAGTAATAAAACAAGTAAGTTTTTGTAAACTATTTTACTATTAATCATGTTAATGGTAAAGTTAAAAGAAAAGAAATATTACCAAATGTTGTTCCCAAAGAAAGCAATATTTATGAAAATTAAGATATCATCAAAATGAAAGATACTGTAATCAGTTGCTTAGCATAAATCTAGTTTTTTGTCACATTCTCTAAAAATGTTGCATTTTTGTGCAAAATTCAAATGTACATTGCTAATACAAAGTTGGGTATGTGGGTGACTGGTTGTTGTTGGGTATGTGGGTGACTGGTTGTTGTTGGGTATGTGGGTGACTGGTTGTTGTTGGGTATGTGGGTGACTGGTTGTTGTTGGGTATGTGGGTGACTGGTTGTGTGTGTGGGTGACTGGTTGTTGTTGGGTATGTGGGTGACTGGTTGTTGTTGGGTATGTGGGTGACTGGTTGTTGTTGGGTATGTGGGTGACTGGTTGGGTGTGTGGGTGGCTGGTTGTTGTTGGGTATGTGGGTGACTGGTTGGGTGTGTGGGTGACTGGTTGGGTGTGTGGGTGACTGGTTGTTGTTGGGTATGTGGGTGACTGGTTGTTGTTGGGTATGTGGATGACTGGTTGGGTATGTGGGTGACTGGTTGGGTATGTGGGTGACTGGTTGTGTGTTGGGTATGTGGGTGACTGGTTGGGTATGTGGGTGACTGGTTGTGTGTTGGGTATGTGGGTGACTGGTTGGGTATGTGGGTGACTGGTTGTGTGTTGGGTATGTGGGTGACTGGTTGTGTGTTGGGTATGTGGGTGACTGGTTGTGTGTTGGGTATGTGGGTGACTGGTTGGGTATGTGGGTGACTGGTTGTGTGTTGGGTATGTGGGTGACTGGTTGTGTGTTGGGTATGTGGGTGACTGGTTGGGTATGTGGGTGACTGGTTGTTGTTGGGTATGCGGGTGACTGGTTGGGTATGCGGGTGACTGGTTGGGTATGTGGGTGACTGGTTGGGTATGCGGGTGACTGGTTGGGTATGTGGGTGACTGGTTGGGTATGTGGGTGACTGGTTGTTGTTGGGTATGCGGGTGACTGTGTTTAGCTTTGATTGCTGGAGATCGGACCCTTGCCTTTTGTATCATAATCTACGATTCCATGCTGTTATGGCACAAAGTCTTACTGCACGGTAATTACTTGAAAAATATCGTCAGTTCATCATCATTGATTATTGAAGTTTCTGTTGATTGTTTTATTACGTGCCAGTGTGCGGTACAGAGTTTGGCCGGAGATTTAATTACGGCTTTAGGCAATATTGGACAGGTAGTTGGTGTAATGGCAATGAAAGGTATTCATCAATCAGAGTTACCTCCCATTTGGGACGGTTCCGGGCATAAAGTAATTGTAAAGAAAGCAAAATGCTGGAAAGTGTCCTGATAAAGATTCCAATATAAAGTGGAAGTGTAAATTTCATCAATCATTTATGAATAAATGAATGACATTGTTCTTTATTTCATCCATTATTATGACAAGAGAAGTTGTTCCATGTATGTATAAATGTATTTGGTTTCAAACTCTTCAAACTGCAACTCAGATTCTCTCTCTTTGATCCTGAAGAATTTTTTGATTATAGAACAATATTAATCTTACGAGTTTCCATTACAATCAGCCATTATCTTATCCTTCATCAGAATTCATGGGATTGTCACATAGACTTTCACAACATAGTAAAAGGGGGGGGGGGTTATATACTGGACACTGTTTGTTCAGAATTCTGGGGATTGTCACATAGACTTTCACAACATAGAAAAAAAAAGGGGGGGGGGGGTTATATACTGGACTCAGGTTGTTTGTTCATCTGTCAGTCTGTAAACACAAAAGCGTTCAACACTTGTTTTATACATACTCTGAGAGATGACGGAATTAAAAAGAATCTCGGCACATATCTCCGTTAACGACAAAATTCAGATTAAGGCCAAGATTACAATAGTAGTTTCTATTCAATTTGAAGACGTTCAACATCTGACTATTTTTTTGCATAATTTTAGCATTTTCAAGTATTTTGAGATATTTAACTAACACCTTTCTTTCTGTTCTATATTTAGATTTGTGTAACAGCTCTGACTTACCGGAGGTTGAGATTTTAAGCCTGATAGAGGCACAGATCCCCAAATACCGTCTCCGTGCCGATACCATAACTGATTTAACACATCTTTCTGTTCTATATTTAGATCTGTGTAACAGCTCTGACTTACCGGAGGTTGAGATTCTAAGCCTGATAGAGGAGCAGATCCCCAAATACCGACTCCGTGCCGATACTATAACTGATTTCTGTGGTTACGAGAACCAAGACTGGATACAGACACCGTTAATACCAATAGACGAGGACCTCGAGCTCTCAACTGAGCAGATACACGAAACGCTCAAGTACTTTGGTGAGTAAAACTCATTATAACTCATAGCAACTCATAAATCTCACACCGATAGACAAAGATCTTTAGTTAATCGATGAGCAGATACATGAAACACTGGAGTACTTTGGTGAGTAAAACTCAAAATGATTAAACTCTGTTGTGCTAGATTTACTGTTGTAAATGCCTTTAAGTTAATTTTAAATTTAGAACACCATACCTGTCAACTAAAAGGTAGGGTTTATAGTCTCGTTCGCCTGAGCCTCACGCGACTTCTACCTCTTTTGGAGGGAGACTCCACTTTTTTGACCTCATCTCCCTCTTTGGCATTTCTCCCTCGAGGGAGACCAAAATCTCCCTCTTTTTGACCCAATCTCCCTCTATGTCCCTCTTTTGGCATATTTACCAAAGTAAAATAACTCTAAGTAGTGACATTCAGAGCATTCCATGAGAAATTGCATGGAAAATGCAAGAAAAGATGTATAGAAGGCAATAAATTATTGATACATGTTTCTTTGTTTATAAATGTTTTTGCTTTGAAATGTCAGCACAATGAAATTATTTGAAAATTGGTTTTGCACAAAATGTCACGATTTATTAAAAATGTATTAAAATGGGTTCACGCGCAATCTCCCTCTTTTTCAAGTGCCAAGGAGGGAGATATCTCTCTTTTAAAGATTTCAAAGTTGACAGGTATGAGAACACTCATGCAAGCAAGTTTTACAGTTTGATGGTAAGCCTGTATCATTAAGAAACTGAAATCTTAAGCAAGCTGGTTCAATGAACAAACTAATACACGATCTACTTACACTTTGAACAATATTGAACAATGGACTAACTAGTGCTATAAACAAATTTGAACAATGAACAAACCTGTACAACGAACATACTGGTACATTGAACAATCTGGATCCTGGGTTCGTTAGCAAACTGATACCTTAAACAAATGGATACCTTGAAGAAACCTTGAACAATGATTAACTCGAATAAACCATGAACAAATGGATACCTTGAACAAACCTTGAACAATGGTTAACTCGAATAAACCATGAACAAATGGATACCTTGAACAAACCTTGAACAATGATTAACTTGAACAAACCATGAACAAATGGATACCTTGAACAATGATTAACTCATCAAACCATGAACAAATGGATACCTTGAACAAACCTTGAACAATGATTAGCTCGAACAAACCATGAACAAATGAATACCTTGAACAAACCTTGAACAATGGTTAACTCGAATAAACCATGAACAAATGGATACCTTTAACAAACCTTGAACAATGATTAACTCGAACAAACAATGAACAAATGGATACTTTAAACAAACCTTGAGCAATGGTTAACCATGAACAAATGGGTATCTTGAACAAACCTTGAACAATGGTTTGCTTGAACAAACCATGAACAAATGGATACCTTGAACAAACCTTAAACAATGGTTAACTCAAACCATAAATCAATGGATACCTTGAACAAACCTTGAATAAATGGATACCTTGAAGAAACCTTGAACAATTGAATACCTTTATCAAACCTTGAACGAATGAATACCTTGAACGAATGAATACCTTGAACAAATGGATACCTTGAACAAGCTTGCCCAATAAACAAACTTAAGGAATGATGAAACTTGTACAATGAACAAACTTGTTCAATGAATAAACTTTTACGATAAAGAAACTTGTACATGTTGTACATGCACCATTAGCTGAACTTGTACCACAAATGAACTTATACCTTGAACATCTTAGTATGGTGAACAAACTGATATTATCCTAACCTAACCCAGAAATAAATCTGCCCACAAATAAACTTAACCTCAGTGGATGTATGAGATGAATTGGGAAAGGGGGGGGGGAGAGTAAATCTCTCAGTATTTGTTCTTCATGCTACCATGTATTAACATTTTGGACAATCTGAATAACATACACTTTTAAAAATGTGACTTCAAAGTGAAAGGCAGCTTGCGAGTTTTGTACAGTCAATGTAAAGGTGATGTAGTACATAAACATGAGAAATATTCTATAAATGTTTTTGAACTGAAACAAGACCATTTAAAGGTCAGTTTTCAAAATATTTACTCTCAGTTTGCCGTCGACCTAGTCCTTAAGGATTATGTGTATAATACAATTAATGAACTTATTCATAAAATCGGGTTGATCTTAAACCTGTTTAATACATGTTGCAGATTAGCCTAATATGCTGTTAGACATGGCGGAGGGCAAAAATTTGGCAACCAAATCATTTTACCGGTTAAAGACTGATTCAAATCAACAAAATAATATAAATCTTCTTATAGTTTATATATTTCTTCTCGGACACGAGGTCTATGTTTGTTTGTTTGTGAAATTGATAGAAAAAATCTGAATTAAAATGACATGTGAAAAACATGTGTCTTGTTAACGTTGAGGCAGGTTTGGTGCTCCCAGTTTGTCTGAAATTTATATCTATATTCACTGACTTGAAGTTTTAATGGTTTCACCAGATTTCCCCATAAATAAGGAAAAAAATCAATACCAAATCAAATTATCTTTAAAAGTACAACACTTTAGAATTGATAAATAAGCACTTCACTTATTATCCAGACTTGTAGATCTGAAATACTAACACCCCCCCCCCCCCTAGTCGGCTAGTATCCTACCCCATTTCAAATCATATTCGTTATTTCCGAATAGAAAAATAATCTCGGTCATGTTTGTTTTTATTGTGGTGGATTGACGTATACTTGAAACAACGTTATCAGTATATATATGTTATAGGCGGTCTTTATGTAACATTGCATCTATTTTCGTTCTAGTTTTGCATGAGTAAGGAAGTACCCGGAAAATACAAGGACCTAGAAGTGGACAAAATTTTAGATTATAATCTTCCTACCTATGTGTAATATACAATTTTATCTGTATAAAAAACTGAATGAAATAATTTCCTCAATAGTTACTATTAAGTGCGCGGAAATATTTCCGACATGCATTCAAAAGAAAGTTTTCCTGAATTTAATATCTTTCAAGAAAATTCATGTTTCATATGAATTTCTACAATAATTATCGATCTACACAAGGTAGACATGGTATCAGCACAATAAAAATTTAATTTTAATCAGATTACACGAGCGGATCCAGAAGAAAGTCTGTAAGTGTCCAGGTCATCAATGGAGGGGGTTGGGGGGTTGGATGAAAACCATTATACGTAGAAATTTGAAAATCTGAATTTTGTCCAGGGGTAGGGTCTTGGCCCTAACCCCTCCCCTTCTAGATCCGCGCTTGGATTGTCATTTTATGGATCTTCAATTCCGTATGACGTATATTTGTCACGGAGACCTAGTTCAGAGCAGCCTCTGGTAAATATCATGTTCCAGGAAAATTAGAATGGAGTTTTAATGGAAATATAAAATCGCTCTGAAGCATTATTGACTTTTAACGGTAGGAATTAATCTACATAGTGTCCTTGAGATTGTTATGCAGGTATACTAGATAAAAAATCTGGATCAGTAAAATCCTCTCCGAATGAAAGAAAGTATAGATTATGGCCATCGATCCATGAAATATAGTTCTTGTCTGTTTGTCTGTATGTTTGTCTATCTGTTTGTCTGTATGTCGGAAGGTCTATTTTAGGTTCTAACATTTGAAACGTATACTGCTGATAAAATAATTCAAGTCTTAATATATTTTTAGTCTTTGGTAGGTCGAGGACGGACGGACGGACGGACGGACGGTCGGTCTGTCCGTCGGTCGAGATAACGTCTGAAAATTCTTTTTAGAAGTTTCAAGTGATTATTCACATTTATATATAGTCATTTAAAAAAATCGCGTGCAGAAAAAATTGACCAATGATCTCTGATCCAGACTTGTCAGAGCTTCCGTCTATGGAATCAGTATCTAACATGCACATTTCTTATTTTTGTATAGAATATATATTATTTGTCGTATTAGGAACTGGTGGACAGGTTTATTTACAGAAGACCTCATTAGGATTTTACTTGCAGTCGGCACGACGGTAAATAGACACTAATGGATAAAAGATGTATCATACACATAAACGAGCGGGAAGTTTTTGTGGTTGGCGGAAAACTGAGGGGGAAGGGGGGGAGAGGGTGGGGGTTGGGGTTGGACCGTCGATCGCTAGGATGAGGTACTGTGATCATCATGATCATTATACCTAAAGTATCCAAGATTCGAGTCGCTTTATTATGCAAATCTTCGAAAAAAATTATACATTAGAAAGATGATTTAAATAAAAGAAATAGAAAAATAGAAAAATAATACATGTAGGGTACTGACTTTTTCTTCTTATCCACCCACGCAAGTGACTGACTTTTTTCCAGGTAAGCTGCGATTGCATACCGTAGTAAAAATATATAGATTATTGTAAGTCACAGTAAAATGTCGAGAAGTGAACATCATTTGTGGAAATGTAGTTATTAATTTGCCTGGTCTTGGGAGGAGAAAGAGGAGGTAAGTTTTAATAAGGATTTTGTGCGGAAAGTTAGCGTCCCGTTACCATGACGACAACTTGCATATATGTCATCAGGACCAGGACCAATTTCAAAATGGAGATTTAATGTATTTTTGATTGGTCGGTATCTTTCATATTGTTTCTGTCGTGGTGTATTTCACACAACTTGCATTGTCAGCAATATCGATCTGATCGATTGATTTCTTGTTATTCAGAACGACTCGGAGTTTAATAGCATGCGCGGCACTTTATATTCGTATTACAAATCCCCCCTGACCAGAACCTCGTAGCATGGTCTGTTTACATAGATTCGATCTTTTAAATGTGCTAAGTTGTTAAGTACTTTTTGGTACTATTTATAATGTGTTTCACGATGACTTCAAATAAACACGATTTACTTGCACGACCAGGACATTCTAATGAAGTAGTGATTGAAATGTTCACCTGAATGACATGCGATTTGTGGTATGCATTTTGTGCACACCTGGAATTTTTTGTCGCTGTCGAGTTCACTTTGATGATGTTCTTTAATTTCTTGGTGTCCATGTTCTATTTTTAGCGGACATATCGTTTTCTGTGAACTTCTAGATAAAAAAAAACAGTGACTCTTGGAATATTTTTGTGACATATTAGAGAAATAAACTAAAAGATTCAAAATGACGGATTATGGATGAAAATTATGAAAGTGGGACGAGTACTGATGACATGCTTTGGCAATTAGCAGGTAATCTGTGTATTGACTTCAGGGGTGGATCCAGGAATTTTGACTCACTGTGAGTGGGTGGGGTCGAGTGAGGTTGGGATATCCTGTTTAGTCATTGACAGGGAGAGAGGTTGGAATGTACATGTACATGCCCATGTACTGAGATCGATGTTGTGATAATAATTTGTCAAGGGGGGGGGGGGGGGGGGTTGATCATATGGACATCTTTTTGACAGATTCATTTTTTTCTAAGGTCAACTTTAAATACCAACACGGTTAAACAAATTGTACAGCACCCTTCTCTCAAAATAAACACATTAGGAACGTGTCTGTACAGTAAGAGTATCGACGACTTCTTATGTAAGTTATTACCAAAGGTGAATTAATTAAGGTGACAAAATATGACAAGGATATGATGTTATAGAACGGATCTTTCAAAAATTCACGACTAAAATCTTTTAAGTCGTGTATTTAAATAAAAATAAATTTCGAGTTTCCTTACTTAGAAAGAAATTGAACCGAGTCGTCGTTATTTTTTAAGGTAGCTATATTCTGAGGAAAGAGTTTGGTAGGTTGGTTGTTGGAGAGAGAAAGAGAGAGAGAGAGAGAGAGCGAGAGCGCGAAGGGATGGGGTTCTTAGAATTATTTTAATTTTGTATGGTTATGATTAAATTGACCATGATTTGATCAACATATGATATCCCCAATTATTTTTACGAGTCCAAAGAGTGAAAACACCACTTTTTTATCCATTAAATCCATTTTACAGCGCCTATACATGTATGTTTTATCAAAGTGATAAATGTATATCTTCGTGACCTTAGAATTGTACTAAGGTACATGTAAAGGAAGTCATTTTCACCTGATTACCTGTGTCAATTATATTTACCTTCTGTCGTTAAACGATTTTAGTTTTGTATCGTATCTAAAAGCGTTTTCACACAGCCTTTATATATCCTGGCTGTATTGTAGTATTCAAACTAAGTAATGATGTCTGTTTTTCTAATGTCCATCCGTACAATTTTCAATTAACAAGTGACCATCAGTGCCTCCTGAACTTTGACCTTGATCGGCAACCTTGGTATTTATACGAATATTGTTTCTTTGACTAATCTGTACATTCTGTTACTTTTGTAAAGAGGAAATCAGAATAAAGAACTGCATCTACATCTACAAGTGACCATCACTGCCTCTTGACTAGTGACATTAACTTTGACCTTGATCGTGACCCTTGACAAGTGATCATCACTGCCTCCTGACCAGTGACCTTAACTTTGACCTTGGTCGTGACCCTTGACAAGTGACCATCACTGCCCCCTGACTAGTGACCTTAACTTTGACCTTGATCGTGACCTTTACCCCTTTGACAAAGCTACGTGCATAGATTGAAGTTTGCTTTGTTTCGTGTCTTCGCAGATACATTTAAATATATTTCTGTCAGATCAGAAGGAAAGTTAAGAACCTAATCTGTATTGATTAGATGAAATTCATTATCTTCAATACGATACAAACGTAAGTTTATTTATGAGCGACTATCACGTGAAATGTGATATTTTATATCTTTATCCGATTTCGTCTGATCTCTCATAATAAAAAACATTTTTCTCGGAGAAGTGTGGATGCAAGAATTCATAATAATCGATTCAGATCATAAAAAAAGAAAAATTATCACATGAGGCAAAAGAAATTCTTGAGAATTATTCTTGTATACCATGTACACTAAAAAGAAAAGCTGCAGGGATTTTAATGCGCTTCATAAACTAAGAGTCATTTGTTCTTGGTCAGGGTAGTAATGCCGGAAATTCAATATTCGTGTATTTAACAAAATCTGATAACGCGAAGAAAACACTCCGCTTTAAAATCCTTTATTGAAATTTTTTTGACCGACTAGACTCAAAATCTAAGTGCTGAAAAATAATTTTTAGTAGGAAATACTAGTTGAATACATGAATAGTAAGTGTACTTGAATTTTGTGACTACGAAAAACTTTTATTGCATTTGCTGCTTTTAGACATATCTAAGCATTTCGTTAAGGTAAGGTTTAATTGTTTCTTCACTATTTACATGGACTTTTGAAATAGATTAATTAAAATATTGCTTTTAAACTACATTAGATGTACCTTATGTTGGAAATTAATCGATGAAATCCGGAACTTTATTGTTGTCGGTATTGATTTGTTAATGGGGGAAATGATCAGTATCCGTATTTATTGCTGGTATCATTGCAAAATCCTCCTTAATAACAATCCCTGCGATTTTCCAAGCAGGTGCGCGTGACGTCAGCGATCAAATTAGAAATAGCGTTACATCTTGTCATTTGTCAAGGAAAAAAAATTGTCAAGGTCAAAAATCAACATTACGATCAGATTCCTGTACTTTTGATGACGTCGGTGTGAAGGTTGTTAGTGAAGGTCAAGGTCAAGAACGTTGTCAAGTTCGCATAGAAACAAGGAAAGAGTAAATAAATGATCGACTCCTTTGCATTAAATTAATTTTGATGTTTACATTTTACGACGATTTATATTGGTTTATACGAGTGGTTGGCGTCAAGTTGAACTAAAATGTACCCAATCATGGTAAAATTAAAAATACAATTTTTTTTGTAACTTTGCAAAATTTTGAAAGAAGTCTAAATTACATGGGAAATAATTGGAGGTTTAGGGGAGAATCTAATTTAGGTCAAAGACTTAAATTAAAATCGATCTGAGCCAGTTTCAGCTATGTCAACACAGTAAAATCGATCAGAGACAGCAAAGTACATATATTGGTTCATTTGAGAGTCTTTTGGGGAGTCTTTGAGTACTATTTGGCACAAAAAGACTTGCTCAAGAATTCACCTTTGTAGGTGCAATATTGATTTGATCCGGTTTGTGTATTTTTCTGACCTATTTTAATCACAGATCTACACTAACTGTATACATGTATATTTTTTCTATTGAATTATATCGTTTCTCAATGCGATGTTATCCAATTTATATTGGCTGTATTTAAATGACATTCACAAGTCCTCGGTCTAGTTGCTCGGCACTATGGTGTATTGAACTTTGAATGACATTTTTCAAAATGGTAAAGTGCCAACTGAATTTTTCAATATTATATTTTTATTATCGTCCGTACGAACTTAGTGTATTCCATATATGACTTGGAAATGAGGAGTATTCAGTTAGAAATGTGCAAAGTTGCAAGGTTGTCTTGAAGCTGGAAAGTATTTTAGCGCGTTTCTTTAGCGCAGAGATGCAACGAGGTTTGTACAAAATATGAGAAAATAATTATTGTTTTTGCAAACAACTACAGTTACTTTTAGCCAAGTTGCAAAACTCAAGTCTTAATTTGACGAAAAGCTGGTAGATAAGAAGGTAGGGTAGAGGTGGCATTGTGGCAGGCGTCAGCAAGTCAATGAAACTCCGTAACACTTAGGGATGGACACTTATCATTTTTCGGTACAAAGGTCAAAGGTCATCGTAAGTCTGCGGCTCCACATATCGTATTTGTGATAATTAATTTTCTGCTTTGCACTTAATTCATTAATAGGTTTGATTTTAGTATTATTTTAGAAAAATGTCCGTCATTCAAAGAAAGTTACTGCAAGACCCCCCCCCCCCCCCTCCAAAAAAAAAAAAAAAAACAAAAAAACCAAACAAACAAACAAACAAACAGATAAAAAAAAAAACCACCCAAAACAAAACAGCCCCTACTGAAAATAATATTTTCAATGATTTTTTAAAAAGCATGAAATAAGGAATGAAGAAAAATGTGAGTATTATATTAAAAAAAATCAACCCCAAAAGTTAAATTGATCATGAAACTTTCTAAGAAAGTGTGAAAAATCAATAATAGAGAATAAGTTTGAAAAAAATATTTAGACTAGGATTACACTTATCATGTCTCTTTTCCCCCTAATCATACCCGCTCTACTTATCGTCCAAAAACTTGATCATAAATCAACCATTGGAGGATTTCTGTTACGTAATTCAGGACATTAGTACCAAGGATATGCAAACAACATGTAAATTGTAAATCTTTTTGAATTTGAAACCGGATTCTTAAAAAACATAAAAAAAGTTTTGATACGCACGAAGTCCTGTTTTCATAAACGCACGCAGGTAAATAATGGCTTGACTCTTTATTGATTTGAGATTCAGAGGTATTCAGATTTTTTTTTCGTTGCTTGTCAGGATTTACATGTGCATTATGTTCCGATCATTTTATTTAAGCGATTCATATCAACACAAGGATCTGATTCCTGTGCTCTCATCTCCATCTTGACGTATTTAGGACACTTTACAATTTTGTTTTGAAAATTTGTAGCATCCAATCAAATTGCAAAATTCTAGTTCTTTGAAAAGACAAGTTATCTTAAATGTCAGGGTTGTGTCGAACCTACATTTGACATGCTCTTTTTAAAATGACAATTGTGGAGGTGAGTGAGAACAAATTTGAACCTTATAGTTCAGCTTTGCAGAATTCTAAATCGTATTTCAACTGGTGCAATGGTGATGCTGTATAAAAACCTTAAAGGAAGCTTTGAATGGTATAAACAGAATTTCTTGTATCTAAATATGATCTGATTTAATTTACAAATGAATTAAATTTTTTTTCAGTGTTATGCTCGGAGCGTGTGACACAGATGACTAAAACATACAATGATATAGAGGCCGTAAATAGATTACTTGAAGAGGTCAGTTAAACTTACTATTTCTACTAACTCTTTAGATTTGGGATGCATAAAAAGTTCAATCTTTAAGTTCCCATTTTCGATGGATGAGAAATAAAGAGGGAGTTTGATAGTTCCTTTTTCCAAAATCTTATTATTATTTCCTTTACATCCCAGAGAAAAATGTTAGAACGCAATGAAGAAAAAAAACTTTTTGGACAATTTCTTTAAAAATTGAAACAATAATTCTTTTGCAATTTTGTTGATAGATTTTTTTTAATTTTTAGAATTAGAAGAAAAAGAAATGTCATTCTCAGACGTTGAGACTTCGATCTTTTAATAGACAACTTTGAGTAGACAACTTTTTCAATTCCCTTCTTTGTAAAAATGTTGATCAAATTATGAATTCACAATTAAATTTGAAATGATAAAAGGAAATATTTTTATTATCCTCTTTTACAGAAAGAGAGAGATTTGGAATTAGCAGCTAAGATCGGACAAACCCTTCTAACTAAAAATCAGGAAATAGCAGAGAAAAATGATGAACTGGAGGAACAGCTCGGACAGCTAACGGAAAGGGTAAAATATTCTGTCTTTATGTAGCAAAACACAGTTATAGACCCCCTCCCCACCCCCACCTCAGCACCCCCCCCCCCATAAAAAACCCCAACAAAACAAAACCACAAACTTAAATAAAAAAAAACCTTTTAAATTTTGTATCTGTGTCAGATACAATAACATATACTTCCTATCTTCAGAATGATCTGCTGAAATATTAAGATATAAAGACATTATGCTATAAACTTCAAAGAAACATTGGCACTGTAAGTGTGTACTTACTGTAGTGGGATTCATATACTAGCGGAGTTAGCACTGTTACATGTGTTATGACTGCACTAATTCAAAACTATGCTAAATCATTTTTAGCTCACCTCGACGAAGTTGAGTGAGCTTATGCTATAACCCCGCGCGTCCGCGTCCGCGTTCGTGTCCACATCCGTGTCCGGTTAAAAAGTTTTGGGTAGCTCAGTATTTGGCAAAGTACTGATGCTACAGTAACCAAACTTGCACAAGTGATTCATCTTTGGATGCTGAGGTGAACCCATGCATCAGATGCTGCATCTGACCTACATTTTCTGCTTGAGTGACTTGGTTAAGAAGTTTGGGGTAGCTCAGTATCTGACAAAGTACTGATACTACAGTAACCAAACTTTCACAAGTGATTCATCTTGGGATGCCAAGATGGACCCATGCATCGGATGCAGCATCTGACCTACTTTTTCCGCTTTAGTGATTTTGCTTTTAAAAGCCAATATTGAGCAAAGTATAAGTGCAACATGTACCAAACTTGAATATTGGATGTATCTTTGATCAAACTTTCATAAAATGACCTTGACCTACTTTTTCCACTTTAGTGATTTTGCCTTTAAAAGCCAAAATTGAGCAAAGTATAAGTGCTACATGTACCAAACTTGTATATTGGATGCATCTTTGATCAAACTTTCATAAAATGACCTTGACCTACTTTTTCCGCTTTAGTGATTTTGCCTTTAAAAGCCAAAATTGAGCAAAGTATAAGTGCAACATGTACCAAACTTGAATATTGGATGTATCTTTGATCAAACTTTCATAAAATGACCTTGACCTACTTTTTCCGCTTTAGTGATTTTGCCTTTAAAAGCCAAAATGAGCAAAGTATAAGTGCTACATGTACCAAACTTGTATATTGGATGCATCTTTGATCAAACTTTTGTAACATGACCTTGACCTACTTTTGCCACTTGAATGATTTTGCCTTTAAAAGCCAATATACATGTACTTAGAAATATGTTTGAATTGAATTTTACTGCCACGAGGTGAGCTTTGTTATCTGTGATTACCTATGTTTAAATTCTTATAGTTTATTATGCAAAATAAGTCAAGTGCAGTAATTCATGATTACGCTTATACCCAATATTTGTGTAGTGTTTCCGCAAAATGGTTGGGTCTTATGGTCTGTGACTCTGTATATAATTTAAGGTAAACCAGTTAAAGCATGAGTTGATAATGAAGGATGGCCTACTACAGGCCTTTACAGAGAATGTCGACATCTCACCCAGCGATGAGTCGTGTGGGAGTATCGAAGGTCTACAGACGTACGGATCACAGACCTTACATAAAAAAGTGGAGACACTGGAGGCGGAAAATCTGAAACTACGACTAGAGGTTAGTGTGTGTAGATACGGCATGGTTACCATGGAAACAGAAGTTTATATGAAAAGAAGGATTGTTTTCTCATTTCACAATGATATAGTACGTGTAGCTGTATGATTTTGTGAAAAGTAACCTAAGATTATTTTAGTTGATGTTTTCCCATCCTCATTATTAAATATAAACACTAATTTCTTGTTGCAGTGTGGAGTAGTAAAAATTGTTCCCCGTGACTTGATGTTTAGAAGTGTATTAATTACTTCTTTCCAGCTCTGTTGCCTGAAAGAAGCTTTGTTTTGGCTCTTTATCAATGTGACATCATATACATTTTTTGCTATTTCGGAACTTGCCATTTCACCAAAAAATATCGAAATTAAAGGCAATGCTATTTTGAACATAGATGTTATTTGGATATGCTACTGTATCGACCTTACAGGAAATTTAGAGCTGTGCACTCTCTGTTAAGTAAATGCAGAAATATAAATTCTAAAAATAACACCAGAGGGTGTAGTGAAATTAATTTGGGCTGCTTATGAAAAGCACTTTGGCTGGAAGCATCACTGATGAGAATTTGATATTGGAAACACGTGTCTGGTGCAAAATTGGTTTGAAATTTTCTTCAAGAAGGTATAGAGTTGGAATCCTTCCGCATTATTTTATGCCAGGATTTGAAAAGAAATAGAAATTTTAATGTGTTCTGATTCAATGCCTTTTACCGATATTGCCTTATACAGATAATTTATGTGATGTTTCTGTATACATCATATTTACATTATATAATTTACAGACAGCTCAGCTCGCTGCTGAAACATCAAACTTGGAGGAGAAAGAACAACAGTTGATGGAAGACTGTGTTGGTCAGCTCAGTAAGTATAAAATAACTAAGACGTTGGTGAGTTTTAGATTGTTTCATTTCAAGACTGACATTGTGACAGTATTAGTTACTCTTAAGATTGAAATAAGAACAAGAAATTTCTCATCTTTTGGATACATATTCATGATATCAACAAATGCAATTTAATTTTAGTGATAACATGAACTTATCAAATTGAATTTGAGTAACTAGAATACACAAATGTAGACTCTGCTTGAGTCAGAATTGAAATTCCTAAAATCCAATTGAAAGTTGACTTTTGAAAACTCTTTAAGAGTCATATCGTAATTGAAATGGGATATTTTACATGTGATGTGTCCTCCATTTTAGCTTCCATCAAACAAGAACTAGACATGTGTGTTGAAGAATTATCAAAGAAAACGGAGGAAAGTGGAAAACAGAAAGAAGAAATAACGTCACTGCTAGCACAGGTTGTTGATTTACAAAAACGCACAAAAGTGGTAGGTATATTGAGTCAGTAATTCTATCATATACATGTATGTCACTTTGTATTTGTTCTGTATCTAAATTGCTTTGTTGTGTCTTATTTTGTCAGATAGTTGTAGAAGTCTTGAATAGAAGAAAAAGGTACATCTAATGATATTCACAAATTTATTTTTGTCCTTTCATTTACAAAAATCTTCCCTTTCAGTTGACAGCAGAAAATATGGAATATCAAAAACATCTGGAGGCCTCACAGGAATCTCAGAAAAAATTAACCAAAGAGGTACGAAAATAAATGACACAAATGAAGGACTAAGTGCAAAATATAATAATGGTTAACTGTATTATCTTAAAGGTATTGCACATTGTTGTTTACTTTGCAGTCTAACCTAACAGACCGCATTTGGGAAGTTCAAAATGAGGTCTTTATGGACAGGTGGTCTTTAAGTTCAAGAATTTTATATAAAAAAAATTACATGACAGAGGAACACATTTTCTCAATTTAATACAATAAGTTGTTATTAAATAAAGGTGGCAGATCTTAAGGACAAGCATGATAAGTTACTTTGTTATTAAATAAAGGTGGCAGATCTTAAGGACAAGCATGATAAGTTACTTTGTTATTAAATTAAGGTGGCAGATCTTAAGGACAAGCATGATAAGTTACTTTGTTATTAAATAAAGGTGGCAGATCTTAAGGACAAGCATGATAAGTTACTTTGTTATTAAATAAAGGTGGCAGATCTTAAGGACAAGCATGATAAGTTACTTTGTTATTAAATAAAGGTGGCAGATTTTAAGGACAAGCATGATGAGTTACTCCATTTGTACGAAGAAGCTTTGGAGGAAATACGTGAACTCCGACGACGACAGAAACCGAATGCTGTGAAGCATAATTACATGTCAGCATCATTAATGAGCCTACCGTCAGATTCCCTGGCGTCAGAGCTGGAGAGTTCTCTGAGAGGAGATGTGGACTACCCCAGGGGTTACTCTCCATCAGAAAGAAAGTAAGTTGTAGTTTGCCTTAAACTAGAAAATTTTGCAAAGTACTCATGTAGGTAAATGTTTTGAAAACTTAAAAAAAAGTTATGACTCATACAAGAATTTTCAATTTGGACTTGTTGAATAATACCAGACTTTACTGACATTCTATGACATCAATACTGAAACTCTCAAGAAGATTTAAGGCGAAAAAAGTACTCTTTGATAACAACATTTCCGTCAAATCTTTAACCACACATTATGCATGATTTCAGAGTGCACAACTGGAAAATTTTCGAGACAGCTAAAGCAGCAAAGAAAGTAGGTTCGTCCAGAGGTTCGTCTTTGGCTGGGTCACGGTTCTCACTACGCAGTGCTGGTAGCAGTATGATGCACCTGGCGCCCCCTTCTGAGTTATCCAGTCATAACACTAGCGGACACGACAGTGGCGGAGAATCGGGGCTTATATCACAGAGGAGCTCGATGTATTTCTCGGAGGATGAATCTGTGCAGAGTGACGGTTATAATGCTGACTTAGATAGTCTTTATGGGTAAATAATTAAACTATAGATACATGTATGTATTCTTGATTCAAATATGATGTGAAAATAATGATATTCATGTACATGACTCATTGGACAATGGGTGAATGATTTGAAAGTAAAGTATTGAAATTGATGTTGTAATTCGGTATAATAAGCCTCGTTGGTAAAAAATAAAACGAATGTACATGTATTGTTGTTAATAGTGTTAATATACATCATGAGTAATGTTTTAATGGCTCATTTTACAATTCTTCACACCTTTTGCACCTGATTGTATCATTATAGGTTCTGGATTTTGTGGTAGTTAAGCCTCCTTTTCAGTAATTTATGACATTTTTGCTCACTGAGAAAGTCACCGTTGCTTTATGATATCGTATAAACAGAAATTTTCATGAGTATCAAATTTCGCGATTTTATGGTAGAAAAGGGTGTCTTTATTTTCACGAGTACAATTTTTCGCAATTCCTGAATTACAAACAAATATGTTCACGTGATGTTACTGTTTTGTACCTTGTATTATTTGAAGTTCTATCATAAGAATACACTCAATTCACTTCTTGTAATGTTTAATCAGAGAAAAGTGAAGAATGGCACATGTACAATAAGAACAAAATGTAACTGATATACAAATTTATGATATACTTTATCAAACAAAATTTTTTGCGTGAATATATTTTCGCGATTCCAAATCACTCGTGAATATAATATAGTGAAAATTAGAATCTCTCGAAAACTTTTGGTTATACGGTATATGGAAGGAAATTTGACTTAACATGAACAGATCCAAAATCTAATTTCTTAATAACACTGTACTTCTCTAGAATACTCCAATGTCAGGTCTTACATTTGAACACCCAGTACCGAGTATACCTTATTTCATTTCTACAGAAGCGTCAGGTCTTACATTTGAACACACAGTATACCTTATTTCATTTCTACAGAGGCTCATCTCAAGTTGGTAGACCAGGGATACCAGGTTCTAACGATCTAGAGACAGCTCTCAGAAAATTATCTCTCCGTCGTGCCAATGAACTTAACGAACTGGATTATCAAGAAGAGGAGGATGAGAGAAAAAGACATTATAGTCAAAGGTAAGTGTAAATAATACGCAAATGTAGAGACCTATATGTTGAGACCTACATGTACATGTATTTTCTTGTAAATTTAATGAATAATTATTTTCATAATTCATATATTGGAATTGTACTTGCCATGAACTTAAATTTCATAGAAATAAAAATACACAAACACTCACTTGATTGTTTTTATTTGTAGCATTCTTCCCTTCTGGAACAAATATGGAAAACATTTGATTTTTACTGAATTTAATAGAATTTCAAGAAATTATCTTTTTGCACATTTGTCAATTTTGTCAAGACTTTGTCTGTGATCTAAAATGTTCACAAGATACAATACAATTTATTGATTGAGATCAATTTTTTTGTTGTTTTTCCATAGATCTGAGGTAGAGAGTGTAGACACGCCCCGTTCTTGCCGGACACCGGATAGCACGTTGTCAACAGGAAGTGGATTCTCACAGTTCTCACTGACGGCAATGAACAATCCGTACTATAGACTGCCGGAAAAATTACGTATCGTCAAACCTCTAGAAGGTATGAGTAATAATACCTCAACCAAATACATGTAATGGTGGGGATATATACATAGTGATGCACATGTCCGTCCGACCATCTGTCCATGTGTCCATGCGTCTGTTCCACAAGCAGTTTCTGGACATTTAAAGGAACACCTTTACACAAAATGAATTCATTTCTTGTATATAGCCTTTACACCAAAAAGTACTGGTAAAGTTCGAATATGGTTTTGTGGCGGATAATTACATCCAGAGTTATGCCCTTTCAAAATTGGAAAGTATCAATATATTGTTGGTTCTGGACATTGTAGAGAATCAAGTCATTTATTGGATATACATGTAGCTTTTACACCAATAAGTAATTGTCAAGTTCAAAAATTGGTCATGTCGCTTAATTTTTAGCTCGCCGAGACGAAAAAGTCCGGAGAGCTAATGCCATACCCTTGGCGTCGTCGTTGTCGTCGTCGTTGTCATCGTCGTAGACAAAACTTTAACCTGGGCTATATCTCTTGAACTATAAGGGGGAGGGCTTTGATATTTCATATGTAGATACCTTGTGAGGAGACCTTTCATTTGAGACCATGACCTTTGATCTAGTGACATTGACCTTGGACTCTGACCTACTTTTGAAAAACTTTAACCTGGTTTCTGACAAAAACCTGTATAGGCGAGCTATGTAATCTTTGATTACCCTATGTTTTGTGGAGTTATACTCCTTGAAACTTGGAAAATTCAATATTTTGTGGTTTCAGGACATTTAAAAGAAAACTTTTACAGATAATCAATTCATTTCTTGAATATAGCTTTACATATCAATCCTAAATATGAGCTATGTCCTTCAATTATGTGCAGAGTTATGCCCTTGCAAACTTCCATACACTAATTCATTCTGCCATTATTGAATTACACATATTTTGTAATATCAGTAAACTTTCTACAAGTCAACAACAGTTTCTGCATTCTATATGCTGCAATTGCATAATTTTGTAACATTTGCCATGTTTATTTTAAAACATTTGACATGAAAATTGTTAAGCCTTTCGGACATAACTAATAACATATATAATAATGATTATTAATCCCTAGGGTCTGTCACACTGAGACAGTGGCAGCAGCTAGCCACACCCAACATGGGTAGGCTGTTTGAGTCCCGCCCTGGAGTACAGACAAAGGGAGAGAGGAAACTGGACATAGAGGAGGAGAATTACCATATCAGCGATCTAGAGGAGGATGGTAAGATAGAGACAGTCTAGATTTTTATTTCATCTTTGGTGTATTTGTATATATTTTTGTGCTCCTAGAAATTCTTGGCAAATTTTCATTCCTGTCTGTTAATTTTTGCTGTTTCAATTTCAACTTTACTCTTAACCTTTTTTTATGGTATTGTGAATAATTTGAAGGAATTTATGACCTGACAGGGTGGTAAAAATCAAGTTGAGTTGACTCCTATGTATGTTTTGCACGCAGTTGATGAATTACATGTATCCAAATTTAAAAGAAAAACTGCACCTCAGTTTAAAAGCAAAATAAAGCTGTAGCTAATTTTTTTCATCAATTTTATGAGCTATAATTTTGCCGTTTTTTATACAGATGAATACCAGGAGTGTCCGAGTAAAAGATTTGAGGACAGCCACACCATTAACACATACACCAACTCCCTGGTCAAACATCCATCAGAGTCTAATAGGTTAGTATTTATTGAGATATCCTTAATTGTCCGGCATCACACCTGTTGACAGACCTACTTGTATATATCATGATGTCTTTATCAAATGACCTGTCAAAGCATTCTTTGAGGAGCCATTTATTATGACATCATGATGTAAATGTCTGTGGACAGGTATGATTTTGGACATATTGAGTCTTTGTGGAATACAGAGTTATTTCCCATTTGAGACGGTATCTGACGTAAAACCATTATGATGTCATGAAAATGGTAAGGTAACGTCAATTTTAAACTGTCAAGTTCCAGAGTTTAGGGACTGTTTCCATAGAATTTGATGATGTCACAATTAGTCTATGTCATATACAGTTCCAAACGGGAAGTAACTCTGGTCTTCAAAATAACTGAATAGAAATCAAGAAGTTTAGATCAATTAAAAAAAAAAAAATCAAGAAATCATGAATTGTCACTTTCCATGAAAGATCATATCATTTTGATTATTACCTATAATTATTTCACTGTATATTGGTTTTCATAGTATCTGTATTTATAAGGACTTTCATATATCAAATACCTTAAAAAATTGAAAGTAACTCACATTTCAATGTATATGATTACTACTAATTTTGGATGTTATATAACAAAATTAAGATTAATCTCTACGGGACATGGTGCAAATAGAAAGAAATGGAATTTTTTAAAAATGATGTACTGTACTTGTATATTAATTTTTTTGAAAATTTTGAAAGTTTATGTGGTCAATTCTTTGAAATTTAGATTTGGATTTCAGTTGGTCAAAAAACATGTTTATGAGTGAACTTCTTTAAGTTTAAAGCCTGTTACTTGAATTTTGTGATTTAGCTGTTAAATTTTTTGATTCCATGAAATTTTGCTTGTATGATTTCAAAAGCTTAAGTTATGTTATTCCATGATATTTAGTTGGCAATGCATAATTTCAAGAATTTTTGTTTTGTGATTTTAAGAATTTCAAGAATGAATTTCATGAAATTTAAGTTCTATGATTTCAAAAGCTTAAGTTAAGTGATTCCATTAAATTTAGTCAACAATGTGTGATTTCAAGAATTTTATTTTTGTGATTTTAAGAATTTCAAGAATATAAGTTGTATGATTTCAAAAGCTTTAGTTGTTTGAGTCCATGAAATTTAGTTGTGTAATTTCAAGAAATTTTAGTTGTTTGATTTTAAGAATTTCAAGAATGAATTTTTTGAATTTCAAGAATTATAAGTTGTATGACTTCAAAAGCTTTAGTTGTTTGATTCCATGAATTTTAGTTGTGTGATTTCAAGAATTTTTAAGTTTTTGCATGTTTTAATTTTAAATTAGCGATGAAGAAGATTTGACTGATAGTGATCACACACCGTGAGTTGCTTTGTGTATATACATGCTTTTATTTGCTGTGTGCGTTTATTTAAGTTGGAGTGCATGTTATGTGTAAAATTACACACGTTGGATTTACAGTACATACATGTAGAATATCATTGCTGCTCTTCCAAGATCTTGTATGTTGAATTTTCATTCTCATCAGGAGAGTGGAAAAATTGGAATTTTATCAAGAAAGACCAAAATGGCAGATGCAACTTTATATTCTCTTATGTTGCTAGAATAAAAAAGGACAAATTTGCTATTATTTAGTAACTGTAAGAAGCATATCAGATATAAAATTCTTTTGAAAAAACGAAGCCATTTTGAAGAATTTTCTCAATCATGGGGAAAATGTGCATTTCTAGGGTGACTTTATGTAAAGTAGAATCAAGGATTAAACAAGGAGGAAAAATATCAAAATGAATTATCTTCATGATATACATGCACAAGTTTGTAGAAGGTTAAGATGTTTGAAATTTAGAATGAAATCAGACTTACTAGTGGTTGCTTATCTTAAAGCTTGATGAATTTCCAAATTTTGACGAGTTCCTGCTAAAAATCTAACAAACAAGAAATTGGATGTGAAGCAACTCTATAGACTTTATGATGTAGAATGCATAGAGTTTACATACTAGTATACTAGCTTCCCTATAGATTGCATGCAAGTTCCTCGGTACTTTAGTGTGCATAGAGTCTAAAGGAGTTTGTATTCATGCATAATGGAGAAAAGAAAATTCACGATATGTTCTTGAAAATTTTCCTATACATGTAATAGTATACACACATACATGTAACATTCCTTTAATGTTATACCTTAATGTATAGCTATTCATTCAAACCTAATACATGTATGTGTATATAGATATATACATGTCTAGAAAGTAGCAAACTGTGGTGTTGTTCTAAAATTATCTCATTAAAAATGTGAAACATCTCCTGTTTGCAGGCAACACCTGTTGCATGTAAATGTATTAAATTAGTGATAGAGGACCTGTTACAATGAATAAGATAGCTATGTATTCTAGGCAAATCAACGACATGCTTTGTTAGGGCTAGTTACAGTTTTATGCTAGCATATAGAGTTTTGTTTCTGAATTCTTTGATAAAAAAAATTGAATTAAATAATTTTTATCTGTTGAAGATCTCTTATACAAATATTTCTGAATCCTTTGAAAATTTGTTTTAAATCATGTACACAGGAAATTTTCTTGTTTTTATTTTGCGTGCAAAGAATAGAAACACATGGATCTTTTAAACCATCTTTTTCCCGTCTGTCTGTTTTGACAAAAATTTGGAAAAAAAGGTCGGCCTTTAGCTTTCGAAAAAGATTTGAAATGATATCGTTGATATAAAGATAAAAAGGGCTAATATTAGGCATGATGGTTATTTTTAGGTACTATCCCATTTACGTTTTACAGAAAAAAGCGGGTTCAGTTCTCTTCAGGTATCCAAAGTTACTATGGTAGAACAGAACTTTATCCTAATTCCAGAGTTGATTTTGATTGGGTGTTTAATCTGTGCACTTTGGGTTTGAAATTCACTTGTTACACCTCACCTGTATGTGCAGTCAATAAAAATGAAATGAGTAACACAAAATTTTGGTAAAAATAGTTTGTTCCATGAAATTCAGGACAAATTCCCTCGGTTACGGTAACATATCTTTGTTTTTTGCAAGTTGCATGAATTTTGAAGCACTGGATGGCCATGGTATGCATGATCAAAATATGCATGATGTATGATTTGATAGAAATTAATAGTATTAAAGTAATTTTGGTTTGATACTCTCGTTATTTCACATAATAGGGTTAATACTATGTATGTATGTTCAATGGTTTATTAGCTTTAAACCTGAAGGCTCATCAGGATATCATATCATACATCAAAGAAATACATTAAAACATTGAAGAAAAATTAGAAATGGTGTTTGATCAAGCATCATGTCTCTTGCCATTGAAATGAGAGACTTTATGATGTGTAAAAAGCATGAGAACCATTTGAAATTATCATTTTGATTAAACAGATCATGAGTTTTCCTATCATTCTACATGCTCATCAAGTCATTTGATATTGTAGGGATGTATAATTTCCTCTCTCATGTGTAATATTTTTCACGTATCCATTTTAGAAATAAAGATCTCGCAGAGATCAAATCTATTTAGTTATTTTAAAAGTATTTTTAGATGAATGGAAAATATTCCCTCCGTTGATTGGCTAATACTGCAGCTCGATGAAACGGTCAAACATTATATATCTAACAAGGTGACATCATTGCCATGGCTTATGATGTCAAAAATAGAAAAATAATGATTTTGGCTCATTAAGACTTCAAAAGAAAAATAAATCTGTGGTGTTCAACATCTAGCAATCAAGCAACTATTTTTTCGCGATTATCACTTTTCTGATGTTTATATATCATTCTATTTCAGAACTAGTGGTACTATGCGAGCATCTACTCCCCTCATGTCTTCCAGCCTCGGCAAACCCTCGGAGGGAACCAGTACTTTCTCCATGTCATTCGGACTTGCGGCCATCTTGAATGAACGAGATTTAGTTCAAAACGACTCTAAAAGTTTACCGACTGAAGAAAAGCAGACTCACACCAGCCAGTCGTCTAACCCTGTGAGAGTGTCGAGTATAATCTCCGACACCCATTTTGATCTGTCAAAAAGCAAGTCATCGGCAACTACGTACTCGACGTCTGCTTCGTCATCGAATGTGCGATTATCTACACAGTCGTCGCCTTCAAAGTTAAAATCACCTTTACCGCAGAATATTAACATAGGGGACAAAGCTAACCAGAGTGTGATTCTGGACAAATTAAAAAATACCGGGGTTTCGTTATATGGCTATATAGGGTCATGGAGCGGTAAAAGTAACGAAAATATGTCAGACCGCAGTGAGAATCAGGGAATGTCTCAAAACTCTACTTCATCTCCTCAAATGTGTGGTGCTCAAGGAGGATTGACTACTTTTACTACAGCTGATTCTAAAAATAGATCCAAGACATCACTGGTGAAGGGATTTCTTGGAAAAGCTTCGACAGGGGGCGTCATTGGTGCATTACGTGATAACGGGATTTTGTGATGTTATTTTTATCTAAGGACATGTATCGTACGGATTTTTAATCATTCATGTTCAATGAAGGAAAAATCTCAGTGCCTTTATTTGTTATTTTGTTAACTTTATATAATTATTTGTAACGTTTTTAACAAATCACTGCTTTAATCGTATGCATTGTTTCTATGGTAACAATAATGAACTACATTTATAATGTATTAAGAAGAATTTGTGGGGTTAATTTTCACGTTTTTCGCGAATCTTGGGAGTTCGAGAAAATTTACTTCAAGTGAAGAAATCCCCGCTGCGTTCTTACAATGGGAAAGAGATTTTTATCGCGAAAATTTCCCCCACGCATAACGTCTTGATGTTATAATCGCAAAATTTTCCCCCAGTGAAAATAACCACGTTTACAGTATTGTGTTTCACAATTGTTAGAAGATAGCAGATTGAATGAGCAGAATACGTAAAAGCTATTATGAAACATTTTGAGTTTTAAGAGCAAATTATGGCAAAACAGCAATTGACAAAGACCCATAGAATTTCATATTTTCAGAAGCCTGTGTTTCCATTTTCGATAAGACGAATCAATAGTTGAATCATTCATTAGATTGTGAATTACCTCAAAATTTATGCAATTACCGTATTAGTCAGGAATTTATGTTCCGTCAAATTATTGTGATTTTTTCCATTTTATATTGTTTGCATTTATCTGTAAAAATACAGTGTTTTATGTAGGTACATATAGGTCATGGTAAAAATAGAAACATAGTGAGTGCTCGTTACTGTAAGTCAAATATTTTTGTTTAGAAAAAAGGAAAAAAATAAACCTTCAATATTGATCAACTTGAAGACAGATTACTTTTAATTCAAAGAAGATTTTAGGAATATAGGGCATTTCGTATAGTATCTATCTCATTTTGTTGTAGAAATAGAAAGAATTTCAGGAAGAAAGAATTTTGAAAACTGAATGATGACAATAAAATTGGATAAAAATATTCATTTTACATAGAACTGATCCATATATAGTTGACCTAATAAATAATATTCTAACAAATCATATGCAACATTTCAAATTTGTCAAAATAAGTATCATCATTTTTCAAAATTTGGAGATATTATTAATTAATAATGATATTAGGTTTAGTGTTGTGATTGTAAATCGGCAAGTATGATTCCTTTATGTTAATGAAACGTTAAACTAAAGTGAGTGCATAAGTATTTGTCATTCAGTGTAGATTTGAGTAATTTATATGGATTTAACGTGAATACCATTAAGTCTTTCATTTGAGCTGTTGTTACTGGGAATATTTTTGTGTCGCCTGCGAAGCATAGTGACACTAAGGGATCACTTTGTCCGTTGTCCATCTGTCTGTCTGTCTGTCACACTTGGATGTCTGTCACACCCTATATAAAAGTGATTCCTAAGTGTCGCTATGTTTCGCAGGCGACACATGCATTCCTTGTTTAAGTTTAAGATTGTTGTTGAAACATGTATATATAAAGCTTAGCTGTATTGTGTAAATATTTGTAAGTATTTATTCATGTATAATGATTTTAAAATTTGACAGAAAAGAAACTTTATATTTATGGAAAAGATAATATGCAATTGTACAAATTTGATAGTATGCAGAATTTTTAAAAGTAATTAAAAGTACTACTAAGTTTTATCTAGCATTTCAATAAATGTGATATAGAGCATTTCTTAAAGAGAAAAATGAAAAGTATTCTAAGACTTTCTTTGCAAGATGTATAATACTGTCTTTCCCTTTGATTTTACTTTATGTTTTCATAAGGTTGGTCTCCATTCATTTAATTGTACAATATTTCTACTTCATTATCAACGTTGATCGATATTTTTTTTAACCTTGCCTTCAAATTTAACCATCTAGTCTAATTATATAACTAGAGCATTATCGTGGACCATTCATTAGAAGCTTCTATATTCATTTGAAAACCCGGGCCAGTTACATTGAAACGTGTGTTGCTTGTTTCCTCAGTTTTATATTCCTTAAACATTTTGTCATGGTGTTTGTTTCTGAAATTAATGTGTCAACAGTTAACAAACATAGTCACAGTTGTATTGTCATTATTTTGTAAGAGGAAGCAAAAGCTCACCGATCTTGACCAATCATACATGTATTTTGAAGGCTCACTCAGAAACTGTGCCATGCAAAGGTAAGATTTGGTTGGATAATCATGTAATAGATCACTATGTAGACTTGTGATGTCTTACATGTCGGTTTGTGATCATTCCTCGGGAGTTGATACGGGGATGGGAGGAATGAATGGACTGATATTGATAAATATCTATGTATTCTTATAGGAGAACTTGTATTGTGTTACTAGTACAGTGCTTGAGAACTTGTATTGTGTTACTAATACAATGCTTGAGAACTTGTATTGTGTTACTAGTTCAGTGCTTGAGAACTTGTATTGTGTTACTAGTACAGTGCTTGAGAACTTGTATTGTGTTACTAATACAATGCTTGAGAACTTGTATTGTGTTACTAGTACAGTGCTTGAGAACTTGTATTGTGCTACTAGTACAGTGCTTGAGAACTTGTATTGTGATACTAGTACAGTGCTTGAGAACTTGTATTGTGTTACTAGTAACTTGTATTGTGTTACTAGTACAGTGCTTGAGAACTTGTATTGTGTTACTAGTACAGTACTTGTATTGCGTTACTAGTACAGTGCTTAAGAACTTGTATTGTGTTACTAGTACAGTGCTTGAGAACTTGTATTGTGCTACTAGTACAGTGCTTGAGAACTTGTATTGTGATACTAGTACAGTGCTTGAGAACTTGTATTGTGTTACTAGTACAGTGCTTGAGAACTTGTATTGTGTTACTAGTAACTTGTATTGTGTTACTAGTACAGTGCTTGAGAACTTGTATTGTGTTACTAGTACAGTGCTTGAGAACTTGTATTGTGTTACTAGTAACTTGTATTGTGTTACTAGTACAGAGCTTGAGAACTTGTATTGTGTTACTAGTACAGTGCTTGAGAACTTGTATTGTGTTACTAGTAACTTGTATTGTGTTACTAGTACAGTGCTTGAGAACTTGTATTGTGTTACTAGTAACTTGTATTGTGTTACTAGTACAGTGCTTGAGAACTTGTATTGTGTTACTAGTACAGTGCTTGAGAACTTGTATTGTGTTACTAGTAACTTGTATTGTGTTACTAGTACAGTGCTTGAGAACTTGTATTGTGTTACTAGTACAGTGCTTGAGAACTTGTATTGTGTTACTAGCACAGTGCTTGAGAACTTGTATTGTGTTACTAGTACAGTGCTTGAGAACTTGTATTGTGTTACTAGTAACTTGTATTGTGTTACTAGCACAGTGCTTGAGAACTTGTATTGTGTTACTAGTACAGTGCTTGAGAACTTGTATTGTGTTACTAGTACAGTGCTTGAGAACTTGTATTGTGTTACTAGTAACTTGTATTGTGTTACTAGTAACTTGTATTGTGTTACTAGTACAGTGCTTGAGAACTTGTATTGTGTTACTAGTACAGTGCTTGAGAACTTGTATTGTGTTACTAATACAATGCTTGAGAACTTGTATTGTGTTACTAGTACAGTGCTTGAGAACTTGTATTGTGCTACTAGTACAGTGCTTGAGAACTTGTATTGTGCTACTAGTACAGTGCTTGAGAACTTGTATTGTGTTACTAGTAACTTGTATTGTGTTACTAGTACAGTGCTCGAGAACTTGTATTGTGTTACTAGTACAGTGCTTGAGAACTTGTATTGTGTTACTAGTACAATGCTTGAGAACTTGTATTGTGTTACTAGTACAGTGCTTGAGAACTTGTATTGTGTTACTAATACAATGCTTGAGAACTTGTATTGTGTTACTAGTACAATGCTTGAGAACTTGTATTGTGTTACTAGTACAATGCTTGAGAACTTGTATTGTGTTACTAGTACAGTGCTTGAGAACTTGTATTGTGTTACTAGTACAGTGCTTGAGAACTTGTATTGTGTTACTAGTAACTTGTATTGTGTTACTAGTACAGTGCTTGAGAACTTGTATTGTGTTACTAGTACATTGCTTGTATTGTGTTACTAGTACAGTGCTTGAGAACTTGTATTGTGTTACTAGTACAGTGCTTGAGAACTTGTATTGTGTTACTAGTACAGTGCTTGAGAACTTGTATTGTGTTACTAGTACAGTGTTTTGTTATCCCTTTATTTACCTCTGTGTTATCAGTGGTGTGGATTCCCTGTATTAGAATACACAGTTTTACACATTTCATATGACTTTTCTTACATTTTCCATTCCTCTTCCATTCAAAATGCTGACATCATATAGTTAACTCTTTATTGTTCGCCTCTTACCAATTATTATACATGCAGTTATTTCTGTGAAGAAGGATTTGGTATTGGTTTCTTTTTCTTTTTAATCAGGAGCTTTGGATTTCAGCCATTCTCTTCATTTGCATATGACTGTTTTCATTTTGTCAATGACATTATCTTTCAGTTTATTCTTCTTTCTATTAATAAAAAATTAAAAGCAAAGAAATATTGTAAATATCATGAGGTCATTCAGTTTGAAAAAAAAATATGCAAGATTGTTAGAAATAGAACTATGATTAAGCCTCTAGTTACTTATTTCAATTTGTACTTAATGGCTACATGTGATGATGCACACTGCTTAACTGTGCCAAAACCTTTGTATCATGATATCCATTCTGTTTTACTTATCAATTTATGACTAGATAATGTACAAGTATTAATGTGTATTGTCAGTTATTCTTTTTTTTTTACCAGGATTTAGCCCATTTTAAAAGTGCATATCATATCTATATTTAGATTCTTTGCATGTCTGGCTATAAATTGTCCTTGAAAATGTTTCATCAGAAGTAATTAAAAATTCCTTCTCTCTCTTTTCCTTTCTTAGTGCACAGACATCTCTACCTTTTCGAAATTTAAAGTGCAAATCGTCAAATTACTACAAAAATTTGTCCTTGTGGCAGTCTTTCTACATGAATCAGATAAAGTATCCCTATAAATTGTCAAAGTTCAATTATGTGTGAAAGGGCAGAATAAGATTGGTAGATTTTGACCTGTATACTGTATGGTTTGTGATCGTTATATTAAAACATATATACCTACATACATGTATCTGTGATGTAAGAACCATAACCCTCTATACAAGAATACAACATTAGTGCAAGATATTTCCTATTCCATTAAGAATTACTTCCAACAAGTAGAGAGTGCATTATACCATTATTTTTCTTTTTTTATGTGAAGAGCATTACATCATGTTTCATGGCATGGATATAGAAACCTAAATTGTGTTGATGTTAAAGTGAAAAGAAGTAAATGATAAACAATTTTATCTGTTGTTTTTCTTTTTCTCAGATTTGGCTAACATTACCATCATATCTTGGTCTATCAGTACTTTAGACAAATCATCAGAAGAATATGAGAACTTCATATTTAGCAATGTGTCTTAGACTCTATTGATATCGATGCTTGAGTAAGCAAAGAATTTTCAATGTAGTGGCTAGTCAAAGAAGTTATCTGTAAAAACAATCTACAAACATGGCGTCAAACAATCTAATAAACAAAATGTATGTGTACTTATTTTAGCGGGATTAATATTTTAGCAGAGTTAGCGCTATAAAGACTGCGCTTATTCAAGATTACGTTAAATTATTGAACTTTTATACATTAATGTTAAAAATAAGTCCGGTGCGCTAATTCATGATTATGGTAACATGTCAATTTGTCCTATTTTAGCCTGTTTGGGCTAAATTTGGTTGCGCTAAGATAAGTACACATACAGTAGTAGAACCGCTTTTTGTATCATTCAAAAAGATTGAACAAGGGAAGGATACACTATTGAATGAGGGTAAGACAACTCTGTATCAGCAGTTATATAGCATAGTAAAGGATGAAGGTCTTAGTGGACTTAAAATCCTTGTGAACAACATAGAAGACGAAGCAATCATCACAGGATTACCAAATCCTCCACAATATTCCCTTTGATTTTCAAGGTCAAGCTCACACTTAAACTTATAACATTGTGAACAGCAGAGAAGACCTAGGAAACGGCATGAGTTCTTTATGAAAAAGACGGGCAGTACAAGTAGATCGGTCTATGTAATTTAGACTAATTAGGGTAGATTGAAAGATGCCGGTATTCTTCCAGAGGGAAGAGATGATACAAATAAGAACGCAAACACTCAAATTCACAAATTTTCGGCCCATTGTATTTGATCCAGTGTCAAATACATCCTCTGCCTCTCTAGCGTTCATTGCAAATTGATTTCCTTTGACTAGTTTATGCGAAGAGGGGAATCACGGGAAAATAAACCACGGCTAGCTAGTTGTTATTTCTATTCAAATATTCTGCAGACAACAATGGGCGGAGCTTTGCAGACTGGAAGTTTGTTAGAGATTTTACAACAAGTGAGTTTTATAGTACATATAGGGAGAAAATCTCAAGTCACGTTAGAATTAATGATAAAACATGAGCTCTTTCATTATGCTACATATAAAGTAGGACTCCATACGTAAGTTGGTGCTGCTGCAGTGTTCGTTTCTTAGTTATTCTGGTCTCACCTGGTCTCTTCTGAATAATGTTATTCCGGGGTTCACAAGTGTTCAAAGGGAATTTCTAATGATTTTGCCTCACCATCTCGACTTTGAGGCTGAAAAAGTGATGGGTTCACCTTCAATGATTATTAGTTAGAGTAAAGAACACAGACCAAGCCTTCTTTCTTGCTAAGATGCAATACGCTGCTTCCCGCCCTTTGCAATTTGCATTATTCCTCATTAATTAAACTTGATGCAATGCTAATCATTAGATGATGGATGAACGTCATTCATTTTAAGGAAGAGTATCCCTCAAGTCAGAATTGCTGGTAATTCTTTTGCATGGATACCCTATTTTTTCTCTTTTGACTATTGTTCAGATTAATAAACTAATATGGTGCTGGGAAAAGAAACTTTTATAAATACATAATAACTTCTTCCATGCAAAGTTATCAAACATATACTAATTCATATGACTTTGTGCATTATTAATGGATATTAATTGAATGAGTGTGTGAGTGAATGTGATGTGTTGTTTTATTATTGTAAATTGTGTCAAAAATAAAATTGAAAAAAAAAAATTATAAATACATTTTATCACCTCTAAAAAGGGATTTTTCTTACTTTTCCCATAGGGTCCAATGTTAATGTTCAAACGGCTTAAGATCTCGGTACATGTGTATAATCATGAAACTATGTATTTTATTTTGTTTGTACATCAGGTTTAACATAAGCGTTGAATATATGGAAATGAGAATATTGTAAAAGTTGTTATTTAGGAAATATGAGTATCTGAGACCTGAGGGATGCTCTTCCTTAGGTAAATTCCTCAAAGTTCAGCTTCAGGTCATGGGTCAACGTGATATACTCATATTTTCTCAGCGCTAAATACTAGTGTTTTTTTCCAAATCACATCAAAAGGAAGTCTAATATAATAATGTACACTTTGAATCAGTCAATTAAAGACATTCTTAATTTCTTCTTGTGAAGTCAATGGTCATAGTTGGTGACATTCATCTCGTCTATCTTTTATTTTAATACGACTTTAGATTTTCTCCCTATATGTACCATAGAACTCGCCTGGTGTAAAGTATCCAACAAACTTGCAGTCCGCTAAGCTCCGCCTATCCTCCCCCACTTTAGAACTCGCCTAGTGTATAATATCCTTCCAGTCCGATAAGCTGCGCCTATTGTCGTCTGCAGAATAATATTAGAAAAGAAAATACAACTAGCTAGTCGTGTTTTATTGTTCAGTAATTCCCCAAGTCGCATGGACTAATCAAATTATCACCGAGCCCTATATGAACCACGACTAGCTAGTTATTACTTCTTTAGTATTTGTCATGTTTAATTTTGTTGCTTATTAAGCGATTAAAAATATTACTTGTTTGGATTGTGGATCATTGACAAGGGTTAATTACCCGAAACGTGCATGTTTGGTCATGCTGCAGATTGGTCTGTTCTTAAATGATGCTATTGAATTTTAAGACGTTAACCATTACATGGATTACTATAGTATGTGAAGGTGTCTTGTTTTGATAAAATCTGAAACAGATAAGATGTCTATAATGAGTTAAAGAAGATCCTGACGAAAATCTCAACAGCACTCACAATAGAGCACCAAACTGAGCATCGATTGACCCCTAGCGAGCTAGAGGTGGGACCAGATGCTCGGGAGGAGTAAGCATCCCCTGTTGGCTAGCCGCACCCGCCGTCGATGTTCATGCACGAAAATGAAAACAATATACAGTCAAACCTGTCTTATGTGACTTTGCAAGGGCCGACAGAAAATAGGTCACATAAGACAGGTGGTCACTGAATACAGGTTCAAGCTGATCTGACTTTGACAAACAAAATTTGCGTAATGTAAAAGCAATACTATTAAATGAATCACTGCATATATCAATTCGTGTATTTATTGATTAATCGTATTACACATAAAAAATCACATTACATTTAATTCATATCACAGAAGATTTAATTATGAAAAACACTGATGAAGAGATTTTATGTAAAATATTATATTATGTAGTTGGGGTCCTTTGCAACAATAAAAGTCGTAATATACAGGTTCGGAATTCGGTACGGGACAGAAAAATCTCGGTCGTTGTCGCGTTAGACAGGTGGTCGCTATATACAGATTAATTTGATAGAAAAATTGCTCGGGAGGAATAAAAAAGGTCACATAAAGAAGGAAGTCGCTAAAAAGAGGGTCACTATAAAATACATGCACTGTCTGAGGTTATGTCTAAACAAAACACAGTACCGAATGTGTAACAGTCATAGATTACAGTATGAATTTGGTCTTATCTCGTTAGTACGTGCTTCCGATACCGACATAATGAAACATATAATTTTTCTCCTCTTTCCGATAGGATATCTTAATGCATTTCTCTTTAATAACGCCCTGAATCCGTATGAACCACTGGCGCCATCATCAATAGCAAAGTCGCGTAAGTAATGTCAGACTTCTTCAACTTCAAGAGCATCATTTAAGAACGGATAAATTTGCAGCATGTACCAGACATGCACGTTTTGGATACTTAACCCTCGTCATAAGATAAAGGATGTGCTTACCTTGGTTTTTATTAAATAATCAGGAATTAGTGCCAGTTTTCCTTATTTCTGATTGGTGGAGGCGCCATTTGTTAGAGTGTACCTCAGAGTGAGTTGATCGCCTTCGGCCTCTGTCAACCAATACCTGACCAGGCCGTTAAAGTCACGAGTAGATCTGATCAAAAGTCAATAACTGTATGTTCAAAATAAATTCCAGTTTCTCTGCTATACGAAATCGAAGCTTCGGAGTAAACTCTCAAGGCGTTCACTAACAATCGCAACCTGTTTGACGACCTCGATGCCAATGAAAGTAAAAATCCTCATACCCCTAATTCATGACTTAATTCATTGACATATTCAAACTTAGGAAAGGAATTATACAAATTGAATAATAAAAATTTGGAAGGATCCTAACAGTATACCTTCATGAAGAAAATTTCAAACCAACTTTTCTGCATCAGACACGTGTTTCGAATATTGAATTCTCATCAGTAATGCTTACAGAGGAGTCGCCAAAATTCATTAAAGTTGCTTTTGCTCTTGTTTTATTTTTTGGAATTCAAACTCGTTCATTTACTTTACAGAGAGTGCGCGGCTCCGGATTTCATGTAGCGTCGAATCAGTAGCATATCCAAACAAAATCTATGTTCAAAATAGCATTTGAGGGATGGTGCTATGATGTTAACCTCCTTTACTTTCGATAATATTTGATGTTAACCTCCTTTAATTTTGATAATAAAAAAGAAACACTAAAGTACACAAAATTCTGGCCCTTTAGCATCTGTAAAAAAAGCCGACAAAAGTCATTAGCTTATGATAAAGACCAAGAGATAGAAGATTTGTCATTATTGTACTTACAATATGCTTCCTTGAGTGAATGTGCGCTTTTATTTGATGATTCATAGGCAATTTGGTGTTGTGTCTTCAGTTTCAGGACAATGTGTTGACCGTTTACATACCGGAAGTTGTGAGAATTATGGTCCACAGATGTGCTACAAATACAGAGAATGGGCTTATACACAGTGTCCACAATTCTGTCTTCTATGCGAACGTATGTATTATATCATATTCAAAAACAAATCACAATATCAAAATCCTTTTTTTTATTTCAGTTATTTCCTATTGTTTCCATCTGTTTGTACTGATTTTCTAGTTTCTTGCGTGTGTGTTCCGCTGTGATTACTGTAACGTCGTCATGTTGAAGATTTCATCTCGGGGATACGAATACATCCACTCTCGTAATAATTTAAAACTTTAATCTCTTCTTTTATATCATAGAAGAAGGGAGGAGATCTCCAACAAGACCCCGCTGCAGCATCGACAGCAAAACACCCCGATGCAAAACACCAAAACACCCCGATTTTCTGTTATATCATGTACATTCAATCTCATTTTATATGAGATTCCTCTTTCCAGAATGATCAGTTGCATTCTTGAAGACATCTTTACCCGAAATATACATCAATGTGTCAAGACAATCAAGTTTTAATTGAACTGTTCCCAAGGGTGTTGCATGCAAATAAGAGACGCTGACTCTCCCCCAGCACATTGTCTTACTTTGGAATATTGTTTTTCCGGAGTTTGCAACTGTTCCAGTGGCCATTGTAATGATTTTGACTCGACTTTTAGACTGAATAACTGATTGGTACTTCTTTGATGTTTATATAGGGTGTCATTTGAAGCCAGCGGATCTTATATTTGTTCTGGATGGAAGCGGCAGCGTTGGACCCAATAATTTTAACATTTCGTTGGAATTCGTGAAAGCCTTTGTTCAGGAATTTGAGATCAGCAACAAATATGTCCAAATTGGAATAATTTCATATTCTGATAAAGCATTTGAGTTGGTCCAGCTGCAAACAGGAAGCAATAACCAAACCTTATTGTCAAAAATAGATCTTATTCAATATCCTGGAGGAAATACAAATACTGGGGAGGCGATTCGGTCTGCAATGGATCAAGGGTTTACAAGTAGCCATGGTGACCGTGATTACGTCACGAATGTTATGATGGTAATCACTGATGGCCAATCACAAGACAGGAACTCCACGATAAGGGCAGCGAAGAATATTCACAGGAAAGGAATTAAAACTTTTGCCATTGGTGTTGGTGACCGTGTTTCAATCAAAGAAATAAATGCAATAGCATCGGACACAGACCATGTTTTCCATGTTTCAAACTTCAAAGCTCTTTTTACGCTGAAAGAGGAACTGCGAAATAAAACATGCGAAGGTAAGATCTAGATAATATCACTTGATGTTTTAGAGTTTATATATACGTAAATAGATATGAAAAACGGATAATGCAAGCAAGACGGAGATGCCTTCTCTCTCTCTCTCTCTCTCTCTCTCTCTCTCTCTCTCTCTCTCTCTCTCTCTCTCTCATTCCAGTCATAGGACTTGTCAACTTTATCAATTATCCTTAGTTGTCAAAATAATGTCCCCTATTGTTTGTGGAACTTGTTTTGTCTTATATTGGTTGTTTGTTGCGTTCTGTGATATTGTACCGCTGAGGTTAGTGCAGGTTTTTCTTGCTTGGGATATATTCCATATTCTTATAGAAGAAAGGAGGGGATCTCCAACAAGACCCGGTTACAGCACCAACAGGAAAACATCAACAGACCCCAAGTAAAACACAGAGAAGAGTAAAAGAAGATCCTGACGATAATCTCAACAGCATTCACAATAGAGCATTGCATTGAGCATCGAAGGATCCCTATCAAGCTAGAGATGGGACCAGGTGCCCGGGAGGAGTAAGCATCTCCTGTTTGCTAGCCGTACCTGCCGTCGATGTTCAAGCACGAAGATGACATATACAGCAAGAGATGCATGGAAAAGGATATAATTGAACACCCAGAGTAATGAAGGCTGTACAATAAAGCAAAGGAAAGATCTCCAACAAGACTCAGCAGCCATAGCAAAATACCGAAACATCCATAACCAAAACGCAGAGTGGACCAGCACAGCCAGAGAGGCCTAGCAATAATGACGTCATCAACCACTTAACGCAAAAGATCACACATAAATCAACGAGACAAAAGGGCAATTGGTGTCGACTTAGGACGGCCGTCTGCGACGTTATTAATAGCAAATGGTGTAGCTATACGCATCACATACACGTAGTCCTCAACATATCATTTTTTGTATGCACACTCTTTGCTCTTTATGGTTGTTATCCTGGATTACGTGCGCACAAACCTCCCACTTTTCAAATTACCCAGAGGTCTCGAAGAACGTACAATCGTGGTGACCACACACAAACATGACCGCAAAACACAGAGCAGATACGCACAGAGTGAGACACAAGAAGGTAAAAGGAACACCAGAATCACATAGAAACATGAAACACAAATGACTACACATAAACCAACGAGACCAATGGACAATCGATGCTGACTTAGGACGGCCATCTGCCGCGCCAGTAGCAGACGGTGTGGTTATCCGGATTACGCACAATTGTTCCACTTTTCCGATTACCCAGATGTCTGGAATACCGCACAATTGTGATGTAAAATAACCTCCTCACTGTAAGATGACCATACAAATAAGACAGCATGACGCATGACCCCAAGATATGTTAATGGAGATAAAAACAGAAGGCGTACGGAATACAGTCCGTGCTTTGCCGGCTGTAGCGAACTCATGCATGTTATCACCCGGGGAGTCCGACTGAGATCCAGAGAGGACAGGTGGTTTGGGCCCTGTCTTCTCTAAAATGGTTAGGACAGGGCTCGTCATGGAGTCATGTCACCAAAGTCAAAATGCAATTCCTAAGAATTCGCGAGACTGTAGATTGGTTCAGTACCTAGCCAAGTGTCCGTCTTGTGACAGAAAGATTATATATCTACGATATAAAAGCCGTTCGATGATTCTAACACAATTTCTATTGTAATTTTGTCTACCTATGATCATTCTTATTTTTCGTAAAGTTTCCAGAAATTGTTTACTAGTGAATGAAAGCGAATACCTTGACCTAAAAGTTTCTTCGTAATTTGTGAATTTCTACTATGAAAATCGAAAATATCAGTACATGCTCTAGCATACCGGATCAGCTGTGAAATGTACATACTGTAAGACGGTAATCTATGAACATCACCGTCAAGCCAGCCATGGAAATTTACTATGTTGACTCCAAAATCATCTCGTTTGTCATACTCAATTGTATGAATCTCCCCAATAACAATTTTGATATTTGGGTCCAAAAATGGTGTTTCTGTGTTTGTAACGTTTGCCTTGTTTAGAGTCAATTCATGTTGATAGATTACATTTTCATACTTTCAAAAACAGGATTGTCGATAGTATGAATATCTTCTAGGTACCTAGAAGTACCAATGAAACATTTTCAAATCATCATGCTTTCTTTGCTATTGAAGATTATGGATAAATTCTTTTTCATACGTTTATAAGAATAAATCTGCAACAAGAGGAACACAATTAGTACCCATAGGGATCCCTACAACCTGCTTGTAGAGATTCTCAACAAATCTTACATAAATAGGACATTCACGTTTCGGGTACTTAACCTTCAATGTTAGGTGTCAATTCGATTTCATTACAATAGCTACTCGTATGAATACATGTATATCATTACTTTCAATTTACCGATTTTAAAACCTAATTTCAGACATTATGTTTAGCATGTTAACCTGCAAAGACAAGATACTGAGCTGTGCTTCCTATGGTATGGATGTATGTAAATCATACTCCGCGTGGTCTAAGGAAAACTGCGCACTTTACTGTGGACACTGCTCATGTTAGTAGTACATTTTCAACTTTCGAATGCAATTTTTCATGTGCTGATTTAAAATTTTATTTCAATTATCAAACTTAATTAAAAAAAGGATGTAAGTTTTGCATGCCTCCAGAGTTTCTATTTCAGTAAACACGTAAGCTTATACATGTAAATAAGCATATTCGCCATCCTATTTTGATAATTCATACCTATTGAAGACAGTTTGTTATGATACGTTGAAAAGCAATTAATTTGAAAAAAATTGGATAAATTAATTTAGTACTGAACAGATCCTCTCCCCAAAGAAGACTTTTGTGAATCAAAAAGTAACCTTATTAATTCTGCCTTAAGCTCTCATGAAAGGAAACATCCTCCAATCCCCATCCACAAAACACCCCCCTAGAATTCTTTGTATGAAGTTGAATTTTGTATTTTCAGTTCCAACACCACCAACTCCGTCAAAAGTAGGTGAGGAATTTAGCTTTTTAATGTCAAAAATTATTGTATCAATTAAATATGGTCAAAATACCTCTCACTCTGACAAATGAAATACCTCGTTGAAATTTTCCTTTCTTTGCGTCAACATCAACCATCCGAGACTACATTTATTCTTTTATAAATTGGAATTATTTGAAAAACAACTTTCTTTTACAGCAACATTACCGCCTCAACAAAGTACAAGTGGAAGTAAGTCATGTTTTAGTTGCAAGTCTTGGTTGAACTTCAAGAATTGACAGTAATTCCAACATCAGTCAATAATAATCGAATCGAATCGGTAATTAAGTGTATCCTTACTTGTGAGTAGAAGCTTATGGTATGGGTTTATACCTGCTTTTACTCGTATGTCATCACTGGTCATTGGCTGTTATTTAGCAGATGACCGTCTAGGATTTACGCTGTGTGTACAATGGTCTTTCTCTATCTATGTAATATATTCATTACTAGTAGATTCCCCTCGTGAAACGTCCATTAGGCACATAGAATTATATTCCAATAACTTTGCCCACTTTGACGTCACGTTCAATTTGAACGAAGGGACAATTAACCTACGTTAATATGCATTTGACGCTGTTTCAGGCAAAATGTGCGATGTGCATGCAAATAAAGATGATAAAATGTAAATACAAGTAATGGAATTTGCACGTGACTAACCATGAACACAGTTTGCCGCACTGTGCGGTATGGATATTGTTGTGTTTCACGCTGTGCGATATGGGTGTCCTTGTTTCTCGTAGTTTGCAGTATGGGTGTTGTTACGTTTCTCGCTGTACGGTGTGGGTGTCGTTATTTGTCTCGCTGTGCGGTCTGGGGGTCGTACATATGGTCTTGCTTAAGATCTCTACTATGTTCATACACTCTCATGGCCGTCCTACGTCGGCCCCGATTGCCCATTGGTCTCGCTGCTTTATGTGTTGTCTTTTGTTTAATGTTTCTATGTCGTTTGTCTCTTTTACATCTCTTGATGTGCTTGTCTTCTCTGTGTTTTCGCATCATGTGTTTTCTGCTTTGCTCTGGGTACTGCAAAAGGGTCTAGTAATCATGTATTTGCGAAGCGTTCTCACATGTCAGCAAGCATACCCATTTTAATGAAATGATCTCTGTCTTATGTGTATTGAAAGATTACCAAAATGTACATGCGATTCTTTCTTCATTCAAAGTTTGAACAAATTTCAAAAATGATGAGAAATACCCTATACATTATTCAGATTATCAATCGGAATACAAAATCATTTCAATTTCCAAAACTTCATAACGTAAAAATATGAAATAAAAGACACCTCCAGACGATATGATATTCATGCTGAACAAAAACTATCAAAATTATCTATGTTTACTTTTTCGCAAGCAACGGCATGCATAAACAACATACAAGACTGCAGCAGCTATGGATCGTCAGTTTGTGGACAATACGCCGAGTGGTCTAAGCAGAATTGTGCCCAGTTCTGTGGATTTTGTCAAGGTAGGGGTATCATATTCACACAATGTTATGAATCATCTTGGTGTGGTATTAATTTGATAACAGTCGAAGTCAATATTTTCAAATTAAGAAATTATATTGGGTAGTGTAATTCTTGAAATCTTTCTTTGTCTTACATGTAATTTTGCAGGTCCATCTAGCCCTCCGCCAGTTACACATGCACCAACGTCAACGAGTGGTAAGCAGTTTTCTGTGATTCTTTTACCTCTATTTCCAAAAAATATTTTTTTCTAAATTGACATTATAGTTAATGATTTAAGAGGAAATCATTTTTTTTTTCATTTCGCTTGCGGGATTTCTGTTTTGTAATTTTTTTTCCAAAAGTAGTAAGCCTTTTCCCGATTGTGGTTTTTGAAATATGGTTTTGGGTTTTGGGTCTGACTTTCATTCACTGAATTGTATAACGATTGATTATTCTTGATTTTGATCGATTCTTTATTTTGTGTTTTCCATTTACTGATAAAGGTCCTCCAAGTCCTCCACCAGTTACACATACGCCAGTACCAACAGGTGGTAAGTCATTTCATCTTGTATCTTTGAAAACATTTCAATTGATGTATTACTATAATTGATAAAGAAGTCTAAATTTACTGTGAAAATAGTTTTACCCATTTAAACATGCTCTCCGATTTACGAATAGGCATGTTTGTGCTAGGTGAACCATATGATTTGACTTAATTATGATTTCACTGTTCGGGATCTCCTCCTTGTATTGTTTTATGTTTTTCAAGAATTTGTATGGCTATAAATTAGAATTTTTGGATCTGACTTTTCATGTTTGACTTTCATCCACTGATGGAATAAAATTTTTTATTATCATTTTTAAACTTTGATTTTCAACGTTCACTCAATACAACAAATTCTGAATGGCTCAATTGTTGATCTTAGGGTTTGTTATATCCATTTACGTATCCATCTGTGTGTTGCTATGGGCCCCTACGCTATGTCTGTTTGTATGGTCATCTTACAATGAGGAGGTTATTTTACACAACAATTGTGCGTTCTTCGAGACCTCTGAGTAATCGGCAAAGTGGAAGGGTTGTGAGCATATAGTCCAGATAACCACACATTCTGCTACTGACGATGTTTCTGTGTTGATTTTGGTGTTTCTTGTCCCTTTTGAGTCTCTTGATGTGCTTGTGCACTCCATACTTTTGCATGAGGTGTTTTGCCTTTGATACTGCTACCCAGAGTTGTTGGAGATCTCCTCATTTCCTTTATAGCAAATTAAGGAGCAATGTCTCCATGACCCTGTTTGGGCCAATTTATCTTCGCATTGAAGGATTCGATCCCATTATCGTAGGGATAAAATATCTACAAGCATTCGAACCATTGCTTTTGAGCGTTCTAGGTACATAATTTTCGCTATTTTCTTTTGTACAGGGGCGCCAACGCCTTTCATGATTAGTAAGTTGATACGTTTATGAAATGTAAGTATACCATGACAGCAATAAAGCACTGTTCGTTTTTCAGTCAAGTGAATTTAAAACTGCCAAATGAGTTAAAGAAGCAGCACTCACAATAGAGCACCAAAATGAGCATCGACGGACCCCTAGCAAGCTAGAGCTGGGACCAGGTGCCCGGGGGGAGTAAGCATCCCCTGTTGGCTAGCCGCACCCGCCGTCGATGATCATGCACGAAAATGACAACATATAAAAACATAAACTGCATTCATAATCATACATAATCTAACACATACAAAGAGCACCTGTAAAGCTAGGCTCATTGACGTTTCCATCTCAATTTTCCTTCGGTGGAATACAGCTTTTCAAAAATATTTTCATACTTACAAAACTCTGTTTCAAAGATTTCAGTTTTTTTAGCGGAAGTGCTTACTTATTAATTAACTGTTTGATGAATTAACACAACTGGTTACAGAAAAACCTTATGTAGATATTTTCAATATTTTTCCCAAAGAGAATTGTAGAGATATCAACCCAGACTGTAGTTCGCACGGACCATCAGTGTGTGGACAATATATAGAATGGTCCAAATCAAACTGTGCCAAGTATTGTGGATTCTGCTCAGGTAAATAAAAGGGGTGTTCGATTTGACACGAATATGTTCAATATAGAAGTATTTGCCAGATATTGTGGATTCTGCTCAGGTAAATTAAAGGGGTGTTCAATTTGACGTGAATATGTTCAATATAAAAGTATTTGCCAAGTATTGTGGATTCTGCTCAGGTAAATTAAAGGAGTGTTCAATTTAAAATGAACATGTTCAACATAGAATTATTTGCCAAGTATTGTGGACTCTGCCCAGATAAATCAAAGGAGTGTTCAATTTGACACGAATATGTTCAATGTAAAAGAATTTGCCAAGTATAGTGAATTCTGCTCTGAAACATTAAAGGAGTATTCGATTTGACATATGTTCAACATAGAATTTTTCACCAAGTATTGCGGATTCTGCTCATGTGAATCAAGAGAGGTTTTGATTTGATATAAAATTATAGAATAAAAATGTGAGAATTCTGATCTGGTATATTAAGTTAGGTTATTTTCAGCCTATCCACGATGGTTATTTCATTCACTACACTTAGTCGCTTTGTTTATTCGTTCTTTTGAAATGCACTTTTGACTTTTAATTATATCGAAGTTTTAGAGACACCACTCAACTTGCGGTTTCTCAAAGCCTCGAACCGAATATGCCTCTTTGTTTCAAAGTTTGGCAATTGCCTAATCAGGATGATTATAGTAAACATACATAGATACGTACATTTTGGATAGGAAAATAACAAAAATTGAAAAAACTATTCTGAATTTTGTTTTCTTCGTTCTACGAACCTATTTTTTTCTTTTTTTTTCACTTCACCTCTATTAGGTCCATCTTCTTCACAGCATTGTGAGTATTATTATCGTTTCCTAAAGTTATACAAATTTTAAAGTGGAATATGTCATTTTCTCTTCAATCCTTGATCCTTTTTTTTTATTTTGACAAATTCTGCGCAGTGTTTCAAATTTAGGAACTGCGTCTCTGTATGTATATCTATTCAAATCGAAGAAGAAAGAACACTACATGCTTCGAATTTTCACCGGAAATAAGAATAAAAATCTGTTTCGTTTTCCTTTCTTTTGCAGCTACATTATGGGTCACTGTTCCAAAACATCAAGAACCATAGTATGTCACACATCAAAGATAAATAAAAAGAGAATCTGTGTTTTAATATCGTAAACTAGTATTAGCAATGGCAGAGAAGCAATAGAGTTCACTTCTGAAAAAAATGGAAGAAACTCATACTTTACCACCGGTGTCATCATCCTCAGATCGTCCCCAGTATAACTTTCCCCTTAATTTGGGTTCGTTTTATTGAGGAGGTTTAAGTAACCGAAAAGTGCATGTCTGGTCCATGCTGCAAATTTATGTGTTCTTAAATGATGTTATTGAATGAAGACATAATATAGTAGATCCTTCCTCATCCGGACCATAGTAGATCTTCTATACTACATCTTCCATGGGATGTTCTACTATGTAGTAAAATGTCCGGGGGAAGATCTGCTAGGGGGATGGTCTACTACATGACAGCGGTTTAGGTACCGACGTCTAGTGTTGAAAAAACCAGAAATGTTCAAACTCCAGTGAAAACATTCTAGGTATTATAAAAAAATCGAATTTGGTGCACCAGTAAAGCATTTTAGGGTAATGAATGCTCTTCATTATTTTGAGGTGCAGCTTTTTGTTTTTTTTAACAGTTTTGTTTGTTGAGGCTAGAGAAAATTCGACCCTGTCACAAAAAAGCACTCGTTTGTAGAAACATGCATTCTTTTGACAAAGAATCCGTCTCAGTGGTTTTTAAATTGATTCAGAGATAAGACAAACTACAGTTCATTTATGGCATATATTCTTCTTTCTTTTCATGCAATAACACTGAGTGAGCGCTTATTAAGTTTGTGTGTAATCAATTAAGGAGCATAATGAAATGAAAAAAGAAAAGATGAAAGCCCTTTAATTCGATTGCTGTACGAAAAAGAAATTCAAAACACTTACTGTCAAACACCTCCTGGTGAAGTTTTTTACGAGCTGCACACTGCAAAGGGCATAAGTGTGACACAAATGAGTTTAAGATGATCCTGACGACAATCTCAACAGCACTCACAATAGAGCACCATATTGAACATCGACGGAGCCATAGCAAATTATAGGTGGGACCATGTGCCCGGGAGAGTAAGCCACTGTTTGACTAGCTGCACCAAGATACCAATAATATATCACAGATCACATCTAAACTGTGCATGGAGAAAGATGTAAGCAAGTGGACCTGATTTGAAATATTAACCTTGATTTTAAGATTTGATATTGACCTTGGAAATAAGGTTTTGAATTAGACTATGATGTACCGATACTACATGTACATAGTATATGAAACCATGGGCAAGACTTTATTGTACTACAGGTGTATTAGATTTAAAACACTTTAAGGTTTTCAACTTGCAAATATTGTCATAGACGGCTTGCAATACAGATTTCAAAGTGAAGAAAAGCGGAACTGAAATTGGACGCATGCGTTGGAGATTGTAAAATTTTAAATGGAGACAACACATGATAACTGTGCTTGACGTCAGGTATTGTCCATTCCCTTGACAGTTTTATTATGAACTAGACATATGCCATTACTCTATGAAATTTCACTTTAAAACTTGACAAAGATGTCGAACATGGTTAGTGGAACTTATTTCTGGTACTGAAGTTAACCTTAAATGATTGACCTGGCCCTTAAAGATATAATTTTGATTTAGACTTAGGTGTGTCAAAACTATACAAATATCTCAAATTTAAACTGTGAATGGAGATATTAATATTGGACTCTGTTGCTTTCAATGGACATTGTATCTCAAACACAATCTGCTGCCAGCAATCAGGCCATTAATGCCGTCTTTAGTGGTGTCTTGTTTGCCCATTGATTGCTATTTTGGTTTTGAGTATAACTCATCAAAAGTCATCATGTAAACCAAAGGAGAGGATGATGTCACAGCTCGTTACCTTCTTCGATAATATATCAAATGAAATTCTAAAGCACTTAGTTCAAGTCAAATTGATTTTCAGACACATTCTAGTTTATTTTAGTAGCAACCTTTCCTTAGAGTTTTTGATTTTGTTTTGTATCTACTGAGCAAAGAGTGCGCGGCACCAAATTTCTTGTAAGATCGATTCATTAAGGTAGACAAAAATTATGACCAGATTAGTAGATGGTGTTAACCTCCTTTAATTTCGAATATATATCGGGCTGAAATGACAAGCTTCCAGAATAGCAAATTGATATATGATGTCAAATTGATTAAGGGAAAAACAAAGCTTTTTTCACACTCAAAACATCCAATCACAGGGAGCGTGTGTACGTAACTACTCCAAATTGCAAAAGAAAATAGATGTAGATAATAAGAGGATAGAATTTATGTGAGTTCTCTAACAACTGGAGGTGAAATCCGGACAAGAAGTTAAATCCGACATTGTATTTGGCGCCAAAAATGCCAAAAATGCTAAAGGGTTAATATATTTTGATTTGATAGGATATTGAGGTATCAGCTTCTTTGAACTTTTCCTGCACACTTGGTATTATGGAGTTGGGTCGTTTCGCCCTTTTTCATGTTCTTCAGGTTTCATTTCTGCTCAAAAGCTTTGGAATAAACCACCGCTGGTAAATATGCTGTACCCCCAAAAATGTCTGCGGACTAATAAAGAAGAAAATTTGCTTTATCTTTACCTTTCTAAACAACAACTTACTTCAGCGATTTCAAGTATGTGTCGTAAGACAGCGAAGAAACGGCTGGTAAACTAAACAATCATCGAGGACTGAGAAAGCAAAACTGACTTCAAAAGACAGGAGGGATCTGCGACACGAATCGATTGCATCTTCAACAACAACAACAACAACAAAAAGAACCCCCTCATAAAACCCACCAATAAAATGCAAAAACATATTGAACAAGAGATACTAAAGGGACAAGGAAGTCCAAACTAAGAAGATGATAAATTTTGGTTATCCGGATTTCGTGTTCACAACTCTCCACCTATTCTATTCCGGTTTCCCACCGGTTTTGAAGAACTCACAAATGTTGTAGATAATAGCATACTCATTCCAAGATGGCGACACGGACAAAACAGCTGAATACAGGGGCAAAACAAAGGAGGGGATCTCCAACAACACCAGGTTACAGCACCCACAGCTAAACCCCAAAACCCCAAAACACCCAATGCAAAAACACAAAGCAGACAAGCACAGAAAAGCATAAGGGACAAGGAACGTCAACGCACAACACAGAGACATCAAACACAAAGGACTACACATAAACCAACGAGACCAATGGGCAACCGGTGCCGACTTAGGACGACCATCTGCCACGGAAATAGCAGAAGGTGTGGTTATCCTGGATTACGTGCGCACAACCCTCCCACTTTACCGATAACCCAGAGGTCTCGAAGAACGTACAATTGTGGTGTAAAACAACCTCCTCACTTTCAAATGACCACACACAAACAAGACCGCTAAACGCCCAAGCAACACAGATGAATATGTAAATGGATATCAAAGTAACAAACATATTATGTGAATCGATTACAAAAGCACAAGGCGTTCTCTATCGGCTTCGGAAACATAAAACGAAACACATGCACCAAGGCAAAGTACCTTCAACTAGGAAAGCAGTTTCTAAATAGCATTATTATCATTACTACATTATTATATTACTGTTATACTCATATATTTGTACATCTCTTATAATTGTTTATTTGTTACTTCTGTATATGTATATCAGCCGGAACGCCAGTCGGCACTTGTCTTTGAAGTTTAAAAACGAAGTCACGTGACAAATGTTTTGAATATGACGACATTGTACCACGTCATCAAAAACGCGTCATACTGACTGTGCTGCATGTGTAAACAAGAATGGCACAGGTGATTTTGATGGCAATAGAGATACCGTTTCAAGTGATAACACTTAACCAGGTAAATTTTGTGGCATTTTGAAATAAATCGGGCGTTGTCAAGGGCAGTTTTTTTCGCCAACGATTTGTTTACCTGCTTATTATTGCTTATTTTCTTTTAAAATCCCTGCTGGGAATGATTGGGAACAATCTGAATGTAAACTTTATATATCACCGAAGTCACCAAAACCAAAAATAGTATGCCGATCTTTGCCTTAAGGGGTTTGTGTCACCTTTCAAACTTCGATATGCTGTTCGGGCGTCCATCTTCCATGTCAACGTATGGAAACTCGTTTGTAAACAGAGAGTACACGGGTACACATGTACCCAAGTCGGTGCTGCAAAGTGGTTAGATTTGCCAAAATGAAACATGACATTGGCACAAAATCATCTTCAAGGTATCAAACCTTCAAACGAATGTTAAAAATTCCATTGCAACTTGAATTTGGTGTATTCTGAGTCCGTAATGATGAATTTTAATTAAAATCTGGTCCTCGTTATAGCGTTTTTATTCCTATTTATAGAGTACTTACTGACTAAAATTCTATATAGTTATCATAATTGGGATTCTGTTGAAAAGATTATTATTGAATTTTGACCAGAAGTGCAAAGGGGAGCATTTGTGTCAGCTTTTAAAACCAACGGTGTATGCACAATTTTCGTTGGATCTTTAGCAGGGCTGAAAAATATCAAAAATTCCTTTCAGAGGAATTTCAGTTATATGTAGTGAATTATACCTGAGTAGTATTTGTTTTATAATAATATTTAAAATTTGAGATAAACAATTAAGGTCGTTTAGCCCAATTTATTCTTATTCCGCTACTTTGTGTGTCAAGAGTTATCCGCCCCTTTTAGAAACAATGCTTCCAACCGTCAAAATAGGGATTGGCGTTCCGGCTGTATGTAATCTATGACTGTTCCTCTTGTTGCACATGAATGTGCCGGAGAGTATTCAATAAAATCTGTAAAAAAAATCTATTATAATAATACATCAGTGTTCCAACTCTTTGTTTTCTTTTCAAGATAAAATTTCAAACCAATCTTAATGTACCATATAAAGGGCCAAAACAAAGCTTCTTCCAGGCGACAGAGCTGGAAATTAGTACATTTGTAATTATTACACTTAACATTGTCGAAGGGTTCCAACTCTATGTATACCTTCTTGAAGAAAATTCCAAACCAATTTCCATGCACCAGACACGTGTTTCGAATATTAAATTCTCATCAGTGATGCTTTCAGCGGAGCGAGCCACCAAAAATAATTTCAGTAGCGCCCTCTTTAATTTTTTGAAGTTAGATTTTTACATTTACATTACAGAGAGTGCGCGGCTCCAATTGTCCTGTAGGGTCGATTCAGTAGCATATCCAAATAAAATCTATGTTCAAACTATGTTAAAACATCCATTCATGGGGAACAAATTTATCTGAATCATACTGCAACATGTTAATATCTCACCATGAATAACACCTCATAGAAGAAGTGAAGTACAAATGGTAGTTCATGAGACAAAGATCCAGGGGAAGCAAATCGTGTATGTGAAAAATAATGGAAGACTAATGTGCAGACGGCGCCGATTCTGGACAGCTATTCAAGCATGTCTGGTGTACCGTATTCAAAGACATACACAAGTGATAGTTTGCATTCACTTCCTACACGGAAGAGTTTTTTAATGTATAACGTACCGTGTATGTTATCCTTGACAGCTCAGTCGACAATGGTGTATCCTTGTACCTTGAAGGTCGTGAGTTCGAATCCTGTCAAATCCTCGTTTTCTCTCGCCTATTACAAAGATATTCAGTAGAATATAAAATATTGAATCTTCCCTATTTTTCATGCTTTGAATGAAAATATCCCGGGATTCATATATTTTACTAATTGCCAGAATGTTTGTGAATGTATGTGAAAGGCCGCTTTCGTTAAAAAATTGACGGAAATGTATCCTTTTTTCTAAGTACCCAGCTATCATTTAATTTCCCTTGTCATTTTCAAGGTACGAAGATTCTGACTGGCCGAGAAATTTTGTTGATACATTGATCAACACAATTTTTCACGGAAGTCTATTTATAGCACTATTTTTAGAACCGGGGGTTCCCTCAAACACGAATGAACTCGTTGCTGAAAATACAATTTGTTAATGTTTGCTTATCATTTCAAGGGTACCATTTCTTTTCTACTCACTCAAAAATTAACAGTGCATGTAGAATTTGCTCAAACTGGTCCTTATTCCAAAGATATAGAGAGACGATCGTTCGCTGTTTGAATCATTGCGGCTGTCATAACTTGTTTTGGCAGACGTCTCACTGCGAAACCCTCTGACTTACGAAGTATAGTGCGGTTATTGATTGTTTTTAGATCCAAGAAAACAGTCTGTTTTCCATTAATAGATAATAATAAAATGTTAAGAAAAGAATCTTACATTTTTTTCTGTTGATGCAGGTATCACCCGAAAATGCAGTTTTCTGTCCTATTTTTTGGGTGATACCTGCATCAACAGAAAAAAAATACAAGATTCATTTCTTAAATGACTTTTAAATTCCAGGAGGAATCAGAGTTGGACGCTCCGTGTTTCTTTATTCATATGTACTTAGTCTAATAGGTCCGGATGTACTTGTTTCTATTTCTGTGTCGTCGATCCTTTTCCTTTGATGTTTGATATTTCCTCATAGAGCCTTTTTCCTTCATATGTTTTAACTTTCATATATTAACTTTTTCAAAATCTCTCTCGTAAAATAGACGATGATCCACGTAGAACTCCATATGAAATACGAAACTTGGTGAAAAAAAATCAAAATGAGAAAATGACTCCTATACAATGTATGAAATGGAATAATGTTCAATAGATAATTTGCATGTAAAATTTCCATTTTTCAAACTTTAATTCATTAATTATCTTAATGTGAAACATAATTATTCAGCTATATAAAATATCAAATTTTGACCTATATCGGTACCGGGTCATACTACGATTTCTTATCTTGACCTCCTACGTGAAGGACTGGCTGTAATTTATATAAGGTCTATTCCTCAATCAGGAAAATCAAGGGAAAATGATACATTTATGCAGTTTTTGCCTCCTTTTTCTACTTACGGATTGTCAAATTATTAATCCAGTCATCCCAGGAACCGGCAGTGGAGGACAGATAACAAGTTCACGTAAGCGTTTGCTGAAATGTAAACAATATAAAAAGTAGTGTTAACTGTAACCCTATCGCAAGCTTGGTGTATTTACGACTCATTATCATAAGAATATTCACTCTTTCTATAAAGAGAAGGGAGGAGATCTCCAACAAGACCCTGAGGGCAATGAGAAATAATCACTCATAATAAACATCAAAGAAGTACCTAACCGTTATTCTGTCTCAAACTCGAGAAGGCAAGGCAAAATCGTAAGAATTGCCATCGAAACGATTGCGAACCCCGGAATGAACAACATTCCGAAGTGAGACCAGGTGCCCGGGGAGAGTCAGCGTCTCCTGATTGCATGCAATACAAATTAGTGCACTTTCTGAAATTCACAAAAACTTCAAGTACCAGAGAAGACAATGATGAAGGCAAGGGAATTATCTCCAGCATGAACAACCTGCACTCGCAATGAAGATTCCATGAAAGAACCAATGAAAAAAGGTTTCACTCTTTAGAGTAGGGTTCGAGCATTATTCATGATCATGACAAAACGTATCAAAATGTTGTTTGTAACTAACATTTTAACCCGACCGATTGAATTCTGATTCCCTTCTTCTTGGTATCATATTGTATTGTCAAACTTTCTGCTTTTCTGCATACTTTCAACAGTTGTCTGTACAAGAATCTTGCAAAACAGAAAAAAACAAACAAAGAAAGAAAATAAAAGAAATGATTAGATCTCAATAAACACTCTGCTGCAGCAGCCACAGAAAAACCAAAATTTTATTTTTCTTATGTCACCAGAATGTCATTTGAAGCCGGCGGATATAATCTTTGTACTTGACGACAGTGGTAGCGTGGGTTATAACAACTTCGAAAAGGAGCTACAGTTTGTTCAGGGCTTCGCTAAGGAGTTTGACATCGGTCCATTGAATGTTCAGGTCGGGGTTGTGACATACTCGACCAGTGTTCATGAATACATCAGACTAAATTCAAATAGAGACAAGCAATCTCTGCTCTATAACATCAACCGACTACCATATCAGTCTGGGTTGACGCGTACAGCTGATGCTATAAACCTGACACTATACCATGGCTTCAGTCAGCCCCACGGTGACCGTGACTCCGTCACTGACGTCATGATGGTCATCACCGATGGTCAGTCACAGGACCCCCGTGCCACAGCTGCCGCTGCTAGAAGGGCACATAATGCTGGTATAAAAACGTTTGCCATTGGGGTTGGAAACCGAGTGAAAGCAACTGAGATGGACACCATTGCGTCAGACAAAAACCACGTGTTTCACGTGTCAAATTACGATGCACTACAGCAACTGAAAGAAGAATTGAGAAATAAAACATGCGAAGGTTAGAAACAAGTCTTTCACAATCTTTAGCCATATAACATTGTTTAGAATGAGGATCACAGACGAGGGTTAAGTACCCGAAACGTGCATGTCTGGTCCATGCTGTAGATTTAAAAATGATGCTATTGAATTTGAAGACGTTTAACATTTGTACCACTTGGTAAGTGTCACTGCTGGTGGACCATGAGTCACCGAGGGCAAATGTAGCCAAGTTCGATCAACTTCGATTGATCGTTTCTTCAACGCAATGGGAAATTTATGTTATAAACTTTCTGAAATTCCTAAAGCGTGGGTCCTGAAGCATCATATCCCACCCATCCTTCCACTTCTTTCGGTACATTTTTTGACAAAACTTTCACACTCTATGGCCATATTAGATTGTCCAGATTGTGGATCACTGACGAAGGTAAGTACCCGAAACGTGCATGCTGCAAAATCTGTTCTTAAATGATGCCATTGAATTTGAATACATTTAACACTTGATATGAATTATAATGCATGGTTTTTTTTTTATTTTTTTTTCTTGCTTTTTATTACGTTATTATCTATATTCATATTATTAATGAGTTAAAGAAGATTTTTACGATAATCTCAACAGCACTCACAATATTCATATTATTAAGTAACGATTCTTTTGTCCGCTGTTATTTTATTTCAGCCATCGCTTTCAGCAATCTGTATTGTCAAAATAATATCAAGAACTGTAACTCTTATGGTCACGTGGTCTGCGTCAACTATGCGCAGTGGGGACGACAGAATTGTCCTCTTTATTGCGGATACTGTGCAGGTAAAATTCATACGTTGAAATTAACAAGTTGACTAAATTTATGAAAATAGGGGATATCGTTATGAATTGATGTATCAAACGACACATTTATTATTTATCTATCAAAATATACTTCAGTAGGACCTTGGAGTACAATGTACTTTTTTACATTTCAGCTGTTCTTCTGACAAAGATGCCAATATCAGTGCTTCACAAACTTGTATTCGTTTTTTTTTCACTGCTGCATGTAGTTTTTGTTCGGTCATTGTCACTGTTAATTTGAATTTGAGGTGTTAAGCGTCTCATTTCACTGAATAGACCTAGAATTTATTTTCACATTTTAAAAAAAAGGTAGACACTATTTAAACCAATTTTTGAAATGTTATAGTAGATAATTCATGACTCTATAAATCTACAGCACAAGGAACACCGCCACCTCCTACCTCATCCACTTCTACCACAACCACCACCACTACCACTAAAGGTGAGGTAAACTAACAAGTTGATGATGCTTACTCGTCCTGGGTAACAAATGTCATCTCATTTCTTATTTACTCTCTTAAGTCGTTTGGTATTCCATATTTCATGGTTTTGTAGATTGATTATGATATTTGGATTCTGATGTTTGGAGATATGCTCATTCGCTCACTTGTGCGCTTGTATATCGCTCATTTGTACGCTTGTATTGTAACTGATTAATAATATCAATATTGAAATATATGTTCTATAATGAGATAAAAACAAGAGCCCCAGGGGGCACAACGCTCACCTGATACCCATGCACGCTCTAATTGACATACTGACATTGAATACTGATAGTGCCAGTACCAGGATTTTAGCCCACAACCTTTCTAAAAAGATTTTTGCTAGATGCAGAGAAGTTTTATTTTCAGACAACCTTTAAAAGTACAACAAAGAAAAAATAGTCACATTTCAAAACAATAACTTTTTTTACTGATTTGAAAAGATAGATAAAGTGGTCCAAAGTCGTATGCCCAGCTAGTATAGTTCAAGTATGAAACATCAAAAATAAAATCATATTGTAAAATTCCACATTAATGTGCAGCAGAAAAAGAATAAAACAATGAAATGATTTCATAAATTAAGTTTATTTAAAATTGAACACCAAACCTTTCATTATTGATAGCTAGCATGCCAGAAATTATAAAGCCTGTGTTTGTGAAACGAGAATGCTCCCGGTGGCATCTTTGTTAGTATAAAAGCCATTTTCTGTTAAGTATGTGAGAGGTCAGGGCCAGCGTAATATTGGTATCAATGGAAAGATCTTGTCACAAGGAATACACATGTAAAATATGAAAGCCCTATCACTAACCATTCAAAAGTTATGCCCAATGATAACGTTTTTGAAAAGTACGTCAAAGGTCAAGGTTATGGTCATGAGGTCAAAAATTTTGGTATCAAAAGGTATTGTCACAAGTGTCACATGTGAAATATGAAATCTCTATCACCAGCTTCCATTCAAAAGTTATGCCCAATGTTAAAGTTTTTCGGAAAACAGACAGACAAACAGACAGACGGACAGGCCAAAAACTATATGCTCCCGAATCTTTTATTCCAGGGACATAAAAAACAAAGATTTTTCGGTTTTGCCTTTATTCATATTAAAGTATACTGAAATCTATGAATGCGTTTGAATAGTATTGATTTCATCTCAAATACATGAAACGTACAGTTAAAATCGTTTTAATCCAATATTTATCATTTCAAGTGAGTTGTGCAGAAATTGGGCCAATTTGTTTTCCAAAAAGCAGTGTACGGTGTATCAAACCTCATGACCCAGTGAAGCCACTTGAACAAATAATTTTCAGTAAAATATGCTGAAATGCGGCGCTTCTAGCCTATGCATATTTCAACAGGCGAGAAGGAGCGTCGCATTTCAGCATACGCTGTTCAACAACTCAAGTGGTTTCGCTAAGTTTCGCAGTTTGAAACATAAAAAGGCCCATGAAATTGTTAAGCTTGTCCAACTAGCAGACCTACGACGTCGCTATTAACTGTTAACTAATTGTTTTACCTCATCATAGGTCTGTTACACGGACAAGTTGTTAGCGGAGAGAGTTCATGAAATGTATCGGTTGCATCGGATTTGCCGACAAAAAGTTATTTGGTCTTATAAAAACTCATGTTGTATCTATTATTTGAACAGATAAAAATTCCCAAATGTCATACCACAGGAACCTGTCGTTTTATGAGAGAAAATGTTTTATCATTCACAACCTCAGGCTTCTGTGTTCCGCTTAGAAATATTATACATACAAGATGTCGAACACAGTGGCTTAAGGTTGTGAATAATAATTTATTTTCTCTATTAAAACAACAGCTTCCTGTGGTCCAACATTTCATTGAAGATTTCAGGAACTCTGAACTGAATTTTTTTTTCTCAAGAATTTCATATATTAAATGACCTATGCATTCTCAATATCCAGATGAAGAGATTACTCATTACACGTTTCTTCAAGAAATCAGTCCGTAAATTACTTCATCTAAGAGAGTCTAAGACAGAGGAAATTCGAGCAAACTTTATACATGATAACAAGTATATGCACGTGTTCCAAGTATATGAATGATAACCATTATGAAAGTGTTCCAAGTATAATGCACATTAAATAAAAATCTATTCCGTTTGCACTGTATCTCCTGAAAGGTATCGCAGTACTAAATGGTTGTGGAGGAATTGAACGACTTTGTTTACAGTTACAGGTATCACAGCACTAAATGGGGAATCCCCTTCGGGTACACGTCAAAACATGGCCGCTATTGAAATCCTGTTCCCGACTTTTAAAATTAAAATTGTAAATAAGTATAAAGAATTTAAATAATTGAATCATATCACATAAAAGGTCAATCAATAAGAAATTGAAACATGGGTCACTTGTTGAATTATCAGCTGTAACTATAGATGAAAGGTCGATCTAAAAGGGGTCCCATGAATTCAAAAATCGTATTTTTGCCGGGGTTTGAAGCCACTCCCCATGGGTCCATTGGGCATTGAAAACATACATTATACCTATGTACAATCTTAAAAAATATTCCTTAAAAATCCAAAAGTGGATATCTTTACAAAATTCTTTCACTTGTAGGGTACCATGCATGAGTACCTCATACCTACAAAATGTCATGACAATCTGAAGAGTGGTTATAGAAAAGAACCAGAAAATGTATGAAAATCACCCCCCTTCCTTTTTACATAAGAAAATAAATTCATAAAAAATCAAAAAAAAAAAATTAAAATTTAAGCATAAAATACATATCAAAGCATTAAGTAAGTTAAATATGATAAATATGAAGTAAATGAGTGTGTAAAATCATACACTTATTGAGTTATTTAAAGAAATAGTGCAAACATGTGCATTTCTGACTAAGTCCGAAAAGACGTCAAAAACGCGTCAAAAATTTGACTTCGAAGTGGAACCAAAAATAACAACACTTCTTCAGACATCTCTCTAGATCATCCTGATGCTTTCGGTTTGTCGATACATGCTTCGGTTCTGAAGAAGAAGTTTGTCAAAGGAGGGTACCCCCGTGACCTACTTTTGGCTGTGGTGGCGCCACCTATTGACGGATCTGGACGAAAAACAACAACACTTGAAGGGGACCATGAGTACTTCATACCTACCAAGTTTCATCAAAATCCCTTCAGCCGTTCTGGAGAAGAAGTTTAAAATGTGAAAAGTTTACGACGACGACGGACGACGACGACGGACGACGGACGACAGACGCAACACTATGACAATAGCTCACTTGAGCCGTTGGCTCAGGTGAGCTTAAAATCCTGACGGCAATCTCAACAGCACTCACAATAGAGCTCCAAATTGAACATCGACGGACCACTGGCAAGCTAGAGATGGGACCATTTGCCCGGGAGGAGTATGCATTTCCTGTTTTACTACCCACACTGCCGTCGAAGTTCACGTCGCTTTAAAATGAAAATAATATCTACAAAGCAGGCTCTGTCTGAGGTTATGTCTACATAGAAAGTGCTATGGCGACCATGTCAGGGAAAAGTATTTAAAGCTCCATTCGCTTGTTTGTATGTAAACTGATAAATGATTCCTACATCAGTACAATAGGTCAACGATTTCTCTTAAATTTAAAATTGAAGAAAGGAAAAATAATAACTTAAGTATTTCTGGCAAATAGTTGTTGAATTAAAGTAAAGATATAGTTTTTTCTTGTCTTAAATACTGTTTTGATTTTCATTTTTAGCACCAACGCCTCCACCTTTGCTGACCGTTGGTAAGAAAGTATAACTAGAGTAAAATAAGGAAAAATGAAAAAAAAAATTGAATAGCGAAATGCTAGAGAAGTGCTGGAGGAATTCTGTAAAATACATAATTGTATAGATAAACCAACCCTGCATGAACTTTTTTCAACAAATCATTGAATGGGAAGAGGGTGTCTTTTTTCTGATGTCGAACTTAAATTTTATTGTCTGCCTTGTAGATGTGTCCTCGGTGATCTCAGATCAGGATAATAACTTTCCCACCTTTTGGCTATAAAACATTGCTTAGATGTGCAAATTTATCTGTTCTTAAATGATGCTGTTGAATTTGAAGACGTTTAACATTTGCACCACTTGGTGAGTGTCACTGCTGGTGGACCAGGAGTCCCCGAGGGCACATGTAGTTCAATCAACTTATCGAAATTTCTTTAAATTACTTAAAAGTGGGTCCGGTAGCCTCAAATCCCACCCATCCTGATGCGTCTTAATGTACATTTTTGGAGATAATACCTTCACATTTTTTGGCATATTACATTGTTTAGATGGAGAATCACTGACAGGGTTAAGTACCTGAAACGTGCATGTCTGGTTCAAGCTGCAAATTTATCTGTTCATAAATGATGCTATTGAGTTCGAAGACGTTTGACATTACTGGGGTAGTAGATTGCGTAGCAACATGTGCAATTTAATGTTGGTTGATTCCGTATAGCGAAGGCATAAAATCGACTTGCACTGTTAATGATACGTCCTATCTGCGCGCCCTTCAGTCCATAGATAGGCAGTAATCATGAATCACGGAAACACAGACTTTATTGCGTATAATATGAAAAAGAGGAGAGTATCCACAACAAGACTCGATGGCAGTACCCACAGAGAAAATATCGACATACCCAGTACCCACTGAGAAAACATCGACACACCCAGTACCCACAGAGAAAATATCGACGCACCCAGTATCCACAGAGAAATCATCGACACATCCAGTACCCAAAGAGAAATCATCGACACACCCAGTACCCAAAGAGAAAACATAGACACACCCAGTACCCACAGAGAAATCATCGACACACCCAGTACCCACAGAGAAATCATCGACACACCCAGTACCCAAAGAGAGAACATAGACACACCCAGTACCCACAGAGAAATCATCGACACATCCAGTACCCAAAGAGAAATCATCGACACACCAAGTACCCAAAGAGAAAACATAGACACACCCAGTACCCACAGAGAAATCATCGACACACCCAGTACCCAAAGAGAAATCATCGACACAACCAGTACCCAAAGAGAAAACATAGACACACCCAGTACCCACAGAGAAATCATCGACGCACCCAGTACCCACAGAGAAAACATAGACACACCTAGTACCCACAGAGAAATCATCGACACACCCAGTACCCAAAGAGAAATCATCGACACACCCAGTACCAAAAGAGAAAACATAGACACACCCAGTACCCACAGAGAAATCATCGACACACCCAGTACCCAAAGAGAGAACATAGACACACCCAGTACACACAGAGAAATCATCGACACATCCAGTACCCAAAGAGAAATCATCGACACACCCAGTACCCAAAGAGAAAACATAGACACACCCAGTACCCACAGAGAAATCATCGACACACCCAGTACCCAAAGAGAAATCATCGACACACCCAGTACCCAAAGAGAAAACATAGACACACCCAGTACCCACAGAGAAATCATCGACACATCAAGTACCCAAAGAGAAATCATCGACACACCCAGTACCCAAAGAGAAAACATAGACACACCCAGTACCCAGCGGGGAAATCATCGACGCACCCAGTACCCACAGAGAAAACATAGACACACCTAGTACCCACAGAGAAATCATCGACACACCCAGTACCCAAAGAGAAATCATCGACACACCCAGTACCCAAAGAGAAAACATAGACACACCCAGTACCCACAGAGAAATCATCGACACACCCAGTACCCAAAGAGAAATCATCGACACACCAAGTACCCAAAGAGAAAACATAGACACACCCAGTACCCACAGAGAAAACATAGACACACCCAGTACACAAAGAGAAAACATAGACACACCCAGTACCCAAAGAGAAAACATAGACACACCCAGTACCCACAGAGAAATCATCGAAATACCCCTGTGTGAACACGTGAAAAAGACAAGGAACTACAAATATGACATCAATACAACACAAAATACTACATATAATACGACAAGACCAATGGGCAATCGGTGCCGAGGGCTTTCTGGCAAGGGAGTAGCAAATGGTTTGGTTACCCAGATTTTCCGAATATGAGAAACAAACATAACTCCAACGTTATAGTCCATTTTACAAATTGTAATTTCTTCATTATGTGACAAGATTGCACCTTTCCTGTGCATCCTTTTACAGGCATGTGTACGAAAACGGAGGTATTCCAACTGGAAGGGAGTATCACTTCGGAATGTCTATGGAAATTCTAATGATTTTGCCTTGACTTTGAGACTGAATAACTGATAGGTACTTCTTTAATGTTTATTGAACACCTCGTTTTTTTGTAAATTTATGATAATGGTAATTTTTACAGGAATTTGTGAGGACAAGTTCGGTAACTGTAATGGCTATGGGAATTCTGTGTGCACATCATATAGAGACTGGTCAATTCAAAATTGTGCCAAATTTTGCCAGTTTTGCCACGGTGAGTTATTTTTGTTATTAATCAATTTCTAAAATTAAATATTCTAATTAGACAATTGTTTGCAACATTGAATATTGGTCAATGGTTAAAATGATTTTGCCTTTGTATATAGTGCTTTTAAAAATAGTGTAAAGTATTTTTATATAAAGCAAATAGATACTGACTGCGTATATAATTCTTTATCAATTCAGAAATTAATTCGTTAGATAAACTAGTAATACATTGCATGACATTCAAAACCTTGTTATTGTACCAGCCAATTTGGTTAGACTTACAAGAACCGATCAGTAACAAAATATACAGATAGTCCTCAGGTGATAAGAAACTCTTTTCTTTCAGAATATACTTTTATCTGTTAAGTTAGTTTGATTTGGAAATTCGAACCATTATTTCACGCATTTGTTTTTAACTTGCTAACTAAATGTAATATAGATCGCTGAATAAAAATATGTATAAATCTGACCATTCCAGGGCCTGCTACGCCACCTCCACTAACACTCTCAAGTACAGCAGCATTTTCAAGTAAGTCATCTCGATTATTACGACATGTACACAATTCCATACGATTTATTATTTCCTACACATGTAACACTTAAACTTATCATGAAAACAAGATAAATTTTAAAGTAGGAATTAACACAAAAAGAAAATATACTATCTATATACACTAATATATTTTTATTTGAAATTCACGAGACAGCAAATTAAGTACTAAATTTCATCGCAAAATAGTTCAGGGCATATGCTCCCTACGATTTCCGATTTAAATTTCATTTTGTCTGAATTTCAGAGTTATCTCTCTTGACATACTGCAGTAGCAACATTTCAATTGAAATCTCCAGTATATGGAGATAACAATATTTTGCGTGTTGTTAGTGTTCTATAAATGATCTCCAAAACTTTTATAGCTCCTGCACCTCCTTGCGTTGATCTGTTGGGTAACTGCGCAGCCTACGGAGCAACTTCCTGTCAGTTTTATAAAAAGTGGGCGGAGCTTAATTGCGCTAAAACATGCGGTGTCTGTGGTAACATGATTTTTAATAATTTCTAAATATATTATAACACATATCAGTTCCATTATTTTAATTTTACAAGTTAAAAAAGTATAGCGATAAAGTAATTTCTTTCTAATAATATTTCTTCCATACTATGTATAGCTTCATGTATTTTGAGTAATGTCGAATACATTTTCTTACTTATCTTTTGTTCATAATATACTTAGGAAATGGTATACCGACTCCGGCTTTACCGCAACCAACAACAACACCCCTGCCAACAACGACAACTCTGGCAACAACTACATGTACAGCTAATGTGGCAATTATACCATCTTCTTATTTTGTCAATTCCATTATATCATTTTAACATTTTCTCAACATTTTAACACTATGAATCATATATCATCAAATTATTTTGTCACATTAAAAACAGAAATCACATGTCCAACATCACGCAGATGAAGAGTTTATAAAATCAGAAAAAATTAAACATTGAGCAAAAAGAAAAAAAAAAGAAAAAAAAAAAAAAAAAGACAGATAATACATAAAAAACATTTAGAGGGAATCTAAAACAGTGAGAACAGTGACCAAGTGACCGGTGATAATGACAAAATTCTTCTTCCTTTCGTCAGTTTTGCTCTTCGTATGTTCATTATCTGGATTTTCTCTTTTTCAACAGCATCACTGATGAGTAATTAATTATTGAGTTGCGCATATGATGCACTGAAGTTTTGATTAATAGAATCAATCACGATGTTGAGACTGAGACAGTGGAATCTCATCCGAGTGTAAAAGATTTGCAATCCACGACGAGGATTGCCGAGTTGTGGATGTAGCAAATCTTTTGCAGGAGCATGAGGTTCCCCTGTCTCAGTCGTAACGTCGTGATTGAATATTTTTCTCACTCACCTCATATTTTCATCACTTTAATGTTATTTCAAAACTAAAATCGATACCAAAACCTACACAAATCTAACGATGGCGTGACGTTACTTTATATGACGTCATAATAGGAGTCACGTGGAGTGTGTGACAAGGAAATCTCAAACTGCTACGTCTACGTTTTTTTCTTTTGTCTCACGACGTAAGTGAGTGAGAATGAAATGTATGACCGTCGTCGATGAGGTCAATTCATCGATGTCCGGTGTATGATCTTTCATACTTTCCTACATAATTTTCTTTAATATTCCGAAAAAGAATCGTTTCCATTTTCAGTTAAAGGTGAATGTATCGACCATTTGCATACCGGAAGTTGTGAGAGTTATGGACCAGACATTTGCTATAAATACAGAGAATGGGCTTACAAACAATGTCCTAAATTCTGCCTCTTCTGTAAACGTATGTATTACCTTCCTTTTAATTTACAAAGTATCCCAACTTCCATCATAAACTGTTGCAATGGGTTAACAATTATGTGATGGATCTATTAACTCCAGTGTCTATGTTTGACAATGTTTGACATGCTTCCTATAGCGGCGTTACTATGAAAGTATCGCCAAGTTTGATGATGCCTGGTTCTATCTTAACAGCTCCTACTCCTCCGACAACTGAGCCCCCGTGTGTCGATGTTGACCCGGACTGTGAAGACAGGGGTCCTTTTGTTTGCTTCAACAATAAAACTTGGGCGGAAACCAATTGTCGAGTTTTCTGCACATTCTGCACCCGTGAGTACCTTTGTCAATTACACGCAGTGATTAGATTGTAATATTAACACAGTATATATACAATTTTTATTAGCTCACCTGAGTGAAGCTCAAGCAGGCTATAGTGATAGCGCGCCGTCTGTCCGGCCGGCCAACCGACCGTCATACGTAATCTTCTTACATTTCGTAATTGCAACCGATTTACAAAATTACACGAAATTGTTTAGGAAGGAATTACTCAACGTCCTCTACCTAGTTTATGTTTTTCGTGCTGATCGGTCAACAAATATGGCCGGCTAGGGCTCTGATTGACTGACGTATTTTCGAAATCTTTTCTGCTACCGCTGCATAGAATTTAAACGAAATCTTACAAGGATTAAGGGAAAAGCGCTCAACAAATTTCGTGCTTTTGTACCCATTTGTAAACAAATATGGCTGCCAAGGTATCTGATTGACTGAGGCATTTTGGACATCTCTGAAACTGATTCACAGAATTTCACACAAGCATTGTGCACAAGCGTGTTGCTATTTTCTTTGCAATGTTGTCATTGGGGATATCTTCCTTAATCTTCTTGTCAGCTTGAGAAGGTTTACTTTGCTGACATTTTTCATGTCTCACTTAAACACTTGAGTCATCCGATGCGGTTTGTAATTGTTGTCATTCATGTTTAAGTGTGGATCTTAAATGGTTAATTTGTTCATTTATTATGGTTTTTGTGCAAGGGATTTTTACGTTTCCTTGTGTGTAACTAAATCATAATGTATTTATAAGGAGAAATTAGGTTTTACCATGTCATTGAATTTAAGTACATGAAAATTTATTGAGAAGGAGAAATAAACATTGTCATATAAAAGATTGAATAGCAGAGCATTCAATTAAAATACACTTTCCGTTTCTGACATTTTCGTGTTAAGAAGAAAAAATAAGCCCCTGCAGATAAACCTGCGGAAACGGCTTTAAAAATAAATTAAATGTTAAATCACTTACATAATTTAGGAGAAAAACGTAACCACAAATGTAAGTCAAATCTCTCATTGACGGCAAAGGGAACTTTGTTATTGCCGTAATAGGCTTATTGCTGTAATGGTTCTTGATGGCTATAATACCTTTGAATAGGACAGCAAAATGTTCTCTATACTAGCGCTTGGGCAGTGGGTTGTATGTTATTTGTAAGCGTTTTTTTCATATAAATTATATTTGTTTCTACAGCAGGTTTTTACTGATAAGTTTAATAAATTCTACGTATATACATTCTTCCCTTTCTCTGTTTAAAGAGTGCTTACATAACGTTACTTTTACTGAATCTACCCTACAGCACTTTTGGAGCCGCGCACTCTCTGAAAAGTAAATGCAGAAATTTACATTCTAAAAAATAACGCAAGAGTCAAAAATAATTTGGAGTGCTTATGAAAAGCACTTTGGCTGGAAGCATCACTGATGAGAATTTAATATTCAAAACACGTGTCTGGTGCATGAAAATTGGTTTGAAATTTTCTTCAAGAATGAATAGAGTTGGAATCTTTCTGCATTTTTATGTATATTACCATTTTAGGAATACTTAATTTCATCCATAGTCACAAAAATTTGAACGGCGCTGAAATGAAACTGATCTGTTTATAAAGTAGTTATAAATATGAACGATTGGTAAGATTTGGTATGATCAAAAATAAATTGGCTGTGCTTTTAAATATGATCAGTTATTGGGATCACTAATGAGGGTTATATACCCGAAACGTGCTTATCTGGTCCATGTTGTTAATTAATCTGCTTTTAAGTGATGCTAATGAATTTGAAGACGTTTAAAATTGAATACATTTGCTAATGTATTTAATTTTTCTCAAAATTTCTGAAATTATTTATGTCTTGTCTGTCCATGATTATACAAACTTACATTTGATTCTATCCACAGGAATATTTTCTACGAGACTTTGAAATATTCATTAATCAAGGTGTTCGTGAATTTCTTGATGAAGTCATAATAATGAAAGTAAACGTCTTCATATTGAATAGCATCATTTAAGAACAGGTAAATTGGCAACATGGACCAGACATGCACGTTTCGGGTACTTAACCCTCGTCAGTGATCCTCAAATCTAAACAATGTAATAAGCCAAAAAAGTGTGAAAGTTACTATGTCGAAAAAGCGTACCGAAAGACGTAGCAGAATGGATGGGATATGATGCTACAGGACCCACGTTTTAGAAAGTGTCATTCCAGTTCGTTCTCTTAAAGCTATGGGAAATTGATTTTTTGATTTAACATCCAAAATCTTTATAGATGTATTGCACTTACATATGGAAAAGATGAGATGAATTGTGTTTTAAAGAAAGGCAGGATACTGGAATTAGATATGACACTGTCGCTTAATAAATTGCAATTTCGAACCAATTGACTGTAGTTGCTGATTAATTATTAGGAATTCTGTGGATGAAACTTTGTCAAAAACTAACAAAATTATCAACAATGTCCAGAGATGATTTCATGATTAAATGAGAAAAATTAAATATTGGACAAAATTATTACAAAGCTTTACATTTTCCAATTTTTCTTTCGAAAATCGTCCTTTTTCAATGAAGTTACATCTGCGTTCCTTTAATGCTAATTTGTCAACGAATTCACCCTGATGAAGATTGAATTTTCTTCTTTATACATGCAAAGTTTCAATGCGATACGTATTGTATTAATGCTTTTATTGCATTTTGAATGCGAAGGTTTTTGACGCCATTTTCCCCGATAACGTCGAAATGACGTCGTTGTTTGCTCATGGATAAGACTCTCAATGTCCACAATTTCAACGATAGCCATAATTTCTTCAAATAACACCGGATATTATTCAAACTTCATCAGGATACTCAAATGTGAATATCAATCAGAGTATCAAATGTTTTAAGAAAGTAAAGACTGTACTTTTCCTAGGAAGTGAGAAAACAAAATATGCCGCCGCCATCTTGGTGTTCAAACCCTCCTTAAATGTGAAATTTGTGATGATAAATTTTTGAATAACAGTTTTAGTTTGTTTTATGGAGATTCATAATCTATTATTGTCGGAGATCCCTTTCTTTCTTTGAGTTCGAATGTATGATAGGTTCGTCCTTTTTTTTTTGGTTTATTTGATTTTTATTGGGAATAATTTGTATTACTTTCAGCAACAACAACACAGAAAACATCACCCGGTATGTATTCCAAGAATTCTTTAAAACGACTAATTGACAAAAGCAAATTTGATGAACCGCTTTCGTATGAAGAAATCTTTTGAATAAACATTTTAAGAAGTACCTATCAGTTATTCAGTATCATAGTCGAGAAGGCAGGGCAAAATCATTAGATTTTCCATAGGCACGTGCGAACCTCGGAATGAATAAAATTCCGAAGTGAGACCATGTGTCCGGGGAGAGTCGGCGTCTCCTGATGTCATGCAACACCCGTCGCAAAAGCTCCATGGAAACATGTAAAATTCGGTTATTGTTGATTGAAACGATCCATTTCCTATTAGAATGGATCACGATATCCAACCCATATACTAAAAAATTTCTGAAGTTGGTGCGTTTTTAGGTCGGGTCACTGACGCATGGCAAGCATTCTTAGGTAAAAACAACAAATATCTCAATTTTACTTACACGTAATCCAGGATAACCATACCTTCTGCTATTTCCGTGGCAGAAGGCCGTCCTAAGTCGGCACCGGTTGCCCATTGGTCTCGTTGGTTTATGTGAAGTCCTTAGTGTTTGATGTTTCTGTGTTGTGCGTTGACGTTCCTTGTCCCTTACGCGTCTCTTTGTGCTTGTCTGCTTTGTGTTTTTGCATTAGGTGTCTTGGGGTTTTGCTTTGGGTGTTGTTGGAGATCCCCTCCTTTGTTTTACATTTGTAAACAGTCTTTAGAGTATATAGACATGTATTGTACAGAAGAGTTATGATAAAATTTATCATGCGTCTAGTAACTTTATCTATAACGCACTCTGCCGTCTACCCCTGACAGCTAGTGTCTAACGTTTACGACCTGTTTAAAACTGATTAAATAAACATTTCCTTAGGTTTCATATACAAAATACTTTTTAGGTACCAATTTTTCAATAAATAAACAAACATTAGTTTATATAAAAAGAGTACGAAAAAGTAGTATGACACAAACTAAACACGATACCTCTATTGTTCCATTTATTGTATGCGCCATTTCATCGCCATGAATGTTTATAGTATTAGGCGATGCAAGAAAAACAAGATCAAGGTAAAAGAGTTTTAATCCTTGATCGTGTCCCATATTCACAGTTGATAGATGTACATACATATTTAACAAACGACAAATGTATACTTTTGAAGGTTACAATTCCAATCAATTAGAAACTTTAAAGAACTTAGAAAAACGAACCTCTGTAATTTTCGGATGCAGATAAGAAATCACGATTGAAATTAATATTTGAAAAAATCAAAGCTAGTCTAAAAGTTTCCCTTCTCTGAAAAGCAATTAGAACAACTCATGAGACAAAAATTATATATCATTTTCTGATTCATGCCCTTATATTCAGGTTACAAAATAAAAACATCGAGATATATGTCTTTTCTACGAAAAAGTCTTTTCTATATACTTACAGCCATGACTCAGACTATCTTCCCAATGGTATCTAGTACACCATTAACGTCAACCATTATGACGACAGAACAGACTACAACCAACCCGACAACCATCCCAACTACGTCACCGACAACGACGTATGTTGAACCAACAACACCCGAACCGACCACACCCGTACCGACAACGACCGAACTCCCTGAACCAACCACACCTTTTATTGAACCAACTACACGTGTTCCTTGTATGTATCAATTCATAATTCTTCAAAAAAAAGTTAAATCAGAAAAACAAATAATTTGAAAAAAAAATTTTCTTCGCAATATTGCCTTGTTTTAGATCTTTCTCTTATACTCCTTAATAATGCATAGTAAATTGTCCTTTTTCTTTATTTCAGCTACAAACCCAACTATCATTGTAATTGGCAGAAAATAGACGAAATGAAAATTGTAATATCAATGAAGAATGTATCATCTGTATTTATAACTCTCCGTTAATAAATAAAAGTCTTAGGGACCTTTCTTATAAAAGTCTATCGTTTTTGAGTTAACACATTCAAATATAGACATTTTCAAAAGTTGAATTTATTTTTTAAATTGAAAATGTTCATATTAGTTCTGCAAACATATGGATTTGGGAATCCGCCAAAAAAAAAAAAAAAAAAAAAAATAAAAAAAAAAAAAAAAAAAAAAAAAAATAAACAAACAAAACAAAACAACAAAAAAAAAAAAACCAAAAAAAACAAAACAAAACAAAACAAAAACAAACCAGAAACACCTCCTTTTCCTTCATTCAGCAGACTATATACGAAAAATATATGATACTTGTGATGAGTTTTGTTCGCTTCACACTTTTGTTTAAACATTCAGAAAGGTTTCACATCTTTAGCCTTTTAATTTCCAACGACTCCGCAATCGATTCATGCAATAGCTCCAATGGTGACCAAAATGACAAATATGGATAATGACCATATCCGTATATAGAGCACAAAATCGATAATTTAGAAAATCATAAACTGAAGGCATACAAAATCTGACTAAAACATGAACCAAAGAAACAAAAATCTCCACCACATGAAAAGAAGCGATCTCCCGATATGGGAGAGATACCAGGTGTCCAGGAAGAGTCAGCATCTCCTGCTTGCATGCAACACCCGTCGCTTCAATTCAGTAGAATTGTCATATCCGTTTACTTCTATTTTGGAAGATATAATGTATAATCGCTAATAGTAATCAAGATGCAATACCAAGTTAGTCTATTTGACGCGACTTTTTCAATGAAGAAATACCTGGTTTACACATTTTCCTTTCTCCGTGCATCCCGGACGCAGAACTCCATAGAATTTGAAGAATGAATCGTCTATCGAACTCATTTTTGTCCTTATCCATTGACAAATATAAAGACAGGGATTCTGATTTGATCCTGAAGTCTTATTGAGATTTCCTCTCTTTGGCGTCGAGCATCACTGGTGTTATTGAGTCTTTGCGGAATACAGAGTTTTTCCCCTTACAGAAGGTATCTGACGTAAAACCAGTGTGACGTCATGAAAATGGTATGGTAAAGTCGATTTTATACCGTCATTTCCCAGACTTTTAGGACTGTTTCCATACAATTTGATGACGTCATAATCAGTCTACGTCAGATACCGTCTTAAATGGAAAGTAACTCTGGTTTTCGAAAATTGCGACTACTTTTTGTTGAAATGCGGATAAATCATATTTCAAGCACGGATTGTATTACGGACGCCCTCTTTTTGTATCCATTTATATACCCAACAAAAAAAAAAAAAAAAAAAAAAAAAAAAAAGAAACGCACCACTTAATCTTCATTCTATGAAATGAATAAGAATGACTGAAGACAAAATAAGTGTTCCTTTGGGATCAGAATTGCCAAATACTGATATCCTTTATTGTAAAACATACCCCAAAATACGGACATTTCCACTAAGACAATTAAATTTAAAATTTATTGGCATATTTTGACTACATTGGAATTAAGAAACAAGTATTCATCTATATTTTTATTGAAAATTTGCTGAAAGTGGTCAAACAATAAAATTTCAAATGGATACCAAACCTGCGGCCATGCAAAAGGAGCAAGGTACGTTGCGAAAAAAAATGATCGAATCGTGTTTTATCCTCGGTAATTCTAGTGCTGGAAAAAGAAAACTATAAGCAAATGTCTAACTAAATTTTTATGATCAATTGGAAAAAAATCATTATATGATATGATGTGCGTTTCTTTTTTTTGCCGGGTGTACATTCATCTGTGTTGCTTGGGCCCATTTGTTTTGCAGTCTTGTTTGTGTGTGGTCATCTGACAGTGAGAGGTTGTTTACACCACAATTGTACGTTCTTCAAGACTTCTCGGTAATCGGAAAAGTGGAAGGCTTGTGCGCACGTAATCCAGGATAACCACACCTTCTGCTATTTCCGCGGCAGATGACCGTCCTAAGTCGGCACCTGTTGCCTTATGTGTACATGTAGTCTTTTTTTGTTTGATGTTTCTGTTTTGTGCGTTGACATTCCTTGTCCCTTTTGCGTCTCTTTCTGTGCTTGTCTGCTCTGTGTTTTTGCATTGGGTGTTTTGGGGTTTTGCTGTGGGTGCTACAACTTGGTGTTGTTGGAGATCCCCTCCTTTATTCAATATGATTATTACCACAATGGTAATATTATTTATGGTTTATTCTCCCCTTTTCCCGTCTTGTGTGTATCTTGTCTGCTGTGATAATTATAGTGTTGTCTTGTTGGAGATATCTCCTCATTCTTTAAAGAACAAAGCACTGAAATAGGTGTATTGTTTACTCTTTATTAGATCATTGTCATCGACAAATTATGGAAAGTATCCAATTTTGCCTAACAAGTTTGACCATAAAATCCAACTTGTCAGTTTGAGTAAGCAAAATATCATCAATATAATACAGTAATGATATGTTTACACTTTTTATACTTTGTGTGACACAAAATGTACAAAGGTAAAATAAATAAAATGTCAATTTTCACAGGTAAAAAAAGCTGAGAGTTCTCTAGTTACAAAGATGAAACATATCCTTTTTTAGCTCACCTGAGCCAAAGGCTCAAGTGAGCTATTGTCATAGTGTGGCGTCCGTCGTCCGTCGTCCGTCGTCCGTCCGTCCGTCGTAAACTTTTAACATTTTCAACTTCTTCTCAAGAACGGCTGAAGGGATTTTGATGAAACTTGGTATGCATGAAGTACTAAAGGTCCTCTACCAAGTTTGTTCATTTCGGCTCGATCCCTTCAGGGGTGGATCCAGGGCGGGGTCAAATAGGCCCCGGAGGGTGCCCCTCTTCAAAAATCTTCTTCTCCAGTTCCACTGAATGGATTGAAAAACTAATTGTATCTATGTGATCTAGAAGGATGTATGATTCAAGTTTGTTCATTTCGTTAAAATCCGACAACTAATTTTTGACGCGTTTTTGACGTCTTTTCGGACTTAGTCAGAAATGCACATTTTTGCACTATTTCTTTAAATAACTCAATAAGTGTATGATTTTACACACTCATTTACTACATATTTATCATATTTAACTTACTTAATGCTTTGATATGTATTTTATGCTTAAATTTTATTTTTTTGATTTTTTATGAATTTTTTTCTTATGTAAAAAGGAAGGGGGGGGGGTGATTTTCATACATTTTCTGCTTCTTTTCTATAACCACTCTTCAGATTGTCATGACAATTTGTAGGTATGAGGTACTCATGCATGGTACCCTACAAGTGAAAGAATTTTGTCCAGAAATCCACTTTTGGATTTTTAAGGAATATTTTTTAAGATTGTACATAGGTATAATGTATGTTTTCCATGCCCAATGCTTCAGGTGCAACTACAGGAAAAAAACCTTCTTTGTATGATTAATCATTTTTTGGTCGACCTTTCATCCATTGTTACAGCTGATAATTCAACAAGTGACACATGCTTCAATGTCTTATTGATTGACCTTTTATGTGATATGATTCAATTATTTAAATTCTTTATACTTATTTAGAATTTTATTTTTAAAGTCGGGAACAAGATTTCAAAAGCGGCCATGTTTTGCCGTGTACCTGAAGGTGTCATCCAAAGAAATAAAAACCTTCTTTGTATGATCAATCATTTAGCTCAATTTGAGTGACTTCCAATCCTTCATTCAATAATTATGAATTTGGTCTCGTTGGATTTGGACACCTTTGACACACATAAAAAAATAGAAAAAAGGGGGTCATGCATACCGTTTTCTCACAAATTCCACTTTTTTACATCACCCCTCTATCCATTTCGAAAATTTTACAAATTTCATCTATTTTTAAATCGATCAATAGATTGCATAAAAGACAAAAACAGGTTCAAAACTCAATTTATCCCGACTACAGGGAATGGTACATTGATTTCATGTGCTATTTTTAAATTTTCAATAGTTTTGACCAATGGTGTGACACCTTTTATTCTGCCCTGTTCACCAGTCAAAACTGAGGGGATTCCCCGCTAAACCGATTTCCTTGGATTACACCTGAAGGGGATTCCCCATGTAGAAATGTGATACCTTTAGTACTGCGATACATTTCAGGAGATACAGTGCAAACGGAATAGATTTTTATTTAATGAAATGTGCATTATACTTGGAACACTTTCATAATGGTTATCATTCATGTACTTGGAACACTTGCAACTTGTTATCATGCATAAAGTTTGCTCGAATTTCCTCTGTCTTAGACTCTCTTAGATGAAGTAATTTACGGACTGATTTCTTGAAGAAACGTCTAATGAGTAATCTCTTCCTCCGGATTTTGAGAATGCATAGGACATTTAATATCTGAAATTCTTGAAATAAATAATTCAGTTCAGAGTTCCTGAAATCTTCCTATGAAATGTTGGACCACAGAAAGCTGTTGTTTAGAGTAAATAAATTATTATTTACAACCATAAGCCACTGTGTTCGACATCTTGTATGTATAATATTTCTAAGAGGAACACAGAGGCCTGAGGTTGTGAATAATAAAACATTTTCTCTCATAAAATGACAGGTTCCTGTGATAAGACATTTGGGAATTTTTATCTGTTCAAATAATAGATACATGATGAGTTTTTATCGGACCAAATAACTTTTTGTCGGCAAATCCTATGCAACCGATACATTTCATGAACTCTCTCCGCTAACAACTTGTCCGTGTAACAGACCTTTGATGAGGTAAAACAATTTTTTAACAGTAAATAACGATGTTGTAGGTCTGCTAGTTGGACAACCTCAACAATTTCATGGGCCTTTTAATTTGTTTCAAACTACGAAACCTAGAGAAATCACTTGAGTTGTTGAACAGCGTATGCTGAAATGCGACTCCTTCTCGCCTGTTGAAATATGCATAGGCAAGAAGCGCTGCATTTCAGCATATTCACTGAAAATTATTTGTTCAAGTGGCTTCACTGGGTCATGAGGTTTGATACACCATACACTGCTTTTTGGAAAACAAACTGGCCCAATTTCTGCACAAGCAGCACAACTCACTTGAATTGATAAATATTGGATTAAAACGATTTTAACTGTACGTTTCATGTATTTGAGATGAAATCAATACTATTCAAAAGCATTCATAGATTTCAGTATACTTTAATATGAATAAAGGCAAAACCGAAAAATCTTTGTTTTTTATGCCCCTGGAATAAAACATTCGGGAGCATATAGTTTTTGGCCTGTTCGTCTGTCTGTTTGTCTGTCTGTTTTCCGAAAAACTTTAACATTGGGCATAACTTTTAAATGGAAGCTGGTGATAGAGGTTTCATATTTCACATGTGTATTCCTTGTGACAATACCTTTCCATTGATACCAAAATTTTTGACCTCGTGACCATAACCTTGACCTTTGACGTACTTCTCAAAAACTTTAACATTGGGCATAACTTTTGAATGGTTAGTGATAGAGGTTTCAATTTTTACATGTGTATTCCTTGTGACAAGATCTTTCCATTGATACCAATATTGCGCTGACCCTGACCTCTCACATACTTAATAGAAAATTGCCTTTATACTAACAAAGATGCCGCCGGGGGCATTCTCGTTTCACAAACACAGGCTTTATAATTTCTGGCATGCTAGCTATCAATAATGAAAGGTTTTGTGTTCAATTTTAAATAAACTTAATTTATGAAATCGTTTCATTGTTTTATTCTTTTTCTGCTGCACATTAATGTACAATATGATTTTATTTTTGATGTTGCATAATTGAACTATACTAGCTGGGCATATGACGTTGGACCACTTTATCCGTCTTTTCAAATCAGTAAAAAAGTTATTGTTTTGAAATGTGGCTATTTTTTCTTTTTTGTACTTTCAAAGGTTGTCTGAAAAAAAACTTCTCTGCATCCGGCAAAAATCTTTTTAGAAAGGTTGTGGGCTAAAATCCTGGTACTGGCACTATCAGTATTCAATGTCAGTATGTCAATTAGAGCGTGCATGGGTATCAGGTGAGTGTTGTGCCCCCTGGGGCTCTTGTTACTTCTAAAATTAAAGTGTGAGCGTTTTCTTAACAATATAGATAGAACTCCTTTAAAATCGATAACCAATTTTATAAATCATAACTGATTCGTATACCTGCTTGTCATGCCGAATATATTTTTCAGTCTCTTGAAATCAGTATAAATGACGGATATTCCGTCTTGCTTATCAATGAGAATCGTATATTAAGGAAACACTTAAACAGAAAATTTTGTATCTGTCCGTGCACTATCATATCCAACCCTTTCTGCTACGTCTTTCGGTACATTTTTGGATTTTATTTTTTTTTACACTTTTTGGCCATATTACATTGTTTAGATTGAGGATCAGTGACGAGGGTAAAGTATCCGATACGTGCATGTCTGGTCCATGCCGCAAATTTATCTGGTTTTAAATGATACTATCGAATTTGAAGACGTTTAACTTTATATCATACATGTAACATGTGGTGAGCATTTTCTGCTACAGTGTTCTCTAATATAACTCTATTCTTGACAAGAAAAGACAACCGTCATACAATTGATAATGATGGTCACTCCTCGGGTGATTACATACATGAGCTCGCTACAGCCGGCAGAGCACGGACTGTATTACGCATGCCCTCTTTTTATATCCATTTACATATTCATCTGTGTCTCTGGGGCCTCTGCGTTTCGCGGTCTTGTTTGTGTGATGTCATCTTACAGTGAGGAGGTTGTTTTACACCACAATTGTACGTTCTTCGAGACCTCTGGGTAATTGGAGAAGTGAGAGGGTTGTGCGCACGTAATCCAGGATAACCACACCATTTGCTACTTGCGTGACAGATGGCCGTCCAAAGTCGGCACCGGTTACCCATTGGTCTCGTCGGTTTATGTGTAGTCTTTTGTGTTTGATGTTTACATGTCGTATGTCTCTTTTCCGTCTCATGCTGTACTCGTCTTTTATGTTTTTGCATCGGGTGTTTTGGTGTTTTACTGTTGATGCTGCAAAGGGGTCTTGTTGGAGATCTCCTCCCTTCTTTTCATATGTTAAACGTCTTCCAATTCGAATGTGAAATTCATTAAGTCCAAAAATGTACCGAAAGACGTAGCCGAATGGGTGGGATATGATGCTACAGGACCCATATTTGAGAAATTTCAAGAGATTTTGTAGCAGAAAATTTCAATGCGTTAAAGAGACAGACGATCAACCGAAGTTGATCAGACTTGGCTACATGTGCCCTCGGAGACTCCTGGTCCACCAGCAGTGACACTCGCCAAGTAGTTCAAATGTTTATCGTCTTCCAATTCGATAGCATCATTTAAAACCGGATAAATTTGCAGCATGGACCAGACATGACTGTTTCGGGTACTTAACCCTCGTCAGTGATCCTCTGTCTAAACAATGATAGGCCTTAAATGAAATATAAAGTACATTTAGATTGTATTTACATGGTTTAATCAAAGGGAATTACCGTGATGCATATCATCTGCGTATAAAGTGATATGCGACAGTGTGAATCTCAACTCTGGTACATGAACCAGATAACAGCCCTGACGATAGTTCACATTGAACAATCTGAGCGCATTCGCTCTGGAACATCTAATGCATGACAAATATGGATAATGACCATATCCCTGTATACAGCACAAAATCGATAATTCAGAAAATCAGAAACCGAAGGCAAACAAAATCAGGATAAAACAGGAACCAAAGCAAACAAACAAAAACCTCCACCATATTTACCTTGATATGTACATAGACACAATCACCAATCTGTTGTGACATATGTTGCATGAAAATAGGATACGCTGATTCTGCCGGGGCACCTGGTCTTACTTCAGAATATTGTTTATTCAGGGGTTTGCATCTGTTCCTATGGAAATCCTTAGTCTGAATAACTGATGGGTACTTATTCGATGTTTATTTAATCCTTAGCCAAAGCAATCAAACCAAATAATGAAGGGAGGGGATCCCCAACAAGACCCTGTAGCAACACCAGGAACAAAACCTCCAATGCAAAAACACAAAAACGAGCATACTAAGATACGAAAAAGAGACATACGACATATAAACAGCAAACACAAAAGGCTACACATAAACCAACGAGGCCAGTGGACAACCGGTACCGACTTTGGACGGCCATTTTGGGGTTCTCCAACAACACACACCTAGTTGCAGCACCTAAAGCAACCTCCCAAAACATCCACTGTAAGACACAAAGAAGACACGCCCAGAAAGAGACGCAGTAGTACAAGAAACGTCAAATCACAAAAACATAAAACACAAATGACTACACATAAACCAACGAGACCAATGGATAAACGGTGCCGACTTAGGACGGCCATCTGGCATGTCAGTAGCAGACAGTGTGGTTATCCTGGATTACATGCGCACAACCCTCCCACTTTTCCGATTACCCAGAGGTCTCGAAAAACGTACAATTGTGGTGTAAACCTCTTCACTGTCAAATGACCACACACAAACAAGACCGCAAAACACAGGGGCGCAAGCAAAACAGATGAATATGTTAATGGATATAAAAAGAGGGCATGAGTAATACAGTCTGTGATCTGCCGGTTGTAGCGAGCTAACTAATGGTGTTACAAGTAACAAAAAGCTTCAAAGAAACCAGACAACCACATAAAAATATAAAACGAGATTTAAAAACAAACGAGCTAAAATAACCAAATTCAACCAAAACCAACCCCAAAAAAGAAGGCGAATGTAAGTCAATCAAAATACTATAAATCAGAATCCAGATATAGCAATTCAAAGGCTTACAAATTCTTGAAAAAAAACTTAACACATAACTTGTTTGGGACAATAGAAAAATAGGACAAATACACAGTCCATGTCTAGTAAAGAATGTATGACAAATATGGATAATTTTTTATTGATAAGTTGCATTGATAAGTTAATTTTAAACATAGTTAAATATCGCAAGAATCAAATCGCGTTTTAAGTGTTCCTTGTCCCTTTTGCGTCTCTTTCTGTGCTTGTCTTCTCTACTCTACTCTACTCTACTCTACTCATTGGTTGTAGGTACTGCAGCCTGTTGTTGTTGGAGATCCCCTCCTTTGTTTTGTATGATGAAATTGTTAAACGTCTTCAAATTCAATAGCATCATTTAAGAACAGATGAATTTTCAGCGTGGACCAGACATGCACGTTTCGGGTACTTAGCCCTCGTCAATGATCCTAAATAATGTAATATTGCCAAAGAGTGTGAAAATTATAATAACCAACAATATGATATGTACATCCAAATGTACATTGAGACAATCACCGATTTTGACAGGTTTCCATGGAGCTGTTGCGACGGGTGTTGCATGCAATTAGGAGACGCTGACTCTCCTCGGGCACTTGGTCTCACTTTGGAATTTCGTTCATTCCGAGGTTCGCAGCCGTTCCTGTGGACAATCTAATGTTTTTACCTTGCCTTCTCGACTATGAGACTGAATAACTGATGGATACTTCTGTAATGTTTATATTTACCGAAAGACATAGCAGATTAGGTAGGATATGATGCTACAGGACCCATGTTTTAGAAATTTCAAGAAATTTTGATAACAGAAATTTTCGAATGTGCTTAGGAGACGATCAACCGAAGTTGATCGAACTTGGCTACATGTGCCGTCGGGGACTCCTGGTTCACAAGCATTGACACCCGCCAAGTGGTACAAATGTTAATCGTCTTCAAATTCAATAGCATAATTTAGGAATAGATAAATTTTCAATGTGGACCAGACATGTACGTTTCGACGCTTTTTTTGCATTCTTATTCACCCCGTTTTCAATAAATTTCAACAAGAGAGGAAAAAGTAGACTGTTTATAAGTATATGAAGATACGAAACGTCTAATTTCAGCTTATTTGAAGTAAGCATTCCAGCAATTAATACAGGTTGATAAGGGAATGAAATATACCTGTACAGAAAAAAGGAACTAATACAAAAATTCAGATGATGAACTCGCGAAAAATGAGTCACGCGAATTAATCTGTCGTCGAGTTATTGCGATAATAAGGTCACGCGAATTTAAAGTCGTTTACAGTAACCAACAATTTATGGAAGAAAGACATAGCAGAATGGGTGGAATTTGATGCTACAGGACCCGATTTTTAGAAATTTCACGAAAAAAGTTATAGTATTTAAGTAGGAAGCTTTAAGCTTATTTAAATCTCTCTCTCTCTCTCTCTCTCTCTCTCTCTCTCTCTCTCTGCGTTACTATTGTTTAAAGACAAGTTGGCCTTACCTATTAAATCTATTAAAATTGCATAAAAAATTAACCAAATCTTCCCAAACAAGCGCAAATAGTATCGAGAAGCAACAACGATGAAGATGCGCAGTAATATTCATTTTAATGGAGGAAATGGCTAATTATTTGTAAAGACAAGAGTGTCAGATTGTAATTGTATATATTGAAAATGTCGAAGGGTTCCAACTCTCTACCTTCTTGAAGAAAATTCCAAACCAATTTACATGCACCGTTGAAGTATGTTCTGAAATAAAACTTAAGAGCACCATATGCGCATGTCAACAAGTAATGTATCATCAGTGATGAACCTGCTGGTTAGTTTCTTTTTGGTCAGTCATGAAACACTTCACCTTTTATTTTAACATTAAAATTAAAAAATCCTTCATGGTAATATGTACATTTATATTTAAGGTATCCCTCAGGTCTCAGATGCTCATATTTTCTGATAAACAACTTTTACAATATTTTCATTTCCATATATTCAAAGCTTATGTTAAACCTGATATACAAACAAAATTTAACTCTTGGTTTCATGATAATAACGAGAGTGTAGCCATTTGAACTTTAACATTGGACCCTATGGGAAAAGTAAGAAAAATTCCTTTTTAGGGGTGATGAAATGTAACTATAAAAGTTTCTTTACCTAAAACCATATAAATTTGATAATCTGAAAAATATTCTGAAGAGAAAAAATAAGGAATCCAGGAATAAAAATTCCAGAATTCTGGCCTGGGGTTGCTCTACCTTAAACATATTTCTTTAGTTTGCTAGGGGTCTGTCAGTGCTCACTTTGGTCCTCTTTATATTGTCGTGAGGATCTTTTTTATCTCATCATAGAAGTTACTTTTTTGAATTTCGGGCTTGCACAGAATAAGATGAATCTATCAGAAAATCTATTAATCGCTTCTTTGTTTCTGTTCTTTTTACGGCGGAGTCTCTAACTTGTTCTTGGTAAAGAATCTTGTACAAAGAAACTTTTCTTTGAAATGATTTCTGACTTTCTGACTGCTGACTAAAAATATCAGAATATCCAATGGAGCAAATATATCATAAATGATGAGAAACATCACATCTATAGTGATGTTTGGTGGGAGGGTTGTGCGCACGTGGGAGGGTTGTGCACAGTGGGAGGGTTGTGCGCACGTAATCCAGGATAACCACACCGTCTGCTACTGACGAGGCAGATGGCCGTCCTAAGTCGGCACCGTTTGCCCATTGGTCTCGTTGGTTTATGTGTAGTCATTTGTGTTTTATGTTTTTCTGTGATTTGACGTTCATTGTACTACTGCGTCTCTTTCTGTGCGTGTCATTTTTGTGTTTTACAGTGGGTGTTTTGGGAGGTTGCTGTTGATGCTGCAACTAGGTGTTGTTGGAGATTCCCTCCTTTCTTTTATATCTACACTTATTTCGTGTTGCAGTGTGGAGTTGGTAATACAATTCCCCGCGACCCGATGTTTGAAGTGTTTTATTTCCAAATCGTTCTCTAACTTGACTGTGTTGTAGTATCTTCTACGCAGGATCTTAATTCACCTTTCTATCCTCGATTATTTCATTATGGCATTTCTAAGGTCGCCTCGTATTAAATTAAAACCTTTGAGATTACCCTCTGTCACTACAGTCACGTTACCATCATCGACATTTAACAGTAATCAACTTTTTACCTCACCCAGAGTACATCTATCACCTCTTAAATTTATACCCCGTAGACGTATTACACCTACTACTCCATCTGCAGGCTCTACATTTAACAACAAACACAGAGGGTTCTCGACCATTCGCCAGTGCAATGGAAAGAGATGTTCCATTTGTCCGCTCATCAATTGCAATTCCACGATTACATCAAGTGTTAATGGGCATACGTTTAAGATCGAGATTGATAGCAACGTTGATTGATCGTATCAAGATGTCATTTATGTTATTACATGAAACGCCAGGGGATGTGGCGCCCAATATGTAGGGGAAACAGGCCAGTCCTTAAAATCTCGTTTTCGAAATCATTCATATCAGATAAGAAACTCGCGTCACAAAAAGCACAGAAATTTCCTGTACCATCACTTCTTTAAATATAAACATTCAATTTCGGATTTAAGTATTACTCCAGTTCAGTCTTTCCCAAAACTCAAAAATCTAAGTAAAACTGAAATTAAAAAACGCCGACTACAAGCTGAACTTGCCTGGATCACTAAATTACAAACTGCGTACCCCCTTGGTTTAAACGATCAAATTTACGGACAAGGAAATATTTCCTCGACCTCGACAAAGATCAATGTCTTTTCAATCCGCCCTGATGCTAAACGAAAGTTTAGGTCACACGGAAAAAGGCGAAACAGAAACCTTAGAAACAGAGCTAGAATACATCGTACCCTCAGAGATCTACTTATAATTGCACGAAACGGCGGCAGACATGAACTGCTTCATGCTCTCTCATCAATACCAGCAGTTCAATTGAAATCTATCTTGGATGAAGCAGAGGTTGCATTCTTAAGAAATACTGATTGATTCAAACTTAATATCATTGTTGCATTCGCACAGAATAAACTTTTTCCTGCCATTAAAAACATTCCCCTTAGAAGACGATTCATAAAAATTCCATTCATTAACAAAGGTTTCGATCTTCTTAACATCTCTAATATTTTTCGGGATCATCGCGTCCAAAGTGCTATTCCTCAATATTTTGAGAATTTTGAACCTCCTCTTATTTGTTACAAGTATAAAAAACCTATTCGAAATTTCGTATTTAACTATAATAAAGTAACATCAGATCCTAATATTCTTGAATCAAGTCCTACTTCTTGAGAATGTGCAACTTCTGAATACCTTTATAAACCAGCTGGCCATATTGTAACAGGTGACTTTTCAATTATCAAGGACAGGCAGCTCCGCAATCTTCTCAAGAAAGGACCTAAGTACAGAATTCCATCCAAGATAGATTTTATCAAATGTCGCGAAGAACTAAAGGAAGCCTTAGATAACTACACAAAAAGATGGTGTAAATCGGAAGGGGTCGAATCACATTCTCTGAATGACTGGAAGGACCTCATATTGGATATTACCGATATTCGAATAGATAACTTCCACAAAAATCCTCATCTTTTCGAAAATCCAAGTTCTAAATCGGAAAGATATTTCAAATCCAAATTACGCGGTTTACACGAAAAGTATGTCTTCGCTCCTGCAGACAAGGCGGCCAACAACACCATAATCATTTGAAAACGTTACTACATATCAACTTTGGTTTCGGAACTTTCGTCTACAAACACTTATATCAAAAGCAATGAAAGTGTTCCAAACATTTTGAACAAACACAACAGTGAAATTTCTTCATTCAAGATCCCTATTTCTAAACTGGATCTTCCTACACTATACTGCATACCAAAATTGCACAAGTCTCCTTACAAATTTCGATACATTGCTAATTCTAGCAACTGCTCAACTACAATTTTGTCTAGAAATCTGACGTCAGCACTCACGGTGATAAAGGAACACGTTGCAAAATATTGTGAAACTGTTCTAAACAGGAATGATGTAAACTTATTTTGGTCTATTAAAAATTCAGGGGATGTGATTGACAAAATGAAATCGAGAAATTTTCAAGCCAATTCGATTTCTTCGTACGACTTTTCTAATATGTACACCACGCTTCCTCACGATAAGATTAATGATCAATTGTCCAAACTCATTAAATGGTGCTTTAACCGAGAGGGTAAAACTTATATTTGTACATCTGAATCAAAGGGTTTCTTTTCCAGTACAGAATACAAATCATATAAATCATGGACATGTAGTGACCTTTGTATATCCTTGTCCTTTCTTTTGGACAACATTTATGTAAGATTTGGTGAGAATCTCTACAAGCAGGTTGTAGGGATCCCTATGGGTACTAATTGTGCGCCTCTTGTTGCAGATTTATTTTTATTCACGTATGAAAAAGAATTTATCCAAAATCTTCAAAAACAAAGAAAACATGATGATGTGAAATGTTTCAATGGTACTTCTAGGTACCTGGATGATATCCTTACTATCGACAATCCTGTTTTTGAAAAGTATAAAAATGTCATTTATCCACAGGAACTGACTCTAAACAAGGCGAACGTCACAAACACAGAAACACCATTTTTGGACCTGAATATCAAAATTATTAATGGAGAGATTCATACAAGGGTGTATGACAAAAGAGATGACTTTGGATTCAATATAGTAAATTTTCCCTGGCTTGACGGTGATGTTCCTAGATTACCGTCTTATGGTATCTACATTTCGCAGCTCATCCGGTATGCTAGAGCATGTACTGATGTTTTGGATTTTCATGATAGAAATTTACAAATAACAAAGAAACTTTTAGGTCAAGGTTTTCGCTTTCACAAACTTGTCAAGACATTCTGGAAATTTTACAAAAATTATTGTCAACTACTTTTGAAATTCGGACCCATACAAGCAACAGAGTATATTACTTTGGGTATTTCGCAACCTGCATTTTATGGTGACATGATCAACAAAATTAGAAGGATCAAAGGTAGACAGAATTACTATCGAAAATGCGTCAGAATCATCAAACGCCTCTTATACCGTGGATATGATCCTAATGTCACCAGACGGACACTAGGCTTGGTACTTGACCAATCTACAGTCTTGTACCAGCGCATCCTTAATACTTGCACGCTGACTGATTGTGACGACGGGACTCCATGACGGGCCCTGTCCAAACCTCTTTAGAGAAGACAGGGCCCCGACCACCTGTCCTCTCTGAATGTCAGTCGGACTCCTCGGGTGATAACATACATTAGCTCGCTACAGCCGGCAGAGCACAGGTCGTATTACGCATGCCCTCTTTTTATATCAATTTACATATTCATCTGTGTTGCTTGGGTCCCTGCGTCTTGCGGTCTTGTTTGTGTGTGGTCATCTGACAGTGAGGAGGTTGTTTTACACCACAATTGTACGTTCTTCGAGACCTCTGGGTAATCGGAATAGTGGGAGGGTTGTGCGCACGTAATCCAGGATAACCACACCGTCTGCTACTGACGAGGCAGATGGCCGTCCTAAGTCGGCACCGTTTGCCCATTGGTCTCGTTGGTTTATGTGTAGTCATTTGTGTTTTATGTTTTTCTGTGATTTGACGTTCATTGTACTACTGCGTCTCTTTCTGTGCGTGTCATTTTTGTGTTTTACAGTGGGTGTTTTGGGAGGTTGCTGTTGATGCTGCAACTAGGTGTTGTTGGAGATTCCCTCCTTTCATCTATGTATGAATTTGAGTCTTCCATCTGTTCGAACCCATTCACGTGTACATGAAATGCTTGAATAATTGAATTAATTGTTAGAATAAGCTGTGGTATTTCTACTATTATTACACCAGTTATTACGAGGCAGAATATTTTGTTCATCATGAGCACTCTATTACTATTTTTCTTGATAAACACCGCGGAGCCTTCAAAGGAGCTTATCTGTTGTCTCCTCATAGCCCACAACTTCTTCAGTAGAATGAGATTGAAAGTTCCCAGACACATGATACAAAACAAAAAGAGGAACGTTTCAACCAAAGTATTGTAGAAATGTTGGTTTGCTGCAAATCCGGAATCTTGAGAAAAGATAAAGAGACTCTGGAATAAGCATGCCGGATACACTTCATATTTACCATTCCCTCTCATATCTCCAACAGTTATCTCTCTTGGAACCGTGAACACTTTGAAATTCAAAACGAGGCTTAGCATGACAGACAGAAGGCAAATCGATGATCCGTAAATTTTGTTTCTCTGATTTGAAAACCATATTTTTGTTTGGAACGGATAGAAGACGCTACAGAATCTGTTTATGGCCAATAGGATGTTCCAATTTAATGAAAGGAAATGGGCAGTCTTCATGAGCGTGTCGAACAGAAGAAGGTAAATGTAACACCATGGGTAGAGCATTGGTGCAGAAGCATCATAGTACACTGTAAATACCAAATGCAAAGGAATGAGTGAAATTCGTGGTAAGCATTTGACGACAGAACAGAGAAATAACATATCACTAAGGAAGGCCCTTATGTTCAATGTTCTCAAGAGGTAAGCTGCCAGTGATAGCACAAGTAGATAAATAACTCCAACAGCTGGTTGAACATATGAAAAGAAGAATAAGGTCAGCCTCGACATTAAATGACCAAGACGTAGGAAGTTGCTATCAACGCTTTCCCATTGGTCCATCATTTTCAGCAATCTATCAGTCAGTTCAATGAAGGCGGCAAGTGATTCGTTTTTGGCTTTAAGATCCATCTGCCTGAAAAAAAATTGAATGAACATTAGTTCTGGTTTTATCCTTGTTTTGTTTGATTTTTCGATTAACGATTTTGTACTTCTTGATAGGGATACGTTTTGTTCCATATTTGTCATGATAATACAACCGCAGTTAGTTATAACTAACTTTTGGGTGAGCTCGCTCCAGCTAGCTGAGCATGGAGTGTTTTTCGTTTGCACTTTGTTATTCATCTATGTACATTAACAGTTTCATCTATGTAATGCTTAGCGTGTTTCAGTGTGTGTCTGCTCTGTGTTTTTGCACTGGGTGTTTGGGGTTTTGCTGTGGGTGCTGCAACATGGTGTTGTTGGAGATCCCCTCCTTTGTTTTACGGTGTTACATGCAAGCTCTTCCTAGGCTCCCATATCGGGAGTTAGCTTCTTTTCATGTGTCGGAGGTTTTTGTTTGTTTGCTTTAGTTCCTGTTTAATCCTGATTTTGTATGCTTTCGGTTTATGGTTTTCTGAACTGTCGATTTTTTGCTGTATAAAGGGTCATCATCCATATTTGTCATTTAACTAGATCGAAGTGTTACCAAAAAGAAAATACCAAGCATTAGTGTTGTTTTTCCCCATGAAAATATATCTGGTTTTACATAAGGGCGTCCCCTAAAGATCCGATGATGTTTGATATGCAGTATCATGAAAAAATAGTCTGATTTCCAAAATATTCTTTAATAGAAAAAAAAAACTGTTAGGTAAACCAACATATATTGGTAGTAGTAGTGAATGTTATTTGTAAAAATACTTGGATTCAAATAAGAATTACAGCTGGAAAATGAAAAAAAAACCCGCTCAGGTAGGGACCCACCTTAATAATGCCGAAGTGAATGACAAATATGGATAATGACCATATCCCTGTCTACTGTACAAAATCGATAATTCAGAAAATCAGAAACCGAAGGCATACAAAATCAGGATAAAACAGGAACCAAAGCAAACAAAAACAAAAACCTCCACCATATGAAAAGAAGCGAACTCCCGATATGAGAGTGAGACCAGGTGCCCAGGAAGAGTAAGCATCTCCTGCTTGTCTGAATCTCAGACACAGCAAAATGTATTTAAGTTAAAGAAGATCCTGACGATAATCTCAACAGCACTCACAATAGAACACTAAACTGAGCATCGACGGACCCCTAGCAAGTTAGAGATTGGACCAGGTGCCTAGGAGGAGTAAGCATTTTTGGCTAGCTGCATTGCCGTCGATGTTCAAACACGAAAATGAAAACAATATTCAAAATACGTACACTGTCTGAGGTTATGTTTACATAAAAGAAGTACCCTGTTTTTTATAAACCAACTCTTCAGCGAGCGCATTCGAAAAAAGTGGGTCCTGCATCATCACATCCCATCCATTCTGCTACGTCTTTCGGTATATTTTGGAATAATAATTTTCAAACTCTTTGGCAATATTACATTGTTTAGATTGAGGATCACTGACAAGGGTTAAGTACCCGGAACGTGCATGTCTGGTTCATGCTGAAAATTCATCAAGCTAGAGGTGGGACCAGGTGTCCGGGAGGAGTAAGCATCGCCTGTTTGGCTTGCCGCACCCGCTGTCGATGTTCTCACACGAAAATGAAAACAATATTCAAAAAACATACACTGTCTGAGGTTATGTTTACATAGAAGTAGTACCCTGTTTTTTATAAACCAATTATTAAAACGAAGTACTACCGTGTTTGTGAATAACAAGAAAGTCAATGTAAAGATTGAATTAAAGATTGAATTGAATAAAACCCCTTTACCGCATAGATTACTATAAGAAAAATCTGAACTCAGAATATGATTTTACTAAAACGACGAAAGCATCAGGCCTGAAATTCAACATACCTGATTTTGATGAATGATACAAAGAAGCAGTCAGTCTCCAAAATTGTACATATGTCTGCCGTTTGATATCGTGTAATACAAAGCAATCAGATAATGACTCTGGGTAGAACTTCAATCAAATTAATGAATTATGAATTATATACATAAATTAATAAATGATGACGTAAATTACCAGATTTTTACACCTATTGATTTAAATCATTTTCAGGTTCATTTGTCCGCACGAATTTATCCTTATTTTGGTAGTTTGAAAGATAAACTGGCGAAACAGTTTATTTTCAGATGATAGTGTTAATTTTGCACAATTTTTATCGACAAGCGAAGCAACAATTTTTGATTTTACAACACGAAAGTGATAATTGAAAATAGGAATTGAATATGTTTTCATCGATAATATAAGAAACAATGTTTGATCTGCAGCAGTTTTTTTTATGGATATGATGAAATTAAAGTAGAAATTAATAAATTCATTGTTGGATTCCCAAAATGAGCAAAAATCCTTACAAACACCGGTTCATTTTCGGTTCGTCCAGATGCCCCACAAAACCTCTATCCATTTTGCTTACGAAAATATTAATTTGCTGCAAACAAGGTCTTCAAACATACTGCGAGTCAACATATTAATACAATGGAATCAATCAGATGTGGACCTAAAGAATTCTAAGAAACTTTTTGAAAATTTTAAAGCCACCAATTTCAATATTAGAGCATAAAGTCTTTCGCCTCCCCCTAGCTCTGCAATATCATTCTACTCGAAAGGCACACCAAACAGAATGACCAATGTTATTCGCAACAACTTTCTTTCAAAACATTTGAACAGGAGATACAAATACCTTGCATGAATTTAATATATTTTCATTTCCATGCTTTATTAACATCGACGGCGGGTGCGGCTAGCCAACAGGGGATGCTTACTCCTCCCGGGCACCTGGTCCCACCTCTGGCTTGCTAGGGGTCCGTCGATGTTTAATTTTGTGCTCTATTGTGAGTGTTGTTGAGATTATCGTCAGGATCTTCTTTAACTCATTTGTGTCACACTTATGCCCTTTGCCGTGTGGAGCTCATACAAATGTTCCCCGCGAGGGGTTTGACAGTAAGTGTTTTGAATATACTTCCCTGACATTGTCGCCATAGCACTTTCTATATAGAAATAACGTCAGACAGTGCATGAATTTTATATATTTTCATTTCCATGCTTTATTAACATCGAAGGCGGGTGCGGCTAGCCAACAGGGGATGCTTACTCCTCCCGGGCACCTGGCCCCACCTCTGGCTTGCTAGGGGTCTGTCGATGTTTAATTTTGTGCTCTATTGTGAGTGTTGTTGAGATCATCGTCAGGATCTTCTTTAACTCATTTGTCACAAATACCTTGTCATAGGGCCGGAGGATATTCATTTCGATAAGGAACAATCTGATTAAAAAAGGTATACCCGAGACGTTATCATCCGGATGCTTGAGTTTTTGATTGACAACATTTTCAGTAAATAGTCATCATCCCCATGGGTACCAATTGCGCCCAGATGCATGCGGATTTATTTCTATATTCATACGACGCTTCATCCAGAGCTTCCTTTCGAGCACCTCGCATCTAATTTCATGTTTACCTGCAGATACATAGATGACGTATTGTCCATCAATAATCAGAACTTTAATGATCATCTTCATGATTTCAGTTTCGTGCGTGAACATCGACGGCGGTTGCGGCTAGTCAAACAGGGGATGCTTACTCCTCCCGGGCACCTGATCCCACCTCTTCCTAGCTAGGACTGTCCTCAGGATCCTCTTTATCTCATGAAATCTATCCTCAAGAACTGGAGATCAAGAAAACAACCGAGAGCGACAGATCCACTTCGTACTCTTTCGACGCAAACGGCCATTTGAATGCCCCACTGTATGACAATCGCTATGATTTCAGATTCCACACATCTGAATTCCCTTTCATGAGTAGCAACATTCCGTCTTTTCCTGCTTCAGGCGTTTTTGTTTCTCAGCTGATACGGTACACCAGGGTATGTTCCAAATACTTGATTTCATCGTTAGAGCTATACGGCTTGCAAGTAAGCTACTTGTTCATGTTTATATATCACAACGGCTGAAATGATCTCTGATGAAGATTTTCGATCTTCATGGGGATGTAATAAAAGAATATCAGATCACCCTTTCCAGAATGATCAGTGACATTTTGCATTGTGATTGAATGGCTGTCATCATCATCAAACAAGAATTATAATGCACTCCGTTTGTAACAAGCATTCTGATTGGCTGAGCGATTAAAAAAACTGCAGGGGGATTCACGTTTCACTGCAGTTTTTGTTATGACGTCATGCGTTGCTATGACTTTTAAAAGCAGACGTTTTCTAGCTTCTTACTGACCAAAGCATTAGAATAGGGTTACCATACTGATGTTTTACAAAAAGCTGACGCTGACGCCTCGCGGTAAAACTCAATTTCTGACAGGGGATTCGCCGATACCCTGTCAGTTTTTGTAAAACACACGCATGGTAACCCCTAAATACTTACCTGATATGTACATCAATATGTACAGCGAGACAATCACCGAAATTTACAAGTTTCCATGAAGCTGTTGCGACGGATGTCGCATACAATCAGGAGACACTGACTCTCCCAAGCACCTGGTCTCTCTCTCTGGAATATTATTCATTCCGAGGTTTGCAACCGTCCCAATGGGGATTCTAATGCTTTTGCCCTGAACTTTGAGACGGAAAACTGATAGAGACGTCCTCGATGCTAATTAGACTTTTTAATTTTTTTTTCAAAGATCACAATGATTTTAAAGATACGATAGTTTTGATGGTTTCTGGAAGTTTATTTCGACGTGTGCATGTATAATGTCGTCGGAAACCCACGGCATTTTGTACTCTAACTAAAGGACTTGTGAGCAGTTTTTTGGGAACTCTCGAGTTTAATGTTATATAATTATTTTGGAAATTCGTCACCATTTTTGCTTTCAAGAAATAATTCATATACATTTGTACTTTATGTGAGGTCATCTTATAGTGAGGAGGTTGTTTTACACCACAATTGTACGTTCATCGAGACTTCTGGGTAATTGAAAAAGTGAGAGGGTTGTGCGCACGTAGTCCAGGATAACCAACCCTTTGCTACTTGCATGGCAAATGGCCGTCCAAAGTAGGCACCGGTTGCCCATTGGTCTCGTCGGTTGTAGTCTTTTGTGTTTGATGTTTACATGTCATATTCTCTTTTCCGTCTCATATTATGCCCGTCTTTTGTGTTTTTGCATCGGGTGTTTTGGCGTTTTGCTTTTGGTGCTGCAACAGGGCCTTGTTGGAGATCCCCTCCCTTCTTTTGTTCTGATTGGTTGGAATTCCTTGCCCTAACCTAATCACAATACAACTGACAAATTTTGTCATTGCGTCTAACGTAGACATGCTCAAGTCCTTATATCAAATAAAATCTCGTGAAATGAATGCAACTTATTTGAAATAAAAATGTAATGAAGAAGATCCTGACGACCCTCTCAACAGCACTAAAAAATAGAGCACCAAACCGAGCATCGACGGAAAAGGTGATGGTGGGACCAGGTACATGGGAGGAGTAAGCATCCCCTGTTTGAAATACCGCTCAAATTCAAGTCAAATTTGAAAAAAAAAAGAAATGCCCCTTAAAAACTAAAGCAGAAATCAATCGGTTGAAGAGATATAAGACTAGAATGACAAATTTGGATAATGACCATATCTCTGTATACAGTACAAAATCGACAGTTCAGAAAATCGTAAACCGAAGGCATAAAAAATCAGGATATAACATGAACCAAAGCGAACAATAAAAAACCTCAACCACATGAAAAGAAGCAAAGTCCGATATGGGAGTGATAAAAGGTGCCCAGGTAGAGTCAGCACCTCCTGTTTGCATGCAACACCCGCCGCTTCAATTTGGTAGAATTGTCTTATCCGGTTACTTCCATTTCAGAAGATATAGAGTATAATCTTTGGTTGGATGGTTAAAATGGTCTATGAAAGAATGTCATCCGCCATTCTGAGGATAGGGAAATCATAGTGTATGACGAGTTTCCGATATCGACCGCAGAACTTCCCAAGTGACGATGTTAGTCGGTTACAAACGTATCCCTGGCTGAGAAGCTTATCTGAAAGACGCCTAGCTCTCAGAATAAAATCTGTAAAGGAGTAGGTGCGGTCACCTGCCATATCGGCCCTATTTTCAAAGTTGATCATATATCCATAATATTCTAGTTTATAAAAGGTCAAATGTATTGTAAATCCAAAGGAAAGCCTGTTTTGATTTCACAGTCCTATACAAAATAATACGTCGCTCAAAACGTCTAGAAACGTTGAAATCATTGGAAATAACAACAATTGCGCGAAATTTCGATACAAATTTATGAATTCAAGTATCTATCCAGGCCTTACCCAAGATAAATTTTGCATCAATCGATGGATTTTTGATCGGCCTTTTAATTTGCATAAAACAATTCGTGGGCGAGGCCTGGATCGTAGTTTAATTTTGAAGATTTTTACGTAAATTACGATGATTTTCATTTTGTTTTGCGTCATCCAGTGCAAATGACGTCAAAACATGACGTCAAACATCATGCGCGTGACGTTTTGAGGGCTCAAAATTATGACGCCGTATTTTCTCAAACATTAAACATTGCAAAGTGATAATTAATAGTTCGCTTATCAACTGCATTTTTCGTCGAAATCATAGAGCCGATATGAGGGGTTAGCGCACCTAGTCCTTTGGTACTTGCTCTGACATACCTTATCAACTGAGATATGAACACGCCATGAACAGGCGATAAGGGATGTTGCTACTCAGAAAAGAAGAGTTTGTGATGCTGAAATTGAAGTCGTCACGTTCGTCATAGAGTTAGATTTCATGTGACCATCGGTGTCGTGGGACAACATTATTTCCAAATAGGATGCTGAATTATTTGTCTCTGTTGTTTCTTTGACTTCAGGTTCCGAAGGATAGATTCTGCTGAGGTAATCCATGAATTTGGATTATTAATGGACAACACATCGTCTAATATTTGTACGTGAAGTTGATGTCAGAAGCTAAGTATCGCTTCCCTTCAGAGACCAGAGTTTGAATGAATTCAGCGTCGTACGATATTGATAAAATGACTGATCAATACATTCAGAGAGCACGGACTGCATTTCGTACGCCTTCTGTTTTATATCCATTTACAACAAATAACAGTTGAATTTGTAACAGTTGCAATTAGTCGCCGAATTGACCATTTTTCGCTAGACTGACTAGACTATCCCCAGAATCCAGTGCAACTGGAAGGTTGCTTTTATAGAAAAGCCAAAATGAGTGATTTTTAATTTCCGTGCTTTTGAATGGCTTTGGATTGAAGTCTTTTAATATCATGAACATCGAAATGTCGCATTATTGCACAGTCTAAATGAGTTAAAGAAGATCCTGACGATAATCTCAACAGCACTCACAATAAAACATCAAATTAAGCATCGACGGACCCCTAGCAAGCTAGAGGTGGGACAAGGTGCACGGGAAGAGTAAGCATCCCCTGTTGGCTAATCGTATAGTACTGCAACCCACTTGTTTGACAATTCTATCCTATCCTTTCCACCATCCTACATCCTACATCCACCTCCTATCCGCTCTGTCCTATCCTATCCCATCCTATCCTATCCTAACCTATCCACCTCATTCAAATTTATTTCTATCCAATCCTAGCCTACATCCTATCTTATCCTACATCCTATCCTATTCTACATCCTATCCTGCATTCTATCCTATCCTACATCCTATCCTATCCAATCCAACTTTATCTACTTCTCATCACCTTTAGTGAGATTATGATTAAAACTAGATGACTTGATACAAAGTAGTAACTTATCTGTAATTACTGTTCTTTGGATTTTATAAAAATGAAAATTATTTAGATGATTAAACACAATTTTTGCATTTGCAGTGAAAGAAACAAAAATATAACATTAAAACCTCTACGTTTGTTTTTTTTTATTGAAATAAAATTTATATTACCCATTGATTCAAGTGAAATTTTTCAATGGATCGAATTTCATCAGATAAGTATGTTTGTCTCCTAATAACTTAAAAATTAAAACAGTCAATAAATATTGCTCAGTCCCAACGTTTCGGCCGAAGCCTTCGTCAGGGTGGATTCCTTTTCGCTGGATCACATTTTTTCTCTGTTCAAATTCATCAAAAATAATAATTGTCATAAGTTCAGTTCTGTTTGCGCTTTGTTTATCGATATAATCTATCGTGACGTCACAGTACGCACACATGGCGCTAAAATCTTGTTCTTGATTTAACGTCTCTCAATGCATAAACACAGCATGTCTTAAAAAAAAACAAAACAAAACCAAAAAAAAAAAAAAACACACACACACACACACACACACACACACACACACACACACAAAAAAAAAAAAACAATACAAAAAAAAAAACCCCAAAAAACAAAACAAAACAAAACAAAACATAAGAACCGCACACACAAATAACATCTATAAATGACAAATATGGATAATGACCATATCCCTGTTTACAGCACAAAATCGATAATTCAGAAAATCAGAAACCGAGGCATACGAAATCAGGATAAAACAGGAACAAAAGCAAACAAACAAAAACCTCCACCATATGAAAAGAAGCGAACTCCCGATATGAGAGTGAGACCAGGTGCCCAGGAAGAGTAAGCATCTCCTGCTTGCATGCAACACCCGCCGCTTCAATTCGGTAGAACTGTCACATTCGGTAACTTCCATTTCGGAAGACATAGAGTACAATCTTGGGATGGATGGTTCAAATGGTCTACGACAGAATATCACCCGTCATTCTGGAGAGTGGGACATCATAGTGTATGACGAGTTCCCCATATCGACCGTAGAACTTCCTCAGTGACGATGTTAGTCGGTCACAAGCATATCCCTGACTGAGAAGCTTATCTGAAAGACGCCTAGCTCTCAGAACAAAATCCGTATATTTCGTACTTGCTCTGGCATAGCGTATCAACTGAGATATGAACACGCCATAAGCAGGCGATGAAGGAATGTTGCTACTCAGAAAAGGAAAGTTTGTAATGCTGAAATTGAAGTCGTCACGTTTGTCATAGAGTGAGGTGTTCATGTGACCATCAGTGTCGTAGGACAACATTATGTCCAAATAGGATGCTGAATTATTTGTCTCTGTAGTTTCTTTGACTTCAAGCTCTGAAGGATAGATACTGCTCAGGAAATCCGCGAATTTTGGATTATTGATGGACAACACATCGTCTATGTATCTGTAAGTGAAGTTGAAGTCAGAAGCTAAGTATCTTTTCCCTTCAGAGACCAGAGATTGAATGAATTCAGCTTCGCACGAGTAAAGAAAAATGTCGGCAAGGAGTGGGGCACAATTGGTCCCCATTGGAATTCCGACAATTTGCTGGAAGACCTTTCCTCCAAACACCACAAAAATGTTGTCGATCAAAAAGTTTAACATCTGAATAATATCTGTTTCAGTGTACTTATTTTCAGAATCGGACTTTTCTTTTACAAAGTAGGTTTTGTCATAGTTCACAACAATAAATTTGTATTTGCGATTACCGTTCTTACTTGTAAAAGCATTACTTATAATTTTTGCGAGTCTTTCTTTCAATTTAGAATGTGGAATTGTAGTGTAAAGTGTCGAAAAATCAAAGGCTTTGATCGAATGAACTTTACTAAAATGAGTGGATTTCAGATGTTCTAAAAGTTCCTTCGAATTCTTTAAAATCCACATCTGGTTGATACCACTGCGAGAATATACTGTCGAACAATATTTTTGAAGCCCAGATTTGATTTCAGATAAAACTTTGGTGAGTAAGATCGATACAGATTTGGTAGAACATTTTGAGGAACCAGCGATGAAACGTTGCTTGTACGGATTCTTATGCATTTTAGGTATGCAGTATAAGTATGGTAAATCTAAATCTAAATTGTTAGTTTGGAAGCCAAAGGAAGCAAGAGCTGATTTGTGGTTATCTATTATTTCAGAGGCAGAAAGGTTTGTAGGGGTGTAAGTGGGATTTCCAGGTGTCGAATTTAAACCCAACTCTTTAACTAGACTGTCGAAATAGTACTTTTTGCAAGTAAATGTGTAATTATTTGAGGCTTTGTCCGCTGGTGTGATGACATAATGTTCTTGGAGGTAGGTGAGCTCTGTGATAACATCAGGGTCTTTAAATATAGACTCGAATCTGGTGTTCACAGTTGATTTTAATCGGTTAATTCTAGATAAAAGTAACCCTCTGATGGATTTTATCCATTCGGAAAGAGTGTCGAGCTGTACATCCTCTTTCTTTGCCCAACGTCTTGCATATTCCTCACAAGAGTCCATGATAATTTTCAAATTTTGGTTCCATGTAAAGGACATACTTTCTCTGTATTTGGGACCCTTTTTTAACAATTCTCTCAACTTGTCGTTCTTGACTATACTAAGGTCACCAGTAATAACGTGTCCACAAGGAGAGTAGTTGAAATCCGATGAAGAACATTCGCAAGGAAGTGGATGTAGTGAGGGATTACTTAAATCAATACACTGCAGGAATCGTTTGTAATTGTAAATTTTAGATGCAACTGTTGGTGTGTAGCTATAGGAAATACAAGGAGTTTCTTTTCTTTTGAAATATGGTGGGATTTTTTCTGTGACAGTTTTGTGATTCAAAATTTGACCAAGATTCAATTTATCAATACCTTTGTTTGCAAATCTTACTTTAATGAAAGGGCGGTTTGTTTTCTCCTCTGATTTATCTGATCTAACTGCTTGAAATAAACGAAAAGTAGAAATGTCCAAGATGACTCCTTGTAGTCTGTATTCTGGGGAACGTGTATCGGTATATGTGAGGTCCTTCGTATATTCGTAGATTTCGTGTAACTTCCGTAAAGGTACAGAGTATAATTTGGTACGAATATAATGCAGTCCTAGAGGCTCATTCAAAAACGGAACCAAGTCATCGAAGGAGAAATTATGTATCTCAGGCCTATTATATTTTCGAATGCCATGACTTCGAGGTCTTCTTTGTGGTCTGTTGAATAAGCTAGTCACATTTACCGATTGACAACCGGGACTTGTTAAGTTTCCTATAGTGCTGATGTTATCGTTGCACCCATAGGGCGCTGCAGTGTTAAGATTTTTTATCCAGAACTCTTCTCTGTTGCGACGGAAAGGTGTGCTCAAATTGGGATTGTTTGTGGGGTGATATATTTTCTCCAGGATTCTGACTCTCATAGATAAAACAGAATGATCCGCCTGGTCAAAATGGCGATAAAGGAGTTGAGTTCCTTTATTATTTATTTTTGACCGGTGTCCTGACATTCTTTTTCGGAGCTGACCTTTGGTTTCACCCACATAAATCAATCCACAAAGTGAGCACTCTATTCCGTACACAACATTAGATGTCATGCAGTTAAGGTTTTCAAAACTATGCGTGTTAAATGTTTGTTTTGTGAGATTACTTGAGAATGAAGTGTCTGTTATTAGGATGTTACAAGTTTTGCAGTTCTTTATGCCGCACTTAGAAATTGAGCAATCGCTTGGTGAAAATTGGTGCTCTTTTAGTATATCGACCACTTCAATCTTACAGGGCTTGATTTTAATATACCCATCTGTATGTTTATACCAAAACTCATGGTTGTTACTTACTACAAATGTCTCATCTCTTATGTCGTGTAAACTAATTCTAGGGACACCTAAGTTACCTGTTGCGTATGTGTCCGTAGACGCAACAGGTTGGGGCCTTTTTATAGTGGGCGACGCCCCAGCCACTTTGTAGGTCTCTTGAGTTCTATCCATTTAAGCAAAGGACTGCCCGACAAGTGCCCTCGGGGACAATTTGTCCACCAGCAGTGACACATGAACAGTGGTAAAAATGACAAATATGGATAATGACCATATCCCTGTTTACAACACAAAATCGATAATTCAGAAAATCAGAAACCGAGGCATACGAAATCAGGATAAAACAGGAACAAAAGCAAACAAACAAAAACATCCACCATATGAAAAGAAGCGAACTCCCGATATGAGAGTGAGACCAGGTGCCCAGGAAGAGTAAGCATCTCCTGCTTGCATGCAACACCCGCCGCTTCAATTCGGTAGAACTGTCACATTCGGTAACTTCCATTTCGGAAGACATAGAGTACAATCTTGGGATGGATGGTTCAAATGGTCTACGACAGAATATCACCCGTCATTCTGGAGAGTGGGACATCATAGTGTATGACGAGTTCCCCATATCGACCGTAGAACTTCCTCAGTGACGATGTTAGTCGGTCACAAGCATATCCCTGACTGAGAAGCTTATCTGAAAGACGCCTAGCTCTCAGAACAAAATCCGTATATTTCGTACTTGCTCTGGCATAGCGTATCAACTGAGATATGAACACGCCATAAGCAGGCGATGAAGGAATCTTGCTACTCAGAAAAGGAAAGTTTGTAATGCTGAAATTGAAGTCGTCACGTTTGTCATAGAGTGAGGTGTTCATGTGACCATCAGTGTCGTAGGACAACATTATGTCCAAATAGGATGCTGAATTATTTGTCTCTGTAGTTTCTTTGACTTCAAGCTCTGAAGGATAGATACTGCTCAGGAAATCCGCGAATTTTGGATTATTGATGGACAACACATCGTCTATGTATCTGTAAGTGAAGTTGAAGTCAGAAGCTAAGTATCTTTTCCCTTCAGAGACCAGAGATTGAATGAATTCAGCTTCGTACGAGTAAAGAAAAATGTCGGCAAGGAGTGGGGCACAATTGGTCCCCATTGGAATTCCGACAATTTGCTGGAAGACCTTTCCTCCAAACACCACAAAAATGTTGTCGATCAAAAAGTTTAACATCTGAATAATATCTGTTTCAGTGTACTTATTTTCAGAATCGGACTTTTCTTTTACAAAGTAGGTTTTGTCATAGTTCACAACAATAAATTTGTATTTGCGATTACCGTTCTTACTTGTAAAAGCATTACTTATAATTTTTGCGAGTCTTTCTTTCAATTTAGAATGTGGAATTGTAGTGTAAAGTGTCGAAAAATCAAAGGCTTTGATCGAATGAACTTTACTAAAATGAGTGGATTTCAGATGTTCTAAAAGTTCCTTCGAATTCTTTAAAATCCACATCTGGTTGATACCACTGCGAGAATATACTGTCGAACAATATTTTTGAAGCCCAGATTTGATTTCAGATAAAAGGGATAAAAGCTGCTTGAATTACGTATTTTTCCTATAGATTTTTCTCAATAGTCCTGCCATAGAACTCCCAATTGTGATTTTTTATTTAACCCCAATGGCATCCCTGTATTTTATTTGTCAATCCAAAATATTTCTTTAGTTTTCCGATAGTACCGAGTGTTCTCTAAACATCTCTCTAGAATTGCAATCTTAAAATCCTTATTATTGTGGTCATTTTGATTGAAATGATTTGGTACGCGTTTTTTCTTCCGTGAGTTATGTCTGCTAAATGTTCTTTGAGTCGCTCCCCTATAGATCTTTCCGTTTCCCCGACATAAACAAATTGGTCGCATTTATCGCATCTTATTCGATATACAGCATTCCATGTTTTGCACATATGATACTGGTTTAATTTAACGTATGTGTTATTGGTTTCCACTGACGAATTACGCATGATAAGCGGGCAAATTTTGCACTTTGCAGAGCACGTGACTTTCGGTTTTCCTTTTCCCTTGAAAATTTCGTTATGTTTCCCGTGAACTAGTACATCTCCCCTTCTAAAAGCTAAAATTGGCGGTGATTTAAATACTTTTTGTAACTTTTCCGATTTATGCAGAATGTTAAACGTCTTTAAATTCAATAGCTTCATTTAAAACCTGATAAATTTACAGCATGGACCAGACATGTATCAGAAAATTTCAAATGCGTTGAAGAGACAGACGATCAACCAAAGTGGATCGAACTTGGCTACATGTGCCCTCGGGGACTCCTGGTCCACCAGCAGTGACACTCACCAAGTAGTTCAAATGTTAAACGTCTATACTCATATGCTTGTGTGTTATTTTCCTTACATTTGGTAGTTGCTTTTCGTATGTAAGTACCAGCGGAACTCTGTCTATTTCATTTTCTCTATGACGGTAGCCTAGGAGATCTGATCTCTTTAATTTATCCACTTTACTGAGTTCTCTTTCTAAGAATTTAGAACTATACCCTCTTTTTCTGAGATTGTGTTTCGGCTCATGTCTGTGTTTTAAATAATCCGTTTCTTCGCTGCATATTCGTTTTATCCTCAGACCTAGACCATGTGGTATTGACCATTTAGTCCTACTTGGATTGTCTGATTAACTTGGTACGTATAAATGCTTGTCTGTTGGTTTTTTTAGAGATCGGTAACAATTTTTCCATGATGCAATATTACAACGGAAACACTTTACAAGGAACTCTATTTCCTCACAACTGTCCCTTATCTCTACTTTAATATTCGGGTGACTACTGTTTGCGTATTTGTAGAATTCATCCAATTTTTCCTGTCCGTGTGTCCATATACCGAAGCCGTTGTCAATGTACCTTTTGTACATATATGGTTGGAACTGAAACTTTGCTAGTTCCTCATCTCAGCTGCGCATGTACGTACATGCGTAGTTACGTCCAAGCCGTGATCCAATAGCTACACATTCTATCTGATGATAGCTCTCGTTGTTAAAATCAAACACATTGTTCTCTAACACTGATTTGATCATTTCCATTACAGCATCCGTATGTATATCCTTCCTACTTCTTTTTTCTAATGCAACTTTGCACGCTGCTAGACCTTCGGTCTTTGGTATTGATGGGTATAGTTTGACAATGTCAAAGCAAAAAAGGATAGGGTTTTCGGGGAAATTATCATCCTTCTTAAGAGCTTCTAATTGTATAAGAAAATCCTTTGTGTCTTTTATATAGCTCGGGGAACTCGTGACATAATCATTGAGCTCGCGCTCTGCAAGATGTGCCATCCTCTCTGTTGGTGTTCCTATACCATTAACGATTGTTCGGAGTGGCCTATCTTTTTTGTGAAGTTTTGGGTTTCCTTTTAGTCTCCCTAACTAAATATTTCTTCATTTTTGATCCGATTATGCCTTGCTTGACCATGTCATCCACTTTCCTCTTTATATTTTTTTCGGATTTTGCGTATTCATCTTTTCCGACTTTTTCATATGATTTACTTTCTTTCGTTTCCTTTTCTAAACTCTCTATGTATTTCTCTGTATCCATAACGACAATACCAGAGCCATTATCCGCGGGTCTTATGATTATGTCATCAGCGGACAGTAAATTTTGGAGCGCCTATTCCTCATCACGAGTTAAATTCATATCTATCTTGTCCTGTATCCCATCTATCACATCTTTTTTAACAGCCTCAATGTAGGCATCTAACCACCTATCTCTACCCTGGTTTGGTGTAAAATGATTTTTCTTCTTTTCTGTGATTCTAGCAATGACTTGCAATTCTAGAGAATTGTTTGGAGAACTCTCGGTACTATCGGAAAACATATATTTTGGATTGACAAATAAAATACATGATGCCATTGGGGTACATAACAAAGTCAGATAATTACCGATTATCTAATTGAAATAAAGTACTCGCTCAAATAAGTACTCATCAGTTATTCAGTCTCAAAATGAAGAAGGTAAGCAAACAAATTAGCATTTCTATTGAACAGTTGCTAACCCCGGGAAAAAAAACAATATTCCGAAATGAGACCAGGTGTTCGGGAAGAGCCAGCTTTAGCTGTTTGCATACAAGAAAGGAAGGGATCTCCAACAACACTTTGTTGCAGCACCCACAGCAAAACCCCAAAACACCCTATGAAAAACACAGAAAAGACACCCACAGAAAGAGACGCAAAAGGAATAAGGAACAAAAACCCACACCATAGAAACATGAAACACAAAAGACCACACATAAACCAATCAGGTCAATTGGCGACTGGTGTCGACTTAAGACGGCCATCTGCCACGTAAACAGCAGACAGTGTGGTTATCCTGGATTACGCACGCACACCCTCCCACTTTTCGATTACCCAGAGGTCTTGAAGAACGTATATTGTTGTGTAAAATAACCTCCTCACTGTAAGATGAACATTCAAACGGATAACATGACGCAGGGGTCCAAGAAGCACATAGATGAATATGTAAATGGATATTAAAACAGATGACGTACGAAATACAGTCTGTGCTCTGCCGGATGTAGCGTGCCCATGTATGTGATCACCCGAGGAGTCCGACTTAGACTCAGAGTGGACAGGTGGTCAGCGCCCTGTCCTCTCAAAGTGGTTTGGACAGGGTCGTCGCAAGAAATAGTGATTATTATGCAACATCCGTCACAAGAAATAGAGATTATCAAAGACATTTTTTCAAAGAATTCATTAGATGAAATTCATTTACCACTATTACTAATTCGTTCGTTGCGTAGATGTGGCTAATTTAATTCCTGTTCCAGTATGCGTTAAAAAGAATGGAAACTGTTCGGAGATATTCAGAACAAGATGTAATGTAATGTTCTTTAAAAAATAAACGTCGTATTTCAACGAACTTCTTTACTAAAATTAATCTCTATTCCTTTATTTAAATAGGGATATATTTATTGTATCATGTATATACATGTATACTAGTCAAAATGTCTAACCGAACACCTGAGTTATTGTATTTTCATTGTATAAACATTAGATTGAAAGAAACTTTTGCTTGCCATTCTGAATTCTTTACAGATCTTTTGTTTTAAGAAAATTACTCTTTTCTGTGTTACTTTATGGATCCCGATAATTCAAGTCATCTACTTGATAAAAAAAATCACACAAAAAGCACTTCCGTTCGTAATAAATTCCCGCTGAATTTGTGCATTATTCTAATTTTTGGTTTAATTGTCTGGGTTTTCAGAATTCTTTTTCCATATTGATCATTTTCAAAATCGAAAGGAAATCGATCTTACTCCTTGATGAGAATAAAAAATCACTACGGCGTCAAAGAGAGACTCGGGTCTTCTGCAAGCGCGTTTTGTTTTGGACATGCGTATTAAAACCACATTTTATCTGTTTTTCAAGTTCAGAGAACGAATCTTTACGTGTTTATAAAGTACAAAGCATGTATTATTCGGGATTTTGTTCTCCTCATGAAAAACGCTCTAGTAACGCTACCGCATATTAAAACAAATTTTTCGAAAAAAAAAAAATTAAAGTGAAAGTATTTATTAATCTGTAAAACACTGTTTCACTTATGAAAAGTTTTTCCTCATAAAATTATAAAGATTAGAAAAGTGCTCGATTAGAAATTTTGACCAGTATAGTAAGGTAAAATAAAGCGAAAAAAATATTAGTACTTTTGCTTGCATTCATCAATTTATAAAGATACAATTTTCTATGACAAGCATCAATTTTATATACTTATACAGAAATTACTTATTTGACGAATTTGTTTTTTTTTTCAATCGTTTTATTTGAACATTATCCATTTTTTTCATTTGTAATATAACCTGATGCATAAGCAAGGAGTTACACTCCCTTTTTACTCTTGTTCTTTATAAGGACCTGAAAATAAATCTTATCCAGAATGAAATTCAAAGGTTTTCATGTGAAGTTCCCGAGGGTTTGTTAAGGTGTGGTCAGCCATCTCTTTCCATATCGCTTTCTCATTGATAGAACACATAAATCTCCATTATTCTTGGAGGCCATAACCACTTGACACAGAACAACAAGGAGAAAATATTTATTTTCTAATAGTCGCATTATTCAACAGGTACGTATCTTCTGCTTTATTTTCTGCCCTCATTCATTTTCTATGTTAACCGATACCCCATTAAAAACCATAGAAATATTACTGTTACATGATGGATGTTCTTCCTATCGTAATAATAGAATTTTTGTAAGTACTTATGTTTGCTTTTATCCATATTTTGCATGTAGTATAACTCTTCCTGGGCATCTGGTCTCACTCCGAAATCGGAAGTTCGCTTCTTTTCATATGGTGGAGGTTTTTGTTCGTTTGCTTATGTTCCTGTTATATCCTGATTTTATTATTGATTTTATCCTGATTTTATTGTTGTTATTGATCCAGAAGAATTGACTCTAAACAAGGCAAACGTTACAGACACAGAAACCCAATTTTTGGACCTAAATATCAAAATTGTCAATGGAGAAATTTATACAAGTATGTATGACAAACGAGATGATTTTGGATTCAACATTGTAAATTTCCCCTGACTTGACGGTGATGTCCCTATATTACTGTCATACGGTATTTACATTTCGCAGCTCATCCGGTATGCTAGAGCATGTACTGATGTTTTGGATTTTCATAGTAGAATTTACAAATTACAAAGAACATTTTAGGTCAAGGTTTTCGCTTTCACAAACTAGTAAAGACTTTCTGGAAATTTTACAAAAAATACGATCAACTTCTTTTGAAATTCGGACCCATAAAAGCAACAGAGTATGTAACTTTAGGTATTTCACAACCTGCATTTTATGATGACATAATTAAGAAAATAAGAAGGATCAAAGGTAGACAGCATAACTATCGAAAATGCGCCAAAGTCATCAAACGCCTTTTATACCGTGGATATGATCCTAATGTCACCAGACGGACACTTAGCTTGGTACTTGACCAATCTGCAGTCTTGTACGAGGGCATTCTTAAGACTTGCACTCTGACAGACTGTAACGATGGGACTCCATGACGGGCCCTGTCCAAACCTCTTCAGAGAAGACAGGGCCCCGACCAACTGTCCTCTCTGAATGTCAGTCGGACTCCTCGGGTGATAACATATATGACCTCGCTACAGCCGGCAGAGCACGGACTGTATTACGCACGTCTTCTTTTAAAATCAATTTACACATTCATCTGTGTTGCTTGGACCCCTGTGTTTTACGGTCTTGTTTGTGTGTGGTCATCTAACAGCGAGGAAGTTGTTTTACACCATAATTGTGTGTTCTTCGAGACACCTGGGAAATCGGGATAGTGGGAGGGTTGTGCACACGTAATCCAGGATCACCACACCGTCTGCTACTTACGTGCCAGATGGCCGTCCTAAGAAGGCACCGGTTACCCAATGGTGGTTTATGTGTGGTCTTTTTTGTTTAATGTTTCTATGGTGTGAGTTGGTGTTCCTTGTCCCTTTTGCGTCTTTTTCTGTGGGTGTCTGTTCTGTGTTTTTTTGCATTGGGTGTTTTGGGATTTTGCTGTGGGTGCTGCAAGCTAGTGTTTGTGGAGATCCATTCCTTTTTTTTGTATGCCTTCGGTTTCTGATTTTTATAAATTATCGCTTTTGTGCTATATACAGGGATATGGTCATTATTTATATTTGTCATTCAGAGTGTAACGACACTAAACTTGAAATATTTTTTTGTAAATTATCCGCCACGAAAATTGATTTTTCCCCAAAACTTATCAAGAGTTATCATCCTGTTGCTAAAGCTCTGTCCTTTACTGGTTTTTGTATAAATTTCAGGTCATATATCATTCACTATAAAGAACTTTACAATTGATTTTGCTGCCTATGAAATAGATTGTATCAAATAAAGATAATCCCTTCCTTCAATAATTTATCAAACAGACACAAGAGTATATGTTAATTAAATTGAAATTAAATTATGATAGGTTGACGGTTGTTGATATAAGGGGGAGGAGATACTCACTGTCTGAAATAATTTTGTTTTATTTCGTTTGCAATTTATGTTATTATCAAGGGTCATTTCTGTTATAGTATTAACTTTACTCTATTCTAATTATTATCCTATTAAGGATTCCCATTCCAAGTGGGTACTTCTTTGATGCTTATCTATTCTTTCAGATACATGGCATCCAGTCATCAGAATCATTCTTTTCCACGTCTTCTCGAGTTGGCCAATGGAATTGCAGAGCAGATTAACAAAGGAAACCAAAAAGAGATAAACGCTTTCCGGTTAGGGACGTTCATGAGAGGGATGGAGTCAACCTACATATCATATGTCCAGCCGTCAGTGGGACTCATGAGTTTGCTGGTTTTAATATTTTCTGCATATTTATTGGTCAACCTCAAAATCAGAGTATTTCTCGGTGATGTGTTTTTCCTTTGCTCGCTCATCAAATGTCTACCAAGAATTCTTTTGATTCCTTTGAATATTGTGTTCACCCATTACTATGATCCTGCCGCTCCGATGCTTTACCCATGGTGCTTTATTTACTTATTACTCTTTGACCTATTAACAAAAACTTGCAACTTCATTGCCTTGAATTGGCACATTCTATTGGCGGTCAACCGGTTCTGCAGCGTATACTATCCATTCGAAACAAGAGTGTGGTTCTCAAGTACAAGAAACAAAATGTACTGTTCAGGCATATTGGTAATGTCCACTCTGGTAGTGTTTGCTCTAAATTTCCAAGCCTTTGGACAGACAACCGATTATGTCGTTCAAGACATCAGAGGTGATGGTCGATACCAAATATATGAGGTATGTTCTCATCAGAACATTATCATTTTTTCCGAAGATAGTGGTTTAATGACAACCATCCATTACACAAGCACAATGATCGAAACATTCATCACGATGGCCTGCACTCTATGTTTAGGAATTTTGAATGCCATTTTGATAGTTAAGTTATGGAAGATGAAAAACCAGCAGATAAATTCGTTCGAAGGGTCAGCCGTTTTTGTAAAGAAAAATAGTAATAGGATGCTTATGTTGAACAAGATATTTTGTCTTGTTATAACAGGTGTGCTTCTGGTTGAAATTCCTCATGTAATCTTGTATATCCTGACGATTATTGGGGGATTTTCAATAAAATTTAACGGACTAGATGGACGTGTTCAGTCTGACTTCCTGTCAGATTTACTCATACTAATCCTCTATGATGTATTTGCTCCCTTCGATATATTTCTGTTCTCGGTCAGCAGTAGCAAGGTCAGAAATCATATCACAAGCACTTGTCTTTTTCAAAGATTTTTTCCTAGACGATCTTCTGTCAGCCATACAAAATAAAAAAAATCAACTAAACAAATAATAATAAAAAAAAAATACCTCCAATAAAATTTTTATCGAATGGAACACATTACTGACCACTTACTTTTGGCAAAAAAAATAAATGACATCTTTGGATAATTATAATGAATATCTCGGGTAAACTTTAGAAATTATGTGGATCAATTATCCAAAACAAGCATTTTTGTTGCTCGAAGTTTTGTATTTTTGGTAAGACGGCTGCTCTCTGACTGCAATATTAATATCTGTACACTTTTTTTTCTTATTAAAAGGTAGAATCTTTGCGGCGGATCTCTATTTTTAGAATAATCGTTTCGTTACTATCCAACCGTGATGACGAGTCATGTTTACATCTCGACAGAGAAGATTGGATCATGATTCGCTGTCCTATCTGAAAGTTAGTCAGACTTCTCGGGTATTGATCTTGAGCAGAGTACAGACTGTTATATGCATGCCTTAGATCATTTAGATCCAATAACATAACAGAATCTGTGCTACAAGAGGCCACTGCGTTTAACTATCTCGTTTTTTATATAACCTTACAGTGAGAAGTTTAATGTTTATACAGTCCCGATTACGTTAACTGTCTACCCCTCAAGGGGGAATTTTTGTAAGACGAAGGAGAAATTTTGTGAGGTAAAATGAAGACGAAAAAATAGAAGAGGAATTTTTAAGCCGAAACGTACAAGGAAAAATAGAGGAGAAATTTGCGAGGTGAAAGGAGAAAGAGACGAGGAATTTGTAAGGTGAAATAAACGAGAACCCTGAAAGCGAACTCGAAAGAGAAATAGTTCTCCTTTAATTCCCGCTTCGATTCTCTTCATGTTCTGTTACGTTTCTCTTACGATTCCGCTTACGTTTCTCTTTCAAATTCCGCCTTCAGTTCGCTTTCAATGTTCGCCTCCAGCCTCGTTTTGGAAATATATATGGGCGGGGCTTAATGCGGTCAATGTAGGCTTAATATCTAAATATTACAATATTTTAAAACGTTTATTTACACTCTTTTGCTTTTATCACACTAATTATCGAATTATATGCTATGATAATTGTTTTAATATGTCTAAGTATATTGAGTCTCTGGATAAAATTTAATCACTTTAAAACAGCTAAATTTATCGTGTAAAATAGGTCCGTTTCAACGGGTTATAGAACTTATTTAACATTAAAACATTGATGTGACGTCATTCCTTTGTTCGATCAGTCCGAAATTTACCTTTGACTGTCCAATATCAAATCTAGGTCGCGTTTATTAGAAAAAAATTTACGCGACCTAGATTAAATATTGGACAGTCATAGGTAAATGTACTTTGACATCTACAGGACAACTTTTAGAAATCACGTGACAAGAATTCCATGTATCGTGGTACTGACTATTCCAATTTTTGCTTTTTTTTCCGGAGTTGACAAAATCCAGCACAATCTTATATATCTAAAGAATCGGCCGTTGTGTCGGAAATGATAATGTAAGAGGCACTATAATTCAGTCCTTTTTTTCGGTCTTAATTTTTTTTCCATCTCTTTAAATTTACTTTTAATTAAGATTTTTGCTCGACTTCCTCTAGACCGAAAAACCTTACCTAAATCCAGTCTTCGACGGTTATTTTGACCCAGTCCCACAGCCCCCCCCCCCCCTCTCCCGTGCAAGTAACCGTCAAAGGCTGGGTTTAGGTAAGGTTTTTCGAACTAGACTCCTTCAAAATATCTTCTTGAATTGTTTCTTTCATTTAACCTTGCATATAATAAGTTGAACGTCCCCACTGATTTCTTTTCGGTATTTCGGCACTATATTATCTCTTGCTTGTCCGGAAAACGACACTTTTAGAGACATGCCCTTTTATTCTATATCTCCAAAGAAGCTTTAACTAAATCGTCATCACGCAAAGTATTCTCGTTGATTTTTTCCCAAAAAGTACATCCAATGTCGTCTTGGTTTACGGAATCTGCGTCATAATTTGTCACAACTTTTTTTTTAAATTGAAAATTTCTTCTCCGTTATCTTCTTTTATAAACGACTCCCTACTGCTAGTGGCGAGAATGTTAGAACCTGGAGTTATTATATTTCGTTGCACAGTAAAGGCAATTAACATAATAAGAACAAAGTCAAAGGTCATGCCACTTTGAATAGTGATCAATGTTTTAAGTACGATATACGCCTCAAACAATTCATTCTTAAAGATATTGGACAGTTTTCGGCCCTGCGGGCCTCAAACTGTCCAATATCTTTAAGAATGAATTGTTTTCGGCGTATATCCAATACATAATTTTAAAATAAAAGTCAAGAAGCAAGTCATTTTGTTCATCTAGATGTCAGTTCTCATTATTGACCCCTTGTACTTTACATGTATATACCCGTAATCGGTCGACTATGACAGGTGTCGTTCAGGTAGGCATAGTAGTCTACCTGTGTGGAGTCATTCATGCGTTTAAGTATTTACGTCCAAAAGTGACAGTGTCTGGAATGGTCAGATATAAAATGTATAAAAAATATTTCAGAGTAATAGTGTGTTTTATTTCTATTCTTTCTTCAATAACTAAAGGAAACACGTAAACCCCTTACGAATAAATTTGGGGTTTTATTTATTTATTTTTTTTATTTTCGGTCATTTGTGTATAAGGGGCAAATTTTTATACTCAATGCTCCCTTCCTTCTTCGCCATTACAAATTAATTTTCATACCCATTCCATTTTTATTTGCGGGAGGTCCAATTCCATGCTCTGAGAAAGAAGTTCTTACTTCACTGGGGGTTTTTTTTTTTCTTTTTTTTTTAAGATTCTTCATCTTTATTTCGATTTTATCTCGTTTTTTCCTTGTTCTTTCTTTTTTTTTAAACTACGAGCTTTCAATTGAAATGTATTACTATGATAAAATAACCTTCAATATGTCATTATGAAAAAGGAAAAGAAAAAAAAAAAATACGATAAAATAAATAAAAGGTGAAGAAAAAAATAAATCTCTTGAAAAATCCATCCTTGAAAACAGTGTAAAATGAGAACGTACACTACATGTGCACATGTAAGCAGAGTACGTGAAAGGTACATTTGTAGCAGGTAGTTTACATATTTAATTACATCATAAAGGAACGGTGTCTCTGAAATAAATTATTTTTACAAAATTTTATACGGCAAAATCGTTCTTCCCATATGAAAGTTTACATTCTCTGAGACTCATTTGTATAAATTAAAATTTTCAGGCGAATTCAACGCATTCATTCGCAGTTTCAAATAGTTATAGCCGTTTAAAAACGTTATTTTTAATTTGGGGTGCGCAGCTCTAATTAATTTCACTAGCGCCACCTACAAAGTATTGCGTTTTTACAATAGAGGTATATGGAGATTTAATTTTACCAATTCAGTAATATTATGGCCGATACTGCATATTTTCAGATAAAACTTTTTGAAGCTCCTTTTTTCCTATATCTAGACCCTTCGGAATAGATTTTACGTTTTCAATAAAATTTATTTTCAGGGACACTGTATCTTTAAATAAGGGATGTGTATTTTTTTTATATACGTCTCTGATTATATCAAGTCATAACATTAAATTAAAAAAAATTTAACCTAAATTCACTGTGAAGATATTCTCTCCCTATCTAAAGTTGAAATGACCGCATGGTGTTATCACGCTCCGATGATTTTCACACCTGGCAGGTAATGGATAAACTACACCTACGTACATGTACCCTGCGCGGTTGATTTACATGTGTGTATTTGTCAAAACAACGATTTTTTAATTGGTATGTTACTTAAAAAATGGATTTGTGCTATAGATGTACAAATGCGAAGATTTGTAACCATACAAAAAGCTACTTTTCGATTTACTAATGAATGTCAAATATGCAGAAAAAGTTCGTTTTCAATGTATCTAAATAAAACTAATTAGTCGTGTATTTTAATGCAACACAAAGAAATTACATCAAATTACGTTTGTGCCCTCTTTTTAGGGAAATCCCCTTATATGCTAATGAGGAAGTCTCGCTTTGACTGACAAGAGGACTGAACGCGGAATGAAAGCGAAATATTTCGCTTTCGTTTCTCTTCTGTTTACGCTTTGCGTTTCTCTTTCCTTTTACGCTTGCTTCTGTCTCTCAAAAATTCGTGTTCATTTTTCTCTTCCAACACTGAAGGCGAAATTTTAAGGCGAAATAAAGGAGGAAAATAAGAAGAGAAATTTTGTAAGGGAAAATGAAGACGGAAAAATAGAAGAGAAATTTGGTGAGATGAAGGGAGAAAAAACGTTAAAGGGGGGACAGTTAACGTAATCGGGACTGTACAACAGTTGTTCGTCTATGGAGACCTCTGTGTATCCGGATAAGTGGGAAGGTTGTGCGCTCGTAATCCGGATAACCACACCATTTACTTACAGCAGATGGCCGTCCAAAGTCGGAGCCGGGTGCACATTTGTCTCCTCCCTTTTATGTGTTGCCATTATTGTTTGATGCTTCTATACGTCCGTTGTCTTTGTTTTGTATGATGTTCAAGTGAATATTATTCATTCTGCTTGCGGTTTGTAGTTTTGTTTGATGTCATTTATGTGGCGCTTTCTTGTTGGTTTGTTTCGCTGGGTGAGTGCAGGATGGTCATGCCGGAGATCCTTCCCTTTTCTTTGCATCTTATGAAAGTGCACATTGGTCTCCTTCCGTTTATGTCTTGTCAATAATGTTTGATGTTTTTGTACTTCTGTTTCGACTGTTTTGTATGATGTTTTAGTGATTTTTGTCGTGTATTTTAGCTCACCTGAGCGAAGCTCAAGTGAGCTATTGTCATAGCGCGCCGTCCTTCGTCCGTCCGTCGTCCGTCCGTCGTCGTCGTCGTCCGTCTGTCGTAAACTTTTAACATTTTCGACATCTCCTCTGCAACCGCTGCACAGAATTTCATGAAACTTTACAGGAAGGAAGTACTTAAGGTCCTCTACCAAGTTTGTGTTTTTCGTTCCGATTGGTCAACAAATATGGCCGCCGAGGGCTCTGATTGGCTGACACATTTTCGACATCTCCTCTGCAACCGCTGCACAGAATTTCATGAAACTTTACAGGAAGGAAGTACTCAAGGTCCTCTACCAAGTCTGTGTTTTTCGTGCCGATCGGTCAACAAATATGGCCGCCGAGGGCTCTGATTGGCTGACACATTTTCGACATCTCCTCTGCAAACGCTGCACAGAATTTCATGAAACTTTACAGGAAGGAAGTACTCAAGATCCTCTACCAGTTTGTGTTTTTTGTGCCGATCAGTCAACAAATATGGCCGCCGAGGGCTCTGATTGGCTGACACATTTTCGATATCTCCTCTGCAACCACTGCACAGAAATTCATGAAACTTTACAGGAAGGAAGTACTCAAGGTCCTCTACCAAGTTTGTGTTTTTCGTGCCGATCGGTCAACAAATATGGCCGCCGACGGCTCTGATTGGCTAACACATTTTCGACATCTCCTCTGCAACCAATGCACAGAATTTCATGAAACTTTACAGGAAGGAAGTAATCAAGGTCCTCTACCAAGTTTGTGTTTTTTGTGCCGATCGGTCAACAAATATGGCTGCCGAGGGCTCTTATTGGCTGACACATTTTCGACATCTCCTCTGCAACCGCTGCACAGAATTTCATGAAACTTTACAGGAAGGAAGTATTCAAGGTCCTCCAAAAAGTTTGTGTTTTTCGTGCCGATCGGTCAACAAATGTGGCCGCCGAGGGCTCTGATTGGCTAACACATTTTCAACATCTTCTCTGCAAAAAACCACTGCACAGAATTTCATGATACTTTCCAGGAAGAAAGTACTCAAGGTCCTCTACCAAGATTGTGTATTTTGTGCTGATCGGTCAACAAATATGGCCGCCGAGGACTCTGATTGGCTGACACAATTCGAAATCTCCTCTGCAGCCATTGCACAGAATTTCACGAAACCTTGCAGCAAGCAAGTACTCAAGGTACTCTGCCAAGTTTGTATTTTTCTTGTCGATAGGTCAACAAATATGGCTGTCAAGGGCTTCGATCTGTAGAATTTTTGTGACTTTTAACCCTTTGTCTGCAACTCAGGTGAGCGACGTGGCCCCCTTGGGCCTCTTGTTTGTAGTTTGTAGTTTTGTCTGATTATGTTGGGATTTATCACTGGGTTTGGTGCACCCCTCCCCAATAGATCCTCCAAAACCGGCTTAACCGTGTAGCATTGTTGCGCTCTTTCAGATAAAAAATTGTCTCATGGAATTTTCCTTTGCAGAAGTGGTGTTTTTTTTTGAAAAAAAAAACATGTTTTTAAGTCAAAAATCACTGAAAACTTTTATATGGTTGAAGTTTTTAAAAAATTGAACAGTGTGGATCGAAAATACAGTTTTCTGTATAAAAAAAGATAATTTCGAGGATTTTTCAAAAAAATAAGAATATAAAATATATGTCATCTGAAAGAGGAGATTTTAATGATGTTTTAAATCATCATTAAACGCTCGTATGCAATATCGAGAAGCTGAGAAGCAGGAATAAATTAAAATTTTCTCAAATTTTGTGAATTTTTTCAAAATTTCGACATTTTTCCCAAAAACACACAGTAACAATAGGAATTAGAACTTGCAATTTATTTCATCTGAAAGAGCATAAAAAATACTATATATTCACACTTTTCAATTTTTAAAAACATCAACCATATAAAAGTTATAATGTTTTACCTATTTTAAATGATTTGTTACTAAAACTACTCATTTTTTCCAAAAAAACCCCACCATTTTTGCAATGGAAATTTCCATGAGACAATTTTTTATCTGAAAGAGCGCAAATAATGCTACAAAGTTAGGCCGTTTTTTGAGGATCAAGGGGGGTGCACCCAAACCAGTGATACATCCCAGACTAAATGTCATTTACGTTTCATTCTCTTGTGGGTTTGTTCGCTGGGTGGGTGCATGGTGGTCATGCTGGAGATCATCCCCTTTCCTGGGTATTTTCTAAGTTGAAAAGACATATTTGTGTGTTTGGGTTTTTTTCTAAGCATTTTTCCTAAAAGATACCCGCCCGTGGACGTAAAACGAGATACATTATAACTATGGCTTTATCAATATTTGATGAGCTAAAATCATAATATATCAACCAAATGACCAGCTTATATCAATATAAAAATGGTAGTATGGTAATTCAAAAAATATCTTTGGCAACGAGTCTCCATGTTTAAACAATGAAGACAGGTTTTTATTAATTAATGTCTTTAATGTCTTACACAATTGATAATCCATATCAAAGTCACTCTTCATCATTCTGGCAACGAGTTCCCATGTAAATACAATGAAGACAGTTTGGTTTTTATTGTCTGTATTTTATTTCTTTTTTTCCTGAAATTGATGTCTTACATAATTGATAATCAATATCATAGTCACTGTTCATGATATTTGTTTGTCATATTAATACGTTTTACATGTATTATTCTCATGATGAGAATTTTACGAGATTTACACACATTTCTATATTACTTTATTTATCTTATTTTAAAGAGTTTGAAATTTTCTGTATTTTACCTGACTTTGAAAGATTTTTCTGCAATTTCTGCAATTTTATTAAACGAAAACTTTGACATTTCTAGCATATGGTAAAAATACATCATAATGTATAGGTCTGGAAACAGATACATTGTAGTATATCTGAGATACATGCTTTATGAACATTATGTAGATTATGATTTAGGCTTTCAAGAATGCGTGTTGTGTTCATTCGTAATTTTCAATAAATGTTTTTAAAAAGACAAATTTTGCATGTCTTATATTTATAGTTTTATTTAAAGAAGTAAGTAGATTCTAAAAATCAACTCAATCTCACTCATGATCACGTTTGTGCATTACAAGGAATATAACAGTACATAAACCTACATGGAATATAACAGTAAACAACAAAGAACAATAATACAAAACACTTAAACATACACGGAAAATAACAGTAAACAACAGAGAACAACAACATACAACATATTTAATGTTAAAACATACACGGAAGATAACAGTTAAGAGCAGAGAACAAAAATAAACAACACGCAAACATACAGGGAATATAACAGTAAAGAGCAGAGAACAAAAATAAACAACACGCAAACATACACGGAAGATAACAGTAAAGTGCAGAGAACAAAAATAAACAACACGCAAACATAAACGGAAGATAACAGTAAACAACAGAGAACAAAATCAAACAACATATAACCATACACGGAAGATAACAGTAAACAGCAGAGAACAAAAATAAACAACACGTTAACATACACGGAAGATAACAGTAAACAACAGAGAACCAAAACATACAACACACAAACATACACGGAAGATAACAGTAAACAGCAGAGAACAAAAATAAACAACACGCAAACATACACGGAAGATAGCAATAAACAACAGAGAACCAAAACATACAACAAACAAACACACATGGAAGATAACAGTAAACAGCAGAGAACAAAAATAAACAACACGTTAACATACACGGAAGATGGCAATAAACAACAGAGAACAAAAACAAACAACACAAACATACACGGAAGATAACAGTAAACAACAGAGGAAAAAACATACAACATATAAACATACACGGAAGATAGCAATAAACAACTGAGAACAAAAACAAACAACTCAAACATACACGGAAGATAACAGTTAATAACAGAGAACAAAAACATACAACACATAAAAATACACGGAAGAAAACAGTAAACAACAGAAAACAAAAATGAAAAACAATGCAAACATACACGGAAGATAACAGTTAACAACAGAGAACAAAAACATACAACACATAAACATACACGGAAGATAACAGTAAACAACAGAAAACAAAAATGAAAAACAATGCAAACATACACGGAAGATAACAGTTAACAACAGAGAACAAAAACATACAACACATAAACATACACGAAAGAAAACAGTAAACAACAGAGAACAAAAACAAACAACACAAAAACATACACGGAAGATAACAGTAAATAACAAAGAACAAAATAAAACAACACACAAACATACACGGAAGATAACAGTTAACAACAGAGAACAAAAATAAACAACACGCAAACATGCACGGAAGATAACAGTAAATAACAGAGAACAAAAATAAACAACACACAAACATACACGGAAGATAACAAATAACAACAGAGAACAAAAATAAACAACACGCAAACATGCACGGAAGATAACAATAAACAACTGAGAACAAAAACAAGCAACACACAAACATACATAGACGATAACAGTAATCAATAGAGAACAAAAACAAACAGCACATAAACATACACGGAAGACAGCAATAAACAACCGAGAACAAAAACAAACAACAAAAACATACACGGAAGATAACAGTTAACAACAGAGAACAAAAACATAAAACACATTAACATACACGGAAGAAAACAGTAAAAAACAGAGAACAAAAACATACAACACATGAACACAAATGGAATATAACAATAAATAACACTGAACAAAACATACAACACGCAAACTTACACGGAAGATAACAGTAAATAACAGAAAACAAAAACATACAACACATGAAAATACACGGAAGGTATCAGTAAATAACAGAGAACAAAACATACACGGAGGATAACATTAAACAGTAGAGAACAAAAACAAACAACAAATAATCATACACAGAAGATAGCAATAAACAACTGAGAACAAAAACAAACAACACAAACATACACAGAAGATAACAGTAAATAACAGAGAACAAAAACATACAAGACATAAACATACACGGAAGATAACAGTAAACAGCAGAGAACCAAAATAATAACTCATGAACACATACGGAAAATAACAGTAAACAACAGAGAACAAAAACATAAAACAAATAAACATACACGGAAGATAACAGTAAAAACAGAGAACAAAAAAATACAACACCTCAACACACATGGAACTTAACAGTATATAACAGAGAACTAAACAAACAACACGCAAACATACACGGAAGATAACAGTAAACAACAGAGAACAAAAACAAACCACACGTAAACATACACGGAGGATAACAGTAAACAACAGAGAACAAAAACAAACAACACGTAAACATACTCGGAAGACAGCAATAAACAACAGATAACAAAAACATACAACGAACAAACATACACGGAAGATAACAGTGAACAACAGAGAACAAAAACAAACAACAAATGAACATACACGGAATATTAAAGTAAACAACAGAGAACAAAAACATACAACACATTAACCTATACGGAAGATAACAGTAAGCAACAGAAAACAAAAACATACAACACATAAACATACACGGAAGATAACAGTAACTAACAGAGAACAAAAACAAACAACACACAAACATACACGGAAGATAAAAGTAAACAACGGAGAACAAAAACATACAACACATAAACCTACACGGAAGATAACAGTAAGCAACAGAAAAAGAAAAACATACAACACATAAACCTACACGGAAGATAACAGTAAGCAACAGAAAACAAAAACATACAAAACATAAACATACACATAAGATAGCAGTAAACAACAGAGAACAACAACATACAACATATAAACATACAAGGAAGATAACAGTAAAAGACAGAAAACAAAAACCATACTACACATAAAAAACGCGGAAGATAACAGTAAACAACAGAGAACAAAAAATACAACACATGAACATACACGGAAGAAACAGTAAACAGCAGAGAACAAAAACATACAACACACAAACAAACATGGAAAATAATAGTAAACAACTGAAAACAAAAACCATACCACATATAAATAACACGGAAGATAACAGTAAACAACAGAGAACAAAAACATACGTCAAATAAACATACACGGAAGATAGCAGTAAATAAGAGGCAACAAAAACATAAACACGTAAACATACACGGAAGATAGCAACAAACAACACACAAACATACACGGAAGATAACAGTAAATACAGAGAACAAAAATAAACAGCACGTAAACATACACGGAAGATAGCAATAAACAACAGAGAACAAAAACAAACAACACACAAACACACATGGAAGATAACAGTAAACAACAGAGAACAGAAACATACAACACATAAACCTACACGGAAGATAACAGTAAGCAACAGAAAACAAAAACAAACAAAACATAAACATACACATAAGATAGCAGTAAACAACAGAGAACAACAACATACAACATATAAACATACACGGAAGATAACAGTAAAAAAAAAAAAAAAAAAAAACCATAACAAACATAAAAAACACGGATGATAACAGTAAAATACAGAGAACAAAATATACAACACATGAACATACACGGAAGAAACAGTAAACAACAGAGAACAAAAACATACAACACACAAACAAACATGGAAAATAATAGTAAACAACAGAAAACAAAAACCATACCACACGTAAATAACACGGAATATAACAGTAAACAACGGAGAACAAAAACATACGTCAAATAAACATACACGGAAGATAGCAGTAAACAAGAGGCAACAAAAACATAAACACGTATACATACTCGTAAGATAACGGAAAACAATAGGGAAGAAAGACATACAGCACACAAACATACACGGAAGATAACAATTAACAGCAGAGAACAAAAACATACAACACATGAACATACGCGGAAGATAGCAGTAAACAACAAAGAACAAAAACATACAACACATGAACATACGCGGAAGATAACAGTAAACAACAGAGAACAAAAACATACAATAAATAAACATACATGGAAGATAGCAGTAAACAACAGAGAACAAAATCATACAACACACAAACATTCATGGAATATAAAAGTAAACAACAGAGAACATAAACCATACCACACATTAACATACACGGAAAATAACAGAAAACAACAGAGAAAAAAAACATACAACACAAAAACATACGCGGAAGATAACAGTAAACAGCAGAGAACAAAAACAAACAACTCGTTAACATACACGGAAGATAGCAATTAACGACTGAGACAAAAACAAACAACACACAAACAAACACGGAAGATAACAGTAAACAAATGAGAACAAAAACCTTACAACACATGAAGATACACGTAAGATAACAGCCAACAACAGAGAACAAAAATATACAACACGTACATAAACATGGAACATAACAGTAAACAACAGACAACAGAGAACAAAAACATGCAATACATAAACATACATGGAAAACAACAGTAAACTACAGAAAACAAAAACATACAACACATAACATACACGGAAGATAACAGTAAATAACAGAGAACAAAAACAAATAACACATAAACATACACGGAAGATAACAGTAAACAAGAAGGAACAAAAACATACAACACGTTTATCTACACGGAAGATAACAGTAAACAACAGAGAACAAAAACATACAACACATTAACCTACACGGAAGATAACAGTATAAAACAGAGAACATAAACATACAACCCATTAACCTTCACGGAAGATAACAGTAAACAACAGAGAACAAAAACATACAACACATAAACATACACGGAAGATAGCAGTAAAAAACAGAGAACAAAAACATACAAGACATAAACATACATGGAAGATAACAGTAAAAAACTGAAAACAAAAACATACAACACATAAACATACACGGAAGATAAAAGTAAACAACAGAGAACAAAAACATACAACACATTAACCTACACGGAAGATAACAGTAAAAAATAGGGAACAAAGACATACAGCACACAAACATACACGGAAGATAACAATAAACAGCAGAGAACAAAAACATACAACAAGTAAACATACATGGAAGATAGCAGTAAGCAGCAGAGAACAAAAACATACAACACACAAACATACATGGAAGATAACAGTAAACAACAAAGATCATAATCCATACCACACATAAACATACACGGAAGGTAACAGAAAACAACAGAGTACAAAAACATACAACATACAAACAAAGATAACGCAAAAGATAACAGTAAAGAGCAGAGAACAAAAACAAATAACACGTTAACATACACGGAAGATAGCAATAAACAACTGAGAAAAAAAACAAACAACACACAGACATACACGAAAGATAACAGTAAATAACTGAGAACAAAACAAACAACACACAAACATACACGGAAGAAAACAGTAAACAACAGAGAACAAAAATAAACAACACGTTAACATATACGGAAGATAGCAATAAACAACAGAGAACAAAATCAAACAACACACAAACATACATGGAAGATAACAGTAAACAACAGAGAACAGAAACATACAACACATAAACAAACACTGAATATAACAGGAAACAACAGAGAACAAAAAAATACAACATATTAACATACACAGAATATAACAGTAAACAACAGAGAACAAAAACAAACAACACATAAACATACACGGAAGATAACAGTAAACAACAGAGAACAAAAACAAACAAAACACAAACATACACGGAATATAACAGTACACAACAGAGAACAAAAACATACAACACAGAATCATACACGGAATATTACAGTATATAACATAGAATAAAACATACAGCACTCAAACATACACGGAATATAACAGTAAACAACAAAGAACAAATACAAACAACACGTAAACATACACGGAAGATAAAAGTAAACAAAATAAAACAAAAACATACAACACACAAACATACACGGAAGAGAGCAGTAAAAAAAAAAGAGAACAAAAACAAAGAACACATAAACATACACGGAATATAACAGTAAACAACAAAGAACAAAACCAAACAACACGTAAACATACAAGGAAGATAATAGTGAACAACAGTAAACAACAGAGAACAAAAACTTACAACCCATCTACATACACAGAATATAACAGTAAACAACAGAGAACAACAACACACAACACATAAGCATACATGCAAGCAGGAGATGCTTACTCTTCCTGGACACCTGGTCTCACCCATTCATCGAGAGTTGGCTTCTGTAGCATCATATCCCAGCCATCTTGCTATGTCTTTCGGTATATTTAGGACATAGTTTTCACAGATTTTGGTCATATAACATTGCTTAGATTGAGGATCACTAACGAGGATTAAATACCCGAAACGTACATGTCTGGTCCATGCTGTAAATTTACCTGCTCTAAAATAATGCTGATGAATTTGAAGACGTTAGATATTATCTTCATATGGTGGAGGTTTTTGTTTGTACGCTTTGGTTCCTGTTTTTTTCTCGACTTTGTATGCTTTTGGTTTCTGAATTTCTTAATTATCGATTTTTTGTTGTATACAGTGATATGGTCATTATCCATATTTGTCACACAAACACACACGGAAAAAACAGTAAATAATAGAGAAGAAAAACAAACAACACATGAACATACACGGAAGATAACAGTAAATAACAGAGACTTTATTCACTGCAAAAGGTATGTGTATTCTTATCATGTGCAGATGACAAATATGGATAGTGGTCATATCCCTGTATATAGCACAAAATCGATCATTCAGAAAATCAGAAACCGAAGGCATACAAAATCAGGATAAAACAGGAACCAAAGCAAACAAACAAAAACCTCTACCACATGAAAAGAAGCGGACTCCCGATATGGAAGTGAGACCTGGTGCCCTGGAAGAGTAAGCATCTCCTGCTTGCATGCAACACCCACCGCTTCATTTCGGTAGAACTGTCACATCTGGTTACTTGCATTTCGGAAGACATAGAGTAAATTCTTTGATTGTATGGTTCCAATGGTCTATGACAGAATTTCATCAACCATTCTGGAGAGTGGGACATCATAGTGTATGACGAGTTCCCCATAACGACCGTAGAACTTCGTCAGTGACGATCTAAACGCCTTCATATTGAATAGCATCATTTAAGAACAGATAAATTGGCAACATGGACCAGACATGCACGTTTCGGGTACTTAACCCTCGTCAGTGATCCTCAAATCTAAACAATGTAATATGCCAAAAAAGTATGAAAGTTACTATGTCGAAAAAGCGCACCGAAACACGTAGCAGAATGAGTGGGATATAATGCTACAGGACCCACGTTTTAGAAATTTCAAGAAATTTTGATAACAGAAATTTTAGAATGCGTTGAAGAAACGATCAACCGAAATTGATCGAACTTGGCCACATGTGCCCTCGGGGACTCCTGGTCCACCAGCAGTGACACTCACCAAGTGGTATAAATGTAAACGTCTTCATATTGAATAGCATCATTTAAGAACAGATAAATTGGCAACATGGACCAGACATGCACGTTTCGGGTACTTAACCCTCGTCAGTGATCCTCAAATCTAAAGATGTTAGTCGGTCACAAACATATCCCTTACTGAGAAGCTTATCTGAAAGACGCCTAGCTCTCAGAACAAAATCCGTATATTTGATGCTTGCTCTGGCATAGCGTATCAACTGAGATATGAACACGCCATAAGCAGGCGATGAAGGGATGTTGCTACTCAGAAAAGGAAAATTTGTAATGCTGAAATTTAAGTCGTCACGTTTGTCATAGAGTGAGGTGTTCATGTGACCATCAGTGTCGTAGGACACATTATGTCCAAATAGAATGCTGAATTATTTGTCCCTGTAGTTTTTTTTACTTCAAGCTTCGAATGATATATACTGCTGAGGTAATCCGCGAATTTTGGATTATTGATGGATAACACATCGTCTATGTATCTGTAAGTGAAGTTGAAGTCAGAAGCTAAAAGAAAGGAGGGGATCTCCAACAACACTAGGTTGCAGCACCCACAGCAAAATCCCAAAACACCCATGCAAAAAACACAGAACAGATACCCACAGAAAGAGACGCAAAAGGGACAAGGAACACCAACTCACAACATAGAAACATAAAAGACTACACATAAACCAACGAGACCAATGGGTAACCGGTGCCGACTTAGGACGGCCATCTGCCAAGTAAATAGCAGACGGTGTGGTTATCCTGGATTACGTGCGCACAACCCTCTCACTTCTCCAGTTACCTAGAGGTCTCGAAGAACGTACAAATGTGGTGTAAAACAACCTCCTCACTGTAAGATGACGTCACACAAACAAGACCGCGAAACGCAGAGGCCCCAGAGACACAGATGAATATGTAAATGGATATAAAAAGAGGGCATGCGTAATACAGTCCGTGCTCTGCCGGCTGTAGCGAGCTCATGTATGTAATCACCCGAGGAGTCCGACTGACATTCAGAGAGGACAGGTGGTCGGGGCCCTGTCTTCTCTAAAGAGGTTTGGATAGGGCCCGTCATGGAGTCCCGTCGTCACAGTCAGTCAGAGTGCAAGTCTTAAGAATGCGCTCGTACAAGACTGTATATTGGTCAAGTACCAAGCTTAGTGTCCGTCTGGTGACATTAGGATCATATCCACGGTATAAAAGGCGTTTGATGACTCTGACGCATTTTCGATACATATGCTGTCTACCTTTGATCTTTCTTATTTTGTTAATTATGTCACCATAGAATGCAGGTTGTGAAATACCTAAAGTAATATACTCCGTTGCTTTTATGGGTTTGAATTTCAAAAGAAGTTGATCATAATTTTTGTAAAATTTCCAGAAAGTCTTTACTAGTTTGTGAAAGCGAAAACCTTGACCTAAAAGTTTCTTTGTAATTTGTAGATTTCTATTATGAAAATCCAAAACATCAGTACATGCTCTAGCATACCGGATGAGCTGTGAAATATATATACCGTATGACGGTAATCTAGGGACATCACCGTCAAGCCAGGGGAAATTTACTATGTTGAATCCAAAATCATCTCGTTTGTCATATACACTTGTATGAATTTCTCCATTGACAATTTTGATATTTAGGTCCAAAAATGGTGTTTCAGTGTCTGTAAAGTTTGCCTTGTTTAGAGTCAATTCTTGTGGATAAATAACATCTTTATACTTTTCAAAAACAGGATTATCGATAGTAAGAATATCATCCAGGTACCTAGAAGTACTAATGAAGCATTTAACATCATCATGTTTTCTTTGCTTTTGAAGATTTTGAATAAATTCCTTTTCATATGTGTATAAAAATAAATCTGCAACAAGAGGCGCACAATTTGTACCCATAGGAATCCCTACAACCTGCTTGTAGAGATTCTCACCAAATCTTACATAAATGTTGTCCAAGAGGAAGGACAAGGCACTACACAGGTCGCTACATGTCCATGATTTGTATGATTTGTATTCTGTAGCGGAAAAGAAACCCTTTGATTCAGATGTACAAATATAAATTTTCCCCTCTCGATTATAGCACCATTTAATGAGTTTGGACAATTGATCATTGATCTTGTCGTGAGGAAGCGTGGTGTACATATTTGAAAAATCGTATGAAGCAATCGTATTGGCTTGAAAATTTCTAGATTTTATCTTGTCAATCACATCCCCGGAATTTTTTATAGACCAAAATAAATTTACATCATTCCTGTTAAGAACAGTTTCACAATATTTTGCAACGTGTTCCTTTACCGCCGTGAGGGCTGACGTCAGATGTCTAGACAAACTTGTAGTTGAGCAGTTGCTAGAGTTAGCAATGTATCTAAATTTGTAAGGAGATTTGTGCAGTTTTGGTATGCAGTATATTGTAGGAAGATCCAATTTAGAAATAGGGATGTTGAATGAAGAAATTTCACTGCTATGTTTGCTCAAAATGTTAGGGACACTTTCATTGCTTTTGATATAAGTATTTGTAGACGAAAGTTCCGAAACTAAAGTTGATATATAGTAAAGTTTTCATATGATTATGGTGTTGTTGGCTGCTTTATCTGCAGGAGCGAAGACAAATTTTTCTTGTAAATTACGTAATTTGGATTTAAAATATCTTTCAGATCTAGAACTTGGATTTTCAAAAAGATGAGGATTTTTGTGGAAGTTGTCTATTCGAATGTCAGTAATGTCCAAAATGAGGTTTTTCCAGTCATTCAGAGAATGCGATTCGACTCCTTCCGATTTACACCATCGTTTGGTATAGTTATCTAAGGCTTCCTTTAGTACTTCGCGACATTTAATAAAATCTATCTTGGACGGGATTCTATACTTAGGTCCTTTTTTGAGAAGACCACGGAGCTGCCTGTCTTGGATAATTGAAAAGTCACCTGTAATAATATGACCAGCTGGTTTATATAGATATTCAGATGTTGCACATTCTCAAGAAGCAGGACATGATTCAAGTATTTTAGGATCTGATGTAACTTTGTTGTAGTTAAAAACGAAATTTCGAATAGGTCTCTTATATTTGTAACAAATAAGAGGAGGTTCTAAATTTTCAAAATATTGAGGAATAGCACTTTGAACACGATGATCCCGAAAAATATTAGAGATGTTAAGAAGATCGAATCCTTTGTTAATAAATGGAATTTTTAAGAATCGTTTTTTAGGTGGGATGTTTTTAACAACTGGATAAAGTTTATTCTGTGCGAATGCAACAATGATATTAAGTCTGAATCAATCCGTATTTCTTAAGAATGCAACCAGTGCTTCATCCAAGATAGATTTCAATTGAACTGCTGGAACTGATGAGAGAGCATGAAGCAGTTCATGTCTGCCGCCGTTGCGAGCAATGATCAGAAGATCGTTGAGGGTACGGTGTAATCTAGATCTTATTCTGAGTTTTCGGTTTCGTCGTCTTCCGTGAGACCTATGCTTCCGTTTAGTGTTTGGGCGGATTGAAAATACATTAATATTAGTTGACGTCGAGGAAATGTTGCCTTGTCCATAAATTTGATCGTTTAGACCGAGGGGGTACGCAGTTTGGAGTTTTGTGATCCAGGCAAGTTCAGCTTGTAATCGGCGTTTTTTAATTTCCGTTTTACTAAGATTTTTAAGTTTAGAAAAAGACTGAACCGGTGTAATAGTTATATCCGAAATGGAATGATTGTATTTAACGAAGTGATTATAAAGGAAATTTCTTTGTTTTTTGTGATGTGAGTTTCTTATCTGATACGAATGACTTCTAAAACGAGATTTTAAGGCCTGACCTGTTTCTCCAACATATTGGGCGCCACATCCCCTAGCGTTTCATGTTATAACATAAATGACATCTTGGTACGATCAATCGATGTCGTTTTCAATCTCAATTTTAAGTATCTTTTCCCTTCAGAGACCAAAGATTGAATGAATTCAGCTTCGTACGAGTAAAGGAAAATGTCGGCAAGGAGTGGGCCACAATTGGTCTCCATTGGAATTCCGACAATTTGCTGGAAGACCTTTCCACAAAAATGTTGTCGATCAGAAAATTAAACATCTGAATAATATCTGTTTCAGCGTACTTATTTTCAGAATCGAACAATAAAGGGATAGGGCCACGAGACCCCTAAATCAGCCCTTGATTTTTCTCTTAAAATAAATTTCATGAGGAATACTTGACATCTCTCATGAAAATACACGAATGTTTACCGCTTTTCATGAAAAGAATAATATCACCAAACAAAGTGCCATTGAACAGTAATGACGTCATGAAAAGACGTCATTTTGACGTTATTGTCAAAATATGGCGAAAATGAGTTAAAGAAGATCCTGACGATAATCTCAACAGCACTCACAATAGAGCATCGACGGACCCCTAGCAAGCTAGAGGTGGGATCAGGTGCTCGGGGCGAGTAAGCATCCCCTGTTGGCTAGCCGCACCCGCCGTCGATGTTCATGCACGAATTCAAAATGGAAGTATATAAAATGCATGCGCTGTCTGAGGCCATCTATATAGAAAGTGCTATGGCGACAATGTCAGGGAAAAATATTCAAAACACACTGTCAAACTGAAAAGTGCTTACTGAAAAGTGCTGGGAATTTCGTCTTTTGTCGTAGAATTCAATGTGGCCGGATGCGTTAACTGAGATAAAACGTTTATGACAAAAGGATATAATGATAATCTTTCACATATAAATTTTCCATCATAGTTAATGCATGCGGCCATTTCTGATTTAATAGAAATATTGAGTTTTTACATCAATTTCGCCGAATATGACCTATTTTGGTGTTTTCAAAGGGCTAAAAGGTGTTTATAACAGCAATGCTTACAAAAAGTAGATTCGTGATTCAGTAGAGAACGTTTCAAAATGTCAAATAACAGTTAAAAATTCTATGAAGTACAATGTTCAAAATTTATCAAAATTAGGGCCAATATCGGGCTTCGTGGCCCTACCCCTTTGTATTTGCGTTTACCGACACCTTGTTTGATGCGAATTAATATTTTCGTAAGCAAATCGGATAGATGTTTTGTGGAATACCTGGACGAACCGAACATGAACTGATGTTTGTAAGGGCTTTTGTCCATGTTGGGAATCCAACAATGAATGGTTTAATTTCTACTTTAATTTCATCATATCCATAAAAAACTGCTGCAGATCAAACATTGTTTCTTAAATTATCGATGAAAACATATTCAATTCCTATTTTCAATTTATCACATTCGTGTTGTAAAATCAAAAATCGTTGTTTCGTTTCTTCATAAAAATTGTGCAACTTCTAACAAACTCATCTCAAAATAAACTGTTTTTCCAGTTTATCTTTACTTCGACGAAACTACCAAAATAAAGATGAATTCGTGCGAACGCAACAAATGAACCTAAAAATAATTTGAATTAATAGGTGTAAAATTCTGGTATTTTACGTCACCATTTATTAAAGTTTATATATATAATTGATAACTCATTGATTTGATTGAAGGTCTACCCCAGAGAATGTAATTACCTGATATCAAACGGCAGACACGTGTACAATTTTGGAGACGGACTGCTTCTTTGTATCATTCATTAGAATCAGGTATGTATATTTCACAGCTCATCCGGTATGCTAGAGCATGTACTGATGTTTTGGATTTCCATAGTAGAAATTTACAAATTACCAAGAAACTTTTGGGACAAGGTTTTCGCGTTCATAAACTAGTAAAGACTTTCTGGAAATTTTACAAAAAATATTGTCAACTTCTTCTGAAATTCGGACCAATACAGGCAACATAGTATATTACTTTGGGTATTTCACAACCTGCATTTTATAAGTACATAATTAACAAGATAAGAAGGATCAAAGATAGACAAAGATAGACAACATCACTATCGAAAATGCGTCAGAATCATCAAACGCCTTTTATACCGTGGGTATGATCCAAATGTCACCAGACGGACACTAGGCTTGGTACTTGACCAATCTACAGTCTTGTACAAGCGCATTCTTAAAACTTGCACTCTGACTTACTGTGACGACGGGACTCCATGACGGGCCCTGTCCAAACCTCTTTAGAGAAGACAGGGCCCCGACCACCTGTCCTCTCTGAATGTCAGTTGGACTCCTCGGGTGATAACATACATGAGCTCGTGGCGGCAGAGCACGGACTGTATTACGCATGTCCTCTTTTTATATCCATTTACATATTCATCTGTGTTGCTTGGGCCCCTGCATTTTGCGGTCTTGTTTGTATGTCGTCATCTGACAGTGAGGAGGTTGTTTTACACAACAATTGTACGTTCTTCGAGACCTCTGGGTAATCGGAAAAGTGGGAGGGTTGTGCGCACGTAATCCAGGATAACCATACCTTCTGCTATTTCCGTGGCAGATGGCCGTCCTAAGTCGGCACCGGTTGCCCATTGGTCTCGTTGGTTTATGTGTAGTCCCTTGTGTTTGATGTTTCTGTGTTGTGCGTTGACGTTCCTTGTCCCTGATCTCTATCTGTGCTTGTCTGCTTTGTGTTTTTGCATTGGGTGTTTTGGGGTTTTGCTGTGGGTGCTACAACCTGGTGTTGTTGGAGACCCCCTCCTTTGTTTGTTTTTAACTATAATAAAGTGACATCGGATCCTGACATACTCGAATCGTGTCCTGCTTCTTGAGAATGTGCAACTTCTAAATATCTCTACAAACCAGCTGGCCATGTTGTTACATGTGACTTTTCAATTATCCAAGACAGACAGCTCCGTGGTCTTTTTAAAAAAGGACCTAAGTATAGAATCCCATCCAAGAAAAATTTTGTCAAATGCCGTGAGGTGCTTACGGAAGCCTTAGATAATTATTCGAAAAGATGGTGTAAATCAGAAGGAGTCGAACCGCATACTCTTAATGACTGGAAAAACCTCATTTTAGATATAACGGATATTCGAATAGATAACATCCATAAAAACCCTCATCTTTTTCAAAATCCACGTTCCAAAACAGGAAGATATTTCAAATCCAAACTAAGTAAATTACATGAAAAATATGTCTTTGCACCAGCTGATAAAGCAGCCAACAACACCATTATCATTTGAAAACGTTACTACATATCAACTTTGGTTTCGGAACTTTCGTCTACTAATACATATATCAAAAGCAATGAAAGTGCATCTAACATTTTAAGCAAGCATAACAGTGGACTGTCTTCATTCAATATCTCTATTTCTAAATTGGATCTCCCAACACTATATTGCATACCGAACCTGCACAAGTCTCCTTACAAATTTCGATTTATTGCTAATTCTAGTAACTGCTCCACTACAATTTTGTCTAGAAATCTGACGTCAGCACTTACTGCTATTAAAGAATACATAACTAGATATTGCGAAACGGTTCTAAACAGGAACGATGTAAATCTATTTTGGTCTATTAAGAATTCAGGGGATGTGATTGACAAAATGAAATCTGGAAATTTCCAAGCCAATACGATTTCTTCATACGACTCTCTGCGTTTCGCGGTCTTGTTTGTGTGATGTCATCTTACAGTGAGGAGGTTGTTTTACACCACAATTGTACGTTTTTCGAGACCTCCGGGTAATTGGAGAAATGAGAGGGTTGTGCGCACGTAATCCAGGATAACCACACCATTTGCTACTTGCGTGACAAATGGCCGTCCAAAGTCGGCACCGGTTGCCCATTGGTCTCGTCGGTTTATGTGTAGTCTTTTGTGTTTGATGTTTACATGTCGTGTGTCTCTTTTCCGTCTCGTGCTGTACTCGTATTTTGTGTTTTTGCATCGGGGTGTTATGGTGTTTTGCTGTTGATGCTGCAGCGGGGTCTTGTTAGAGATCTCCTCCCTTCTTTGACACTAAGAAAAATTCAAAATAGTGTGGTTTCGGGACATTAAAAGGAAAACCGTTACAGATAATCAATTCATTTCTTGAATATAGTTTTACACCAAAAAAATCAGGTGAAGTTCGAATATGGGTCATGTTCCACAATTACGTGCAGAGTCATGCCCCTTGAAACTTAGAAAATTCATTATTGTGTGGTTTCTGGACATTTAAAGGAAAACCGTTACAGATAATCAATTCATTTCTTGCAATAGATATTGCAATAAGTAAGTGTTTTGAATACTTCCCTGACATGGTCGCCATAGCACTTTCTATATAGAAATGGCCTCAGACAGTGCAGTTCATGCTTTTCATATGTTTTCATTTTTCGTGCATGATCATCGACGGAGGTGCGGCAAGCCAACAGGGGATGCTTATCCTCCCGGGCATCTTGTCCCACCTCTAGCTTACTAGGGGTCCGTCGATGTTTAATTATGTGCTCTATTGTGAGTGCTGTTGAGATTATCGTCAGGATCCTCTTTAACTCATTTGTGTCACACTTATGCCCTTTGCCGTGTGGAGCTCGTAAAAAGTTCCCTGCGAGGGGTTTGACAGTAAGTGTTTTAAATATACTTCCCTGACATTGTCGCCATAGCACTTTCCATATAGACATAACGTCAGACAGTGCATGAATTTTATACATTTTCATTTCAATGCTTTATTAACATCGACGGCGGGTGCGGCTAGCCAACAGGGGATGCTTACTCCCCCCGGGCACCTGGTCCAGACTCTAGCGTGGTAGGGGTCCATCGATGCTCAATTTGGTGCTTTATTGTGAGTGTTGTTGAGATTATCGTCAGGATCTTCTTTAACTCATTTGCATATAGCTCTTACACAAAGACATACAGGTCTAGTTCGAATATTGGTCATATCCCTCAGTTTTGTGCAGAGATATGCCCCTTGACACTTAGAAAAACTCAAAAAAGTGTGGTTTCCGGACATTGAAAGGAACACCGTTACAGATGATCGATTGATTTTGTGGATATACATTTTACATCAAGAAAATATATGGGTGATGTCGCTTAATTATGTGCAGAATTGTGCCCCGTGACACTAAGAAAAATTCATTTTTCTGAGGTTTCCAGACTCTTAAAAACTATCACAAGGAATCAACTAATTTGTTGGATATAACTTTTACAACAAGAATTACAGGTCCAGTTTAAATATGGATCATGTTGCTCAATAATGTGCAGAGGTTTGCTCCTTGAAGCAAAGAAAAAACCCTGTATTTTGTGATTTAAAACATCTTAAAGAAAACCCTTACAGGGAATACATTGATGTATAAAATTTAGATTTATATTCAGAAATTAAGGCCAACAACCTATATAGGCTATGTTGCTCAATTTTGTGAGGTGTTATGTCCCTTGAATAAATGTTTTGTGATTTCCTGACATCTTAAACATGTTGAAGGAAAACTACCTCAGAAAATCAATTTATTGTTATAGACTTTACTCCATGTGAAGCAGGAAAATTTAAAATATTGGTTATGTTGTTCAATTATGTTTAGACTTATGCTCTTTACAACTACCATAAGTATAGTCATGATTTCATTAGGCTATATGCAACATACGCCCGGCGGGGGTATTATTGATTCTTAAATCGACAAATAATTTCATTCTTTACAAAGTACAATGTATTCATAAACACATTAGATATTAGACTCAATAACTTAACATATTGTAATATTACATATATAAAGTAATACGGAACTCTTTCCATTGTTCATGAACATTTCAAACCAATTTAAAGGTGCCATTGATACACGTGTTTCGGATCATCATCAGTGGTGCTTATTAAATGCCGAAATGACTACCAAATGTATTTCAGTAGCACCCTCTGGTTCTGTTTTTAAAATTAGAATTTGTGCATATATTTACTTTGCAGAGAGTGCGCGACTTAAAAATTGGTGTAGGCTCGATTCAGTAGCATAATAAACGAAATCTATGACCAAATGGGTTAAAGAAGATCCTGATGATAATCTCAACAGCACTCACAATAGAGCACAAAATTGAGCATCGACGGACCCCTAGCAAGCTAGAGGTTGGACCGGGTGCCCGGAAGGAGTAAGCATCCCCTTTTGGATAGCCGCACCCGCCGTCGATGTTCATGCACGAAAATGAAAAGAATATATAAAATACATGCACTTTCTGAAGCCACGTCTATATAGAATGTGCTATGGCGACAATGTCAGGGGAAAATATTCAAAATACTTACTGTCAAAACCCTCGCGGAGAACTTTTTACGAGCTCCACACGGCAAAGGGTTAAAGTGTGACATTAATGAGTTAAAGAAGATCCTGACAAAATAACATTGGAGGGATGAGCGACGGGTGTTGCATGCAAGCGGGAGATGCTGACTCTTCCTGAGCACCTGGTCTCACACCCATGTCGGGAGTTCGCATCTTTTCATGTGGTGGAGGTTTTTGTTTGTTTGCTTTAGTTCTGTTTTTCCTGATTTTGTATGCCTTCGGTTTATGATTATCTGAATTATCGATTTTGTGCTGTATAAAGGGATATTGTCATTATCCATATTTGTCATGGTACTAGGGTGCTAATCTAATTTAATTTCGATTGAATTTGTGGATGAAATGTCAAGTTCCGAAATAGTAAAATAATATATTTAATGTCATAGTGATAAACTGCCAATTTGAAAATAATGCTTGTTTGAGAGGACAGAGATGGAAAGAAGTAACTATTACACTCTAAACATCCAGTCACGGAGGAAAAAGTTAAATGTTCCACATTGCAAACGGAAATAAGTGTTTATAATAATTATATGGAGGTATTCTAATTCTTGACTTTCTTGAAGAAAATGTAAAACCAAAGAGGAAGGACAACGAGAACCCTAAATATGTCCCTCAGATTTCTGTAGAATTTAATAAGAAATACTCAGTATCTCTCATAGAAATTTATAAATGTATCCCCTATTAACAGAAAGAAAAAAAATCATCCAACTTAGCACCATAAGAAGTGTTATGACATCGTAAAATGACGTCATTTTGAAGTTTTTGATAAGGATACCAAAAATTGCTGGAAAATTTGTATATGTATAAGAATTTTATCTGGCCGAAGGCGTTTTTTTTTTAAAAAAGAGATTCAATATTTTGTACAGAAGGTATAAAAGTGTCAAATCACAAACCAATATTCTTCAAATACAATGTTAGAAAAAGAGGGCAAATAATAGGCTTCATGACACTAACCCTATCCAAAGATAATGAGTTCGAACCGGAATATCGAAAGCCTTCTCTTCTTTATTTTCTTTTTCCTCTCTGGATGTATAGTATTGCTTCATATTAATATTTTTTATTAAAATGCAGTTCAAGATAAGTTAAAACGCTACAACATTTGATACTAAAGCATCATGTGGGTGTGTTCCGCTGTGTAATCAGCGCATGATAGTCTTGCTGGAAAGCTTTTCAGTGTGGAATGTGAATCATAAAATAGTAATAACGAATACTGATGGGGTCTGAATTTTATAAGCTTATTGCGAAATGGTTGATGAAATAAAACTAAAATAATGTGAATATGGAGAGATTTATTCAATTTTTCTTTGACAAAGAAGTGATTCCAGTCATTTGCTATTTTCGACCAATGATTATTGTTGACGAAAATGTGGGCGTTGCTTCAAAAGATAAAAGTAATGAAAATTCAAATTTAATCAAGAATGACGATATTTGTTTTAGTGAAAAATGAAAATATAGTAATTGATCGTTGATATATTGAAGAAGAAATACATGAACAAAAATAAAAAAGGTAAGAACATATGAAAAATTGCACTTATATTAGTTCAATGCAGTATGAAGATATATCGAATAGGAAAATAGATCTGAAGACGTTTAACATCTACCGAATAGGAAAATAAAAGTGCAAGCAAAAAAGGGAAATTTTAATCAATCGTTTATTCATTACTGATAGATGGATACTCAAATCTGGCAAAGAATGAAGAATTTGCATGAGTCTTTTAGATAAGTTTTCGACTTTTTAATATTTCCCGAATTGAAGTTCTGATTGAGAATCTCTATATTGTTGAATAATGATATATTAACCACTACTGTCCTGTTCACTAATTCCAGAGCACCCTGTTTTCCCGGTTTTCTCTAAAATATGAGAATGTCATCTTCCAAAAAGATATCAATTTTATAGTACTCCTTTAGTCGTAACAGAAAATACCATTGTTTTGGCTGTGCGTCAGTTAAGTTAGAAATAGGACGGAAAATAAAAAGTCTACGGGGATTTTCTATAGTAAAATCGCTGAAAATGTGTGACGTCGGAGGCTTTGACGTCACTGTTTACTATTGTTGACACGGAGAACAAGATGGCGGCAGCTTGAAATTAACATGGGAATTTCCTGTAGACATTTTATTCTTCATATTGCGGTTTGAAGGCAGCTGATAGGGTAAGTTGAAGTTAATTTCCAGTTACGACTAAAGGAGGTCAACGCTCGGAAACAATAATTTATTTTATAGCAAAATTCTTCAGACGACAGAATAAATCGCCAAAACAGGGTGCTCTGGATTTAGTGAACAGGACAGTAAGTCTTAGTTTAAGTATCTCATGATTTCCGAGAGAATTGTAGTGTCAAAACTCATAACCTTTTTGATTGAAATATCAAACTAATTTTAATCCACAAGACACGTGCAAAGATAGTCCATTCAGATCAATGAACTCTAAGTCAAAGCCGAATATCGTTTGAAGTAATAATGTCAAAAGAAAAAGTTCAACCAAGATGAATTGAAAGAACGTACCTGATGGCGCCGCAGTTGGTGGTGATGTTCCTACAAGAAAACCATATTTCGTGAATGAAACTTCTACCCATAGACGCTGTCTTTGCCATTCTGTTTTCACGTTATTGTTTTTTTTACAAATAACAAGTAAATATAACGTTTCAAAATTGATACTTACTTCTTTTTTTCATATTAACCAACGAAAATCATACAAATCTAATAAACAGTTTCCGTGAAATGTTATCAAGATTACATGTGAGTTAAAGAAGATCCAGACGGAAATCTCGACAGCACTCACAATAGAGCACAAATTTGAGCATCGACGGACCCCTAGCAAGCTATATCTAGAGGTGGGATCAGGTGCCCGGGAGGAATAGGCATCCCCTGTTGGCTAGCCGCACCCGCCGTCGATGTCCATGCACGAAGATGAAAACAATATATGAAATAATGCACTGCCAATATGTATAATTCTGTCATGTACCAAAGGCTGAGATGTACATGTACTTTTATTTTGCCACTGACTAATTCGAAGCAATCGGAGGACGGAGGTTTTGATCCTCGACAAAATAAAACAGTTATTTGCTTCGCCTCGCATTCTATGGACTTGATCAACCCAAAAATCCTCTGTAGACGGTCAGTAACTATCCTAATAACTAATATTGGTCGTCGACTCTACATGATAAAAAAACTTCTGGTAAACATATAGACAACAAAATAATTTCTGCTAAATTATATCAGACTTTAGACAAAAGACTGTCGTTCGCCAAAAGGGTTCTATGTTGAAAGTTTTACATGATAAGAAATAGCAAGAAATGAGGGGATCTCCAACAAGACTCGGTTGCAGCACCAACAGCAACACACCAAACAACCAAAGTGAAAACACAGAGAAGGCACACACAACAAGAGACGATGAACAGTAAACGAGACATCACATCAAACATCAAACACATAAACCAAGGAGACCCATAGGCAATCGGTGCCGACTATGGACGGCCATCAACCACGTTAGTAGCAGATGGAGTGATATACATTCTTAAGCATACCGATATACATTGGATTGTTTACCTAAAGGTATTGCGGGAGACAGGTTCGGGAGTTTCGCAGAAATTGGCCTGACTACAGTCCCTGTAGAACCAGCTGTTGTTTTTGCTGTTTGTGCCACTGTTGTGTTTGGCAAAGAAGTGGTTGTGGGTACAGCTGTAGTTGTCGCTGAAACCATTTTATCTTTTTTATATTGGATCATCAATCAACAAAAATGAGTAAAAGTACCATTAAAAATGGTTTCACAAAAGTTGTATGTTGCATTAAAAGTTGTTGCTGAAATAATTACCTTATCTTGAATAATGCGTATAAAATGGAAAGTTTATTCACCATGACTGACACTTTTCATCCCCTTTATGTCGTACATAAATATATCTTACCAACACCTTAAATCCTGGAAGACCATTGGACATTTCATACTATGTGAATGCCATTTATATCTTATATTCTACTGCTCAAATTTATATCAATACTATGTCTTCATGAATGGCCATTGTTTCTTTACGTCATAAACAAGAGCCCTAGGGGGCACAGCGCTCATCTGATACTCTATGTACGCTTTAATTGACATACTGACATTGACTACTGAAAGTGCCAGTACCAGGATTTTAGCCAATAATCTTTCAAAAAAGATTTTTTGACGGATGCAGGATTTTTTTCTTTTCAGACAACATTTAAAAGTACAAACAAGAAAAAATAGTCACATTTCAAAACAATAATTTAATTACTGATTTAAAAAGACGGATAAAGTAATCCAAAGTCATATGCCCAGCTAGTATAGTTCAATTACGCAACATCAAAAATAAAAACATTTTGTAAAATTCCACATTAATGTGCAGCAGAAAAAGAATAAAGCAATGAAATGATTTACTAAATTAAGTTTATTTAAAATTGAACACCAAACCTTTCATTATTGATAGCTAGCATGCCAGAAATTATAAAACCTGTGTTTTTTAAACAAGAATGCCCCCGGTAGCATATTCTGTTACCATTTTCTGTTAAGTATGTCAGATGTCAGGGTCAGCGTAATGTTGGTATCAATGGAAAGATCTTGTCACAAGGAATACGCATGTAAAATATTAAAGCCCTATCACTAACCATTCAAAACTTTTGCCCAATGTTAAAGTTTTTGAAAAGTACGCCAAAAGTCAAGGTTATAGTCACGAGGTCAAAAATTTTGGTATCAATGGAAAGGTATTGTCATACACATGTGAAATATGAAACCTCTATCACCAGCTTCCATTCAAAAGTTATACCCAATGTTAAAGTTTTTCGGACAAACAGACAGACAAACAGACAGACGGACAGGCCAAAAACTATATGCTCCCGAATCTTTTATTCCAGGGGCATAAAAAGCAAAGATTTTTCGGTTTTACCTTTATTCATATCAAAGTTTACTGAAATCTGAATAGTATTGATTTCATCTTACTACATGTAAGGTACAGTCAAAATCGCGTTAATCTAATATCATTTCAAGTGAGTTGTGCAGAAATTGGGCTAATTTGTTTTCCAAAAAGCAGTGTACGGTGTATCAAACCTCATGACACAGTGAAGCCACTTGAACAAATAATTTTCAGTAAATATGCTGAAATGCGATGCTTCTTGCCTATGCATATTCCAACAGGCGAGAAGGAGCGTCGCATTTCAGCATACATTGTTCAACAACTCTTGAAAGTGATTTCGCTAGGTTTCGCAGTTTGATGCACCATATTCTGGTGTATGCTGATTTTAGGGAAACAAATTAAAAGGCTCATGATATTGTTAAGCTTGTCCAACTAGCAGACCTACGAAATCGTTATTAACTGTTAACTACTTGTTTTACTTCATCATAGGGCTGTTACATGGACAAGTTGTTAGCGGAGAGAGTTCATGTAATGTATCGGTTGCATCGGATTTGCCGATAAAAAGTATTTGGTCCGATAAAAACTCATGTTGTATCTATTATTTGGACAGATAAAAATTCCCAAATGTCTTACCACAGGAACCTGTCGTTTATGAGAGAAAATGTTTTATTATTCACAACTTCAGGCCTCTGTATTCCTCTTAGAAATATTATACATACAAGATGTCGAACACAGTGGCTTAAGGTTGTGACTAATAATTTATTTTCTCTATTAAAACAACAGCTTCCTGTGGTCCAATATTTCATTGGAAGGTTTTAGGAACTCTGAACTGAATTACTTATTTTCAAGAATTTCAGATATTAAATATCCTATGCATTCTCAAAATCCAGAGGAGGAGATTACTGATTAGACGTTTCTTCAAGAAATCAGTCCGTAAATTACTTCATCTAAGAGAGTCTAAGACAGAGGAGATTCGAGCAAACCTTATACATGATAACAAGTACATGTATATGCAAGTGTTCCAAGTACATGAATGGCAACCATTATGAAAGTGTTCCAAGAATAATGCACATTGGATTAAAATATATTCCGTTTGCACTGTATCTCCTGAAATGTATCGCAGTACTAAAGGGTTGTGGAGTATATAAAGTACGGCGACTTTGTTTACAGTTGTAACTTTTCGCGGGGATTCCCCTGTTTTGACTGGTGAACAGTACTGAATAAAAGGCGTCACACCATTGGTCAAAAATATTGAAAATGTATTTCTAGCATACTGAATCGATAAGATATTACCAGTAGTCGTGATAAATTTAACTTCGAACTTGATCTTGTCTCTTATGCAATCTACAGATCGATTTGAAAATATGTAAAATTCGGAATATTTTCGATGAGAATGGAGAGTTTCTGTAAAAATGTGAAATTTGCGTAAAAAGGACATGCATTATCCCCCTTTTTCTTTTCATTTTTATGTGTGCCAAAGATTCGCAAGCGAAAAAGACCAATTTTACAGACTTCCGGGCATTTCACGTCAGTCAAAACTTTTAGTGAAATAGTGTGCATCTTTTTATTTCATGTAGTTACCCCTACCAAAGGGGCGTGGAGGTATTGAACCAATCAAATCTGTAACACAAGATATATGGCGACTTTGTTAATCATAGATACAGAAATAAAACAATGAAAATAATCATTAAATAGGGAAATTGTTATGAAATATGCATGTATGGAAAAAGTCAACATCTTAAAAATAAATTCAGAGTATATTTGGTAGCGTATGTGGCCAAGTTATTTCGATGTACAAAAATAAGTACACAAAGCCAAACTAGCTAGTCTCTTTTAAAAAAAATCATTAGAAATATTAAGTGATATTTTGACAAAATTCTTTCACAGTTTCGTAGTGATTGATTTAAAAAGAAAAAGAGAAACAAAACTGAAAAAGGGAAAACAAATTTGTTGGGGTTTGAAACCACTCCCCATTGGTCCATTGGGCATTGAAAACATACATTATACCTATGTACAATTGTTATGGGTCAGAATACCCCCAAACGCCAGCAAAAATCAGACAAACAGAATATAAAATTACAAGTTTAATTATGTACAAAATATACATATTTACAATGATTACAACTTACAATACAATGTCCGGATCAAAGTGTCCGTTACGGTCCACAAAGTCTATCGAATGTATGGTTTCCGGTAATCACAAACGTTCTCGACAGATCAGTGTCTTAACGTTTTTAAATGGATTAAAGTCTCAACAAATAAAGTATCCCAGTATATCAGAATAGATGAATGAATCGTGTCTACGAATGTGTACGAATGCCCCCTCAACACAGTTCCTCAGAGGTATATATACTTAATACAAATAAATTTACCAGAAGCTTCTAGAACAATGACTCATTACAAATGATTAACAATAGAGTAAATTCTAGAAATCACAGTCATGTGATGATAATGATGTAACAAAGAACATACTGGAATATTCTCTTATGAAATAAACATGACATAGTAAAATCTAGAAAGAATTATTATGAAATCATTAAATAACATGACTAAGTACATGTGTACCTACACATAAAGTAAAACTAAAATAATACATGACCCACAACACCTCCCCCCTTAAAAAAAGTTCTAATGTCAATGAAAACTTAGGTGGTAAATTCTGCAAAAATCACTCATGAAACTCTCGATAGTGCATCTGCAATCACATTGTCTTTGCCCTTGATATGGTTAATAATGATATCATACTCTTGCAACAACAAACTCCACCTTGTTAGCCTTTGATTCTTGTTTGACATTTTGTGCAAAAATGTGAGAGGGTTGTGGTCAGTATATACAAGAATGGAATGTAAAGTAACATTCAAATAAACATCAAAATGTTGTAAAGCTAACAATAATGCAAGACACTCTTTTTTCTTTTCGCGGACCTGGTGTCTTAACCACATAGTTAACATCACTAATTTTACTCTCAATCTCATAAGGACCGAAATATCTAGCTTGCAAAGGATGACCAGGGATAGACAAAAAGACAAGACCTTTATCGCCTGGTTCAAAAACTCTGTTTCCAGCATCTTTGTCATACCATGTTTTCATTTTCATTTGTGAGGTTTTGAGATTTTCTTGAGCCAATTTGCAAGCATTATATAATTTCTCTTTGAAATTAGACACGTAGTCTAAGAGATTCAAATCGCTTGTCTCAGTCAACCATTTTTCCTTCAACAACTTCAATGGCCCTCTGACCGTATGCCCAAAAACTAGCTCAAAGGGACTGAACCCCAGGGACTCCTGAACCGCCTCTCGTGCCGCAAACAACACGAGGTGAACCCCTTCATCCCAGTCTTTTCCATACTAGTGACAATATGTTTTCATCATAGCTTTAAGGGTTTGATGAAAGTGTTCAAGTGCCCCCTGGGACTCAGGATGGTACGCAGAAGACTTATACTGTCTGATACCTAGCTCATGCATAACCTGCTGAAACAATCCTGACATAAAATTTGAACCCTGATCTGACTGAATAGCCTTGGGAGCACCTACGAAACTGAAAAACTTTGTAAGGGCCTTAAATATGGTCTTTGCCTTAATATTCGTAAGAGGTATGGCTTCAGGAAACCTAGTCGAAGTACACATAATTGTCAGTAAGTACTGATTCCCTGACCTAGTCCTAGGCAAAGGACCTACACAATCAACTAACACCCTACTTAAAGGTTCCTCCTGGAATGGGTTGGAGGGGAGCAGGTGGTATAACTTGATTGGATTTACCTACCATCTCACAACTATGACAATACTTACAAAACTCAGACACATCTTTTCTCAACTTAGGCCGGTAAAAGTGACTTAAAATCCTATTATAAGTCTTATTGACACCTAAATGACCTGCCATGGGTGTGTCGTGAGCTAAACTCATGATGTCCCCGCGATACGCTACTGGAACCACTATCTGGTGAACGACCCGCCACACATCATTAGGGGGTGCATCGGGTGGTCTCCATTTCCGCATAAGGATGTCATCTTGTATGTAGAAGCACTCTCCGACTTTGTCCGCTTCTTCTCATGGGAGGGCCCTCTTGCTTAGTCGGATGATCTCTGGATCTTTAGTTTGCTCGGAGAGGAGCTGCTCACGGCTTAAGGCATCTGTATCTCTGTCAAATGACGGATGGGAATCATCACTAGGCACTGTCGGAGACTTGTCAACATGAAGTGGTACTGACGTCTCAGGTACGTTGTCATCAATAGTAGACATGAATGTGTCAGAAAGGTCTATATTTTTGGAGGGATGGTCCTCGTTAAGTGCAGATGTACTCTCAGCCTCTTTTAGTCTGTTCCTGGCCATCGCCCTGGTAACTGCGCAGGCTGGGTACAAGTCGTCGTCTTCATCATCGGACACGACATCGGACGTGATTTTCTCACAAACAATCGGATCGGCTACAACTTTGCCGCCAGCTAAATCGTTGCCAAGCAACAAGGAAACGCCTTGAACGGGAAGAGTAGGTCGAACACCTACGATAACAGGTCCAGTAATTAAGTCTGACTTCAAATAAATTTTATGAAGGGGAACATCAATGACGCCTAGCTCCACACCCTGTAATAAAACTGACCTACCAGTTAAAGTGTGCTCAGACAAAGGCAATGAACCCTCTAACAATAAAGTCTGGGCAGCACCAGTATCTCTCAAAATCTGAACAGGCAACGCTTCGCTAGAATCACTGAGTGAAACAAATCCCTGTGATAAAAAGGGCTTATAATGATCCTCCACAAAATAATCAGAACTGGACTTAGAACCCTGAATCTCAGGAGTGTCAGAACAAATCGAATCTAAGGCTGTCCTATTATTTCTAACAGACGCACAGGCCTGTGACTTAAGTTCTTTTTTCTTCTTAAGCTTCAAACACTCACCAATAACATGGCCTTTTTTCTTACAATAATTGCATGTAGGAAGCGACCCCACCCCTGGGGATGCCTCAGAACGTTCGGATCTAGGACCGGACGTAGAACCACCTTGAGATGGTGACTGGGAACAAATGGACGACTGAGACTCTTGTAAATTTTTCTTTGGAAAATCTGACGTGTTTGCGCTATCGCTAGATTGATTTTTCGACACGAAATTTTTCTTATGAGTGAAAGCATACGTATCAGACAAAACAGCGGCTTCTTCAAGAGTTTTAACATTCTTGTCTTCCAAATGAGTTCTTAAATCTTGATGTACACACTCTTTGAACTCTTCTTTCTGAATTATTTGACGCAAATTGTCAAATGAATTGGGAATTTTCTTAGATCGAAATCCCTGGTCAAATAAATCTTCTTTTTCTCGAGCAAATTCAACATATGTTTGATTTTCAAACTTTTTGTACTTTCTAAACTTTTGTCTGTACGCCTCAGGTACTAACTGATATGCTCTCAAAATCGTGTCCTTGACCTTGTCATAGTCTGAACTCTCAGCAATACTGAGCGCCGAGTACACTTCAGCCGCTTTGCCAATAAGTACGCTTTGTAACAAAGTTGGCCAAAAATCACATGGCCACTTCAGATTGGCCCCGATTTTCTCAAAATGTGGAAAGTATTTATTCACGGATTTTTCTTACTTTGGTACTAATCTGATGTTTTTGGCGGCGTCGAATTCAGACTTGACAGGCGAATGAACAGGATTTTCCTTAGCGCTTTTCTCTAATTTAAACTTTTCTAACTCAAACTGGAGTTCTTTCTCGTGCATACGTTCCTGTTTCTCTCTTTCTTCTTTTTCTCTTTCAAATTGTAAATGTCTTTCTTTTTCTTCTTTTTCAAATTGTCTTTCTTTTTCTTCTTTTTCAATTTGAAATTGTCTTTCTTTTTCTTCTTTTTCAAATTGTAATTGTATTTTCATTTTCTCTAATTCAAACTCATATTTTGACATTTTGTTTTCGCTTGAAACAGGTTCAACAGGAAAATCGTATGACGAAAAGATTTCCTTAGCTAAAAGCTCTGTAGCCACAATATTTCTAATTTCTTGTTTTTTCACAGAAGATTTTACATCTAACTTCAAGTGAAGACCTAAACCAATCAAATCATCTTTTTTCAGTGATTCGAACTCATCTACAGTCGGCGATTTCAAAAATTCAGTGACCGAAAATACCATGATTGATTTCTGCTGGCAAAAAAAATTATTGAGAAAAATATTTTCTTTTTTCAAGAACGAACTTTACGTTAAAGTGCAGATATGCAGAGATTTCTATCCCGGACGAGCCCCCAATTCCGTTATGGGTCAGAATACCCCAAAACGCCAGCAAAAATCAGACAAAGACAGAATGTAAAATTACAAGTTTAATTATGGATGATATATATATATTTACAATGATTACAACTTACAATACAATGTCCGGATCAAAGTGTCCGTTACGGTCCACAAAGTCTATCGAATGTATGGTTTCCGGTAATCACAAACGTTCTCGAAAGATCAGTGTCTAAACGTTTTTAAATGGATTAAAGTCTCAACAAATAAAGTATCCCAGTATATCAGAATAGATGAATGAATCGTGTCTACGAATGTGTACGAATGGTCCCTCAACACAGTTCCTCAGAGGTATATATACTTAATACAAACAAATTTACCAGAAGCTTCTAGAACAATGACTCATTACAAATGATTAACAATAGAGTAAATTCTAGAAATCACAGTCATGTGATGATAATGATGTAACAAAGAACATACTGGAATATTCTCTAATGAAATAAACATGACATAGTAAAATCTAGAAAGAATTATTATGAAATCATTAAATAACACGACTTATTACATGTGTACCTACACATAAAGTAAAACTAAAATAATACATGACCCACAACACAATCTAAAAAAAATATTCCTTAAAAATCCAAAAGTGGATATCTTGACAAAATTCTTTCACTTGTAGGATACCATGCATGAGTACCTCATACCTACAAATTGCCATGACAATCTGAAGAGTGGTTAAAGAAAAGAAGCAGAATATTTATGAAAATCAACTCATCTCCCTTATTACATAAGAAAAAAATTCATAAAAAATCAAAAAAATAAAATCTAAGCATAAAATACATATCAAAGCATTAAATAAGTTAAACATGATAAATATGCAGTAAATATGTGTGTAAAATCATACACTTATTGAGTTATTTAAAGAAATAGTGCAAAAATGTGCATTTCTGACTTAGTCCGAAAAGACGTCAAAAATACGTCAAAAAGTTGACTTCGAAGTTGAACCAAAAATAACAACACTTCTTTAGACATCTCTTTAGATCATCTTGATGCTTTCGGTTTGTCGATACATGCTTCGGTTCTGAAGAAGAAGTTTGTCAAAGAAGGGTACCCGCCGTGACCTACTTTTGCCTGTGGTTGCGCCACGGATCCGGACGAAAAACAACAACACTCGTAGGGGACCATAAGTACTTCATGCCTACCAAGTTTCATCCGAATCCCTTCAATGGTTCTGGAGAAGAAGTTGAAAATGTGAAAAGTTTACGATGACGGACGACGACGGACGACTGACTGACGGATTGCTATCACAGTAGCTAACTTGAGCCTTTGGCTCAGGTGAGCTAAAAATATTTCCCGTAATAATGCAAATGCGCTAAATGTTTTTTATCATAAGTCTCAGCCTGAAATGAATTTAGTTCTCAGTTTATTCATTTTGAATGAGCAATTTTCAATTACTTCCTTTTTCGAAATTCACTCTCTTCCCATATGACCTTCATTTTCCTTTCCAGTCAGTGATTTGCTTTGGGTGCTGCTTCCATATCCTTTTTAAGATCCACTCTTTTGTTATTTCATTGATTTCGTGTTTGTATACATAAATCCACCTCATATGTACATACCGTCACCGCCGTGAGTTTTTTCATACTTAATATTATCACTAAACTTTATCCATTTCGTTTATCTACCACGTGATTGAGATTATTATACTATGTAATAAAAGGAAATCTTACGTGTGCAGATTAGGCAAAATACTCTGCAATTATTTTCGGCCCAAGTTTTATTTTGTACACAAACAAAGGGACCTTTTTGTTGACAAGTTGGATCAACGTCTATACACGGTGGTTCCGTTGTTGTTGTGGTCGGCGGTGGTGTTGTTGTTGTTGTAGGAGCTAGGAATATTAAACAATGATTTAGCAAGAATATTACTTATATTGTCCTATGAAACTGGCCTTCTTTAATTATTGTGTTGTTTTCGTGTGTTTGTTAAACCGTTTTCTGCGGTGTTGTTGTGTGTCTCCTGTTGTTTATTGAAATCGTTTTGTCTGTTGCTCGTTGTGTCATGCGGGTGTGTTCCGCTGTGATCAGTGCTGGGAAGTATTTATGGAGATCTCTATCACAATCAGAAAGAACATTATATGAAATGAAATATCCAAAAACATATGCCTCTTGTTTTCACTTGAATGGAGACGGATATGATATATTTGGCAACTAAAACATTTATACACAGAAGCCTATACTTTTCCCTTGCGTTTAAAAGTCTAGAAAGAAGTTGGGAACATTTTACATTTCTTAAAAGTCTGTATTTTAGCAAGAGGAGATTAAAAGTCTGTACTGTAGATGGTGCCAGGAAAATTCACTAAAATAAACAGTTTTACATGAAGTACTACTGACGAGGATTAAAAAATATCCGAAACACGTGTCTAGTACAATGAAATTAGTATTATAGAACATATATTTCAATATTGACAATACTTAAACCAAATGTTAAAAAAATTACTTCGTGTATCATATTTACTTTTTAAAAGAGTCAAGATAAAGATAACAATGTGATATGACGTAAAGGAGACCTACGCGTGCAGAAGGCACAATATTTTGGACACTGTCTAGCTGCCCATGCTGTTAGTTGGAAACACATTGTAGGCCCATAACTCTCGCAAACTCCAGGATTGAAATGATCCTTGCACTCTCCGACGACAGTTACTGTAGACGAAAGGAAACCTCAGTATTGTAGAAAAATATCAGAACTATGTGAGGGGGTCGGTGGTCAAGAATTATCCCCATCCCGGTTTTTTTTAAATATATTGAAATTTACCCTTTCGGCAATTTCTTTTTTAAATTGTATTCTTAAATATGTAGGCCTTTATTTGTAGTTCATTACAAAAAGAGTTTATATGTATGTCCAGTCCCATATTTTTGAAAAATTAACTGTCTATCTAATATCTGTTTTCGAACAGAAAATAGGTAATACTTTATTAATACAATCGAATTAATTTTTATAATTTGTTCTATAATCTGAACACAAAACCATTTTCTCTCAAACATGAATCCCTAAACATCCCCTGTTTGGCTAACCGCACCTGCCGTATAAATATAATTGTCTTTTGTAAATTATTATATTTTACCTGCTGGCATGGTAACAATTGGTTTAAATATTGTTGTGGACTTAGTGCTGCTAGGAGTGGATAACGAAGCAGACACTGCTGTAGTAGTAGTAGTAACTGAGGCTGGAGCCATCGTTGTAGGAACTCTGGTTGTCAGTGGTGCCAATGACGGAGTCGCAAATCCTTGATTAAATGCATGGACATTAAATCTAGTGTTAATAGGCAGACCTTTAAAATCGAGATTGATAAGGACATTGATTGATCGTATCAAGATGTCATCTATGTCATTACATGACACGCCAAGGGATGTGGCGCTCGATATGTAGGGGAAACAGGCAAGGCCTGAAAATCTCGTTTTCGAAGTCATTCGTATCAGATAAGAAACTCGCGTCAGAAAAAAACAAAGAAATTTCCTATATAATCACTTCGTTAAATACAATCATTCAATTTTGGATATAAAAATTACTCCAGTTCAGTCATTCCAAAAACTTAAAAATCAAAGTAAAACTGAAATTAAAAAACGCCGCTTACAAGCTGAACTTGCCTGGATAACCAAACTGCAAACTGCGTACCCCCTTGGTCTAAACGATCAGATTTATGGACAAGGAAACATTTCTTCGACCTCTTCAAATATTAATGTTTTTTTTCAATCCGCCCTAACATTAAAAGGAAGCATAGGTCTCACGGTAAAAGGCGAAACAAAAAACTCAGAAAAAGAGCAAGAGTACATCGTACCCTCAAAGATCTACTGATCATTGCATGCAACGGCGGCAGACATGAACTGCTACATGCTCTCTCTTCAGTTTCAGCAGTTCAATTAAAATCTATCTTGGACGAAGCACTGGTTGCATTCTTAAGAAACACTGATTGATTCACGCTAAATATCATTGTTGCATTCGCACAAAATAAACTATATCCTTTGGTTAAAAACACCTCCCCTAAAAGACGATTCATAAAAATTCCATTTATAAACAAAGGATTTGATCTTCTGAACATCTCTAATATTTTTCGGGATCATCGCGTACAAAGTGTCCTTACTCAATATTTTGAAAATTTAGAACCTCCTCTTATTTGTTACAAATATAAGAGACCTATTCGAAATTTCGTTTTTAACTACAACAAAGTGACACAAGATCCTAAAATACTTGAATCATGTCCTGCTTCTTGAGAATGTGCAACGTCTGCATATCTATATAAACCAGCTGGTCATATTATTACAGGTGACTTTTCAATTATCAAAGACAGGCAGCTCCGTGGTCTTCTTAAGAAAGGACCTAAGTATAGAATCCCATCCAAGATAGATTTTATTAAATGTCGCGAAGTGCTAAAGGAAGCTTTAGATAACTATACCAAACGATGGTGTAAATCGGAAGGAGTCGAATCGCATGCTCTGAATGACTGGAAAAAACTCATTTTGGATATGACCGATATTCGAATAAATAACTACCACAAAAATCCTCAGCTTTTTGAAAATCCAATTTCTAAATCTGAAAGATATTTCAAATCCAAGTTACGTACTTTACATGAAAAATATGTCTTCGCACCTGCAGACAAAGCAGCCAACAACACCACAATTATTTGAAAACGCTACTACATATCAACTTAAGTTTCGGAACTTTCCTCTACTAATACTTATATAGAAAGCAACGAAAGTGTTCCCAATATTTTGATCAAACATAACAGTGAAATTTCTTCTTTCAACATCCCCATTTCTAAATTGGATCTCCCTACAATATACTGTATACCAAAACTTCACAAGTCTCCTTACAAGTTTCGATACATTGCTAATTCTACCAACTGCTCAACAACAATTTTGTCCAGAAATCTGACGTCAGCACTCACGGCTATAAAGGAACACGTGGAAAAAGACTGTGAAACTGTAATGAACAGGAATGGCGTAAACTTTTTTTGGTCTATTTAAAAATTTAGGGGATGTGATTGACAAAATGAAATCAAGAAATTTTGAAGCAAATACGATATCTTCATACGACTTTTCTCATATGTACACCACGCTTCCTCACGACCAAATAAATGATCGACTGTCCAAACTCATTAAATGGTGTTTTGATCGAGAGGGGAAAACTTATATTTGTACTTCTGAATCGAAGGATTTCTTTTCCGCCACAGATTACAAATCATACAAATCGTGGACATATGGTGACCTGTGTATTGCCTTGTCCTTCCTTTTGGACAATATGTATGTAAGATTTGGTGAGAAACTCTACAAGCAGGTTGTAGGGATTCCAATGGGTACTAATTGTGCGCCTCTTGTTGCAGATTTTTTTTATACACGTATGAAAAGGAATTTATCCAAAATCTTCAAAAACAAAGAAAAAAATGATGATATGAAATGTTTCATTGGTGCTTCTAGGTACCTGGATGACTTTTCCGATTACCCAGAGGTCTCGAAGAACGTACAATTGTGGTGTAAACAACCTCCTCGCTGTCAGATGACCACACACAAACAAGACCGCAAAACGCAGGGGCCCAAGCAACACAGATGAATATGTAAATGTATATAAAAAGAGGGCGCACGTAATACAATCGGTGCTCTGCCGCCGCGAGCTCATGTATGTTATCACCCGAGGAGTCCGACTGACATTCAGAGAGGACAGGTGGTCGGGGCCCTGTCTTCTCTAAAGAGGTTTGGACAGGGCCCGTCATGGAGTCCCGTCGTCACAGTCAGTCAGAGTGCAAGCTTTAAGAATGCGGTTGTACAAGACTGTATATTGGTCAAGTAACAAGCCTAGTGTCCGTCTGGAGACATTAGGATCATACCCACGGTATAAAAGGCATTTGATGATTTTGACGCATTTTCAATAGTGATGTTGTCTATCTTTGATCCTTCTTAACTTGTTAATAAAAGGAACGAATACGCTATGATCTTGTTTTGCATTAATGTTTCTACGTTTTCATTATCAAGATATATAGATATTTTAATTTTCTACGCTCTTTTTACTTTTTTTAAATAACGCAACATAACATAACTTACATGAGAAAAAATGTATATCTTAAATGAGATAAGGAAGATCCTGACGATAATCTCAACAGCACTCACAAAAGAGCACAATATTGAGCTTCGACGGAACCCTAGAAAGCTAGAGTTGGGACCAGGTGCCCGGGAGGAGTAAGCATCCCCTGTTGGCTAGCCGCACCCGCCGTCGGTGTTTAAGCACGAAAATGAAAACAATATATATAATTCATGCACTGTATGACGTTATGACGTTAAAAAGACGTAATGATTGAATAGAATTCATAGCTATCATACATGTTCTTTAGTCTGCTCATTGGATACAGATTATTTTCCGTCGAAGGAAGATGATGTCATTTGTTATTTCAGCGATTTTCATAATGCGACATTTTGTGTTTAAGGTTTATTCGCTCTGTCAATTACAATTGCTCTTAGATTGTTACATTGACGAGGCATATCTGAAGGAAAATCAACTCTGATTTCTGTAACAGAAAGGAAGAAATGTAATGTGATAAAGAAGATCCTGACCACAATCTCAACAACACTCACAATAGAGCACCAAATGGAGCATCGACTAATAGCAAGCTAGAGGTGGGGGCAGGTGCCCGGGAGGAGTAAGCATCCCCTGTTTGGCTAGCCGCACCTGCCATCGATGTTCACGTACGGAACTGAAAACATGCACTGTCTGAGGTTAGGCCTATATAGAAAGTTCGTATTGTGACCGTTTCGGGGAAAGACATTTAGAACAATTACTGTCAAACTCCTCGCGGGGAACTTTTTTTACGAGCTCCACACTGCAAAGGGCACAACTGTGACACAAATGATAGAAATCAAATAGCCTCTAGTCAAGCTGTACTGTCAGGTGTACATTGATGTTCAGATGTCGGCCCAAACATATGTAGAACGTTGTAGAAATGAAAAGCAGCACAATAAGTAGCGATATGAGTAGACGACATGCAAGGCCACTGATTAATCAAATCACTGTTACACTAGAATCATATGCGACGATTAGACGGTTAAATTATGTGAGTGACATTTTAACACAAACCCAAATCTAAACTCTTTAGCTATTTATTATGACACACATTATGCAGTCTACAAATCTAGGAAAACAAGAGACCCAAGGTTATCATACCTATGCACGCTCTTGATATACTGACATTGAATAACGATAGTGCCAGTGCCAGACAATGTGACCCAAAGTCAAATACCCAGCTAGTTTAGTTCAATTCTTCAGCATAAAATATTAAATAATTTTGTAAAATTCCATATTAATGTGCAAACATGTGGTGAAGAAACAGACAGAAATATTAAAGCAATGAAATAAACTTCATAAATTAAAATTGATTTAAAATTGAACACCAAACCTCTCATTATTACATCTAGCATGCAAGAAAAACAAAGTTTCATTTCTAACAATAAATATAAAAAGAAAATGAGAAAAAACTGAAACAGGGGGGGGGGGCACAACGCTAACCGCTCACCTGATACCCATGCATGCTTTAAATGACATACTGACATTAAATACCGAAAGTGCCAGTACCAGGATTTTAGCCCACAACCTTTCTAAAAAGATTTTTGCCGCATGCAGAGATGTTTTTTCAGACAACCTTTAAAAGTACAAACAAGAAAAAAATAGTCACATTTCAAAAAAATAACTTTTTTACTGATTTGAAAAGACGGATAAAGTGGCCCAAAGTCATATGCCCAGCTAGTATAGTTCAATTATGCAACGTCAAAAATAAAATCATTTTGTAAAATTCAACATTAATGTGCAGCAGAAAAAGAATAAAAACGATGAAATGATTTCATAGATTAAGTTTATTCAAAATTGAACACCAAACTCTTCATTATTGATAGCTAGCATGCCAGAAATTATAAATCCTGTAACTGTGAAACAAGAATGCCCCCGATGGCATCTTTCTTAGTATAAACACCATTTTCCGTTAAGTATGTGAGAGGTCAGGGTCAGCGTAATGTTGGTATCAATGGAAAGATCTTGTCACAAGGAATACACATGTAAAATATGAAAGCCCTATCACTAACCATAAGTTATGCCCAATGTCAAATTTTTTGAAAAGTATGTCAAAGGAAAAGGTTAAGGTCACGAGGTCAAAAATTTTGGCTTCAAAATGGAAAGGTATTGTCACAAGGAATACACATGTGAAATATGAAAGCTCTATCACCAGCTTCCATTCAAAAGTTATGCCCAATGTTAAAGTTTTTCGGACAAACAGACAGACGGACAGGTCAAAAACTATATGCTCCCGAATCTTCTATTCCAGGGGCATAAAACAAAGATTTTGCGGTTTTGCCTTTATTCATATTAAATTATACTGAAATCTATAAATGCTTTTGAATAGTTTTGATTTCATCTTAATACATGTAACGTAAGTCAAAATCGTGTTAATCAAATATCAATTCAATTTGAATTGTGCAGAAATTGAGCCAATTTGTTTTCCAAAAAGCAGCGTACGGTGTATCAAACCTCATGGCCCATTGAAGTCACTTGCACTAATAATTTTCGGTAAATATGCTGAAATGCGGCGCTTCTTGCCTATGCATATTTCAACAGGCGAGAAGGAGCGTTGCATTTCAGCATACACTGTTCAAAAACTCAATCAAGTGGTCTCGCTAGGTCTCGAAGTTTGATGCACCATATTCTGGTGTATGCTGCTTTTAGGGAAATTAAAAGGCCCATGAAATTGTTAAGCTTGTCCAACTAGCAGACCTACGATGTCGTTATTTACTGTTAACTAATTGTTTTAACTCGTCATAGGTCTGTTACACGGACAAGTTGTTAGCGGAGAGAGTTCATGAAATGTATCGGTTGCATCTGATTTGCCGATAAAAATTATTTGGTCCGATAAAAACTCAATTTGTACCTATCATTTGGACAGATAAAAATTCCAAAATGTCTTACCACAGGAACCTGTTGTTTATGAGAGAAAATGTTTCATTATTCACAACCTTAAGCCTCTGTGTTCATCTTAGAAACATTATACATAAAAGATGTCGAATACAGTGGCTTAAGGTTGTGAATAGTAATTTATTTTCTCTATTAAATTAACAGCTTCCTGTGGTCCAACATTTCATTGGAAGATTTAAAGAACTCTGAACTGAATTATTTCTTTTCAAGAATTTCAGATATTAAATGTCCTATGCATTCTAAAAATCCAGAGGAACAGATTACTCATTAGACGTTTCTTCAAGAAATCAGTCCGTAAATTACTTCATCTAAGAGAGTCTAAGACAGAGAAAATTCGAGCAAAGTTTATAAATGATAACAAGTATATGCAAGTGTTCCAAGTACATGATGATAACCAGTATGAAATTGTTCCAAGTACAATGCACATTAAATGAAAATATATTCCGTTTGCACGGTATCTCCTAAAATGTATCGCTACTAAAGGGTTTTGGATGAATTGAACTAATCAAATCTGTAACACAAAATATAAAGTATGGCGACTTTGTTTACAGTTGTAACTTTTCGCAGAATTCCCCTCTGTTTTGACTTTTGAACAGTACTGAATAAAAGGTGTCAACACCATTGGTCAAAAATATTGAAAATGTATTTTTAGCATATTGAATCGATAAAATATTACCAGTAATCGTGATAAATTTAGCTTCGAACTTGATTTTGTCTTTTATGCAATCTACAGATTGATTTGAAAATATGTAAAATTCGGAACATTTTCGATGAGAACGGAGAGTTTCTGTAAAAAAGTGAAATTTGCGAGAAAAAGACATGCATGACCCCCCCACCCTCCCCCTTTTTTTCATTTTTATGCGTGCCAAAGATTCGCAAGCGAAAATGACCTATTTTACAGACTTAATTCCGGGCATTTCAAGTCAGTCAAAACTTTTAGTGTGCACCATTTTATTTCCTGTAGTTACCCCTACCAAAGCGGCGTGGGGGGGGGGGGGTATTGAACCAATCAAATCTATAACACAAGATATATGGCGACTTTGTTTACCATAGATACAGAAATAAAACAGAGAAATTAATCATTAGATAGGGAAATTGTTATGGAATATGCATGTATGGAAAACGTCAACATCTTAAAAATAAATTCAGAGTATATTTGATAGCGTATGTGGCCAAGTTATTTCGACGTACGGAAATAAGTACACAAAACCAAACTAGCTTGTCTCTTCTAAACAAATCATTAAAAATCTAAAAGCTGATATTTTGACAAAATTCTTTGTTGGGGTCCCGCCGGGGTTTGAAGCCACTGGGTCCATTGGGCATGGAAAACATACATTATACCTATGTAAAAACTTAAAAAAAATATTCCTTAAAAATCCAAAACTGGATATCTTCACTTGTAGGGTACCATGCATGAGTTCCTCATACCTACAAAATTTCATGACAATCTGAAGAGTGGTTATAGAAAAGAAGCAGATAATGTATGAAAATCAGCCCCCCTTCCTTTTAACCTTAGAAAAAAATTCATAAAAAATAAAAAAAAAATAATAAAATTTAAGCCTAAAATACATATCAAAGCATTAAGTAAGTTAAATATGATAAATATGCCGTAAATGAGTGTGTAAAATCATACACTTATTGAGTTATTTAAAGAAATATATATAGTTCAAAAATATGCATTTCTGACTAAGTTCGAAAAGACGTCAAAAATGCGTCAAAAATTTGACTTCGGAGTGGAACCAAAAATAACAACACTTTTGAAGACATCTCTTAAGTTTGTCAAAGGATGGCATCCCTCATGATCTACTTTTTCCTGTGGTGGCGCCACCTAATAACGGATCCAATTTAAAAACAACAACACTTGTAGGGTACCAATTAAATCATAGTACTTCATACCTATCAACTATTATCAAAATTACTTCAGCCGATCAGAAGAAGAAGATGAAATTTTTTAAAGAATTACGACAGGCGGACGCCGGACGGTACGCTTTGACTATAGCCCAATTGAGCTGAAAACAAAATCAAGTAAAGCAGACAAGAAGCAAACGCGAATCCAAACTGAAGATGAAATCAGTTGCCCGGGGATCATAGAAATCTCCTACTTGCTAGCAAAATCAGTAAATGCAGTCTCCTTAACATCAGGACATGGATTTCTGCAAATTTGCTTTATAACATATTCTATACATACCACAGATGCCACACGTTTTTCGACAGTTCATCTCGGCCCATGTTTTATAAAACATGCATGCGTTAGATCCGTATGCGGCGCAGTTTGACAGCTTATCCATGCAAGGTGGAGAAGGAGCTGGGAATTAGAATGAGAACGAGGTCTTAGTAATCAAATAATTTATTTTACGTCGGACACTTTCACAAAAAGATGATAAACATGTTTAAACGAAACACTGAAAAGAAGAACTGTAAACAAAAAAATGTTATTCTTCAAATAGGTCGATAATCCTGACCAGGAGTCCCCGAGGACCCATGTAGCCAAGTTCGATAAATTTCGGTTGATCGTCTGTCTCTAAATAGTTTTCACACTCTCTGGCCATATCACATTGTTTAGATTGAGGATCGCTCCTCTTAAGTACCCGAAACGTGCATGTCTGGTCCATGGTGCCAATTAATCTGTTCTTAGATAGTGCTATTGAACTTAAAGACGTTTAACATTCATTCTATGAAATTCACAATTATCTTCTTATTTGCTGCTATATGTGCATTTTATGTTATCGAAGATCATTTCGTTAGATGTAGTTTGATTTGAATTGATTTAATGAATGATTTGGAGAGGACAAATACTTGGTTGTATGTGGTTTTTTTTCTAAAAAACTTTTAATAAGTACCGCCTGCGGACGTTTAACAAAATAGCTCGCCCTTATGGTAACGCGTATACACATATCTTACTGAGAAAATATACTGATTAAAAGAATGATAATGTACTACTATGCTTTCAAAAACTTTCGTCCCCTCGCAGACAGAGTTGCTGCGGAGAAGCTGGATATTGCCATTTAATTTTTTTCGACTCCAAAACAAAGGAGGGGATCTCCAACAACACCAGGTTGTAGCACCCACAGCAAAACCCCAAAACACCCAAAGCAAAACAAAGCAGACAAGCACAGAAAGAGACGCATAAGGGACAAAGAACGTCAACGCACAACACAGAAACATTAAACACAAAGGACTACACATAAAACAACGAGGCCAATGGGCAACCGGTGCCGACTTAGGACGGCCATCTGCTACGGAAATAGCAAAAGGTATGGTTATCCTGGATTACGTGCGCACAACCCTCCCACTTTTTCGATTACCCAGAGTTCTCGAAGAACGTACAATTGTGGTGTAAAACAACCTCCTCACTGTCAGATGACCACAGACAAACAAGACCGCAAAACGCAGGGGCCCAAGCATCACAGATGAATATGTAAATTAATACAAAAAGAGGGCGTACGTAATACAATCCGTGCTCTGCCGCCGGGTGGACGTATATGTTAGACGTATATGTTATACTCAATTTTTCCAAGTAGACGTATATGTTATACTCAATGTGTGTTTATATGTTAAATTTATTGAAAATATTTTTCGTAAAACAGGTAACGATAAAGCAACAACAAGGCGGCGTAACCACGGGAAATCCGACATTTCCGAATTTAAACGAGACGTTTCGCTCTGATTGCTTTTTCTCTTTTCGGGTGGTTTCGTACTGTCAGAAGTCGGAATATGTTTATTTTCAGCTAGCCTAAACATTATTCTTACAAAATAAAAATGAATTATAAAGAACCATATTTTTAAAGAACCATTTTTTAGCCCTCCCCCCTTTAAATGTTCATCTGCTGGTCTAGATCAATTTTACAAATGCTTCCGTGTTTCCACTCGCCTTATACTACCTTTTTTGGCAATCATCAAACAGAAAATTTTGTAAGATAAGATAAACCATCATAGTCAAAATAAAAAAGAAAGATCTTTTTTTATTTTATATATTCATATCTATTTTCTCTCCGCTCGTACGAAAAGGCTTTGCCTTGATTCATATTAGACTTGATGAGAATCACTGATGAGAATTTAATATTCGAAACAAGTGTCTGGTGCATGTAAATTGGTTTGGAATTTTCTTCAAGAAGGAAGAGAGTTGGAACCCATCGACATTATTGATAACAGCTTTCTATGATTCTTTTCTAACAATATGCATCTGTTTACATTCTCATGCATATTATGCTTTTTTCACCCTGACAGACTTCGCACTTCGTTTTTTGCATTCGAACATTGAAGATTCAGTGTCGTAGCTGCCGTACACTTATAATCTTATAAGCGGAGACATTTACATTTTAATGGAATTGGTATATCGGACTTCCTGTACTACTTGCAACTCACTTATAAAACTTTCTATCATAATTAAAGTGCGAAGTTCGATGTACGAAATGCGAAGTTCGTCACGGTGAAAAATGTCTATGAAGATGAAGAGAAAAAAGGGCACAAAGGAGTCAAATCGTTCACCTGGGTTTCAGACGAAGAGCTCATCGGAAGATCCCTTACTTCCTGTAAAGTTTCATAAAATTATGTGCAGTAATTATGGGGGAAATGCAAAAAATGCATCAGGCAATCAGAGCCCTTGGTGACCATATTTGTTGACCGCTCAGCTTAAAAAATGAAAAAACAACCTTTAAAGAGGATCTTGCTTACATAATTGCAGTGTTATCTTACATCACAATTGTGCGTTCTTCAAAAAGGGGGGGGGGGGGGGTGGTGCGCACGAAATCCGGATAACCACACCTTCTGCTAATCGCGTAGCAGGTGGCCGTTCAAAGTCGGCACCAGTGGTCAATTGTTCTCGTTGGTTTATGTGTTGTCTTTTGTGTCACAAGTTTCTAAGGCGTAAGCTGGTGTTCCTTGTCCCTGCTCTGTGTTTTTGCACTGGGTTTTGGGGGGTTAGCTGTGGGTACTGCAGCCGAGTGTTGTTGGAGATCCCCTCCTTTATTGCTTTTTCCTGACATGGTCGTCATAGCATTTTATAGACTTAACACCAACTAGGGTTTTATAGATACTAGTTATATTGCGTGAACATCGGTGGCGGGTGTGGCTAGCCAATGAGGGGATGTTACTCCTCCAAGACACCTGATCCCACCTCTAGGGGTCTGTCGATGCTCAATTTGGTGCTCTATTGTGAGTGATGATGATATTCCCGTCAGGTCTTTTTTATATCATTTGAATGCATTCCACAAAGCTTTGTGGAATTATGTGCATTGGCCTGGATTGCAGAGGAGATGTAAAAAAAGTCAGCCAATGAGAGTCCTTGGCGGCAGTATTTGTTGACAGATCGGCTCATAAAAACACAATCTTGAAATTCGTTGCCATGATTGCAGAGGAGATGTTGAAATGTTAAAAGTTTACGATGGACGACAGACGGTCGGATGATAAGACGACGGACGGGCGACAAACGGCACGCTAGGATAAAAGCTCACTAGAGTTTCGCTCACGTGAGCTAAAAAGACTTGAACGATTGAAGTTAACTTACTTTTGAATGTTGCTAAGATGATAGGTAAAGTTGATGTATCTAGAAGTACAGAAACAAATTTGCTTCAATAATCGTGAAAATATAGGTTATGCATTCATTGCATTTGTTCATATAAATGTGTGTTTTTAAGTAACGTAGAATGTGTATATTAACTTCTTACCATGACAAAATCTGCAGAATCTTGCACAGTTTTGAATGGCCCAGTCACGGTACCCATTACACACCCCGGCGCCGTAGCCTGCGCAATTCCCGAACTTATCTTCACATATCCCTAAAATTTAAACACAAAATATTATTCTTAAAAAGGAATATTTATGGTGTTTAGAGGAACCGTATTCAAGCAAATAGTTGACATCCAAATAGTACTAACTGCGCCCCACTGCTTGCGGACCGATTTCATCGTTATAGCCAGATGCTCGTAAGTAAACTACTCGTTTCAAGTTATATTACACAAAGACGGAAATCATCATTGAGGAAGTTGCTACGGGGATCTGAGCATATGAGAACCCTATTTCCAGAATGATCGGATACATTTTGGGTTTCGCGATTGTATGGCTGTCAACATCGCCAAACAAGTAATATTAACCTGATATGTACATCAATATGTACATTGAGACAATAACCAACCGAATTTGAAACGTTTTTTACGAAACTGTTGCGAAGAGTGTTGCATGCAAATAGGAGACGCTGACTCTCTCCGGGCACCAGGTATCACTTCGGAAGATTCGCAACATTTTCAATTGGAATTCTTATGATTTTCTCTTGACTTCTCAAATTTGACACTTTAGGACTGAATAACTGGTGGGTACTATTTTGATCTTTATAATTAAATTCATCATGAAAATGTACAGAAGAGTATTATTGTCTTATTCATTATTGATTTTATACCAAAAAAAAAAGATTTATTTTCTTCTAGATTGAGATTTCGATGTTATTGTGAGAAACAAAAGAATACGTTGTTTCGTATTCATTGTCAAGTCTTATCTTAGATTAGCTCTCTTTACTTTATGTAAAAACATGACTTTTTGGACTTGGTGGAAATATGTTAGAATTAACATCATGCCTACCTGGCGAAAATGGAGGAGGAGTCATAACTGAAATTTAAGAGGTGCATTTTACAAGATGAATATAAAATGTGTGCGAAACAATTATCTGGAATGAATATAGCGCCAGAGATCCTGTTCAATATACATGATATATCTGTAAGATTTGTTTGAAATGTTTTCTTTTTTTCTTTTTAGTCTTGTAAACATGTCTACTAATGGATGAGGCTTTTTGGTCTATTTGGTCTTGTAAACATGTCTACTAATGGACGAGGCATTTATGTCTATTTGATTTTGTAAACATGTTTACTAATGGATTATGCTGTTTTGGACTATTTGGTCTTGTATACATATGTACTAATGGATGAGACTTCTTGGTGTATTTGGTCTTGTAAACATTTCTACTAATGGATCAGGCTTCTTGGTCTATTTGGTCTTGTAAACATGTCTACTAATGGATCAGGCTTCTTGGTCTATTTGGTCTTGTAAATATATCTGCTAATGGAGGAGACTTTTTTGTCTATTTGATCTTGTAAACATGTCTACTAATGGATGAGGTTTTTTTTGGGTCTTTTTGGTCTTGTAAACATGTCTACTAATGGATAAGGCTTTTTTTTTTAGTATATTTGATTTTGTAAACATGTTTACTAATGGATTATGCTGCTTTGGACTATTTGGTCTTGTAAACATATCTACTAATGAATGAGGGTTTTCATTACACTTTATTCTTACAGACCGCCCTTTCTCACATCGTAACTTACTTTGAGTTGTTGTTTTTCTTGGTATGGTGGGTGTGATTGGCTGGCTTGTTGTTGTTCCTATAATGGTGTTCAATATTTTAATTTAGAGTTAGCAGTATGTCGCGAACAACAGGAGTTTAGCTAAATAACGAAATGTTTCTGTATTTCGAACCTAACATGTCCTTTTTAGGAATTAGGGTAAACAAAAATTAGAATCAGACTTTGAGACAGTATAGCAAATAATATCAATCACTTTAATCTTATTTTAATATGTTATAGAATAGTTCGAGACTTAGTATTAATGAAAAAATAAATGAATTGTCGAAGAAATCGTAAACGGAAAAGCAAATTCGAAGGTTTTTTTTGTAAAAGTACACTAGAGAATTATGCAATGAACCATCATTTCTGATTAACTTAATAATTTGATTCTGTTTACATCCATCGGAACGGTAAGTACGAAAAAATAATAACACTTGCTTTGTCAATTAGAATTATTAATATTGTATTTGGGAGGGGTACTTGTGTTTTCTTTCAGAAAGGTGAGAACAAAATCATATACGTACCATGTGGAACTGCATGAGAAATTGTGGGTATTCCCTGCGCTGCAATTTAAAATCACAATTATTTTACTTCATTTTCTATAATCATAATGTATGGCTACGGTAATGAAATATTTCTATAAAATTTCTGTTATCTTTTGGTACGTTTTTGAATATGTAACCTTCACACTCTTTGGCCATATTACATTGTTTAGATTGAGGGTAACTGACGAGGGTCTAGTACCCGAAAAGTGCATTTCTGGTCCATGCTGCAATTTGAAGACTTTTAACATGGTGACAAGACGTTCTGTCCACGAACAAGACCGTCCACTGGCACCAGTCGATCCATCAAAATATGGATAATGACCATATCACTTTTAAGGATAATTTTAACCCTTTTATGTGTAAATTTACACTTTAATGGGTAAAATTTACACTTTTTTCATTAAGCTAATAAATGTGTAAAATTAACACATAAATGTGTAAAATTAACACATAAATGTGTAAAATGTACACATAAATGTGTAAAATGTACACATAAATGTGTAAGATTTACACATGGAAGAGTGAAATTTAACTTTTATGCATAACAAAACAATAAAAAAGAAGGATCAAAATGACACTTATACGCTTCCGTACCGAACAGGTTGCATATGAATTATATATTTATATATCGTGTTTATAAAATAAAAGAAAAATGAAGCGTTTTAAAATCGTTTGCTTCTCTATTAACGTTTCAAACCAAATTTAATGCACCAGACACGTGTCTCTCGATCGATATTTACAATGTTAAACGTCTTCAAATTAGAAAGCATCATTTAATGAGTTAAAGAAGATCCTGACGATAATCTCAACAGCACTCACAATAGAGCACAAAATTAAGCATCGACGAACCCCTAGCAAGCTAGAGGTGGGACCAGGTGCCCGGGAGGAGTAAGCATCCCCTGTTGGTTAGCCGCACCCGCCGTCGATGTTTTAGCACGAAAATGAAAACAATACATAAACTTCATGCACTGTCTGATGTTATGTCTATATAGAAAGTGCTATGGCGACAATGTCAGTGAAATATATTCAAAACACTTACTGTCAAACCCCTCGCTGGGAACTTTTTTACGAGCTCCACACGGCAAAGGGCATAAGTGTGACACATATGAGTTAAAGAAGATCCTGACGATAATCTCAACAGCACTCACAATAGAGCACAAAATTAATCATCAACGAACCCCTAGCAAGCTAGAGATGGGACCAGGTGCCCGGGAGGAGTAAGCATCCCCTGTTGGCTAGCCGCACCCGCCGTCGATGTTGTAGCACGAAAATGAAAACAATATATAAACTTGATGCACTGTCTGACGTTATGTCTATATAAGACTGGATAAATTTACAGCATGGACCAGACATGCACGTTTCGGTTACTTAACTCTCGTCAGTGTTCCTCAATCTGAACAATGTAATATGACCAAAGAGTGTGAAAAATATTATGTCGAAAATGAACCGATACACGTAGCATGATGGGTGGGAAATGATGCTACAGGATCCACGTTTAAGTAATTTCAACAAATTTTGAAAACAGTACAGAAAAATTTGAATGCGTTGAAGAGGCAAATCTGCATAATGCCATACATAGCGGGCATGTTTGCCTTGCCCATTTCCCATGCAGAATGTACATGTATTCACTATGTTAGTTTAAAATCTTTATAGATATAAGTCACAAACCTGCGCAGTACCCGCAAAACAGCGGGCAGTTTTGTCTCGCCCATTGGGCTATACAGACTGCATGATTGTATAAATTACAGTTACCGATGTTGTTCTGACAATGTAGGGAACTGTACGCTATAGCTAAAATAAAGGAAATAAATAGTTTTTTGTGTCGATACGTATAATGAAATTGAGTAGATGAAATTAAGAAGTAATAAGAAAATAAATCGGAATTCATCCACGAAATAACAATTTGAATATTTATACATTGTAAAAAAAGAAACGAGAAAAATCTTCAACATGACCCCAAGGCTGAACTAGGAACAAAGGAAAATACCGGTAAGATCAAAGTAATCAAAGGACATCAGACAAAACTATGAGCGTATATTCTGTTGAGGTCGTTGCGATACGGTCTTGTTGGAGGTCTTTTCATTATGACCGTCCTAGGTCGGCATCGATTGCCAATTTGCCTCGTCGTTGTTTGATTTGTAGTCTTTTCTGTTTCATGTTTCATGTTTCTTTGTCGTGAGAATATTTTGCGTCCCTTGCAGTGTTTTTCTGCTCTGTATTTTTGCGTGGATTGTTTTTGTGTTTTGCTGTGGATACTATAACCGAGTGTTGTTGGAGATCACCTCCTTTCTTCTCTTTATTCTTGGTAGAATGTTAAACGTCTTCAAATTCAATAGCATTATTTAAGACCAGATAAATTTGCAGCATGGACCAGACATGCACGTATCGAATACTTAACCCTCGTCAGTGATCCTCAGTCTAAACAATATAATATGGCCAAAACGTGTGAAATCTATTATGTCAAAAAATGTACCGAAAGACGTAGCAGAATGAGTGGGATATTATGCTACAGGACCCACGTTTAAGAAATTTCAAGGAATTTTGCAACAAAATTACTGTTCTCATGTTATCATAAAAAAGAAATATATAAGGCTCTCTAACTCTTAAATGGACACCCACACGTGCACGGCCCATATAAGATAGCGAACTGGCCTAAATGTACAAATCTAAATTCAAAACATTAAAGAGGGCGCTACTGAAATGAATTTTGGTGACTCCGCTGGAAGCATCGCTGATGAGAATTTGATATTCGAAACACATGTCTGGTGCAGGATAAATTGGTTTGGAATTTTCTTCATGAAGGTATAGAGTTGGAACACTTCCCTATTATTACTATGGAGTTTTCTTTTCAAAGGTACCAAAATAAGCCTTTTTCATATAATTACATTACCAGTAGTGTTGTAGACAGCAAGTGAGGGTTCTCGTTTTGTCAAAGATTAAATCTGATTGTCACTAACTTAATTATGAAGACTCTTCTTTACCTTTCCAAACACATGGATTGCATTTATAGTAAAAAGTATATAGTATGCGCATAAATAATGTAACGTATTGAAGTTTGTATAAGAAAGTTTGCCAATTAATGTAATGTATGGACAAGGAAGACCAAAAACCCACAGACGAAATCACAACGCAGAGCACAAAGACAACATGTAAACCATCGAAACCAACCTATACTGAACAAAAAAGTTATGTCTTTCTTTTTGTATTGGTTTTACATGACTCGTGAATACAAATTTTATGCAGAGGCAGTATCCTCGAAAAATATTTTTTTGAATTAATAGCGATTCTCTGTAAGCATTTGCACTTTTATGAAGGACGCATGGCACGGCATGTCTCAGATTTTGATAAAATTTGTACATAAGGTTGGGTCTGACCCAAAAGTAAAAGTTTATTAAAAATTTTCTTAATATCACATCCGGTTGCCATGGAAACGGACTTTGAATATTGAAAAAATGCATTTTTGGGCGTTTTTGAAGTCACATACATAATTTATGCAGCATAATCTAAAACAAACACTAATGAATTATCAGTACCCTATCATTGCTCTTTCAAGTTAAGTAATAATAATGTTGGGTTTATGGTCTTATCTATATGTTTCCATAGCAACAACACAGGTACCATATCAAAATAGTATTTTTGGCATTTTTTCAAAATTCAACGATAAATTACTTACATTTTTGTGTTTTTTATGCAAATAAAACATAAACATTTACATTGGGACAAAGTTTCTGTTCGTTGCTATGGCAACATGACCTCAAATCGCAAAAATGAAAGCAATTTTGGACAATTTTTAGAGTCCTTTTTTTACTAGATCATTGAATTTTAATTCAAATTGATGAAAATTAATTAATTTATTTAAGAAGATCTTTCATTACACGAAAGAAAAGTTTTTTTTTAAATGTTCAGGAAATAGCCCGTTGCTATGGGAACGATTGTGTAAAATTGCACACAGACCCACTTTGAGTCCTTGGATACGGGCATCAAAAGTTAAGTAATCTGAAATTTCTTAAATCTTAAATAAAGTTTAGACTTTGCTTTATCTTATATGTAAAAAAAGGTTGTGTAAGCTTGTTTCGTTTTTTGAGGAAAAGACTTCGAAAAACAACAAAAAATGCTTATTTTTGTAATGTATGGCCAAATTACTATAGCAACCATTAATTATTTGAAACTTTTTTATTATATTTTGATAGAGGCTTACTTGATCTTTATTGTTATTAAACTTGAACTTCCTGGGATTAATAATTACTGTTTTATGAAAATAATAAAAAATGGTTGCCATGGTAACATATGTTCCCCATAGCTTTTTCACGGTTTTTGAAAGAGCTCTTTGTGTTGGATGTTTCCCAACAATTTTTATCTGTTCATCATGATGCAAAATTTTTTTAAATGACTCTGAAGTTGCAAAATAAGTAATATGAAAGACCATAGTTACCGTTGCCAAGGTAACTTATGTACATAATAACAATTGGGTTTATCTTGAATTTGCTCATTTTACAAAATAAGTCATATTTCCTTATTATATATCCATCAAGAGAGAAGAAAAATTGGAAAATACAAACAGCATTTTGAAATCAATATATCAAAATTAGCTAATTATGTTGTCATGGTAACCAGCCTTTTTACAATATCAGACAGTACTAGTGAGCTTATTAAAAATTTTATGTCCTAATCTTTAGGATGCATAAAAAATCTTCCATTGATGTCACATATAGACCAAATTATAGAGCTTCAAATTAGCTCAATTTTGCCAATTTTTCAACTTTAAAGGCCGTTGCCATGGTAACCAGATGACCTAGAATTAATTTTTTTGTCAAATTTTCCATTTTTCATTGGTCCCTACTTATGTGTGAAATTTCATGAAAATCGGAGACCATGCATGCCGAAATTGTTTAAATGCTTACAGAGAATTGCTATTAAATGTTCAACGGTATATCCATTCATTGTCCGATTCTGACGACGATCTTATTAAATTGATGTAATTGTGACGTCATAATCAAGGTTTTAACCAAAGGGGTTTCACCTGTTTGATCCTCTCTGGTAAGGGCGTTTCTGAACCCTAAAGAATTTATCTGCACATCCTTAGATACATTTTCAATGTGTTTTTTTTGGTATTTGGCATAGCGCATGGCCGACTGTGGACTTCCGGTGTCATTTAAGCTAAATTTTCTTGAATTACAATTTTTTTGACTGATTTATGGATAATCGATATCACAATTTTTTTTTCGTTTTTCGATGGAGAAATCCCATGGCCTTATTTATACACTCTTTTCTTTGGAAAGCAGTCATTCAGAACAAAGAAAGAGAGAAATTTCCCTTACAAGGTGAACACACTTTGTTTCTTCGCGCCTCATTGCATTCAATGTCTGAGTGATAAAAAGAAAATTTTGGAGTGTTTATTGAGATAGTTTTACTATTTCGAGGGTTATAACGTTTCATCTGCACAAGTGGTGACCTGTCATTTTTAGGGACATAACTTTTTTTGTTCAGTATATATATTGTGCCCACGTTAGTTGCAAATGGCGAGGTAATCCGTTTTATTAGACGAATTCGCAAAATAAAATTAAACCGAATATCCTATGGCCATATCTAGAATTGACTAAAGATTTTAAGTGGAATTTGTTTTATTTTTCTTTTAGCGTGTTTTAGTGAAAAACACGTGAAATCAAGAAATTTTGAAGCAAATACGATATCTTCAAACGACTTTTCTAATATGTACACCACGATTCCTCACGACAAAATAAATGCTCGACTGTCCAAACTCATTAAATGGTGTTTTGATCGAGAGGGGAAAACTTATATTTGTACTTCTGAATCTAAGTGTTTCTTTTCCGCCACAGATTACAAATCATACAAATCATGGACATGTGGTGACCTGTGTATTGTCCTGTCGTTCCTTTTGGACAATATTTATGTAAGATTTGGTGAGAAACTCTACAAGCAGGTTGTAGGGATTCCAATGGGTACTAATTGTGCGCCTCTTGTTGCAGATTTATTTTTATACACGTATGAAAAGGAATTTATCCAAAATCTTCAAAAGCAAAGAAAAAATGATGATGTGAAATGCTTCATTGGTACTTCTAGGTACCTGGATGATATTCTTACTATCGACAATCCTGTTTTTGAAAAAATATAATTGATTCTAAACAAGGCAAACGTTTCAAACACAGAAACACCATTTTTGGACCTAAATATCAAAATTGTTAACGGAGAGATCCATACAAGTGTGTATGACAAAAGAGATGATTTTGGATTTAACATAGTAAATTTCCCCTGGTTTGACCTAGATGTTCCTAGATTACCGTCCTATGGTATCTATATTTCACAGCTCATCCGGTATGCTAGAGCATGTACTGATGTTTTGGATTTTCATAGTAGAAATTTACAACTTACCAAGAAACTTTTAGGACAAGGTTTTCGCTTTCACAAACTAGTAAAGACTTTCTGGAAATTTTTCAAAAATTATTTTCAACTTCTTCTGAAATTCGGACCAATACAGGCAACAGAGTATATTACTTTGGGTATTTCACAACCTGCATTTTATGGTGACATAATTAACAAAATAAGAAGGATCAAAGATAGACAACATTAATATCGAAAATGCGTCATAATCATCAAACGCCTTTTATACCGTGGATATGACCCTAATGTCACCAGACGGACACTAGGCTTGGTACTTGACCAATCTACAGTCTTGTACAAGCGTATTTTTTAAAACTTGCACTCTGACTGACTGTGGCGACGGGACTCCATGACGGGCCCTGTCCAAACCTCTTTAGAGAAGACAGGGCCCCGACCACCTGTCCTCTCTTAATGTCAGTCGGACTCCTCGGGTGATAACATACATGAGCTCGCGGCGGCAGAGCACGGATTGTATTACGTACGCCCTCTTTTGATATTCATTTACATATTCATCTGTGTTGTTTGGGCCCCTGCGTTTTGCGGTCTTGTTTGTGTGTGGTCATCTGACAGTGAGGAGGTTTTTTTACACCACAATTGTACGTTCTTCAAGACCTCTGGGTAATCGGAAAAGTGGGAGGGGTTGTGCGCACGTAATCCAGGATAACCACACCTTCTGCTATTTCCGTGGCAGATGGCCGTCCTACGTCGGCACCGGTTGCCCTTTGGCCTCGTTGGTTTATGTGTAGTCCTTTGTGTTTGATGTTTCTGTGTTGTGCATTGAGGTTCCTTGTCCCTTATGCGTCTCTTTCCGTGCTTGTCTGCTTTGTGTTTTTGCATTGGGTGTTTTAGGGATTTGCTGTGGTTGCTACAACCGGGTGTTGTTGCAGATCTCCTTTGTTTAGTTTTTTTCAATGTTTGTACTAGTATACAGTCGGTTGTGATTCTTAGAATCTTATTGTAAATCCTCTATGTTAATTTGTTTACTGTTTTACTTTCGTTAACTGATGAAAGAAGAGTAAATAAATATCTTTGAATCAATCTAATGTGCTACATTACCTTCACACGTTCTGTTTCTCAGATCATCTTTAAGTTTGTACAAGGCATCGAAATTGTCCACATGGAATTCATGATCTTTATCCGACGCTATGGCTTTTATCTCTTGCGGTGACGTATTACCTACCCCGATGCCAAAAACAGATATTCCCACGGTGTGAAGCTTCGCAGCTGCTGCTGCAGTGGATGCTTTATTATTACTTTGGCCGTCCGTTATCACCATGAGGACATTTGTGACGGGGTTACGATCCCCATGGGGTAAGGAAAATCCATGGTTTAAAGCATTCAATAAAGCTTCCGCCGTATTCGTGCCACCAGATTCGTAGGGAAGTTTATCAATAGCGCCCAGCAAAGAATTCTTAGTCGGATACATATTCAATTTGATGTATTCGTGCGATGTTGACGAAAAGCTTATTACCCCGAACTGAACATTCCTTGGTCCGACGTCAAATTCCTTCACAAATTCTTTCACAAAATTCTTTTCTTTTTGGTAATTTGCAGATCCAACGCTGCCACTGTCATCAAGGACGAATATGATATCAGCTGGTAAAAGATGGCATTCTGAAAAAAAATCCTTTCATAAGTATTACAACTTTTATTTCAATGAAATCTTATGATCCACAGTACTCATAAGCACTCTCATAAGCACTTTCATAAGCACTCAAGGAGAGGGTTTCCAATAAGACTCCCAAGCTAAAACATAGAGTAGACATACACAGTAAGGGACGCAAAAAGGGACAAGGAACGCAAAATTCGGCATTAAAACATCAAACACAAAAGACTACACAGAAACCAACGAGGCCGATGGGCAATCAGTGCCGACTTATGACGACAATGTGTCAGCAAATTGTTTCTAAATCATTTTGATGTCTTATTTGACATTTGCCTTGTCCATTTTGCATCTCTTGTTGCGCTTGTCTTCTTTTCCTTGAGGATATTTCTGTGTTTTGTTAGTATGCTGCATTTGAGTCTTCTTGGAGATCACCGCCTTTCTTTCCTTCAGATTAGAACAAGATAGTTCTGTTGAGGATGTTTGCGCTTACCGGTTCCTTGATGTACTATGGGTATGTAAGGGCCCTACCTCAGCGTCTTTCGACAAATCCGTCTTTAGAATTAGGCTAATCGATGTCAAAACCCCAAAACAGTTGTGAAACTCAGGCTTCAGTGATCAGCGTGTGGCTCCGCTCGGCCATATGAAAATGGAAACATCTCAAAGACAGTTCAATTCATTAAATATCCCATAATATGCTTGTTACAATTTCAAATGAAGCCTTTTTGTGAAATTTTTGTCCAAAATAAATACCGAGTGACGTAGCAGGATGGATGGAATGTAATCCTTGAATGGTCAGATGGGACCTTTGGTCGCCACTGCCTGATTATCACCAGACACCTTTTTGTCCGATCGGGAAATGCAGTGACAGCATGAGACACGATGAGGGTATATCTCGGGTTGAAGGGGATGTACTGATTACATATTATGTATGAAGATCCAGTATAAATGAAGAAAGACAGATACCAAAGGAGGGGGTTTTGACAATTGATTGGCTTATTCTGAAGGCAGAATCGATGACATATTGTTTTTTCGAACCCTTTACGTTTCCCATAGTAACATCGAAAATCCCTGTGTGGAATTTAACTATAATATGAATTATGGCAACGCCATTGTGAGGACGCAGATGAAATATAATTTCAATGAATTAATACCCAATTTTCACCATACATCATTGAATTTTTTTTTTACTAAGTTAATAAGAATAAAATATGTCATACAATATGTGTTCTTGTTCTTTTTTCCAGTATCATTTTTACCCTCTTTATCAGCCTTACATTAGTTTTTTTTTTCTTGAAATCCAGAATCATCTTCTAGATCGACAGCATGCACATAACTCGTAAATGCGGGGAAACAATTCTCAATGTCACAAAACAATCAGTAAACATGAAATCGCAATGCTTAATTTTGAAACATAAATGACAGATAAGAAAAGATCAAGTGATGTCATCTTAATCTATACCTTTTAATTAATTTCTTGGACCTTGACGAAAACCAAGGAAAAGAGAACTCGGGCAAGAATACTGTGGGCACAAACCATTAAATTAAAAAAAGAAAAAAAAAGAATTTTACTGTTTTCTGAAGTATTTATATATTGTAAGATTAACATGTATCTTGAGTATTCAATGAATTCAATTAAACTTTTAAATGTTTACTTTTTAAATTTCATTGGGTGATGAAATGTCTCCCCTTTCAGTTTACTTTCACCGGAAAAATTAGCATTCAAATTCTAGAAGAGAGAGAGAGAGAAAACTTCCTTTTCGGCGCCGTCTTAGTATAGTGTTATCAGCAATATATCGTTTTAAGTATGGGATGATCTGGAAAAGGGGGTTAAAACTTACAAATTAAGTACAATATAACATTTGTATTACAGGATTTTCCCTTCTAAATAATGTAAATGATAATTATTTGAAGACAAAATTCTTGCTCATTCCTTGACTTTAAAAGAGGATGAAAGGGAGGGGGAGGGGCTGGAGGAAAGAGAGAGGGGGAGAGGAAGGGAGAGGGAGAGAGGGAGGGGGAAGAAGGAAGGGTGTGGGAGGGGAGATAAGGGGGCGGAGAGAGTGGTTACCCCATACATGTCTGCTCCCCACCCCCATGAAAGGCAAGGATGAATGGGAGGGGGAGGAAGCTGGAGGGAGACAGAAGGGAGGGAGGGAGAGGTTGGGAGAAGGGAGCGGGACAGGGGAGATAAGGAGAGAAGTAAGTAGAAATCTACCCCCTATCCGACCCCCCCCCTTGAACCCCCCCCTTTCTAAAAAAATCTGAAGCCTTCACCCCTCTACCTTGGATCCGCTTATGATTTACCTCCAAGGGAAAAAAATACCCAGCCTTATTTCTAACAGAAAAAATATACTTCATGCTTTGAACAGCCCCAGCTGTGTTGACCTATTTGTACTAAATACTGTAAATGATGACGTAAGTTGTGACGCGTTGTAAACAGAACCAAAGGCAGCAGACATTAAGAAGTTTGTGTTGGGATTTACACTGCATAGATTTCCTGTATATTCTACATGTAGATCTTATATATGTGGAGAGAAACCACATAATTCGATCTACAGGTATCAAAATATCAGCTGCAAATCATCCTCGAAAGCAGAATGAAGTTCGGCGAGTCGCTGATCGCGCTGATATTTTTGTGTTTGTTTTTTTTTTCTCCAAGCATTATGAGTTTATCCATGGATTTTTCTGAGGGAGCTGTCGATGAAAGAAAGTCCGCGAAACAAAGTTGTATGCTGACGTCGCGTCGCATGCTGACGTCACGTTGTAATTGTCATAGAGGATATTCGGACTAAACATGATATATATTTGAAATGATGGTGCAATGTCAGTATTACGTTAAGCAAAGTACAAATCATACAATGGGACACTGGAGGAGTAAGCCAAACGAAGAATATTCAAAGGAGATCGAGAAATCTCGGTCATCGTTGGGTTTCATTCTGTCGTCAAGTGACATTGTAAAAAAAACAAGCTTACGCTTCACGCCGATCAAATGGGCAATGGGGAGAATGACGTCATTGACCACGGTTTTGGAACCTTTAGGTATAGCATAGAATTCAATTGAAAAACACGATTTTTCCTATATATACACGTGTTACCTTGATGAGGACTACGTCCACGCCTGCGGCGCGGACTGCGTCCTCTATTATTGGATCCAATCAATTTAGTTTCTCTTTCATCGAACTGATAACGAATAGCACAAAATTCATCATGCAACCACTCACTTTAGACTATCCAAGCCCGCTGTTAATTTGATTTCGGTTTTCAAAAAAGCCTGCTTTATATATTTTTAGATATACGCAGAGCAAAAAAAGCATTCTGTTTAATATAACAAGAAAGAAACCCCATGTTACTTTGAAGAAAAGGTAAGGATCTCCACCATGACCACCCTGTACTCACCCAGCGAAACAAAGCCACAAGAAAGAGACACATAAAGCATCAGATAAAACTATAAACTGCGATAAGACTCAAGAGCAATCGTAACAGACGTACAGAAACACCAAACATTAATGACAATCACTGACGAGGGTTGCGTACCCAATGTGCATCCGGCGACGACTTTGGACGGTCATCTGCTATAAGCAATATGTGTGGCTATCCTGATGATGTGCACACAACCATCCTACTTATCCGGATACACGGAGGTCTTCATAGACGCACAATTGTTGTAAAACGAGATAAATAAACAGTTGCCTCTTGTAACACATATTCTATGTAAAAGGATCTAAGAAATTCTATGACATGCGTATAAATTGCGTATAACGTAAATATGCGTATCATTTGATCTGCCATTGGCTATGTCAAACAATGCGTGCTCTGCCAGCCGAAGCGAGCTCAAGATCAATCACCCGAGAAGTCAGAGCAACTTTTATATAGGACAAAGAATCAGGACCCAGTCTTCTCTGACGAGACTTGAACAAGACTCGTCATGGAGTCCCGTAGTCACGGTCGGCTTGTGATCAACGTTAGGATAGACGCCGGTGCAAATCTGTAGATCGGTCAAGTACCATGCCCAGTGTTTTTTTTTATTTACTTTAGGATCATAAATCAGGCGCTTTACCGAGGAAATGAAGATATGAACGCCAACTTTAGCAATATCTACCCACTAGAATGTAGAAATATAATATGATAGACCGTCCACACATAAAGAATGAATAGTTAACAAGTGCTTATCGCCCCCTTAAGCAAGTATATTTTTTGATATTACATTTCATTTCATTTAAACAAAAATAGATAATTGTGCGACACGAACAATCAAAAAAATTAATTTTTGAGAAACACTCTTTAAGTACATATTTCTTATAAGGTCTTTTTCAAGACGGCCGTTTTAGAAATTGGAGATGATCACACATGAAAAAGCAGGTTTTTTGTATGATAGTGCAGGGCTTTGATTACCGATATTTCAAAATGCTATTTGATTTTCTTTCTCAGCTTTATATTTCAGTGTTTAAGGTAGAGGATCCCACAGGTTTCAGTTTGAAAAAGCTCATTGGAGATAACTACGACTTTTTGATGAATTTCATCAGCTTGTATAATCTTTTCTCTTCCCAGTATCGATGAGAAAGTTATATGTATCCACCCAAATTATTGATATATAGCCATATAAAGTTAACATTCTGGTCTATGGAAATTGTATGAAAAATGCTTTATTTCATCGAAAAAAATAATGAGAATATTTTAATGGTTTTCTTGCTTTGTTAATGAAAAAGTAAACTTGATTTCATACAGAACTTTTGGGTATCCACGCTTGTTTTTGAGAAAGATGGCAATTTCCAGAAAAATTTAGAAAAAAAAAACAAGTTACCTTTCCTGAATCTTAGTAATGTTTTTACATTTGATGCGAGTTCCTCAATGTCCCTTGTTCTTCTTAAATAATAACATAAAACGTATATAATAATCTATCTAAGCCATACGTATATAATCTATACTAGCAGTGTGCTCCTAAATATGGTCACAGGAAATTCCTGTATTTTCCAGAGCATCACTATAAGGGGGGGGGGATCTTTTAAGAAAATTAATATAAAAGAATGAAGGGAGGAGATCTCCAACAGGACCCCGTTGCAGCATCAACAGTAAAACACCAAAACACCCGATGCAAAAACACAAAAGACGAGTACAGCACGAGACGGAAAAGAGACACACGACATGTAAACATCAAACACAAAAGACTACAAATAAACCGACGAGACCAATGGGTAACCGGTGCCGACTTTGGACGGCCATCTGTCACGCAAGTAGCAAATGGTGTTGTTATCCTGGATTACGTGCGAACAACCCTCTCACTTCTCCAATTACCCAGAGGTCTCGAAGAACGTACAATTGTGGTGTAAAACAACCTCCTCACTGTAAGATGACATCACACAAACAAGACCGCGAAACGCAGAAGCCCCATAGACAAAGATGAATATGTAAATGGATATAAAAAGAGGGCATGCGTAATACAGTCCATGCTCTGCCGGCTGTAGCGAGCTCATGTATGTAATCACCCGAGGAGTCCGACTGACATTCAGAGAAGACAGGTGGTCGGGGCCCTGTCTTCTCTAAAGAGGTTTGGACAGGGCCCGTCATGGAGTCCCGTCGTCACAGTCAGTCAGAATGCAAGTCTCAAGGATGCGCTTGTACAAGACTCTAGATTGGTCAAGTACCAATATAGCACAAAATCGATAATTCAGAAAATCAGAAACCGAAGGCATACAAAATCAGGATAAAACAGGAACTAAAGCAAACAAGCAAAAACTCCAACAAATGAAAAGAAGCGAACTCCCGATATGGGAGTGAGACCAGGTGCCCAGGAGGAATAAACATCTCCTGCTTGCATGCAACACCCGTCGCTTCAATTCGGTATAACTGCCACATCCGGTTACTTCCATTTCGGAAGACACAGAGTACAATCTTTGGTTGGATTGTTCAAATGGCCTATGACAGAATATCATCCACCATTCTGGAAAGTGGGACATCATGGTGTATGACCAGTGCCCCACATCGACCGTAGAACTTCCTCAGTGACGATGTTAGTCGGTCACAACATATCCCTGACTGAGAAGCTTATCTGAAAGACGCCTAGCTCTCAGAACTAAATCCGTATATTTGGTACTTGCTCTGGCATAGCGTATCAACTGAGATATGAACACACCATAAGCAGGCGTTGAAGAAAAGGAAAGTTTGTAATGCTGAAATTGAAGTCGTCACGTTTGTCATAGAGTGAGGTGTTCATGTGACCACCAGTGTCGTAGGACAACATTATGTCCAAATCGGAAGTTGAATTATTTGTCTCTGAAGTTTCTTTGACTTCAAGCTCCGATGGATAGATACTGCTCAGGTAATCCGCGAATTTTGGATTATTGATGGACAACACATCGTCTATGTATCTGTAAGTGAAGTTAAAGTCAGAAGCTAAGTATCTTTTCCCTTCAGAGACCAAAGATTGAACGAATTCAGCTTCGTTTGAATTCAATAATGTCGAAGGGTACCGACTCTATACCTTCTTGAAGAAAATTCAAAACCAATTTTCATGCACCAGACACGTGTTTCGAATATTAAATTCTCGTCAGTGATGCTTCTAGCGGTCCACCAAAATCATTTCAGTAGCGCCCTCTTTAATTGGATGAATTTAGATTTGTACATTTACATTACAGAGAGTGCGCGGCTCCAAATTTCCTGTAGGGTCGATTCAGTAGTGTATCCAAATAAAATCTGTGTTCAAAATAGCATTGGAGGGATGGTGCCAAGATGTTAAACTCCTTTAATTTCGATGATATTTATCGGTGAAATGGCTAGTTTCCGAAATAGCTAAAAATATAAATATAATATCACTTTGACAAAAGGCCAAAACAAAGCTTCTTTCGGGTGACAGAGCTGGAAAGAAGTAATAAATACACTTGACAAACATCAGGTCACGGGGAACGATTTTAACTGCTCCACACTGCAACGTGAAATAACAACTTGAACATGTACACTTTGTTACATGATCTTTCTTCTTTTGTGCCTCTTATTGAGCTTGTTTACTCTGTGTTTTTGAGTTTGGGTGTCTCAGTGTTTTACTGTGGATTCTGTTCAAAGTTCTGCATGAAACCTACTCCTTTCTGACACTATCGAGGATCGAGGAGCAATATTACATTGTTTAGATTGAGGATCACTGACGAGGGTTAAGTACCCGAAACGTGCATGTCTGGTCCATGCTGAAAAATCATCTGTTCTTAAATGATGCTATTGAATTTGAAGACGTTTAACATCAAATATTCGATACAAGCAAATTTTGTGAACTGTATTTGAACATGTTTGCTAGGAAATTTGATCTAAGATTTCAGAGTTTGGACGTTTTGCTTTTCGTTAAATGACGGGAAAGGAAATATTAAGCATTATGACATCTCTATCTCCTCAATGTTCGAAGACGCGTTAGATAAGAAGCATCAAATCCCCGAATTTAACTATTTTCCGGATAATACTTTTTTTTCTGAACAGCCTTATAAAAGGATGTTGCTAGGAAAGAGGATATGTTTACTCTCCCGAGCACATGATCTCATTACCATTGGGGATTTACTTTTGCCTCTTTTTCAGAATGTTGAATTAATGATGGGATCTCCAACAACACCTGGTTGCAGTACCAACAGCAAACCAAAAAAGACCAACTGCAAAAACACAAAGAAGACACACAAAGAAAGAGACGCAAATGGTACAAATGAGTTCAAGATGATCCTGACGATAATCTCAAGAGCACTCACATTAGAGCACAAAATTCATCATCGACGGAACCCTAGCAAGCTAGAGGTGGGACCAGGTGTCCGGGAGGAGTGAGCATCCCCTGTTTGGCTAGCCGCATCCGCCGTCTATGTTCACGCATGAAAATGAAAACAATTTTTAAAAATGCACGCACTGTCATTGGCTATGTCTAAATAGATAATTCTTTGGGGCCAATGTCAGGGAAAAATATTCAAAACAATTACTGTAAAACCCCTCATGGGGAACTTTTTTGCGAGCTCCACACGGCAAAAGGCATTAGTGTGACACAAATGAGTTAAAGAAGACCCTGAACGCCAAATCACATACAAACATCACACACAAAAGACCACAGGTCAACGTGACCAATGAAGTTGAAGTTTTTGTAGAATGGAAATAAAGTGTAGGTGGTGTTGTAAAGTTCAAATCCTGCGGCGCCGCACACAGATTGATAGCTATAGATTTAACTCTTTTCTTGTTAGTTTGAAATTTCGAATTATGAAAGAAATATTATTTTTAAATGGAATATTTAAGTTGATCCTTGTTGTTTCAGATCCCCTCCTTTATTTTGTATTATCTAAGTGTTCGCAGTGTCTCTATCCTCTAATTATCATTTTTGGTAGGTTTTGGAATCAATGGAAAGGAATTGCACTTATCAATCGTAGTTTACATTCTATTCAGGATGACGCTACCTACAATTATCTTTGGTAATTCTTCGGGTAAGACTAAGACAGAAATAGGGATAAGCTTTGGTCGTCCTTTTCCTACCTTCTTGAATACTACACATGCACATGATTCATGTGATGTATGAAAATGATTAGTACGGCAAGTTTTAACAATGCTACCTAAAACAACACTAGGTTGCAGCACCCACAGTAAAACCAAAAACACCCAATGCAAAAAAACACAGAACCAGACACCCAGAGAAAGAGACGCAAAAGGGACAAGGAACACCAACTCACACCATAAAAACATTAAACATAAAAGACCACATATAAACCAAATGAAAGACTTTTTTACTCTTTTTTTTCAATGTTTCATGGAACTGTTTATAATGAAAGTGATTTTACTATCGAAAAAAAGTGAAAAAAATCTTCCTTGTGTTATATATAAGTGGAAGGGATTTGCGTACGTAATCTAGGATAACCACACCGTCTGCTACTTGGCAGATGGCCGTCCTAAGTCGGCACCGGTTGCCCATTGGACTCGTTGGTTTATGTGGGCCTTTTATGTTTCATGTTTCTATAAGTGTTGGTGTTCCTTGTCTCTTTTGCGTCTCTTTATGTGGATGTCTGCTCTGTGTTTTTGCATTGGGTGTTTTTAAGTTTTGCTGTGGTTTCTGCAATCAAGTATTGTTGGAGACCCCCTCCTTTCTTTAATACTAATCAATAGGTAAATATCTCATGAAATACATATAAATATATTGCAATTACACATATATAGTCATTATGCAAACGGAGGTAGGCAATGAGAGCATTAAATCTAGATTTTTATATCCTCATTTTCTATGCATCTTTAAATTAACATTAACTATTAAACAATAAATACTTACGCGACAAGGAGACGTTCTTAACATTTGCAAAGTTGATTACTGGAACTAATTGTGAATCGACAAATCCTAAAACAATTAAGATTAAGAAGAAGAGCAATCCCATTTTCCGTCCTCGAACACTTGAGAAAGATCAAAACTTCATTAGGTGTGTTATTATAGGTGATAAGGAGGGGATTGACATATATTAGGGTCATACAATAATTTAGATCTGCATTATTAAAGAAAATAGAGAGGTTCAATTACAAGTTTTAGCGCACCGTTTACTATGTGATCGTTGTTCAAATGACGTCATTAAGTGACGTATAGCTACTCGTTTTGGACGTGGAAACGACGTACTTCACGTAAAGGCAAAACGGTGTACTTCTTTGATATTTTTCAGATTTATTATTTATCGAACTACCAGAGCTACACTTACACCTTACTACATAGCTATACCTATACTTACTACGATTCGTACGTGAAAGAAAGACTCGCTCGCAAAAATCATAAGTGATGCGTTTACAAGCTAGAACTGCAATCGTAGATATAAATTCATTGTTGTCAACTATGACAAACCTACTTTGTAAACGAAAAGACCGATTCTAAAAATAAGTACACCGAAACACTTATTATTCAGATGTTAAACTTCGACAACATTTTTGTTGTGTTTGGCGGAAAGGTCTTCCTGAAAATTGTCGAAATTCAAATGGGGACCAATTGTGCCCCACTCCTTGTCGACATGTTCCTTTACTCGTGCGAAGGTGAATTCATTCAATCTTTGGTCTCTGAAGGGGAAAGATACTTATCATCTGACTTCAACTTCATTTACAGATACATAGGCGATGTCTTGTCCACCAATAATCCAAATTCGCAGATTACTTGAGCAGTATCTATCCTTCAGAGCTTGAAGCCATTATCCATATTTGTCATTTGTTCTTAGAGCTAGGCGTCTTTAAGATAAGCTTCGCAGTCAGGAATACGTTTGTGACCGACTAATATCGTCACTGAGGTAGTTCTACGGTCAATACGGGGAATTCGACATACACTATGATGTCCCATTGTCCAGAATCTGTCTAAGACCATTTAAACGATCAAAACACAAAATATTCTTTATCTTCCGAAATGGAAGTAACCGCGGATGTGACAATTCCACAGAATTGAAGCGACACGTGTTGTATGCAAGCATAGGATATCCTTAACTCTTCCTGGGCACCTGGTCTCACTCCAATTTGGGCAGTTCGCTTCTTTTCATGTGGTGGAGGTTTTTGTTTGTTCGCTTTGGTTCCTGTCTATTCCTGATTTTGTATACCTTCGGTTTATGATTTTCTGAATTATCGGTTTTGTACTGTGTATGAGGATATGGTCATTATCCATATTTGTCATTTGAATAGCTCTTACCTCCGGTCTTTCAAAAACATGGGCAACAAAATCACATTATTACGTATTTTATTTTAATTGTACAGCATCAACAGTAGAGATACTCGCTTATGTGTCTTTAAACGGATTGAATGTACAAAATCGATGGTCATTACTACCAAGCAAGTAATAAATAAATTAATGCTCTTTAAAATTATACGTCGTAATTTAACGGACTTTTAACAGTAATAAACTTTTTTCCTCACCCAGAGTACTTCTTTCTCCTCTTAAATTGAAATCCCGTAGACGTATTACACCTACTTCTCCATCTGCAGGCTCTACATTTAACAACAAACATAGAGGGTTCTCAGCAGTTTCTACGCGCAAAGGGAAGAGATGCGGTATGTGTCCGCTCATCAATTGCAATTCCACAATTAAATCAAGTGTTAACGGGCAGACTTTTAAAATTGAGATTGAAAACGACATCGATTGATCGTATGAAGATGTCATTTATGTTATAACATGAAACGCTAGGGGATGTGGCGCCCAATATGTTGGAGAAAAAAGGTCAGGCCTTAAAATCTCGTTTTAGAAGTCATTCGTATCAGATAAGAAACTCACATCACAAAAAACAAAGAAATTTCCTTTATAATCATTTCGTTAAATACAATCATTCCATTTCGGATATAACTATTACACCGGTTCAGTCTTTTTCTAAACTTAAAAATCTTAGTAAAACGGAAATTAAAAAAACGCCGACTACAAGCTGAACTTGCCTGGATCACAAAACTCCAAACTGCGTACCCCCTGGGTCTAAACGATCAAATTTATGGACAAGGAAACATTTCCTCGACGTCAACTAATATTAATGTATTTTCAATCCGCCCAAACACTAAACGGAGGCATAGGTCTCACGGAAGACGACGAAACCGAAAACTCAGAATAAGATCTAGATTACACTGTACCCTCAACGATCTTCTGATCATTGCTCGCAACGGCGGCAGACATGAACTGCTTCATGCTCTCTCATCAGTTCCAGCAGTTCAATTGAAATCTATCTTGGATGAAGCACTGGTTGCATTCTTAAGAAATACGGATTGATTCAGACTTAATATCATTGTTGCATTCGCACAGAATAAACTTTATCCAGTTGTTAAAAACATCCCACCTAAAAAACGATTCTTAAAAATTCCATTTATTAACAAAGGATTCGATCTTCTTAACATCTCTAATATTTTTCAGGATCATCGTGTACAAAGTGCTATTCCTCAATATTTTGAAAATTTAGAACCTCCTCTTATTTGTTACAAATATAAGAGACCTATTCGAAATTTCGTTTTTAACTACAACAAAGTTACATCAGATCCTAAAATACTTGAATCATGTCCTGCTTCTTGAGAATGTGCAACATCTGAATATCTATATAAACCAGCTGGTCATATTATTACAGGTGACTTTTCAATTATCCAAGACAGGCAGCTCCGTGGTCTTCTCAAAAAAGGACCTAAGTATAGAATCCCGTCCAAGATAGATTTTATTAAATGTCGCGAAGTACTAAAGGAAGCCTTAGATAACTATACCAAACGATGGTGTAAATCGGAAGGAGTCGAATCACATTCTCTGAATGACTGGAAAAACCTCATTTTGGACATTACTGACATTCGAATAGACAACTTCCACAAAAATCCTCATCTTTTTGAAAATCCAAGTTCTAGATCTGAAAGATATTTTAAATCCAAATTACGTCATTTACATGAAAAATTTGTCTTCGCTCCTGCAGATAAAGCAGCCAACAACACCATCATCATATGAAAACTTTACTATATATCAACTTTAGTTTCGGAACTTTCGTCTACAAATACTTATATCAAAAGCAATGAAAGTGTCCCTAACATTTTGAGCAAACATAGCAGTGAAATTTCTTCATTCAACATCCCTATTTCTAAATTGGATCTTCCTACAATATACTGCATACCAAAACTGCACAAATCTCCTTACAAATTTAGATACATTGCTAATTCTAGCAACTGCTCAACTACAAGTTTGTCTAGACATCTGACGTCAGCCCTCACGGCGGTAAAGGAACACGTTACAAAATATTGTGAAACTGTTCTGAACAGGAATGATGTAAATTTATTTTGGTCTATAAAAAGTTCCGGGGATGTGATTGACAAGATAAAATCTAGAAATTTTCAAGCCAATACGATTGCTTCATACGATTTTTCAAATATGTACACCACGCTTCCTCACGACAAGATCAATGATCAATTGTCCAAACTCATTAAATGGTGCTATAATGGAGAGGGGAAACTTTATATTTGTACATCTGAATCAAAGGGTTTCTTTTCCGCTACAGAATACAAATCATACAAATCATGGACATGTAGCAACCTGTGTAGTGCCTTGTCCTTCCTCTTGGACAACATTTATGTAAGATTTGGTGAGAATCTCTACAAGCAGGTTGTAGGGATTCCTATGGGTACAAATTGTGCGCCTCTTGTTGCAGATTTATTTCTATACACATATGAAAAGGAATTTATTCAAAATCTTCAAAAGCAAAGAAAACATGATGATGTGAAATGCTTCATTAGTACCTCTAGGTACCTTGATGATATTCTTACTATCGATAATCCTGTTTTTGAAAAGTATAAAGATGTTATTTATCCACAAGAATTGACTCTAAACAAGGCAAACTTTACAGACACTGAAACACCATTTTTGGACCTAAATATCAAAATTGTCAATGGAGAAATTCATACAAGTGTATATGACAAACGAGACGATTTTGGATTCAACATAGTAAATTTCCCCTGGATTGACGGTGATGTCCCTAGATTACCGTCATACGGTATCTATATTTTACAGCTCATCCGGTATGCTAGAGCATGTAATGATGTTTTGGATTTTCATAATAGAAATCTGCAAATTACAAAGAAACTTTTAGGTCAAGGTTTTCGCTTTCACAAACTAGTAAAGACTTTCTGGAAATTTTACAAAAATTATGATCAACTTCTTTTGAAATTCGGACCCATAAAAGCAACGGAGTATATTACTTTAGGTATTTCACAACCTGCATTTTATGGTGACATAATTAACAAAATAAGAAGGATCAAAGGTAGACAGCATATGTATCGAAAATGCGTCAGAGTCATCAAACGCCTTTTATACCGTGGATATGATCCTAATGTCACCAGACGGACACTAAGCTTGGTACTTGACCAATATACAGTCTTGTACGAGCGCATTCTTAAGACTTGCACTCTGACTGACTGTGACGACGGGACTCCATGACGGGCCCTGTCCAAACCTCTTTAGAGAAGACAGGGCCCCGACCACCTGTCCTCTCTGAATGTCAGTCGGACTCCTCGGGTGATTACATACATGAGCTCGCTACAGCCGGCAGAGCACGGACTGTATTACGCATGCCCTCTTTTTATATCCATTTACATATTCATCTGTGTCTCTGGGGCCTCTGCGTTTCGCGGTCTTGTTTGTGTGACGTCATCTTACAGTGAGGAGGTTGTTTTACACCACATTTGTACGTTCTTCGAGACCTCTAGGTAACTGGAGAAGTGAGAGGGTTGTGCGCACGTAATCCAGGATAACCACACCGTCTGCTATTTACTTGGCAGATGGCCGTCCTAAGTCGGCACCGGTTGCCCATTGGTCTCGTTGGTTTATGTGTAGTCTTTTATGTTTCTATGTTGTGAGTTGGTGTTCCTTGTCCCTTTTGCGTCTCTTTCTGTGGGTATCTGTTTTGTGTTTTTTTTTTTGCATGGGTGTTTTGGGATTTTGCTGTGGGTGCTGCAACCTAGTGTTGTTGGAGATCCCCTCCTTTCTTCTATATCAAAATGAATTTTGATTTCCATTTTAAATACAGATATATTTGATATAAGTAGGTGTGTAGTGAGAAAATACTTTTGTTTGCCTTTAACTATAAAATATTGAGTGACAAGTATTATTTTCTATATACTGAAAAAAAAGATGACTTTTGATTTTTTTTCAATCTTTTTTTCTTAACAGTATCCAATTATTCCATCAGTAATTTAACCTGATGAAACAATAATGGTTTTAAGGATTTCTTCCTTCACTTTTTACATCATATATACGAACGTATAAATACATTTTATCCAATAGGAAATTCAAAAATGTCATGTGAGGTTCCAGGGGACGTTTTTTTAATGCTGTCAGTCTCTCTTCCATATTGCGCTTTAGTTGACAGTACCCATATGACGTCATTATTTGATGGAGTTCATAACCGACTGACAGCACAACAACAGCACAACAACAATAGAATATTCATTTTCTAATATTCGGCGTATTCAACAGGTAAGTTTTATTTTCTACTTTATTGTCTGTCCTCATTTCTTTTTATCTGTTTACTCTGGGTGTTCTTCCTTTTATGATGTCTAGAAATGTGATTTAACATATCCAATGTACAAATGAGTTAAAACAGTTTCTGAGGATAATCTCAACATCACTCACAAGAGAGTACAAAATGAGCATCGATGGACCCCTAGCAAGCTAGAGGTGGGATCAGGTGCCCGGGAGAAGTAAGCATCCCCTGTTGGCCAGCTGCATCCGCCGTCCATGTTCATGCACGAAAATGAAAACAATATGTAAAAGTCATGCACTGCACTGTCTGAAGTTATGTCTATATAGAATGTACTATGGCGACCATGTCAGGGGAAAATATTCAAAACAAATGGAAATCTCGCTGACTTATCGTCTACTTAAAAAGTGTAAAAATTATATCGGTAATATTCGGCAGTGTCTAAATAGTTTCCATGGCTTGGGCGATAGAAACTATTTCTTTTGTAAAATTAGGTATATTTGGGTAAACATATGCCATGATTCTGACTATGTGATATTTGTACAATGGATAACTTGAATTACAATTACTTGCTTCTATCCATATTCCACAACAGATTATGTTTGACAGGCTTGTGTCTCAATAGTTTCCATGGCTTGGGCGATAGAAACCATTTCTTGTATATTTAGGTAAATATATGCGATGATTCTAACTATATGATATTTGTACAATGGATAACTTGAAGTACAATTTCTTGCTTCTATCCTTATTCCACAACAGATTTTATTTGGCAGGCTGCTGTTTTGGTAAATGAAATTGCATTTTTGAATTATAGTGTAGATTTAATTTCAATTCAGGGTGGGCGCTATTTACTTCAATTGTTAAACGTCTTTAAATTCAATAGCATCATTTAAAACCTTATAAATCTACAGCATGGACCAGACATGTACGTTTCGGGTACTAAACCCTCGTCAGTGATCCTGAGTCTAAACAATGTAATATTGCCAAAAAGTATGAAAATAATTATGTCCAAAAATGTACCAAAAAGACGTAGCTGAATGGGTGGGATATGATGCTACAGGACGCATGTTCTAGGAATTTCAAGAAATTTGTAACAGAAAATTTAAAATGCGTTGAAGAGACATACGATCCACTTAAGTTGATCGAACTTGGCTACATGTGCCCTCGGGGACTCTTGGTCCACCAGCAGTGACACTCACCAAGTAGTTCAAATGTTAAACGTCTTTTAATTAAATAGCATCATTTAAAACCTTGAATACTATAACTTGCATCATGATTCATGCAATATCTGAAAGGGATCTCTAACAATACCCGGTTGCAGTACCAACAGCAAAACCCTAAAACACCCACTACAAGAACTTAAAACAGATCCCCAAAGAAAGAGACCCAAATGGCACAAGGAACGCCGTATCACGTAGAAATATCAAACATAAATGATTACACATTAACCAATGAGGCCATTGGGCATTCGGTACCGACTTAGGACTGTCATTTGTCATCACACACCAACAAGACCGCAAAAGGCAGGGACACAAGTAACACAGATGAGTATGTAAATGAATATATAAAGAGGGCGTACGTTATAAATCCGTGCTCTGCCGCCGAGAGCTCATGTATGTTATCACCCGAGGAGTCCGACTGACATTCAGAGAGGTTTGGACAGGGTCGGTAATGGAGTCCCGTCGTCACAGTAAGTTAGAGTGCAAGTTTTAAGAATGCGCTGGTACAAGACTGTGGATTGGTCAAGTACCAATCCTAGTGTCCGTCTGGTGACATTAGGATCATATTAACGATATGAAAGGCGTTTGATGATTCTGACGCATTTTCGATAGTTATGCTGTCTATCTTTTATCCTTCTTATCTTGTTAATTATGTCACCATAAAATGCAGGTTGTGAAATACCCAAAGTAATATACTCTGTTGCCTGTATTGGTCCGAATTTCAAAGGAAGTTGACAATAATGTTTGTAAAATTTCCAGAAAGTGTTTACTAGTTTGTGAAAGCGAAAACCTTGTCCTAAACGTTTCTTGGTAATTTGTAAATTTCTTCTATGAAAATCCAAAACGTCAGTACATGCTCTAGAATACCGGATGAACTGTGAAATGTAGATACCATAGGACGGTAATCTTAAAACATCACCATCAAGCCAGGGTAAATGTTCTATGTTTAATCCAAAATCGTCTCTTTTGTCATACACACATGTATGAATCTCTCAGTTAACAATTTTGATATTTAGGTCCAAAATGGTGTTTCTATGTTGTAGCGTTTGCCTTGTATAGAATCAATTCTTGTGGATAAATAACATTTTTATACTTTTCAAAAACAGGATTATCGATAGTAGACATCTTTTATCGTGACGAACTTCGCACTTCGTACTTCGAACTTTGCACTACATTTTTTTATGTCGGTTGCCCCCAAAACGCACCATTAGTACAGGAAGTCCAATATACAAATTCCATGGAGTGTAGTAATCAGGATGTAGATGACTCCACTTAGTGAATGGGAGCTACTCTACTGATTTTCAATGTTCGAAGTGCGAAGTACGAAGTTCGATGTGAGAAGTTCGTCACGATGAAAAATGTCTAGTGAGAATGTCATCCAGGTACCTCGTAGTACCAATGAAACATTTCATATCATCATTTTTTCTTTGCTTTTGAATATTTTGGATAAATTCCTTTTCATGCGTGTATAAAAATAAATCTGCAACAAGAAGAATACGCATACCTACAACCTGCTTGTAGAGTTTCTAACCAAATCTTACATAAATATTGTCCTAAGGGAATGACAAGGCAACACACAGGTCACCACATGTCCATGATTTTTATTATTTGTAATCTGTGGCGGAAAAGAAACACTTCGATTCAGATGTACAAATATAAGTTTCCCCCTCTGTTATTTACTGTGTAGCCACAGCAATGCTCGGACCGTGACATAGGTTATTTACTGTGTAGCCACAGTTATGCTCGGACCGTGACATAGGTTATTTACTGTGTAGCCACAGTTATGCTCCGACCGTGACATAGGTTATTTACTGTGTAGCCACAGTTATGCTCCGACCATGACATAGGTTATTTACTGTGTAGCCACAGTGATGCTCCGACCGTGACATAGGTTATTTACTGTGTAGCCACAGTTATGCTCCGACCGTGACATAGGTTATTTACTGTGTAGCCACAGTAATGCTCCGACCGTGACATAGGTTATTTACTGTGTAGCCACAGCACTGCTCCGACCGTGACATAGGTTATTTACTGTGTAGCCACAGTAATGCTCCGACCGTGACATAGGTTATTTACTGTGTAGCCACAGCACTGCTCCGACCGTGACATAGGTTATTTACTGTGTAGCCACAGTAATGCTCCGACCGTGACATAGGTTATTTACTGTGTAGTCACAGCACTGCTCCGACCGTGATATAGGTTATTTACTGTGTAGCCACAGCACTGCTCCGACCGTGACATAGGTTATTTACTATGTAGCCACAGCAATGCTCCGACCGTGACATAGGTTATTTACTGTGTAGCCACAGCACTGCTCCGACCGTGACATATGTTATTTACTGTGTAGCCACAGTAATGCTCCGACCGTGACATAGGTTATTTACTGTGTAGCCACAGTTATGCTCCGACCGTGACATAGGTTATTTACTGTGTAGCCACAGTAATGCTCCGACCGTGACATAGGTTATTTACTATGTAGCCACAGTAATGCTCCGACCGTGACATAGGTTATTTACTGTGTAGCCACAGTAATGCTCCGACCGTGACATAGGTTATTTACTGTGTAGCCACAGTAATGCTCCGACCATGACATAGGTTATTTACTGTGTAGCCACAGTAATGCTCCGACCGTGACATAGGTCATTTACTGTGTAGCCACAGTAATGCTCCGACCGTGACATAGGATATTTACTGTGAAGCCACAGTAATGCTCCGACCGTGACATAGGTTATTTATTGTGTAGCCACAGTAATGCTCCGACCGTGACATAGGTTATTTACTGTGAAGCCACAGCAATGCTCCGACCGTGACATAGGTTATTTACTGTGTAGCTACAGCAATGCTCGGACCGTGACATAGGTTATTTACTGTGTAGCCACAGTAATGCTCGGACCGTGACATAGGTTATTTACTGTGTAGCAACAGTAATGCTCCGACCGTGACATAGGTTATTTACTGTGAAGCCACAGTAATGCTCCGACCGTGACATAGGTTATTTACTGTGAAGCCACAGTAATGCTCGGACCGTGACATAGGTTATTTACTGTGTAGCCACAGTAATGCTCGGACCATGACATAGGTTATTTACTATGTAGCCACAGTTATGCTCCGACCGTGACATAGGTTATTTACTATGTAGCCACAGCTATGCTCCGACCGTGACATAGGTTATTTACTGTGTAGCCACAGTAATGCTCGGACCGTGACATAGGTTATTTACTGTGTAGCCACAGTAATGCTCGGACCGTGACATAGGTTATTTACTGTGTAGCCACAGTAATGCTCGGACCGTGACATAGGTTATTTACTGTGTAGCCACAGTAATGCTCCGACGTGACATAGGTTATTTACTGTGTAGCCACAGTAATGCTCCGACCGTGACATAGGTTATTTACTGTGTAGCCACAGTAATGCTCGGACCGTGACATAGGTTATTTACTATGTAGCCACAGTAATGCTCCGACCGTGACATAGGTTATTAACTGTGTAGCCACAGCAATGCTCGGACCGTGACATAGGTTATTTACTGTGTAGCCACAGTAATGCTCGGACCGTGACATAGGTTATTTACTGTGTAGCCACAGCAATGCTCCGACCGTGACATAGGTTATTTACTGTGTAGCCACAGTAATGCTCGGACCGTGACATAGGTTATTTACTGTGTAGCCACAGTAATGCTCCGATGTCGTTTGAACATTTCAAATTGTCGGAAATCACGATCTCCACACATATATAATAATTGTCGAACAACCTCCGCGTTAACCTGATAGAGTTGCAATGTCAAAACGGTTAGGTTTTTTTTTTTCATATAATATAGATGTACCTAAATTAGATCTTACACTATCACTTGAGCTTGAAAAAAATATCTCTGAGCAAGAAATTTTAGACACTCTTAAAAAGATGAGGAATAATACTTCTCCCTGTAGTTCGGGTTTCACAGTGGAGTTTTATAAGTTTTTTTGGACGGATTTGAAATATTTTATGTTAAGAGCAATTAAGAATATTTTCACAAAAAGAATTTTACCTGTTTCACAGCGTTTAGGAATTATTACTTGCCTGCCAAAGGGAGAAAAGCCACGCCAATTTCTGAAAAATTGGAGACCCATTACTTTATTGAATGTTTTTTATAAAATTATCTCAGGATGTATCAGTACTCGTATAAAAAACAAAACTTTAGATGTGTTAATATCAAAATCTCAGACTGGTTTTTATAAGTGGCAGATATATTTGCGAAAACACTCGTTTTATTTATGATCTAATGTTTCATACCGAAAAAAAATAATATTCCTGGATTACTAGTATTAATAGACTTTGAGAAGGCTTTTGACTCTGTTGCATGGTCCTTTATCTATAAAGTTTTGAATTTTTTCAATTTTGGTAATAATATAATTGAATGGATAAAAATTTTCAACACCGAGTTTAAGGCTTCAGTCTCTCAAAGTGGATTTCTTTCGGAATATCTATATGTTCAGCGTGGCTGTCGTCAAGGCGATCCGGTCGCCCCTTATATCTTTATCTTGTGTGCAGAAAGTCTATCTATTCTAATAAAAAATAATAAAGATATTCCCGGTATAATTATTAACAATAAAGAACATAAGATTTCACAATATGCGGATGACACTTCCCTCACGTTAGATGGTTCAAAGAAGTCTCTTTTTGCAGCTCTTGATACTCTTGACTACTTTTCTAAATTATCTGGTCTTACGATTAACAGTTCAAAAACAAAAGTTGTATGGATTGGATCCAAGAAATTTAGTAAGGAAGTATACCACCATTCTAGATGGAAGCTTGACTGGGGATCAACCAATTTCACATTGTTAGGCATTGATTTTTCTGTAGATCTAAATAATATGACACATATAAATTATCAAAAACAATTGCCTAAAGTAAAAGTTCTTATCAAACAATGGAATAGAAGAATACTAACACCAATAGGTAAGATAACAGTACTCAAATCATCAATTATTCCAAAATTAAATAATCTGTTCATCTCCCTTCCCAACCCTCCTGATATAATAGTACAGGATCTAATTAAAGAGATGTTTAATTTCATATGGGGATGTAAATGTGACAAAGTTAAGAGAGAAATTATTATTCAAAGCTATGAGAAAGGAGGTCTTAAAGCACTTGATTTGCCTGCTTTCATTAAATCTTTGAAATGTACATGGATTAACATAATTTTAAAAGGGGACAAATTTCGATGGATATTTTTACTGAAACTTTTGGTGATGAAGTAGTTAAAAACATTCTTGATTTTGGTGATGAGTATATAAAGATTTTATCAGAAAAAACAGAAAACAGATTTTGGAGGGATACTCTTTTCTCATGGCATCAAATCATGAAGAAACAATTATCTGTAAATAAAAGCCCAGTGTATAATATTCCACTGTGGTAAAATTCAAAAATTTCTATTAATAAGAAACATGTCTTCATAAAACACTGGTATGAACATGGAGTTAAAATTATTGGAGATATCATTGATGATTCCGGTATGAATTTGTCAAAAAATCAATTTGAAATGAAGTTCAACCGTAACTTATGTGTAATGCAATATAACAGCTTTAAATCTGCAGTGTCAAAGGCCTTAAAATCCTTAGATATAGAACTACATAACAATAGAATTTATCCTTTTTCACCATTTCACTACTCTTGTTTCGTGAATAAACAGAGAATATGTAAACTTATATATAATCTCCTGATTTTAAAATATGTAATTTTAAAATCTGTTCATAAATGGAATACCGAAATCATATCTACAACTAATATCGATTCTGAAACAATTTTTAAAACTTGTTTTCTAACATCTCCAGATACCTCTTTGCAATGGCTACAATATCGTCTTATATATAATATTCTTCCAGTAAAATATTATCTTAAAAAGATAGGTATTATAAATGAAGATTTTTGTTCTTTTTGTGAAGATGAAAGTGAAACTATGTTACATATTTCTTATGACTGTCAAATTATAAAAGTTTTGTGGGAACAGCTATCACATTTTCTTAAAAATAATTCTAATCTATTTATAACTTTTACTCTCAAAGAGATTCTTTTGGAAAAAAATCATTCTTTACCTCACATGGCTTTTAATTTAATTATATTGTGGACAAAAAATATACATCTTTAATTGCTCAAAACAAGGTAAACAGCCATGTTCGTCAGCTTTGAAGAAATATCTTAGAATCAACTATGATACAGAAAAAATATTGTACAGAAGGAGAAAAAGGTCACATGCTTTTAGTTTAATTTGGAAAGATTTAGAAAATATTTTTGAAGATAGAACCTAAACCTCATTTACTTACTTAATTTTTTTTTTCATATCATTCAAAAAATAAACACCAAAGACTTACATTGTATTGTTAACTAGAGAGAAAGAGAGAGAGAGATATAGAGAGAAAAAGAAAGAGAGATATCTGTAGCAAACAACTATCTAAAACATTAAATAACATATTATAATAATGTGTAAATGGTGTATACATGCATTGCATATAAATGTAAAAAAATGAAAAAAAGAAAAAGAAAAATAAAAAAAAAAAAGTTTTTTTTTCAAAAATGTGTTGAAATTAAACTATACACCATATGACAAGATTTTTTGTGAGTATCACTTTTTATTATTTTTAGAATTTTGATGTCTTTATTTCAACGATTATTTTTTCTTTTTGTATTATTTTCTTTTTTTTATTTCTTTATTTTATTATTTTTTTTCGTTTGCTTTTCAAAATTATAGACGCATACATGTGTTTGACGTCTTCAAATTCATTAGCATCATTTTAGAGCAGATAAATTTACAGCAAGGGCCAGACATGTATGTGTTCTTGTAAAGTGTCTATCCTTGTTCAATTTTGAAAGCTATTGGTCAATCTAGTAAACAGCGAAAAGTAATGAAGGCGAAGCGAGTACCGCGCGTCATGTGCTCATGATATCAGTAATGTCAGAGGGGTAATTTACACTCTTCGTGATTTATCTGAAAATCTAGATGTTGAAAATTCGAATAAATGTTCTTGCAAAAAGCTACAGATTCAGTACTAAATGATGAGAAGAATGCTGCATTGACCTCTCTAGTTGTACGTTCGACTGCCATTTCCACATTGTTGCGATACCGATTAACGATTGAACATAAAATCTGGCTGCACTGATTTCCACATGTTTTCAACTAGTCCCACCCCTACCTTGCTAGTGATCAGGGAATGCTTACTCCTTCCGGGCACCAAGTCCCACCTCTAGCTTGCTAGGGGTCCGTCGATGCTCATTATTTGGTGCTCCATTGTAAGTGCTGTCGAACTTATCGTCAGGATCTTCTTTAACCCATTTGTTTCACAATTATGCCCTTCCTCGTGTGGAGCTCGAAAAAAGTTCCACGCGAGGGGTTTCACAGTAAGGTAAGTGTTTTGAATAATTTTCCCTGACATGGTCTGCATAATATTTACTATATAGACATAACTTCAGACAGTGCATGTATTTAATATATTGTTTTCATTTTCGTGCATGAACATCAACGACATGTGCGGCTAGCCAAGATTGGATGCCTACTCATCCTTGGCACCTGGTCCCATCTCTAGCTTGCTAGGTACCGTCGATGCTCAATTTTGTGCTCTATTGTGAGTACTGTTGCGATTATCTCTAGGATCTTCTTTAACTCATTTGTTTCACACTTATCCCAATTGCCGTTTGGAGCTCGGAAAAACAAGTTCCCAACGAGGGGTTTGACAGTACGTGTTTTGAATAATTTTCCCTGAAAGGTCACCATAACACTTTCTTTATAGATATAATCTCAGATAGTGCATGTATTTTATATATTGTTTTCATTTTCGTGCATGAACAGCGACGGCGGGTGCGACTAGCAACTAGGGAATGCTTCCTCCTCCCGGACATCTGGTCCCATCCCTAGCTCGCTTGGGGTTCGTCGATGCTCAATTTTGTACTATATTGTGAGTGCTGTTGAGTATATCGTCAGGATATTCTTTAACTCATTTGTGTCGCACTTGTGGGGCTCATAAATAGTTCCCCGAGAGGGGTCTGACAGTACGTTTTTTTTAAATAATTTGCCCTGACAAGGTCGCCATAACCCTTTCTATATAGACATAACCTCAGACAGTTCATGTATTTTATATATTGTTTTCATTTTTGCGCATGACACATGCTTTCTCCTCCCGGACATCAGGTCCCACCCTAGCTTGCTAGGGGTCCGTTGATGTTCAATTTCGTGCTCTTTTGAGAGTGCTGTTGAGATTATCGTCAGGATCTTCTTCAACTCATTTGTAGGTCTAGATGCATTGATTGTACTCAGGTGTGGTTCATAAAGAAATAAAAACTGCTGTAAAAGTTTAATGATAGGGTAGTGCTCCATATTTATACCTTCCGAAGAAAATTTCAAACCAATTTATTATGCACCAGACACGTGTTTCGAATATTTAATTCTCATCAGTGATGCTTTCAGCCAAAGTGTTTTTCATTGGCCGTCGAAATTAATTTCACCAGCGCCCTCTGGTTTTTATTTCCGCCGAAATTCATTTCACCAGCGCCCTCTGGTTTTTATTTTTTAGAATTTAAACTTCAACTTTAGAAGGGCGTACACACTTTTTACGCTTTCAGAACGGTGCGCGAAAACTATACATTAGAACCACAGTCAGTAAAAATGCAATTGTTAAGAATGCGCTGGTACAATGACAAATATGGATAATGACCATATCCCTGTGTACAGCACAAAATTGATAATTCAGAAAATCAAAAACCGAAGGCATACAAAATCAGGATATAACAAAAACCAAAGCAAACAAACAAAAACCTCCACCACATGAAAAGAAGCGGACTCCCGATATGAGAGTGAGACCAGGTGTCCAGAAAGAGAAAACATTTCCTGCTTACATGCAACACCCACCGCTTCAATTCGATAGAAGTGTCACATCCGGTAACTTCCATTTCGGAAGACATAGAGTACAATCTTTGGTTGGATGGTTGAAAGGGTCTTTGACAGAATATCATCCACCATTCTGGAGAGTGGGACATCATAGTGTATGACGACTTCCCCATATCGACCCTAGAACTTCCTCAGTGACGATGTAAGTCGGTCACAAACATATCCATGACTGAGAAGACAAACTGAAAGACGCCTAGCTCTCAGAACAAAATCCATATATTTGGTACATGCTCTGGCATAGCGTATCAACTGAGGTATGAACAGGCCATAAGGAGGCGATGAAGGGATGTTGTTACTCAGAAAAGGAAAGTTTGTAATGCTGAAATTGAAACACTAAAGGCTATATACTACATATACAACAACGAGACCGATGGTCAACCGCATGTATACAATGCATAACATACTCATCTTATTCTTTCAGATAAATGGCATTCAGTCATCAGAATCATTCTTTTCCACGTCTCCTCGAACTGGCGAATGGTATGATAGAGCAGATAGATGTAAGCAACCAAAGGGAGATAAATGCTTTCCGGTTGGGGACGTTTATGACGGGCATGAAGTCCACCTATATCACATATGTCCAGCCGGCAGTGGGGCTCATGAGTTTACTGGTTTTGATATTTTCTGCTCTTTTATTGGTCAGACTCACAATCAGAGTATTTGTCAGTGATGTGTTTTTCCTTTGCTCGTTTGTCAAATGTCTACCAAGAATTATATTGATTCCTTTGAATATTGTGTTCACCCAATACTATGATCCTGCATCGCCAATGCTTTACCCATGGTGCTTTATTTACTTACTCATCTTTGACCTATTTACAAAAACTTGCCACTTTATAGCCTTGAATTGGCACATTCTTTTAGCGATCAACCGGTTTTGCAGCGTATACTATCCATTCAAAACAAGAGTGTGGTTCTCAAGTACAAGAAACAAAATCTATTGTTCAGGAATATTGGTAATGTCCATTTTGATAGTTTTTGCTCTAAATTTCAAAGCCTTTGGACAGACAACCGATTATGTCGTTCAAGACATCAGAGGTGATGGTCGATACCAAATATATGAGGTATGTTCTTATGAGAACATTGTCATTATTTCTGAAGATAGTGGGTTATTGACAAACATCCATTACACAAGCACAATGATCGAAACTTTCATCACAATGGCATGCACTATATGTTTAGGAATTTTGAATGCAATTCTGCTAGTTAAATTATGGAGGATGAAAAAGCAACAAATTGATTCGTTCGAAGGGTCAGCCGTTTTTGTAAAGAAAAATAGTAATAGGATGCTTATGATGAACAAGATATTTTGTCTTGTAATAACAGGTGTGCTTCTGGTTGAAATTCCTCAAGTAATTTTGTACATTCTGACGATTATAGAGGGATTTTCAATAAAATTTCACGGAGTTGACGGGCGTGTTCAGTCTGACTTCCTGTCTGATTTACTCACCCTCATTCTCTATGATGTTTTTGCTCCCTTCGATATATTTCTTTTTTTGGTTAGCAGTCGAAAAGTCAGAAAGCATTTCACCAGCACTAGCCTTTTTCAAATGTTCTGTTCTAGAAAACCTTCTCTCAGCCATGTGAAATAAAAAAATCAAGTAAAGAAATGGAGCAGCACGTATTCTGAATTTTATCACGCTTCATACTAATTACAGCCAATGACGTCACAGTATGTATGTCACGTGGTGTCCGTCTTTGACGCGAAATAGGTAACTAGGTTTTCAATAGCAAAGAAAGCCTAACAAAAAAATTACAATTTTTACCAACAAAATGTTTACTGAAATTTTGAGATTCATTTCAGGTAAACTGTACACCTTATGATGATAAATTCTCTGAGACATTAATGTCAGTTGCCCCGATTTTGGCACGTTTTGTCAAGATTACAATGTTGTGTTCCCCTCTAAAACGATATTCATCTCGCCCTACGGGCTTGGAGAATATTGTCTTACCTTAGTAAAAGTATAAAATTGTATAATGCCTCATTAGTGCTGCTCGATGACAAAATAGATTTACCTCAAATAATGAATTTATGAAGACGAAAATGTAAGATAAAACATCTCATTTTTTGCAAAAGATCCATCTGATAATGATATAGAATTGTAACATAAGCCCTTCAAAAATTAACAATAAAACCTAGTTTCTATGCGAGGTCCTTTCCTTCCTATTTTCTGTTGACATTGTCTCTTTTTCAAAACATGATTGCTTTACTCAGAAATTTAACTGTTATTATCTGTTAATTTTTCATCACTTTCTCATTATTATACCTGTAACTATTCTTATGATTATGCCTAAGGGGATTAAACATCTTCCTTTGTCTTGTTAGCTTGATGTTGTCTTGATATTATACTTACCTTCAAAATATTTGTCTGCAATTCTTACCTAACAAATATTGATTTTGAATAGCGAATTGTTAGTCCGTCCATTGTAGCTGTCGGAATTTCTAGTTATACATCTGACCTCATAATGCTTATGTCTGCTAACAGATGCAATGTAGTATATTTGTATATCCAACAATGGTGTTTCTACCAATCTGTTGGTTGAGGTATATTCTTTGCGAACTTTATGTAGTTTAAAGTTCCATACTTTTCATTGCATTATGTTGTGTTCATTCTTTATTCACAATAAAATGTATATGAAAAATAAAATGTTCATTTGTTTAATTTTTTCATAGTTTTACTTGCCGTTTTTACACTTGATAAAGGTCAAGGGGCCGAAAATTTGTGTAAACGAGTGTTTGTGTTTTTATTCATAGTTTTACATATTGAAAATAAATTTTTAGAATTCAACAGTTTTACGTCCGCGACCGGGACCATATAAATACTATAATAATATAATACCATAAAATACCTATATCATCATTAATATGTGAAGATAATCTTGATTTATCTTTTCATAAAGTCAGAATAATAGGTTCTATCACGATCTACTGATTGAGACATCAAAAATTACACCAAAGACGGAAATTTCATTTTTTCCCAAGTGGAGTGTAATGGAACGAGGGAAAAGATGAAAAAAAAAATCCGTTACAAGTGTAGATTATTATGTCTCACTCAGTAGAAAGTGAAGGAATTTATTTCTTCTTCCATGAAATATAAGAAAAAGGTGAATTCAAATAGCGTTTTTGACGACGTTACTGTGACGTCACAATACGATTCTCTTTTATCACTGGTCAATTAGAGCCTTTTAGACATCTTATGCGTCTCACATAGGCTGTCTCACAGGGTACGAGCAAAACTGGAGAATAATCCACCTCGATCGGGGAAAATATTTTTCCTTTATGCGTTCAGTCATCCACCCCAAATACCTTCATCTGATCATGTGTTTGTATGTTTTTATGCCTGGCGGAAGGGTACCTGTCAGAAAAAGATCTGGATGTAAAACGAATCATTTAATTACTATGACCTAATGTAAAGATCTCCAACATGATCACGATTGTTTACTACGAAAGATAACAGTAAACATCACAAAACAAATGATACAACACATAAAAACAGGGATATTTTTGAAAACCAATCCAAACTATCGCAAAATGAAAAACCAACAATTGCATTCCAACTACAACAAAGGTCGACAGATGTGTACCGGTACTAGGAGACGACGTTTGACAACAATCAGCTTTATTCACCGCAAAAGGTATGTATATTCTTTTCATGTGTAAATTCGACGTTTATCTGGATAGACAGATGTATCCTTGCTTGCATTTAAGAAACTGTAGCCTCCGCTCGGGATCATGAACTTGTGTATTCTTCCTCCAAATCTATCACATACTAATGTCAACATGTAGGAATCACACATCAATAAACATATTTCAATATTTTTTTCAACCTTTATGTAAGAATTTGCATACTTAACATGTTTAATTTTACATTAAAGCATGCCAAAATAAATAACCAGAGGATTTCCATAGGTACCATACAGGTGGGCAATGAATCAAGGGAGAAAACTATAAACTATTATCTAAAAGTACTTTTGATTGTCTCCATCGACTTTGAACGATACAAATATTTAGTGACAAATATCATTTTTATATACATAAACAGAAATTTCTAATATAACGACATTTTTTATTTCTTTGATAGTTTTGTATTCACACTAACCTTCTTTTCATCCGTAATTTCATCTGCTGAAGCAGTGCTATAGTTATATTTTTTTTTCACATTTTATACCATATATAAGAACCTATAATTATAATTTATCCAGTAGGAAATTCAAAGATTTTCATGAGAGGTTCCCGGGGATATGCTCCAGTGGTGTCAGTTTATCTCTTCCACATCGCTCTCTCATTGAAAGTACACATAATACTCTATCATTGTTCGAGGTCATAACCACTTGACAGAGCACAGAAAGAAGATATTTATTTTCTGATATTATTATTCAACAGGTACGTTTATCTTATGCTTTATTTTCTGTCCTCATCCCTTTTCTCTGTTTACCGATTCCCCCATTAAAAAGCCTAAAATATTACTCTAGTATGATGGGTGTTCTTCCTTGTATGGGAATTGAAAAAAAATTTTTTTAAGTACTAATGTTTTCTTCTATCAATAGTTTGCGTGTAGTATAAGATTCAGAGTGTGTCGACACTAAACTTGTAATATCTTTGTAAATTATCCGATGCGAAAGTTGATTTTTTCTCAAAACTTATCAGGGGTAGCATGTTGAATGTTCTTCCTTTTATGGTGTTTGGAAAAGCAATTTTAAGCACTAATGTTTGCTTATATCCATAATTTGCATGTAGTATAATGTGTTACCATTCAATTTCCTAGATTAAGATTGTTCTGACACTAGACTTAAAATATTGTTGTATGCAGTATAACGTATCGATATTCGCTCTCTCAAATTAACAGTGTGTCGACGCTAGACTTGAAATGTTGTTGTAAATAATCCGTCACGAGAGTTTATTTTCATTTCCAAAACAGGGTTAGTTATCTCCCTGTTGCTAAATCTATGTTCTTAACTTGTTCTTTTGCATAATTTTCAGGTGCTGAATAGAACTTCGCTCTACATATACATATAGAAACAAGCTCTGTGTTTGTGAAACATAAATGCCCCCGCCGTTGGCAGCATAGAGAATAAAACGATAAAGATTACAAAGATTACAGAGCTTTCCTATTGGCAGCATTATAGAATGGCATCAAAATTAAAACATTTTTTTTTCTTATTAGCTTTTAAAAAGCAAAATCACTCAACCAGAAAAAGTAGGTCAATATCATTTTATGAAAGTTTGATCGAAGATACGTCTCTTATGCAAGGTTGGTGAATGTAGAAAGAAAAGTACAATTTTTGACATTGTAGTTTTGCACACTCTTTGGTGATATCATATTGTTTAGATTGAGAATCACTGATGAAGATTGAGTTCCAGAAATGTGCATGTCTGCTCAATCTGTTTTTAAATGCGCCATTGACTTTGAAGGCCTTTAACATGATAAGTTGACGGTTGTTATATTACAATGGAGATGCACACTTCCCAGACTAACTGTCAGAAATTCTTATTTTTTCATTTGTAATTTATGCCATTATTATTCCTCTTCTTCTTGAATAAAATCGATTTCAAACAAGCTTCATCCAGAAAGAAAGATCAAAACTATAAATGACCTTAAGTGACGAATTATACCTCCACGGGACATTTCATTATTTAAGCGGGTCCATTTATGACATTCAGTTGTTCACATTTAATACTCTGATTTGCTCTATTGTGAATGCTGTTGTGATTATCGTCAGGATCTTCTTTATCTCATACAAAAAGAAGGGAGGAGATCTCCAACAAGACCCCGTTGCAGCATCAACAGTAAAACACCAATACACCCGATGCAAAAACACAAAAGACGAGTACAGCACGATACGGAAAAGAGACACACGACATATAAAAAGAGCGGAGGAGATCTCCAACAAGACCCCGTTGCAGCATCAACAGTAAAACACCAAAACACCCGATGCAAAAACACAAAAGACGAGTACAGCACGAGACGGAAAAGAGACACACGACATGTAAACATCAAACACAAAAGACTACACATAAACCGACGAGACCAATGGGTAACCGGTGTCGACTTTGGACGGCCATCTGTCACGCAAGTAGCAAATGGTGTAGTTATCCTGGATTACGTGCGCACAACCCTCTCACTTCTCCAATTACCAAGAGGTCTCGAAGAACGTACAATTGTGGTGTAAAACAACCTCCTCACTGTAAGATGACATCACACAAACAAGACCGCGAAACGCAGAGGCCCCATAGACACAGATGAATATGTAAATGGATATAGTAAGAGGGCATGCGTATACAGTCCGTGCTCTGCCGGCTGTAGCGAGCTCATGTATGTAATCACCCGAGGAGTCCGACTGACATTCAGAGAGGACAGGTGGTCGGGGCCCTGTCTTCTCTAAAGAGGTTTGGACAGGGCCCGTCATGGAGTCCCGTCGTCGTCACAGTCAGTCTGAGTGCAAGTCTCAAGGATGCGCTTGTACAAGACTGTAGATTGGTCAAGTACCAAGCCTAGTGTCCGTCTGATGACATTAGGATCATATCCACGGTATAAAAGGCGTTTGATGATTCTGACGCATTTTCAATGGTTATCCTGCCTACCTTTGATCCTTTTTATTTTGTGTATCATATCACCATAAAAGACAGGTTGTGTAATACCCATAGTAATGTACTCTGTTGCATGTATAGATCCGAATTTGAAAAGAAGTTGACTGTAATTTTTGTAAAATTTCCTGAAAGTCTTAACTAAGTTATGAAAGCGGAAACCTTGACCTAAAAGTTTTTTGGTAATTTGTAAATTTCTACTGTGAAAATTCAAAATATCAGTACATGCTCTAGCGTACCGGATGAGCTGTGGTATGTAAATGCCGTATGACGGTAATTTGGAACATCACAGTCAAGCCAGGGGAAATTTACTATGTTGAATCCAAAATCATCCCTTTTGTCATATACACTTGTATGAATCTTTCCGTTTACAATTTTGATATTTAGGTCCAAAAAGGGTGTTTCTGTATTTGAAAGGTTTGCCTTGTTAAGGGTTAATTCTTGTGGATAAATTTCATTCTTATATAATTCAAAAGCAGGATTGTCAATGGTTAGAATATCATCCAGATACCTGGAAGTATTATTGAAACATTTCAGCTCATCAAATTTTCTTTGCTTTTGAAGATTTTGGATAAATTCTTTTTCATAAGTGTATAAAAATAAATCTGCAACAAGAGGCGCACAGTTAGTACCCATAGGAATTCCTACAACCTGCTTGTATAGATCCTCACCAAATCTAACATAAATATTGTCCAAGAGGAAGGACAAGGCATTACACAGGTCACTACATGTCCATGATTTGTATGATTTGTAGTCTGTCGAGGAAAAGAAACCCTTCGATTCAGATGTACAAATGTAAGTTTTTCGCTCTCGATCAAAACACCATTTAATGAGATAAGATAATCGATCATTAATTTTGTCATGAGGAAGTGTGGTGTACATATTAGAGAAGTCGTATGAAGAAATCGTATTGGCTTGGAAATTTCCAGATTTCATTTTTTCAATCACATCCCCTGAATTCTTAATAGACCAAAATAAATTTACATCGTTCCTGTTTAGAACCGTTTCACAATATCTAGTTCTGTGTTCTTTAATAGTAGTAAGTGCTGACGTCAGATTTCTAGACAAAATTGTAGTGGAGCAGTTACTAGAATTAGCAATAAATCGAAATTTGTGAGGAGACTTGTGCAGTTTCGGTATGTAATATAGTGTTGGGAGACCAATATAGAAATAGAGATATTGAATGAAGACAGTTCACTGTTATGCTTGCTTAAAACGTTAGATGCACTTTCTTGCTTTTGATATATGTATTAGTAGACGAAAGTTCCGAAATCAAAGTTGATATGTAGTAACGTTTTCAAATGATAATGGTCCTACATTCAAGTTAAAATTATTCAGAATTAAAATGTAGTAGTAAGTACAATTCATATTGAAGACTATTTCATATTAGGTTAAGGTCACTAGGTCAAATATTTTGTAATCAGAGTGTAATACTTGTATTGTTGTTGATCATGCGATAAATGCACTTGCTGTGTGCTGCATACCAATAATAAAAACAAATTGTGAAATTTATTCAGTACATATGCACCAGAATAATTGTTAGGCTTCGTCGATGCTCTATTGGTGCTCTATTGTGAGTGCCGTTGAGATTATCGTCAGGATCTTCTTTAACTCATTCAATTCTTGTTTCCTGCAATCACGTATTTCTACGTAAAATGATGTTGTTTAAATTTAGGTCACCGCGGCTTCAGTTTACGTGTAGAATAATCGTCCCGGAATGTTCCTGAAGAGATTTTGCAATATGATACTGGGAGCGTATTACATAGTTTAATCTCAGGGAATTACATTGTGTTGTGGGTCATGTATTATTTTAGTTTTACTTTATGTGTAGGTACACATGTACTTAGTCATGTTATATTATGATTTCATAATTATTCTTTCTAGATTTTACTATGTCATGTTTATTTCATAAGAGAATATTCCAGTATGTTCTTTGTTACATCATTATCATCACATGACTGTGATTTCTAGAATTTACTCTATTGTTAATCATTTGTAATGAGTCATTGTTCTAGAAGCTTCTGGTAAATTCATTGTTATTAAGTATAAATACCTCTGAGGAACTGTGTTAAGGGGCATTCGTGCACATTCGTAGACACGATTCATTCATCTATTCTGATATACTGGGATACTTTATTTGTTGAGACTTTAATCTATTGAACAACGTTTGGACACCAATCTTTCGAGAACGTTTGTGATTACCGGAAACCATACATTCGATAGACATTGTGGACCGTAACGAACACTTTGATCCGGACATTGTATTGTAAGTTGTAATCATTTGAAATATATATATTTTGTACATAATTAAACTTGTTAATTTATATTCTGTCTTTGTCTGATTTTTGCTGGCGTTTTGGGGTATTCTGACCCATAACAGAATTGGGGGCTCGTCCGGGATAGTAATCTCTGCATATTTGCATTTTTATGTAAAGATCGTTTTTTGAAAAAAAAGGGAAAATTTTTTTTGTAAAACTTTTGCCAGCAGAAATCAATCATGGTATTTTCGGTCACTGAATTTTTGAAATCGCCGACTGTAGATGAGTTCGAATCACTGAAACAAGATGATTTGATTGGTTTAGGTCTTCACTTGAAATTAGATGTAAAATCTTCTATGAGAAAACAAGAAATTAGAAATATTGTGGCTAAAGAGCTTTTAGCTGAGGAAATCTTTTCGACATACGATTTTCCTGTTGAACCTGTTTCAAGCGAAAACAAAATGTCAAAATATGAGTTTGAATTAGAGAAATGAAAATACAATTACATTTGAAACAGAAGAAAAAGAAAGACAATTTGAACGAGAGAAACAGGAACGTATGCACGAGAGAGAACTCCAGTTTGAGCTAGAAAAGTTAAAGTTAGAGAAAGGCGCTAAGGAAAATCTTGTTCCTTCGCCTGTCAAGTCTGAATTCGATGCCGCCAAAAACATCAGATTAGTACCAAAATTTCAAGAAAAGTCCGTGGACAAATATTTTCCACATTTTGAAAAAATCGCGGCCAATCTGAAGTGGCCACGTGAATTTTGGCCAACTTTGTTACAAAGCGTACTTATTGGCAAAGCGGCTGAAGTGTACTCGGCGCTCAGTATTGCTGAGAGTTCAGACTATGACAAGGTCAAGGACACGATTTTGAGAGCATATCAGTTAGTACCTGAGGCGTACAGACAAAAGTTTAGAAAGTACAAAAAGTTTGAAAATCAAACATATGTTGAATTTGCTCGAGAAAAAGAAGATTTATTTGATCAGTGGATTCGATCCAAGAAAATTCCCAATTCATTTGACAATTTGCGTCAACTCATTCTGATAGAAGAGTTCAAAGAGTGTGTACATCAAGATTTAAGAACTCATTTGGAAGACAAAAATGTTAAAACTCTTGAAGAAGCCGCTGTTTTGTCTGATACGTATGCTCTCACTCATAAGAAAAATTTCGTGTCGAAAACTCAATCTAGCGATAGCGCAAAAACTTCAGATTTTCCAAAGAAAAATTTACAAGAGTCTCAGTCGTCCATTAGTTCCCAGTCACCATCTCAAGGTGGTTCTACGTCCGGTCCTAGGTCCGAGCGTTCTGAGGCATCCCCAGGGGTGGGGTCGCTTCCTACATGCAATTATTGTAAGAAAAAAGGTCATGTTATTGGTGAGTGTTTGAAGCTTAAGAAGAAAAAAGAACTTAAGTCACAGGCCTGTGCGTCTGTTAGAAATGATAGGAAAGCCTTAGATTCGATTTGTTCTGACACTCCTGAGATTCAGGGTTCTAAGTCCAGTTCTGATGATTTTGTGGAGGATCATTATAAGCCCTTTTTGTCACAGGGATTTGTTTCACTCAGTGATTCTAGCGAAGCGTTGCCTGTTCAGATTTTGAGAGATACTGGTGCTGCCCAGACTTTATTGTTAGAGGGTTCATTGCCTTTGTCTGAGCACACTTTTACTGGTAGGTCAGTTTTGTCACAGGGTGTGGAGCTAGGCGTCATTGATGTTCCCCTTCATGAAATTTATTTGAATTCAGACTTAATTACTGGACTTGTTATCGTAGGTGTTCGACCTACTCTTCCCGTTCAAGGCGTTTCCTTGTTGCTTGGCAACGATTTAGCTGGCGGCAAAGTTGTAGCCGATCCGATTGTTTGTGAGAAAATCACGTCCGATGTCGTGTCCGATGATGAAGACGACGACTTGTATCCAGCCTGCGCTGTTACCAGGGCGATGGCCAGGAACAGACTGAAAGAGGCTGCGAGTACTTCTGCACTTAATGAGGACCATCCCTCCGAAGATATAGACCTTTCTGACACATTCATGTCTACTATTGATGACAACGTACCTGAGACGTCAGTACCACTTCATGTTGACAAGTCTCCGACGGTACCTGGTGATGATTACCATCCGCCATTAGACAGAGATACAGATGCCTTAAGCCATGAGCAGCTCCTCTCCGAGCAAACTAAAGATCCGGAGATTATCCGACTAAGCAAGAGGGCCCTTCCCCGAGAAGAAGCGGACAAAGTCGGAGAGTGCTTCTACATACAAGATGGCATCCTCATGCGGAAATGGAGACCACCCGATGCACCCCCTAATGAAGTGTGGCGGGTCGTTCACCAGATAGTGGTTCCAGTAGCGTATCGCGGGGACATCATGAGTTTAGCTCACGACACACCCATGGCAGGTCATTTAGATGTCAACAAGACTTATAATAGGATTTTAAGTCACTTTTACTGGCCTAAGTTGAGAAAAGATGTGTCTGAGTGTTGTAAGTCTTGTCATAGTTGTCAGATGGTAGGTAAACCCAATCAAGTTATACCACCTGCTCCCCTCCAACCCATTCCAGCCTTTGAGGAACCTTTTAGTAGGGTGTTAGTTGATTGTGTAGGTCCTTTGCCTAGGACTAGGTTAGGGAATCAGTACTTACTGACAATTATGTGTACTTCGACTAGGTTTCCTGAAGCCATACCTCTTAGGAATATTAAGGCAAAGACCATAGTTAAGGCCCTTACAAAGTTTTTCAGTTTCGAAGGTGCTCCCAAGGCTATTCAGTCAGATCAGGGTTCGAATTTTATGTCAGGATTGTTTCAGCAGGTTATGCATGAGCTAGGTATCAGGCAGTATAAATCTTCTGCGTACCATCCTGAGTCCCAGGGAGCACTTGAACGCTTTCATCAAACCCTTAAAACTATGATGAAAACATATTGTCACCAGTATGGAAAAGACTGGGATGAAGGGGTTCACCTCGTGTTGTTTGCGGCACGAGAAGCGGTTCAGGAGTCCCTGGGGTTCAGTCCCTTTGAGCTAGTTTTTGGGCATACGGTCAGGGGGCCATTGAAGTTGTTGAAGGAAAAATGGTTGACTGAGACTAGCGATTTGAATCTCTTAGACTACGTGTCTAATTTTAAAGAGAAATTATATAATGCTTGCAAATTGGCTCAAGAAAATCTCAAAACATCACAAATGAAAATGAAAACATGGTATGACAAAGATGCTAGAAACAGAGTTTTTAAACCAGGCGATAAAGTTCTTGTATTTTTGCCTATCCCTGGTCATCCTTTGCAATCTAGATATTTCGGTCCTTATGAGATTGAGAGTAAAATTAGTGATGTTAACTATGTGGTTAAGACACCAGGTCAACGAAAAGAAAAAAGAGTGTGTCATGTTAACATGTTGAAAGAGTATTTTGATAGAAGTGACCGAAATTTTGTAAAACCAGTTTCCACTTTGGCCAATGTAAATACATTTGAAAATTGTGTTGAACCGGAATGTAATGAAGAGACTGTTGAAAAAGACTTCGCTCAAAGTGTCCGTTTAAAGAATTCTGAAATTCTAACAAGTCCGGAAGTGAAACTCGGACATCTGACCGTGCATCAAAAAGAGGAAGTGCACCAATTAATGCGGGAATAAACGACCATCTTTCCGGACATTCCAAAAAAGACAAATGCGTCTCATCATGACGTCATTGTAGGTGATGCGTCACCTATCAAACAGCATCCCTATCGGTTAAACCCGATAAAACTTCAATACATGCGGAAAGAAATTCAATACATGCTCGAAAATGACATTATTGAACCCAGCAATAGTGATTGGAGTTCCCCATGTATTCTTGTTCCGAAGCCAGACGGAACTTACCGATTGTGTACGGACTTTAGAAAAGTCAATTCAGTCACCAAAACTGACTCTGACCCGATCCCACGAATCGATGACTGTATAGATAAAATTGGCAGTGCAAAATATGTCAGTAAATTTGACTTGCTTAAAGGCTATTGGCAGGTCCCGCTTACAGAGAGAGCCAGAGAAATATCGGCATTTGCGACTCCAGATGGGCTATACCAATATAAAGTAATGCCCTTTGGTATGAAAAACGCACCAGCCACATTCCAGAGGATGATTCATTCGCTCTTAAATAATCTCGAAGGATGCGAGGCGTACATCGATGACGTCATCATCTACAGCGACACCTGGAATGACCATCTCCGAATCATGCGTACCTTCTTCGACATACTGGCGAAAGCAAACCTCACAGTGAACCTTGTGAAAAGTGAATTTTGTCATGCGACTGTAGAATATTTGGGTCACAAAGTAGGTCAAGGTTTTGTTACTCCTATCATGGCCAAGATGGAAGCTATTTCAAAGTTCCCGATTCCTACCAATAAGAAAGAGATAATGAGATTTTTGGGAATGGCAGGATTTTACAGAAAATTTTGTCCAAATTTCTCGTAAGTTGTTGGTCCACTTACCAATCTGTTACAAAAGAAAGTGAATTTTGCATGGACCAATGACTGTGACGAATCTTTTAAGAAAATCAAATGTGTTCTTATGAAAAGTCCTGTCCTGTCAGCTCCAAATTTTGATAAGCAATTTAAGCTTACTGTTGATGCCAGTGACGTAGGAATCGGGGCTGCTTTGTTTCAAGAAAATGATGATGGTGTAGATAGAGTTGTTTGTATTTTTCAAAGAAATTGACAAAATGTCAAAAGAATTACTCTACTATTGAAAAAGAGTGTCTTGCATTATTGTTAGCTTTACAACAATTTGATGTTTATTTGAATGTTACTTTACATCCCATTCTTGTATATACTGACCACAACCCTCTCACATTTTTGCACAAAATGTCAAACAAGAATCAAAGACTTACAAGGTGGAGTTTATTGTTGCAAGAGTACAATATCATTATTAACCATATCAAGGGCAAAGACAATGTGATTGCAGATGCACTATCGAGAGTTTCATGAGTGATTTTTGCAGAATTTATCACCAAAGTTTTCATTGACATTCAAACTTTTTTAAGGGGGGAGGTGTTGTGGGTCATGTATTATTTTAGTTTTACTTTATTTGTAGGTACACATGTACTTAGTCATGTTATATTATGATTTCATAATTATTCTTTCTAGATTTTACTATGTCATGTTTATTTCGTAAGAGAATATTCCAGTATGTTCTTTGTTACATCATTATCATCACATGACTGTGATTTCTAGAATTTACTCTATTGTTAATCATTTGTAATGAGTCATTGTTCTAGAAGCTTCTGGTAAATTCATTGTTATTAAGTATAAATACCTCTGAGGAACTGTGTTAAGGGGCATTCGTACACATTCGTAGACACGATTCATTCATCTTTTCTGATATACTGGGATACTTTATTTGTTGAGACTTTAATCTATTTAACAACGTTTGGACACCATTCTTTCGAGAACGTTTGTGATTACCGGAAACCATACATTCGATAGTCATTGTGGACCGTAACGGACACTTTGATCCGGACATTGTATTGTAAGTTGTAATCATTTGAAATATATATATTTTGTACATAATTAAACTTGTTAATTTATATTCTGTCTTTGTCTGATTTTTGCTGGCGTTTTGGGGTATTCTGACCCATAACAATTGGTTGTGTATATATGGGTCTCTTTCTGTACGTGTCTGCTCTGTGTTTTCCATTGGTTGTTTTGGTGTGAGTGCTGCAACCGAGTGTTGTTGGAGATAACATCCTTTCTTTTATATGAAAATTGCAAACTTTAGGGAATTTTCTCTCTTGCAACCGAGAGTTGTTGGAGATCGCATCCTTTCCTTAAATATGAAAATTGCAAACTTTAGGGAATTTTCTCTTATTCTGATGCAATAGGCCTTAACTTTTCAATTGAAATCAAGTCTGTTTCTTTTTGAATGACGTAAATACGTTGTCACATGATTGGATTATGTTTAAATACGTTGAAGCCACACTCCTTCATATGTCTCGTAAAATAAACATCGAAGAAGTACTAATCACTTATTCAGTCTCAAAGTCGAGAAGGTAAGGCAAACTCATAAGAATTTCTATTGGAACAGTTGCAAACCTCGGAGTAAACTGTATTTCGACGTGAGACCTGGTGCACGTATGATGGTTACGTTTAAAGACTTTAACTCCACACTCCTTTATTTATCTCCTATATAAAGAATATGACATTTGAACGCCCACTACCATGACACGTTCATGCATCAAAGGATTCGGGGATATTTCAAAAAGATTTCAGCATTGACACATCAGAACACAAAATTCAATCCAACGCGAAAACACTTAGTGGACGAAAATACCAAGGGGCACTAAAGGGTCAAGGGATTAAGATGTAATTCCATTTCACGACTTGAAATGTTTCAATGGCACCTCTAAGTTTCTTGATGATATTTTCATTATCAATAATCCACATTTTGAGCAATATAAAAATCAAATTTATCCACCAGAGTTAACATTGAAGAAAGCAGACAACGATGATACGGCTACTCCATTTTTGGATCTTGATATCAAAACCAATAACGGAGAAAACCAGACAAATGTAAAACGACTTCAAATTCATTTGCATCATTTAAAAGCAGATAAATTTGCAGCATGGATCAGATATGCACCTTTCGGGTATTAAGTATAGGTCTACGTAAGAGTCAGGCAGGGGTGATACATTAAAAATTTTGCCAAACTATGAGAAAAAAAATTCAGAAAATTCATATGGAGGCTGATCTGAAATCATTTCAAGAAAAAAAGTTCTGCAATAATCTTAAGGTTTTAACTGCCTTATCCTTACGTTGACCTGTACTCAAACCCTCTCAATGGTATGAGACAATAAAGATATACGACAAAAAAGAAAGGAGGGGATCTCCAACAACACCTAGTTGCAGCATCAACAGCAACCTCCCAAAACACCCACTGTAAAACACAAAAATGACACGCACAGAAAGAGACGCAGTAGTACAATGAACGTCAAATCACAGAAAAACATAAAACACAAATGACTACACATAAACCAACGAGACCAATGGGCAAACGGTGCCGACTTAGGACGGCCATCTGCCTCGTCAGTAGCAGACGGTGTGGTTATCCTGGATTACGTGCGCACAACCCTCCCACTATTCCGATTACCCAGAGGTCTCGAAGAACGTACAATTGTGGTGTAAAACAACCTCCTCACTGTCAGATGACCACACACAAACAAGACCGCAAGACGCAGGGACCCAAGCAACACAGATGAATATGTAAATTGATATAAAAAGAGGGCATGCGTAATACGACCTGTGCTCTGCCGGCTGTAGCGAGCTAATGTATGTTATCACCCGAGGAGTCCGACTGACATTCAGAGAGGACAGGTGGTCGGGGCCCTGTCTTCTCTAAAGAGGTTTGGACAGGGCCCGTTATGGAGTCCCGTCGTCACAGTCAGTCAGCGTGCAAGTATTTTTTTTTTTTTTTTTTTTTTTTTTGAAGTTTCGTGGTTGTATTACAGTACCATATCAATCATGCATCCGCCAATGAAATCTCATTATCTTTTTTTTTTTTTTTTTTTTTTTTTTTATTCACAAATAATACCTGAATTTAGTATAATTTCCTTCGGGTCCAGGTACCCCCAAAGGATGAACATAATAAATATACATCTTAAATATATTAATATATTTGCTAAGGTATCATCAATATGAGATTTATACGTTATATAAGATAATATCGTACTATACGATGTGCATGTGTTTATCCGTATTTTAATAACCGAAAATAGTCTATGTGATATTGAATACGACTTACTTCCGTTAAAAGAAATCGTGCAGAAATTTTCTAATACGTGTCAGATTTCACATTGGACATTCAGATAGATAGATTCAGGTGGACAGACTAGCTGTAACATTTAATGGGCTGTGTTGTATTGGAAGGAGATTGAACTGTCATAAAGGTATGTACTAAGTGGGACGATATTTTAATACAGAAGACTAGGTATTCAAGTAATACAGTCAGTAGTAAACAAGTAATATAAAACTATTTGTAGTAAAAGGCGAGTTTAGAATAATAATACGTGAGATTTAAACTTCGATGATTATTTAAATGGGTAGAGCGATAAAGTGTGCGTGCGATTATACAGGTAACGTTTTACAGGTAAAGCTATTTTTAGAATAAGGGGAAAACCTTTTACATTGGAATGTTGTTTTTGTTTACAGTATTTACCAGTGCTACAGTTAATGCTTGAAGTGGGAATTACCAAATGCTTTTTGATTAAACATGGAGTGATTGTTGGCCAATATAAAGATAAGTATAATACATATACATGAAGTACATATAAAAAGTTATTCTTTATGTTCATCAAGGTAAATTTTAACTAATTTTGATTGATGTTACTTTAGAAGTATTATATTTATAATCTTGTAATTTTGTTTGTTTTGCTTGTTGTTTTATTTTTTCCAGATGATTTGGAAGGAGGGATTAGTTTTGTATGCCATTCAGACGTTTACAGAATTTTTTAAAGAGACTCGGAGAATTAATTCCCCTTTGGATATATGTTGCGGATTCAATGTTTAGACGGTGTTTAAGAATATTAATTGTGTTTACTTGTTTAGTGCGCTGATCACTTACATAGAAGGATTTATACATTGCAAAGGAGATCGACGTGATTAGTTTATTTAAGGTGGTATATTGTTTATCTTGAATTTTATATCCTATTACTATGTTTTTTAAAGTCAATATGTTTGTATTGAAACCTAATGTTTTGAATATGTCATTGATAGTAATTCTATATTGTTGAAAATATTGACATTCCTCGAAAAAATGTTCATAGTCATCTACAACTGAGCAAGTGCAACATAAAGGATCTGGTTTCTTTTTCCATATGTAAAGAAGTTTTTGGTTTGGTAGAATTTTGTGAAAAAGTTTCCATTTAAACATTTTTAGTGTATTTTCTTCAAGATTATAAAATATGAAACTGAGAGTATGTTTTATTTTGACATCATCAACTGACAATTTATCTTTCCAATAGATGTAAGCACTTGGAGCCTCAGAATATTTTTGGACTACACTGTTATATATCTTTTTGTTATTAAATTCATTTATTTTTAAATTTTCTCCAGTATACAATTTTATTGTTATATTTGATTGGATATTATATTCATTTATATCAGAATCTCTTAGTTTAGTTAGCCACTGTTGTGGGACGGCTTTCTTTACCATAGCTAGTTCAGCAATCCAATTTTGTTTGAATTTTAGTTTTTCATAAATTAAACTTTCATTTATTTTCCCTGTCTCATTTAATAGATCTTTGACAAGTAAAAGACCTTCCTCTATCCAGTTATTAAAAATCAATGTCTTATTTTTTAATTTTATTTCTTTATTTCCCCATAAAATTTGAGATCCAATTTCTTTTATGTTTTGTGGAATTTTTCTTTGTCCACCCCCAATTTCAATCCAAGCATTTATTACATTTTGATAAAAAATTGGAATTGTTTCATAGTTTTTTTATACTTTTTACACTGTCAAGGTTCATTTGAAATAAAAACATGTTTTTGCCAAAGTTATTAATGTAGTTTTTTGGAAAGATTTTCCATTGACTTTCTTTATTATCCAGTAGTTTAACTACCCATTTTGCTAATATTGTATTCATATGGGCTTTTAAATCAAACATTTTTAGGCCTCCTTTTCCATATTCTCGTATCATTGTTTTCCTCTTTACTTTTTCAGTATTGGTGCCCCATATAAATTTATATATCAGATGTTCAATTTTTTTAAAGAAAGAACTTGGTATTGGTAGTACTGTTATTAAGTATGTGATCTGAGGTATTAATAGTGCTTTTACAATTTGTATTTTACCTATCATTGTTAGATTTCTCAATTTCCAAGAATTTATTATTTTATTGATTTTATCTTAGCGTGCAAGTATTAAGGATGCGCTGGTACAAGACTGTAGATTGGTCAAGTACCAAGCCTAGTGTCCGCCTGGTGACATTAGGATCATATCCACGGTATAAGAGGCGTTTGATGATTCTGACGCATTTTCGATAGTAATTCTGTCTACCTTTGATCCTTCTAATTTTGTTGATCATGTCACCATAAAATGCAGGTTGCGAAATACCCAAAGTAATATACTCTGTTGCTTGTATGGGTCCGAATTTCAAAAGTAGTTGACAATAATTTTTGTAAAATTTCCAGAATGTCTTGACAAGTTTGTGAAAGCGAAAACCTTGACCTAAAAGTTTCTTTGTTATTTGTAAATTTCTATCATGAAAATCCAAAACATCAGTACATGCTCTAGCATACCGGATGAGCTGCGAAAGGTAGATACCATAAGACGGTAATCTAGGAACATCACCGTCAAGCCAGGGAAAATTTACTATATTGAATCCAAAGTCATCTCTTTTGTCATACACCCTTGTATGAATCTCTCCATTAATAATTTTGATATTCAGGTCCAAAAATGGTGTTTCTGTGTTTGTGACGTTCGCCTTGTTTAGAGTCAGTTCCTGTGGATAAAGGACATTTTTATACTTTTCAAAAACAGGATTGTCGATAGTAAGGATATCATCCAGGTACCTAGAAGTACCATTGAAACATTTCACATCATCATGTTTTCTTTGTTTTTGAAGATTTTGGATAAATTCTTTTTCATACGTGAATAAAATAAATCTGCAACAAGAGGCGCACAATTAGTACCCATAGGGATCCCTACAACCTGCTTGTAGAGATTCTCACCAAATCTTACATAAATGTTGTCCAAAAGAAAGGACAAGGCAATACAAAGGTCACTACATGTCCATGATTTATATGATTTGTATTCTGTACTGGAAAAGAAACCCTTTGATTCAGATGTACAAATATAAGTTTTACCCTCTCGGTTAAAGCACCATTTAATGAGTTTGGACAATTAATCATTAATCTTATCGTGAGGAAGCGTGGTGTACATATTTGAAAAGTCGTACGAAGAAATCGAATTGGCTTGAAAATTTCTCGATTTCATTTTGTCAATCACATCCCCTGAATTTTTAATAGACCAAAATAAGTTTACATCATTCCTGTTTAGAACAGTTTCACAATATTTTGCAACGTGTTCCTTTATCACCGTGAGTGCTGACGTCAGATTTCTAGACAAAATTGTAGTTGAGCAGTTGCTAGAATTAGCAATGTATCGAAATTTGTAAGGAGACTTGTGCAATTTTGGTATGCAGTATAGTGTAGGAAGATCCAGTTTAGAAATAGGGATCTTGAATGAACAAATTTCACTGTTGTGTTTGTTCAAAATGTTAGGAACACTTTCATTGCTTTTGATATAAGTGTTTGTAGACGAAAGTTCCGAAACCAAAGTTGATATGTAGTAACGTTTTCAAATGATTATGGTGTTGTTGGCTGCTTTGTCTGCAGGAGCGAAGACATATTTTTCGTGTAAATTGCGTAATTTGGATTTGAAATATCTTTCCGATTTAGAACTTGGATTTTCGAAAAGATGAGGATTTTTGTGGAAGTTATCTATTCGAATATCGGTAATATCCAATATGAGGTTCTTCCAGTCATTCAGAGAATGTGATTCGACCCCTTCCGATTTACACCATCTTTTTGTGTAGTTATCTAAGGCTTCCTTTAGTTCTTCGCGACATTTGATAAAATCTATCTTGGATGGAATTCTGTACTTAGGTCCTTTCTTGAGAAGATTGCGGAGCTGCCTGTCCTGGATAATTGAAAAGTCACCTGTTACAATATGGCCAGCTGGTTTATAAAGGTATTCAGAAGTTGCACATTCTCAAGAAGTAGGACTTGATTCAAGAATTTTAGGATCTGATGTTACTTTATTATAGTTAAATACGAAATTTCGAATAGGTTTTTTATACTTGTAACAAATAAGAGGAGGTTCAAAATTCTCAAAATATTGAGGAATAGCACTTTGGACGCGATGATCCCGAAAAATATTAGAGATGTTAAGAAGATCGAAACCTTTGTTAATGAATGGAATTTTTATGAATCGTCTTCTAAGGGGAATGTTTTTAATGACAGGAAAAAGTTTATTCTGTGCGAATGCAACAATGATATTAAGTTTGAATCAATCAGTATTTCTTAAGAATGCAACCTCTGCTTCATCCAAGATAGATTTCAATTGAACTGCTGGTATTGATGAGAGAGCATGAAGCAGTTCATGTCTGCCGCCGTTTCGTGCAATTATAAGTAGATCTCTGAGGGTACGATGTATTCTAGCTCTGTTTCTAAGGTTTCTGTTTCGCCTTTTTCCGTGTGACCTAAACTTTCGTTTAGCATCAGGGCGGATTGAAAAGACATTGATCTTTGTCGAGGTCGAGGAAATATTTCCTTGTCCGTAAATTTGATCGTTTAAACCAAGGGGGTACGCAGTTTGTAATTTAGTGATCCAGGCAAGTTCAGCTTGTAGTCGGCGTTTTTTAATTTCAGTTTTACTTAGATTTTTGAGTTTTGGGAAAGACTGAACTGGAGTAATACTTAAATCCGAAATTGAATGTTTATATTTAAAGAAGTGATGGTACAGGAAATTTCTGCGCTTTTTGTGACGCGAGTTTCTTATCTGATATGAATGATTTCGAAAACGAGATTTTAAGGACTGGCCTGTTTCCCCTACATATTGGGCGCCACATCCCCTGGCGTTTCATGTAATAACATAAATGACATCTTGATACGATCAATCAACGTCGCTATCAATCTCGATCTTAAACGTATGCCCATTAACACTAGATGTAATCGTGGAATTGCAATTGATGAGCGGACAAATGGAACATCTCTTTCCATTGCACTGGCGAATGGTCGAGAACCCTCTGTGTTTGTTGTTAAATGTAGAGCCTGCAGATGGAGTAGTAGGTGTAATACGTCTACGGGGTATAAATTTAAGAGGTGATAGATGTACTCTGGGTGAGGTAAAAAGTTGATTACTGTTAAATGTCGATGATGGTAACGTGACTGAAATGACAGAGGGTAATCTCAAAGGTTTTAATTTAATACGAGGCGACCTTAGAAATGCCATAATGAAATAATCGAGGATAGAAAGGTGAATTAAGATCCTGCGTAGAAGATACTACAACACAGTCAAGTTAGAGAACGATTTGGAAATAAAACACTTCAAACATCGGGTCGCGGGGAATTGTATTACCAACTCCACACTGCAACACGAAATAAGTGTAGATATAAAAGAAAGGAGGGGATCTCCAACAACACCTAGTTGCAGCATCAACAGCAACCTCCCAAAACACCCACTGTAAAACACAAAAATGACACGCACAGAAAGAGACGCAGTAGTACAATGAACGTCAAATCACAGAAAAACATAAAACACAAATGACTACACATAAACCAACGAGACCAATGGGCAAACGGTGCCGACTTAGGACGGCCATCTGCCTCGTCAGTAGCAGACGGTGTGGTTATCCTGGATTACGTGCGCACAACCCTCCCACTATTCCGATTACCCAGAGGTCTCGAAGAACGTACAATTGTGGTGTAAAACAACCTCCTCACTGTCAGATGACCACACACAAACAAGACCGCAAGACGCAGGGACCCAAGCAACACAGATGAATATGTAAATTGATATAAAAAGAGGGCATGCGTAATACGACCTGTGCTCTGCCGGCTGTAGCGAGCTAATGTATGTTATCACCCGAGGAGTCCGACTGACATTCAGAGAGGACAGGTGGTCGGGGCCCTGTCTTCTCTAAAGAGGTTTGGACAGTGCCCGTCATGGAGTCCCGTCGTCACAGTCAGTCAGCGTGCAAGTATTAAGGATGCGCTGGTACAAGACTGTAGATTGGTCAAGTACCAAGCCTAGTGTCCGTCTGGTGACATTAGGATCATATCCACGGTATAAGAGGCGTTTGATGATTCTGACGCATTTTCGATAGTAATTCTGTCTACCTTTGATCCTTCTAATTTTGTTGATCATGTCACCATAAAATGCAGGTTGCGAAATACCCAAAGTAATATACTCTGTTGCTTGTATGGGTCCGAATTTCAAAAGTAGTTGACAATAATTTTTGTAAAATGTCCAGAATGTCTTGACAAGTTTGTGAAAGCGAAAACCTTGACCTAAAAGTTTCTTTGTTATTTGTAAATTTCTATCATGAAAATCCAAAACATCAGTACATGCTCTAGCATACCGGATGAGCTGCGAAATGTAGATACCATAAGACGGTAATCTAGGAACATCACCGTCAAGCCAGGGAAAATTTACTATATTGAATCCAAAGTCATCTCTTTTGTCATACACCCTTGTATGAATCTCTCCATTAATAATTTTGATATTCAGGTCCAAAAATGGTGTTTCTGTGTTTGTGACGTTCGCCTTGTTTAGAGTCAGTTCCTGTGGATAAATGACATTTTTATACTTTTCAAAAACAGGATTGTCGATAGTAAGGATATCATCCAGGTACCTAGAAGTACCATTGAAACATTTCACATCATCATGTTTTCTTTGTTTTTGAAGATTTTGGATAAATTCTTTTTCATACGTGAATAAAAATAAATCTGCAACAAGAGGCGCACAATTAGTACCCATAGGGATCCCTACAACCTGCTTGTAGAGATTCTCACCAAATCTTACATAAATGTTGTCCAAAAGAAAGGACAAGGCAATACAAAGGTCACTACATGTCCATGATTTATATGATTTGTATTCTGTACTGGAAAAGAAACCCTTTGATTCAGATGTACAAATATAAGTTTTACCCTCTCGGTTAAAGCACCATTTAATGAGTTTGGACAATTAATCATTAATCTTATCGTGAGGAAGCGTGGTGTACATATTTGAAAAGTCGTACGAAGAAATTATTATTCCTTGGTTTAATGACGATGTTCCAATACTGCATTCGTACGGTATTTACATCTCTCACTAAAACAGATTGCTAAAGCTTGTTTCCATATGTCGGATTTCTATGATAAGATAAACGATTTACAAAAAAAGGTTATACATGTATCATAAACTTGTAAAATCTTTTTGGAAATTTTACAATAACTATTATGAACTTCTTTCAAGATTTGGCACAAATGAGTTAAAGAAGATCCTGACGATAATCTCAACAGCACGCACAATAGAGCACATAATTAAGCTTCGACGGACCCCTAGCAAGTTAGAGGTGGGACAAGGTGCCCGGGAGGAGTAAGCACCCCCTGTTGGCTAGCCGCAGCCGCCGTCGATGTTTAAGCACGAAAAAGAAAACAATATATAAAATCCATGCACTGTCTGACGTTATGTCTATATAGAAAGTGCTATGGCGACAATGTCAGGGAAGTATATTCAAATGAGTTAAAGAAGATCCTGACGATAATCTCAATAGCACGCACAATAGAGCACATATTTAAGCTTCGACGGACCCCTAGCAAGCTAGAGGTGGGACAAGGTGCCCGGGAGGAGTAAGCATCCCCTGTTGGCTAGCCGCACCCGCCGTCGATGTTTAAGCACGAAAAAGAAAACAATATATAAAATTCATGCACTGTCTGACGTTATGTCTATATAGAAAGTGTTACAGCATCAGAGTATGTATCAATGGAAATTGCAGTGACATTATTTCACGATGACCTAATAAACAAAATCAGAAGGATCAAAGGCAAATCAAACTTCAACTGCAAATATAAGAAAATAGTCGGTCGCCTATTTTACCGAGGATATGATCCGAAAGTAATAAATAAAACGCTGGGCATGGAACTGAAGCAATCTACAGTTTTGTACCAGTGTCTTTCCCAACGTTGCACACTGTCCAATTGTGACAGCAGGACTCCATGATGAATCTTCCTTTATATCTCGACAGAGTTAACTTGGTCCTGATTCTATGTCCTATCTGAAAGTTCGTCAGACTTCTAGAGTGACTGATCTTGAGCTGCCTTCAGCCAGCAGAGCACAGACCGTTATACGCATGCCATAGAATTGCTTAGATACATTTACGTAGCATTTGTCTTACAGGAGACTACTGCGTTTAACTATCTAGTTTGTGATGAAGTTTTATGTTTATACGAAAAATATTCGTCTATGGAGACCTCTGTGTATCCGGATAAGTGGGAGGATCATGTGCATGTAAACTGGATAACCACACCATTTGCTTATAGCAGATGGCCGTCCAAAGTGGTGTACATTGGTCTCCTTCTTTTTGTGTGTTGTCATTAATATATGATGCGTCTGTACGTCTGTTTCGATTGTTTTGTATGATGTTCAATTTATATATTGTTGTGTCTTTTTGCGGTCTGCAATTTTGTCTGATGTCATTTATATGTCGCTTTCTTGTGTGATTGTTTCGCTGGGTGGGTGCAAGGTGGTCATGCCGGAGATCCTTCCCTTTTCCAACACTAGACACAAACAACTTCACGTTCAACAACGAAATCGATGGTCAATGGGATTCTATATTAGGACGGCCATCCGCCATGTTAGTAGTAAACAGGGTTATCCGGAGTACCCAGTGATAACGAAGAACTCATTATTGATGTATATATAACAGCCATAACTTAACCTATAGTTTCATTTTATTTTTCAGATTAAATCATGGCATTCACTCATAGGAATCATTCTCTTCCACGTCATCTGGAGCTGGCCAATGAGATTATGGAGCTGCTTGTCAGAGGAAACCAAATAGAGTTTAACACTTTCCGGTTGGGCGCTTCCATGGAAGGAATGAATTTTTCTTACATATCATTTGTCCAGCCGGCAGTTGGACTCTTAAGTTTATTTGTTTTGATCTTTTCTGCTTATTTATTGGTCAAACTTAAGATAAGGGTATTTGTCAGTGATGTATTTTTCCTATGCTCCCTCGTCAAATGTCTACCCAAATTGCTATTGGTTCCTTTGAATTTAGTGTTCACACAATACTATGATCCCAATGCACCAATGCTTTACCCATGGTGCCTTATTTACTTACTTCTATTTGACACATTTACAAAAGCCTGTCACTTTATTGCCTTGAATTGGCACATTTTATTAGCAGCCAACCGTTTCTGCAGCGTGTACTACCCATTCGAAACAAGACTGTGGTTCACAAGTACGAGAAACAAAATGTATTGCTCAACCATATTTCTTATGTCTATTCTGTTAGTTTTTGCAATAAATTTCCAAGCCTTTACACAGACAACCGATTATGTCGTTCAAGACATTAGAGGTGATGGTAGGTACGAAGTATATAAAGCATGTTCGCATCTGAAATTTATCGTTTTTTTCTGTAGATAGCGATTACAGGACAACCATCCGTTACACAAACCTAATGGTTGAAACTTTCATCACCATGGCTTGTACTATATGCCTAGGAATTTTGAATGTCATACTATTAGTTAAATTATGGAAGATGAAAAACCAGCAAATAAATTCGTTCGAAGGGTCAGCCGTATTTGTAAAGCCAAATAGCAATAGGATGCTTATGATGAACAAGATATTTTGTCTTGTAATAACAGGAGTGCTTCTGGTTGAAATTCCTCACGTTATCTTGTATATCCTGACGATTATAGAGGGATTTTCAATAGAAATGTACGGAGTAGAAGGTCGTTTCAAGTCTATCTTCTTGTCAGATTTACTCATTCTTATCCTCTATGATGTTTTTGCTCCCTTCGATATATTTCTATTTTTGGTTAGCAGTCGCAAGGTCAAAAATTATTTCACCAGCACTAGCCTTTTTCAAATGTTCTTTCCTAGATAATCTTCTCTCAGCCATGTAAAATAAAAACAAATCAACTAAATGGAATGGAGCAGAACTTACTCTGAATATTAACACACTCCATACATATTACAGCCAATGACGTCACAGTAAGACTGTCACCTCTTTGGTGTCCGTCTTTGACGTGTAATATGTAACGAAGTTTTCAAACGTCAAAAATAGCAAAGAAAGCCCAACAAAAAGAATACAATTTTTTACCAAAAAATGTTTACTAAAATTTTGAGAGAAGCTAAACTATTACATTTACCTCAGTAAAAGTATATAATTGTAAAATATCTCATAAGTAATGATCGAGGTCAAAATAGATTAAACTCAAATAATGAATTGGAGACGAAAATCTCATATACAAAACATCTGATAATAATTGTAGCATAATTCCCTCAAGAATGAACAATAGTTTCTATGCCAAGTCATTGCAGTCATTTCATTTTTATTTTCTGTTGATATTGTCTCTTTTTAAAAGATGAATGTTTTACATGAGTGATTTTTACAGTTTTAATACCTTTTTTTGTTAATTTGACTAAATAATATGTGATTTTCTGTTAATTTTTCATAACTTTCTCATAATTATACCTGTAACTATTCTTAAGATTATGCCTAAGAGAGTTAAACATCTGCTTTTGCCTTGTTAGCTTGATATTGTCTTGATATTATACTAACCTTCAACATATCTTTATGCAATTTTCTTACGTAATGAATATTTTTTGTGAATTGCCAATTGTTAGTCCTACATTATATAGCTGTCGGTATTTTCATATCATTTATATGACCTCTAATGATAAATCTGACCTCATAATGCTTATGTCTGCTAACAGATGCAATGTAGTATATTTGGATACCCTACATCTACTAATCTGTTGGTTGAGGTATACCCTTTGTGAACTATATGTAGTTTAACATTCCGTACTTTACATTGAAATGTGTTGTTTTCATTCGTAATTCACAATAAATGCATACGAAAAACAAATTGTGCATTTCTTTTTTCATAGTTTCATATAATGAAGATAATAATGTCGAAGGGTTCCAACTCTATTAGTCGGGTAGCCAGTGGGACCCCCCCCCCCCTATGCACCCCCTTGAGTACTTTTTTCATGGATACCATATTGTTCCTTGGGGTCTGCAGAATCAGTTTTCAGAATGTACTCAAAGATAAACTCATTTAGGCTATGTGTTTTTACGATCGTTTCCATGGCAACCCCCTGCTAAAGTAAAGAAAGCACCATTGGTTAAGTAAAATAGCCATATCTTGGCCAAATGTTTAGCTAAACATCTGTAACTGGTATCAATATAATGTGGAAAGATTGCTCTATTAGTCAAGTGTACATATGCAAATTAACTCATTTGCATATTCATGAACATTAATGAATTAATGTGAAAATGCTTGAAAAATATATAAAAAGCAGCTCTTTTCATTTTATTTTTGCTTCTAAACTCTATATTTTGATTAATGATCATTATCAGCTGATATACGTTATATCTGCAAAGTCTTCTCTCTCCATTGAGATATCATGTGACTCAATATTTTAGTTCAATGGCTTCAAAAATGATGTTTTTACACAAAAATGGCTATTTCAAGTAAGATAAGCTGAGTTTTGTAAATTAATTATAAGATATTCACTACTTATAAAATAGAATATCTTAACCTGTTCTCTTGTGGTTTTATGTTTTTTCTCATGTAATAAATGTTTACAAAACATGATATACGTATTTTCCGAAAGGAGAAGGTATATCAAGACCTCATATCGGCCCTGTTGTTTCCTAAGAAATTCAAATCGTGAAAATTGATCACCTGTGTTTATTTTATTTATCTACAAGATCAGTTACATATATACATAAAAGCGCTTTTCATTTTGATGCAGCCCTACGAAATTATAGCTCATCAAACCAAGGAAGGATTAACAAATCCGGATTTTTCTCTAGAAATTCACATATATTTTCGAGAATTTCATATAGAGCAAGACGATCTGCTAAAAACAAAAGTAGAAAAATGAATCAATAACCTCCATATCTGTCGATTGAAGATGAAAAATTAGTAGTAGACGCTCTTGCTCTAGTTGAAAATTAATGATTTGTCTTGCGTAGAATGTATAAGGAAAATGCATGGACAACGTCGGCACGGCATTATGACGTCATTATAATGACGTCATTTGATTGACACCGCTGGTGCATGCACTGGCGTGACATATTTCAATCAGGAATAGGTTAATTCTTGAAATTCTGTTTGATTTATAAACGTTTGTAGTAAAAACAAACAAACAAAAAAAAAAAAAGGCTGAACATTGATATATTTTACTAATATAGTGGGGTTCACCGAGCATGTCGCATAAAACCTCCGCCGTTAGAATAAATTAAATTTTAGGAGTAAAATAGTAAAAAAAAAACCGAGCAAGTTAACCAGAATTTGGATTCTTTGATTCAAGGATCACGAATCCACTATAACTGATAGGGATGTAAGAAAATTCTATTGGCATGATCAACCCGACAACAATTTCTGTAGACGGTCAAGATCATGGGCGGATTTTGGATTTTACTTCGGGATTGATCCGTAAGTCCAAATTTTTCTGAATAGGAAAAATAAAGAGGGGGGGGGGGGTTACACACCAGACAATGAAATTTTTGATTAATGACTGTAATTTCTATTTTTGATTAATGACTGTAATTTCTATTATTTCATTACATGTATGAATAAAACATATGACTGGCGGGCTAGAAAGCGAGCAAAAAGCTTAAATTCTTGAAAAATGTCGAAGAGTTCCAACTCTCTACCTTCTTGGAGAAAATTCCTAACCAATTTCATGCACCAGACACGTGAATTTTCACATCATAGTATTAAAACCTTGAATTTTCACATCAATGTACTCGATTAATATGTAAATATAAAAAAATGGCGAGCGATAGCGAGACGTTGAATTGTTTTTTTTTTTCAGAACAAGTCCTCTATTCGTGTCTTTTTCAGTTTCATTACTCCTAGTGCCCCTGTTTATTGACCAAAGTGAAATGTATATGGGCTTTTGAGGAAAGCGCAGCATCTATTGAAAAAAAAAAAAAAACGTGTGTGTCGTACTATTTGATCTAAAAGGGTTCCGAATCCCTCTCTCCCCTCCCCACCACCATCGACATCACCAACGTTTTCCGCTTTTAAATTATGAAATAGCATATCGATTTTATATAAAAAAAAAACATGCCAGCGATTCGATACAAATGTAAAACAATTACAAACTCTTCATTTAGTGAACCATGTGCATTTTGGGGTGTTAAGGTGAAAGAAAAACCAAACCAAACCAAACCACATACGCACTGTTTTGACAAAGTACATCTCTGATATACATTAGTTATTATGTATATAAAATTATTAAATCAGTAAATGGAATTGAACAGTATTGCCATAAGAAAAATAGTCTGCGTCTGTCTTTTGGTAGCTTTCTCGCAATCTTGTGACTTCTCGTAATTACATCAATAAATCGAAGAGTACACAGAGTTCAAAATAGATCCCCACACTTATAATACATAAACAAAAAAATGTTTATGTATTATAAGGGGGGGGGGGTCGTATTTATATTGAACTCCCTGTGTACTGTAGCCCCTGTTATTCACCGAGATTTTATCGAATTTTTTCAGTGGCGCTATCTATCACAGTTTGTTGCAACGGCTGTCATTACTGTATACGCCAGATTTATTCTATTCATTTGTTTCATTTTATGTTTATTCGTATATTCCTAATTATGCGTCTATCTTTTGGTAGCATTCTCGCAATCTTGTGACTTCTCGTAAATAAATCAATAAATTTATCGACTTTACACAGAGTACAAAATAAATCCCTCCCCCCCACTTATAATGCATCAACAGAAATGTTTATGTATTATAAGGGAGGGGGTCTTATTTATATTGTACTCCCTGTGTACTGTGGCCCCTGTTATTTATCGTGATTTTATCGAATTCCTCCAGTGACGCCATCTATCACACTTTCTTGCAACGGCTGTGATACATTTTGTAACTGTATACGCAAGATTTATTCTATCTATTTGTTTCATTTTATGTTTTATTCGTATATTCCTACTTCATTAATCGCAGCTAGATATAAAATATACGTATATAAAACAAACTAAGGTTCATTTTAAATTAATGCTTATTGACGTATTTAGATGCGCGTTTTGGGCTCCACCACTAAAAAAAATTGCGAAGTAAGGTACATTCGAATTAGGTGGGCTTATACTTGAGTTTTGATGTCGAACGTTCGGAAAATTATTTTCTCGCTCCCGGCCGCTCGCCACGTAACTGTTTGTTGTTTGCATATCAAATTGCTCTAAAAGAAACTCCGGCTTTTTCTGATATTTATACTTAGTAAGTCAGCATACCCATTACAGTAAGGGGTGTGTAACCCTCCCCCACCCCCCTCCTAAAAATCGCTGGCTTGCTTTGCTCATCAGAAAAATCTCGATCATAAAATATAGCTTTTCATAACAATCCAATAACCATGATACAGATTTCAAATGGCTATTTCAATACTGCCTTCATCAAGCAAGATAATCGTCAATCGCCGCAAGATAATTTCCCGTCCCCCTTCAGGAACGCCCTGGACCCCTTGGACAGGGACCCTAGTCGCTCTCCCAGACTCATTGATTTTCTGACATCACCCATCTCAAATTTAAGCGGTAATATCTCTGTCTTTTCGTTCGTTTGAATGACTGTAATATATGCACGGATATGATTTTTTTTAAATCATCGTAATCTCTCAAATTCTAGAATCAGTTATAGCATTAAAATGAGACAGTCTCCAAGAATAATCCAGAAGCTAAAAGACGACGTACAATACTTTATCAATCGCAGATTTTCGAGGATTCATGAAATCGTTTCATGGCAAAAAACTTGAGCAAAACAATCATTATGAATAATGTAAGAATACAGCAATTTGTTATCTGACAACGTTATATCACGACGTGATCATTACGTCACATGACATCAAACTCAGTGAAACAGAAAGCTTACCTACGTGTTTTCAAATTGCTATAAAATCGCAACGGAATATCCAATTTTCAAAATTTCAACATTCTGTAAATCTTTTATTTTCATTGTTCAAAGTTTGCTTCATTTCTCAGTTAGGGCCGATTTTGGCCCATAACGTACCTTCTCCTTTTTGGGACAAAAACCGTATTTTTTCAGTAAAAACTAACAAATATCTGGATATTTTCTAGAAAAAAGGCAAATAGTTTCTGAAATTTATAAATGAAGCGTATATACTGATGTAATGTCCTTGTTTTAATATCGATTTATATGTTAGAAGCGAACATAAGTTTTTTTACTGTTATTTTTGGTTTAAATATCGATTTTTCATACTAAAATTACAGATCAAGGGAATTTTTAAAAATAGTTATTACAATATAGGATATGAAACTAAATGACAAATATGGATAATGACCATATCCCTGTTTACAGCACAAAATCGATAACCCAGAAAATCAGAAACCGAAGGCATACAAATCAGAATAAAACAGGAACCAAAGCAAACAAACAAAAGCCTCCACCACATGAAAAGAAGCGAACTCCCGATATGGGAGTGAGACCAGGTGCTCAGGAAGAGTAAGCATCTCCTGCTTGCATGCAACACCCGCCGCTTAAATTCGGTAGAACTGTCACATCCGGTTACTTCTATTTCGGAAGACATAGAGTACAATCTTTGGTTGGATGGTTCAAATGGTCTATGACAGAATATCATCCAACATTCTGGAGAGTGGGACATCATAGTGTATGACGAGTTCCCAATATCGACCGTAGAACTTCCTCAGTGACGATGTTAGTCGGTCGCAAACATATCCCTGACCGAGAAGCTTATCTGCAAGACGCCAAGCTCTCAGAACAAAATCCGTATATTTGGTACTTGCTCTGGCATAACGTATTAACTGAGATATGAATACGCCATAAGCTGGAGATGAAGGGATGTTGCTACTCAGAAAAGGAAAGTTTGTAATGCTGAAATTGAAGTCGTCACGTTTGTCATAGAGTGAGGTGCTCATGTGACCATCAGTGTCGTAGGACAACATTATGTCTAAATAGGATGCTGAATTATTTGTCTCTGTAGTTTCTTTGACTTCAAGCTCTGAAGGACAGGTAATCTGCGAATTTTGGATTATTGATGGACAACACGTCGTCTATGTATCTGTAAGTGAAGTTGAAGTCAGAAGCTAAGTATCTTTTCCCTTCAGAGACCAAAGATTGAATGAATTCAGCTTCGTACGAGTAAAGGAAAATGTCGGCAAGGAGTGGGGCACAATTGGTCCCCATTGGAATTCCGACAATTTGCTGAAAGACCTTTCCTCCAAACACCACAAAAATGCTGTCGATCAAAAAGTTTAACATCTGAATAATATCTGTTTCAGTTTACTTATTTTCAGAATCGGACTTTTCTTTTACAAAGTAGGTTTTGTCATAGTTCACAACAATAAATTTGTATTTGCGATTACCGTTCTTACTTGTAAACGCATTACTTATAATTTTTGCGAGTCTTTCTTTCAATTTAGAATGTTGAATTGTAGTGTAAAGTGTCGAAAAATCAAAGGCTTTGATCGAGTGAACTTTACTAAAATGAGTGGATTTCAGATGTTCTAAAAGTTCCTTCGAATTCTTTAAAATCCACATCTGGTTGATACCACTGCGAGAATATACTATCAAGCAATATTTTTGAAGCCCAGATTTGATCTCAGATAAAACTTTGGTGAGTAAGATCGATACAGATTTGGTAGAACATTTTGAGGAACCAGCGATGAAACGTTGTTTGTACGGATTCTTATGCATTTTAGGTATGCAGTATAAGTATGGGAAATCTAAATCTAAATTGTTAGTTAGGAACCAAAGCAAACCAACGAAAACCTCCACAGCATGAAAAGAAGCGAGCTCCCGATATGGGAGTGAGACCAGGTGCCCAGGAAGAGTTAGCATCTCAGTTAATTCCCAGGTGCTAAGGAAGAGTCAGCATCTCGGTTAACAATACAGTATCAACATTCATTAAAAAAGCAAAACCACTCAATATAGTGGTTGTTTGACCCTTTAATATATGATAATCACTTAATAATACAGCATAGTATAATTATAGTATAACAAAACAATAACATAGTTAAGTCACTTAAGTCTTTATCCTTTAATATAATAATACATATACAACCTTACAATACAGTAGAGCCACCCAATAACAAATCAAAATCATTCAATAACATAGTCGTTTAACCCTTTAATACATAAAAACCACTCAATAATACAGTGTAAACCCTCAATAACATAGCATAACCACACAATATAGTGGTTGTTTGACCTTTTACTATATGAAAATCACTTAATAATACAACATAAACGCCCAAAAACATAACAAAAACCCCAATTACGTGATGGTTTGACGCTTTGGTATAACAGAACTACTTAATTACATATCATAACCACCCAATCACTTAGCATTGCCACCCAATAACGTGATGATTTCACACTTTATTATAACAAAACCACTTAAAACGTTGCATAACCACCCAAAAACTTACCTTTACCACTCCAATACGAGGTCGTTTGACTCTTTATCAGAACAAAATCTCTCAATAACACAGCATTAGCACCCAATAAAAGGGTTTATAGTCTCGTTCGCCTGAGCCTTGCGCGACTTCTACAATCACCTCCATATCATTACTACTCAATAACGTAATGGTCTGACACTTTATTATATTAAACCCACTTAATAAGTTAAAGAAGATCCTGACGATAATCCCAACAGCACTCACAATAGAGCACAAAATTAAACATCGACGGACCCCTAGCAAGCTAGAGGTGGGACCAGGTGCCCGGGAGGAGTAAGCATCCCCTGTTGGCTAGCCGCACCCGCCGTCGATGTTTATGAAGCATGGAAATGAAGATATATATAAATTCATGCACTGTCTGACGTTATGTCTATATAGAAAATGCTATGGCGACAATAACAGGGAAGTATATTCAAAACTCTTACTGTCAAACCCCTCGCGGGGAATTTTTTTACGAGCTCCACACGGCAAAGGGCATAATTGTGACACAAATGAGTTAAAGAAGATCCTGACGATAATCCCAACAGCACTCACAATAGAGCACAAAATTAAACATCGACGGACCCCTAGCAAGCTAGAGGTGGGACCAGGTGCCCGGGAGGAGTAAGCATCCCCTGCATAAGACAGCATAACCACCGAATTACGTAGCATTACTACTCAATAATAATCTTTCCTCGTTATATTTATGGAACACTATGGCTGCTTCCTTAGGTTGGATTTTATCAATATCTAGGGTCAAACAGACATGGTAATAAGTGGTTTTGATACAAAAAAGGTCAAACCATGACGTTATTGGGTGGTTTTGTAATATTATTAGGTGCTTATGTTGTGTTATTTAGTGGTTTTGTTATAAAAAGGGTCAAACGACCACGTTATTGAGTAGTAATGCTAAGTTTTTGGGTGGTTATGCTGTTTTATTCAGTGGTTTTGTTATATTAAAGATCGAATCATCACGTTATTGAGTGGTATAGCAAAGTTATTGGGATGTGATACTGTGTTACTGAGTGGTTTTGGCTATGCTGTGTTATTAAACGATTTGTTATTATAACAAAGCGTCAAACCATCACGTTACTTGGTGGTTTTGTTAGTTATTGGGTAGTTATGCTGTGTTATTTTAAAAGTGCTTTTCATATAGTAAAGTGTGAAACAACCACTTCATTGAGTGGTTTTGCTAGGTTATTGAGTGTTAACGCTGTATTATTTAGTGGTTTTTTATGTAACAAAGGGTCAAACGACAATGTTATTGAGTGGCTTTGCTATGTTATTGGTTCGTTATACTATATCATTGAGTTGTTCTGTTACGTTATTGGGTGGTCATACTGTGATATTCACGACATTGCAATGTTATTCGGTGGTCATGTTATGACAAAAAGGAGGGGATCTCCAACAACACCAGGTTGCAGCACCCACAGCAAAATCCCAAAACACCCATTCTTGCCTCTTGATGTTCATACTTACGTCTTTCGTCTTGACGTCACGAAATATTTCTCAGAAATCCGTAATTTTAGTATGAAAAACCAACATTTTAACCCAAAATAGCAGAAAAAAATTTTTTTTCGGTTCTAACATATAAATCGATATTAATACAATGACATTACATAAGCATATACGTTTCATTTATAAATTACAGGAACTATTTGCCTTCTGTTATTTTTTACTGAAAAATACGGTTTTTGTCCCAAAATACGTATATCATGTTTTATAAAAATAATTACATGAGAAAAAACAAATAACCACAAGAGAACAGGTTAAGATAATTCTATTTTATAAATAGTAAATATCTTCAAATTAGTTATAATTAGTTTACAAAAATCAGCTTATCTTACTTAAAATATCCGTTTTTGTTTTTGTGTAAATAACATCACTTTTGAAGCCATTGAACTAAAATATTGAGTCACATGATATGGAGAGAGAACACTTTGCAGATGTATCGTATATCAACTGCTAATGATCATTAATCAAAATATAGTTTAGAAGATTAAAAGAGCTGCTTTTTATATATTTTTCAAGCATTTTTACCTTAATTCATTGATGTTCATGAATATGCAAATGAGTTAATTTGCATATGTACACTTGACTAATTGAGCAATCTTTCCACATTATATTTATACCAGTTACAGATGTTTAGCTAAATATTTGGCCAAGATATGGCTGTTTTACTAAGCCAATAGATAAGTGCTTTCTTTACTTTAGTAGGGGTTGCCATGGACACGATCGAAAAACACATAGCCTAAATGAGTTTATTTTTAGTACATTCTGAAAACTGATTCTGCAGACCCTAAAGAACATTATGGTACCCGTGAAAAAAAAGTACTCAAGGGGGTGCATGGGGGGTTCCACTGGCTCCGCGACTATGTACCTTCTTGAAGAAAAATCCAAACCAATTACCGATAAATATTCCCCAGAATACAGACTACAAGGTGTCATCTTGGACATTTCTACTTTTCGTTTATTTCAAGCAGTGAGATCACATAAATCAGAGGACAAAACAAACAAACCGCCCTTTCATTAAAGTATACGAATATTAATTGTGCATTTCTGGGGTTTTTTCATATATATTTTTATTTATTGAAAATAAATTTTATGAATTCAACAATTTTATTGAACGATAAGGTCATAGAACGAATGTTATGATAGTGTATTTGAGACATAAGGAGGATTCCTTCTACTACTTTTCCAATACGAAAATGAAATTATTATCACCATCCCTCCTCTCCAACTTCGGTTAAGCGACCGATTTTGAAAGAGAATTTCGACCTGTTCATTTTAAAGAGAATTTCAAGTTACTATACAGGTACTTCTGCATTTCAAAATTGAATAAATCTCCTAACAAACAACACTTTATAACAGGCTCATCGATAGTATTCAATAAATATATATCGGTCATTTTAGCTGATGTACCTCAGAAAACAGAAATAAAGAAGATCCTGACGATAATTTCAACAGCACTCAAAATAGAGCGCAAAATTAAGCATCGACGTATGAGTGAAACCTGATTGAAAGACATTCTATAAGGTGTATCACCCAAACATGCATGATATTCTGTCTTAGACCATTTGAACCATCAAACCACAGGCTGTACTTGTATCTTCCGAAATGGATGTAACGGGATGTGATATTTCTGCCGAATTAAAGCGACGTGTGTTGCATGCAAGCAGGAGATGCTAACTCTTCCTGGGCACCGGAATTCACTCCCGTATTGGGAGTTCGCGTCTTTTTATGTGGTAGAGGTTTTAGTTTGTTTGCTTTGGTTCCTGTTTTATCCTGATTTTGTATGCCTCGGTTTATGATTTATTGAATTATCGATTTTGAACTGTGCTTAGGGATATGGTCATTGTCCATATTTGTCATCAAAATACTCTGACTGAAAATAGAGAGAAAACACATGCAGCAAGGGAAGCAAAAGGGACAAGGAATACCAAGTATGACACCAAAATACTACACATAACCCAACAAGACCTATGGGCAATCGGCGCCGACTAAGGACGACAATCTGCTACGTTATAAACATCAAACAAGTACCTATCAGTTACTCAGTCTGAAAGTCGAGAGTGCAAGGCAAAATTATTAGAATTAGGGGATAAACTACTGTGTTCTGTGATCCCCAAATATGCCTATCTTATCCACAAAAAAACAGTACGTTAATCCTTATTCTAGTTTATGTGATATCTTTTAACTGTGTATACACTATCAGAGGACCTCACTTGTCGTTCTAGAAGTTGTGCAGAAGGAATAACAACGACCAACATAAATTACTGCGTTTCAAAATCTAAAATTCATAAGCAGCTTCGTTTTTATATCAATGGTGACTAATTAAAGTTAGAAAAAGTATCAGCTAGCGCCTATGATCTTAAAATTTAATACCTTAAACAACTTATTTATGATGTTATTTATACGCGTACAACGCTGTTTACAAGCCTTTAACTATAGCTTTACGTCACACGATGGCGTCATTTGATCTCAACATCACAGAAAATGAGAATACATCGGTACAAATTGCGCGAAGCTTGTTGCACGCAAATTAGGTAGGAATACATTTTTAAGTATGTCAAGTGTATAGCGTCATTATACATGCTTGTAGAAATTCTGTGGACCTATCAGAATGCGTGAAACTAATAAAATGAGTTAGAATTCCCATTGGAACGGTTGCAAACCTCGAAATGAATAACATTCCGAAGTGAGACTAGGTGACCGGGGATATTCAGCGTATCCTGATTTCATTCAACACCCGTCGCAACAGCTCCATGGAAACGTGTCAAATTCGGTTATTGTCTCGATGAACCTATTAATGTACATATCACGTAAGTAGTTCTTACTTGGTGATGATGACAGTCATCAGGAGTCCCCGAGGGCACATGTGGCCAAGTTCGATCAATTTCGGTTGATCGTTTCTTCAACGCATTCTAAATTTCTGTTATCAATATTTCTTGAAATTTCTAAAACGTGGGTCCTGTAGCATCATATCCCACCCATCCTGCTACATGTACGTCTTTCGGTACGCTTTTTCGACATAGTAACTTTCATACTTTTTGGTATATTACATTGTTTAGATTTGAGGATCACTGACGAGGGCTAAGTATCCGAAACGTGCATGTCTGGTCCAGGTTGCCAATTTATCTGTTCTTAAATGATGCTATTCAATTTGAAGACGTTTACATTCAATCACAATCCAGAATATCAATGATCATTCTGAAAAGAGGGATCTGATATGCTTTTATCATATCACATGGTGACCAAATAAGTTCCTCAATGGCGATTAGGCCGTTGTGTAATATAACTATTAAAAAGTAACTTACATGAGATAAGATTGCTACGTTTTTCGGTACGTTTTGAACACACACTCTTTGGTCATATTTTATTGTTTAGATTGAGGATCACTGACGAGGGTTAAGTATCCGAAAAGTGCATGTCTGGTCCATGCTGCAAATGCATCTGCTCTTAAATGAAGCTATCAAATTTGAAGACTTTAACATTGGGTATCTTAGAAGAGTTTAAAAGCATCTCACTCCAAGCAACATCCTTAATCATGGCCACATGAAAGGCTCAAATCCAGTGAATTATCAAATTATAGCTTTAGATGGTCATCGTCTTCAGTCTTTCAAAATCAATGAAAACAAAATATCACATTAGTTAGTATTTTTATTGTACAGTCTTCGATACATTTTTGGACATCTGAATCTTCATACTCTTTGGCCATATTGCATTGTTTAGAGGATCACTGACGAGGGTTAAGTACCCAAAAACGTGCATGTCTGGTCCATGCTGCAAATTTATCTGCTTTTAAATGATGCTATAAGATTTGAAAACGTTTAACATTTGATGCTTCTTATCTTGTTAATTATGTCACCATAAAATGCAGGTTGTGGAATACCAAAAGTAATATACTCTGTTACCTTTATTTTTCCGAATTTGAGAAGAAGCTGACAATTATTTTTTTGTAAAATTTCAAGAAAGTTTTGACTACTTTGTGAAAGCGAAAACCTTGTCCCAAAGATTTCTTGGTAATTTGTAAATTTCTACTATGAAAATCGAAAACATCAGTACATGCTCTAGCATACCGGATGAGCTTTAAGATATAGATACCATAGGACGGTAATCTAGGAACATCATGGTCAAGCCAAGGGGAATTATACCATGTTAAATCCAAAATCATCTCTTTTGTCATACACACTTGTATGGATCTCTCCATTAACAATTTTGATATTTAGGTCCAAAAATTGTGTTTTTGTGTTTCAAACGTTTGCCTTGTTTAGAATTAATTCTCTTGCTGATAAATAACATTTTTATACCTTTCAAAAAAGGATTGTCGATTTTAAGAATATCATCCAGGTACCTAGAAGTACAATGAAACATTTCACATCATCATTTTTTTCTTTGCTTTAGGAGATTGTGGTTGAATTCCTTTTCATACGTTTATGAAAATAAATCTGCAACAAGAGGCACACATTTAGTACCAAAAGGAATCCCTACAACCTGGTTGTAGAGTTTCTAACCAAATCTTACATAGATATTGTCCAAAAGGAATGAAAAGGCGATACACAGGTAACCACATGTCCATGATTTGTATGATTTGTAATCTGTGGCGCAAAAGAAACCTTTCGATTCAGATGTACAAAATTAATGTAAGTCAAAACACCATTTATTAAGTTTAGAAATTCGATCATTCATTTTGTCGCGAATAAGCGTAGTGTACATATTAGAAAAGTCGTATGCAGATATAGTATTCGCTTCAAAATTTCTTCATTTCCATTTGACAATCACATCCCCTGAATTTTTAATAGACTAATAGAAGTTTATACCATTCCTGTTCGTGACAGTTTCACAGTATTTTGTCACGTGTTCCTTTATAGCCGTGAGTGCTGACGTCAGATTTCTAGACAAAATTGTAGTTGAGCAGTTGCTAGAATTAGCAATGTATCGAAACTTGTAAGGAGACTTGTGAATTTTTGGTATACAGTATATTGTAGGGAGATCCAATTTAGAAATAAAGAAGAAATTTCACTGTTATGTTTGTTCAACTACTTTTGAAATTCGGACCCATACAAGCAACAGAGTATATTACTTTGGGTATTTCGCAACCTGCATTTTATGGTGACATGATCAACAAAATTAGAAGGATCGAAGGTAGACAGAATTACTATCGAAAATGCGTCAGAATCATCAAACGCCTCTTATACCGTGGATATGATCCTTATGTCACCAGACGGACACTAGGCTTGGTACTTGACCAATCTACAGTCTTGTACCAGCGCATCCTTCATACTTGCACGCTGACTGACTTTGACGACGGGACTCCATGACGGGCCCTGTCCAAACCTCTTTAGAGAAGACAGGGCCCCGACCACCTGTCCTCTCTGAATGTCAGTCGGACTCCTCGGGTGATAACATACATTAGCTCGCTACAGCCGGCAGAGCACAGGTCGTATTACGCATGCCCTCTTTTTATATCAATTTACATATTCATCTGTGTTGCTTGGGCCCCTGCGTCTTGCGGTCTTGTTTGTGTGTGGTCATCTGACAGTGAGGAGGTTGTTTTACACCACAATTGTACGTTCTTCGAGAGCTCTGGGTAATCGGAATAGTGGGAGGGTTGTGCGCACGTAATCCAGGATAACCACACCGTCTGCTACTGACGAGGCAGATGGCCGTCCTAAGTCGGCACCGTTTGCCCATTGGTCTCGTTGGTTTATGTGTAGTCATTTGTGTTTTATGTTTTTCTGTGATTTGACGTTCATTGTACTACTGCGTCTCTTTCTGTGCGTGTCATTTTTGTGTTTTACAGTGGGTGTTTTGGGAGGTTGCTGTTGATGCTGCAACTAGGTGTTGTTGGAGATCCCCTCCTTTATTTCAAAATATTGGGAACACTTTCATTCCTTTCGATATAAGTATTAGTAAAGGAAAGTTCCGAAACTAAATTTGATATGTAGTAGCGTTTTCAAATAATTATGGTGCTGTTGGCTGCTTTGTCTGCAGGCGCGAAGACATATTTTTCATGTAAATTACGTAACTTGGATTTGAAATATCTTTCAGATTTAGATTTTCAAAAAGATGAGGATTGCTGTGGTAGTTATCTATTCGAACATCGGCAATATCCAAAATGAGGTTTTTTTCAGTCATTCAGAGCATGCGATTCGACGCCTCCCGATTTACAACATCGTTTGGTATAGTTATCTAAAGCTTCCTTTAGCACTTCGCGACATTTAATAAAACCTATCTTGGATGGGATTCTATACTTAGGTCCTTTTTTTAGAAGACCACGGAGCTGCCTGTCTTTGATAATTGAAAAGTCACCTGTAATAATATGACCAGCTGGTTTATATAGATATTCAGATGTTGCACATTCTCAAGAAGCAGGACATGATTAAAGTATTTTAGGATCTGATGTAACTTTGTTGTAGTTAAAAACGAAATATCGAATAGGTCTTTTATATTTGTAACAAATAAGAGGAGGTTCTACATTTTCAGTATATTGAGAAATGGCACTTTGCACGCTATGATCCCGAAAATATTAGAGATGTTCAGAAGATCAAAACCTTTGTTAATAAATGGAATTTTTATGAATCGCCTTTTAGGGGAGGTGTTTTAAATCAAAGGATATAGTTTATTTTGTGCGAATGCAACAATGATGTTTAGCCTGAATCAATCAGTGTTTCTTAATAAAGCAACCAGTGCTTCATCCAAGATAGATTTTAATTGAACTGCTGGTACTGAAGAGAGAGCATGAAGCAGTTTATGTCTGCCGCCGTTGCGTGCAATGATCAGTAGATCTTTGAGGGTACGATGTACTCTAGCTCTTTTTCTGAGTTTCTGTTTCGCCTTTTACCGTGAGACCTATGCTTCCATTTAGTGTTAGGGCGGATTGAAAAGACATTGATATTTGACGAGGTCGAAGAAATGTTTCCTTGTCCATACATTTGATCGTTTAGACCAAGGGTACGCAGTTTGCAGTTCGGTTATCTAGCCAAGTTCAGCTTGTAAGCGGCGTTTTTCAATTTCAGTTTTACTTTGATTTTTAAGTTTTGGAAATGACTGAACTGGAGTAATTGTTATATCCGAGATTGAATGATTATATTTAACAAAGCGATTATATAGGAAATTTTCCTAGGAGTTTCTTATCTGATACGAATGACTTCGAAAACGAGATTTAAAGGCCTGGCCTGTTTCCCCTACATATTAAGCGCCACATCCCTTGGCGTGTCATGTAATGACATAGATGACATCTTGATACGATCAATCAACGTCCTTATTAATCTCGATTTAAAAGTCTGCCCATTAATACTAGATTTAATTGTGGAATTGCAATTAATGAACGGACACATACCGCATCTTTTCCCATTGCACCTGCAAATGGTTTAGAACCCTCTATGTTTGTTGTTAAATGTAGAGCCTGCAGATAGAGAAGTGGGTGCAATACGTCTACGTGGATGAATTTAAGAGGTGATAGAAGTACCTTTGGTGAGGAAAAAATTTTCTCACTGTTAAATGTTGATGATGGGAAAGTGACTGTAATAATAGAGGGTAATCTCAAAGGAGTTAATTTGATACTAGGCGACCTTAAATATCCCATGATGAATTGATAGGTGAAAGGTGAATTAGGATCCTGCATAGAAGACACTACAACTTAATCAAGTTGGAGAACGTAATGGAATTAAAACACTTTAAACATCGGATCGCGGGGAATTGTAATACCAACTCCACACTGCAACACGAAATAAGTGTAGATATAAAACAAAGGAGGGGATCTACAACAACACCAAGTTGCAGCACCAACAGCAAAACCCTAAAACACCGATGAAAAAATACAAAGCATACAAGCACGAATGACCATATCCCTGTATACAGCACAAAATGGATAATTCAGAAAATCAGAAACGGAATGCATACAAAATCAGGATAAAAGAGGAACCAAAGCAAACAAACAAAAACCTTCTCCATATGAAAAGAAGCGAACTTCCGATATTGGAGTGAGACCAGGTGCCCAGGAAGAGTCAGCATCTCCTGCTTGCATGCAACACCCGCCACTTCAATTCGGTAGAACTGTCACATAAGGTAACTTCCATGTCGGAAGACATAGAGTACACTCTATGGTTGGGTTGTTCAAATGGTCTATGACAGAATGACAAATATCAATAATGACCATATTCCTTTATACAATATCATCAACTATTCTGGAGAGTGGGACATCATAGTGTATGACGAGTTCCCCATATCGACCGTAGAACTTCCTCAGTGACGATGTTAGTCGGTCACAAACATATCCCTGACTGAGAAGCTTATCTGAAAGACGTCTAGCTCTCAGAACAAAATCCGTATATTTCGTACTTGCTCTGGTATAGCGTATCAACTGAGATATGAATACGCCATAAGCAGGCGATGAAGGGATGTTGCTACTCAGAAAAGGAAAATTTGTAATGCTGAAATTGAAGTCGTCACGTTTGTCATAGAGTGAGGTGTTCATGCGGTCATCAGTGTCGTAGGACAACATTATGTCCAAATAGGATGCTGAATTATTTGTCCCTGAAGTTTCTTTGACTTCAACCTCTGAAGGATAGATACTGCTCGGGTAATTCGGATTATTGATGGACAACTCATCGTCTATGTATCTGTAAGTGAAGTTGAAGTCAGAAGCTAAGTATATTTTCCCTTCAGAGACCAGAGAGTTTAACATCTGAATAATATCAGTTTCAGTGTACTTATTTTCAGAATCGGACTTTTCTTTTACAAAATAGGTTTTGTCATAGTTAACAACAATAACTTTGTATTTGCGATTACCGTTCTTACTTGTAAACGCATTACTTATACTTTTTGCGAGTCTTTCTTTAAATTTAGAATGTGGAATTGTAGTGTAAAGTGTCGAAAAATAAAAGGCTTTGATCGAATGGACTCTACTAAAATGAGAGGTTTTCAGATGTTCTAAAAGTTCTTTCGAATTCTTTAAAATCCACATCTTGTTGATACCACTGCGAGAATATACTGTCCAACAATTTTTTTGAAGCCAAGATTTGATTTCAAATAAAACTTTGGTGAGTAAGATCGATACAGATTTGGTAGAACATTTGAGGAACCAGCGATGAAACGTTGTTTGTACGTATTCTTATGCATTTTAGGTATGCAGTATAAGTATGGCAAATCTAAATCTTAATTGTTAGTGTCGAAGCAAAAGGAAGGAAGAGCTGATTTGTGGTTATCTATTATTTCAGAGGCAGAAAGGTTTGTTGGGGTGTAAGTTGGATTTCCAGGTGGCGATTTTAAACCCAACTCTTTAACTAGACTGTGGAAATAGTACTTTTTGCAAGTGAATGTGTAATTATTTGAGGCTTTGTCCGCTGGTGTGATAACATAATGTTCTTGGAGGTAGGTACACTCAGTGATAACATCAGGGTCTTTAAATATAGACTCGAATCTAGTGTTCACAGTTGATTTTAATCGGTACATTCTAGATAAAAGTAACTATCCATTCGGAAAGGGTGTCGAGCTGTACATCCTCTTTCTTTGCCCAACGTCTTGCATATTCATGTTAAAGTTACATGTCAGTATACTTGTACATAAACGTACTAGGTATGGCGTAGTCACCCACCACAAAAGCATAATTCAAAATCAAAATGGAGAGATGGTACTTGTTTATTTTTCTACTGATAAACTTATCATGATAAAGATTTCAGATGCCAACATTTTAATCTTAGTCAATTTTTTTTCAAGTAAAACTGTTTAATCTAAGTCACAATATCACATTTACAAATATATCTGTACGATAAACTCCGTACTACGGGATATGGCGCTAGTGCGGTACTCGTACTTATACCATCGACCAGAAGCTCTTCTATCATTAGATTAAATCAAAACTTTTACCGTCAAATTAACAACTTTTCCCTTTATATAGGGGTAGGGGCAAAATCTGCCGGGTTTATTTTTTTTGGACCCATTTTTCGCTATTTTCAAAAACCCTTTCTTACTGTTTTTTATCTTTCAAATAAGGGTAGAAATATTGTTGTTTATTAAAATTGACTCCTTAATAGATGACAAATATGGATAATGACCATATCCCTGTATACAGCACAAAATCGATAATTCAAAAATCAGAAACCGAAGGCATACAAAATCAGGACAAAACAGGAACCAAAGCAAACAAACAAAAACCTCCACCATATAAAAAGAAGCGAACTCCCGATATGGGAGTGAGACCAGGTGCCCAGGAAGAGTAAGCATCTCCTGCTTGCATGCAACACCCGTCGCTTCAATTCGGTAGAACTGTCACATCCGGTTACTTCCATTTTGGAAGATATAGAGTACAATCTTTGGTTGGATGGTTCAAATGGTCTATGACAGAATATCATCCACCATTCTTGAGAGTGGAACATCATATATAACAAGATATTATCAATAACTTTAAATGTTATTTCCCGCTCAAATTGCCCATAACTACTACAACAACTAATGGTAAAATGATAACAACGAAATTTTAACATTAAAGTTTATAGTATATATAGAGCAAGAAAAGGGGGTGATCTCCAGCATGACCTGCACCCACCCGAAGAAACGAACCCACAAGAATGTACATATAACAAATTTACACTGTACATGTACATTCAAAATATAAAAAGGAATGTCCCATATTAGTTTGAAGCTATTACATTCCCTTGCTCTGTTATTATTTGCAACTGTAGGGATGTTTGTCCCTTGCCAAAATTCTGAATTTCTAATGTGAAGACATGAATAAGAAAATGGAACCTTTATAAAAATTTTGATTGGGGCCAAAAATTGTCACTTATCCCCTACCCCTTTTTCTAAACTTTTTGGGGGATTCTCTATTTACTTAAATATGTGTGTTTCTTGGGCTCCTTCATCCTGTCTGTATATATGAGTTAAAGAAGATCCTGACGATAATCTCAACAGCACTCACAATAGAGCACAAATTAAACATCGACGAACCCCTAGCAAGCTAGAGGTGGGACCAGGTGCCCGGGAGGAGTAAGCATCCCCTTACAATAAGCATCATCTTACAATGAGAAGGTTATTTTACACCACAATTGTACGTTCGTCGAGACATCTGGGTAAATGGAAAAGTGGTAGGATTGTGCGCAAGTGATCCGGGTAACAACACCGTCTGCTACTGGCGTGGCAGATAGTCGTCCTTAGTTGGCACCGATTGCCCATTGGTCCTGTTGGTTTATGCGTACTCACTTGTGATTAATGTTTCTATGTGATTTGATGTTCCTTATTGTACCTTTTGCGTGTCTGCTCTGTATTTTGCATTTATTTTGGGTGTTTTCGGCTTTTGCTGTGGGTGTTGTTAGAGATCCCCTAATTTCTTTCTCGATCAAGTCTACATCTTAAGGTATTCAGCCCCTAATGGATTTTAAATAATAAATACTAGAGATAAAGATTTTCATTCTCTTCAAAAAGAATGCTATACAAATTATTTTAGTTAAAATCATAGATTACACTTCTCATATACTGATCTAATCTGTCATCCCGAAGATTCCCGATCATGAAATTATCAGCATTTGTCGGGAAATTATGAAAATGTGCATAAATTTTAACCGGAAGTACTCTATTAGGGTGCGGGATCCTTAAGTAGAGGATGAAGAATATGTTCTTTGGTTCTTATTTGGATGTTCCTTTTTGTTTTATTTTTATCTTTTTTGATATTATTTTGTATTGCTACCTGTTTGGTGTTGTTTTGCTTTGCAAGCTGTTTACTGTTGTTTTATATTGCTGGCTGTTTACTGTTGTTTTTCGAACGTGTCTTTCACTGTGATAACAGCAACTTTATCTTATTTGTAAAGGGTAAGTGGCGGAGTGTTGAACCTTTTTAAAAGTTATTTGGTCACATTAATGCGTGTACGGCGTTGCATTCTTTTGAGTAGCACCACTTTTGATAATTTCTGGAAATTATTAGACCCTGGGAATATTGGTACTGTATGTTATATGTTATGTTCAATTATTTTAATGTCTTTGTCTAGTTGTCCGTTTTCACTTCTCTTTATTCTCTAATACACCTTCGCATATGTTTGACAGTAAGTGTTTTAATATTCTCCCTGACATGATCGCCATAGCACCTTCTATATAGAAATGGCCTCAGACAGTGCAGTTCATGTTTTTTTTTCATTTTTGTCATCAACATCGACGGCGGTTGCGGCTAGCCAACAAGGGCTGCTTACTCCTCCCGGGCACCTGGTCCCACCTTTAGCTTGCTAGGGGTCCGTCTATGTTTAATTTGGTGCTCTATTGTGAATGCTGTTGAGATTATCGTCAGGATCTTCTTTAACTTATTAGATATAGCTTTATATTAAGATAAACATATCAAGTTCAGATATGGGTCATGCTGCTTAATTTTGTGTAGAGTTGTGCACCTTTAACCTTTTTATACATTGCTTATATATATGATATGCCAGGTGGGAATAGCATTGATCCTTTGATCAATATTGTTTTAAATTTAGTTTTGTGATCGGTTGTTACTGTTTAGTTCAGCACTCATATGAAACAGCAATAAAACGTTGTTTGCAGAGGAGTATATTCATTTTTGAAAAACAATACAGTTATGGAATTGTCAATATTGAACTGTATGTTCTATAGTACCCATTTAATTTTACTAGACACGTGTTTCGGATATTGAATCCTCTTCAGCAGTACTTGATGTCAAACAAGTTCAATACAGGTGGAATAAAGCCAAATTGACATTGATGTATGTTTTTCTTTTCTGTTGGTCGAAGAGCCATGTAACGGTAAACTTTGTAACAGTATGAGAGGAAGTTATGTGAATCAAACAATCAAACAGGCAGGCGATTGAGACTCTTCTGGGTAAAGATTACATGTAGGAATTAATTTGGTGATGACAATAAGGAAATTTCTCCTTAAATCACAATGAAAATCACAATAACTCATTTTCCCAAATGCGACTTAGGATTTTCGTCTATCCGGATTTATGGAGGAAGTTATCTGCACATGATAAGAATACCAATACCATTTGATAAAGTCTCTGTTGTTTACTATTATCTTCCGTGTATGTTTATGTATTGTATTGTATGTTTTTGTTCTCTGTTGTTTACTGTTATCTCCGTGTATGTTCATGTGTTGTATGTTTTTATGCCCCTGGAATCTAAGATTCGGGGATATAGTTTTTGGCCTGTCCGTGTGCTTGTCTGTTTGTCTGTCTGTCTGTCTGTTTGTCCGAAAAACTTTAACATTGGTCATAACGTCTGAATGGGAGGTGACAGGGCATACGCAACAGGTAACTTAGGTGTCCCTAGAATTAGCTTACACGACATTAGAGATGAAACATTTGTAGTTAGTAACAACCATGAGTTTTGGTATAAACATGCAGATGGGTATATTAAAATCAAGCCCTGTAAGATTGAGATGGTCGATATACTAAAAGAGCACCTATTTTCACCAAGCGATTGCTCAATTTCTAAGTGTGGCATGAAGAACTGCAAAACTTGTAACATCCTAATAACAGACACTTCATTCTCAAGTAATCTCACAAAACAAACATTTAACACGCATAGTTTTGAAAACCTTAACTGCATGACATCTAATGTTGTGTACGGAATAGAGTGATCACTTTGTGGATTGATTTATGTGGGCGAAACCAAAGGCCAGCTCCGAAAAAGAATGTCAGGACACCGGTCAAAAATAAATAATAAAGGAAGTCAACTCCTTTATCGACATTTTGACCAGGCGGATCATTCTGTTTTATCTATGAGAGTCAGAATCCTGGAGAAAATATATCACCCCACAAACAATCCCAATTTGAGCACACCTCTCCGTCGCAACAGAGAAGAGTTCTGGATAAAAAAATCTTAATACTGCAGCGCCCTATGGGTGCAACGATAACATCAGCACTATAGGAAACTTAACAAGTCCCGGTTGTCAATCGGTAAATGTGACTAGCTTATTCACCAGATCACAAAGAAGACCTCGAAGTCATGGCATTCGAAAATATAATAGGCCTGAGATACATAGTTTCTCCTTCGATGACTTGGTTCCATTTTTGAATGAGCCTCTAGGCCTACATTATATTCGTACTAAATTATACTCTGTTCCTTTACGGAAGTTACACGAAATCTACGATTATACGAAGGACCTCGCATATACCGATACACGTTCCCCAGAATACAGACTACAAGGAGTCATCTTGGACATTTCTACTTTTCGTTTATTTCAAGCAGTTAGATCAGATAAATCAGAGGAGAAAACAAACCGCCCTTTCATTAAAGTAAGATTTGCAAACAAAGGTATTGATAACTTGAATCTTGGTCAAATTTTGAATCACAAAACTGTCACAGAAAAAATCCCACCATATTTCAAAAGAAAAGAAACTCCTTGTATTTCCTATAGCTACACACCAACAGTTGCATCTAAAATTTACAATTACAAACGATTCCTGCAGTGTATTGATTTTAGTAATCCCTCACTTCATCCACTTCCCTGCAAATGTTCTTCATCGGATTTCAACTACTCTCCTTGTGGACACGTTATTACTGGTGACCTTAGTATAGTGTTGTGGGTCATGTATTATTTTAGTTTTACTTTATGTGTAGGTACACATGTACTTAGTCATGTTATTTAATGATTTCACAATTCTTTCTAGATTTTACTATGTCATGTTTATTTCATTAGAGAATATTCCAGTATATTCTTTGTTACATCATTGTCATCACATGACTGTGATTTCTAGAATTTACTCTATTGTTAATCATTTGTAATGAGTCATTGTTCTAGAAGCTTCTGGTTAATTCATTGTTATTAAGTATAAATACCTCTGAGGAACTGTGTTAAGGGGGCATTCGTACACATTCGTAGACACGATTCATTCATCTATTCTGAGATACTGGGACACTTTATTTGTTGAGACTTTAATCCATTTAACAACGTTTGGACACCGATCTTTCGAGAACGTTTGTGATTACCGGAAACCATACATTCGATAGACTTTGTGGACCGTAACGGACACTTTGATCCGGACATTGTATTGTAAGTTGTAATCATTGTAAATATATATATTTTGTACATAATTAAACTTGTAAATTTATATTCTGTCTTTGTCTGATTTTTGCTGGCGTTTTGGGGTATTCTGACTCATAACAGAATTGGGGGCTCGTCCGGGATAGTAATCTCTGCATATTTGCACTTTACGTAAAGTTCGTTTTTGAAAAAAAAAAAGAAAGAAAATATTTTTCTCAATAATTTTTTTGCCAGCAGAAATCAATCATGGTATTTTCGGTCACTGAATTTTTGAAATCGCCGACTGTAGATGAGTTCGAATCACTGAAAAAAGATGATTTGATTGGTTTAGGTCTTCACTTGAAGTTAGATGTAAAATCTTCTATGAGAAAACAAGAAATTAGAAATATTGTGGCTAAAAAGCTTTTAGCTGAGGAAATCTTTTCGTCATACGATTTTCCTGTTGAACCTGTTTCAAGCGAAACCAAAATGTCAGAATATGAGTTTGAATTAGAGAAAATGAAAATTCAATTACAATTTGAAAAAGAAGAAAAAGAAAGAGATAATGAGATTCTTGGGAATGGCAGGATTTTACAGAAAATTTTGTCCAAATTTCTCGTCAGTTGTTGGTCCACTTACCAATCTGTTACAAAAGAGAGTGAATTTTGCATGGACCAATGACTGTGACGAATCTTTTAAGAAAATCAAATGTGTTCTTATGAATAGTCCTGTCCTGTCAGCTCCAAATTTTGATAAGCAATTTAAGCTTACTGTTGATGCCAGTGACGTAGGAATCGGGGCTGCTTTGTTTCAAGAAAATGATGATGGTGTAGATAGAGTTGTTTGTTATTTTTCAAAGAAATTGACAAAATGTCAAAAAAATTACTCTACTATTGAAAAAGAGTGTCTTGCATTATTGTTAGCTTTACAACATTTTGATGTTTATTTGAATGTTACTTTACATCCCATTCTTGTATATACTGACCACAACCCTCTCACATTTTTGCACAAAATGTCAAACAAGAATCAAAGACTTACAAGGTGGAGTTTATTGTTGCAAGAGTACGATATCATTATTAACCATATCAAGGGCAAAGACAATGTGATTGCAGATGCACTATCGAGAGTTTCATGAGTGATTTTTGCAGAATTTACCACCTAAGTTTTCATTGACATTCAAACTTTTTTTAAGGGGGGAGGTGTTGTGGGTCATGTATTATTTTAGTTTTACTTTATGTGTAGGTACACATGTACTTAGTCATGTTATTTAATGATTTCACAATTCTTTCTAGATTTTACTATGTCATGTTTATTTCATTAGAGAATATTCCAGTATATTCTTTGTTACATCATTGTCATCACATGACTGTGATTTCTAGAATTTACTCTATTGTTAATCATTTGTAATGAGTCATTGTTCTAGAAGCTTCTGGTTAATTCATTGTTATTAAGTATAAATACCTCTGAGGAACTGTGTTAAGGGGGCATTCGTACACATTCGTAGACACGATTCATTCATCTATTCTGAGATACTGGGACACTTTATTTGTTGAGACTTTAATCCATTTAACAACGTTTGGACACCGATCTTTCGAGAACGTTTGTGATTACCGGAAACCATACATTCGATAGACTTTGTGGACCGTAACGGACACTTTGATCCGGACATTGTATTGTAAGTTGTAATCATTGTAAATATATATATTTTGTACATAATTAAACTTGTAAATTTATATTCTGTCTTTGTCTGATTTTTGCTGGCGTTTTGGGGTATTCTGACCCATAACAATAGTCAAGAACGACAAGTTGAGAGAATTGTTAAAAAAGGGTCCCAAATACAGAGAAAGTATGTCCTTTACATGGAACCAAAATGTCAAAATTATCATGGACTCTTGTGAGGAATATGCAAGACGATGGGCAAAGAAAGAGGATGTACAGCTCGACACCCTTTCCGAATGGATAAAATCAATCAGAGGGTTACTTTTATCTAGAATGTACCGATTAAAATCAACTGTGAACACCAGATTCGTGTCTATATTTAAAGACCCTGATGTTATCACAGAACTTACCTACCTCCAAGAACATTATGTCATCACACCAGCGGACAAAGCCTCAAATAATTACACATTTACTTGCAAAAAGTACTATTTCGACAGTCTAGTTAAAGAGTTGGGTTTAAATTCGACACCCGGAAATCCCACTTACACCCCAACAAACCTTTCTGCCTCTGAAATAATAGATAACCACAAATCAGCTCTTGCTTCCTTTGGCTTCGACACTACCAATTTAGATTTAGATTTACCATACTTATACTGCATACCTAAAATGCATAAGAATCCGTACAAACAACGTTTCATCGCTGGTTCCTCAAAATATTCTACCAAATCTGTATCGATCTTACTCACCAAAGCTTTATCTGAAATCAAATCTGGGCTACAAAAATATTGTTCGACAGTATATTCTCGCAGTGGTATCAACCAGATGTGGATTTTAAAGAATTCGAAGGAACTTTTAGAACATCTGAAATCCACTCATTTTAGTAGAGTCCATTCGATCAAAGCCTTTGATTTTTCGACACTTTACACTACAATTCCACATTCTAAATTGAAAGAAAGACTCGCAAAAATTATAAGTAATGCGTTTACAAGTAAGAACGGTAATCGCAAATACAAATTTATTGTTGTTAACTATGACAAGAAAGGAGGGGATCTCCAACAACACGAGGTTGCAGCACCCACAGCAAAATCCCAAAACACCCATGCAAAAAACACAGAACAGATACCCACAGAAAGAGACGCAAAAGGGACAAGGAACACCAACTCACAACATAGAAACATAACCTACTTTGTAAAAGAAAAGTCAGATTCTGAAAATAAGTACACTGAAACAGACATTAATCAGATGTTAAACTTTCTGATCGACAACATTTTTGTGGTGTTTGGAGGAAAGGTCTTCCAGCAAATTGTCGGAATTCCAATGGGGACCAATTGTGCCCCACTCCTTGCCGACATTTTCCTTTACTCGTACGAAGCTGAATTCATTCAATCTTTGGTCTCTGAAGGGAAAAGATACTTAGCTTCTGACTTCAACTTCACTTACAGATACATAGACGATGTGTTGTCCATCAATAATCCAAAATTCGCGGATTACCTGAGCAGTATCTATCCTTCGGAGCTTGAAGTCAAAGAAACTACAGAGACAAATAATTTAGCATCCTATTTGGACATAATGTTGTCCTACGACACTGATGGTCACATGAACACCTCACTCTATGACAAACGTGACGACTTCAATTTCAGCATTACGAACTTTCCTTTTCTGAGTAGCAACATCCCTTCATCGCCTGCTTATGGCGTGTTCATATCTCAGTTGATACGCTATGCCAGAGCAAGTACCAAATATACGGATTTTGTTCTGAGAGCTAGGCGTCTTTCAGATAAGCTTCTCAGTCAGGGATATGTTTGTGACCGACTAACATCGTCACTGAGGAAGTTCTACGGTCGATATGGGGAACTCGTCATTCACCATGATGTCCCCCTATCCAGAATGGTGGATGATATTCTGTCATAGACCATTTGAACCATCCAACCAAAGATTGTACTCTATATCTTCCAAAATGGAAGTAACCGGATGTGACAGTTCTACCGAATTGAAGCGACGGTTGTTGCATGCAAGCAGGAGATGCTTACTCTTCCTGGGCACCTGGTCTCACTCTCATATCGGGAGTTCGCTTCTTTTCATAGGGTGGAGGTTTTTGATATTGTTTGCTTTGGTTCCTGTTTTATCCTGATTTTGTATGCCTTCGGTTTCTGATTTTCTGAATTATCGATTTTGTACTGTAGACAGGGATATGGTTATTATCCATATTTGTCACTTTCATATTTCACATGTGTATACCTTGTGACAAGACCTTTCCAATGAGACCAAAATTTTTGACCTCGTGACAATGACCTTGACATTTGACCTACTTTTCAAAAACTTTAACATTTAGCATAACTTTTGAATGGTAAGTGATAGGGATTTCATATTTCACATGTGTATTCCTTGTGACAAGACCTTTCCAATGAAACCAAAATTTTTAACCTCGTGACCTTGACCTTGACATTTGACGTATTTTTCAAAACCTTTAACATTGGCATAACTTTTGAATGGTAAGTGATAGGGCTTTCATATTTCACATGTGTATTTTTTGTAGCAAGACCTTTTTAATCATACTAAAAAATTTTTACCACGTGACCCTGATCTTGAACTTTCATATACATGTACTTAACAGAAAATACTGTTTATACTAACAAAGATGCTACCAGGGGAATTCGTGTTTCACAAACACAGGCTTTATTCTTCTCTGTTATTTACTGTAATCTTAAATGTATGTTCATTTGCTGTATGTGTTTATTCTCTATTGTTTACTGTTATCTTCCGAGTATGTTGATGTGTTGTATGTTTTTGTTATTTGTTACTTACTGATAATTTCCGTGTATGTTCATTTGTTGTATGTTTTATTCTCTGTTGTTTACTTTTTATTCCGTGTATGTTCATGTGTTGTATGTTTTTGTTCTCCGTTGTTTACTGTTATCTTCCATGTATGTTTACGTGTTGTATGTTTTTATTCTCTGTATTCTCTTTTGTTCACTGTTATCTTCCGTGTATGTTCATGTGTTGTATGTTTTTGCTCTCTGTTGTTTGCTGTTATCTTCCATGTATGTTTACGTGTTGTATGTTTTTTATTCTCTGTATTCTCTTTTGTTTACTGTTATCTTCCGTGTATGTTCATGTGTTGTATGTTTTTGTTCTCTGTTGTTTACTGTTATCTTCCGTGTATGTTACCTTTTGTATGGTTTTTGTTTTCTGTTGTTTACTGTTATCTTCCGAGTATTCTTATGAGTTGTATGTTTTTGTTCTCTGTTGTTTACTGTTATCTTCCGTGTATGTTTATTTGTTGTATGTTTTTGTTCTCTGTTGTTTGCTGTAATATTCCGTGTTATTTGTGTGTTTTATGTTTTTGTTCTCTGTTGTTTACTGTTATCTTCCGTGTATGTTTGTGTGTTGTATGTTTTTGTTCTCTGTTGTTTACTGTTATCTTCGGTGTATGTTCAAGTGTTGTATGTTTTTGTTCTCTGTTGTTTACTGTTATCTTCCGTGTATGTTCAAGTGTTGTATGTTTTGATCTCTGTTGTTTACTTTTATCTTCCGTGTATGTTCAAGTGTTGTATGTTTTTGTTCTCTGTTGTTTACTGTTATCTTTGGTGTATGTTCAAGTGTTGTATGTTTTTGATCTCTGTTGTTTACTGTTATATTCCGTGTATGTTCAAGTGTTGTATGTTTTTGTTCTCTGTTGTTTACTGTTATCTTCCTTGTGTGTTCACGTGTGGTATGTTTTTCCTTTTTACTGTTATCATTCGTGTATGTTAATGCGTTTTATGTTTTTGTTCTCTGTTGTTTACTGTAATCTTCCATGTATGCTTATGCGTTGTATGTTTTTCCTCTCCTGTTTACTTTTATCTTCTGTGTATGCTCATGTGCTTTTGTTTTTGTTTACCGTTTTTAACTGTAATCTTCTGTGTATGTTTATGAGTTGTTTGTTTTTGCTTAATATTGTTTACTGTTATATTCCGTGTAGGTTTATGTGTGGTTTGTTTTTCTTATTTACAGTCGACGGCGGGTGCGGCTAGCCAACAGGGGATGCTTACTTCTCCCGGGCACCTGATCCCACCTCTAGCTTGCTAGGGGTCCGTCGATGGTCAACTTTGTGCTCTGTTGTGAGCCTGTTGAGATTTTTGTCAGGATCTTCTTTAACTCATTATCTTCCTTGTATGTTCCGTTGTGATACAAAAACGTGATCTTGATTGAGATCTTTGTATTATAAAATAAAATGATAGATTCAAAGAATCAATTTGCTTCTTAAAATAAAACTTTAAAAATAAGACATGCAAAATATAGTTTTTGTAAACATTTATTGAAAATTACGAATGAACACAACATGTATTCATGAAAGCCTAAATTATAATCTACATAATGTTCAAAAAGTATGTATCTCAAATATACTACAATGCATATATTTCCAGATCTATACATTATGATGTATTTTTACCAGATGTTTGATATTTCAAAGTTTTCGTTTAATAAAGAAATTGCAGAAATCGCAGAAAAAAATCTTTCAAAGTCAAGTAAAATACAGAAAATTTCAAAATCTTTGAAATAAGAGAAATACAGTTATGTAGATATGTTTGTGACCGACTAACATCGCCACTGAGGAAGTTCTACGGTCGATATTGGGAACTCGTCATACAATATGATGTCCCACTCTCCAGAATGGTGGATGATATTCTGTCATAGACCATTTGAACCATCCAACCAAAGAGTGTACTCTATATCTTCCAAAATGGAAGTAACCGGATGTGACAGTTGTACCGAATTGAAGCGACGGGTGTTGCATTCAATCAGGAGATGCTTACTCTTCCTGGGCACCTGGTCTCACTCTGATATCGGGACTTCGCTTCTTTTCATATGCTGGAGGTTTATGTTTGTTTGCTTTCATTCCTTTTTTATCCTGATTTTGTATGCCTTCGGTTTCTGATTTTCTGAATTATCGATTTTGTGCTGTAAACAGGGATATGGTCATTATCCATATTTGTCATGTATGTAAAACTCGTTAAATTCTCATCATGAGTATAATAACACGTATTATTATGACAAAATAAAAATCATGAACAGTGACTATGATATTGATTATCAATTAGGTAAGACCTCAATTTTAGAAAAAAAGAAAAATAGAATACAGATAATAAAACCCAAACTGTCTTAATTGTATGTACATGGGAACTCGTTGCCGGAGTTATGAACAGTGACTCTGATATTGATTATCAATTGTATAAGACATTATAGACATTAATTAATAAAAACCTAATTGTCTTCATTGTCTGAACATGGGAACTCGTTGCCATAGATATTTTTAAATTACAGTACTACCGTTTTTATATTGATATAAGCTTGATGTATTTTGATTTTCGCTCTTCAAATATTGATAAGGCCATAGTAATTAATATCTCGTTTTAAAGTTCACGGGCGGGTACCTTTTAGGAAAAATGATAATGAAAAAAAATAAAAACACACAAATATGTCTTTTCAACTCATGGGGATGATCTCCGGCATGACCACCATGCACTCACCCAGCGAAACAAACTCACATGAAAGTGACACGTAAAAGACATCTAGTCTGGCATGTATCACTTGCTTTGGTGCAGCCCCCCCCCCTCCTGGATCCTCCGAAACCGGTCGAAACTTCAACAATGTTTTAATCAGCATCGCACGATCATATACAATATTGCGGAGCTGAGAAGGAGGAATTAATTAAAATTTCCTCAAATTTCTGTGAATTTTGGCAACAATTCGACTTTTTACCCCAAAACACACAGGAAAAATAGGAACTGGAACTTGCATCTTATTTATTTTGAAAGAGCGTCTAAAATACTATATATTCACATTTTTCAATTTTTAAAAACATCAACCGTATGAAATGTTTTTTTTCCTATTTTCAGTGATTTTTGACTTTAAAATATGTTTTGTCCAAAAACACCACTTCTGCAAGGGAAATTTCCGTGAGACAATTTTTTTCTCAAAGATCGCCAAAAATGCTACAAAGTTATGCCGGTTTTGGAGGATCAAGTGGGGGTTGCACCAAACCCAGTGGCACCCTAGACTAATCAGACAAAACTACAAACCACAAAAAAAAATACACGAACATCATACAAAACAATCGAAACAGACGTTTAAAAACATCAAACATTAATGAAAGGAAGGAGACCAATGTGCACTATCATAAGATATAAAGAAAAGGGAAGGATCTCCAGCATGACCATCCTGCACTCATCCAGCTAAACAAACCAACAAGAAAAAGACACATAAATAATATCAGACAAAACTACAAACCACAAGCAGAATGAACATTATTCACATGAACATCATACAAAACAAAGGAAACGGACGTATAGAAACATGACATGTTAACTTTCATACTTTTTTGGCATATTACACTGTTTAGATTTGAGGATCACTGACGAGGGTTGAGTACCCGAAACGTGCATGTCTGGTCCATGTTGCAAATTTATCTGTTCTTAAATGATGCTATTCAATATGAAGACGTTTACATTTATACCACTTGGTGAGTGTCACTGCTGTTGGATCAGGAGTGCCCGAGGGCACATGTAGCCAAGTTCGATCAAATTCGGTTGATCGTTTCTTCAACGCATTCTAAAATTTCTGTTATCAAAATTTCTTGAAATTTCTAAAACGTGGGTCCTGTAGCATCATATCCCACCAATCCTGCTACGTCTTTCGGTACGCTTTTTTCGACATGTTAACTTTCATACTTTTTTTGGGGCATATTACACTGTTTAGATTTGAGGATCACTGATGAGGATTGAGTACCCGAAACGTGCATGTCTGGTCCATGTTGCCAATTTATCTGTTCTTAAATGATGCTATGCAATATGAAGACGTTTACATCAAACAATAATGACAACAAATAAAAGGAAGCAGACCAATGTGCACTTTGGATGGCCATCTGCTATAAGCAAATGGTGTCGTTCACCGGATTACGAGCGCGCAACTTGTCCGGATACAAAAAGGTCTCCATAGACGCACAATTGTTGTACATGTATAAACATAAAACTTCTCACTGTAAGGTTATATCACAAACATGATAGTTAAACGCAGCGGCCTCTTTAGCACAGTTTCTGTTATGTAATTGGATCTAAAAAAAATTCTATGGCAGTCTGTGCTCTGCTCAAGATCAATCATCCGAGAAAGCTGACTAAATTTCAGATAGGACAGAGAATCGTGATCCAGTTTTTTCTGTCGAGATGTAAACATGACTCGTCATCACGGTTGGATAGTAACGAAACGACTTTTTGAAAAATAGTGATCCGCCGCAAAGATTCTACCTTTTAATAGGAAAAAAAGCGTGTACAAATATTAAAATTGCAGTCAGAGAGCAGCCGTCTTACTATATCTACCAAATTTTGAGCAACAAAAATGCTGGTTTCGGTAACTGATCCACATCATTTCTTCAGTTTACCATAGATATTTATTATTTGCAAAGATGTCATTGAATTTTTTTGCCAAAAGTAAGTGGCCGGTAATGTGTTCCACTCAATAACAATTTTTTTGGACGTATCTTTTTTTTTTTAATTTGTTGATTATTTTATTTTGTATGGCTGACAGATGATCGTCTAGGAAAAAACCTTTGAAAAAGACAAGTGCTTGTGATATGATTTCTGACCTTGCTACTGCTGACCGAAAACAGAAATATATCGAAGGGAGCAAATACATCATAGAGGATTAGGATGAGTAAATCTGACAGGAAGTCAGACTGAACACGTCCATCTTGTCCGTTAAATTTTATTGAAAATCCCCCAATAATCGTCAGAATGTACAAAATTATATGAGGAATTTCAACCAGAAGCACACCTGTTATCACAAGACAAAATATCTTGTTCAACATGAGCATCCTATTACTATTTTTCTTTACAAAAACGGCTGACCCTTCGAACGAATTTATCTGCTGGTTTTTCATCTTCCATAACTTAACTATCAGAATGGCATTCAAAATTCCTAAACATATAGTGCATGCCATCGTGATGAATGTTTCGATCATTGTGCTTGTGTAATGGATGGTTGTCATTAAACCACTATCTTCAGAAAAAATGATAATGTTCTGATGAGAACATACCTTATATATTTGGTATCGACCATCACCTCTGATGTCTTGAACGACATAATCGGTTGTCTGTCCAAAGGCTTGGAAATTTAGCGCAAACACTAACAGAATGGACATTACCAATAAGCCTGAACAGTACATTTTGTTTCTTGTACTTGAGAACCACACTCTTGTTTCGAATGGATAGTATACGCTGCAGAACCGGTTGACCGCCAATAGAATGTGCCAATTCAAGGCAATGAAATTGCAAGTTTTTGTTAATAGGTCAAAGAGTAATAAGTAAATAAAGCACCATGGGTAAAGCATCGGAGCGGCAGGATCATAGTAATGGGTGAACACAATATTCAAAGGAATCAAAAGAATTCTTGGAAGACATTTGATGAGCGAGCAAAGGAAAAACACATCACTGAGAAATACTCTGATTTTGAGGTATACCAATAAATATGCAGAAAATATTAAAACCAGCAAACTCATGAGTCCCACTGTCGGCTGGACATATGATATGTAGGTTGACTCCATCCCTTTCATGAACGTCCCTAACCGGAAAGCGTTTATCTCTTTTTGGTTTCCTATGTTAATCTGCTCTGCAATTCCATTGGCCAACTCGAGAAGACGTGGAAAAGAATGATTCTGATGACTGGATGCCATATATCTGAAAGAATAGATAAACATCAAAGAAGTACCCACATGTATCAAAACGATTAGAATTTCCATTGGAACAGTTGCGAACCTCGGAACAAATAACATTCCGAAGTGAGACAAGGTGCCCGGGGAGAGTAAGCTTCTCCTAATGGCATGCAACACCCGTCGCAACAGCTCCATGGGAACTTGTCAAATTCGGTGATTGTCTCGATGTGCATATTGATGTACATATCAGGTAAATGTTTCTTGTTCGGTAATGATGACAGCCATTCGATCGCAATCCAGAATGTCACTGATCATTCTGGGACGGGGATCTGATACTCTTTTATTATATACCTGTATCGACCGAAGAATGAAATGAAACTAAAGGTTATAGGATATGGTTGTGTGGTTCTGTGCGTAGATAATCCGGATAGTAACGTTCTGGCGGGGGCATACGTGAACTTTTCGACGACAAAGAAAATTTACCGTCAGCTTTTCATATGCACTGTCACATGGTACTCTTGACTTTATCATAAGAAGCGTTACTTTTTTGTGCAGTGTCTGGAACGATGAGGTGGTAAGAATAAAAAAAACCCCAAAAATAATGAGAATTGACAAAAACACTAGAAAACATATGGGATTCCTACGGAATAGTCGGAATCCTTAATACAGCTTTACCAGTAACAGACGGTTTTTGGCCGAAAGAATTGAGAAAAGTGAATAGAATAACAGAAAGGATTCAGACGGAATAAGTCGGAATCCTTTATAAAGACAAAGGCAAAAAACCCCAATAGAATAACAGAAAGGATTCCGACGGAGTCCTTTATAATGGTATCGATTGGAATGGGAATCCTTAAAAGGAATGATAATAAGAATAAAGAAAAGTTAATACAATAACAGAAACGATCCTAGATAATGGCATCAATTGCAAACGAAAAAAAAAAAAAAAAAAAAAAAAAGAAAAGATTTCAGACAGTTGCTCTGGGAAGTGAGCATCTCCTCCCCCTTATATCAACAACCGTCAACCTATCATAATTTAATTTCAATTTAAGTTACATATTTCCTTGCGTATGTTTGATTAATTATTGAAGACGGGATTTTCTTTATTTGATACAATCTATTTCATAGGAAATTGTAAAGTTCCTTATATCGAGTATATAATATATGACCTGAAATTAAAACAAAAACCAGTAAAGGACAGATGTTACACGTCTTGAAATTCAATAGCATCATTTAAGAACTGATAAATTTGCAGCATTGACTAGACATGCACGTTTCGGGTACTAAACCCTCGTCAGTGATCCTCATTCTATTCAATGTAATCCGGCCAAAAAGTATGAAAATTATTTTGTCTAAAAATGTACCGAAAGACGTAGCAGGATGGGTGGGATATGATGCTACAGGACCTATGTTTTTTTAAATTTCAAGATCTTTTGAGCTTTAGCATCAGATAGATAACTCTTGATAAGTTTTGGAATTAATAACTTTCGTGGCGGATAACTTACAAAAATATTTTAATAAGTTTAGTGTCGACACAATCTGAATCTTATACCACATGCAAACTATTGATAGAAGCAAATATTAGTACTGAATTTTTTTTTCGATTGTCATCAAAGGAAGAACATCGATCATACTACATTTATATTTCTCAGGTTTTTAATGGGGGTATGGGTAAACAGAGAAAAGGGATGAGGACAGAAAATTAAGAATAAGATAAATGTACCTGTTGAATAATGCGACTATTAGAAAATAGATTTTCTCTCCTTCTTGTTCTGTCTCAAGTTGTTATGGCCCCCAAGAATAATGGAGTATTATATGTTATATCGATGAGAAAGCGATATGGAAAGAGATGGCTGACCACACCTTAACAAACCCTCGGGAACCTCACATGAAAACCTTTGAATTCTATTCTGGATAAGATTTATTACCAGGTCCTTATAAAGGCTGAAGAGTAAGGAAAAAAAAGCGTGTAACTCCTTTACGATGCATCAGGTTAAATTACCAATGAAAAAATTGGATATTGTTCAAATAAAACGATTGAAAAAACCATAAGTCGTCAAATAAGTTATTTCTGTATAAGTATATAAAACTGATGCTAGTCACAGAAAATTGTATCGTTAAAAACTGATGAATGCAAGCAAAAGTACTAATATCTTTTCTCTTTATTTTACCTAACTATACTGGTCAAATTTTATAACTGAGCACTTTTCTATTTTTCATAATCTTATGAAGAATAACTTAACATAAGTGAAACAGTGTTTTACAGATTATTGATTAATACTTTCACTTTAATTTTTCGGAAATTTGTTTTCATATGAGGTAACGTTACTAGAACGTGACAAATTTGACAAAAATGAATATTTTTTTGTAAAAAGAACAAAATCCTGAATAGTACATGCTTTGCACTTTAAAACAAAGGAGGGGATCTCCAACAACACCAACAGCAAAACACCCAATGCAAAAACACAAAGCAGACAAGCACAAAAAGAGACGCGCAAGGGACAAGGAACGTCAACGCACAACACAGAAACATCAATCACAAAGGACTACACATAAACCAACGAGACCAATGGGCAACGGTGCCGACTTAGGACGGCCATCTGCCACGGAAATAGCAGAAGGTATGGTTATCCTGGATTACGTTCGCACAACCCTCCAATTTTTCCGATTACCCAGAGGTCTCGAAGAACGTACAATTGTGGTGTAAAACAACATCCTCACTGTCAGATGACCACACACAAACAAGACCGCAAAACGCAGGGGCCCAAGCAACACAGATGAATATGTAAATGGATATAAAAAGAGGGCCTACGTAATACAATCCGTGCTCTGCCGCCGCGAGCTCATGTATGTAATCACCCGAGCAGTCCGACTGACATTCAGAGAGAACAGGTGGTCGGGGCCCTGTCTTCTCTAAAGAGGTTTGGACAGGGCCCGTCATGGAGCCTGTCGTCACAGTCAGTCAGAGTGCAAGTTTTAAGAATGCGCTTGTACAAGACTGTAGATTGGTCAAGTACCAAGCCTAGCGTCCGTCTGGTGACATTAGGATCATACCCACGGTATAAAAGGCGTTTGATGATTCTGACGCATTTTCGATAATGATGTTGTCTATCTTTGATCCTTCTTATCTTGTTAAAAATGTCACCATAAAATGCAGGTTGTGAAATACCCAAAGTAATATACTCTGTTGCCTGCATTGGTCCGAATTTCAGAAGAAATTGACAATAATTTTTGTAAAATTTCCAGAAAGTCTTTACTAGTTTGAGAAAGCGAAAACCTTGTCCTAAAAGTTTCTTGGTAATTTGTAAATTTCTACTATGAAAATCCAAAACATCAGTACATGCTCTAGCATATCGGATGAGCTGTGAAATATAGATACCATAGGACGGTAATCTAGGAACATCACCGTCAAGCCAGGGGAAATTTACTATGTTAAATCCAAAATCATCTCTTTTGTCATACACACTTGTATGGATCTCCCCATTAACAATTTTGATATTTAGGTCAAAAAATGGTGTTTCTGTGTTTGAAACGTTTGTCTTGTTTAAAATTAATTCTTGTGGATAAATAACATTTTATATTTCTCAAAAACAGGATTGTCGATAGCAAGAATATCATCCAGGTACCTAGAAGTACCAATGAAACATTTCACATCATCATTTTTTCTTTGTTTTTGAAGATTTTGGATAAATTCCTTTTCATACGTGTATAAAAATAAATCTGCAACAAGAGGCGCACAATTAGTACCCATTGGAATCCCTACAACCTGCTTGTAGAGTTTCTCATCAAATCGTACATAAATATTGTCCAAAAGGAAGGACAAGGCAATACACAGGTCACCACATGTCTATGATTTGTATGATTTGTAATCTGTGGCGGAAAAGAAACCCTTCGATTCAGAAGAACAAATATAAGTTTTCCCCTCTCGATCAAAACACCATTGAATGAGCTTGGACAGTCGATCATTTATTTTGTCGTGAGGAAGCGTGGTGTACATATTAGAAAAGTCGTATGAAGATATCGTATTTTTATTTAGAATTTTCTTCAAGAAGGTAAAGAGTTGGAACCCTTCCACATTATCAAATACACTATCATAACATACTTTCTATGACCTTATCGTTCAATAAAATTGTTGAATTCTTAAAATCTTACAGATATGAAAAAAACCAGATATGCACAATTAATTTTTCGTACACATTTATTGTGAAATATGAATGAACACAACACATTTCAATGAAAAGCATATTAAACTACATATAGTTCGCAAAGGATATACCTCAACCAACAGATTAGTAGATACACCAATGTAGGGTATCCAAATATACTACATTGTATCTGTAAGTAGAACTAAGCATTATGAGGTCAGGACCCGGTTGCACAATGCGTTGTTAAATTTAACTATAAGTTAAAAGTTAACTTCAAGTTAAATGTTAACTCGTAGTTAGCTAACTACGTGGTTAAATCCCGTTGCACATTCACGTAGTTAGCTAACTATGAGTTAACTTTGTGTTAAGAATTTAACAGCAAGTTAATTCATGGTTAAATAAATTTACCCATAATGCATTGGACATGAAATGCATTAAATTCAGCTATTTTTCTTTATTTTCTGCATTTAAATCGGGAAGACATAAAAGTTTCGTTCACAAAACGGTCAAACATATACGTCAGCGTCAATATTACGTCATTCTATGATATATGACGTCATTGTATGATATATGACGTCATTCATTGCTTTCGTGATTTTGACGTTGATTTAGACATGGAATCTCCTCAAATTTTAAAAAGGAAAAAGCTAAAAGTACCCAGATCTGGAAATTGGACAGTGGAAGAAATAAATTTATTAATTGAAGAAGCAGAGCAACACAAAGACATTCTCAGAAGTAAGCTTACAAATTCTCTCCATCTAAATGAAAAAAATGAGAAGTGGCTCGGAATTACGGAGAAGCTTAATGCCCTTGGGATTCAGAAGCGCAACGTAGATCAAATAAAAACTAAATGGAACAATCTAAATCGAGAAGCAAAAAAAACCTTTACGGAAACTATCAAAGAGAGGAAGAAGACCGGCGGAGGACCTTGTCCTACCCCAATATCTCCAACGACTGAGAAACTCATAGAGTTAAATAAAGACTCTACATCATTTGTGGGAATTACCGGAGGATTTACAACTTCAGGGTTCGAAGGAAATAAAGGTATTATTGAATTATTTATGTATATTTATATATCTAGATTATATATAATGTCTACATAGGTACTGTAAATTATGCAAAAGAATTTAGTTTTCATTTTTACTGACGTACTAGATCATTTGTCAACCAAAAATGTAATGAAAAAAGTTTCTTTAGCACAGAATAAGATACATGAGTATGCTTTAACCCCCCCCCCCCCCCAACAACGCACACACAAACGCTACTCATAAAAATACATGATAATTTAATGCTATAGAAATTGTAAATTGCACATATACGAGTATCTTATTCTTTCATACGCCAGTTTTTCAGAAATGATGAATTTATGTTATAAAACAATCAAAATCGATCTTGTGCACAGGAGCTCGTCGCCAACAACCGCAATGATATACGTCCCTTCTCTACTTTCACTTCTTTTTTTAAATGTAAAATAGTAAGATTTTACTGTAGACTCGTGACGTCGATCTCCTTTGGTCTTGTGTTTGATTTTTGGTGGTGATGTAGTCTATATATATATAGTTACCAAATGGCAATTTTTAGGAGAGCCCTTAAATTAATTGGTACGCCCAAGATATTTTTGCATGAATCTTCTACTTTGATGATCCGATTTTTTTTTTCATCTGAATGTCATTGTTTTTAATTTTCAGTGTTGTTGTACTAGCAAATTGCTTATCTGACATTTTTAAAAAGTGAAAGGCAATTCATTTATTGTGTGGTCGGTACTAAAATTGTTGTTTTAGGTACAGAATGAAAAAAAAAATTACCCAATTTTCAACAATTTTTCATCGAAAATCCATATTTTTTCCAATTGTATGTGCGAGAAAATTGGTCAATTGAGCTTAAAAATTAAAGGCAATGATATTGTCGTTGCTTTGATACCAATTTGTGTGTGTGAAGGTGCGTAAGAGGGTGGGTGTGTGTGAGGAAGGATGTGTGTGTTCTAGCTGCAGCATGGATTTTTTTTAATTAGTATTGAACAGACAAAGCAGGATCAATCAATATATTTTTTACTACAGATATGCCGAAAGAAATCAAACAACAAAGTTAAGAAGGATATCATACCAAATCTGCGGCCATGCATCAGGAAACAACTTACTTAATTCAGCATTTAAATTTATCATTTTGACATGTTACGAAAAATCGAAATGTGTTTACCCTCGTAGCGTTAACACGGGTGAGGGAGAAAGAAACCCATAATCAAATGTCTATTTTATTTAAAAATGATGTGCGTTTTTTTCTTCTTTTTTTTTTATTCATGTTACATTTGCAGATTTCGCAGTTCGGTTTCGAATAAAATGTAATTCATAATTTTGGTAATTCATATAAGAAACATTATGTCTCTGTCACGCCTAACCGGACAAAGCGAATCCGTTCTGTCCTATGTAAAGTTTTGAGCATGTTACAAAATTCCCACCGGTTAGAACGGACTAGGGCGTACGACGTAGTATGCACGTCAACGGTCAAGTATATATATTGGTATCAAATCTCTCTGGTACACGTCAGTCACATTACCGGTAGATGTTCGTTTGTTGTCCTTTCATGAAATTTGCGGTAGGTGTTCGTTGATATCCCTACGACACATGCAAAAAGAATAAAACGGAGATGTAACGGATACCTACTGGAAGCCAACGATTGAGTAACGGATATTCGTTCAACTTCCGTTTTGTTAGCTCCTTTACCCTTTGCTTTTCTGTTATTCGTACATGTACACGATGAAGTCTTTTACACATCGAAGAAGTAAAATAATAAAATTTCTAGTTAAAAATATGTATTAGTTCATATCTATCTTTAATTCATTTAGTACCAACAACAGACGATGTGACACTGACAACTGTGGATGCCAACGAGTGTTCTCAACCTGGTCCATCCAGCATCAATAGTGTGGATACTGACAATGACGTGGTGTTGGTAGATGGCAGTGATACACAGAAGGAAAGTAAACGTGAGTGTCATTGAAGGTCTCTTAATTATAATTATATAATCTTCATCTCTTGGTCACATCTCACTTTCGTAAAATCTTCGTATGACATGTGTAATGGCGTCACATAGGCTAGTTTCCATAAAAAAACGCTTGTGATGACTTTTTATGTTGCACTAGATATAGATACAGTTAGATGTTCATATTAAAAGAATATAATGTAATTCTTTATAACAGTTCTAGTTAAAACTGTACATATTTGGACCATTTGAATTATGTACATTTATCTTTAGAACGGTTACAGTAAATAATGTGACTTCATATAGACTCATACTGTATGCAGTTTAACTCCATTTTCAGCCATCGCTGTTCCTGTAAACAATGGTAATAAAGGGAAAAGGCGCAAAGTAACTATGGATGACATTCATTCAATCCAGTATGAGGTTCTCAAGAAAGAGAGTTTGTTGATTAATTCTAAACAAAAATTTTATGATCTTCAAAACGAGAAACTTATTTTGGAAATTGCAGTTCTGAAACAACAAATAGCTGCTGATGAGAGTGCACAGTATGCATTGGACCTTGTCACACAAGAGATGTGAACCATTATTATGTTAGCTCAGATCATCGAGCTTATGCGATCGTCATGTGTCTTTCTGTCTGTCTGTATGTTTGTCTGTTTTTCTGTTAATTAAGCTTTTATTGTGAGAGAACGCGATTGCTGGTATTTTAGAATTCTTGAAATTCTTCTTGTATTTATTTTAATAATTTTATCGTTTTATATTGCATCTAATATATTGATTGAGCCCCTATCTCACCTGATTAGAAGATCACCAATCTCGTCGGAGACTAAGTCCATATTATTCCAATTCAAACTCTTTATTTTCACAATACAATTTATCTTATAGGATATAATGACATAAAAAATACAAAATATAAGTGTGGCGAATGAACAGAGACCCTAAAACAAGAGACAATGTACAATTGATCTAATGACAAGAATGCTTCATATTACATATTGACTCGATATTACTTAATATTACAGTACTGGAATTTGATGGACAAGATTTAGATCAACATAGAATGAATATTATAAACTATTACAGTGAAACTGCAGTGCTATATACGTAACATTTTTAGCTATCTTCATGTTGTAAAGCTGTGCGAAACATGTAAGAATGAGAATATTCAGGTGCTTTATTAAAATATTACACGAATGAACAATGTATCTTTTATCTACATGTAAGTTATATTTATCTGGATGACGAAAGTTTTATATCATAATTTCTTCCTTATTTATGATCACTGAGGAATATGACTTGCATGCATATTGAACATGAATCAGAATTCCATGAAAACTGTGCCCTATTATCGTCAACTTGTACAGAAATACGTGTTTGTTATGTAATTTCTGATTGCTCTGCCGTCATCTTGGTATGTTCCAGTCAATCTGTCATGGAAACCTTGATCAACAGCTGCCTCGTCATCTTCGAGGGCGGTGTCCCTCATTGTTATGGCAATATTATGAAGGATTGCACAGGCACCAATGATTTTGCAAACCTTATCGGGTGTCATACGTATTTCTGTGTGAAGGCAATGGAATCGTCTTTTTAACCAACCAAAGGCTCTCTCTATAACACAACGTGCCTTGACATGTGCCCCATTATATCTCTCCTGATTGGTTGTGGCAGGTCTTAAATACGGGGTAAGCAAGAAAGGCCTACATGGATACCCACTATCACCCAGAAGAATGCCATCTTGCAGCTGCTTGTGGTGCATCTCCAAGTGCAAGCAAAGATCAGATGCCCGGAATATGTGGGCATCATGAGTGCTGCCTGGCCATTTTGCCTCGATGTTTAAGAATTTACCTGTAACAGAGAAAAATTAAGGCAATTATTTTAAAAGATGTATATAAGCCTAGATCAATATATCATTGAATCGCACTTTATAAAAAAAGAAACAAGAAACAAGAGGCTAAAGGGTCCACTATTGCTCACTTTGCCTTTATTGTCAATTATTTCCGTTTTTTAATGCCTCCGATAATTCATGACCAATTGGGCATACTAGTATAGCGATCGGTTCGTCCGTCCGTCCGTCTGATTCCGACTTGTGGGTTGCAAAATCCGGCTTGTACCCATAGGGAGATAAGGTCAAAAAGAGGGAGTCTCGTTCCAAAAGAGGGAGATTTGACAGGTATGGGAGGGAGGGGATATTCATGATCAAATTCTGTCCGACGATAATGAAGATTAGAAGCTATCCCATGTATACTCTTAGCATGACGAAAGACTACCTCAACACTTTCGTTTATGATAAACA